>JAZKLR010000120.1:0-2400000 GCA_037103525.1 Ganaspis brasiliensis
GTGCGCATTGTTACAAACTATAATAACATGGTGAAATGAACATTTTTGTAAGTAACCTATTGGAAAAAGTAGGTGAACTTTGAAGTCTGTACGACGATGAACGAAGTTTTTTCGGTATCGTATTAATATAATAGAAGATTACCACGTACAATTTTATGAATATTGGGAGAACTTTCAAACTAGTTATTCTCAATAAATAAGTAAAATTTTTACAAAACTTTTTAAACACTAATTATATGGAAGATTTTCTGACAGTATGTTAAATATTTATTACCCCCCCCCCCCCCCCCCCGGTACCCCTAGAAAATGGTTTTAAAAGTATGAAAAATTGAAAACTTTCAGATCAAAATTTGTTACATTTTATAAACATTTTAAAGAAAAAAAGATTAAAATTAATAAAATTAAATACACTTTTAATGTTTTTATTATTTTTTATGTTCAATAATATAAATTTTTCTATTAAATTTCTTGAATTCCAATATTTAAATTGAATTTTGAATATTCTTTTCTATTATGGGTCATTAATTACAATAATAATGAAAAGAAAACAATTTTAACAAATTTTTAAATAAAAGTACCTTTGCGCATGTGCAGATATCATGTTACCGTGTTACGCATGCGCAATAATAAGACGGAATTTACTGCGCACTTATTAAAAAAAGTATGCTATATGTAGTGAAAATTTAATTATCTGGTGAAGTACAGCACTGCGCATGCGTAATTTTTGAATTTAATTAGAGCACATGTGTGACTATGACTGTGCATGATTGCGCATGTGTAACAGCAATACAAAACAACTGCGCATGTGAAATGTTTGTTTAGTAGTGCGCACGTTTACACAGCTGTGGTGCACTACTGCGCATGTGCAACAATATGTTGTTCATAAAAAATGTTCAGTTTAACATGTTTGACACGAATAGTGCCAGTGCGCATTGTTACAAACTATAATAACATGGTGAAATGAACATTTTTGTAAGTAACCTATTGGAAAAAGTAGGTGAACTTTGAAGTCTGTACGACGATGAACGAAGTTTTTTCGGTATCGTATTAATATAATAGAAGATTACCACGTACAATTTTATGAATATTGGGAGAACTTTCAAACTAGTTATTCTCAATAAATAAGTAAATTTTTACAAAACTTTTTTAAACACTAATTATATGGAAGATTTTCTGACAGTATGTTAAATATTTATTACCCCCCCCCCCCCCGGTACCCCTAGAAAATGGTTTTTAAAAGTATGAAAAATTGAAAACTTTCAGATCAAAATTTGTTACATTTTATAAACATTTTAAAGAAAAAAAGATTAAAATTAATAAAATTAAATACACTTTTAATGTTTTTATTATTTTTTATGTTCAATAATATAAATTTTTCTATTAAATTTCTTGAATTCCAATATTTAAATTGAATTTTGAATATTCTTTTCTATTATGGGTCATTAATTACAATAATAATGAAAAGAAAACAATTTTAACAAATTTTTTAAATAAAAGTACCTTTGCGCATGTGCAGATATCATGTTACCGTGTTACGCATGCGCAATAATAAGACGGAATTTACTGCGCACTTATTAAAAAAAGTATGCTATATGTAGTGAAAATTTAATTATCTGGTGAAGTACAGCACTGCGCATGCGTAATTTTTGAATTTAATTAGAGCACATGTGTGACTATGACTGTGCATGATTGCGCATGTGTAACAGCAATACAAAACAACTGCGCATGTGAAATGTTTGTTTAGTAGTGCGCACGTTTACACAGCTGTGGTGCACTACTGCGCATGTGCAACAATATGTTGTTCATAAAAAAATGTTCAGTTTAACATGTTTGACACGAATAGTGCCAGTGCGCATTGTTACAAACTATAATAACATGGTGAAATGAACATTTTTGTAAGTAACCTATTGGAAAAAGTAGGTGAACTTTGAAGTCTGTACGACGATGAACGAAGTTTTTTCGGTATCGTATTAATATAATAGAAGATTACCACGTACAATTTTATGAATATTGGGAGAACTTTCAAACTAGTTATTCTCAATAAATAAGTAAATTTTTACAAAACTTTTTTAAACACTAATTATATGGAAGATTTTCTGACAGTATGTTAAATATTTATTACCCCCCCCCCCCCCCCGGTACCCCTAGAAAATGGTTTTTAAAAGTATGAAAAATTGAAAACTTTCAGATCAAAATTTGTTACATTTTATAAACATTTTAAAGAAAAAAAGATTAAAATTAATAAAATTAAATACACTTTTAATGTTTTTATTATTTTTTATGTTCAATAATATAAATTTTTCTATTAAATTTCTTGAATTCCAATATTTAAATTGAATTTTGAATATTCTTTTCTATTATGGGTCATTAATTACAATAATAATGAAAAGAAAACAATTTTAACAAATTTTTTAAATAAAAGTACCTTTGCGCATGTGCAGATATCATGTTACCGTGTTACGCATGCGCAATAATAAGACGGAATTTACTGCGCACTTATTAAAAAAAGTATGCTATATGTAGTGAAAATTTAATTATCTGGTGAAGTACAGCACTGCGCATGCGTAATTTTTGAATTTAATTAGAGCACATGTGTGACTATGACTGTGCATGATTGCGCATGTGTAACAGCAATACAAAACAACTGCGCATGTGAAATGTTTGTTTAGTAGTGCGCACGTTTACACAGCTGTGGTGCACTACTGCGCATGTGCAACAATATGTTGTTCATAAAAAAATGTTCAGTTTAACATGTTTGACACGAATAGTGCCAGTGCGCATTGTTACAAACTATAATAACATGGTGAAATGAACATTTTTGTAAGTAACCTATTGGAAAAAGTAGGTGAACTTTGAAGTCTGTACGACGATGAACGAAGTTTTTTCGGTATCGTATTAATATAATAGAAGATTACCACGTACAATTTTATGAATATTGGGAGAACTTTCAAACTAGTTATTCTCAATAAATAAGTAAATTTTTACAAAACTTTTTTAAACACTAATTATATGGAAGATTTTCTGACAGTATGTTAAATATTTATTACCCCCCCCCCCCCCGGTACCCCTAGAAAATGGTTTTTAAAAGTATGAAAAATTGAAAACTTTCAGATCAAAATTTGTTACATTTTATAAACATTTTAAAGAAAAAAAGATTAAAATTAATAAAATTAAATACACTTTTAATGTTTTTATTATTTTTTATGTTCAATAATATAAATTTTTCTATTAAATTTCTTGAATTCCAATATTTAAATTGAATTTTGAATATTCTTTTCTATTATGGGTCATTAATTACAATAATAATGAAAAGAAAACAATTTTAACAAATTTTTTAAATAAAAGTACCTTTGCGCATGTGCAGATATCATGTTACCGTGTTACGCATGCGCAATAATAAGACGGAATTTACTGCGCACTTATTAAAAAAAGTATGCTATATGTAGTGAAAATTTAATTATCTGGTGAAGTACAGCACTGCGCATGCGTAATTTTTGAATTTAATTAGAGCACATGTGTGACTATGACTGTGCATGATTGCGCATGTGTAACAGCAATACAAAACAACTGCGCATGTGAAATGTTTGTTTAGTAGTGCGCACGTTTACACAGCTGTGGTGCACTACTGCGCATGTGCAACAATATGTTGTTCATAAAAAAATGTTCAGTTTAACATGTTTGACACGAATAGTGCCAGTGCGCATTGTTACAAACTATAATAACATGGTGAAATGAACATTTTTGTAAGTAACCTATTGGAAAAAGTAGGTGAACTTTGAAGTCTGTACGACGATGAACGAAGTTTTTTCGGTATCGTATTAATATGTGACGCTCCGCGAGAGAAGGGACCTATCGCTGAGAAAGCAAACTTTAAAGAATGGACGGGCAAAGAGGAGGAAGAAAAATCGAGACGCTTAACATGCCCATGTTTAAAGCTTTATAACAAGAAAACTAATTGCAGGAATCAAATTTAGATTTTTAGAACTCAAAAAGCAACTCAAAAACTATCAATTACCATGAAAAAAATCAAACTAATTAATCGTTAATTTCACGGGACGGTCGTTCAAAGAAAAATCAAAAAATGCGATATACTTAGTATGTCTAGGTTTGAAGCATTATAACAAAAAGTGTAATTACAAAAAAGAATTTTTGAAATATGGAACTGAAAGAACAACTCAAAAATTGTCTTTTAGCATAAAAAAATGAAAATTGATTTTTTCGGCGATAGGTCCCTTCTCTCGCGGAGCGTCACATATAATAGAAGATTACCACGTACAATTTTATGAATATTGGGAGAACTTTCAAACTAGTTATTCTCAATAAATAAGTAAATTTTTACTAAACTTTTTTAAACACTAATTATATGGAAGATTTTCTGACAGTATGTTAAATATTTATTACCCCCCCCCCCCGGTACCCCTAGAAAATGGTTTTTAAAAGTATGAAAAATTGAAAACTTTCAGATCAAAATTTGTTACATTTTATAAACATTTTAAAGAAAAAAAGATTAAAATTAATAAAATTAAATACACTTTTAATGTTTTTATTATTTTTTATGTTCAATAATATAATTTTTCTATTAAATTTCTTGAATTCCAATATTTAAATTGAATTTTGAATATTCTTTTCTATTATGGGTCATTAATTACAATAATAATGAAAAGAAAACAATTTTAACAAATTTTTTAAATAAAAGTACCTTTGCGCATGTGCAGATATCATGTTACCGTGTTACGCATGCGCAATAATAAGACGGAATTTACTGCGCACTTATTAAAAAAAGTATGCTATATGTAGTGAAAATTTAATTATCTGGTGAAGTACAGCACTGCGCATGCGTAATTTTTGAATTTAATTAGAGCACATGTGTGACTATGACTGTGCATGATTGCGCATGTGTAACAGCAATACAAAACAACTGCGCATGTGAAATGTTTGTTTAGTAGTGCGCACGTTTACACAGCTGTGATGCACTACTGCGCATGTGCAACAATATGTTGTTCATAAAAAAATGTTCAGTTTAACATGTTTGACACGAATAGTGCCAGTGCGCATTGTTACAAACTATAATAACATGGTGAAATGAACATTTTTGTAAGTAACCTATTGGAAAAAGTAGGTGAACTTTGAAGTCTGTACGACGATGCACGAAGTTTTTTCGGTATCGTATTAATATAATAGAAGATTACCACGTACAATTTTATGAATATTGGGAGAACTTTCAAACTAGTTATTCTCAATAAATAAGTAAATTTTTACAAAACTTTTTTAAACACTAATTATATGGAAGATTTTCTGACAGTATGTTAAATATTTATTACCCCCCCCCCCCCCGGTACCCCTAGAAAATGGTTTTTAAAAGTATGAAAAATTGAAAACTTTCAGATCAAAATTTGTTACATTTTATAAACATTTTAAAGAAAAAAAGATTAAAATTAATAAAATTAAATACACTTTTAATGTTTTTATTATTTTTTATGTTCAATAATATAAATTTTTCTATTAAATTTCTTGAATTCCAATATTTAAATTGAATTTTGAATATTCTTTTCTATTATGGGTCATTAATTACAATAATAATGAAAAGAAAACAATTTTAACAAATTTTTTAAATAAAAGTACCTTTGCGCATGTGCAGATATCATGTTACCGTGTTACGCATGCGCAATAATAAGACGGAATTTACTGCGCACTTATTAAAAAAAGTATGCTATATGTAGTGAAAATTTAATTATCTGGTGAAGTACAGCACTGCGCATGCGTAATTTTTGAATTTAATTAGAGCACATGTGTGACTATGACTGTGCATGATTGCGCGTGTGTAACAGCAATACAAAACAACTGCGCATGTGAAATGTTTGTTTAGTAGTGCGCACGTTTACACAGCTGTGGTGCACTACTGCGCATGTGCAACAATATGTTGTTCATAAAAAAATGTTCAGTTTAACATGTTTGACACGAATAGTGCCAGTGCGCATTGTTACAAACTATAATAACATGGTGAAATGAACATTTTTGTAAGTAACCTATTGGAAAAAGTAGGTGAACTTTGAAGTCTGTACGACGATGAACGAAGTTTTTTCGGTATCGTATTAATATAATAGAAGATTACCACGTACAATTTTATGAATATTGGGAGAACTTTCAAACTAGTTATTCTCAATAAATAAGTAAATTTTTACAAAACTTTTTTAAACACTAATTATATGGAAGATTTTCTGACAGTATGTTAAATATTTATTACCCCCCCCCCCCCCGGTACCCCTAGAAAATGGTTTTTAAAAGTATGAAAAATTGAAAACTTTCAGATCAAAATTTGTTACATTTTATAAACATTTTAAAGAAAAAAAGATTAAAATTAATAAAATTAAATACACTTTTAATGTTTTTATTATTTTTTATGTTCAATAATATAAATTTTTCTATTAAATTTCTTGAATTCCAATATTTAAATTGAATTTTGAATATTCTTTTCTATTATGGGTCATTAATTACAATAATAATGAAAAGAAAACAATTTTAACAAATTTTTTAAATAAAAGTACCTTTGCGCATGTGCAGATATCATGTTACCGTGTTACGCATGCGCAATAATAAGACGGAATTTACTGCGCACTTATTAAAAAAAGTATGCTATATGTAGTGAAAATTTAATTATCTGGTGAAGTACAGCACTGCGCATGCGTAATTTTTGAATTTAATTAGAGCACATGTGTGACTATGACTGTGCATGATTGCGCATGTGTAACAGCAATACAAAACAACTGCGCATGTGAAATGTTTGTTTAGTAGTACGCACGTTTACACAGCTGTGGTGCACTACTGTGCATGTGCAACAATATGTTGTTCATAAAAAAATGTTCAGTTTAACATGTTTGACACGAATAGTGCCAGTGCGCATTGTTACAAACTATAATAACATGGTGAAATGAACATTTTTGTAAGTAACCTATTGGAAAAAGTAGGTGAACTTTGAAGTCTGTACGACGATGAACGAAGTTTTTTCGGTATCGTATTAATATAATAGAAGATTACCACGTACAATTTTATGAATATTGGGAGAACTTTCAAACTAGTTATTCTCAATAAATAAGTAAATTTTTACTAAACTTTTTTAAACACTAATTATATGGAAGATTTTCTGACAGTATGTTAAATATTTATTACCCCCCCCCCCCGGTACCCCTAGAAAATGGTTTTTAAAAGTATGAAAAATTGAAAACTTTCAGATCAAAATTTGTTACATTTTATAAACATTTTAAAGAAAAAAAGATTAAAATTAATAAAATTAAATACACTTTTAATGTTTTTATTATTTTTTATGTTCAATAATATAATTTTTCTATTAAATTTCTTGAATTCCAATATTTAAATTGAATTTTGAATATTCTTTTCTATTATGGGTCATTAATTACAATAATAATGAAAAGAAAACAATTTTAACAAATTTTTTAAATAAAAGTACCTTTGCGCATGTGCAGATATCATGTTACCGTGTTACGCATGCGCAATAATAAGACGGAATTTACTGCGCACTTATTAAAAAAAGTATGCTATATGTAGTGAAAATTTAATTATCTGGTGAAGTACAGCACTGCGCATGCGTAATTTTTGAATTTAATTAGAGCACATGTGTGACTATGACTGTGCATGATTGCGCATGTGTAACAGCAATACAAAACAACTGCGCATGTGAAATGTTTGTTTAGTAGTGCGCACGTTTACACAGCTGTGATGCACTACTGCGCATGTGCAACAATATGTTGTTCATAAAAAAATGTTCAGTTTAACATGTTTGACACGAATAGTGCCAGTGCGCATTGTTACAAACTATAATAACATGGTGAAATGAACATTTTTGTAAGTAACCTATTGGAAAAAGTAGGTGAACTTTGAAGTCTGTACGACGATGCACGAAGTTTTTTCGGTATCGTATTAATATAATAGAAGATTACCACGTACAATTTTATGAATATTGGGAGAACTTTCAAACTAGTTATTCTCAATAAATAAGTAAATTTTTACAAAACTTTTTTAAACACTAATTATATGGAAGATTTTCTGACAGTATGTTAAATATTTATTACCCCCCCCCCCCCCGGTACCCCTAGAAAATGGTTTTTAAAAGTATGAAAAATTGAAAACTTTCAGATCAAAATTTGTTACATTTTATAAACATTTTAAAGAAAAAAAGATTAAAATTAATAAAATTAAATACACTTTTAATGTTTTTATTATTTTTTATGTTCAATAATATAAATTTTTCTATTAAATTTCTTGAATTCCAATATTTAAATTGAATTTTGAATATTCTTTTCTATTATGGGTCATTAATTACAATAATAATGAAAAGAAAACAATTTTAACAAATTTTTTAAATAAAAGTACCTTTGCGCATGTGCAGATATCATGTTACCGTGTTACGCATGCGCAATAATAAGACGGAATTTACTGCGCACTTATTAAAAAAAGTATGCTATATGTAGTGAAAATTTAATTATCTGGTGAAGTACAGCACTGCGCATGCGTAATTTTTGAATTTAATTAGAGCACATGTGTGACTATGACTGTGCATGATTGCGCGTGTGTAACAGCAATACAAAACAACTGCGCATGTGAAATGTTTGTTTAGTAGTGCGCACGTTTACACAGCTGTGGTGCACTACTGCGCATGTGCAACAATATGTTGTTCATAAAAAAATGTTCAGTTTAACATGTTTGACACGAATAGTGCCAGTGCGCATTGTTACAAACTATAATAACATGGTGAAATGAACATTTTTGTAAGTAACCTATTGGAAAAAGTAGGTGAACTTTGAAGTCTGTACGACGATGAACGAAGTTTTTTCGGTATCGTATTAATATAATAGAAGATTACCACGTACAATTTTATGAATATTGGGAGAACTTTCAAACTAGTTATTCTCAATAAATAAGTAAATTTTTACAAAACTTTTTTAAACACTAATTATATGGAAGATTTTCTGACAGTATGTTAAATATTTATTACCCCCCCCCCCCCCGGTACCCCTAGAAAATGGTTTTTAAAAGTATGAAAAATTGAAAACTTTCCGATCAAAATTTGTTACATTTTATAAACATTTTAAAGAAAAAAAGATTAAAATTAATAACATTAAATACACTTTTAATGTTTTTATTATTTTTTATGTTCAATAATATAATTTTTCTATTAAATTTCTTGAATTCCAATATTTAAATTGAATTTTGAATATTCTTTTCTATTATGGGTCATTAATTACAATAATAATGAAAAGAAAACAATTTTAACAAATTTTTTAAATAAAAGTACCTTTGCGCATGTGCAGATATCATGTTACCGTGTTACGCATGCGCAATAATAAGACGGAATTTACTGCGCACTTATTAAAAAAAGTATGCTATATGTAGTGAAAATTTAATTATCTGGTGAAGTACAGCACTGCGCATGCGTAATTTTTGAATTTAATTAGAGCACATGTGTGACTATGACTGTGCATGATTGCGCATGTGTAACAGCAATACAAAACAACTGCGCATGTGAAATGTTTGTTTAGTAGTGCGCACGTTTACACAGCTGTGGTGCACTACTGCGCATGTGCAACAATATGTTGTTCATAAAAAAATGTTCAGTTTAACATGTTTGACACGAATAGTGCCAGTGCGCATTGTTACAAACTATAATAACATGGTGAAATGAACATTTTTGTAAGTAACCTATTGGAAAAAGTAGGTGAACTTTGAAGTCTGTACGACGATGAACGAAGTTTTTTCGGTATCGTATTAATATAATAGAAGATTACCACGTACAATTTTATGAATATTGGGAGAACTTTCAAACTAGTTATTCTCAATAAATAAGTAAATTTTTACAAAACTTTTTTAAACACTAATTATATGGAAGATTTTCTGACAGTATGTTAAATATTTATTACCCCCCCCCCCCGGTACCCCTAGAAAATGGATTTTAAAAGTATGAAAAATTGAAAACTTTCAGATCAAAATTTGTTACATTTTATAAACATTTTAAAGAAAAAAAGATTAAAATTAATAAAATTAAATACACTTTTAATGTTTTTATTATTTTTTATGTTCAATAATATAAATTTTTCTATTAAATTTCTTGAATTCCAATATTTAAATTGAATTTTGAATATTCTTTTCTATTATGGGTCATTAATTACAATAATAATGAAAAGAAAACAATTTTAACAAATTTTTTAAATAAAAGTACCTTTGCGCATGTGCAGATATCATGTTACCGTGTTACGCATGCGCAATAATAAGACGGAATTTACTGCGCACTTATTAAAAAAAGTATGCTATATGTAGTGAAAATTTAATTATCTGGTGAAGTACAGCACTGCGCATGCGTAATTTTTGAATTTAATTAGAGCACATGTGTGACTATGACTGTGCATGATTGCGCGTGTGTAACAGCAATACAAAACAACTGCGCATGTGAAATGTTTGTTTAGTAGTGCGCACGTTTACACAGCTGTGGTGCACTACTGCGCATGTGCAACAATATGTTGTTCATAAAAAAATGTTCAGTTTAACATGTTTGACACGAATAGTGCCAGTGCGCATTGTTACAAACTATAATAACATGGTGAAATGAACATTTTTGTAAGTAACCTATTGGAAAAAGTAGGTGAACTTTGAAGTCTGTACGACGATGAACGAAGTTTTTTCGGTATCGTATTAATATAATAGAAGATTACCACGTACAATTTTATGAATATTGGGAGAACTTTCAAACTAGTTATTCTCAATAAATAAGTAAATTTTTACAAAACTTTTTTAAACACTAATTATATGGAAGATTTTCTGACAGTATGTTAAATATTTATTACCCCCCCCCCCCCCGGTACCCCTAGAAAATGGTTTTTAAAAGTATGAAAAATTGAAAACTTTCCGATCATAATTTGTTACATTTTATAAACATTTTAAAGAAAAAAAGATTAAAATTAATAAAATTAAATACACTTTTAATGTTTTTATTATTTTTTATGTTCAATAATATAAATTTTTCTATTAAATTTCTTGAATTCCAATATTTAAATTGAATTTTGAATATTCTTTTCTATTATGGGTCATTAATTACAATAATAATGAAAAGAAAACAATTTTAACAAATTTTTTAAATAAAAGTACCTTTGCGCATGTGCAGATATCATGTTACCGTGTTACGCATGCGCAATAATAAGACGGAATTTACTGCGCACTTATTAAAAAAAGTATGCTATATGTAGTGAAAATTTAATTATCTGGTGAAGTACAGCACTGCGCATGCGTAATTTTTGAATTTAATTAGAGCACATGTGTGACTATGACTGTGCATGATTGCGCATGTGTAACAGCAATACAAAACAACTGCGCATGTGAAATGTTTGTTTAGTAGTGCGCACGTTTACACAGCTGTGGTGCACTACTGCGCATGTGCAACAGTATGTTGTTCATAAAAAAATGTTCAGTTTAACATGTTTGACACGAATAGTGCCAGTGCGCATTGTTACAAACTATAATAACATGGTGAAATGAACATTTTTGTAAGTAACCTATTGGAAAAAGTAGGTGAACTTTGAAGTCTGTACGACGATGAACGAAGTTTTTTCGGTATCGTATTAATATAATAGAAGATTACCACGTACAATTTTATGAATATTGGGAGAACTTTCAAACTAGTTATTCTCAATAAATAAGTAAATTTTTACAAAACTTTTTTAAACACTAATTATATGGAAGATTTTCTGACAGTATGTTAAATATTTATTACCCCCCCCCCCCCCGGTACCCCTAGAAAATGGATTTTAAAAGTATGAAAAATTGAAAACTTTCCGATCAAAATTTGTTACATTTTATAAACATTTTAAAGAAAAAAAGATTAAAATTAATAAAATTAAATACACTTTTAATGTTTTTATTATTTTTTATGTTCAATAATATAAATTTTTCTATTAAATTTCTTGAATTCCAATATTTAAATTGAATTTTGAATATTCTTTTCTATTATGGGTCATTAATTACAATAATAATGAAAAGAAAACAATTTTAACAAATTTTTTAAATAAAAGTACCTTTGCGCATGTGCAGATATCATGTTACCGTGTTACGCATGCGCAATAATAAGACGGAATTTACTGCGCACTTATTAAAAAAAGTATGCTATATGTAGTGAAAATTTAATTATCTGGTGAAGTACAGCACTGCGCATGCGTAATTTTTGAATTTAATTAGAGCACATGTGTGACTATGACTGTGCATGATTGCGCATGTGTAACAGCAATACAAAACAACTGCGCATGTGAAATGTTTGTTTAGTAGTGCGCACGTTTACACAGCTGTGGTGCACTACTGCGCATGTGCAACAATATGTTGTTCATAAAAAAATGTTCAGTTTAACATGTTTGACACGAATAGTGCCAGTGCGCATTGTTACAAACTATAATAACATGGTGAAATGAACATTTTTGTAAGTAACCTATTGGAAAAAGTAGGTGAACTTTGAAGTCTGTACGACGATGAACGAAGTTTTTTCGGTATCGTATTAATATAATAGAAGATTACCACGTACAATTTTATGAATATTGGGAGAACTTTCAAACTAGTTATTCTCAATAAATAAGTAAATTTTTACAAAACTTTTTTAAACACTAATTATATGGAAGATTTTCTGACAGTATGTTAAATATTTATTACCCTCCCCCCCCCGGTACCCCTAGAAAATGGTTTTTAAAAGTATGAAAAATTGAAAACTTTCAGATCAAAATTTGTTACATTTTATAAACATTTTAAAGAAAAAAAGATTAAAATTAATAAAATTAAATACACTTTTAATGTTTTTATTATTTTTTATGTTCAATAATATAAATTTTTCTATTAAATTTCTTGAATTCCAATATTTAAATTGAATTTTGAATATTCTTTTCTATTATGGGTCATTAATTACAATAATAATGAAAAGAAAACAATTTTAACAAATTTTTTAAATAAAAGTACCTTTGCGCATGTGCAGATATCATGTTACCGTGTTACGCATGCGCAATAATAAGACGGAATTTACTGCGCACTTATTAAAAAAAGTATGCTATATGTAGTGAAAATTTAATTATCTGGTGAAGTACAGCACTGCGCATGCGTAATTTTTGAATTTAATTAGAGCACATGTGTGACTATGACTGTGCATGATTGCGCATGTGTAACAGCAATACAAAACAACTGCGCATGTGAAATGTTTGTTTAGTAGTGCGCACGTTTACACAGCTGTGGTGCACTACTGCGCATGTGCAACAATATGTTGTTCATAAAAAAATGTTCAGTTTAACATGTTTGACACGAATAGTGCCAGTGCGCATTGTTACAAACTATAATAACATGGTGAAATGAACATTTTTGTAAGTAACCTATTGGAAAAAGTAGGTGAACTTTGAAGTCTGTACGACGATGAACGAAGTTTTTTCGGTATCGTACTAATATAATAGAAGATTACCACGTACAATTTTATGAATATTGGGAGAACTTTCAAACTAGTTATTCTCAATAAATAAGTAAATTTTTACAAAACTTTTTTAAACACTAATTATATGGAAGATTTTCTGACAGTATGTTAAATATTTATTACCCCCCCCCCCCCGGTACCCCTAGAAAATGGTTTTTAAAAGTATGAAAAATTGAAAACTTTCAGATCAAAATTTGTTACATTTTATAAACATTTTAAAGAAAAAAAGATTAAAATTAATAAAATTAAATACACTTTTAATGTTTTTATTATTTTTTATGTTCAATAATATAAATTTTTCTATTAAATTTCTTGAATTCTAATATTTAAATTGAATTTTGAATATTCTTTTCTATTATGGGTCATTAATTACAATAATAATGAAAAGAAAACAATTTTAACAAATTTTTTAAATAAAAGTACCTTTGCGCATGTGCAGATATCATGTTACCGTGTTACGCATGCGCAATAATAAGACGGAATTTACTGCGCACTTATTTAAAAAAGTATGCTATATGTAGTGAAAATTTAATTATCTGGTGAAGTACAGCACTGCGCATGCGTAATTTTTGAATTTAATTAGAGCACATGTGTGACTATGACTGTGCATGATTGCGCATGTGTAACGGCAATACAAAACAACTGCGCATGTGAAATGTTTGTTTAGTAGTGCGCACGTTTACACAGCTGTGGTGCACTACTGCGCATGTGCAACAATATGTTGTTCGTAAAAAAATGTTCAGTTTAACATGTTTGACACGAATAGTGCCAGTGCGCATTGTTACAAACTATAATAACATGGTGAAATGAACATTTTTGTAAGTAACCTATTGGAAAAAGTAGGTGAACTTTGAAGTCTGTACGACGATGAACGAAGTTTTTTCGGTATCGTATTAATATAATAGAAGATTACCACGTACAATTTTATGAATATTGGGAGAACTTTCAAACTAGTTATTCTCAATAAATAAGTAAATTTTTACAAAACTTTTTTAAACACTAATTATATGGAAGATTTTCTGACAGTATGTTAAATATTTATTACCCCCCCCCCCCCGGTACCCCTAGAAAATGGTTTTTAAAAGTATGAAAAATTGAAAACTTTCAGATCAAAATTTGTTACATTTTATAAACATTTTAAAGAAAAAAAGATTAAAATTAATAAAATTAAATACACTTTTAATGTTTTTATTATTCTTTATGTTCAATAATATAAATTTTTCTATTAAATTTCTTGAATTCCAATATTTAAATTGAATTTTGAATATTCTTTTCTATTATGGGTCATTAATTACAATAATAATGAAAAGAAAACAATTTTAACAAATTTTTTAAATAAAAGTACCTTTGCGCATGTGCAGATATCATGTTACCGTGTTACGCATGCGCAATAATAAGACGGAATTTACTGCGCACTTATTAAAAAAAGTATGCTATATGTAGTGAAAATTTAATTATCTGGTGAAGTACAGCACTGCGCATGCGTAATTTTTGAATTTAATTAGAGCACATGTGTGACTATGACTGTGCATGATTGCGCATGTGTAACAGCAATACAAAACAACTGCGCATGTGAAATGTTTGTTTAGTAGTGCGCACGTTTACACAGCTGTGGTGCACTACTGCGCATGTGCAACAATATGTTGTTCATAAAAAAATGTTCAGTTTAACATGTTTGACACGAATAGTGCCAGTGCGCATTGTTACAAACTATAATAACATGGTGAAATGAACATTTTTGTAAGTAACCTATTGGAAAAAGTAGGTGAACTTTGAAGTCTGTACGACGATGAACGAAGTTTTTTCGGTATCGTATTAATATAATAGAAGATTATTGTTCTCTGGTTAGAATAAGACAAATGATTTACTATAAATTATTATTTTTACTTTGTTCAAACATTTTATAATTGGTAATTTTTAACTTCTCTAGATAAATTTGTAAAGAATTAATTATTATTAACAATATTTTGTATATTTAAATGTTTATTTGAATAATAATAATATTTAACAATTTTGTTGAAAACTCCTAAAGATACTATTAATTTGTAATTTAAAGAAACTTATTATTTTTTTGCATTTATGGGGGTTGTTTATAACCCTATAAAAAATAGTTAATATTAATGAATTATAAAATAAATAATGGAATATTATTTTTTGAGTACTTTACAAGATGTGATTCACTGTATTGATATTTTAAGTGGTTTTTAAAGATTTTGTTCATGAATTTTTTTTTCATATTATATTCAGTGCCCCACATTGCCCCTTAAAAGTTACGCCACTGGCTTCAAAGTCAACAAGGATGGTGACATATAGTTATATTATATGTTGATTTCTGTGAATTTACTTATTAGATGAACGTGCCCAGAATAACTGAAAATAATTTTATGTAATTCAACAAATTGCAAAGCACTTTTTTCTCAGAGAAAAGTTTGCAGTTAAGAAATCTAACTCCTTGTACTTTTTTTTTTTTTTTTGCAGAGTTGTGTAAAAGTGGAAGAGGATCATGTCAGGCAATGCCTTGTGCCGCTAAATATTTTAAAGAAGATGATGATGAATGTGAAAGCATGGGCAAAACAATGCTTAAAGGAAACCCTTATAAGTGTTGCCAAAGAGGAGCAGACAGATATGGTTAATTGGCAGCTTTGATAATTCTTGTCATTTTTTTTTCTTGTAGAGAAAAAAAAACTACAATTGAATAAAGCTATATTGCAAAAATTAATTGGTGATTTTTATAATAAAATTATTACTTAAAATCCTTATCAAACTAATAAAAATATATCGCTTATAGTATATAAATCATATACTAACAAAAAAAAAAATTCTTGTATACCGAAAGTGATATGATTACAGTATTTAACATTAATATTTCAAAAATTTATTTTATAAAAATGGAAGAAGATTTAAAGTTTAATAAATAAAAATAGTAAGTAAAACATTAAATTTCTTTTCAATTTTTGTTTTATCAAATTCATTTTTTAAAAATTAAATTCGGTTAAAAAATGATAAAAAATAATTATTTAATAGAATTGAATTTTGTTTAAACTTTATAAAAGTTTTAATTCTTAATTAATTTTAGATTATTATTATTAGTAGTGATTTATTATCTTATTTTTATTATTGATTTAAGTAGGTATATTTATTTTTTAGTAAAAGAATTGAATAATTATATTTTATGTATTTATAAACTATTTTATTGCATACAATTTTTTTGTAAATAAATAAAAAAAATTAATATTTAAAAAAATATTAGTAATTGACTGCATATTAGGGGAACATTAAAAATAAAGTATTTTTCTAGTGAAATTAAATTTGGTTTTAAACTGCATTAAAATTTAGATATATGTTTATTTTTAATTTATCCACAGAAAGCTGTAGAAAACTTATAATGGAAAAAATTTGCTACTTCAGAATGTTAAATAAATTAAAATTAAAAATATTCTAAAAATAAAACCAGATATTGATTTTTCTTACGAATTTCTTCTATCTAAAAGATATTAAAATATTTAATATAAAAATTTTTCTGTTCAAAATATGTAGGTATTTTACAATTTCTTATATTTAATTTGTTAAAAATAAAAATAATAGATATTTTAAAATTAAAATATTTAACTAAAATAAAAACTAAATAAAGCTGTTTAATAATTTTAATCGTTGAAATTAATTACGTATATGAAACTATTATTTTTAATATTTTAAATAATTGTTATTAAAAAAAAATTTGTAAACATTCTTTTAATTGTTGTAATCCAAATTCATGACTATTTTAAAAAATTTTGTTGAAATTAAATTAGTTTACAATTTTATTTCACGTCAATTTAAGTTAAATAATTTTAAACTTAAAACCAAATTTGCATATATATAACGAATTCTAACTATTTAAAAATTTTTAAAATATTTACTTATAACAATTCTTCTGCTCGAAATATGTACTATAGATACAATATTTTACAATTTATTATATTTAATGTGTTAATATTTTTCATTATAGATAATATTTTAAAAAATGAGTTTTTTTAAATTAAAATATTTATGTAAATTAAAAAAATTAAAGTACATTAATGTGGTAACAGAATTAAAACTTTTATAAAATTTAAACTAAATTCAATTTTATTAAATAATTATTTTTTATCATTTTCTAATCGAATTTGATTTTTAAAAAATGAATTTGATAAAACAAAAATTGAAAAGAAATTTAATGTTTTACTTACTATTTTTATTTATTAAACTTTAAATCTTCTTTGAACTTATAAAAACAAAACTTTTTATAATTATTGAAATATTTTTAATTAAACTTTATTAGAATTAAAAATAGAAATTTGTAAAATTTACACTTCGATTAATTTCAAATTTGTTTTGTAATTAAATTATTTAAAATAGTAATGAATTAAATTAAACTTTAGCCTGAATTTTAAAACTAATAAAAGAAAGCAAATAAATATTTATATTTTAGAAGCTAATTGAAAATTTTTAAAATGTATAGATAGTTTTAAAGTGCAATTAACTTACTTAATATAGTGATTAAGCTTTTACGCGTAATTATTGAAATTTCAATTTTACCGCCTGACTTTTACGCTTTCTGAAACATAACTTAGTACTTTTTCTCGCCGCAGGAGGGCCACAGCGAATCTTTCGCGCAGTTAATGCGACACTCACTCTTTATATAAGAAGCTGAGCTTCGTTGAAAAAATGACAATTCAGAATCAGCCTACTCAGATCACCCTTGGTTCCCGAGTCGAAATTTTGAGGCTACTTTAACGCTACATAGTCCAAAATTTTTAGGAAATAGAGGTTTAAAGTAGCAGCAAATTCAATACAATTTAGCTTCTACTTTGGTGCTATTATTGGAAGAAATTTCCTGTTTCCGCGATGAGAGCGTTAAAGTAGAAGCTAATATTCAACTATATTAAGGCCTCTTTTAACGCTCAAGACCCCCTTTTTATTGATCTTCTAAAGTCTAAACAAAGAAAGAATCTGTTTTTGCGAATAAAACTGAAATTAATATGAATGAAATTATAAAAAAAATACTAAATAAATATTTTAAATTCATGCGCTTTTAGAATTCGTTACACTTAATACACACAAGCTGGAAATAGTCTAAACTTACTAAATAAATTATTATAACGCAAGTGGGGATTCGAACCCACGACATAACGACCTACGCACCTATAATCTAACGCATTAACCACTACGCTACCGACGCTTATGAACTTTATATTTAATTTTCTCAGTGTCCTTATGATACAAATTACGAATAGTTTTTTTAGGACTTTTCAACAAAATTGTTACATATCGCCAATTTCTGAATGTTTACGGAGATTTTTATGTATTTTTCATTTGTTTAAACAATTTATTATTGTCAAGTTACAGGCTGATATTGATTTAAATCATTGAAGCATTTGCATTAAAATCATGATTGAAATAAAAAAAAAACTTTACAATTCTCCGGATGTCTAATACTGCATGTAAAAAATCACAAACCATAAAAAAAACCACAAATTTGTGGATAAATCTTAAAAATTTCAATTTTAATATTTTAATCTTTATAAAATTTAAATAATTGGGCTAATATAGATAATCAAAATACCTACGATTTACAAATTTTTGGTATGAAGATAGCAAAAAATAATATCAAATTTTTATATCTTTAGGTCATTATAATTTAAATAAATTCCAAACGTCAATAAATTCATATTCCAATTTTTTCAAACTTTTAAATGTCAATTAATTCAAATTTAAAGACACATTAGTTAATGCAAAATAATTAAATAATATTAATTATTTTTCATATTCACAATAATCCTTTTTTTAAGTCTTACAATATTTGTAATTCTTCTTTAGTTTCTAATTCAGTTTCTTTTTCGAAACTGTTTAAATTTTATCTTATAATTTCTTATTTTTACAAAATTTAAAGATTTTTTCTCCTTTTACTAATGATGTTTTTTGTTGTTGTATTTGTCATTTTATTTTATTGATAAATAAATTATAAATAATAAATAATAATTATTATTTATTATTATTTCGTTGAGTTTCATAAGTTTATTCATATTTTTAAAAATAAATACGCTTATTTTTTTATTAATGCACCTATTCAATTTGTTTTTAAATCTTGAATAGTTTTTGCGAGGTTTTTTGCAAACTTAGTACTTATTCTTTTATAGAATTTTTAGATTTTCTTTATTTTTCTAAATTTATTGTTGGACTTGCTTTCAGTGTAATATTATAAAAATGTTTTTGGTTTAATTTGCCCAAACTTTTTTTTTCTGAAGGATTTTTAATTTTCTTTTCTGGACTTTTTATATACATTTTTTTAATTTTATTTTCATCAATTTTAATTTTTTAAACAAATTATTGCTAGTAATTACTAATTCTTTACAAATACACCTAGGAAGATACAAATTTTTCCTAATTTTACAAATAAATTACTGGGCTCTGGTTAGAAAAATAAAAATTATTGACCATAAATTATTATTTTTATATTTTAAAACAATTTATTATTGTTAATTTATAACATTTAAAAACACCTAGCAAGTAGTAGTTTTTTAATTTGTTTACTTTTTATATTGAAAAAATAAGAAAATTTATCAAAATTAACAACAATTACCACTCAAAATTGTTTAAACAAATTATTGTTAATAACTGTTATTTTTTTACAAGTGCATCTAGAAAGATACACATTTTCCCTAATTTTACAAATTATTGGGTTTTGGTTATAGATTAAAATTTGTTCCTCTTAAGGGCTAATCAGAGGAACAATAATTGAAGAAAAAGTTAGTTTAACTCCCGTTTTTCTTATATGTTAAATAAAAAAGTATATTTCAATGGAAAAAATGACTGAGTTTCACTTGCAGGTTTAAAGTAGAATCAAAATTTTCATTTCTTTATAACTGGGAATGTGGAGCTGTAAAAGAGCTGCTAATTTTAATGATTGGAAAATTGAAACATGTGTATAGGCGTAAAGTAGAAGGAAATATTATTATTAGAAGTAAAGAAGAGGCTAAAAATTAAGAAGTTGTTAAGTAGAAGCTAAAGTTCCTCATGAGCTTCAAAGTAGCTTCAAAATTTCGACTCGGGTTATTTGGTTTTTTGAACTATGAGCACTTTTTAATTTTTTTTGCAGAGACTGAATCGACAAAACCGATGCCTGTAGAGTAACATATTAGATGTCCGAAAAACAGAAAATAGTGATAACAAATTTACAATGTTTTTCCTGTTTTTTCAAAGCTTCTTAACTTATTAAGACTTGTTTGTAGAGTATATGATCAGTCGTAAGAGGTGTTCTACGCAATAACCAAATTTAGTGTTTTATTATTTTAATTCTTACATTGATTTTTGCATTCTGTATTTTTTCTTAAGTACTGTGACCTATTTTTTTCAGATTATGTTTGATGTTTAATGTTTCTTAATTTATTGATTGCTATATTTAATTAACCACAAATGAACAATATAAACAAAACCCTGACGCCAAGTTATTTTAATGAAAAATAACTAAACAAAAATAATAATTAAATAAAGGACTAATTAAACTAATGTTAAGAATAAATATTGTTCTAGTTACTTTAGTATTTTTTGGTTTAGAGAGTCTAGGGGAAATTATAAGGTTGGTTGTAGTGTGGATGAACGAGAGAAAGACGAGAGGAACGGCGGTGCGAATCGCCAGAAAAAACATGGCGTCTGTAGTTAAAGTCGAACGGGACTAACGCGCGAGTTTTAGTTTTCGATGGATGAATTTAGAAAGCCTGTGTGGTTTGTTAATTAAAATCATCGGATTCGGTATTTTGGTAGAATAGCTCAGAATTATATTAATAATTTTGGCTCAGAAAAGTGTTTAATCGACTGTGTGACGTCTAACACGAAAAATTAGAATCTAAAGACTAATACTATTAGTTTTCCTAGACTTCTGTAAATTATTATTTTATCAATAAATTATCTCTTTGTTCCTTGAAATCCTGACTATAATACCTCAGAAGTGGGATGAATCAAGTGATTAGTGCATAATAAATAAATTTTAGTGATTTGTGTTGAAAATCTGTGAATCCAGAGGAACTTGTGCTTCTGAGATTCTGTGAATAAACTCGTGAAGAGTTAGAAATAGTGATAAGTGTCCACGTTAAAAAAAAAAAGATATCGACGACATTGATGAAAATTATTATAACCTAAATTGGTTCAATACAAGAAATTTAATAAAAGAAATATAAAAATATCTTTGTGCTCAGTGTAAACCGCCAAGCGGTTCGTGCATGCCTAGACGTGAAATCTAGCGAATAATCAGCGCATGCGCGAATTTTTTGATGTGTAGTGTAAACATAAGGAACAGTGGCTAACGGAAAAACACCTGATAATTCACTGTTTACATCGACAGGCACATTGCCGGAGGGAGTAATTCGTCTCGACGACAGAAGTGTACGAATGGAAGACGGTACAATCATTTATCCAAACGGAACTGTTCGACTTCCAGATGGATCGCTTCAAATGCCCGATGAAACCATTTTTCTAGCACCTAGAGTACCTCCAGCACCTCCATCTTCAGTCCCACCACATTCTAATGTGGCTCAACTGTTGACAGCCATGACCGATTTATTAAAGCAAAATGCTGCCTTGGTGGAAAAAGCTAATGCAAACCAGACGCTAGCTACTCATCATTATAACGTACTACCAGATCTTTCTCATAATATATCTAAATTTGATGGGTTATCAGGACCTGCTGCAGCGAAAGCGTGGATAAAGCAATTGGAATCAACAGCAACGCTGCATCGTTGGACAGAGGCGGTTGCTTTTGAGACTGCCCGCAGTCACTTAGAAAGAGCCGCCAGAAATTGGTACTTAGCCAATCTCGACGAAATAAAGGATTGGATAAGTTTTCGGAAAGCGTTCGCCAACACATTTATGATAGAGAAATCGCTTACAGAAAGATTTCAAGAGATGCAACAGAGATGTCAGGGAGCAAACGAAGCCACAAGAGAGTTCTTTTTCGACAAGGTTAGGCTTTGTAAATCTCTAAATTTTGGATTAGAGGAAACCAAGACTCAAGTCGCAATAGGATTTTGGTCCAGAGAATTGAGTACTGCCATAATGAGTAAAAGTCACTTCGACTTGGACGACTTGTTGAGAAATATCATCGAGATGGAATCGTTGAAAATTGCAAGGAAACAACGAATAGGAGTGAGACGAGAACAAAGTCGGGGACAAGGAGATCATCGGAGGGCTCCAGCTGCTGAGCAACAAAAACCTACACAAGAGGTCTCGAGAACTGTTGTCATTGCAAACTAATAGAAAAGATAAGTATGTCAACAATGTCGACAACCGACGGGAATGTTACACCTGTCGTAAAAAGGGACTTCTTGCCAGGGATTGTAATGGTAAGGTAAATTTAAAATGTTTTAAGTGTAATGAGCCCGGGCACATATCCGCTAATTGTACAAAGCCAAAAGAAATTCCAAAAGCCTACGTTAATCTAATAAATCCGAATGTAAATGACGAGTCTCATAAAAAGTATGAAAAGAAAATTATAATTGGACAGAATGAATTCTTAGCTTTTATAGATCCCGGTAGTTCGGATTGTTTGATTAGGGAGTCTGTTGTGGTAAATGATGGTTATAGATTCATAAAATTACCTAATAAAATCGAAGGTTTTGGAGGTGGCGAAACAACCTCTGACGGTATTATAGAGGAAAGTGTAAATATTGACGGATCTGAAATTAATAAAATACGGTTTAGAGTGGTTAAAGACAATGCGCAGCGATATGACGTAATAATCGGTCGGAATTATACTGATTTGACTGAACTTGCTTACTAGAGGTATGATGACAAATTAGAATTCGTGAACAAATCAGATGTTCCTTTTATCACGTGTCCGAAAGTAGAATCACGAGAAAAGAAATTAGAAGTCCTCACGACAAACGAAACGGTTCATCTATCTATCTCCAGCAAAGACGATCTGTCTGATAAAAACGCGATAAGTAACAATAGAGTTGAACAGTTAGTAAAATTATTAAATATTCATAGGAAATATGTCGCGATGGATACGTCTGAATTAGGTTGCAGACATCTCATTGAGAGGGACATTGTAGAAAATTCAGGAACGGAACCTCCTCATTCAAAACCCTATCAAACTAACGCTTTAAAACGAGAAAAGATTAAAGAGAAAATTGGAGAGTGGAAAGCTAACAATTTAGTAACGGAAACCCAGTCACCTTACGCTAGTCCATGTTTATTAGTAGAAAAAGCCGATGATTCACACGGGCTAGTTGTCGATTATAGAAAATTAAATAAAAATACAGTCAGGATGAATTTCTCTCTCCCAAATATTGATGACGGTATAGAGGAACTATATGATGCTAAAATATTCGCCGTGCTTGATCTAGCCCAAGGCTATTTACAAATTCCCTTAACAGAGCGAGTGAGGGAAAAGACGGCGTTCATAACGCAGGGTGAAACCGGACAACTTAAAAGGGCAATGTTTGGGTTAATAAACGCTCCCTTTTACTTCGCGAAGCTGATGAGAATCGTGTTCGGACCTTATGGGAGTAAATTAGCTCTGACATATTTCGATGACATATTAATTCACGCAAACTCATGGGAGGAGTTGTTGCAAAAAATCGAAACAATCTTTAAGTTATTGAAAAATGCCGGTTTAACTATTAATTTAAAAAAGTGCAAATTTGGTTTAGAACAGGTCGATTATCTGGGATACGGTTTTAACAAGGACGGGATAATTCCGGGTGAGAAAAAAATTAGAGCTATTACCGAATTTCCGAGACCGAAAACTGTTAACGACGCACGTAGTTTTCATGGACTAGAAAGTTTAATTCGCCGATTCATACCCGGTTTTGCGAAAGTAGCAACCCCCATCATCGAATTATTTAAAAAAGAAACCAAATTTAAATGGATCATTGATAGAGATGAAGCCTTTTGCGAAATTAAAAGACTAATAAGCTCTTATCCGATCCTGGGATATTATAATCCCAAAGCTTCTCGTTTGGAGCTGCACACTGATGCTAGTGCTATCGGGTTAGGTGCCGAATTATTTCAAAGTGACGGAGACGGAAATCTTCGTCTTATCTACGCAATCAGTCGCCGAACGTCTGATGTTGGAAAAAATTATAATTTAACGAAATTGAAATTAATGGCAGTGGTTTGGGCCATGGAAAGGTTACGACCCTTTCTAATAGGACTACATTTTTACGTAATAACTGATTGCCAGATGCTGATCCATTTAGACTCTTTTAAAACAAAAATGCCACAAATTGTAAGATGGCTTCATATGATTGCTGATTATGATTACGAAATACACCACCGAGCTGGATAGCACACGAAGCATGTCGATGCTCTCTCGCGTGCTCCAGTATGGAGGCGAATGAAATTTTAAATACTGCAATGGTTCTTAATACAATGATTTGCGAAGATGAGATAGTAATGTATCAGCGATGTGATGATCTGTTGGCTAGGAAAATAAGCATTTTGGAAAAAATGAGAGTACGCGTTCACGGCGGGAAAAGGGTGAAGTAAATGGATATGTATTGAGAAATGGTTTTTTTTTTACAAAAAAGACAATATCGACAAAAGTAAAGAAATGTATGTCGTCCCCCGTGCGATGGGAAAATCACTTGTAATCAAGAAACATGATCTGACTAGCCATTTCGGAATCGAACGAACTATAACTAGAATAAGCGCTCATTATTATTTTCCGAAAATGCGCAATTATGTAAGCAGAAACACCGCGGCTTGCGTTGAATGTTTATTTGCAAAACATAAAGCGGGTAAACAGAAAGGTTAATTACACTCGATACCAGTTGGAAAACGACCATTTGCAACCGTTCACCTAGATCACCTAGGTCCTTTTGTGACTTCGTTGAAATCGAATAAATATATATTAGCGGCAATATGTAATCTTACTTAATTTTGTCAGTTGACAAATACCAAAACTTGTACGACAATTAAAAAATTGGAAACATTCGTTGACACCACTGCACATAGATTATTGGCTACATGGAAGTTCTCACACATCAATTGTCGGAGACGTGATATTTCGACAATATTAAGTGTCGTGCACATGAAAGTTCGGTTGAATAAAATGTCAGCTACATGAAAATTCTAAAACATGAATTGACGGACACATGAAAATTCGGTTGCATAAACTGTCGGCCACATGACAGTTCGGTTGAATTAAATGTCGCTCTCATGGATTGTCGGCTACATGGTTTATCGACTGCATGAAAGTTCTGCGTCATTAAATTATGGTAATTGGCGTTCATGCCAATTGAATTTTGGATGACTTTCATGCGTCCCCATCCGTCACAGTTACGTAGCAACCTCGAGCGACCGTACGCTGTCGCGCGGCGAAATGATGCTTGTACGCCCACCCCTGTGTCCACCGTCTGCTGCTATTATGAAGGGTCGTAAACAAACGCCGTCAATATCGTCTTCTGGTCCTGGTTCTTTTGTCAGGACGCGACTCATATCCGTGCCTGGTTCCAGGACGGTCCCACGACGAAGGAGTCGACCTCAGCAAAAACAACGACCCTTAGGGCAACTTTTCAGAATAATAAAAATGGAGAATTCTCCACTTTTTCATGTGGAAGCGAGTCAGTGTTCATGTAAAAGTAAAACAGATTTTTGTAATCAAGGTGTTGCTGTTGTCAACAATAACAACAATTCCGGATTGACAAGTTGGCAGGTAAACTTAATTAAGATTAATAATTGAAATAAAATAAACAACTTTTTTAATTGAATATGAGTTAAATTAAATAAACCGATTGAAAAATAAATTTAATAAAGTTTTCTTTGATTTTAGAGTGCAAACTTAAAATAAATAAGACACAGATCGCCAAGCTTACACCCGACTGTACAACAGTCGAACGAAATTGATTCCAGATTGGTGTTTCTTAATGTTTCTAAAAGTTAATTTGAAAACATTGTGCGAGGTAACCTTTTACCTTGACATGCTAACATTATATTTGACATATTTATATTCCTAACCTCTAAATCAAAGGTTAGAAAATCGAACCTGTCAATATGAATCTAATATAATTTTGGCAAACCTGGGCATTGGTGTTCTGCGCAGACTCGAATATATGTATGTAACACGGTTTAAGTAGGCCTTTTTTTTAGTAACTTACTTTATGTAAGGTGGTTGTGAACAGACTCAATGTATTTATTTGCATATTTTCGATTTTACACTTTTTTCAATAATTTTTTGAGCTAATTAATTAAATTTTTTTATTTACCACCATAAAATGTGATGTTATGGTTAGAGAATTTGGTATATCGTAAAATGATTAAAAATTAGTTAAAGAACTGTTACACGATGTTCATTTTTTATTTACTATAATTTTCAGAGACTTTTAAGGAAGTGTCTATCTTGGGAAAACTTTTTTTTAGACCGAAAATTTTAAGAATTAGAAAAAACGATTTAAAAAATGTTTATGTTCAAAATAAAATTTTAACCCTGTGGCCATAAGTTACCTTATAAATTGTACTTTCATCCGGTATAAAACATTTTAATATATTTTATTTGGTTTAGATTCTACAGCAATAAGACGAAAGGGTGTCCAACTTGGGGCCCTCTCCCCTATAATATAGTATTTTTTCGTTAAAGCGGTTTAAAAGATTAAAAATATCATAATTTGACCTGTCACCACAAAGGAGTTAAAAAAGAAAAGTTAATACTTGTAGCAATATTAACTAATAAATACTATAACTACTGGCACGTAGTTTAATTATTTTAGTTTTTGTTTAATCCGCCACTGAATCAAGTGAACGTATGCCAGCGCGTTGACGTTTCTCGATTAAATAAAATTTAAAATTTCAGAAATTGTAAAAAATTTAGTTGAGATTCGTAATCATTAAACTAGCATCCATCCCTTTAAGAAATTTAAAAAAAGTATGTCTAAAATAAGTTAAAAGTTATTTAGATCATATAGTTCTTTTAAACATTTTATCTATAAAATATTTCACGAACGTATTAGTTATTCTTATCAAGAATAGTATACATTTTTTTAAAAATTTAGGTTACATAGTTTAAAAATTCGAAGGCCTAATAATTTAACTAAAAGTGCATGTAATTATACAACAAAGTATATACAAAGTAACTTGTGAAAAATTGGTTTGCAACAATACAATTGACAGAGATGATTTGTCAAGACAATTTATTGAGTCGTTTTTGTTATCTTATCTGTAATTTAGAACCACTGGACTACAATTAATAACTCCCTTGTGCAGCTATATAAACTGAAAAGTTTGGGCAGAAAGTAAAAGCAGAAAGAATTGTTTACTTGAAATAGTATTGTCGGTTATTTGTCTGAAAGGCTTCGAACCAACGATGAAGTTTGCAATAATGAAAATCATTTTGTTATGTTTCATAATTTGTATATTGAAAGTCTTTGAAGCCGAAGCAGCACGCAGTACGTAATGTATATTTTTAATTTTCTACTAAATTCAATATTTAAGACTAAATTATATTATAACAAATATTTATGAGTATATTAGGGTGGTCCATAAAGACGAAAGTCTGAAATATTTTGCTCCTACCCCCCAGAAAATTTCCAAAGCGAAAAAAATAACCCTTTTTTTTAAATCTGACAATATTTAGGGGCGGCTCAAACTTCTTGAAATTCCCCATTAATTTTACATGGGAAAACCCCACTTTTTTGTAAATTCGCTACAAAATCCTCAAAAATGACTTAAAACAGAAATAAGGCGAATCACATTTTAAAAAATCCTCAAACAACAATATTCTATAATTTATTAATAATAACTATTTTTTATAGGGTTATAAACATCCCCTTAAATGAAAATAGAATAATTTTTTTTTTTTAATTACAAATTAATAGTTTCTTTAGGATTTTTCAACAATATTATTAAATATCGTCAATTGACGAATGTTTTCATTTACTTAATAACTTAATTTACTTAATACTTTTCATTTGTTTAAACAATTTTTATTGTCAATTTACAGGTATTATTAAAAAAAACTAGCTACTTGTATTTTTTTCTGACTTAACTATTTTTTACATTTAAAACGAATAAAAAAGTATTCAGTAGAATTAACCACAACAACAATTTGCAAGTATTTAAGTTAATAAGTTAATGTTAATAAGTATTAATTCTTTACAAATGCACCTAGAAAGACACAAATTTCCCTAATTTTACAAATTAATGGGCTCTGGTTAAAAATAAGAAAAATTTTTGACTATATGTTACTATTTTTAATTCGTTTAAGCAATTTATTATTGTTAATTTACAGCTATTATTCAAATAAACCTAGCGAGTTGTAGTTTTTTCTGACTTAACTATTTTTTATATTTAAAATGAAAAAAAAGGATTTAGTAAAACTAAACATTAACAACCATTTCCAATTGTTTAAACAAATTATTGTTAATAATTGTTAATTCTTTACAAATACACTTAGAGAGATACAACTTTTTCCTTATTTGACTGTTTTATGGGCTCTGGTTAGAATAAGAAAAATTATTGACTATAAGTTATTATTTTTAATATATTTAAACAATGTATTTTTGTTAATTTTTAACTGTTATTTAAAGTTGTAGTTTTTTTTTTATTTAACTATTTTTTATATTTAAAATGGAAAAAAAGGATTCAGTTACATTAACCACAACATCCATTTGAAATTTTTTAACAAATTATTGTTATTAATCATTATTTCTTTACAAATGCACCTATAGAAAGTCGCAATTTTTCTTATTTTTACAAGTGGTTTCGTTGTAGGAGCTTTTGTAATGCATAATTAATTGTTAACAATAGTTTGTTTAAACAATTTAAAGTGTCGACAACGGAAAATTTTGCTAAATGTTCTATTGCTTTCAAAATAAAAAGTTACCATAGTAAAAAAACTACAAATCGCTAGGTTTATTTGAATAATAGTTCAAAATTAACAATAATAAATTGTTTAAACAAATAAAAAATACATCAAAATATCTATAAACATTTGTAAATTGACGATATATAACAATTTTCTTAAAAAATCCTAAAGAAACTATAAAGTTATAATTTACAAAAATAATCATTTTTTTGCATTCATGGTATAAGGTATAATAATAATGAGGGTATTTTATTTTTTGATTTGCATTAAAAAAAGCTGAGATTATCTAGTTTCTACTACGTCTAAATATTATAACAGACTTTTCATGGAGAAAAAAATTAAAATACAAAATCGTTTTATTATGAATTTGACATAAAACATAAGATTAAGACGTAATGTTCTGAACAAAGCTCCTGCATTTGTTATTATTTACATTATTATTATCATTTTAAATAATAAAAAATATACAGCGACGTAATTAGTATCTAAAATTTTTATTAAATTCTGTTTTCGCAAAACGATTTTCATCAAGAAATCTTTTTAAAACTATTAAAAATTTTAATAAACAAATAAATTTTACATACGTAAGATCCAAAAAATCCGATACACTTAGCACGCCTATGTTTGACACATTATAACAAAAAGTGTAATAATTAAACATTTTTTTTTATGGAAATGAAAGAACAACTCAAAAATTATTTTTTAGCATAAAGAAATGAAAATTGATTTTTTCTGCGATAGGTCCCTTCTCTCGCGGAGCGTCACATATTTAGATAGTAGAAACTAGAGAGTCTATACTTTCTTTTTATACAACTTTCAACAAAATTAAAGTCAACGTGTTTTTAGATAATTGGATTTAAACACATTAGGATTCAAGTTTAATCGATCGTTTGATGATTTTTTTCAGAGAAAAGTTTGCATTTAAGAAATCTAACTCCTTATACTTTTTCTTTGCAGAGTTGTGTAAAAGTGGAAGAGGATCATGTCAGGCAATGCCTTGTGCCGCTAAATATTTTAAAGAAGATGATGATGAATGTAAAAGCATGGGCAAAACAAAGCTTAAAGGAAACCCTTATAAGTGTTGCCAAAGAGGAGCAGACAGATATGGTTAATTGGCAGCTTTGATAATTCTTGTCATTTTTTTTTTCTTGTAGAGAAAAAAAACTACAACTGAATAAAGCTATATTGCAAAAGTTAATTGATGTTTTTTATAATAAATTTATTACTTAAAATCCTTATCAAACTAATAAAAATATATCGCTTATAGTATATAAATCATATACTAACAAAAAAAAATTCTTGAATACCGAAAGTGATATATGATTTCAGTATTTAACGTTAACATTAATATTTCAAAAATTAAATAATATTAATCTCCGTAAACTCCTGAAGTTAGTTAGCATAATATTTATTTATCATTTTCTGTCCACGTTTTAAAACACGTTTAAACAATTGGTCAAATTGTTATTGTTAGTTTTTTGTTACTAACTGCTTATATTTGGTTTGATGAGTTGGAAAATTGAGAAAAAGTTGCCACTCTGTAGCTCAATTTGATAAATAATTATAAATAACAACAATAATTTGTTTAAACAAATAATTTTTATAAACAATTAATTATTGATTATCTATAATATTTAACAGTTATTTTACTATTACATGTGTTGACATTCCAATTTTGGGCCCGTATCATTTTGACACAAATTTTTTCGGGCAACTTGTTATATTGTACTCCCGAAGATGAATGTTATATTTTACTCCTTCTAAAATCAATGATTTTTAAGTCTTATTTATTAAATAATTGATTTTAATACATTAAATTAATATTAAAATACTTAATTAATCCAGTAAGTTCAATTATTGAATAAATAAGACTTAAAAATCTTTGTTTTTAGAAGGAGTAAAATATAACATTCATCTTCGGGAGTACAATATAACAAGTTGCCCGAAACAATTTGTGTCAAAATGATACGGTCCCCCAATTTTTGTTTAAAAAAAGCTACTTACAACTTTGTAAATGAAAGTTGTTTATTTGTTAATAAATTGTTTGTAACAATTAAATGTTGCAATAACCTAATTATTTATCTTCTATATAAATTCTTAACTCAAAACATAAGTACATTTTAAGTACAATTAACTTATAGGAATAAAGAAAATTTTAATTATTTATTGACAAAAATTGTTTAGCAACTTTGTTAAACAAAAAATTGTTTATTAATTGAGAGAATAATAAAAGTAGCTCGAGGGATCTCCTAAAAATTTATTTATCTTTTAATTAAAAAAAAAATTAAAATCAGTTAAGAATTACCCCCACTTTTCTGAAAGCCCTGACATTCAAAACAAGTCCGATACCCGATAAAAAGAAGTTTAATTAATTAATTAATTAATTAATTAAATTTTGTAATTTATTTAATGAATAAAGCACTGGGTTTCATTTTTTGGATATTTTCGAAGAGAAATATGATTTGCAGTTGAATAATACAAAAACTTTTAAAGCCTCGGTGCGGCCACACGCGTAAATGTTAAATAAGAAGAGAAATATTTTCTACAAATATCTAAATTACACAAACAACTATAGTTTGAAAAGTCATAAGTTCATTTTCTTCAATATAATAGTCACAATTTTTATTTTTAATAACCTTTGGAGAAAAATCCGTAACAATTGGTACATTTAGACCCAAAAAAGCTGAATCTTAAAAGTACATAAACCAGAACACGCTTTTCCATTAATTGTTAAAATAACGTTTGTTTGGATTTTCTTAAAATTACATTTTCCTCTCTTGTCAAACATACTTAATCCAATAATTGAAATTTTGTTCCGGAAGAGATAAAATTGTCCTGATGCTGTTAGCATCTATCGAAGCGTGCAAAAGAGGAGATTCAATAGACAGAAGACTGGTCATTCATCGCTTCTGATGGCATATTGGCAAACAATTTCTCTTATCGTTGACAACTCGTGCTCTACACGATCCACGATAAATCATCCTTGCATATGAAATTTGCTTAACTGTTTGTCAATCAATGATCTTCTGCGTGGAATTCCCTTATTAAATTCAACAAAATGCCGCTGAATTGAATTTCCTGAGGTCGATACAAACTTAAAATTTATAACTGTTATTAATCCAATTTTCTATTTTTCTTTCTTTCTACAGCACATAAACTGATATATTGAATACTCAAGTTTTCCTTATTTTAGGTTTCTTTCAAAGTTGACTTTCAAAAATATTACAAAACTTAATTTTTACAACTCTCGATATCGTTCGGAAACTTTTGACTAAGCTCGGAAACGTTCGGCTCCGTTCGGAAAAAAATTATAGAAAATAATTGAGAAACGAAAAAATTAAGTTTAAAATAACAAGAATTTAAATTAAAAGTTGAAGAAATTCCTTAAACAATAATCGAAAATTAAAGAATATAAGTTAAAATAAATTAAAATAAAAATTAACAGATGAGAAATAGACGAAATTTGGAAAAATTAATTTAAAAATAAGAAAAATGATTGAACTTGAAGACAATAATTTACATTTAAAAAAGGAACCACAATTCCGGAAGAAATTAAAGACAAGATTAAAAATAAAAAATTGTAATTGAAATTTGAAGAAAATAATTGAAATTTCAAGTAAACAATTTCATTATTAATAAACTAACTGAAAATTAAAGAAAATAATTTTAAAAAGAAGGTGATTAAGTAATGACAAAAAAATGAAATTGAAAAAAAAAATTTCAAAAGAGAAGAAAAATAAAGTATTGCAGAAATTCATTACAAGTTAAAATTAAGAAAATAACAAAAAATGAAAGAAAATCTTTAAAAAAACATTTTTGGAATTTAAAAATGAGAAAAATAATTAAAATGGAAATAATAATTTAAATTTAAAGAAATATCATACAAATTGAAGTTTTTAATTAAAAAGCGACAAAAATATTTTAGTTTTTAGGCTGCCTAAGAAAATGGAAATTTTTTTTCAAAAATTAAGAAAAATATTGATGAAATTGATAAAAAATAAAAAAAAACTTTCAATTGTAAGAAAATATAAAATACTACGAATATAAATTAATAAGAACTAAAAGTTCAAATAAAATACTAAAAAGTTAAGAAAGTATTTTAAAAAAATAATTGAAAATTAAAGAAAAATATTTTAAAATACATTAAGAATGTAATTGAAATTTTAGAAACATCTGGAAAACAATTTAAATTATTTAAACAATACTTTAAAATCGCTGAAAATAACATTTTTCAAATTTGAAAAATTAAAAAATAATCTGAAATTGAATAAAATAATTGAATATTTAAGACAATACATGCAAATTAAAGACAGAAACTGAAAGTTGAAGAAACTCGTTAAAAAATATTAAACATAATTAAAAATTGTAAGTTACAAGTTAAAATTGAAGAAAATAATTGAATGAAGAAGAAATATATACTAAAAATGACAAAAGTAATTAAAATTGATTACAGCAGTTTATAACTGAAGAAAGAAAAAGTGAAAACTTAAGAGAATAATTGATAAAGGAAAACATTCATTTTGAAATGACAAGAAAAATTTACATTCTAGAAACTCCTTTGGAAACACAAAAATAATTGAAATTGAATAAAGACAATATTGTAAAATTAAAGAATTTCGTTTGACAAAAAATATCAAAAATGATTAAAAATTATAGGCCACAAGTAGAAAATTGAAAAAAAAAACCGAGAATTGAAGGAAATTTTTTCAAAATGGGAAAAACAATTCGAATTGAAGTTGAAGAAATTCGTTAGAAAATGACAAAAAGTAATTGAAAATTATAGTTTCCATGTTAAAATTGATGGAAATAATTCAATGAGATAGAAAAACATTGCCCTAAATTGAATGAAATTTTATGTTTCAAATTGCAAAATCGTGAATTCTTAAAAATGAGAAAAATTTTGTAAAAAATTAAATAGCGCGACATTTAAAAATGGTTTAAAAAATTAATCAAAAATATGCACATCTTTTTTTCTGTACCAAATAACTTTATTTTTTTGGTTGTAATCGAAAGCTCTCACCCAAAACCTGAAATGGCTTAAAATCCATTTGGCCTAAAATCCTTTCAGCCTAAAACAAATTTGAAATAATACCATTTGTACTATTTAACATAAATTTTACATTATGTATAAACTTAAATGAATTATAGGCCAAATGGGTTTTAGGCAAAATGTGTTTTACGCTAACTGAGTTTTAGGCCAAATGAATTTTAGCCCAAATGTGTTTTAAGCCAAAAGGATTTTAGATTAAATGGGTTTTAGCTTAAATGAATTTTAAACTACATGGACTTTAAGCTCAAATGGTTTTTAGACTAACTGAGTTTTAGGCTCGATGGGTTTTAGGCCTTATGGGTTTAAGGTCAAGTGGCTTTTAGGTCAAATGAATTTTGGGCCAAATGGATTTTACATCAAATGGGTTTTAGGCCAAATGGATTTTGAGCAAAATGGGTTTTAGGCTAGAGGATTTTTAGACCAAATGAATTTTAGCCCAAAATTATTTTAGATTAAATGGCATTTTGTTAAATGAATTTTAAACTACGTGGGTTTTAAGGTCAAATGGTTTTTAGACTAATTGAGTTTTAGAATAAATTAATTTTTAATTAAGATGAATTTTAGACCAAAAGAATTTTAGCCCAAATGTGTTCTGTGTCAAAAGAATTTTAGATTAAATGGGGTTTAGGTAAAATGAATTTTAAGGTCAAATGGTTCTTGGACTAATTGAGTTTTAGAATAAATTAATTTTTAATTCAGATGAATTTTAGGCCAAAAGAATTTTAGCCCAAATGTGTTTTAGGTCGAAAGGATTTTAGATTGAATGAGTATTAGGTAAAATGAATTTTAAACTACATGGATTTTAAGGTCAAATGGTTCTTGGACTAATTTAGTTTTAGACTAAATTAATGTTTAGTCTCGATAGATTTTAAGTCAAATGGATTTTAGGCTAAATGGATTTTTGGTTAAATGAATTTTAAGCTGCATGGGTCTGAGGCTAAATATGTTGTAGGCTAGATGGTTTTTAGGCCACATAGGCTTTAGGCCAAATGAATTTTAAGTCAAATGAGTTTTAGGTCAAATGAGTTTTAGGTGAAATGACTTTTACGTCAAATGGGTTTTAGGTCAAATGACTTTAAGGCCAAATGGATTTTTGGCAAAATGGGTTAAGGGTCAAATGGGTTTTAGCCCAAATGTGTTTTGGGCCAAAAAGATTTTAGATTAAATGGCATTTTGGTTAAATGAATTTTAAACTACATGGGTTTAAAGATCAAATGCTTTTTAGACTAATTAAGTTTTAGACTAAATTAATTTTTAGTCTGGATGGATTTTAAGTCAAATGAGTTTTAGGCTAAATAAGTTGTAGGCTAGTTGGGTTTTAGGCCACAGAGGTTTTAAACCAAATGAATTTTAGACCAAATGGGTTTTACGTCAAATGAATTTTAGGCCAAATGAGTTTTAGGTAAAATGGGTTTAAGGCAAAATGTGTTTTATGCTAATTGAGTTTTAGGCCAAATGGATTTTAGGATAAATAAGTTTTAGGCTCGATGGGTTTTAGGCCACATCGGTTTAAGGTCAAATGAATTTTAGGTCAAATGAATTTTAGGCAAAATGGGTTTTAGGCTAAATGAGTTTTAGGACAAATGGATTTTTCAAAAATGGATTTAGACTAAATAGCAATTGTGCCAAATTGGTATTAGGAAATATTCATGCTTCTCAGCTAGAGCTATTGTCTATGATCGACGGACTGACGGACAGACAGACACCAATGTTTCGTCATATAAAGGCTTCAAGCCTTTCCCATCTTAAAAACAAAATTGAATTTTTTCTATAATGATATTTGAAATCAAAACAAGTTGTAGCCAGATTGAAAATCTACCGCCTTGAAATTTTCTCGAAATTGAAATTTAATTTAGTCAATTTTTCGTTTAAGAACGATTTCGTCAAACAATGGAGCACTTTAAATTTTAAAATGAAATTTTCGTAACAGCATTTAGAAGCTCTGCTTAGAGGGTTTTCGAAGATATAAACGATGTGGGATAATGTTGACTTTATAGGTCGGATGTTGATAGACGAAACTAGTTTTGCAAGACAGGTGGGAGTATTCTTTGATCAGGCCTCCGAAGAGTGTTAAAGCCGATAAAGTCAACGTAAATTGTTCGGAAGCGAGCACGATATCCATTATTTCTAACGATAACGAGGGCTTGAAGACATGAAGTAGTATCAAATAGCTCATCTTGAACTTGATATTTTCTCTATAGCCTCACTGCACTGACTACAATTTGAAAGGAGAATCTTTTGAATTACATTATCTACCCGTTTCATGGAAAATTTTATCCCAACCTTTAAAATTTAGTTTTTTATTTTGTAGACAGATTAGTGATCAAATATACCTGAGCTCTTGATAGATGAAAAATAATTTGTTAATAGACATAGGTCTAAAATTTTGTTTTTAAAACAAATTTTAGGTCGATGATTATTAATCAATTAATAATTTTTCAAAATTTTAAACGGATCCAATATGGCAAACTATATTAAAAAAAATATTTTCTTTAATTAATGAAACTCAATACACAGGTATCTTTAAAAAATAAACCTTTGTTACCAAAAAAGTGACCAATTGAACTCGTAAACTAAAATCAACTAAAGAATGTAATATAAAGTATAAATCATGATTTTACTTTAATAATATATTCAGTGGATATTCTCAAAGTAAAAAGTATTTTGAGATGATATTATCCTTGAAGATTCAGAAAAAATTACATCTTTTTGCGCGAGATTCAGAGACGAAAAATCCATTTGTCATCGTTTTGCGTTTTTCTGACTGACGGAACGGTTCTGCTATCAGGCATGTTAGGTCAACTTTCTGGGGAAAAGTGTCTCTCGAGAAGAGAAGAAATATATAGGATGGAAAGAGAGAAAGGGTAAAAACTAAAATGTGAAACTCGTTATCTATCGACTTTCTGGTAGTTTGTCTCTGTCGAGATGTGGTAAAGAATTTTTCAATTAATCAAATTTTATTTGCCTCAAGTAGCAAAGGACAAATTCCTTCTCAATGGGAAACTAAAATTTAAAATTTTGACGCCTCAGATTAATTAAGAAAATCGATTATATTTGCCTGCTATTTGTCCCTAAATATGATTTTTCGTATAAGCATTTCTATAACTACGGCTTAATTGCTTATTTTTTAAAACTAGATCATTTGTCTTTTTTATAAATACAGTAAAATTATTTCTATATTATATTATATTTTTTCGATTCTAAAATAAATTCCAGAAAATGTTATATTCTTGAATAAATTCTGGGACATTCAAGACTTCTATTATAATTTCTAGAAAATTTTAGATATATTTTTAAATTTTTTAGATTCGAGATAAATTCATAGAATTTTATAGATTTTAAAATAAATTCTAGAATGTTAAAAGTTCTAGATTATATTGTAGAAAATTTTTAATTTCATTAATAATTCCAGAAAAATTTAGATTTTATAATAAATTGAAGTGTATTTTAGATTAATTTTTGAAATTATTCGAGTCTCGATAAAATTCAAAAATTTTTTAGTTTCTAGAATAATTTCCAAAGTATGTTAGATTCTAGAGTAAATTACAGAATTTTTTTGGCATTCTAGACAATTTTTGATTTTTTAATATATTCCAAAATATTTTCGATTTTTCGGAATATTCCAAGATTCAAAATAAATTTCTAGAATTTTTTAGATTCTAGAATAAATTTTAGAACATTTTAGAGTCTACTATGTATAAAATATTCACAATTTGTTCAAATTATAAAACATATTTCAAATTTCTTTTTATTCTAGAATAGATTGTATAAATTTTCAGATTCTATTAGAAATTTTCAAAAATGTTAAATTTATGTTTGGAGATTTTAGATCAACTGCTACCTATAATTTAAAAAATCTCCAATTATAACCTAAAATCTATAAATACTTTAAATAAATTTAAAATCTTCTATAATTTATTCTAGAATCTTAAATTTTCTAAAATTTATTCTAATAGAATTTTAAAAAATCTAATATTTTAAACAGAATATAAAACATTATGGAATTAATTAAAATCTAAAAATTCCGGACTCTTATCAAAGAGCAAAAAATTTTTAAAAAAAATTTAAATGTTCTGAAATCCGAAAAGAAGTTAAAAATGTTCTAAAATTTATTCGAAAGACCAAAACATTTTTGAATTTTTTCCAGAATCTCGAAATTTTTTAAAAAACAAAAATAATCTGTAATTTATTAAATAAAGGAATGTATTCTGAAATTTATTAAAAAATCCTAAATGTTCTGAAAGATATTTTTAAATCAAAAAGTTCTGAATTGATAAAGCTCTTTAAATCTAAATTAGTGGTTTTATTCTAATAAATTTGAAAAAAGTTCGTTACTTAATGAAATAGTGTGAATTTTTAGTGAAAAATTACTAATTGAAATAAGAAATCATTATAATAATTGAAATACTTGAACTATATTGAATATATTGATTCTAAATATATTTACATTCAATATCTAATTCGTTATTAGTAAAAACTCACTAATTAATATAAAAATTCTGGAATTTATACTTTAATCTTAAAAATTCCAAAATTTTATCTAGACTCTAGAAATTAAAAAAAAATGTTTTTCCAATGTTTTGAAATTTATTCATGAATCTACAATTTTTTGGAATTTATTTTGGAATCTTAAGTGTGCTGAAATTTATTTAAGATTTAATATTTAATAATTAATAATAATAATCATAATTTAATAATTAATCATTCTAAAAAAATCTAGTATTTTACCTCGAATATGAAAATTCTATAAAAAAATATTCTTAAATGTACTGAAACCTCTTATAAAAAGTAAAACTTTCTTTAATTAATTTAAAATTTTTGAAAAATTGCGAAATTTATTATAATTGTGAAAAACTCTGGAAACTTGTATAGATTCTAAAAAAAGAAAAAAACGCGTTTTAGAATTTATTTATTTTATGGAATTTATTTTATTAAATGAAATGTTCTGGAATTTATTCTAAAGTTTAATATTTTCTATAATGTAATCTAGAATCTAATTAAAAAAAAGATTGTAAAATTTTCTGCACTTAATTTAAAAAACTTTAGTGGTCTGGAATTTCTTCCGAAATTAGAACATTCTTAAATTTAACCTTTGATAAAAACTTCTAGAATTTAAACTATAATCGTCAAAATTGCGGAATTTTATCTGGACACTTGAAATAGTCAATAAAAAATTTAAACTTTTCTGAGACTCCAAAAAAACAGTTGAAAATGTTCTCGTATTTATTAGAAAATCTAACATTGTCTGAATTTTATTCTAAAATCTGAAAGATTCTGAAATTTATTCTAGAATTAAAAAAAATCTGGAAACTTATCTGCATTCAAAGAAAAAAAATCTAAAACGTTCTGGAATTTATTTAAGAATCTACAGTTTTCTGGAAATTACTTTAGAATCTTAAATATATTGGTATTCATTCTGTAATTTTATCTTGAATGAAGAAATCAAACGATTATTCTAAAATGTTCTTAGCCATAAAAATAGTTAAAAGTTAAGTTATAAATAATGAATAAATAATAAAGACATTATAAAATCTAAAAAATTTTTGGAAATTATTCTAAACTTAAAAAATTCTGGAAATTTATCTGGATTCTATAAATTTAAAAAAATCTAAAACATGCTGAGATTTATTTAAGAATCTACAATTTTCTGAAATTTATTTTAAAATATAAAATGTTTTTGGATTCATTTTACAATTTTGTCTAGAATCTAAAACATCAAAAAAAGTATTTAAAGTTTGATTGCTCTCCATTTGAATTGAACTTGAAAGAAAATCGATCAGTTGGAACAAAAATGTGTTTGGTTTTTTAATTTTTTTAATTTTTTATTGCAACGTTTCGTCAATTCATAATTGACCACATCAAGCTGTATCATAGCAATTTTGCCTATATAAATTAAACAATTTTTTACACTTAATTAAAAGACAGATTCGCTTCCGAAATGTTTATTGTGTAAGAAAGTAGGTTCGATCGAAGGAAGGCAAATAACAAAAAAAATGTTATTTTTTTAAACAGTCAAAACGACGTTTCGATGACATTGGTTCGTCATCATCATCAAGCTCGAAATTAAAATAAAATTATTACATATTGTAATTTGTCGAACAGTTAAAATATAATCCGAATGCTACATGCATTTTGTCAAGACTAAAATAACTTCTGAAAATAAAATGTTTACCTTTGAAGATTGTGAAGGAAATAAATTCAGCACCAAGAGGTGATTTGTCAAACGTATCTATTATATCGACGAGGTACAATTTAGACTTCGAAAATTTAAATTCGAAGAATATAGGCTATTAAGGTGTCAAAATTTTCAACAGATATAAATAAATACATAAACAGATACAAACGAATAACGAGAATCAGAGTTGAAATTAAATTTTAAATTTTAAAAGAAGTTTAGATTATATTATTATTATTTTTTGGAACAGTTTATTATAGATAGTGCTTAAATTATTAATATTTTCTTTTTTATTTACACTATTAGGGTCATGATTGATTTAATCTAAAATACTCTAGAGTGTTCTATCTGAATTAAAGAAACTTAAAAGTTAAGAAATAAGCTTGCAGGAGAACAAAGCCTCCTTGATAATTTGTAAAATTATTGACTTGTTACTGTGTAATTACTTGTCCGAATTGGTTTATAAATTTTGTGAAGACTGCCATTAAGTAGTGGAAAAGAAGTCTATATATTTAATAGCAGACGTTTCCATACTTTGGCACAGAACGTTATAAAAGGAAGAAAATGCAGCCTCCACTCGAGTGTAACTATCAGGGAAAACCATTTGCAAACTTCGTCTGGAGCTTATCCCTGGTTTAACGTTCACCCAAGGCGATATGGATCTCATTTTTGTTTTTTAAACTGTGTGTTCAACGTCATTAGGAATGAATTATGCTCAGTGCAGTTAGAGCGTAACAAGACAATTATTTATAAATTGTAGGAAGTCGGCATTGTTGGAAAGAATAATAATTTGCCCCCGGCAGGGTCGTTCCTTTAACAGGCAAATATATTGATAGAAGATGCTCTCTCCACATTCTAAGACGCTCTGCGGGACGCTCATTGCAAAATGATATTTGTCAAGCTGATAGCGAATGTGCAAAGAAAAGGGCATCTCAAAACATAAATGAAAAATTCGATAAAATTTTTCTGCATTTCAACTTGCATATTAAAATTCTTTATTTCTCACCTTTTGTCATGTTTTCTTTTTTGTCTGTTGCTTAACCTAATAAGGCACAAAACAAATCTCGTCTCAAATTGACTAACAGCTAAAATGTGAGGTGGTAGTTTTTTATTTCCAGGTGGAGTTGTGAACATTTTATTAGAATAAAATTCAAATAAAAATACAATAAAATTTAATTTAAAATTTAACCAAAAAAAAAAAAAAAAACAATTTATTAATTGCAATAAGTCTACGTACAAACCGAATTCAATCACACACATACATACACATACCGTGTTTATTGATAGAATAAATTAAAAATATTGTTGCTGGTAAAGTCAATGAATAGATTTCACTTATGGTAAACTTGAAGATTATTTTTCGGGACAAAGTACATTGGTGAAAAATTGTAAAATTTATAAGCTGACATTTTTTGTCTAGTTTCGGTGACGGTCAGTTAATTTCTGACAGTTTTGGTCCTGTCCAAAGACATCGGTGGTCAAACAGTATCTGAATTTACAAATTAGAGGGGGTAATGAATGGTTCCTATTGGTTACAGTACAAGTGAGAAACAGTAATTAAGACTAATGGCTGATATCTAAAAAACTTCACAATTGTTGTTCTAATCTGTTGAGCCTTTCCTAGAATCCTTGCAAATTAGAATGCCTGCAAGTCGTGTCTAAACTAGTATTGCAAGGGATGAACATAAATTAAAACTTTACTTAGAAAATTGTTAGTTTTACAATCTACAATACATATTTAATGGAGGTACATTACAAAGAAATGTCGTTGATAATTAGATATTTACGGTCACCCTTGTAAAGTATCAAAGACTGAGACTATAACCTTAATCTCGAAAATTGAAAGTTCTTGAAAATGAGACAACTAACAATCTGATTATGCTAAATTTATAACTGAACTACTGTTGATGTTAGAAATCTTGATAAATTTACAATTCAATGTCTAAATTATACCTATTTTACAATAAACATTGGAAGTGTCCATTATACTGTTATTATAAAAATTTAATTTTCTTTGAAGTTAAAACAAATCAAAAATGTATTGGTGCGACGCAACATACCGAATATGCTATATTTTAAATAATATTAATTACCTTTTTAATAAAAAAAAATGAATAAAGCTGCAAACCTTGGTAATTATTAAAAGGCGGTTTATTTCTCAAAAGAAGGTTATCAACAATGTATATGATTTCCAGTCAGCATGTATCCAATTAGTCTCGATTACACTTGAACATCAACTAATTAAATAGCCAATGTGCTATCCTGTTTCATCGCTTAGTTGAGCTTACATCGTTATCCCCGGGATCGACGGAAGGCGTCAATGTCACCGAAGATACAGTAATTACAAATTCAATGACTCGAATCGCGAACTAATCCCGTAAATCCATCAACAGAGAGAATTTTCGAAATGTCATTCAATTGAAAACAGGACACGAGTTCGACAGGATTCACAAAGTCTAGTGTTATCGAGTTTGATTACATTTTCTACCATTTTCCCATTTCGCTGAAACTATAGTTTATTTTATTTTCATCGTCATTCAAAAGTCCACTTTTCAGGTCCGTAATTTCAAACGATTTATAGGTCGTGAAACGTCAAACTGATGACTTTTGTAAAGAAAAAATCTTTTTACTTTTTTGCTTTCTGTTCAACGATGTGTTAACTTTCAAGTTGAAAACTGTTTGAAAGTATAAAATGGTTCTCACCAGAGACGCGAATAACAAAAACCCAATAAAATCAAAATAAAGTAACTGCAAATTGGAATATTGAAGCCAATTGTAGAAATATACATAAAAATAAATTTTTATTTGGATTTATTTACTGAAAAAATCTTATGAAATGATTAAGAAAAAGAATCTATATTCTTATTCTTAATAAATCGCTATTCCTCTGCCAATAGGGAATATGGTGATCACCTTCGGTTCTGATCTCGAATTATAAACTTTTAAATGTTAAATGAGTTGTAACGAAAATGATGAATTTAACTAATGACGATAATTAAAGTAAATATAAACTTATAAAATTATGGTACTATACTTTTTATTCAGATCCAAACAAATTTACTTAAAATGACACTAGATAAAAAGTACGCACACGAGAAACTATTATAACAACTGTGACCTGTATACATTAAATTTGATTTAACAATTATAAATGTCATACAAAGGATCCTTTTATCATTCGTTCAACATATCATATACTTATAAAATAAATTGTTTAAAAATTATAATGTCAAATGTCTGAAAATCAAACGGATAAAAATAGTGTCGATCGCCGTCTGATCTTTTATTTATCAGATTAGTCTTGATTTTGATTTAATAATAAATATACATACACATATAAATCAATTTAAAATACTCATCGAGATAGCTGACCAATTACGTTGGTGAACCAATTGATTACTCCAAATTGCAATGATGCCAATCAATTCTCATTTTTTCAGTATCCAAAAGAATGACCATAAGAGTTGATCGAAGTTGGATCTTTGAATTCAGAGAATAACTAATCTCCGTGAATTCATAAAAGCATACTCGATGAGCCAGCAAAAGTATTTATTTATATATGAGAAAAATCAATCTGATTCTTTTAATGCACCACACAAAAAATATTCCCTTAGGGAAATTTGTGAGTGGTGCTTCAATCTTATTTGCGATTAGCGATCGACTAACTGTGAATCACTCATTTTTTTTTCTTTCATCTTCATTCGAAATCTTTCCCCACTTAAAATGCGTAAACGGCCCATTAATACACCTCTGCGCCTAATTATGCCCTTTTCATATCATTATCATTCATATCTCACAGAGTTTAAATGTCAAACATTTAAACTCTACAGAATCTCAATACATTTTATGAACAACAAAACAATCAAACAAACGCGAAATTGGTTGAACACCAGGCTCACCGAAAAGACAAAATAAGCAAAAATCAAAATCGAGATCTCTATCTTATAATCAAATAAGCTAAGCAAAATTACCCAAAATTCGCAAACAACTCAAACTTCATAATCATCAAAATTTATTTTTATTGTCCATCAAAAAGACAAAATGAAACACCGTGCCGACATTTTCAACAATCATAATCGACTAACTCAGGGTCAATTTTATCAAAAACAACAAATTAAATCAGAGAACTTGGGAGGGGGTTCTGTTGAGAGGGTTGTGCGAAACAAATTAAAACACATTATATTTAACATGTGACCAAAATCACCAAATATATTCTGAAAAAACATTTAACATAGTAAATTTTAAAAGATTTTCATTATTTACAAAAAAAAAAAAAAGGATATAATCTGTATAATTTTCCAAAATAAAATTACAAGATTAACCCGAGACATAATGTAGACATTTCATTCTGAACTAGAATTTCAGCAGAAGAACATAATTCATATACAATAGAATTACGCAACGCAAGGCATGATTAAGTGCGAATTAAAATTTCTATCCGCGATTAAATACTCAGAGAAATTTGGCAAGTAACGAATTAAAAATAACTAAATACAATCTTACTACTATAGTTTGGAAGTTCAATTCACACTTTCTCAGTAATTGATTCGACTTAATAAACTAATTCATACTAGATCAAAAACTGCGCGCTACGCGCGCCATGTCATGGTGTCATTTTAACATAAAATATGAATAAATAAAGGACAGCTTATAGAGTATGATGTAACGGGAATAGGGTTGTAATAATTATATCACTATTGTTCTGAATTCTATTTTATATTTTGTCACGAAAATCCTTAGAATTACCTGAACTATCAATAGAAAGGTCTGTTTAACTTGAGCTTCCTTAAATGTTGACTAAATATTAATTTTCCACAGTTTCCTCTTTTTTGACAATTGTTAAAAATAAATTGTAAGCAAATATCAGAAGAAAGAAAATAGCATTTACAAAAAAAAGTGAAAAAAAATGTTATTGAAGATAGATCGATGTAATATATGACAAATGCAAGTTTGGTGATTTGAAAGTTTGAATAAATGCAAGTTCGGTCATTTAAAAGTTCAGTCAAATGCAAATTCGGAGATTTTAAAATTCAACCAAACGTGAGTTCAGTGATTTCAAAGTTTGGACAAATGCAAATTCGTGTGTTTCAAAATTTTAACAAATGTAAGTTTGGTTATTTTAATGTTCAGACAAATGGAAATTCAGAGATTTAGAAGTTCTTACAGTTCTAAATGTGGGTAGTTTAATATTTTGCTAAATACGAGTTCGGTGATTTGAAAGATTGGAAAAAATGCAAATTTAGTGTTCGGACAAATGCAACCACAAGTTTGGAGTGTAGAAGTACCAACAAATATTTTAGCCCTAGGAACTGCAATAAATAAATAAAATACGATTTCGAGAAGTTGAAAATTTTAAGAAATGCAAATCGCAAATGCGAGTTAAGTAATTTTAAATTTATAACAAATACGAATTCGAAAAGTTAAAAGTTAGGCCAAATGCAAGTTCTGATAATTACATACTTGAGAATATTTTGTTTACGGTATTTCACTGAGAGAGCGATTGGAGCTCAGGAATTAGACAAGCTCTATTTGACATAACTTTTAGCTACAAGACAGTTTTAAAAACCGTGATTGGTTGAAAGGCGAACATTGTGAAGGAATTTTAGATTTCGTAAGCTTAATGTATGTTTTTACCAAAAAGGGGTGTGAACTAACCATCTTTGAGCCCTAAATGTGTTTTTCGTCTCCTAGGACCGAGCGAATTGAGCAAAAAAAACATGTATGATGCCTTGATTATACTAATTATGAAAGAAAATTTTGAAACTTTATGGCTATAAATATCTTTGACAGCAACGTTTTATTTAATGACGGAATAGAAAAAAAATTAATTTTTTCAAACAATATAAATAAACAAAGAACATGTAAAAATAAACAATTATTTTGCATAAATAGGTTCCTCTTATTCTTTATCTGTTATGGATCAATTTATTTTACTCCATAAACAATTAAATCGATTACATCAAATTTTTAAAATTTAGGTTATGTAAACACTTTGACTTAAAATCAATTTTGTCCACTCAATATTTACTACATATATTTACAAATTTTTTAAAATTAGTTTACCTTGTACTAAATGTACAAGGTAAATAACACAACCTATATATATATATATATACATATATCTAAGGAAAATGAAAATATCACTTATTACTAAATGAAAATTTTACTTATTCATAAATTAAAAAATTGTACATTCATTAAAAAAAGTTATGTTTTACTTAGTCATATATTTGTAGAGCAGTGAACCATCTCTCTTCGAACATCCACAGAAAGTAAGGTGCGCGATAAATTAAAATAAGTTTTGGAATCATGTTTTATTACATATATTTACCTTGCAATAACAGCCATACTTCGACGTACGTATTACTTTAGTAACAAATCATAATGACTAAACGAAAAAATTATTATATTTAACACGCGACAAAAATATTGGAGTATTTTTTTTAACAAATAAAAAAGTGCTTGTCCTTTTGCTTTCTAAATAAACTTGGTAATGAAAAGACCCTTTGAACTTTTAGTCTATGTATCATGACATGCTAACTGACAAATAACCAGACCTATAAGTGAAAGAGATTCAAAATGTCAAGAAGTAATCTATATCACCTCATGATCTATCTCTCCTCGAATTACCCTATGACTATTTTTTAATTAATTAAGTTGTTTAGAAACAGGAATGTCTTTAATTATTCGTAATTATAATTAAAGATGTAATTTTAAATTATTTTCTTTTTTTGAAATTTAAAATTTTAAATGTATTAAATTTTAATCCTTAATTAAAGTCGAAATTACATTCTAAATGAGCTATACAAAAAGTAATGTTAACTGTAATATAGAAACTTATATTTAAATTTCATGACAATATAACAATATATTTCATAATTTTATTAAACCTATTAAAAAATTTCTTTATAAACATAATTCTTAATATATTTTTCACTTCTTTGATTACCTAGATATAGTTTAACTGAATCAAACGAGCGAACCCTTGACAATGATACATACAATTGACCCTGATTAATTACATATTTTCTTAAATCAATTTCAATTTTATGAAATGTCTGTCCTTAATATTTATTAATAGTAATAGCGAAGGCTAGTTTGATTGGAATTTGTCTTCTCTTGAATAATATACATATAATAATATACAATGTATAAATACAATATTCCCACACTTATCTCCGGTCAATATTTCAGCTTTAATTACATGATTTGGTAAATCTAACACCAATAATCTTGTTCCGTTACATAAACATTTATTAATGCTAAGGTTTCTAATTAACATTACAACTGAAGGTATTCTCAAATGTAATAAATGTGGTGGTAAACCAGATGGCGATAAAGTGTTTAAATATTCTGGTAAAATAACATCATGATTATTAACATTATCAGAATTTTTTTTACATTTAATACTTTTATATACTTTTTCTTTATCGTTATCTAATAACAATACATTTTGTTTGTTAGTGTTATTAACATTAATATTTCTAGGTGCCAAAATAGCATCAAATAACAATTCTTGAAATTTTTTCTCTTTAATCAAGTGTTCATACATATTTCTTGCAATATCAACATTTCCTTTTTCAATAATTCTTTGTAGTAAATGAACACAATCTTTAACATCATTATTTGTACCATTTCCTATTTCTAACAGAAAATCTATATTTTGGTGGTAACCACAGTGCTACAGAGGGTTAAAAAATAAAAAGACTTTTACAGTTAAATAACAGTAATATGAAAATCAAATAACTTGAATGATTCATTTGAAAACCATCAAATTTAAATATAACTGTAATCTAGAAAATACCAAAATTGAATAAAAATGTAGAAGAGTGAAAACCATTTTTTGCAATTATCGAAACTTATAATTGGTTATCTATAAATTATCTAAAATTACAAAAATCTAATATAATAGAATTTATAAATTTTATCAAATACAGAAGCAAAAACATAGGGGGTGAAAAGAGGAAGGGAATTATCAGAAATTAATATAATTCATGGAGATTTTTCTTTTGTAACGAAATTAATATGTATTGAATGTTTTAATTACTTAGGTTCCTCTAAGAGGAAGAAAATCTTAAGTGTACACAAAATGAACATAATTTTCAGCTATTTAAAGCCCTTTTGCATTTATTCAAGGAGACTTTCAAGTGATTACAGAAGTTACAAAAGAAAGTAGCTTTCTGCAATAAAACATTAAACATTAACACCGTAAGAATTAAAGTTTGTAATTATAAAGCTAAAAAACTAAACCATAAAATAAATTATTATTATCAAAATTATGAAGATATATCCGATATTGCAATTATTTTCATCAATTTTAGTTATTTCTGCGATTTTTTTAATTATTATCTTTAATTAACAATTTTTAAGTAATTTTGTAATTATTATTTTTTTTTAAACATCCCAAGTAGAATTTAAACTAGAATCCATCCATGGCCCATCTATGGAAGCCATGTTCCATGCGTGGGCCATACATGGCCGCCATGCATGGCCCACACGAGTTTTGTAACATTACGCCGCAGTTTTGCCCGACATCCTAATTTTAACGAGATTACACATCCTGGTCGTTTCTAACGTCCATATTCTATCCTGCGTTGTCCAGGTATCGAAAAAAACAACTTTTATATAAATACAGGAAACCCTGATCAGGGTACTAGGTACTAAAACAACATCTTCTTCTGGCATTTCCTGTTCAAAATCATAGCAAAAACAACATCCATCGGGTACCAGTTGATGCCGTCATCCTAACAATTATTTAAGGTGATCTAGGTATCAAATTAACATATTCTCCAAGAATTTTGTCAGGAAATTGTAATTTTATATTATTTCTAATGTGTTTAAGTGGATGCCGTCATCCTAATACATTAATACAGTGCTCTAGGTGTGAAATCAACATCTTCTCCTAGGAAATTTTAAGAAGACTAAAAATTTATAACCTTTTTTGCATTTTTAAAAGGATGTCGTCATCCTGACAAATAATTTTATTAATCCAGGTAATTATAATGTCATTTCTCCTGGGAATTCTAGCTGAAAATTAAAAAGTATATTTCATTTATCACACACAAAAGATTCCCGACATCCTAACAAATCGATCAAGTGATCTGGGCGAGGATCTAGGTGTGAAATCAAAATCTTCTACGAGGGATTTTTCAGGAAACCTGAAGATCATATCTGTTTTGAAGCATTTGTGCAGATATGACTTCATCCTGACACAATGTTTATTAATCTATGCAATGATTACTTAAAGTGTCCGTTTTGCTTCTCGGTACATAAAGTTATAATATTTTTATTTCTGTTAGAGGTAAATTAAATTAATAATAACGGTGTGCTTGTTTTGTCCTTAAAAATTGTATTTAAACGCATCATCAAGAAACTAAAACCTGAAACAATCCTAACGATTCAGGTTTGTAAGCATTGAGTTGTCAAATAGAGGGTTATGTTAAAGGTTTATGTCAAATAGGGATTTATATTTTCTCTTTTCTTTACCTTGTACAACAATTTTTTACAAAAAAAAGTTAAAATACTATTCTTTTTTTAATATCCATCTAATTCTGATATTTTTTTCAGATATATGCGTCCAAAAAATAAAATAAAAAATAATATTTTCCAGGAATTCCTGCAAAACATTAACATTTATAAACGATCCACTATTTATAAAAGGTAATCTTCTTAGTTTGTTCTTGAGCTCTAAAAGTAAAAAAAAATATTCTCCATAAAAAAGTAAAAAACATTATTATCTTTGTAGTGGTATTTTAAAGAAATGATGTTGATTTTATATTAACCGTCGCCGACATCTAAAAAGCATGTATTAAATTAAAATGGATGCACATCAAAACTAATAAATACGGTTAAAACACTAGTTTTAACCGTATTTTTATAAGAATTTATAATACAACTTAAAAATAAGAAAATAAAACTAACCTAACCCTCTATTTGACAACTCAATGCTTACAAACCTGAATCGTTAGGATTGTTTCAGGTTTTAGTTTCTTGATGATGCGTTTAAATACAATTTTTAAGGACAAAACAAGCACACCGTTACTATTAATTTAATTTACCTCTAACAGAAATAAAAATATTATAACTTTATGTACCGAGAAGCAAAACGGACACTTTAAGTAATCATTGCATAGATTAATAAACATTGTGTCAGGATGAAGTCATATCTGCACAAATGCTTCTAAACAGATATGATCTTCAGGTTTCCTGAAAAATCCCTCGTAGAAGATTTTGATTTCACACCTAGATCCTCGCCCAGATCACTTGATCGATTTGTTAGGATGTCGGGAATCTTTTGTGTGTGATAAATGAAATATACTTTTTAATTTTCAGCTAGAATTCCCAGGAGAAATGACATTATAATTACCTGGATTAATAAAATTATTTGTCAGGATGACGACATCCTTTTAAAAATGCAAAAAAGGTTATAAATTTTTAGTCTTCTTAAAATTTTCTAGGAGAAGATGTTGATTTCACACCTAGAGCACTGTATTAATGTATTAGGATGACGGCATCCACTTAAACACATTAGAAAAAATATAAAATTACGATTTCCTGACAAAATTCTTGGAGAATATGTTAATTTGATACCTAGATCACCTTAAATAATTGTTAGGATGACGGCATCAACTGGTACCCGATGGATGTTGTTTTTGCTATGATTTTGAACAGGAAATGCCAGAAGAAGATGTTGTTTTAGTACCTAGTGCATAGTACCCTGATTAGGGTTTCCTTTATTTATATAAAAGTTGTTTTTTTCGATACCTGGACAACGCAGGATAGAATATGGACGTTAGAAACGACCAGGATGTGTAATCTCGTTAAAATTAGGATGTCGGGCAAAACTGTGGCGTAATGTTACAAAACTCGTATGGGCCATGCATGGCGGCCATCTATGGCCCCCGTTTGTAAGTATGGCAAAACTGTGGCGATTTCTACTTGGGATATATTCTATTTTTCAGTTATTTAGCTCAAATATTATTGAATGTTTTCAATTTTTCATATTATTTAAATTATTTTCATTATAATTTAATTTTCTTTCTCAATCTTAAATTATTTTCAGCATATTTCAATTATTTTTGTCAGTTATTAATTAATTTTATCATTTTTCAATTATTTTTCTCGATTGTTAATTATTATTCACATTTTCTAGAATTATTTTCTAAAATTTTTAAGTATTTTTCTGAAAATTCAAACATTTTCTTCAATTTCTAAATATTTTCATTTGTTATCAGAATTTCACATTTTTTTTATTAATTATCGTAAATTTCAATTATTTTTAGCTTTCTTCCAGACTTTTCTCCAATTTTTAGTTTTTCTCATTTTATAAAATAAAAATCTAAAATTTTTTAAGTATTTTTCTCAAATTTCTATAATTATCTTCAATTTTCAATTATTTTTCTTTGTTTTCATAATTTCCAAAAAACTTTATTAATTGTCGTAAATTTCAATTATTTTTAGCATTCTTTCAGTCTTTTCTCCTATTTTTAGTTATTTTCTTTTTTTAAATTGAGTTCTAAGATCTTCATGTATTTTTTTTCGAATTTCAATTATTTTTTCTTTATTTATTTAAATAATTTAAATGTATCATATTTCAATTCTTTTCGTCAAGTTATAAAATTTAAAAACATTTTTCAATTATTTTCCAAAATTTATTTCCTTTAATTTTCAATTCTTTACATTTGTTTCGTAATTAAGAATATTTTTAACTTTTTATCTGACTTTACAATTACTTCATTATCCATATTATTTTCTTCAATTTTCAATTACTTTCGTTTTTTTCTTGTTCTTTTTCATAATTGCCAAAAAGTTTTTACTTATTTCTCTTTAATTAAAATTTGTTCTGTTCAATTTTAAATTATGTTTATTTTTTTTTTCTTTACTCTAATTTTTAAATATTTTCGTTTATTTCAATGAATTTTTGAAAGTTTTAAGCATTTTTCTCAAATTTTGTTTATCTTTCTTTTATTTAAAATACTTTATGTAATTTGTTTAATTATTTTCCTCAATTTTAATTATTTTTTTAAATTTTAATTTATTTATCTCAATTTTTAACCATGTTTTTCAATTTTCAATTATTTTCTCTAATTTTTCATTATTCAATTTTGTTTTATTTATTTATTTATTTATTTACCACAAAACACCCGCAGTCAAAGAGGACCATATAAGGGTAACTACATATTTATCATACAAAATAACAGCTATTAATTTATTTTTAAGATTCCGAAGAATTTTTCTCAAATTTAAATTATTTTCTTTATGTTTAAAACGTTTTTATGATTGTTTAAAGTACTTTCCTCAATTTTTAATTGATTTCATTTTTTTTTATTAATTTGCAAAATTTGCAATCATTTTGTTTAATTTCAATTATTTTTTGCAATTTTGTTTAATTCTAAAATATTAAAAATTTTGTCCTAAATAAATATTTATTTTATTTATGTTAATTGATTTTTAAATATTATATTTAAAATATTTATTTCTTCTTATTAGATAAATATTATTTACCGACTTGTTATATTTATTATTGTATTTTATAATTTCTAAAATGTATGAAAAATTATTCGCGCGCTGGCTCGCGTTTTATTTTGCTAGTATAAAAATAAATACATTGAAATATGGCAGGTGTCCATCTTCGAGTACATGACATCATTTTTTGAGCCCCAGTAAAAATTTTTGTACAAACACAAAATTAGTAAAATCATATTAGATAATTATTATACGATAAATAAATAATATTTTAACCTTAAGTACTTATTCTAAATCACAAATTTAAATTAATCTCCTCTACATTTACAAAATAAACAACCTAAAAGGTTACGTTTGACATGTAAACAAACCTACTTCATTTTATAAGATTAACACTTACCTTATAATTTTACTCCAAAATAAACTTCGGACATGACAATCACTTATGCATATGTGCATATATGTATATGCGTTGGTGCATCTAATTACTCTAAACGATATTCACATCACACATGCAAAGGTTTGCACATAGGCGGCTCATAATAACAATCTGCATTTCGTCTCTCTCAATTTCGGGGATAAAGGAAATAGAACAAACCAATCAGAACTTGCTTTCCAATATGAGCAATTATCTGATTGGTCTATTCTGGTCTATTCCGACTAACCTAACTGACGTCGCTGGCGCGCAAATTCGCCGTCTGCCGCGCCACGGCAGGAATCTCATTTAAATTCGAACTCCACACTTTTAGTAAAAGTACAATACTCTACAATAAACAACGCAATTCTAAATCAAATATACCATAACAATATAACTTAATAAATTGTCAAATGGAATTTAACATAATTTCACTAATTACCAAAATGACACAAAACAAAAATTCTAACAACTCAAAAGTCTCTAAAGTTCTCCACCAACGCCTCTTGTCTCTGGGCCTTCGTCGTGGTAGGAATTTAATTTTTTTCAGCTATATCCTTTCTACAATCTCGAGATCCTTATTAAATCCAATTCTTCCATAGGCGAGTAACAACTAACTATTAAATTTCAGTTTCTTATGGACTAGACGAACCAGAATCTTGCCCAATACCCAAACAAAACAAAAAAAAAGTCCGCATTCGTTATCATAGACTTATCGGTGTAATACTTCCAACTACGCAAATCCATATTTACGAAAATCAAATAGAGTCGAAATCTTTAAACGGAGACTAGATCTAAGTTTCTATCCCCGTTGTTAGGTCAAACAAAAAACGTCTTTACTTCTCCTGGACTCGAAGAACCACAATGTCGACGAATATCGCAGGGAAGTGAAATCCATAAAGCCAAAAAGGTGATATTTTTGTTGTATTCACATTTTATTATGACATAAAAGTTATAGAATTAGAATAATATATTTCAAATTACAAATAATTTTTTCATTATATTAAAAAAGAAACTAGAACACATTTTAGTCAAATGTTAGAAGCAATATGGACTAATATCAGAGAGATGAAGAAGTCCGGAAAGATTAAGAGGAAAAAGGGTAAGTAGAGCATGAGAAAGTAGTAAAAAGAGTAGAAGTGCTAAAATACGAGTTAAAAGAAAAAAAGAAGGAGGTAGAAAAGATACGGGAGATAAAAAAGAGATTAGAAAGATTGGAAGAGGAAAAGGGAAAGAGGAAAGGACAGGAAATTGTGTCAGACAGCGGGGAGATATGTGATAAGGCGAAGAATGCAGAGATGGAAAGGAAAATGAAAGAATTAGATATGCAACTGCAAAGGCTAAATAAGGAGAAAAGGCGTGCGAAGTTAGTAGTCAAAGGAATGGAGGTGAGAGGAAAGGCGGAAAGAATAAATTAGAAAAAATGTTAGTTAGTATAGGAGCAAGTGTTCAGATAAGAAGAGCTGTAGGAATAGCAGGGGCTGAAAGAAATAAGCCAAGGGTGTTGGTAGTAGAACTGGAAAATGAGAATCAAAAATGGAAGGTGATGAAGCAGAAAAAACTGCTAAAGATAAGAAAAGAAGGAATAGAAGAGAATAGAATAAGAAGGGAAAGAATGGTTTTGGGATTGCGGAATCGAAGAGCATGGGAGGAAAGAAGTAAAGGAAACGTGGTAAGAACAGGTTGGAAGTGTATGTGGATTAATAGAGAGAAATGGAGGGTAGAAGACAGAAGAAGAGAATAAGTGTTTAAAAAAACCACAGGAACAAAGAGTTGGAAGGGAGGAAGAGGAAAAGGGGTTTTGAGATGACGATCAATAGATAAAGAGGAGGAAATAAAGGAAGAAGTGAAAATCGCGTTTTGGATTGTGTCAGGGCTAAAAACCAAGGATGAAGGATTTTGGAAAGTGCTAGGGAAATAAGACGTGATAATGTTGTGTAAAACACGGATAGATGAAAAGGATTGGGGAAAAGTAAGAAAGTACTTACCGGTAGGATATAACTGGAGGATACAAGAGGCGAAAAAAGAGAAAAGCAAAAGTAGAAAATCAGAAGGAATGATATCAAAAGTGAGAGTAGGAATTAAGAAACGTAAGGAGAAGTCAGGTGTGGAAAAAGGAAGGAGTCATGTTCAGAAGGATAGGGGAGGCAAACGATAAGCTAAAGATTGTAGGAGTTTATATAAAAAGAGGTGGAGAGAAAGATTGGGAGATAATGCGAAAGTGGCTGGAAGTAGTCAAGAAGAAGGAGAGGATGTAAAGAAAAAAAACAGTATGGAAAGTTCGCAGAAGAAAAGCTTAGTGAATTCAATGAAAGTATGCAGAGAGAAGAAGGAGAATCAATGGAAGGAAAAAGCATAGATGAATGGTTAAGAGAACTAACGGAGGGAATAGATAGAGTTAAGAATGAAGTAGCAAAAGAGGAACAGGTAGTTAGAAGGTATAGCGGATGGTGGGATGAAAAGTGACAGGAAAGTAGTAAAAGAATGAGGAAGAATATAAGAGAGTGGAGGAAAGGTAAGATGGAGAAAATGCAATACAATAGAAAGCATAAAAAACATGAGAAACGTTTCATTAGATATGAAAAGAAAAGAGGTGAAAAAAAATTCATAGAAGAGGTGGAAAAGGCGATAAAGGAAAGAAGAGAATTGGAGGTAATAAATAAGGAGAAAAAGGTAGGAAAGAGATAAATAGAGAAATAGAGATGAAGGGCTGGACAAAGTATTTTAATGAAATCTACAGAGGAGGAGTCAAAGGTACAGTAAAAGGAAAGAGTAAAAAGATAATTAAAAAGATAAAAGAGGAAGAGATACAAAGACAGAAGGTTAAAGTTGCAATAGGTAGGCTGAAAAGGAATAAATGTACAGGCTGGGATGAAATTGAGAAAGAGAGTTTAAACTATGGAGGAGAAATAGTAAGGGAGAAAATGTGGAAAATAGTAAACAAAGTATGGAAGGGGTAGGGGTGGCCAGAAGAATGAAAGAGGGGATTGGTGGTGTCACTAGTTGAGAAAAAAGAAGGTAAGAGAATAGAAGAGTATAGAGAAATAACGCTAATCCGGTGGGTTATAAGGTGTATGTCGAGATCATAATAAAGAGGCTAGAGAAGAAAGAGGAAGAACTTGGTTATATTCCACAAATCCAGGCAGGGTTCAGAAAGGAAATGGGGACATTGGATGTATTCGTTTTAAACTACTTAATAGAAATAAATCTAAAATAGAAAAAAAGAGAGTTAGTATAGCATTATTCATAGACTTTAAGGCAGCACTCTCGCCGGTAAACAGAGGCAGGTTGTAAAAAATTTTGAAAGAAAAAAGAATAGATGAAAGTTCAATAGAAAGGGTGAAAAAGGTATATGCAGACTCGAAAGTAAAAGTAAAGATAGGAAAGAGACTGAGAGAGAAGTTCTGGTTAGGTAGAGGATTTTTACATGGGTGTCCGCTGAGTCCCTTACTATTGAACTTATTGATGTCGGATATAGAGAAAACGTTATGGAGAAAAGGTAAAGGGGTGGTATTGGGAAATACAAACATTTTTTTTAGCATATGCGGATGATATGGTGTTGCTGGCGGAGAATGAGAATGGTGTGAGGCTGATGATGAGTGTATGCGAGAGTTATGTAAGAGGAAAAGATATACGGGTGAATGTTGAAAAAACAAAGGTAATGAGATTTAGTAAGAGAGATAATGGGGTGCAAGAAGTATGAAAATTGAATGGAAAGATGGAGGAAGTAAAAGAATTCTGTTACCTGGGATATTGGTTTAAGTGCAAGGGAGGTTGCAGATTAAATAAATGTAAAGAAAATGTGTCAAAGATCGGGAAAGGTTATGGGTCAGGTATGAGGAATAGGAAAGAGAAGGTTTGTGAATGATTGGAAGAATAGATTGTGGATGTTTGATGTGCTAGTGTGGTCAATGATGAGTTACGGAGGAGAAGTGTAAAGATGAAAGAAGGAGAAGAGTGTGGAACGAATGCATAAGAAATTCTTGAGTTGGACAATGGGAGCAAGCCGGAATTGTCCAGTGTATGCGCTAAGGGATAAATCAGGAATAGAACGAATGATGATCAGACAGCGAAAGAGAACATGGATGAGAGAGGAGGGATTAAGACAAGGAAAAGGAAGCAGAACTGCGCAATTATGTCTGAAAGAGATTAAGGACAGAGCAAAGAAGAGGCACTGGTAAGTTGGATTGGGAAAAGAAAATAAAAGATACGCGGAAAGAAAGACAGAAAAAAACAGTCAAAGTAGAAAGATAGGAGGATATAAAAGAAGGTTTAAAAAGGAAGGATAAGGTAGAGAGGTGGAAAAAAATAGAGGAGTCGAAGTATAACAGGTGGTTTAAAATGGTTAAAGGGGAAGGAGCACCAGAATATTTAGAGAGAATGAAAAAGGAGTGCAAGTGGAATAGAGTGCTGAGATTCAGAATAGGAGAAGGAATGAATGCGTGTAAATATTGGAAGGATGAGAACAAGAGGAAATGTAGAGTGTGTATGTATGAAGAAAAGCCTGGTGGCATGCGTTGGATGTATGTATAGTGAGTAGGGTGTGGAAAGGAGTTTGGGAGAGAGAATGTTAGAGATTTTGCATGAAAGTGGAAACGGAGAGATATGGATGAGAGAATTAGAGAATAGGAGAGAGAAGATGAAATAAAATAAAAAAGACTAAGAACAATCGAAAATAACTGGAAATTAAAGAATCGGTTTGAAAACAAAAATGTATATAAAGGTAAAAAAAAACGGAAGTCCTGGCAGATACGAGAGCAATTTAAAGAATTTTAAGACTATTATAAGCATTAGTGGATAAGAGGACGTTAGTCTAAGATAAAACCTTCATCAAATATTTATTTTAAAGCTTAAATATTTAACTTGAAACGATAATAAAGAAAAAAAAATTTATTGTTTAATTGCTTAAAATAAAAAAAATGTATCACTTTTTTGAAAAATTTCAAATTGATACAATTTTTTAAGAAATCATTACATTTCAATTCTAAAAAAGGCACTTGAAAAAATTTTTTGTCACCTTTCAATCGGTTTTTTAAAAATTGCTATACGATAATTTTTAAGGAAGATATGATCATTTTGTTTATAAAAATAGCCTTTTTTCAATTGTTGGTAACTTAAGAATAACTGTTTTTTGGAAAAATTTGTTGAGAAAAAAATGTGCCTTTTTGTGCATAGAATTAGGAAAAAATATTTGAACATTAAAAGAAAAAAAAATTTTACACATTTTTTCCTTCTGTATATTATGTTATTCGTCTTAGAAATATGTACAGAAGGAAAAAATGTATAAATTTTTTTTTTCTTTTAATGGTTTAAATCTTTTTTTTTCCTAATTCTATGCACAAAAAGGCACATTTTTTTTCTCAACAAATTTTTCCAAAAAACAGTTGTTCTCAAGTTACCAATAATTGAAAAAAGGCTATTTTTATAAACAAATGATCATATCTTCCTTAAAAATTATCATATAGCAATTTTTAAAAAACCGATTGAAAGGTGACAAAAAATGCTTCTAAATGCTATTTATAGAATTGAAATTTAATGTTTTCTTCAAAAATTATATCAATTTGAAATTTTTCAAAAAAAGTGAAAATTTTTATTTTTTTATTTTAAGCAATTAAAGAATAAAAATAAAAAAAATTTGTAATGCCCTTGCACGCCGAAGGGTTGGCAAATCCTTTTGAGCGGCACTGTATACATTAGAACATCTTTTTCATCTACATAAATATCTAGTAATTTTTAGTCCAAAAATATTAATTATTTCTATATTGAAGTAATAATGATAATAATAATAATAATAATAATAAATGAAGTCGAACTATAATTTTTCAAATTTAGTGCCATAATTTAAGCTTTTAGTGGTGGCTCCGATAGTTTCAATAAATTCCGCATTATGAGGTTGGCACTCCTCCTACTATTAAAACTCATGTTTTCATATTTATAACCTCAAAATATGTGTCAATTTAATACGCGACCATAACCAACTATCTTTGAATTTAAACAAAATGGAATCTAATATGTTATTCACTTCAGGTAATTATTATATTTCTTTGATTTGTACATAATTATTCATTATTTACCAATATTATCCAGTTTTTTTTTAAACTGTACTTGAACTTGTTTGACTCAATTTGAAAAGTTTTAGCTGTTAGTCAATTTGATCTCAGGTTTTTCAATGTTATTATTATTATCTATATTACTATATGTTTTTATTACATTCTATATATTGACTTTATTATTATTATTATTACTATTTTATTTGAAAATGTTTAATTGACGAGCATTAACTGCGAAATTAACAGAAACGTTTGAGCAGGAAATAAGTGTTAGAGATGGCGAATCTTGACAGTCGTTTAAAGTCTAAGTCCATTAAGAAGAAGTCTTTAGACCGGTTCATTATCTATAAAGTTTCACTTATCACTTCTTAGCATTTTAGTTCTGAGTTTTTGGAATCAAGTGGTTCTCCACGACTCTTTAATGCACATTTAACCCAAGTGGATGATACATATTTAGCAGATAGAAGAATCTCCTTACATTAAAGGATTAAAGTACACATTGATCTGCTTTTTTTAAACTCCGTGTTTTGGTCTTTTACAAGCCAACTTTTTGTCTCATAAACGTAAGATTCACTTTAGCTGATTACTTAAAGTAAACATTTATTCTCCTCATTTGAACTACATTCTTCCAATCTTGTTTTCATTAATTACATTATATTAACATTCTTGACACCAATTATATATCCATTCTTAATAATATAAGATTAGGTTTAAATATCAAATTGTAATAAAATTAATTATAAAATTAAAGTATAATATTATTAATAGTAATAACAGTATCAGTGATACTAATATATAAATGATTCTAATAAATGTTATTTTTGCTTCCAGAAAATTAAAAGTTTTACAATATGATGATAAAGAATCGTTTCTAGATTGTAAGCTCTTGAAATACCAGATGTCCTTAAGAAAAAGGTCGAAAGTACGTCACTTGAAGAGAGGATATTACGAAATAATCGACATTAATCGATATTTATATCAAATGGAATTTTAATGAGATATTCAGCAATGGAAAATCTCGTTGAGGGATTAAGTACAAGTTTATTCACAGATCCATTTAAATTCGCTAGACGTACATTATTTTGCAGGGATTCACTCTTCAATTCGGAGATCATGGAAGATGTTGAGACTCTTGAAAAAAAATTCTACTCTGAGATGTAATGATTAAAGACATATTTAACTGAAAAATATGAATAGAATTTATTTTTATTTAAGTAAACGGATAAAATATGTCAAAGCAAATTTAAAAGATAACGGAAGAAATTTTGATTGAAACAATCTCATCAAAGAAATTATTATTTTAATTAAGTTGTATATTATATGAAAAGAAACTTGCGAGAAGCTTTTCTTAATTATAATGTTATTATAGTTTCAAAGTATAAAATTTCACTCTTTTTTCATAATTCTGCTCCAGTATTACTGAATTTTAAAGAAACTTTACTTTTAAAACATTTACCAACTTTCTGGAAAAATTTTAAAGTTTATCTAATATTATGATTTTTACAGCTATTTTTATAATCATTATTATTATTATTTAACGAAGAAATTTTAGCACAAGAGAAAATGCAAACGCGTAGGCAAATTATTAATTATAATTATCTCGGCATTTCTCAATTTCAGTGAAAACGATAAATAATTGAATAATAAGAGATAAAATCGTATGAAATTATAGTAGATGAAGAGTGAATGCTTTCAGAGAGATTTCAATTTGTTAAATTTGAAAATAGAGATAATGACCAAAGTGAAAAATCGTCATAGTTTGATACATTAGCTTGACTTTACCGGAGCTGACAATACTGAATAAAAACATTTAGCTAGCATTTCAAGTTCTGCGCAAACATGCGAAAATTGGATTCTCTATCATCGGGAACACGAATGATCGATGAATCGTCCACTGAGTCTATTTTACCAAATGGTTTTACACTGAATGCCGACTCGAATAATTTATTCTTTCCGCATTGCAATCGACGGTGGAAACACTTTAAAAAGAAAAAGAAGAGCAAGAGAAGAACCTACTCGTACAAACTGTAACCTTCTATGCAAATTTCCCTCCATTAAAACGAAAAAAAAGATGGATTCATAACGCAAATTAAAGCTGAGAGAACAGATTAAATTTCATGAAATTTTGTGTTTTTAAACTTGCATTAAAGTGATTTAATATTTAGCAATTTTCTATTTGTATTAAATTCAACAAATGTCGTTATTTTTTTCAACTGTTTTAAAACATTATTAATATTAATTACGACAAAATTTAATATTTTCTATTTTTACTTTCAAAGATCGTTCAATAACATCATTATAATTAATCTGACATTTTTTTATTTTGTCATTTATTTTTGTGCACAATAAAATCTTAGCAACTTCACTCAGTTAAAAAAAAGATTAACTTGAAGACAATAATTTACATTTAAAAAAGGAACCACAATTCCGGAAGAAATTAAAGACAAGATTAAAAATCAAAAATTGTAATTGAAATTTGAAGAAAATAATTAAAATTTCAAGAAAAAAATTTCATCAGGACTAAACTAACTGAAAATTCAAGAAAATAATTTTAAAAAAAAGGTAATTAAGTAATTACAAAAAATAAAATTGAAAAGGAAAATTCAAAAGACAAGAAAAAAAAAGTATTGAAGAAGTTCATTTGAAAATAACAAATAAGAAAAAAATTATTGATTACAAGTTAAATTTAAGAAAATAACAAAAAATGAAAGAAAATCTTAGAAAAAAACTTTTTTTTTAAATTAAAAATGAGAAAAATAATTAAGAAGGAAATAATCATTTAAATTTAAAGAAATATACAAATTAAAGTCATTAACTAAAAAGCGACAAAAATAAATTAAGTTTTTAGGCTGACTAAGAAAATGGAAGATTTTTTTGAAAAATTAAGAAAAATATTGATGATATGGATAAAAAATTAAAAGAAATTTTCAATTTTAAGAAAAGATAAAATACTACGAATATAAATTAATAAGAACTAAAACTTCAAATAAAATACTAAAAAATTAAGAAAATCTTTAAAAAAAAAAATTGAAAATTAGAAAAATTGTTTTAAAATACATTAAGAATGTAAATGAAATTTTAGATTTACCTAGAAAACAATTCAAATTTTGCTGAAAATAACATGTTTCAAATTTGAAAAATTAAAAAATAATCTGAAATTGAATAAAAATAATTGAATATTTAAGACAATACGTGAAAATTGCAGACAGAAAGTGAAAGTTGAAGAAACTCGTTAAAAAATATCAAACATAATTAAAAATTGTACGTTACAAGTTAAAATTGAAAAAAATAATTGAATGAAGATGAAATATATAGTAAAAATGACAAAAGTAATTAAAATTGATTACAACAGTTTAGAACTGAAGAAAAAAAAGGAAATTTTAAAAGAATAATTGAAAAAGGAAAACATTCATTTTTAAATGACAAGAAGAATTTAAATTCAAGAAATTCATTTGAAAACACAAAAATAATTGAAATTGAATGAAGACAATATTGTAAAATTAAAGAATCCCGTTTGTTAAAAAATATCAAAAATTATTCAATTTATAGGCTACAGTAGAAAATTGAAGGAAAAACCGAAAATTAAAGGCAATTTTTTCAAAATGGGAAAAACAATTCGAATTGAAGACTGTAATTAATTATTAACAAAAATAATAGCAAAATTTAAATTTTAATTAAAAATTAAAAAACTACTAAAAATTAATAAGAAAATCACCGAAAATTGGAGAAAATTAGTTTAAAAAATAAAAGTGTAATTGAAACTTAAGTTAATACTCTGAAATTATACAAAGTAGTTAAAAATTGAAAAAAGAAAATAAAAAACATTACTATTAATTTAAAAATTAGGAAAACATTTTAATTGAAGACAAAAATTTATAAAATGTGAAAAATAATTCAGAATTGAAGGCATTCAATAAAAATGCCGAAAACAATTGAAAGAAGAGGAATAATCGAAAATTGAAAAGAAACATTGAAAAATAAGATAAATAATTCCAATTGAAGACAATAATTTAGAATTGTGAAAGAAATTTTTATTTGAAGAAATTCAGTATAAAATGATCAACATAATTAAAAAATATAAATTACGAGTTAAATTTGTAGAAAATAATTGAAGAAATATACTATGTACTAAAAATGACAAAAGTAATTAAAATTGATTACAGCAGTTTTTAACTAAAGAAAGAAAAAGTGAAAACTTAAGAGAATAATTGATAAAGGAAAACATTCATTTTGAAATGCCAAGAAAAATTTACATTCTAGAAACTCCTTTGGAAACACAAAAATAATTGAAATTGAATGAAGACAATATTGTAAAATTGAAGAATTCCGTTTGACAAAAAATATCAGAAATAATTAAAAATTATAGGCCACAAGTAGAAAATTGAAGAAAAAACTGAGAATCGAAGGAAAGTTTTTTAAAATGGGAAAAACAATTCGAATTGCAGACTAATTATTTATTAATAAACATAATTGCAAAACTTAAATTTTAATTAAAAAAAAATAATTGAAAGCAGAAAAAATTACCGAAAATTGGAGAAAATTAGTTTAAAAATTAAAAGTGTAATTGTAACTAAAGTAAATTTTCTGAAATTAAACAAAGTAACTGAAAATTGAAGAAAGAAAATAAAAAACATAACAATTAATTTAAAAATTTTAATTGAATAGAAAAATTTATAAAATGTGAAAAATAATTAAGAATTGAAGGCATTCAATAAAAATGCAGAAAATCATTGAAAGAAGAATAATCGAAAATTGAAATGAAGCATTGAAAAGTAAGAAAAACAATTCCAATAATTGAAGACAATAATTTAGAATTGTGAAAGAAATTTTTATTTGAAGAAATTCAGTATAAAATGATCAATATAATTAAAAAATATAAGTTACGAGTTGAATTTGTAGAAAACAATCTCGAAAACAATCGAAGAAAGTAATATAAAAATAGAAAAAAAAATTGAAATTGTAGACAAAACAGATTTAAAGTAAAAAAAAATATGAGAAATAAAGAAAATAATTGAAAAGCCAAGAAATTGCATTTAAACATACTTTTAGAAAATTGAAATTTGAAAAAAGTGATTAAAAAGTGACAAGAACAATTATTGAATTTAAAGGATTAAAATTATAAATTGAAGATATTGCTGGAAAAATAATTGAAAATTAAAGACTATAAGATAAAATATGCGAAAATGAGAAAAATAATTTAAATTGAAAACAATAGTTTTTTAAAGGAGCCAAAATTCCTGATGAAATTTAAGGCAAGAATAAAAATAAAAAAATGTCATTAAAATTTAAAGAAAAGAATTGAATTTTTAAGAAAACAATTTGACTATGACTAAAATAACTGAAAATTGAAGGAAATAATTTTAAAAAGAAGGTAATTAAGTAATGGCAAAACAAAATGAAATTGAAAACAAAATGGAAGGAAAAAATTGAAAATTTATGGAGGAAATTTACTAGAAAATGACAAATATAATTGAAGATTGTTGTTTGCAAGTTAAATTTAAGAAAATCTTAAAATAAATTTGAATCTGAATTAAAGATTGAAAAAAATAATTAAAATGTCAATAATATTTCAAAATTGAAGAAATCAATTGAATCAATTCGTTGAAAAATGTCAAAAATAATTTAAAATCAAGGCAGGAAAGTCAAAGTTGAAGAAATTCGTTAGAAAATGACAAAAAGTAATTGAAAATTATAGTTTCCATGTTAAATTTGATGGAAATAATTCAATGAAGTAGAAAAACATTGTCCTAAGTAGAATGAAATTTTATGTTTCAAATCGTAAAATCTCGAATTTTAAAAATGATAGAAATTTTGTAAAAAAATTGAAAAGCGCGACATTTAAAAATGGTTTAAAAAATTAATTAAAAATATGCGCATCTTTTTTCCTATACCAAAAATCTATATTTTTTTGGTTGCGTTATAGAAAATTAAAAGTTGATCTTTTTCTGGGTCACCAAAATAAATATATTTTTAGACTAAAGGCCAGGACTCGGCCCACCCTACAAAAATGTTCTAGTTACGCCTATGCATTTTGTGTCCCCAAAACAAGCTAAAATTAATTAACTTTAAAACTGCTGTGTTATTTCTAAATTATGAGATAACACAGCCCCACAAAAAAAAAAGTTTCGTGTACAGCAGACCAGACTAGTCATTCCCAATGTATTTTGACGCGCTGAACACGAATCCGAAGTCCATTTTGCTCCATCACGTCAGGATTTTTTCCTAACCTCAAAATCAATAAAATGACACTTTTTGTTCATTAGCATGTGAACCCGACTTAACATTAATACATGCCTAGGGCGAATAGAAAGCTTGGATTGTGACCTTTAAAACGCTTTTTTAAAAATTGTTGTACGATGATTTTTACCGAAGTTATGATGATTTACTTAAAATATAAATTTTTTCCAAATGTAAATAACACTTCAATTATTGATGTGGTATGGTGTAATGGAAAAAAATGATTTTAAATAAAACATCATAACTTCGTTAAAAATCATCGTAGAACAATTTTTAAAAAAGTGTTTTAAAGGTCACAATCCAAGCTTTCTATTCGCCCTAGGCATGTATTAATGTTAAGTCGGGTTCACATGCTAATGAACAAAAAGTGTCATTTTATTGATTTTGAGGTTAGGAAAAAATCCTGACGTGATGGAGCAAAATGGACTTCGGATTCGTGTTCAGCGCGTCAAAATACATAGGGCTAGGGTATTCCGGTCAAAAGTACATGACACTTTTTTTTTTTGTGGGGCTGTGTAATTGGTCATCGATTGACCTGTTAAAACACTTTCCGCGTTTAAAAATGGTTGTGAAATATGCATTCATTTTATACAACCTTCTACAAAATTTAAGCACGAATATTAATTAATTCACAGAAATTGATCGTTTCTCCTACTAGTAACGAAAATATATTTTTTTTTTTTCTTACAAATGTCGGAATTAATTATTTCTCCCATTAGTGTTGGAAATCGTTATTTACCCATTAGTGGCTAAAATAGTCATTTTTTAGCAGTTATGGAATTGATGATTTCTGCCACTATTGACAGAAATAATATTTTTCACACTAGTAAAAAAATTGGTGACTTTTTCCACTGGTATTCTGCGCTAGTGTCAAAAATCGTCATTTCTCTCACTAGTGACGAAAATTACAATTTTTTCCTCTGGGACAGGAAGTGGACACTTTCCCGACTAGAAACGCAAGTAGAAATTTTTCTTACAGTACCGTCGGGAATTGTCAGTCCACCTATTTTTTAAGGTTTGAAAAACGTCTTTAAACGTACAAAGTATAATTATTAAAAATTTTCTGTGTTTATTTCCTTAAAGTAGATAAAATTTTGAGGAAAATAAGGCCTGAGTAAAGTGATTTAGTCAATTTTTCATTGAAATATGTTAAAAAATGTGGAATTTTTAATGTTTTACAAAAATTGAAGTTACTCTTGAAATAATAAAGGTTTTTTAAAGTTCCTATGCTTGTTTTAAAGAGAATTTACTGGAGAATAACACTGTTGTTTAAGCATTAATGTGCAATTTTTTTCCTAGCATATACAAGGCTCGGAAGTTGGACCAAAAAATTTATAAAATTTTGAAGACATTATTTTGACATTAAAATAATTTTTAAAATTCCAATATATATATTATATTACTTCCTTTCGAAAGTTATTGACAATTATGACCTTGGTATATTTTATATAGCTGTATTTGATATCAAGATATAAACAATAATTTTTTTATATATTTTGGTCCAACTTCCGAGCCTTGCATATGCTAGGAAAAAAATTGCACATTAATGCCTAAGCAATAGTCTTATTATCCAGAAAATTTCCTTTGAAAAAAGCATAAAAACTTTAAAAAACCTATATTATTTCGAGAGTAATTTCAATTTTTCTAAAACATTAAAAATTCCACATTTTTTAACATATTTCAAAGAAAAATTGACTAAATCACTTCACTCAGGCCTTATTTTTCTCAAAATTTTATCTACTTTAAGGAAGTAAACACAGAAAAATTTTAATATTTGTACTTTGTACGTTTAAAGATGTTTTTCAAACCTTAAAAAATGGGTGGACTGACAATTTCCGACGGTACTGTACTTGTCATAATTTTGCTGAATTTTTTTTTCCGAAAATACAACATTTTTTGTGTAAATATTGCTTTCTAAATGTATAAATAAAGATACATGTATTTCGCAAGAAATAATTTATTTCTTATTATGTTTGTATTCTTTCGAAAAAAGATTACAAAATTCTTATTATTAAAATTTCCGCTTCAACGGAACTCAATAGGATTCAAGAGTTGCACTTTGTAAACATACAAAGCAAATTTATCAAAGGTCTTGCATGCGTAGGATACATATATGATAGGAAAAAACTTTTAAAAAAAGAGCTTGCATGACAAACTTTAAATTCAGATTTTCTCGTGAAATATAAATAGTTGGATGAAACAAAAAGGAAAAAGAAATTGTTATGAAAGCTGGTATAAAACGTAAAATAATATGTGTTTCTAAATTAAAAGTTTTCTTACAAAATAATTTTTTGTATAATAACTAAATATTATGATGTTTGAGTCTTGTACGATATAAATAACTATGAAATTTCTCCTTCATTAATTATACTCATCCTTAACTAAACTTCTCTTGATAAAAACCAAAATATCTAAAATAAATTCTTATTTCGGATATAAAACAATCAATTTTCATTATTTTGTGATACCAAATTTTTGTGTTTACACAAAAATTTTAATACTTTAAAAACAGTTCAGCATTGGGTTGTATTACATTTTTGGCTACAATTAAAAAACAAAATGCCAAAGTTATTCTTTGTTGTAGCACATTTTTTGTGTCAAGAAACAATTTGTGTGTATATTATAACTTGTTGAAAAATTCGATTACAGTGGACAAATAAAAAAATGAATACTTCTGAATTACAAAAACAATTTATGAGATATTCTTACCAGTTGCGATGCACTTTGGGACCGGATGATCCCAGCCATCTTCTGTGCAAGTTAATATTTTATGTCCCTTGAGTTTTCTACCAGAATCGCAAGAATATACAGTCTGCAAAGAGCCATTTTCCAAAGTTCGTTCTAGCACTGCACCCCATTTTGGAGGTTGCACTTCTGGACATTTTCCAAGGACTCCTGTAATTTAAAATATAATTTAAAAATTATTTTCGTATTAATTAAGTTATTAATAATATTTTTATATGATAAGGATTGTTGTTTTAATAAAATCGATACAAATACGTCGATATACTAAGGAAGAATATAGATGTATACAAAAAACAGTAAATAAAAAAAAATATTATTATTTAGTTACTAATATAATTTAATATTAATATATGTGTATGTCCGCATAAAAAGAGCCCACTTTGTCGATTTTATTTTCCAAGATATTAACATTTTTCTAAAGAAGATTCATAATTATCGATTTTTTTAATTGGTGAAAAACAAACTACGTAATGTCCTGTATAGAATCATTCGTTTATCATAACTTTGTCGTTATTAAAAACACGAAATAAATAAATAACAAATAATCTTTAATGGAGAAAGAACCCTCTCTGTCACCGGTGAGAAAAACGTCTAATTCTTTCACTAGTGGGAAAAATGACGATTTTAAACACTAGAGGGAGAAATTACCATTTCTGTCCTTCGCTGGGTAAAATAAGCATTTCCTACACTGATGTGAAAATGATCATTTCTATCAGTGGCGTAACTGGATGGGCAAGGGCCCTGGGCAAAAAAAGAAAATGGGGCCCCAATTATATAATAATAGTTTACATATTGAAATTATTCATTAATCCTATTTTGTTCACACCTGACATTTGTCACTAGATATTTTTTTTCTTATTAAATCATATTTTTAAATCATATTTCACCTTTATTAAATGTTGTCAAATTTTAAATATATAGCAATTTAATTTCTTTTAATTTCAGTTAATGTGAACTTATATTAATTCAAAGTTTAATTAATTCATGATTTAAATATACTAAATTTAAAGTAATTTACAATTTTCTTTAATTTTTCATACTTCCTTTTCATTATATGATTTCAATTACTAAAAAACTACAATCTTGCACTATTTTTATCATTTTTCAATTACTTTCTGCAATTTTTAATTATTTTTAAATTGATTCCCTAAATCATAAATTTACCTTCTTAAATTTCAATTATTTTGTTTAGTTTTTTCAATAAATTTTTCAATTTAAATTATTCATCGCAAATTTAAATTAATTTTTATAATTTACCATTATTTTTGTCATTTTGCAATTGTTATTTCAAATTTTTAATGACTTTCATAATTTCTTAATTCATTCCCCGAACTTTTAAATATACATAATTTTCAATTAATATAAATTTTCATTTATTTTTTTAATTACTTTGCAATTATTTTCTCCATCTTAAAATATTTTCATTATTTTTCAATTATAATTTCCTAAATTTTCAATTTTTAATTTCTTTCCTTATTTTGTTATAATTTTTAAAATTTCAATTATTTTCATAAATTTTTGATTATTTCTGCGATTTTTTTAAAAATTATAAGTAATTTTTAAATTATTTTCTTCTTTTAATCTTACCTTCTTTGCTTTTTTTCAGTTATTATTCTTATTTTTCTCATATTATATTTAAATTATTTTCAACATATTTCAATTTTTTTCACAATCTTAAATTATTTTCAGCATATTTCAATTATTATTTTTAATTTTGATTCATTTTTATCATTTTTCAATTATTTTTCTTGATTGTTTATTATTATTCTCATTTTCTAAAATTACTTTTTAAGATCTTTAAGTATTTTTCTAAAATCTCAATTATTTTTATTTCTTTTCATAATTTCCAAATTTTTTTTATTAACTATCGTAAATTTCAATTATTTTTAGCTTTCTTCAATTTTTTTCTCCAATTTTTAGTTATTCTCATTTTTTTCAATTAATTTCTAATATATTCATGTAGTTTTCTCAAATTTCAATATTATTCTTTTTAATTTAAAAAAAATTCTGTAATTTTTTTAATTATTTCACTCAAATTTCATATATTTTTTTCAATTTTCAATTTTCATTGTTTTATCATATTTCAATTATTTTCATCAAGTTTCAAATTTAAAAATCTTTTATCAATCATTCTCTTTAATTTCTAATTATTTTAATTTTTTCAATTAATTTCTAAGATTTTCAAGTATTTTTCTGAAATTTCAATTATTTTTGTCTATTTTATAAAAAATGCTGCATTTTTTCAACTCTTTATTTCAAAATTCTTTTATTGATTTCAATTTTCAACTTTCATTGTTTTATCAATGAATATTTCAATTATTTTCTTAAAGTTTCAAATTTTTAAATCATTTTTTAATCATTTTCTATAATTTTTCATTTTTTTCGTTTTTTTTCAATGAATTTCTAAGAGTCGCAAGTATTTTTCTGAAATTTCAATTATTTATTATTACAATTATTATTATTATTATTATTATTATATTATTTTTATTATTATTTGTAATTTATCAAAAATGTTGCATTTTTTCAGTTATATATTTCAAATTTTATTTATTTATTTCAATTTTGAATAATCTTTATCATTTTTGAATTATTTTCCTGGATTGTTAATTATTATTCTCATTTTTTAAAATTACTTTTTAAGATTTTTAAGTATTTTTCTAAAATTTCACTATTTTCTTCAATTTTTATCCCGTAGCCAGAGGGCACCCAGGAGGCCCTGCCCCTCCCCTGAAATTTTTCTTATACGTTGAAAAAAAATCCTCCCTTTTCCTATGAAATTTTTTTTTATGGGCGCTACGATCATAGAATATTTAGACCCCCCCCCCCCAACAAAAAAATTTTCTGGCTACGGCCTGATTTTTTATTATTTTTATTTGTTTTCATAATTCCGAAAACTTCATTATTTTTAGCTTTCTTCAATTTTTAGTTATTTTCATTTTTTTCAATTTCTAAGATCTTCATGTAATTTTCTCAAATTCCAATTATTTTTCAATTATTTTCCCAAATTTATTTCCTTCAATTTAAAATTTTTTTCATTTGTTTTAGAATATCAAAAATTTTATACTATTTATCTGACATTTCAATTAATTCATTTAGTTTTCAATTATTTATATTATTTTCTTTCATTTTTAATTATTTTAGTTCATATTTATAATTTCCAATATGTTTTTAATTATGTATTTTTTTTTAATTAAAAATTATTCTCTTCAATTTTAAAATATATTTGTCTTTTTTCATTTATTTTCTCTAATTTTTAATTCTTTTTTTTCTTTTTTTTTTAATGAACTTCTGAAAGTTTGAAGTATTTTTCTGAAATTTTCTTTAACTTTCCTTTATTTAAAATATATTATGTAATATTTTCAATTATTTTCTCAAATTTTAAATTATTTATCTGAATTTTCAATAACTTTTGTTTCAATTTTACATTATTTTCTCTAATTTCTCATTATTCAATTCTTTTCAATTGATTTTTCAGCTTTTCAAGTATTTTTCTTAAATGTAAATTATTTTCATTATTTTTAAATAATTTCTACGATTTTCTAAATTACTTTTATTTTATTTTATTTCAATTAATTGGTAAAATTTGCATTTATCTCATTTAATTTTAATTAATTTTTGACATTTTTTTAATTCTAAAATTTTATATAAATTTTGTTCTGAATAATTATTGTTTATTTTATTTATTTATATAAATTTATTTTCAAATTTTATATTTAAATTATTTATAATTGACATATTAATTTTGATATAAATTGATATCTAGGGGTTTTTCGGGTCGCTGGTTACAAATCTAAACTTAGCTTTTTAAAATTAAATATGACGTACCCAAAATAGAGGACAAATTTTTTTTAAAATTCTCAAACGTTAACATAAATTAGAATTTAGAGGTTTTTTACAGTCACTGATTAAGAAATAAAAGTCAGATTTTCCAAATAGTAAATTTATTATGACAATTCAAAATTTAAATATATATTAATACTACTATTTCCGTTGGCGATAGAAAAATGACCATTTTCACATACATGAAGGTGTATATTATGAGATCGAGAAAGATAGTATCTATTTGCGGTAACAATAAGTAAATTTTTTAAGTCGCAGGAACGAAATGGGGTGAGAGTTTTTTTTTAATCGTAAAATATATTCTCGGAAGAAATACGACCCCCGCCCTTTGGCACTAATTCTTAATAACGTGAATGGTCCTGAGTACCTTGTCTAGATGCAGAAGATCGAACAAAAATTGAGATATCGAATTCGCGCTCTGGCATATTATATACGCAAATATAATGTGTAGCTATCAACCGGCGGCACGCCTTTCAGGCGCCGAGGACATTAATTAATACACCGCTCAACAGTCGACTTTACTCTGTTCCGCCAAGTCACACTCTCGATGAAAAAGAATTTTAAAAAAACACGTGTGCATTCTCTCCTTTAAAATCACGCTACGATTCAAGTCCCTTTTTTTAAATATTCGATATAAAAGAACGAATTTTTGCGCATATTAATAAAAGATTTTCAAAGGTGAATTTTAAAAATCCCATCTATAAAGATTTGATATCTGAAAACGACATGATACAGAGTCTGTGGAATATAACGTTTATCTGATGTTTGAACATAGCGGAAAAAATGCAGAGTGCACTCGATCGTACTTCATTTTTTGATAGAAATGTATTTTTATTATTTTTATTTATTATCCGCATCATTAAATATAATATAATTGTAAATAATTAAGGGCATGTGATGGAATATGACGTCACCGGTATAGGCAAAATTTGTTCATAAACTTTCCTTTAAAATAATAAATATAATTGTCCCCATAAACTTTCTAGGATTATTTAAAATATTATCAGAAAAGTCTGTCTGAACCGAATTTATTTGGATTTTTTCGTTCAAATTAATTTTTTGATGTTTCCGAAATTCAGCAATTGTTTTTATTAATGAAGTCTGAATAATAAAGAATTTAGTATATAGATAAATTCAAGAATCAGATGATAAAAGTTTGAACTAAATTTAGGTATGAATCGATTTGAAATTTCCAAATTTCTGTTAATTAAAACTAATAGATTTCGAAATTTCAACTGATTTCAAGTTCCATTAATTCCAATATTTATTTATACCTTATTTCAGTGAAAATACGTAATTTAAATCTGCATTGTTAAAAATTAAAAATATTTAAAGTTTATTAGATATAATTTAAATAAGAATTGATTATAATTTGAACTCTTAAAAATTTTAAATAATTGAAGTTTATGATTATAAAAATTTGAATAATTCAGAGTTCTCAAAAGTTTGAAAGTATATAATTCCTATTAATCAAATCAAGTTTAAAATTTTTAATTTGTAAATGTAAATGATTGAAGTAATTTATGCTACCACCGTTAGGAATTAAAATAAAAATATGTTAAAAAATTTAAAACATTGGTTATATTGTAATTTTGACATAGGCCTTTAGTCTAAAAGTATATATATATTGGTGCCCCAAAAAAAGGTCAACCTTTAATTTTCTATAACGCAACCAAAAAAATATAGATCTTTGGTGCAGAAAAAAGTTGCGCATATTTTTGATTAATTTTTTAAACCATTTTTAAAGGTCGCGCTATTTAATTTCTTACAAAATTTCTCTTATTTTTAAGAATTCACAATTTTGCGATTTGAGACATAAAATTTCATTCAACTTAGGGCAATGTTTTTCTACTTCATTGAATTGTTTCCATTAATTTTAACATAGAAACAATACTTTTAAATTACTTTTTGTCATTTTCTAACGAATTTCTTCAAGTTTCACATTCCTTTTTCGATTTTTAATTATTTTTGACATTTTTAAACGAATTGATTCAATTGGTTTCTTCAATTTTGAAATATTCTTGTCATTTTAATTATTTTTCCCAATCTTTAATTCAATACAAATTTTTTTTAAGGTTTTCTCAAATTTAACTTGCAAACAACAATCTTCAATTATATATTTGTCATTCTTAGTAAATTTCCTCAATAATTTTTCAATTTTTTACTTCCATTTTGTTTTCAAATAAATTTTTTTGTCATTACTTAATTACCTTCTTTTAAAATTATTTTTTTAATTTTCAGTTATTTTAGTCATAGTCAAATTGTTTTCTTGAAATTTTAATTCTTTTCTTTAAATTTCACTTACAGTTTTTGATTTTTATTCTTGCCTTAAATTTCATCAGGAATTTTTGCTCCTTCTTTAAAAAACTATATATCATCAATTTATAATTTTAATCCTTTAAATTCAATAATTGTTCTTGTCACTTTTTAAGCACTTTTTTCAAATTTCAATTTTCTAAAAGTATGTTTAAATGCAATTTCTTGGCTTTTCAATTATTTTCTTTATTTCTCATATTCTTCTTTACTTTAAATCTATTTTGTCCACAATTTTAATTATTTTTTCTATTTTTAAATGAGTTTCTTCAATTATTTTTTACAAATTTAACTCGTAATTTATATTTTTTAATTTTATTGATCATTTTATACTGAATTTCTTCAAATAAAAAGTTCTTTCAACAATTCTAAATTATTGTCTTCAGTTGGAATTATTTTTCTTATTTTTCAATGTTTCTTTTCAATTTTCGATTATTCTTCTTCTTTCAATTATTTTCGGCATTTTTATTGAATGCCTTCAATTCTTAATTATTTTTCACATTTTATAAATTTTTGTCTTCAATTAAAATGTTTTCCTAATTTTTAAATTAATTGAAATGTTTTTTATTTTCTTTCTTCAATTTTTAATTACTTTGTTTAATTTCAGAGAATTAACTTAAGTTTCAATTAAACTTTTAATTTTTAAACTAATTTTCTCCAATTTTTGGTGATTTTCTTCTGCTTTCAATTATTTATTTTTGGAATTCTTAATTAAAATTTAAATTTTGCAATTATGTTTGTCAATAATTAATCACAGTCTTCAATTCGAATTGTTTTTCACATTTTGAAAAAATTTCCTTCCATTCTCGGTTTTTTTTTTTTTTTCAATTTTCTACTTGTGGCCTATAATTTTTAATTATTTTTTATATTTTTTGTCACACGGAATTCTTCAATTTTACAATATTGTCTTTATTCAATTTCAATTATTTTTGTGTTTTCAAATAAATTTCTTGAATTTAAATTTTTCTTGTTATTTCAAGATAGATGTTTTCTTCTTTCAATTATTCTCTTAAGTTTTCACTTTTTCTTTTTTCAGTTATAAACTGCTGTAATCAATTTTAATTACTTTTGTCATTTTTAGTACATAGTATATTTCTTCAATTATTTTCTACAAATTTAACTCGTAATTTATATTTTTTAATTATGTTGATCATTTTATACTGAATTTCTTCAAATAAAAATTTCTTTCACAATTCTAAATTATTGTCTTCAATTGGAATTATTTTTATTATTTTTCAATGTTTCTTTTCAATTTTTGATTATTCTTCTTCTTTCAATTATTTTCGGCATTTTTATTGACTGCCTTCAATTCTTAATTACTTTTTACATTTTATAAAGTTTTGTCTTTAATTAAAATTTTTTCTTAATTTTTAAATTATAATTGTCAAGTTTTTTATTTTTTTTCTTCGATTTTCATTTACATTGTTTAATTTAAGAGTATTAACTTGAGTTTCAATTACACTTTTAATTTTTAAACTAATTTTCTCCAATTGTCGATAATTTTTTTTGCTTTGAGTTATTTATTTTTTAAATTTTTAATTAAAATTTAAATTTTGCAATTATGTTTGTTAATAATAAATTAATTACAGTTTTCAATTCGAATGGTTTTTCCCATTTGAAAAAATTTCCTTAAATTCTCGGTTTTTCCTTCAATTTTCTACTTGTAACCTATAATTTTGAATAATTTTTTATATTTTTGACCAAACGGAATTCTTCAATTTTACAATATTGTCTTCATTCATTTTCAATTATTTTTGAGTTTTCAAATGAATTTTTTTAATTTATATTTTTCTTGTCATTTCAAAATGAATGTTTTCCTTTTTCAATTATTCTCTTAAATTTTCACTTTTTCTTCAGTTATAAACTGTTGTAATCGTTGTAATCAATTTTAATTACTTTTGTCATTTTTAGTATATATTTCATCCTCCTTCAATTATTTTCTTCAATTTTAACTTATAACGTACAATTTTCAATTATGTTTGCTATTTTTTAAAGAGTTTCTTTAACTTTCAGTTTCTGTCTTCAATTTTCACGTATTGTCTTAAATATTCAATTATTTTATTCAATTTCAGATTATTTTTTAATTTTTCAATTTTAAAACATGTTATTTTCAGCGATTTCAAAGTATTGTTTGAATAATTTAAATTGTTTTCTAGATGATTCTAAAATTTCAATTACATTCTTAATGTTTTTTAAAATATTTTTCTTAAATTTTCAATTGTTTTTCTAAAATATTTTTTTAACTTTTTAGTATTTTATTTTATATTTTAGTTCTTATTGATTTATATTCATAGTATTTTATATTTTCTAACAATTAAAAATTTCTTTTAATTTTTTATCAATTTCATCAATATTTTTCTTAATACTTCAAAAAATCTTCCATTTTCTTAGGGAGCCTAAAAACTTAATTTCTTTTTGTCGCTTTTTAGTTAATGACTTCAATTTGTATGATATTTCTTTAAATTTAAATTATTATTTCCATTTCAATTATTTTTCTCCTTTTTAAATTAAAAAAAAAGGTTTTTTTAAACATTTTCTTCCATTTTTTGTTATTTTCTTAAATTTAACTTGTAATCAATAATTTTTTGTTATTTGTTATTTTCAAATGAATTTCTGCAATACTTTATTTTTCTTCTCTTTTGAAATTTTTTTTTCAATTTCATTTTTTTGTCATTACTTAATTACCTTCTTTTTAAAATTATTTTCTTTAATTTTCAGTTAGTTTATTAATAATGAAATTGTTTTCTTGAAATTTCCATTATTTTCTTGAAATTTCAATTACAATTTTTGATTTTTAATCTTGTCTTTAATTTCTTCCGGAATTGTGGTTCCTTTTTTAAATTTAAAGTACTGTCTTCAAGTTAATCTTTTTTTTAACTGAGTGAAGTTGCTAAGATTTTATTGTGCACAAAAATAAATGACAAAATAAAAAAATGTCAGATTAATTATAATGATGTTATTGAACGATCTTTGAAAGTAAAAATAAAAAATATTAAATTTTGTCGTAATTAATATTAATAATGTTTTAAAACAGTTAAAAAAAAATAACGACATTTGTTGAATTTAATACAAATACAACATCTGATAATTATTATTTTCGTTTATTGTAACTTATAATCTTTAATTTTCGATTATTGTTTAATGAATTTCTTCAGTTATTAATTTAAATCATTGTTATTTTAAAATAAATTTTTTCCGTTTCTCAATTACTTTCTTTAATTTTTACTTTTATAATCTTCAATTTTAAATTGTTGCCTTGAATTCCAACTATTTACAAATATTCTTATTATAATTATATGGATATAGAAATTTATTTAAGAATGGTTTTTTATTAATTGAAATTTGTATTATTTGAAGAAATTTTAAGAATAAGGAATTCTCGTATCAACAGAAATTTGGAATAATTGAAATTATGTGAGTCTAAATATATGTTGTTCAAAATACTATTTTATTAAAATAAAATATTCTAACTTTTTGTAACGTACTATACAAAATTTTTTTTTAACTTAGGAAGAAAATTTGATTTATTCTCTGAAATTCACTAATTCAGTTACATTAATTATTAATAATTATCTATCCATTATATTTTTAATTTTTAATAGAAAGGAAAACTTTTATAAAAGTACTTTCTAAGAAACAGTATTGTTGAATTTAAGAACAATTTATTAAAAAAAAATACCTTATTGCGTGTTTGAAAGATCCAATTTTATGTACAGAGTAATTTTAGCCCGTCAATTATTGTATCGTAAATATTTGCAAAAGTTTATATTCAATAAAATTGGTCGTGCTGCAGTGTCATTTAGTCGCTGGTGACGCTGATGGCAAATAAACTCGACTCTTATCGCTTTACATCCTGCACCACTTATCCGTCACCGATCAATCCTTTTTCTATCCTGTTTTTTGTTGCGTCTATCTACTTTCAGCAGTAAAAGAACCTTTCATCGTATTATTGTATATACGTATAATTTGTATTTTCTCCATTAAATCTGAATCAAAGGCGAGATCAAAAATCAGAATTAGTAAATTGGTTCAATTTTTTTGAGATAATGTAAAAAAAAATTGCTCGAAAGTACCTATTAAAACTAAACAGTTTTTTCCCCAAAAACACTACACTCTCTTGTTAAATTATATAATTAAATTATTATCTGAAAATTAAATTCTTGAAAATTGCTGTTCTTTGATACAAATATATCAAATTTTGAAATGTTATTCACAGTAAGAAATTTTGTGTATTTGTGTAGAAAACGGGTCCTTGTTAAATTTTTTGTGTTAAATTTGTACCGCACTTTCAAATGTAAATTTAACATATTCTTATTACGTTACTTATTAAAATAATATAATGCGTAGCATTGTAAAAATTATATAAGATTATTTTGTGTTTTTAATAACGATAAATTTATGATAAACTCTAGGGCATTACGTAGTTTGTTTTTTATCAATAAAAAAAATTCTAAAATCTGAACCTTTCTTTAGAAAAATGTGAATATCTCGGAAAATAAAATGGACAAAGTGGAGTCTTTTCATGCGGAAAACACATATATTGAAACTTACTAAAAGCTTATAAGGTTGCATATATTGTCATTTTGTTATTCAGACATCTTTTACTAAAATATAATGTACACATTTTAAAGAAAAATAACGAATAAATGAAACTCTCTGTATCAGTATCAATTGCAGTACAATAAAAAGAATGCAATAATAACCAAAATAATATAGCGTATTCGTTATTTGATATCAGATAATGTTTGGACCGAGATCAACTGATATTCATATAAAAAATGTCTGCAATGCAAAGCATCAGATACGATAAACTGCATTCGGAATGCCCAGTCACTTTCCAATATTTTGTACCAAACTAAGGAAATATGTATTTTTTAAAATGAAAATAATTGATTTAAGTTACTAATTTCTTATTGTAAAATTATATATTATACACAAATGATAATAATTTCACTGTTATGTAGATTATTTTTTTTTTTACTAATAGTTAGTTGTATTTGACTAATAATTAGTTATTTTTAACTAATCTAGATTTAGAGAGTTACTAATGGTAAAAATCCTAATAATAATTATGACTTTAATGCATAATTTCAACCATAAAAAAAATTTATCGTTCAATTAGTGCAAGAATAATATGAAATGTTATTTTGATTACTATAGGATTAAGAATACACAATTAGATGTCAAATTTGGTGTCAGTTGAGTTGCTCTTTTCCAAAAGAGGCATCAAGTAATTGAAATTCAATGATAATGATTGAGACGAAACGTGAGTCAACATCTCCAAACACACCTCCATTTATTCTACAATGATCCTCTCGATTTGTTCGACCCAATTTTGGCTAAAATTACATAGAGACGAGAAACCACAATCACATACTTTGGTCTAAACTACGGGTCATTATCATAGATTTGCAAAAATTTTAATCTATCTACGTATGAACTGTAACGAGGTAAAAATTTACATCGCACAATGTTTTTAAATGTATTTAAAAATATAATTATAATACTATTATATCATATAATAATTGATATAATAACAACATATTAATTGTTGAACTAAAATTATGATTACGCACCAGTCTGGAATCATTTCCATGATATTGTTCAGCCAAATGTTAAACTCGGCGATTTGTACATTTATTATTTTGAGTTTACATTCTTAAATTATAAAGATGATTTAAATTCAAAAGTTATTTTTATTTCTATATTTGTTTTTATTTTTTTTTATTTTTTTATTTTTGTGTTACATCAAGTGCGCATAAATAGGGGAATTGAGACTCGTGTGAAGATAGTGTATAATGAGTAGTGAGTGATGTGATTTTATTCTTTTAAAAACTATACATATTTTAATCTACATTAGGTATCATATAATCTTTATGTTAATAAAAAACATTAATTTGTTTAATAAAAATTTATGAAATTTGTATTAGGTACGTATTATTAAACGATTGACGATACTCATACAATTTAATAAAATAAATATATTTTTTAAGAAAAAACCAAATTTTTTATTACCTTTACTTATATCTTGTTTCTGTGATTATTTTTTTTTTAAATCCATTTACTGGTGTATTATTATTTTTTATCAATATTATTCAATTTTTTATTACTAATTATCAATTTTTATACTTCAATTTTTATGGTATTTTTGACATAAAATTTTACGTCAATTTTCATATCGTTTTTCATATCATTTTTGACACCATTTCATTATGTCCTTTTTCATAATTATGAGTTTTTATATACTTTTTGAGATCATGTTTCATAATCTTTTTTATATAAATTTTTTCATGAATTTCATATGAAATTTTACATAAAAAATTTCAGTAGGGACCCTTTTCAGGGTATTTAAAAAATAAGGAAACACGTATTTTTTAATTTTCTAATTAAATGCAAATTACAGAAGTTACATTTCAGAAATGTTACTTTTTAAGCTTAAATTTAATTTTTTTATATATTTTGGTTGCAAATGCATTATTTTTTACTACATCTCTAAGAAATTTAGGAAAGACTGAACAAATTTTGTGCAGAGAATTATTTTTAATTATTTAATAATAACGGAGACAAACGCGTTTCAAAAATGCTCTGTTTCTAAAAGCGTTAAATTTTAAAAATTCATAACTTCTGTAATTTTTTTAATAATTAAGAATATATATAAAAAAATACGCGTTTCCTTATTTTTCATATGGTCGATTCTGGCGTAACTGTCCTATTTCAAGATAAGTTTTGGTAGAAAAATAAAATTTTTTTTTTAACGTTTCTCTGCACTAATTTTTTTCATTACGGTATAATATAATTATATTTTAAACGATTTTACTACAACTATATTTATACGGAAATAATAGCAAATTTTTGAAAATTGGCTGCCATGTGGAGCTGAACCGCATATCCTTTTATTCCAAATATATTGTACAAAATAAAAATTTCTTCTTAATATTTTCACTGAAAAAAATTTTTGTTAATTTAACATATGATTTGGGTGAAAATTTCATTGCAGCAGAAAGTCAACCATATGTGTAAATTTAACATCAAAATAAAAAGACTTCTAACAATGATCTAAGAGTTAATCTTAAGAATTCCATTCACCTGAAAATCACATGCAGCAAAAATCGCAGATAGTTTTTTCTGTGTTGCTAAAATGAAAATAAATAATAAATTGATAAATTATTTAATATTATAACAGTATTTTAGATATTAGTTAACATATATAAAATTTTATAAAACAACAGCAAATACAATATTTAATAATGAATATTTCGTTTTACTTTTTGGATAATCTCTGAAGTCAAGATCGAGCAGAGTAATCCGGCATAGCTAAACTACCTTATAGAAAAAGGGATTAATGTAAATTTAGTAAGTTGGGGGAAAAAATTGAACAAAATTAAAAAACACTGAACACTATAATCATTTAAAATTCACTAGTACACTTCAGAATATTTTTTTAATTTAGGTGTATTTTTTCAACGCCACCAAGTAGCCCACTTACAAAAGAATCGCCCATATAGAATCAGAAAAAAAAGTATCCAGATCAAAAACAATTTTTAAATGAAAATGTCAGGTTGAATGTCCCATTTGTGAAATTATAACCATAAATTCACATCCATGACATCCAAGGTGTCAATTTTCTTCTAGTTTTTTCACATTTTTAAATAAAAAGATTGTTAAAAAAAAAAAACTAAAATGATATTGACGGTGCAGTTTGAGAAGTCGTTGCTCTTCTGGAGTGAGTAAACCTTGGTAATCGCGCGTATGGAGATGTAAGTTCTTATATGAGCTTGCTTGTTTTAAGTGTATGTACGTTTGTATAAGCCAAGAACGGGATAAGGTTATATCCACAAGGAAGACGAGTGGTGAGGTCCTTTCCATCTTGTGATAGTTACGCTTTCGCGGCAAGATCAAACACTTGCAACGAGACAACCAAAATCACCGTATCCATTATCTCGCATATCCGCACTTCAGTGAAGATGTCCTAGAATATTTCTGCTTAACAACACGTAAGAAAAATATTTAACTTCATCAAATTACCATGAATTACTATAGAAAAAATGACGCGGAGTTTTTTAATTAAAATTGTAATTATTATAAAATTAACTAGGAATGGTAGCAGTGGCGTAAAAATATTTAACTTAATCAAATTACCATGAATTACTATAGAAAAAATGACGCGGACTTTTTTTAATTAAAATTGTAATTATTATAAAATTAACTAGGAATGGTAGCAGTGGCGTAACTGTTAAGGGGCAAAGTGGGTCAGTGCCCCGGGGCCCTTCAACTTAGGGGTTCCTTGGTCAACCCTAATAGACCTTTTTTTAAATAAAAATTTTTAAACATTTTACTACTTGTAGTAATTTAAAGTTTCATTAAATTAAACGCGCGCTGGCCCGCGATTAATTTCTACACCTTGTATTATCAACAATTATAAATATTTTCAATATGATATTTATAAAAATAAATTTATATAAACAAATAAATAATTATTCAGGACAAAATTTATAAAATTTTATAACTAAAAAACATTGCAAAACATAATTGAAATTAAACCAAATAATTGAAAAGAATGCAAATTAATTGAAAAAAAAAATGAAACCACCTAAAAATTGGAGAAGTAATTTAAAAAGCATAGAAATGTTTTAAAAATGAAGAAAATAATTTAAACTTGAAATTAACTTTAAGAAAATAAATACTTAAAAATCTTAAAAATAAATTTAAAAAATTCAATAATGACAAATTAGAGAAAATAATTGTAAGTAGAACAAAAAATGGTTAAAAATTGAAAAATTTATTATTGAAAATTGAAAGAAATAATTAAAATTTAATAAAATAATTGCAGAATTTACATAATATATTATAAATAAAGGAAAGTTAAAGAACATTTCAGAAAGATACTTAAAACATTCATAAGTTCATTGCAAAAAAAAAGGAAATAATTAAAAATTAGAGAAAATAAATGAAAAAAGATAAACATAACCTAAAATTAAAGAGAATAATTTTTAATTAAAGTAATTGAAAATTGAAAAAATAATATAAAGAATAATATAAAGAATTGAAAATTAAATGAAATAATCGAAGTGTCAGATAAATAGTTGAAAATTTTGAAAATTAAAAACAAATGAAAAAAATTGAAGGGAGATAAATTTTACAAAATAATTGAAAAATGATTTTAAAATTTAAAACTTGAATAAAATAATTGAAATAGGATAAAACCAATGATAATTTGTCAAAAATTAATGACATTTGACAAAAAATCATTATTGAAAAAATTACGAATTTTTTTCTTAAGGACATGTGATGGAATATGACGTCACTGGTATAGGCAAAATTTGTCCGTAACTTTTCTCTTAAAATATTGAAATTTTTTTTTTGAAACTTGGTAGAATTACTTAAAATGTCATTAGGAACGTCTCTCAGACCCGAATTTGTTTAAATTTTGGCCCAAAATTAATTTTGGGAAATTTTTGAAAAAATGCAAACTTTTATAAAAATCAATTTTGAGACAAAATTCAAACAAACTCGGGTCTGAGAGACCCTCCTTATGACATTTTAAGTAATTCTACCAAGTTTCATAAAAAAATATTTAATAGTTTAAGAGAAAAGGTACGGACAAATTTTGCCTATACCAGTGACGTCATATTCCATCACATGCCCTTAAAAAAAAAAAGTAATTGAAATTTGAGAAAAATACCTGATGATCTGAAAAATTAATTTAAAAAAATAGAATAATTAAAAACTGAATCAGACAATTGAAGAGAACTAAAAATAATTGAAATTTGCGAAAATTAATAAAAAAAAGTTTAGAAATTAGGAACAAATAAAAAAAATTAAAATATGATAAAAATAATTTAAATATGAAAGATTATAAACAGTAAATAAAATGGAAGAGAAATAATAGCAAAAATCATAGAATATATGTTTAAAAAAAGAAAATAATTACAAAATTACTAAAGAAAATTTAATTAAAGAGGATAGTTAAAAAATGACAGAAGTAATCGAAAATTGATGAAAATAATTACAGTTTTAGAAAAATACTTCAAAATCTTAGGAACTAATTTTAGAAAATGAGAATAATAATTAAAAATCGAGAAAAATAATAAAAAATGATCAAATTAATTCAAAATTAAAAAAAAGAAGTTAAATATGCTGAAAATAATTTAAGATTGAGAAAACAAATTAAAATATGATAAAAATAATTTAAATATGATAGATTTAAAATAGTAAATGAAATTTGAGATAAATAATTGCAAAATTACTAAAAAAAATTTAATTAAAGAGGATAAGTAAAAAATGACAGAAGTAATCGAAAATTGATAAAGAAAATAATTAAAATTTTAGAAAAATACTTATAAATCTTAGAAAATAGTTTCAGAAAATGAGAATAATAATTAACAATTGAGGAAAATAATTGAAAAATGAACAAAGTAGTTAAAATATTCTGAAAATAACTTAAGATTGAGAAAAAAAATTAAAATATGATAAAAATAATATAAATATGAAAAATTGAAAACAGTAAAGAAAATTTGGGAGAAATAATTGAAAAAATCATAGAATATATGTTTAAAAAAAGAAAATAATTACAAAATTACGAAAAAAAATTTAATTTGAGTGGATAATTAAAAATTGACAGAAATAACCGAAAATTGATGAAAGTAATTGAAATTTCAGATTAATAATTGAAATTTTTTAAAATTATGCTAAAATAATGAAAATAATTAGAAATTTAAAAAAATAATAGAAAATTTGCAAAATGTATTTTTAAGCTAAAAAAAATAATTGAAAAATTGTTTAAAATATGGAAAATTGATAACAAGAATCTAAATTTGTGATAAAAACTGCAAATTTAGGAAATTAATCGAAAAATAATGCAAATATTTACAGATGGAAAAAATCATTGCAAAATAATAAAAATAAATGAAAATTGAGCAAAATAATTATTTGAAATATTTGAAAGTTTAGGAAATTAATTCAGAAATTATGAAAATTATTAAAAATTAAAGATAATTGCAAAATGAAAAAATAATAGTAAAGCAAACAAATTAATTTATATTTGCGATAAATAATTTAGCACTAAATAATTAAATTGATTTCACGTCGAAGAGAAAATAATTGAAATTGAAAGAGTGATTGAAAAAATAAAAAAAAGTTGTTGAGAATATTCGATTTTAATTCTTTGTATATTATATGAATATCTTCTGTGTATCAATTAAGAAGACCTATTTCCTTGTCAAAAGTAATTGAAATTTGTGGAAGGTAAATTTAAGATTTAGGGAAACAATTTAAAAATAATTAAAAGAATTAGAAATTGCAGAAAACAATTAAAAAATGCTAAAAATAGTTTAAAATTCAAATTTAGTATATTTGAAACGTGGATTAATTGAACTTTTAATCAATGTAAGTTTATATTAACTGAAATTTGAAAAAATTAAAATTGCTATTAATTTAAATTTTCAGAACATTTTAAAAATGTGGAATATGATTTAAAATTTTAAAAGAAAAAAACATCTGTTTAAAAATCATATATATTTTCCCTATTTTCCTTTTTGCCTCAGGGCCCTTGCACTCCCAGTTACGCCACTGAATAAAAGGGGAGAAACGGGTAAAATGCCTAATTGAGTAAATTGGCAATCGTTAATAACTTGTCCAAAAATAAATATAAACATAATTGTTTTTATTTAATGAAGTATATTAAGATAAAGATGATTTCCATAAAGTTTCATGTTAATCAGTTTATTATTAAATAATTTATTAAAGAATTGTGAAAATTATGCTTTCCAACAACGATAATTTTTTCAATTTTAAATTTCAGAAAATATATACTTTTACCTCACAAACGTGTATAATTTTTTTTTAAAATTAATCCTCAAGCATTTAGCTTTCTAAACACTTTGATTTATTTTGTAAAAATAAGTTCTAAAATTATTATTTTAATTACATTGTGTGTTTTTGGATAAATTTCCAAAGGTTAAATTGCCTACTTGCTGTAAAACTTCTAAACAAGATACGTACGATACGGAAAATCTTTTGGCTGACGTATGTTTAGATGTAGAAACTAAATGTCAAGTTAGTACTGCTTCTGCATAGAAAAGCAGTGTTTTAACAAATTAATGCATTTATATTAAGAATAATAATAATAATAATAATAATAAATTGTGCATTGAAAAATCATTTTTAATATATTTTGAAACATAATTTTAAATAAGCGCGAGATGAATCAAAAGAAGTGCGCATGCGCAAAAAAAATACGTACGAGTGCGAGAGTTACGTGAGTCAAGTGATTATAAAAAAATCATGGCGGATTAACCTGTCACATTTGGCACTGAATATCAAAATTTTAGGTTTTCTTTCTAAAACTCACCCTATTTTGTTTATTTGTTACAGATTTTTTTTTATATTTTATATTTATTTTATTTCCATCTAGGCGTTTGGTGGACGCTGATTACGAGTTTTAAATCAGTCTTTAGTTATAATTTGAAATTATTTTTCATTATTTTTGTATTATTTTTCATACGTAATATTCTCTATGGAGAGGGGGGGGGGGGTCAAAAAAGGTCCAAAAAAGTCTAACGTAATTTATGGACGGCGCCTAAATGCTCTTTCATTCATATGTGATTCAGTATTCAGTGTCCTATATCTGACGATGAATATCTTTTATATGATAACATGTATTCATCACCGTCAAATTCGCTTCATTTCCCAAGAAAAATACATTTTCCTCCGTGAATATAATTTGAATGAAAAAGAGCTAAAAAATAAGACAATCTTTTTATTTTACGTTTTGTCTACATTTTAAGCTAATGAATGACATTAAAATGAATTTAACATTTTTCGATAAAATATTGACTAACATGAAAACATTAGAAAAGTAGGCTAAGAGAGGCAAAGAGGAGAAAAAAAGATTAAAAATGATTTTCCCGAAGAAGAGAAATTTATTCAAAATTCACAATAGAACATTATCTCTAAGCGAACATCCAAATATGGAGTAAGATAGGCAGCGATCGCTTCATGAAAATGTGATGTAAAAGAGGAGTTTGAATAAATAGAGAGATTTTTTTATGAATTCAGAAACGAGAATTATATTCAGCATGAGAGAATATTAATATTCAGATAAGTGTAAAAATGTGATGTGTTTTTCAGATAAAAATATTTATTTTGTAGGATGACGAAAAATGTAGAATTATCATTTAATCAGGGAAATTTTAACAAAATGTAATTTATGCCATAAAATTTCCACTTCTTTACACCTTATAATAAAATAATCAAATCGAAAAAAAACTCGGAAAAATAATTATATTGTACTTTTCCCGAGAACAGTTTGAAATATGACAAGTTTTGCTTCACGTTAATTAAACAGAGTTTCATTATTAATAATTCTGATGAAGTTTCAACCTATATTTTAATATCCACATTTGAAGTAAGTGGCGTTTTAATTAAAAACTAATTACATGGTTTGTTTTGTTTAAAAAGATTTGAGATTTTTTAAAGAACAAGTTTTTTTTTAATAATAAATAGATATTCTTGAAATCAAATATTTTGCTGAATATTTGATTCAGCAAAATCTCTTTCTTTATTATATTTTTGACAACGTTTATTTCCCTTATTATTTCTTTATATCTCATATTTCTACGTTTTTGGGGTCGCTTAAAATGAATTTCTCTCAGATTTAAAAATTTTAAAATAGTGGATTCAATATGGCGGATGATTTTTTAACAATTTATGGGATTCACTTGAAAATTGATACTCGGGGGATTTCGGAGTCGCTAAAAACGAAATCGACTAAAATTTTTAAAATTTAAAATGGCGGATCCAATATGGCGCATGACTTTTAAACAATTTTGAAATTCACTTGAAAATTTATACTCGAGTGATTTTGGGATCGCTGAAAACGAATTTCGACTCAGGAAAATCACTAGAAGGAATTTTATTTTAGCCAAATTTTTATTTCTCGAATTTGTTTTTAATCAAAATCCGAGTGTTTGACCGTTTGCAATTTTTGATAGAACTAAAAATTCGGAGTTTTAAGAATTTAAAATATCAAGTTGGATAAATAAAGAGTTGGTAAAATAGATATTCTGGCATATTTAATAATTCGTCATACTTAAAATTCTGTTCAAAGAAAATTCTGCTAAATCAAAATTCGATTATATTGAAATTCTTTTAAATAAAATTTTTGTTTAAACAAAAATTCTTTAACCCATAAATTCTGCTAAAAACGAATTCGCTGACCTAAAAATTTTGTTAAGTAAAAATTCTGACTCATTTAAATTTAACTAAAAACAAAGTCGGAAAATGGTAATTTATCCATAAGAAAATTGTCTCTATTAAAATTCTGAAAAATAAAAATTATAACTAATGAATTTTAGAACTTATTTGTGCATCGTAATTTCTTTGCTTTTCTAAAACAAATAAAAATCCCAAAAAATATTTTTCTTAACTTTAAACAATATTAACTTTTCTAAAAATGGAAAATCTTTAAATTTTGCATATAAACGCTGGTTTTTAAAACACAAATAACAAATACATATATTTTACTGGATTCATATTTCATTCCCATATGAAAAAAACTGATTGTTCGAATAATTTGAATTTTTTTCACATTTTGCAAACAAAATGTAAAATCAAAAGCGGAAAAATTTACACTTGCCTGGAAATGTACAAAAATATTTTTAAATAAATGTTCGACTCTTTTTATATGAGATGCACTATCGCATTTATACAGAAAAATTTATACCATATGAAACATATATCGAACATCGCAATTTTTTACAAGCCAAAGAACTTCTATAAAATTTGTTTTTGCTATCGCGGTAGTGGAAAATATTTCATCGAAGCTCGGATAACCGGAAGTAATTCTGTTTTGAAAGATGAGTCATAGATTTCGCGCAAATTATTATTATTATTAACATTGGGATAAATTTCCGAATAATGGGAACCTTCTATTTTTTTAAAACGTCGTATACTTTCGTGTTTCTATAGGCTGATTACGTAAATCGTAGTGAAAATTGGCGACTAAATCATTTTCATGGTAAAAACTAGAAAAAAACCCATAAAAATGCAGTTTTTTGCAATTATCTCAATGAATTTTGAATTTTTTTGTAATTTTTGTGTACAAAAGTTGTAGGTCTTCTAAAAATATATATTTTTTGTTAAATGTAATTTTTTGATATTTTTAAAAATTTTCGAGAGAATTGGTAATAAAGTTGTTCGTGCAGCGCAAACAGCCCAGAGGCGAGAAAAAGGCAGGAGCGACCATTTTTTGCAATTATCTCAATGAATATTAAAGTTTTCAAAAATTGTTTTCTACAAAAGTTGTAGGCCTTACTAAAACACGTATTTTATGTTTTTATAGATTTTTTGATACCTTTAATAGTTTTGGTGAAAACCAACAGTAAAGTTGCTCATACAGCGCGAAGAGCGTCGAAAAGAAGACAAGAGCGACCGTTTTTTGCAATTATCTCAATAGATATTAAAAATTTTAGAAATTAGTTTCTTATAAAAGTTGTAGGCCTTCTAAAATTACACAGCTTTTGTTTAATGCATTTTTTTATATTTTTAATAGTTTGGGATAAAATCGATACTGAAAATGCTCGCGCAGCGCAAAGAGTGGCGAAGAGGAGATGGGAGCGACTCTTTTATGCAATTTTCTCAATAAATACTAAAAATTTCAAAAATTGTTTTGTGCAAAAGTTGTAAGCCTTTTTAAAATACATACTTTATGTATTGTGTATTATTTTGATATCTTTAATAGTTTTTTAGAAAATCGATGGTGAAGCTACTCGAATCGTTTATCAGAACTGCTCCGTCTTTTAGAAAACTTAATAATTAAATTTTTTAAAATCTGTTCCTTTTTCCCCCTGGGAGCATCGCTCCCCGAATTTTTTATTTTACAAGGGGGTACAAGGGGGGTTCTTTTGACACTTATAGTGGTTTTTTATCAAAAGATACCTGGGCAACAGTGATTTTTATAAAAAGGAAGAATGTGGCAATCCTACCTTCTCTTCTCCGTGCTTCGCGATGCACGAGCAACTTCAATATTGGTTTTCTCCAAAACTATTAATGATATCAAAAAATTTATAAAAACATAAAATATGTATTTTAATAAGGCCTACAACTTTTGTAGAAAACAATTTTTGAAAAATTTAATATTTATTGAGATAATTGCAAAAAATGGTCGCTCTTGCCTTTTCCTCGCCGCTCGGCTCTTTACGCTGCGCGAGCAACTTTATTATCGATTCTCTCGAAAACTATTAGAGATATCAAAAAAATGCATAGACTAAAAAATGTGTATTTTTAGAAGGCCTCCAACTTTTGTTACGAACACTTTCCAAAATTCTCCAGATTTATTGATATAATTGTAAAAGATTTTATTTTTATTGGTTCTTTATGGGTTTCACTAAGAAAAAAATATATAATAATATATATAATAGAAAATAAGAAAAGAAATGATAAATAAAAGTGGGAATTTAAGTTAGAAAGAGATTAAAGGTTTTTGGAAATATAATTCTTGATCGAAAATTTCACGGAATTATTTAATCTTTTCAATTAGAAGGTAATTTGGTTCGTTTTATTTTCACACATTCATAACGTAGTCCTATGCTCGTTGTCAGAGTTCCTGTCTGACCACAAAAGCTTAACCACGAAATCGCATTAATTCAATGACCGAATACCATGGCTCGTTAAGCTAGTTTTCCGCAATTTTCATAACTAGATCGACCAAGAACTTTATCAATTAACTGCATACCCATTTGCTCAATAACACAAGCTTAATTAAATTACTCTCTTTCGGGCCAATTTTTCAAAGTGAGATCAAAAGTAGAGACAAATGAGATCGTACTCTTGAACAATTTATTCTATTTTTAATCTCGGTTTTCAATCAAGGAATTCATACATTCAAATATTTAAAAAATTATTAATAAATTCAAAAAAATTAATTAATTTTAACTGGGTTGTTTTTAGCAGGGCCGGATCAAGGCTGCCACGGGCCTAAAGCAAAAAAAAAATTTCAGGGACCCCCTAAAAAAAACGAAAAAAAATGTCTACATTTTTATCTTATCAAGGTATCTAGCGAATAATCATTTTGAAATTTCCGGATTGCAATTCACAATTTTTTCGGATTTGTTGATTTTTTTATTAATAACTGTACAATTTTAATATTCACAATGTTTAAACAAAACATTAATATTCATTCAAAAAAATTTACAAAAACGAGACCGATAAATTTAAAAAAAAAATTTTTAAACATTAGAATTTATATATGGAAAGAATAAAAATACAACGAAAAAATAAATAAATTTAAAAAACAGTCAAGAAGTCTGAAAAAATAACAAAAAGTGAGAGCATTTAGTAAACAATATAAAAAACTTTAAACAATGAAGAAAATCTTCAAAGAATCTAACAAAATGTGAGAAATGAAATTTTACAAAAATTACAAAAGTTTATTAAAAACAATATTATGAATGAGCAGATAAGAAAGTTAGGAATAATTTAAATTAAAATGGAAAAATAAATGCAAAAATATGTAAAAATTTTAACAATTTAAAAACCTGTCAAAAAAATAAATTTTTGATCTAGGGAATACAAAAGGTGAAAAAATCATTGAAGGCAAAAAGAGGAAAATTAGGAAATATATTAATTATGCTATAAAAAATTAAACAGTTTAAGAAACATTGATTAAATTGTATTTTTGAATCAAAATACCACGCATTAATATTTCAAAAAATAGTAAAATTTTTTAAAAGAAACAATTGAAACTACAAAAAAGAGGAAATAAAGGTCTTCAAAAAGTTAAAATATTTCACGGATATGTTTTTTTAAATAATGAAAATAAATAAGATAATCAGTAAAAAACGAAAAAATGTTACTAAAGAAAACAAAATACATTTAAAAACTTGTTCTGAAAATTAAGCAAGAAACAATAATCTTTTTACATGAAAAACTAAATAAAAACGATTACGAAATTTTCAGAAGAGAACAAATATTTCTTAAAAATAGAGAAATTATGATCAAATGAGAAAATCTATTATAATATCAAATTGACATAAAAGTAAATAAAAGAAGGAAAGTCTTTAAAAATTATAAAAATTATTAAGTTCTGATAAACTACAAAAAAATGGAATGAATGTTTAAAAAACCAGAAAATTAAAAAAAATATATATTTCTCCACCTCTTAATTACAATAGTAAATGAAATTAATCTCTAAAAAAGTAAATAAATTTTTCAAAATATTATAAAAATAAAACTTTTTAAAATTAACTGAGGGAGTCAATTTACGTAAAAAGAAGAAAAATTCAAAAAATCTAAAACATAAAAAGTATTATTAAATTCATAAAAAAAGGAAAATTTTTTAAAAAGAGATAAAAGTTATTAAGTGACTATAAAAATACAGAAAAACAATACAAAACAAAATGTACAATTAATGTAATTAATTAATGTACAATTATTCTTATTAAATTTTATAATTATTCTTTAATATATAAAACAATTTTAGTCTGTTGTAAATAATTGTCTCCAGTTTTCGATTTTTTTTCTATTGCCAATTATTTTCCTCATTTTATAATTTTTCTCGGAATTATAATTATTTTTTTAATTCAATTCTATTCTTCAATTTTCAATTACTTAATTCAATAGTCAGTTACCCTCGCCTTATTTCAATCATCAATTGTTTTTTCGAATTACAATTCTACAATTAATTTTCATCAATTTTTTTTATTTTCTTAAATGTTCAAAAATTCTCACCTTTTGCCAATCATTTTTTTCGATTATGAATAAGTTTCGATAATTTTCTTCAATTTTGAATTTTTTTTAAAATTGTAATTCTATTTTTCAGTTTTAAATTATTTTCTCATATATTTAATGACTCTTAGCTTTTTCAATTACTGTTTTAAATTTTTAACTATTTTCTTTAAATTTTAATTTCGTTTTTTAATTTTCAATTATTTTTTCAATTTTAATTATTATTTTTTATTTTGAATCCAGCTGTTCAATGGAGAAATATTTCCAGCAAAAATATTGTTTATTTATTATTCTTATTATTATTATTATTATTATTATTATTATTATTAATTATTAATTTAATATTAATAGTATTGCCAATTATTTTCCTCATTTTTTAATTTTTCTCTGAATTATAATTTTTTTTTTATTCAATTCTATTCTTTAATTTTCAATTACTTAATTCAATATTCAATAATTCTCGTCTTATTTCAATCATAAATTGTTTTCTCGAATTACAATTTTACAATTGATTTTCTTCAATTTTTATTATCTTCTTTAATATTCAAAAATTTTCTTCCTTTGACAATCATTTTTTTCGATTATGAATAAGCTTCGATAATTTCAAATTATTTTCTTCAATTTTCAATTTTTTTTCAATTTTAATTCTCTTTTTCAGGTTTTAATTATTTTCTTATATATTAAATGACTCTCGACTTTTTCAATTACTTTTTATATTTTTAAATTATATTCTTTAAATTTTAATTTCATTTTTCAATTTTCAATTATTTTTTTAATTTCAATTATTATTTTTAATCCATCTGTTCAATGGGCAAATATTTCCAACAATTATTTCTATAATTTTCTAGTCATTTTTCGAATTCTGTTTTCAATTTCATTCAATTATTTTTGTCATTTTTTAATATTTTCTTTAATTTTTCAAGTATTTCTTTTAATTATTAATTATTTTCCGCAATTTTGAATTATTGCCTACAAATTTCTCAATTTTTAATTATTCTCTTAAAATTTAGTTATTTTTTTTTTTAGTTTTTCAACTATTTTATTTGGTCGTGTATTAATCTAGCCATTTTTCGAATTTTGTTTTTTTTATCAATTATTTTCACGTTTTGTAATTTTTTTTCAATTATCAATTATTTTTTCAAATTTCAATTTTATTTTTAAATTTTAAATTTGTTTCTTCAAGTTTTCATCATTTTCTTCCAATTTCTATTATTTTTCTTCAATTTTCAATTGTTTTCTTCAATTTTTTATTATTTTCTATAATTTTTAATTATTTTCTTTAATTTCAATTTTTTTTCGATTTTGATTTCTCGTTGGCCAACGTCGTTATTATTGCTAGAAATTAATATTTTACTATTATAGTTTAATATACGTTTCATCTATCTTTCTATCAAAATTTTTATATTGAATTCCGATCATTTCAACTTTAATTTTTTTAAATTATTATTAAAGAATACAAGATTAAAATCAAGTTTTTACGATTTATCTACAAATTCTGAAAGTTTCTTAAAAATTCACAGATCCTTTTCAAAACTCACCGATCGGTTTCAAAATTCACGCCTCGTTTTCAAAATTCGCGAATAAAAAAAGAAAGGAAAAAGAAAGAGTCAAATGGAATGTTTAAAAAAAATAGTTTTAAACTAAATTTAATTACGATTCAGATTTTAAATCTAGAAGAGCGTTAAATTTTATCAAAAGAAACTATATTTTTTTTTGTCACGTAAATTTTTGCAATTTAATCAAATTTTTCTTTTATTAACAATTAAAAACTGGGTATTTTTCGCTGCTCTTGTATAAACAAAAGTAAAGTAAATTCAGAACATTATTATCTTTAGTGAGAACCAGATTCTATGGAGAGAGACTAAGTGCTCCCAGATGTACAAAGTAAAAGTTAGTTAGTGGTAGTGAGGGACTAATTTTCTTTGAAAAAAAGCAGAATCCGACCTTCCGACCCTCGGCGCGCGATCGCGATTTAATTACGCGAGAGATCGCGTCGTCAGCACTCTTACTGAGGCGTGTAACGGACATGGGGATTTTTTTATATTTTTTGTTTAGAATTACACGAACTGCCATGCAGCTTGGCGAAGAAACGAGGGAGGGCAAACTTTAACCGAAGATGTGAATCTTTGAAACTGGGAACTCGAACCAAAAGTGAAGCAACAAGGGCCACTATACACAAGCCAGGGTAAAATTCTGAAACTATTTAATTAGAGAACAAATCAAACATAATTTTTACAATTTTATTCTCATTACCCAAAAGTTACTTGAAAATTAAATATTTTAACTCATTAACGTAAAAAAAATGACAATGATTTTGGGAAGATATCTTTTAATAAACAGCACAGAAAGCAGGCGCATTGTGCCTACAATCTAGGGTTTCGTGGTCTTCTGTTACTCTATGTTTCCGCCTGTCTCACATGCAATCTGAAAAGCTGAATAACATAGGAAACTTAAAGTGACACCGGTTACTTGAAGTGATATAGGCTACTTGAAGTGAGATAGGCTACTTGAAATGTGACATAGGCTACTTGAAGTGTGGCATAGGCTATTTGAAGTGACATAGGCTATTTGAAGTGTGACATAGGCTATTTGAAGTGTGACATAGGCTATTTGAAGTGTGACATAGGCTATTTGAAGTGTGACATAGGCTACTTGAAGTGACATAAGCTACTTGAAGTGTGATATAGGCTACTTGAAGTGACATAGGCTTCTTGAAGTGACATAGGCTACTTGAAGTATGACATAGGCTACTTGAAGTATGACATAGGCTACTTGAAGTATGACATAGGCTACTTGAAGTGACATGGGCTACTTGAAGTGTGACATAGGCTACTTGAAGTGACAGGCTACTTGAAGTGACATAGGCTACTTGAAGTGTGACATAGGCTACTTGAAGTGACATGGGCTACTTGAAGTGTGACATAGGCTTCTGGAAGTGACATAGGCTACTTGAAGTGACAGGCTACTTGAAGTGACATAGGCTACTTGAAGTGTGACATAGGCTACTTGAAGTGACAGGCTACTTGAAGTGACGTGGGCTACTTGAAGTGTGACATAGGCTACTTAAAGTGACATAAGCTACTTGAAATGTGACATAGGCTACTTGAAGTGTGACATAGGCTACTTGAAGTGACATAAGCTACTTGAAGTGTGATATAGGCTACTTAAAGTAATATAGGCTACTTGAAGTGACATAGGCTACTTGCAGTGTGACATAGGCTACTTGAAGTGACATAGGCTTCTTGAAGTGACATAGGCTACTTGAAGTGTGACATAGGCTACTTGAAGTGACATGGGCTACTTGCAGTGTGACATAGGCTTCTTGAAGTGACATAGGCTACTTGAAGTGTGACATAGGCTACTTGAAGTGTGACATAGACTACTTGAAGTGTGACATAGGCTACTTGAAGTGGCAGGCTACTTGAAGTGACATAGGCTACTTGAAGTGACATAGGCTACTTGAAGTGACATAGGCTACTTGAAGTGTGACATAGGCTACTTGAAGTGACATGGGCTACTTGCAGTGTGACATAGGCTACTTGAAGTGACGTGGGCTACTTGAAGTGTGACATAGGCTACTTGAAATGTGACATAGGCTACTTGAAGTAACATAGGCTACTGTGTACGACGGACGGACGGACGGACGGACGGACGACAAAGTCTCACTATAAGGGTTTCGGTCCCGAACCACGAAACCCTAAAAATGAAAACAAAGTTTTCCAAAATTTAAACAAACCATTTCTGACGAAAATTCTATTCGTACTTTTACATTTTGTTAGTAAATTTAAAAAAAACATAGAAAAATTAATAAATAATAAAATGGAAAGGGACGATGTTTTTCCAAAAGAGGATTTTTCAATCTATATTTTAAATTAGAGGAATAAAAGAGACTGAGTTAAATGATGATAGAAACAGCTTCTGTAGCTGGTTTTGCAATTTTTTACATGTTAAAAATCCGTTTTTAATGATGTTGTACATGTTCAAATTAATTAGAAATTTGTAATTTGGAATAACGTAAAAAACTAAATTTATTACGGGATTAGAAATTACAGATATTCCGAAAATGAGAACCAGTAAGATAAGATTTAAAACGAATTTTAAACATATAGAAGATTGCGAAACGTGCTACAGAAGCCGTTTTTATCAAAATATTCAGATCATCCATCTATCATCTGTATAAGATTAATCATTGAAATCTAATGCGTAATTCAAAATTACAGATTTCTCGAAAACGGGAAAAGATAGAAACCAATTTAAAACAGATTTTTAATCTGTAAATAATTACAAAAGTAGCTAAAACGTCCGTTTTGCACTTTTTTTTGTATGACCTACCTAAGCTTCAATCGAATCATGACTAAAATAATTTTAGGCGCTACCAAAAGTTGCTTTGAAATTAAGAAATGTGTCATAAAAATTAAAACAAAAATGGCTTCTGTAGCATGTTTTCCAATTTATTAGAGATTAAAATTACGTTTTTTATTACATCCTATCCATTACAATCTTTGAGCAATGCGTGATTTTGAATTTCGTAATAGATTTTCTCTTCTGCGTTTTTCAAAATTACAGATTTATTGAAAACGAAAACAGATAGGATATCATTTAAAACTGATTTTTAACCTGTAAATAATTGCAGAATGTGCTACAGAAGCCGTTTTTATTCACATCTTTATATCATCTGTCTATCATTTGTAGAAGATGAAATCCTAAAAATCTATTGCGTAATTCAAAATTACAGATTTTTCAAAAACAGGAACCAATAGGATTTAGCTTAAAACGGATTTTGAAAATTTAAATAATTCAAAAATTCGCTAAAGAAGCCTTTTAAGTCTTCTTTTTTGTAACATCTACTTTAGCTTTAATCGAATCGTGACCAAAATAATTTTTGGCGCTACCAAAAGTTACGTTGAAATTAAATGTGCAGAAAACAAAAAATTTTAAAAGGTTTGTGTGAGTGCTAAAAACTAATTTAAAGTGAACTTTAAAAATTTTTAAATGGCAAATCCAATATGGAGGAAAAAATTCTAAAAAATTCTGTGTATCCATAAAACTTGGTATCCATGTGTTTTATTACGGATCTTGAGTCGATTTTAAAAAATAAAAAAAAATCCGAAAGAATGACGAATATTACGTCGAAAATTATTTATTCTAAAACTTAAAATTTTTTTATCAATATCGAAAGAGAGATCCTTAAAATCGTGTAGTGTCCCCTAGGGCATATTAGATTAAAACATTTTAATTTTGTATTTCTCAACAGTTTTTATCGGAACGTATTAAAAGTTCAGTGCGGACTCAGAAGCTTTAAAGTTTTACATGCTCCAATTAAAAAATAATCACTTTTTTAATAAACTGCTTTCAGATGAAAAATTATTCAGTCTGATATTTCATTCGAGCGGTAAATTTATTTTTTCGAGTGCTTTTGAGTTTTGATTTTAATTTCTGGTCTTCCAATTACTGGGTAATTACAATTTGAAAGATAAGCCGCAAGAGTTCAATGCGTGGAGCGTCTTGGAATTTGAGCCACGAATTAAGGGTGCCTTTTGTTTCCTGACCGCCTCGTAAAAGTGTCTGTTACCTTCCGGCAAGAGGAATGATAAAGAAAAAAAGTCAGGAAACCTTGAAAGAAAAGAAGTTTAACAACTGCGAATGAACTTTCTTCTTTTCTTGTACTTTTCTTCGCTTTGACTGGAGACTCTATCAGCGACTCGTTGAACAAAAGAAACCACGTCATAAAATATCATAAAATGGGAAAAAATTAATTTTTGTCTCAGTTTGTGGTAAATATTACCTCTATTAATTTTTACCACTAAATATCACTTCAGACAGCTTAAAATACGTACAAAAATAATTTTATATTGCGCACTAGCTACGAGCGTTTGTCACTCAATTTTGGAATTCAGTGACCTGGGTTCGAATCCTGACGGAGTTTATCTTCCAAAAATGATTTTTAAACATTACCAACAAACTTTAAATGTTCTTATGAGGAAATCATTTCAAATTGCTATTTGAGAATACATTTTTTAATTTGAATTGGCATTTGATAAAATGTTTATTCTGGGTGGAATCTACATATGTTAATACTGTAAAACTGTTTAGAGAACCAAGAAAGGGAAAAACAGATTAAAAAAAATTACTAGAAAGTGAGAAAAAATAACTAGAAATTCGAGAGGAAGAAGAACAAGAAGAAGAATTTTCAAAATTAATTTAAAATATAAAAAATCTTAAAAGAAAATAAATAATTAAAAATTTAAGAAAATTAAAAAATAGCTAAAAACTATTGAGATGGAAGAAATTTAAAGTAGAATTATTAGAAAGTTAAAAAGTACTTTAAAAATTCAGAATAGTAACTAAAATAATCAATATTTAAATTATTTGTAAGTCAAAAAATAAATAAAATAAAATAAAATTTTTAAATATTGAAAAATAAACGAAAACTAATTAAAACTAGCAAAATAAAACGCGTGCAATCGCGCGATTAGTTTTTCATGCATTTTAGAAATTATAAAATACAATAATAAATATATCAAATCGGTAAATAATATTTATCTAATAAGAGGAAATAAATATTTTAAATATAATATTTAAAAATCAATTAATATAAATAAAATAAATATTTATTTAGGACAAAATTTATAATATTTTAGAATTAAAAAGAACTGCAAAAAATAATTGAAATTAAACAAAATATGTAAATTGCAAATTTCGCAAATTTAATGAAACAAAAAATAAAATCAATTAAAAATTGGGGAGAGTAATTTAAACAATCATAAAAATATTTTAAATATGAATTCATTAAATTCAACTCATTAAAGCAATAAAGAAAATAATTTAAATTTGAGAGATATACTTGAGAATCTTAAAAGTAAATTAAAACAAAATTGAATAATGAAAAATTAGAGAAAATAATTGAAAATTGAAAAAACATGATTAAAATTTGAGATAAATAAATTGAAATTTAAAAAAATAATTAAGCAAATTACATAAAATATTTAAATAAAGGAAAGTTAAACAAAATTTAAGAAAAATACTTAAAACTTTCAGAAGTTCATTGAAATAAAAGAAAATAATTAAAAATAAGAAAAAATAAATAAAAGAAGATTTAATTTAAAAACAATTTAAACAAGTTTTAATTAACGAGAAATAAGTAAAAACTTTTTGTCAATTATGAAAAAGAACGAGAAAAAGAACGAAAATAATTGAAAATTGAAGAAAATAATATAAACAATGAAATAATTGAAAAGTCAGATAAATAGTTAAAATTTTTTGAAATTATAAAACAAATGTAAAGAATTGACAATTGAGGGAAATAAATTTTGGAAAATAATTGAAAAATGTTTTTAAATTTTAAAACTTGACAAAAATAATTAAAATATGATACAAACAATGATAAGTTGTAAAAAATAAATGACATTTAAGTGTGATAATTGAAAAAATTACAAAATTTTTTTAAATAAAGAAAAAATAATTGAAATTTGAAAAAAATACATGAAGATCTTAGAAATCAATTTAAAAAAAGAAAATTACTAAAAATTAGAGAAAAGAATTGAAGAAATAAGCTAAAAGTAAATGGAATTTATGATAATTAATAAAAAAAATTTGAAATTATAAAAACAGATGAAAATAATGAAAAATTGAATAAAACAATTGAAATTTTAGAAAAATTCTTAAAAATCTTAGAAAATAATTTTAGAATATGAGAATAACTAAAAATTGGAGAAGAAACTGGAAAAATGCTAAAAATAATTAAAATTTACGATAATTAATAAAAATTTTTGGAAATTATGAAAACAAATAAAATTAATTAAAAATTGAAGAAAATAATAGAGATTTAAGAAAAATACTTTAAAATTTTAGAAATTAATTTTATAAAATGAGAAAAACTAAAAATTGGAGAAAAGTCTGGAAGAAAGCTAAAAATAATTGAAATTTACGATAATTAATAAAAAAAATTTGAAATTCTGATAACAAATGAAAATAATTAAAAATTGAAGAAAATATTTAAATTTCCAGAAAAATACTTAAAAATCTTAGAAAATAATTTTAGAAAATGAGAATAATAATTAACAATCGAGAAAAATAATTGAAAAATGATAAAATTAATTCAAAATTAAAAAAAATAATTGAAATATGCTGAAAATAATTTAAGATTGAGAAAGAAAATGGAATTATGATGAAAATAATTTAAATATTAAAAATTGAAAACTTTCAATAAAATTTGAGAGAAATAACTGAAAAAATCATAGAATATATGTGACTGTCCATGAGAAAACGTGCCTTAGCTCCCAAACGTCAATTTTACAGGATGAGCGATTAAAGTTGCAGCAATGCATTGAAACCAATGTAATAGGCCTACGGTCTTTGCTTAATATCACATAAAGTTCTTTAAAACAACAATTTTTTATTTTTAAAATGAAAGAGCAAGTTAAAATCTGTCGGTTGACATTAAAAAATCAAAATTTATTTTTTGGAGCTAAGGCACGTTTTCTCATGGACAGTCACATATGTTTAAAAAAAAATAGTTACAAAATTACTTAAGAATTTTTAATTAAAGAGAATAATTAAAAAATCGCAGAAATAACGAAAATTGATGAAAATAATTGCAATATCGGATAAATAATTGAAATTTTTAAAAGTAATGCCAAAATAATGAATATAATTATAAATTGATGAAAATCAAGAAGAATTGCAGAATTTATTTTTAAGCAAAAGAAAATAATTAAAAAATCGTTATATAATGGAAAATTTATGTCAATAATCTAAATTTGAGATAATAACTGAAAATTTAGGAAATTAATAGCATGTGTATATATTTTAAACTTCTTCAAAAACCATAATAAATGTTTAAAGCATTTTTCGAAACATTTTTTTTACACAAATGACAATTAAAAATAATCAAATAACAGAGGCTAACTTCACTTAAGTTTTTAAAACGTGGACAGAAAAAGATGAATAAATATTAATACTAACTAGCTTCATTTTAGACTTTAAAACGTGGACAGAAAAAGATGAATAAATATAAATTAATACTAACTAACTTCAGGAGTCTATGGAGATTATTATTATTTAATGGCGAAAATCGCTAGAATTAATCAGTTAGCTCATATACAAAAACTAATGTCAAAAATTATTTATGAAATACAATAACTGAAAGGTTTTGAGTCCCTTAATAAGAATCTGGCAAGAAATTGAAAAAATTCAAAATGGCGTACCCAAGATGGCGCACGAAACATAAAAAAATTTCTTTATGAAATATTATATTTATGAAATATAATATTAGCAATAAGATGATTGACATAGATAAGATGATTGATTTTCGTTTAGAAAAGCTACGATGAAATTTGCTGAATTAAACGTTAAATTACCAACAATTTAATAAGATGATAATATTATTTATAATAACGAAATGTATACTTTCAAAAAACGTAGTAGGAAATATTATAAATTGACTACATCACATTGTTGGAAATAGAAATACATATAAATCGCATTAAATTAAAAAGTCGTAAAAAGGTATTAAAAGAAGAGCATAAAAGTATTCCCTGGAGAAAAATATAAGTCGTTATCACCGCACCATGAGGAACATAAAATAATTCCCATCACGTACTAAAAGCCGTTTCCTCTAGCGAGATAAGAAATTATTATCTAATTATCTCGAGTTTTCCATATTTACCGCTTGAAAGAAGATTTATCTTGCAATCAGCTAATCGCTGGAGAAAATTATGCTAAATGATTTCAACGTCAGAATTTTCAGAATGATTGCTTGACTTGCGACTAGAGGTGAATTAAACAGGCAAATGAATGCTATAAAAATAAAATAAACAAGTGTCTACAGTCAAACGATGATTGCCAATGAACCAATTAAAAAGTCAAGGTCTTGGTGCTCCCCATTTTACGTGCTGGCTTAAAACATTTTCATTGGCTATAAATTTACGCTTTCATTTCAAATTGTCTTGTAATTAAATATTAAAATTTCATTAATAAAATTAATAAATAGCTTGTATTCTTTAATAATAATATAGATGAAACGTATATTAAACTATAATAGTAAAATATTAATTTCCAGCAATAATAACGACGTTGGCGAACAAGAAATCAAAATCGAAAAGAATTAAAATTAAAGAAAATAATTTAAAGTTATAGAAAATAATAAAAAAATTGAAGAAAACAATTGAAAATTGAAGAAAAATAATAGAAATTGGAAGCAAATGATGAAAAATTGAAGAAACAAATTCAAAATTAAAAAATAAAATTAATATTTGAAAAAAAAATTGATAATTGAAAAAAAATTACAAAACATGAAAATAATTGGCAATTAAAAATAAAATTCAAATAATAGCTAGATTAATACACAAACAAATAAAATAGTTGAAAAACTCAAAAAATAAGAACTTAACTTTAAGAGAAAAATTGAAAATTGAGAAATTTGTAGGCAATAATTCAAAATTGCGGAAAATAATTAATAATTGAAAGAAATAATTAAAAATTGAAGAAAATATTTGAAACATGACAAAAATAATTGAAAGCAATTGAAACCAGAATTCGAAAAATGACTAGATTAATAGACAATTGAAAAAAATAATTGGAAAAATGAAGCAAGAAACATTAAGATTAAACAAAATTATTGCAAATTGAAAATTAGGAAAATTATAGTAATAATTGTTGGAAATATTTTCCCATTGAACAGCTGGATTCAAATTAGAAAATAATAATTAAAATTGAAAAAAATAATTGAAAAATGAAATTAAATTTTAAAGAATATAATTAACAATTCAAAAACGTAATTAAAAAAGCAGAGAGTCATTGAATATATAAGAAAATAATTAAAAACTAAAAAAAAGAATTATAATTTTAAAAAAAATTGAAAACTGAAAAAGAAATAATAGAAATTGGAAGAAAATGATAAAAAATTGAAGTAACAAACTCAAAACTAAAAAATAAAATTGAAATTTGAAAAAAAATTGATAATTGAAAAAAAATTACAAAACGTGAAAATAATTGACAATTAAAAACAAAATTTGAAAAATGGCTAGATTAATACACAACGAAATAAAATAGTTAAAAAACTCAAAAAATAATTACTAAATGTTGAGAGAACAATTGAAAATTGAGAAATTTGTAGGCAATAATTCAAAATTGCGGAAAATAATTAATAATTGAAAGAAATAATTAAAAATTGAAGAAAATAATTTGAAATTATCAAAACTTATTCATAATCGAAAAAACTGATTGGCAAAAGGTGAGAATTTTTGAATATCAAAGAAAGTAATAGTAATTGAAGAAAATTAATTGTAAAATTGGTAATTCAAAAAACAATTGATGATTGAAATAAGGCAAGGATTATTGAATATTGAATTAATTAATTGAAAATTGAAGAATAGAATTAAATTAAAAAAATAATTATTATTCAGAGAAAAACTATAAAAAGAGGGAAATAATTGGCAATTGAAAAAATAATCGAAAACTGAGGCCAATTATTGATAACAGAAAAAAATTATTTTATATATTAAAGAATAATTATAAAATTTAATGAGAATAATTGTAGATTAAAAACTGTTTAAAGTTATTAAAAAAAATTGTAAATTTGTTTTTTGTTTACTAGTTTATGTCACTTTCTTGAAATATTGAATTTTTTTTTCTTGTAATTTTTAATTTTAAAAAAAATTTTGTGAGTATTTTGTTTTGCATTGTTTTTCTGTATTTTTATAGTCACTTAATAACTTTTATCTCTTTTTAAAAAATTTTCCTTTTTTTATGAATTTAATAATACTTTTTATGTTTTAGATTTTTTAAATTTTTCTTCTTTTTACGTAAATTGCCTACCTCAGTTAATTTTAAAGAGTTTTATTTTTATAATATTAGGAATATTTATTTACTTTTTTAGTGATTAATTTTATTTACTATTATAATTAAGAGGTGGAAAAATATAATTTTTTTCATTTTCTGGTTTTTTAAACATTCATTCGATTTTTTGCTACTTTGTCATAACTTATTAATTTTTATAATTTTTAAAGACTTTTCTTCTTTTATTTACTTTTATCTCAATTTAATCTTATAATAGATTTTCTCATTTGATCACAATTTCTCCATTTTTAAGAAATATTTGTTCTTTTCTAAAAATTTCGTAATCTTTTTTGTAGTTTCAATTTATTCTTTTAAAAGTGTTTCTATTTTCTCAAATATTACTGCGTGGTATTTTGATTGAAAAAAATACAATTTAATCAATGTTTCTTAAACTGTTTAATATTTTATATCATTAAAATAACATATTTTCTAGTTTTCCTTTTTTTGCCTTCAATGATTTTTTTACCTTTTTCATTTCCTAGAAGAAAAATTTATTTATTTTTTAACAGGTTTTATAAATTGTTACATTTTTAGATTTTTTTGCTGTAATTTCCTAACTTTCTTATTTGCTCATTCATAATATTAGTTTTAATAAACTTTTGTAATTTTTGTAAAATTTCATTTGTCACATTTTGTTAGATTCTTTGAAGATTTTCTTCATTGTTTAAAGTCTTTATATATTGTTTTATAATTGCTCTCACTTTTTGTTATTTCTTCAGACCTCTTGACTGTTTTTAAATTTATTTATTTTTTCGTTGTATTTTTATTCTTTTCATATAAATTCTAATGTTCAAATCTTTTTTTAAATTTATCGGTTTTGATTTTGTCCATCTTTTTGAATGACTATTAATGTTTTGTTTAAACGTTATTAATATTAAAATTGTACAATTATTAATAAAAATAAACAAATCCGAAAAAATTATGAGTTGCGATCTAGACATTTTAAAATGATTATTCGCTAGACACTTTGATAAGATAAAAATGTAGAAATTTTGTTTAGTTTTTTTTTTAGGGGGTCCTTTAAATTTTTTTGTGCTACAGGCCCGTGGCAGCCTTGATTCGGCCCTGACTAAAGTGATCATTTTTCCACTAGTGTCACAAGTTGATAATTTCAAGTGAAAACAAACTTTATGGTACCTTCTATCTGTGCGTGTTATTTAAAAATTCAAATGAGTAAATTTTCAAAAATGAAAATTTTGTTTCTCATTTATTTCATTTTCTATTTGAATGTAAATAATATTAATTGAAGCATCAATAAACTGCGTTTTAGAGAGAACATGAAACATTGATTTTCAGTAATTAATTTAACAGATGGTTAAATATATGTACGTACAAATTTAATACTAATTTCAATACCTTCTGATTTCTACAGTTCGAAGTATTAATCCATTTTTTTTTAAATTAACAATCACAATCTCTATTTACGTAAATTTCAATCCGAGATGCGGTGAACACGCTGCGTCATTGTATTTAATTAAATATTATACTATATAGCTTTTACATTTAGATCAATTGAAAATTGATGCTATTTAAATTAAAATAAGTTTCAACTTATAAACATCGCAAAAGTAATTTTTCATTTAAAACATAATTGAAATTTAAAAATACTATTGATTTATATTTAAATTAATTAAAACTTACAATTAGATAAATTAAAATTTGAATAAGTTTAAAATGAGAAAAAATGGGAAAATTGAAAAATTTTTATTGTTGTCGATTAAGAATTGGATAAATTATTGTCTCGTTCAATTGAAAATTGGAAAAATTTAAATTCGAATTAATTTGAAATTAAATATGCCACCTCCCAATTCTCCTGTCTAAGCATACCAATCTCCTCCTATTATCACTCTTTCCTCCTTCCCTACTTCCATCCACTTTTCCATTATCTCCCAACCCTTTTCTTCTCCTCTTTTTCTATACACTCCTACAATAGTTAACTTATCCTTTCCCATACCTGCCTTCTCCTTACTTTCCTTAATTCCTAATCTCACTCCTGATACCATTCCTCCTGCTTTTCTACCTTTGCTACTTTCTTTCCTTTGCTCTTGCATCCTCCAAGTATATCCTGCCTGTAACTTTTTTCTTACTTTTCCCAAATCTTTCTCATCTATCCAAGTTTCACACAGCATTAACACGTTCCATTTCCCTACTACCTTCCAAAATCCCTCATCTTTGTTTTTTAGCCCTGACACATTCCAGAACGCAATTTTTATTTCCTCCATTTTCCCCCCTTTTTCTCTATTGCTGCTCTTCCCGAAACCCCTTATTCCCTATCTCTTTGCCCATCTCCCTTTGTTTCTCCCGTTCTTTTTCAACCTTTTTTAACTCTACTCCCTCTTCCCCCTCTTCCACATACACTCCCATTCTATTCTTACCACATTTTCTTTGCTTCTTTCCTTCCATGCTCTTCGGTTCAGCACTCCCAAAACCCTTCTTTCCCTCCTTGTTCTATCCTCTTCTATTCTTTCTTTCCTTCCCTTTAGCAGCTTTTTCTTTTTCATCACCTCCCATTTTTGATCCTCATTTTCCATTTCCACTAACCATATTCTTAGTTTATTCCTCTCGTCTTCTCCTATTCCTACCACTCGTTTTATCTGAACCCTCGCTTCTATACTAACCAGCAATTTTTCCAACTTATCCTTTCCGTCCTTCCTTTCCGCGTCCAATCCTTTGATTACTAAATTCGCGCGCCTTCTCTCCTTATCTACCCTTTCCAGCTGCATATCTAACTCTTTCATTTTTTTTCCATCTCTTTATTCTTTGGCTCTTCTTCGTCTATTTCAACTATCTGCCCTTTTCTATTCCCCATTTCCTTTTCCAACGCTCCTAGTCTTTTCTTTAATTCCCCTATATCCCTTCCGCCTTCCTTCTTTTTTTCTTTCATTTCATATTCCAACTCTTCTACTCTTTTTACCACTTTCTCATGCTCTACTTGCCACTTAGCCTCCCACTCTTTTCGCGCTTTCTTCATCTCTCTTATCTCCGTCCATATTGCTACTAACTTTTGGTTATGATCCTCTTTCTCTTTCCTTAACTCTCCAAATTCTTTATCTACCTTTTCAAAATTACTTTTCATATTTTCCTCCAACCCTTTCATCATTTTTCCTGCCTCCTTAATGATCCCCCCCGCCAAATCATTATTCACTACCCACCTGTCCAGTTTTTGTCCTGACTCTAAACTATTTGCCCTTTTCAATTTGCAATTTTTCAACTGCATTTGACGGCCTACCTCTCGACTTTACCAGTGCACAGTGGACCAGATCACCGAAAACCTGACCAAAAGTCAAAAAAATGAATAAATCTTTCTAATATTCGTTACTCGGGGGTTTTTAAGGTTCCCAATTTCGAATTTGATATTATTTTTTGAAGAAAAAAAATGTCGGATCCAATATGGAGGACATAAAGTAGAACAAATAATTTAATTTTTATAGAAATTGGTGCCAAGGGGTTTTTGAGATCTCTGATTTCGAACTTGATATTATTTTTCACAAAAAAAATAGCGGATCAAATATGGCAGACATAAAGTGCAAAAATGAATTGGTTTTGGTCACCTTAGCTTCTTTTTTTGTACAGACATTCTTTACCTAATAAAAATCTTTAGCGTTGCTAATTTAATTTTAAAAACAAAATCTTTAAATTCCGAAATGGCAGTTTCTTTAAATGTTAATTAGAATAACGCAGTTTTCCACACTTTTTCGAAACAGCGTAGTTTTCAGAGCTCTTCCGAGTTGGTTTAGTTTTCAGAGCTTTATCGAAATGGCAGAGTTCTTCTTCCAAGCGACGATATGTATTCACTTATTTATTTATTTAATTGTAATTATAATTAATTTCAATAATTTGTTACAATTTTATTCAATAATAAATAATATCGAATTTTAGAAATAATCTATAGTTTATAATAATATCTCTTATTGAATATATCACATGTTTCTTATAAACACATTTCATAAACCTCCCTTGGTCGAGTGCATTTATGCGCAGCTCCCAAGGTTGAAGGCACCATACACGAACACAATATACTATATGGTCAAGGGTTCGAGTCTCCGACCAGGTAGAATTGAAAGCCGAGCGTGACGCGCCCAGCCAAATTCAGACTAGATAGCCCGACCAGTTCCCAGCTTAAAATCGTTCTTTCCAGCCAGGGCCTGACCAAAACCTGAATTCAATTTCTGCACGAGTTATGTTTTAAAAAAAAAATGACGGATCAAATGTGGTTGGGATATGTTGATTTGATGTATAAAAAATAAAAAAAAACATGAGGTCCAAAATATGTTTTGGAGGTTAAAATAAGTAGATACGATTTTAAAATAATATTGTTTATTATTTATTTCGTCAAAGGTAAGGACAATTATCGTTTTTAGGCAATTTTCTTCACTTTTTGTAATTCGTGTTTGTTCACATTCAAGTGTGTGTCAAAGTTGTCTTGACAGGTCTTGGCAACCAATCTTTACATACATTTTAAATGTGCATGTAACGAACATTTTTTTATATCAGACTTGGCAATACTCTGCAAAACTTTAAACTTATAAGTCTTTATTGCAAAAATTTGCATATCTCAATAGATGATTTTATGCAATTTTAATGTTTCCATATGTCCAAAACTTTTTATCATTAATGATAAACAAATACTTCTCTAAAAATACTTACATTTCTGAGTTGAATCCATTTTAGGATTTTAAAATTAGTCAATCCATTGGAATACTGCGCACTAACAAAGAAAACTGCTTTTTTTCGCAAAACGTGCAATTATCGAGCGCGATCTGAAAGAACTAATCAGGAAGGCGAATCTGATTATAAAAAGGAAACTCTACTTCTCATAAAGACCTTAAGCAACTCTAGGGACACTACTACAACTATTTAAACAATAAAAATTATGAAATTAAATTTTGACTTTTGGCCAATTTTTTAGATTTCTGGACCACTGTGCGGTGTGCCTGCCTTGCTATCACTCGCCTTTGTCTTGCTATCTCCCCCCTTACTCGGCGTACTATATGTCTCATCGCCAGACTCTTCCCCCTCACCCTCACCATCACTTGTCCAAGCAGCTACTACTTCTTCGCTCACAGCCTTGTGCTGCTCTCTATCGTTCTCTTTCTTACCACTCATATCAATCCTCACGCTGCTCTCCCGCCTTTTCCCACCTTATATTCTCTCTCTCACTCACTCTTTTCCTAACCAACAATCCAGTCACACCACAAATTCACTTACTTACTTTAAACCATCCACTCCCACACATTTACACCTTCACTCACCTATACCACGGACGAGAATACGAGGAAGGGAATAAAAAAGTTCAAAGTGGCAAGGGAAGTAGGATCGGAGCACTTCCCACTGGTAATCACGATGAGAGGAAGGGAAAGAGGAAGAAGAAGAGGAGGAGGAGGAGAAGGAGGAGGAGGAGGAGGAGGTAAAGAAAGAAAGAAAAGGTACAGGATGAAGAGTGGGGAGGAAAAAGGCTTAGTGAATTCAGAGAAAGTATGCAGAGAGAAGAAGGACGTAGAGATGCACTTGAGCGAGAAATCCGAGAAATGAGAGAGAATGAGAAAATTTGTTATTTCTTTTGTTTTAAATCTCATCTCATCTCGTCTCATTCAAACAAGATTCTCAAAATATCGATTTTTTTCAATCAACTGTCATATGTCGCAATAACACAAATTGATAATGAATAAAATAATATAAACAGTTTGTTATTTTTTTATAAAATTGAATTCCATTAATGTAATATTTATAATTGTGTTATAAATAAATTTTAAGGGAGAATATAATTAGTAAGTAACGATGTTTATACTTATGACTTCCTATAAAAAATGCGAAATAATAAATTTATTTTGAATATAACCCTAAATTTTTTTCCACATATAACGCAGCTTTAAATGTTTTTTCAGAATAATTAAATGAACGTGCAAACTTTAACAAAATTATTTTACTATTTATTGTATATAGTTAATTAAATTAAAAAATTATGTTTATAGGTTAAAATTGTAAAGAAATGTGAAATTCTTCTCTACCAGCTTAAACGTGGACGGTTTCCAAATTATTTTCAAGCCTACAAGAAGATGGAACGATGTATTTTATAGATGTGAAAATATAGAATATCTAATACATTAATAATCATTGACATCAATGTAAAAAAATTGTGATGAATCGCAATAAAAATTATTTTTAAAAAATGTCAATATTAACAAAATCAATTAAAACACTTTTAAAAAAATCTCTTTTGAATAATAAATAGAATTTTATTGTTTATAAAAACTGGATTTTTTTTTTAATAAATTTTTTCATTAAAAGTGTACAACACAAATTGTAAATGTTGTAAACGCTAAAAATGATAATTCTTATGTGTAGTTTTGTGGTTTTCTTATAAAAAAAAATTTCATTTTAATGTGTAGACAATATATAATTTATTGAGAAGTCTATTAAGATGCAAAAATACATTTTATTTAAATATCAGTTATACCTATATTACACAATTAGCAATGAAAAAATTTTAAATTCAATAAATAATTCTAAATTTATTTTCTGGAGACACTTAATTCTCAAAAAACTATTCTTGTTTGATTTGTCAGGAACGAAATTCATATTTCTTGAAAATTTTAACCTGCAAGCCCAATTTTTAAATTTAATTAACTATTAAATATTTATTAATTTGTAAACTAATAAGTAATAATAGTATTATATGATATAATTTAAATTCAATTTACACAATTAATTTGAACAATCTTTATTTAAATGTTATAAAACATTTTCTACTGCTTTATACAAAAAGTTGTAGGGTTAAGCTTCATATAAATTTAATATTTTCCATTACTAATGGCTCAGTCCAGCTGAACCGTGTCAACAAAATTCCATTGATTTTCTGAAATGTTAAAACTTTCATGAAAATCTGTAGTTCACAACATAACAAAAAAACACTTTTAACCGTTTTTTTAAATTCCATATCTTTGTTGGTTTTTTTGCAATAACAAATTTTAGCAACATTTTAAACAAATATTAATAACTCAACAGTGGTTTGCAATAAATTAATGAAACTTATGTGGATAATCTAAAAATGTTCACTCTTTTTAACGAAAATAATTGCAAAATTTTAATATAAAAAATTACATATTTTTAATAACAATTTTATAAACAATTTAAAATATTTAAGTGTTCTACCCCTACGGTTGAGATGAAACATATAGAAAATGTACACAGAGATGTCTTCTTTAAGTTTCTAAAAAAAAAAATTGGTATTTTCAATAAGAAGTGTAGATAATATATTTATTTTCTCTTCGCGCGCCAACCGTTACGCTGCGAGAAGCTCCGGTGCACTGTGGTCAGAATCTGCAATTTACTGTTCAAAAAAGGCTACAGCCTCCAAATTTTAACGAAATTGGTTGACTCTTGATTTAAAACACTCAGGAATAAATTCTTAACAACTTTAAGGAATAAGTTTTTTAAATTTATGTTTTTATTATTATTATTTTAATGTTAATAACAAAATAATGACAAAGTTTTTAGTATATCTTCATTTTATCAAATAAAAGTCGTCTTTATGCTGAATATCATTTAAATCGGCTGACTATCGATCTTTAAAAGGCAAAAAAAAAAGTTTAAATGAATAAAAAAATTGTTTATTTAGTTAATAAATATTTTATTTCATTTAAGTTAACAAGTGAATAACGCGCATTTTTATGGTTGAAATAAATTAGTTTTTTTGCATTTATTTTAGTATTTAGTTACAATTGACAATTATACATTAATATATAGTTTAAAAAGTGTTGTTTGTCATTATTATAAACAAATTAAATTAACAAATGATCAGCTCACTTCTTTTTCTGTCGAAACTAAATCGATTTTTTTCTCAAATTTTTATAATTCTCTTAAAAGTAACATTTATTTATAAATATTGTTTAAGAAGTGTTATTTATCATTGTTATAAACAAATTAAATTAACAAATGAACAGCTCACTTGTTTTTTAGCGAAACTGAATACGTTTTTCTAGTTTTAATAAGTTTGATTTTCGTGCTATTCATTTTTTTTATTAAATTTGTTTATAACAATGATAAAAAGCAATTTTTAAACTAGTCAAAAAGAAATGTTACTGTTAAAAAAATTATAAAAATTTAAGAAAAAAATCGATTTAGTTTCGACAGAAAAAGAAGTGAGCTGATCAGTTGTTAATTTAATTTGTTTATAATAATGACAAACAACACTTTTTAAACTATATATTAATGTATAATTGTCAATTGTAACTAAATACTAAAATAAATGCAAAAAAACTATTTTATTTCAACCATAAAAATGCGCGTTATTCATTTGTTAACTTAAATGAAATAAAATATTTATTAACTAAATAAACAATTTTTTTATTCATTTAAACTTTTTTTTTTTGCCTTTTAAAGATCGATAGTCAGCCGATTTAAATGATATTCAGCATAAAGACGACTTTTATTTGATAAAATGAAGATATACTAAAAACTTTGTCATTATTTTGTTATTAACATTAAAATAATAATAATAAAAACATAAATTTAAAAAACTTATTCCTTAAAGTTGTTAAGAATTTATTCCTGAGTGTTTTAAATCAAGAGTCAACCAATTTCGTTAAAATTTGGAGGCTGTAGCCTTTTTTGAACAGTAAATTGCAGATTCTGACCACAGTGCACCGGAGCTTCTCGCAGCGTAACGGTTGGCGCGCGAAGAGAAAATAAATATATTATCTACACTTCTTATTGAAAATACCAATTTTTTTTTTTAGAAACTTAAAGAAGACATCTCTGTGTACATTTTCTATATGTTTCATCTCAACCGTAGGGGTAGAACACTTAAATATTTTAAATTGTTTATAAAATTGTTATTAAAAATATGTAATTTTTTATATTAAAATTTTGCAATTATTTTCGTTAAAAAGAGTGAACATTTTTAGATTATCCACATAAGTTTCATTAATTTATTGCAAACCACTGTTGAGTTATTAATATTTGTTTAAAATGTTGCTAAAATTTGTTATTGCAAAAAAACCAACAAAGATATGGAATTTAAAAAAACGGTTAAAAGTGTTTTTTTGTTATGTTGTGAACTACAGATTTTCATGAAAGTTTTAACATTTCAGAAAATCAATGGAATTTTGTTGACACGGTTCAGCTGGACTGAGCCAATACATTATTTATAAAAAGATCATTTTACTCACATCTTTTCTTTCTCAAAACTTCTTAGCAACAAAATTTTCTATTAAATTAGTAGATTTATATGTTACATAAAAAATAATCCACTGTTTACTCCATTTACTCTGCGTTTAGGTTCTTTGTCATTATTTTGACTCGACATTGATTATTTTTATATTATTATTTGACTTGACAGATCAGACATGATAATTTCCACGAGACTGAGATGAGATGAGACGATCAAAACAAATGAAAAATTGAGATTCTCAGTTTCGATCACGATTCTCAAACAACAAAAATGATCGAGATTATTGAGATTCTAGTATCGTTGTGCATCACTAAGAGGGAGAAGCAATGGAAGGAAAGAGCGTAGATGAATGGTTGAGAGAACTAAGGAAAAGGATAGATAGAGTTAAAGAGGAAATAGGAAAAGAAGAACAGGGTGATAGAAGGTATAGCGGATGGTGGGATGAAGAGTTCGAGGAAAGTAGGAAACGAATGAGGAAGAATATGAAGGAGTGGAGAAGAGGTAGGATAGAAAAAAAGGAATATAATAGAAAGCATAAAGAACATGAGAAACTGTTAGAAGGGAAAAGAGAAGAGTCGAGAAAAAGATTCATGGAGGAAGTGGAAAAGGCGATAAGAGAAGGAAGAGAATGGGAGGTAATAAATAGGGAGAGGAAATGTAGTAAAGAGATAAATAGAGAAATAGAGATGAAGGACTGGACAAAGTTCTTTAGCGAAATGTATGGAGGAGTCAAAGGTAGAGTAAGAGGAGAAGGAAGCAAAAAGATAGAGAAGAGGGATGAGGAAGAGATAAGAAGAGAGGAGGTAGAAGAGGCTATAGATAGGCTCAAAAGGAATAAAGCCACAGGTTGGGATGAAGTGGAAAACGAGAGTTTAAAATACGGAGGAGAAACAGGAAGGGAGCAAATGTGGGAAATAGTAAAGAAAGTATGGAAGGGAGAGGGATGGCCGGTGGGTTATAAAGTGTACGCGGAGATTTTAAGAAAGAGGCTAGAAAAGAAAGTAGAAGAACTTGGGTGTATTCCACACAATCAAGCAGGGTTTAGAAAAGGAATAGGAACAATGGATAATGTATACGTTTTAAACTATCTAATAGAAAGAAATTTAAAAAAGAAAAAGGGAAAGTTAGTAGCATTATTCATAGACTTTAAGTCAGCATTCCCGTCGGTAAATAGAGGCAAGCTGTGGAAAGTTTTGAAAGAAAGGGGAATAGAGGAAGGTTTAATTGAAAGGGTAAAAGAAGTATATGAAGACACGACGGTAAGAGTGAAGATAGGAAAGAGATTGGAAGAGGAGTTTTGGTTAGGCAGAGGATTGTTACAAGCGTGTCCGCTGAGTCCCTTGCTGTTTAATCTATTGATATCGGATTTAGGGGAAAATTTATGGAGAAGAGGTAAAGGAGGAGTGGTAGGAAAGAGAAGGTTTTGGAATGATTGGAAGAAAAGAGTGTGGATGTTTGACGTACTAGTGTGGTCAGTGATGAGCTACGGAGTGGAAGTGTGGGAATGGAAGGAGGAAAAGAGCGTGGAACGAATGCATGAGAAGTACCTGAGGTGGACGATTGGAGTAAGCAGGAATAGACAAGGAAAAGGAAGCAGGATTGCCCAATTATGCCTGAATCAGATTGAGGACAGAGACAAGAGGGAGGACACAGGTATGTCGGAATGGGAAAAGGAAAGGAGGGATGCGCGGAAAGAAGGGCGGAAAGGAAGGGTCGAAGTAGGAAGGTGGGAGGATATAGAAGAGGAATTAAAAAAGAAGGATAAGGTAGAGAGGTGGGAAAAATAGAGGAGTCGAAGTACAACAGGTGGTATAAAATGGTGAAAAACGAAAGAGCACCTGAATACTTAGGGAGAATGAAAAAGGAGTGCAAGTGGAATAGAGTGTTTAGATTTAGAATGGGAGGAGGGATGAATGCGTGTAAATATTGGAAGGATGAGGATAAGATAATAAAAAATAAATAAATATATAAAAGTAATAGGAAACGGAAGCCCTGGTACAGCAAAGAGCATTTTAGAGAGTTTAGGAATACTATAAGCGTTAGTAGTTAAGAGAACGCTAGTTTAAGTGTAATTAAGGTTAAGATAGAATAAGTTTGTAAAAAATATGTAAAGGGAGCGGAGGCCCTTGAACCCGTAAGGGAGAGTAAATAAAGTATATAATTTGAAATTAAATACATTTCGGTGTTAATTAATTTATTATTATTATTAAATTATTATCAATTAATTAATTCACATGTAGATCAGTTGGAAATTGAAAAAATTAACATGTGGTTCAATTGGAAAAAAACTAAATTATTTATTTAATTTTATTAAAACAGTATTTATCGATTGGAAATTGAATAAATTTACATGTATATTAAAATCTCTGTTACCAGGAAATCTTTTGGGTACACTTCTTACGAATTAATGTCAGGTTTTAAAAATTCAAAATTTTCTATCCAATATGGCGGATATTATGGAAAACGAAGTAAATGATCGTCGGAAGGTCAGGTGAAAAAAAAATACAAATTTTCTTTTTTTGTTGTGGATATTATTTTTAAAATCGATCAATTATTTTATAACTCGTCTCTTAACAATTTTTGTGGTCGTTTATCAAGATAATGTTAAGTCATATGTAAAAGAAAATTGTTGATTTTAATTTAAAATGTATTTTTAAAAAATTGTGTAAAATGAAGTAGTAAGTAGGTGTAATTAGTTTTATGACAGAGGAAAGCTGACTGGAGTCTGTTGATAGTTGTTCTCAGCGGTGTTTCATTAATGCGGGTACATACTACCACAGAGAAAGGTATTGTTCCGTTTTTACTCGTCCAATCGATGTCACCCTGTTTATTGGCGGTTGAGGTTTTGCGCTCGTTACCGAGCGACTAGCTTCTTGGTTAACGATTTGACGCAGCATGTGCTGAGCTTTCACGCGAGGGAACGCAATTTTAGGTATGGACTATATTCACCACCAAGGGTTTAATCGATTAACGAAATTTCAAGACAAATCCGTATTGGCATTCACATTACTAAATTCCCACATTACTGAACATTTTTAAATAAAAAAAAATAATTAATATTATTTTTTAAAACAAAAAGTCCTCCCAACATGTTTGTCTCAAGATAAAGTAAGTCGAAAAATAACAACCAAATTTCTAATTGAATCAACAAATGGGATAGGAACATCATCAACTATGATCTGAGAATAGTTATTTACGTTTATATTATCAATATACCAAGTGGATCCAATTATCATGGAATACGTTTTACAAAAATTTAATTTAAGTTTATTTACCTTGGCCCACTTAAATACAGATTCTACATCTTCATTTAGTATAAGACTAGATTATTTCTTAGGTTTCCAAGACTAAAATACAAATAGATGATCCACAAAGTTCATATGCTTAGAATGTTTAAGAGCACTCTTTAAGTCATTTGCATAAAGAAGGAACAAAAGAGGACCCACCACTGATCCTTGAGGGATATCCGTTCCAATATAACCCCACCCCGATTTTTCGTTATTAGCTCCAACAACAGCATGCGTCCTATCAGACAGATATGAAGCAAACCATTTCAAAACAAAACTCGAGATTTTAGTTTTAAAAGCAATTTTGAGTAAAGAACCATGTTAAAAGCCTTAGAAAAATCAAAGCAGACAATTATTGTTACCATTTTTTGATCAATTGCTTTACTCATATCATCAGTTATTTTTGAAAGGAGTGTCTGTGTGCTAAAACCTTTTCTAAAACAATACTGGAAACTTACTTGTTTAAATCGAATAAAAAATGGCTGAGTTATAGTCAATCAACGTTCAAATTTTGTTAATTTTTTGAAAATTTGACACACAAATTTGCGGGAAATTTGAACTTTGATTGACTGTAACTCAGCCATTTTTTATTCGATTTAAACGGGTAACAGATGGTTTGTAATGTAATTGCCTTTCTAACGATGTCCTACCAAATAGGTTGATTAATTATTTTTCTAGTCAACCGATACAAAAAAGAAAAATATAGTTTACGATCTCGTGGATAGAGCCTTACTTTTGTCAGATTCTTCTTTTCATAAAAACAATATTAAAAAAATTATCGATAGTCTCGTCAAAAACAACTATCCATTGGAATTTATAAAAATATACATATTCATACTCGATGCAAGAAAATTAAGTACAAAACGAATAATAATAAAAAAAAACCAATTCCATGGTTTATCAACGTCTTCCTAAAGTTTGCCTTCCATTTATAAAATTTCGAATATTTTGAAAGATTTTAATATTTTATCTGTTCCAATGGTCAACAAAAGTTTTAATTCATTTATAAGACTAGGTAAAGATGTTTCTGACAAATGGTCAAAAACCAATATTGTTTATACATTTAATTGTAACAACTGTCCTGCAACATATATTGGAGAAACAAAAAGAACTTTAAAAGAAAGAATTCGTGAACACAAAAAAGGTGAAGGTCCCGATTCTATCGTCGAACAACACCAATTAAAATCACAACACACATATTTGACTTTGATGACGTAAAAATTGTCGACTCTGAACCTAATTATAAAAAAAGACTTATCTCAGAGATGCTACATATCAAAGGTTTTAATAACACGATTAATAAGAAAAAAGATATTTGTTTCCTCAGTAACAGATATTTTTCGTTATTGGGAAAACTTAAATTCTAATTATTGTGTCTCATTGTTAATTTTGATTTATTTGACTCATTGTCTGTTTATACAAAAAGAAAAAACAAAAAAATTGATTGTTGCCACAATTGTGTAATGTTTTGTTGATTGTTGACTCGTTACTTTGTAACTAAGTTGTAAATTCAGAGGTATGTTTTTTATTCTTGTGTGTTATTTTTGAATTTTTTTGTATGAAAGAAAAAAGTGAGAACTGTTTTAAGAAAATTATTTTACTGGGTTTTTCTAAATTTGGTGTTTTGTTTGTTTTTAATAAAGTGGCCTGAAGAGGATGGCGAACCGAGCCATCGAAACGTAGCTCATATATAAATATTGTGTTTCAATATTATTGCCTTCCTGTATCGAAAAAATTTTCCTGAATAGCAATATAAACCATTTTTTCTCTCCTAGAACACTCAAATTAATCGAAGTAAACAGGAAACTTGCAATTGGCAAAAAAAAGTTTAAAATTTGTAAACCTTTGTAATAAAAGTTTGTTTATATTCACCACATTTGGTAAAAGTTAAGCCAATCTATGGACATAGGCGTAACTAGAACATTTTTGTAGAGTGCCTTTAGTCTAAAAATGCCTATATATATATATTTTAGTCCTCCAGAAAAAGGTCAACTTTTTAATTTTCTATAACGCAACCAAAAAAATATAGATATTTGGTATAGAAAAAAAAGATATGCATATTTTTGATTAATTTTTTAAACCATTTTTAAATTTCGCGTTATTCAATTTTTTACAAAATTTCTCTCATTTTTAAAAATTCAAGATTTTGGAATTTGAAACATAAAATTTCATTCAACTTAGGGCAATGTTTTTCTACTTCATTGAATTATTTCCATCAATTTTAACATGAAAACTATAATTTTCAATTATTTTTTGTCATTTTCTAACGAATTTCTTCAACTTCCACTTTCCTTCTTTGATTTTCAATTATCTTTGACATTTTTTAACGAATTAATTCAATTGGTTTCTTCAATTTTGAAATATTATTGCCATTTTAATTATTTTTCTCAATCTTTAATTCAAAACAAAATTTATTAAAGATTTTCTTAAATTTAACTTGCAAACAACAATCTTTAATTATATATGTCATTTTCTAACAAAATTTCCTCAATAAAATTTCAATTTTTTCCTTCCATTTTGTTTTCAATTTCATTTTTTTTGTCATTACGTAATTACCTTCTTTTTAAAATTATTTTCTTCAATTTTCAGTTATTTTAGTTGTAGTCAAAATGTTTTCTTGGAATTTCAATTCTTTTCTTTAAATTTCAATTATTTTCTTTAAATTTCAATTACAATTTTAGATTTTTATTCTTGCCTTAAATTTCATCAGGAATTTTGGCTCCTTCTTTAAAAAACTTGTCTTTAATTTTCATTATTTTTCTCATTTTCGCATATTTTATTTTATAGCCTTTAATTTTCAATTATTTTTCCAGGAATATCATCAATTTATCATTTTAATCCTTTAAATTGTTCTTGTCACTTTTTAAGCACTTTTTTTAAATTTCAATGTTCTAAAAGTATGTTTAAATGCAAATTCTTCGCTTTTCAATTATTTTCTTTATTTCTCATTTTTTTTTTTTTTACTTTAAATCTGTTTTGTCTGCAATTTCAAATATTTTTTCTATTTTTAAATGAGTTTCTTTAATTATTTTCTACAAATTTAACTCGAAACTTATATTTTTTAATTATATTGATCATTTTATACTGAATTTCTACAAATAAAATTTTCTTTCACAATTCTAAATTTATTGTCTTTAATTTGGAATGATTTTTCTTTTATTTGTAAATGTTTCTTTTCAATTTTCGATTATTCTTCTTCTTTCAATTATTTTCGGCATTTTTATTGAATGCCTTCAATTCTTAATTATTTTTCACATTTTATAAATTTTTGTCTTCAATTGAAATGTTTTCCTAATTTTCAAATTAATCGTGATGTTTTTTATTTTTTTTCTTCAATTTTCAATTACTTTGTTTAATTTCAGAGAATTAACTTAAGTTTCAATTAGACTTTTAATTTTTAAACTAATTTTCTCCAATTTTCGGTGATTTTCTTCTGTTTTCAATTTTTTATTTTTTGAATTTTTAATTAAAATTAAAATTTTGCAATTATGTTTATTAATAATTAATTACAGTCTTCAATTCGAATTGTTTTTGTCATTTTGAAAAAATTTCCTTTAATTCTTGGTTTTTTTTTCAATTTTCTAACTGTAGCCTATAATTTTTAATTATTTTTGATACATTTTGTCAAACGAAATTCTTCAATTTTTCAATTTTCTTCTTCATTTAATTTCAATTATTTTTGTGTTTTTAAATGGATTTCTTGAATTTAAATTTTTCTTGTCATTTTAAAATGAATGTTTTCCTTTTTCAATTATTCTCTTCAATTTTCACTTTTTCTTTTTTCAGTTATAAACTGTTGTAATAAGTTTTAGTTACCTTTGTCATTTTTAGTATATATTTCATCCTGATTCAATTATTTTTTTCAATTTTAACTTGTAACATACAATTTTCAATTATGTTTGATATTTTTTAACGAGTTTCTTCAACTTTTAGTTTCTCTCTTTAATTTTCACGCATTGCCTTAAATATCCAATTATTGTATTCAATTTCAGATTATTTTTTAATTTTTCAAATTTGAAACATGTTATTTTCAGCGATTTTAAAATATTGTTTCAACAATTTGAATTGTTTTCTAGGTGATTCTAAAATTTCAATTACATTCTTAATGTATTTTAAAATATTTTTCTTTAATTTTTAATTATTTTTTTTTAAAGATTTTCTTAACTTTTTAGTATTTTATTTGAAATTTTAGTTCTTATTAATTTATATTCGTAGTATTTTATATTTTCTTACAATTGAAAATTCCTTTTAATTTTTTATCAATTTCATCAATATTTTCCTTATTTCTTCAAAAAAATCTTCCATTTTCTTAGGGAGCCTAAAAACTTAATTTATTTTTGTCGCTTTTTAATTAATGACTTCAATCTGTATGACATTTCTTTAAATTTAAATTATTTCCATTTTAATTATTTGTCTCATTTTTAAATTCAGAAAAATGTTTTTTTTAAGATTTTCTGTAATTTTTTGTTATTTTCTTAAATTTAACTTGTAACCAATAATTTTATTTTTTATTTGTTATTTTTAAATGAATTTCTTCAATACTTTATTTTTTCTTCTCTTTTGAATTTTTTTTTCAATTTCATTTTTTTCTCATTACCTTAATACCTTCTTTTTAAAATTATTTTCTACAATTTTCAGTTAGTTTACTCGTAATGAAATTGTTTTCTTAAAATTTCAATTATTTTCTTCAAATTACAATTACAATTTTTGATTTTTAATCATGTCTCTAATTTCTTCCGGAATTTTGGTTCCTTTTTTAAATTTAAAGTATTGTCTTCAAGTTCAATCATTATTCTTATTTTTAAATTAATTTTTCCAAATTAGGTGTCCGCGACACCTAAAAGAAGCTCTGTCATTTATTCCCAATAGATTCCTATAGGTTTTATCATTTTTAACAGAACATCATTGATCATCTAAATTTTCATTTATAAGATATTGAATTTGGAATCTAAAATTTGGGATGTGAAATTAATAATACGGAATCTGAGATGTGTAATAAGGAATCGAAAATTTGGAATCTGGAATCTAGAATGTGAATTCTGATATTCAGAATATGGAATCAGGAACGAGAAATTATAACATTAAAATTAATTTAAATTCGAATCCATTTATAACCGAATTTATCTTGCAAATAATGTTTATAAAATAAATTATACAAAACTTATTTATGTATCAAAAATTTCCTCTGCAATTTTTGACTAAAAGAATGAAGTGTAGATATTGAAAAGTTTCGTTTCGACATTATTTAGGAAGAAACTCGAAAGTTACGCGAAAGTTAAAGTTTCATTTTACAAAAGCTTCAAGTAAAACTTGGGTTAATTTTCAGTTTATTAAAGATTCACGAGCAGATTTTCTCAGAGTGGATAGTTCTGTTTTTGAAACTTTTTTGAGTATCAGAAATCTAATGAAAAATTTAATAGTACGTGAATTATTTGTTTTACCGTCAATGGACCGTTCATATCTCAAAACACACTTGCAGCTCTGGATATGTACAATTGATGCATGTTTTACCCTATCATATATCCGTGCTTGTCGAGCGCGCATTACCTGCTTTAAAAAAAAATACTGCGGACTTTATCAGCAGCAAAATCTGGCATCGTTCTGCGTCAATAAATTCATATTTACAAATATCCACTCACAACTCAAAAGCACAGCATTTAAATTTAGTTATGTCCAGGAAAATTCGAGAACAATATTCATTATTCTGTTAAATTTTATTTAATCCCTGTTGAGTGAGTCCATATAATTTGAAAAAAATTCGTATTATGAAAGATAAAATGAAACTTCATGATCGAGCCCATTGCATTTTATAGTAATCTTTTAAGTACATAAAAGCATCTTTCATAAAAAGCAAGTTATTTTATAATCTATATTGCCACCCATAACACATGTTTTTATTTAGATATAAAACAAGATTGTTATTTTTACTGGACACTTTATATTTCTGGTAGTATAAAACATTTACCAAAATAAATTTAAATTTAAAAATGTCAAAGTTAGATTAAATTTTCCATATTTCAATTTTTCATGATTCTTAAAAAATGTTTTTTTTATTTCAGTTTTAGTGTAGTATAAAGAGAAAAGTTTTTCACTTTCTAAAATCGATTATAGTAATTTTATTCTATTTTTAAATTCTATTATTTTTATAATTTTCTAGTATTTTGTTTTTAATGTCTGTTTCTCGAAGATTTATAAATATCTTGTGGCTTTCTAACTTTCTATTTCTTTCTTTATTTATAGTTTTCAGAAAAATAAAATTTACAATAAAAAATCTCCCGGCAAAATAAGAATAATGTCAAAAAGCAATGCTATTATTTAAAAATGAGATTTAATTATAATTCGAATAAATTTTAGTAATAATTCGATTTATAAACTTTATGTCAAATTGCAATTCGATAATAAGAATTCGTGAAATAATCATTGCCTCAAAAATGTTACGTCTGCAGGGCGTATAATTTAAGCTATATAATGTTATAATAATCTTAAAAAATGTATGAATCCATCAAAAGAATTTGAGAAAAATCTCTTGAAAGATTTTACTGTAGACTCTGAAAATCACTTCACGAGTGATCGTCTAGTTGATGGCTTGGAAGACATCTACTGCAAGACACGTAAAGCTTATCTCGTTTCTTGGTGACTTGAAAAAGACACCTTCCTTTTCCCTCAACAGATAAAAATAATACCACTCAACGCTCATACTTGTATAATAAAAATAATAAGTACAAGTGGAAAAATAAAGTGGAAAATAATAAATTTTAAATCGAAGACACGAATTGAATATAAACAGAAAAAATTCAGTTGAAGCTACTTTTCCCAGATATAATTGTGCACTTAAAACTTGTAACGACTCGATAACGTCCTGTGATCGATTTCAGAAGCACTTTACCAATAAAAGAGAATCTATATAACGAAATAAACTTGAAAAGTGCTTAAAATGGTTTAAAGTTAAGCTACAATACAGTCAAAAAGTTAAGTTTCTTATTTTATAATATAATTTACTGAAACAGCTTAAAATGACAATTTTCGACATTAGACATGGAAATGGACATTTTTACTATTAGTTATGAAAATGATTATTTTTCTCACACGCAAATTATTATTTCCCTCTTAACTCTCAGGGTACTGACAATAAAAGTGTAACGGTTCATTCTGACATGGGTTAGCGTAACCCAGCAATTTTAATCGCCTGTATCGTGTCCTGTAATTGATGAATTTAAAGATTTTTTTTTTAAATCTATTGGAAATTTTCTTAGGAATATGATGGCTTTGGCAGATTTGTGATATTTTTTTTATTTACAAAAGTTATTGTTAAAAATGCGAACAGTGTTTCAAAAATTTGCATGAAAAAACATTTTTTTCAGATGCTTGTATTTCTATTTAAAAAGAGACAAAAATATTTTATATTATAGTTTTGGAAAGGTGAAAAGTAGATATGTAATATAGCATTAGCCACATTTTAATTTTTGCCAAAGTATTTTTTTTTTAGATTTGAAAAAAAAGTCAACCAATAAATTCATTAAAAATCTCGGGATTTTTCTTTTTTTAAATGCAGAAAACCTTTATTACGGACAAAGTTGATGATTATAATATAAAGGAGCAATAGAAATAGCATAAAAAAATGTATTTTTTATTTGACATGAATTTATGATAATCGTAAATTTCAAGGTAATATAAATTTTATTTTGGGCAATCTCCCTGTCTGATCCATCACCACTGTCTTAAACTAATATTTATATGTTTTAGTGCACTTCTAATATTTACAAAACCATGGATTTAATAACGTTGGGTACTGTCTGGGTGTAACTTACCCGGACGCAAATTTCGAGAACTAATAGCTTTAACAGTAAACGCCGCCTAGCTCTGGAATGAAGCTACCTTTGGTTGGTATCTAAAATACGTATCTTTTAAAATATGCCTGGGTTACGCTAACCCAGTCAGTACCCTATGGGTTAAGTGCTTAAAATTGTCACTTTTCTCTCTTGTCATGGAAGTACTCATTTCTTTTATTACTGTCAGAAAATGGTCCTTTTTGGTTTACTAATTTGAAAAATAAAATTAAAGACAGGAGTAACTGAATATAAAATAAAAAGAAATTTTATTTAAAATCCATTTCATCTCTCAGTGTGTCTACTAACCGGGAAAACCAATTATTCTGTTCAATTTTCAATTATTTTCTTCAATTTCCAATTATTTTCTACAATTCTCAATTATGTTCTTCCATTGTGAATTATTTTCATTAATTTCAAATTATTTCTTCATTTCTCAATTATTTTCTTCGTTTTTCTACTATTTTCTTCAATTGACAATTATTTTCTTCAATTTTCAATTATTTTCATAAATTTCTAATTGATTTCTTTAATTCTAAAATATTTTCTACGTTTTTCAATTATTTGAATCAATTTTTAATTATTTTCTTCAACTTTAAGGGCATGTGATGGATTATGACGTCACTGGTATAGGCAAAATTTGTCCGCAACTTTTCTCTTAAAATATTGAATATTTTTTTTATGAAACTTGGTAGAATTACTTAAAATGTTATTAAGAAGGTTTCTCAGACCCGATTTTGTTTGAATTTCGTCTCAAAATTAATTTTTAAAAAAGTTTGCAATTTTTCAAAAATTTCCAAAAATTAACTTTCGGCCAAAATTTAAACAAATTCGGGTCTGAGAGACCTTCATAATGACATTTTAAGTAATTCTACCAAGTTTCATGAAAAAATATTCAATATTTTAAGAGAAAAGTTACGGACAAATTTTGCCTATACCAGTTACGTCATAATCCATCACATGCCCTTAAATTATTTTTTTCAATTTACAATTATTTAATTCAATTTACAATTATTTTCTACAATTCTCAATTATTTTCTTCCATTTTGAATTATTTTCATTAATTTCAAATTATTTCTTCATTTCTCAGTTATTTTATTTGATTTTCTACTATTTTCTTCAGTTGACAATTATTTTCTTCAATTTTCAATTATTTTCATCAATTTCTAATTAATTCCTCTAATTCAGAAATACATTCTACGATTTTCAATTATTTGAGCCAGAATTATTTTGACACATGACTTAATTCGAAGATTGTTATATTGTACAGAATGGAAATGTTATTTTGTACAACTGCTAAATGTTATTTTGTACAATTTTGAAAAATGAATTTGTTATTTTGTACAATTATTTAAAAAATGGACTTAATTGTAATCCCAAAGTTTTTTAGCTTTTTTAAAAAATTGTACAAAATAACAAATTTATTTTTCAAAATTGTACAAAATAACATTTAGCAGTTGTACAGAATAACATTTCCATTCTGTACAATATAAGAATCTTCGAATTAAGTTATGTGTCAAAATGATACTATCTCAATTATTTTCTTCGATTTTCTACTATTTTATTCAATTGCCAATTATTCTCTTCAATTTTCAATTATTTTCATCAATTTCTAATTAATTTCTTTAATTCTGAAATATTTTCTACGATTTTCAATTATTTGAATCAATTTTTAATTATTTTCTTCAACTCTAAAATATTTTTTTCAATTGCCAATTATTTGATTCAATTTTCAATTATTTTCTACAATTGTCAACTATTTTCTTCCATTTTGAATTATTTTCATTAATTTCAAATTATTTCTTCATTTCTTAATTATTTTCTTCGATTTTCTACTATTTTTTTCAATTACCACTTATTTTCTTCAATTTTCAATTATTTTCATCAATATCTAATTAATTTCTTTAATTCTGAAATATTTTCTACGATTTTCAATTATTTGAATCAATTTTTAATTATTTTCTTCAACTTTAAATTATTTTTTTCAATTTACAATTATTTAATTCAATTTACAATTATTTTCTACAATTCTCAATTATTTTCTTCCATTTTGAATTATTTTCTTCAAATCTCAATTATTTCCTTCAATTTTCAATTATTTAATTTAATATTTAATAATTCTCGTCTTTTTTCAACTATTTTTTTCTATTATCATTTATTTATTTCACGTCTCAATAACTCCTCCAATTTTCAATTATTTACTTCTATAATCAATAATTATTGGCTTTTTTCAATATTTTTTTTAAATTATCAATTATCTTTTTGAAACTTCAATTCAATTCATCAATTATTATTCAACAATTTTCATAAAATCACATTGTCTTCAATTTCAAATTATTTTCTACAATTTTTAATTAATTTCATTAAATTACAATTACATTCTTCATTTTTTATTGTTTTCTTTAAATTCTATAATTCCTGGGTTGTTCAATTTCTTCTTTCTTCAATTAGCACCTATTTTCTTCTACTTTCAATCCCATTGTTCAATTCTTGAATTATTATTTTTTTAATTCTCAATTATAATTTTCGACATTCAATTGCATTCTTTAATTTTCAATTGTTTTTTTTTAATATTCAATAACTCTAGACTTATTACAATTTTTTTTTAAACTTTCAATTATTTTCTTTAATATTCAATGTTTTTCTTAAATTTTTATTATTTTCTTCAATTTCCAATTATTTTTTCATATTTCTTTCAATTTATTAATTTCTTTCAGTTTTCAATTTTTTCTCAATTTTCTTCAATATTTAACAATTCTCAGTTTTTTTGAATTATGTTTCTCTTTCAATTTTTATTTAAATTGATAATTTTTAAATTATTTTCATCAATTCGCAATTATTTCCGTCGATTTCTAAATTTTTCTGCTGTTTTCGAATATTGTCTTTAATTTTTAAGTACTTTCTTCAATTTTCAATTATTTTCTTTAATTTTTAATTATTTTGTTCAATTTTTAATTGTTTGTTTAAATATTCAGTAATCTCAACTTTTTTTCAATTATTTTTTTTTCAATTATCAGTTATTTATTTCATATTTCAAAACCTCCTTCAATTTTCAATATTTTTCTTCTATTTTCAATTCAATTGTTCAATTATTTTTTTCAATTTTCAATTAATTTCTTCAAATAACAATTCTATTCTTCAATTTTTAATGTTTTCTTCAATATTAAATAATTCCTGGCATTTTCCATTTTTTTTTTAATTATAAATTATATTCTTCTTTTTTCCATCCAATTGTTCAGTAATTTTCTTTAATTTTTAATTTTATTTCTGAATTTTCAATTGTTTTTTTTTTAATATTCAACAATTTTATGTTTTTCCGATTTCAATTTCATTATTTAATTTTCAATTTATTTCTTTAATTTTGAATTACACAGCCACACAAAAAAAACAACTTTATTGTCCGAGACAATACACTAGTGTATTCTTACGTATTTTTTTCCGCTGAATCCAAATCCGAAGTCAGAATTGTTAGATTGGCTAAATTTTTTGAGATAATCTCAAAAAACTCGATTTTTTCGTGTTTTTTAGTAGTTTTTTGAAAATATCTCAAAAATTTTAGCCAAATTGGTTATTCTGACTTCGGATTCGGATTCAGCGGAAAAAAATACGTAGGAAAACACTATCATAGTGTCCCGGACAAAAAAAAATTTTTTTGGGTTTTAATTGGTGATGTTTATTTTATCTTTTTTGAGATTATTTTCAAAATTTTAGCTAATCTGCAAATTGTAACCTCAGATTTTCATTCGTCAGAGAAAAATACATAAAAATACATTAGTGTAGTGTTCCGGCTAAAAAAAATTTTTTTTGGGTTTTTTGGGTGTTTTTGAAATTTTTTATGATTTGGTTTTTTGAGATTATCTCAAAAAATTTAGCCAATCTAGCAATTCTGACTTCGGATTCGGATTCAGCGGAAAAAAATACGTAAGAATACACTAGTGTAGTGTCTCGGACAAAGAAGTTTTTTTTTGTGTGGCTGTGTTATTAACTTAAATTTTGAATTATTTTTTTTTTTATTTTCTATCTAGTTGACCAATTTTTAATTATATTCTTTGAATTTAATAACCATTGTTCAATTTTTTCTATTATTGTTCAATTGTAGATTAATATTTACTTTTTTTTTTTAATTTTGTTTCTAATTGTCAAATATCTTTGTCATTGTTTAGTTATTTCTTTCCATTATTAATTATTTCTTTTCATTATTAATTGTTTCTTTTAATTCTTAATTATTATTTTTTTTGTAAAGTTTAATATTTAATTCTTCAATTCTCAATTATTTTCTTTGAATATTTCAATTATTTTCTTCAATTATCAACTGTTATCTTCAATTTTTGTAGCCATTTGTAGGTCTATTTATACTTAAAATAAATTTTAAGTTAACAAGAGAAAAAACCGGGAAAAATAGGAACAAAAACCTGGAAATGACCGGGAATTTTGTGGGACGAAATTACACTAGTTTACAGCCAAAATGTACATTTAATGCCACTATTTTTTTTTATGTACCATTATGTTGATTAATTTAATGAATACAATATCTAATTAGAAAATGGACTTTTTTCACAGATATCAAATAATTTTCAGTGCTTTACTAATTCAAATTTGACTGAAAATTTTTTTGGAGTTTTTGACAAAAATTTCTGAAGAGGCATAAATTGATTGAAATCTGCTTCTTTGACAAGTTGAATCAGATGCGCAGAGGTTCAATTTTTGTTAAATTTTGTTCGTTAATAGATGAAAAAGTTTGAAATTAGATATAGAAATATAAAAAATAAATGATATTTGACTGAAAAATTTATTGGAGTTTTTGACAAAAATTTCTGGAGAGACATAAACTGATTAAAATTTGCTTCTTTGACAAGTTACATTAGATGCGCAGTGGTTCAATTTTTGTTGTATTTTGTTCGGTAATAGATAAAAAAAGTTTAAAATTAGATATAGAAATATAGAAATTAAAAGATTTTTGTCTGGAAATTTTTTTGGAGTTTTTATCAAAAATTGAACCACTGCGCATCTGATTCAACTTGTCAAAAAAGCAAATTTTAATCAACTTATGCCTCTTCAGAAATTTTTGTCAAAAACTCCAAAAAAATTTTCATTCAAATATCATTTATTTTTTATATTTCTATATCTAATTTGAAACTTTTTCATCTATTAACGAACAAAATTCACCAAAAATTGAATCTCTGCGCATCTGATTCAACTTGTCAAAAAAACAGATTTTAATCAACTTATGCCTCTTCAGAAATTTTTGTCAAAAACTCCAAAAAATTTTTCAGTCAAATTTGAATTAGTAAAGCACTGAAAATTATTTGAAATCTGTGAAAAAATTCAATTTTCTAATTAGATATTGTATTCATTAAATTAATCAACATAATCACTATAAAAGGAGGTAAAATACCGAAATGGCGTAAAACGAGAATTTCAGTACCCTGGCTTATAACTTCAATAATTACTCATAGATTTTTTTCATCCATACATTTTTTTCTTCCTAAAAGTGAACCATATATGTAAAAAATTTAAAACTGGACATAATTTGACGTTTTCTATTTTTGCATGGCGGTAGAATGAATTTGTTTTTCAGATTTTGGGCCAAAAACTCAAATTTTCTATTTTTTTTTGGACTATATCACATAAAATATTTAACCGATTGAAAAATAATGTTAAAAGCGATTGTTTGGAATTTGATTACCTTTAATTTGACACTTAGAAAAACTCAATCGGACTTCTGTAACTCGAGATACGGCCTAAAACGTGAAGTCACCTCCGAAAAAACGTAAAAAAATTTTAAAAATTTATATTTCGGAAACCTCTTCATAGAAAAATTTCTTAATGTCATTTTTAAGTAATGAGAGGCTTAGTACATAAGAAAAAAATAGTGACATTGAATGTACATAAATTTTTTTTTTTTTTTTGTAAACTAGTGTTATTAGACACCCTGACCTCTGCATAAAATATGAATAAATGGTTCTCTGAGTAATGCAATAATATGGAAACCATTCTTCATGTTACTTAACCCCTGTCAGTCTCAATAATAACTTTTTCCTAGTTCTAACGTCACTTGTAGAAGATGTATTTTTCCTTATAAAATTTGTTGTGCCAGGAAAGATTGAAAATGTGCACGGTAGTTACATAAATTTGATTTTTTTTTTTTGCATTTGATTCCTTATCTTGAAATCGCACGCAATATACGGAAGCTCTCGTGTAATTTAACACGGAGGAACTTGATTCTCAAGTTTCAAGGACTGCGCAGGATAACGGATCTCACTGTTAATACCCATTGGAGATTCGTGACCGGTGAGCACGGTATTGCCAAGGCGACTGAAGACCTGCTTCGATTAATGCGAAGATAAGTCTCCACTTAAAATCGTCGCACGACTTAAGCACGAATTTCGATCCTTGTTCCTTTAAATTGATGTCCCAAAAATAAAAAGCTTCTTTCAACACTCATTAATTAAGATCAATCTTTCAGAAACTGAATCATTATTATGATATTTTTTGCTCTTACAATTAGAAAAGCTTTATTCTACCGAGAATTAAGATTTGAGTCATCAGAGTTTTGGGGTAAAATTGACCAAAATGGTCCAAATATCACTGGTCAGAGATAACACTGACATATAAAAAAAAAAGTTTGTCTGAGACACTACAGTAGTTTATTTTTATGTATTTTTTCCCCATTTAATTTGGAATTGAGATGAGGTTCATTTTTTGAGATAAACGGAAAAAAGTGCAAAAATTTTTTTTTTTTTAACTCAATCAAGATAAGCAGTAACTACAGACTGAGCAATGCAATGTAAAGAATACGCTTGAAGTTTTTCTTTGAATATTTAATTTAATTTTAACTATAATGTTCAGTTTGACTTCGGATCGGATCCACCTCCCAAAAAAAAAATTAAATTCCTCAAATTTCAAAAAAATTTTACTTCTTATAAATTTTTTTTTTTTGTAAGGTAACTTTCTTCATTTTTCAGATGTTTTTCTCTTTCTTGGGTTTTTTTTTCTCATTTTCCAGTTTTTAATTAAAAAATTTGATTTTTTCGCATTTTAGTACTTCGGGATCGGATAACTTTAGTAAAAATTCATCTATAAAATTCATCTTTAGTATACATTTTAAGTGACCAAGAATATACAGATCAAGTTCGTTTCTAAGACATTTTGGACCAAAAATGTATACACAATAGAACATTTTCAAAAATCAAATAAGGTCAAGTTTTTAAAATTTTTCACCAATTTTTTTTCTAACTTTTTCTTAACAGATTCCAGATTGATGCCATCAGATACGGAATAAGAATTGTCGAAATCAGCCTTTCAAAGAATCGGAAATAAATTCGGTAATTGACAACGCAAATTTCAGTATTTTTTTCTAGTAAACAATTAGATAAAGAAATTTTGCTACTATCAGTTTCGATAGAGTTTTTCATGGCCTTTCAATTGAAAAAATAAATAAATTTGAATTTTTTTTTGGTGAAGGACACGATCTTTTTTTTTAATCGAAAGCTGAGGTTTTTTCCTATAACCTCAGCTTTCGATTTAAAAAAAAAAGAAAAAAAAAGATAGTGTCCTTCACCAAAAAATTGAAAGGCCATGAAAAACTCTATCGAAACTGATAATAGCAAAATTGTTTATCTAATTGTTAACTAGAAAAAAAATACTGAAATTGGCGTTGTACCGTAAAACCCAAAAAAATTCCCCCCCTCCCACTCGGAAAATATTGGGCAAAAAGAATAAAGGTTTATTAAATAATTAATAAAGTTAATACAAATAATATACAAAATTAGATCGTTTAATAAAGGTAAACTTTAAAATTTTACATTAAAAATATTAAGTATGATTTTAAAAATATAAAAGTATAATTTAAATTTTTTTTTTTTTTTAAAAAAGTATAATAATATTTAAAAAATGTAATTAAAATAATTTTATAGTATTGATTATTAAAATTTATAAATTAATTTATGTTCTAAAAGAATAATTATTAAATTAGTAGATATAAATATTAAAATATTAATATATTAAATAAATATAGAAAAATTTATAATAGTGAATTAAGCAAAATTAACTATTTAGTGTACTTCGTCTATTTTCTTATAACTTTCCTAACTTTATACCTACTACTTTTTTTATAATCTAGACTTTTTTAACTTGCACTATTTTTTTCAAAATTCATTTCTTGAATTTTAACATATTTTGAACTTTCTAGTAATTTTTTTTTAATTTTCTAGTTATCTATGCTTAATTGCAAAAGTACAAAAAAAATTTCAACAATTTATAAGCAGTTTTATGTAGTTCGGTATGACAAAATTTTACTGTTTTTATCTACTGTGACGAGGTAAAATGTTACCGTGCACAATGTTTTCAAATTAACTTTTAAAAACATTAATAAACACCAGTCTGGAATCAATTTTGTTTCGACTGTTGTACAGTCGGGTGTAAGCATGGCGACTTGTGCCTTATTATTTTGAGCTTGCACTCTAAAATCAAAGAAAATTTTATTTAATTTGGTTATTTAAATTAATTAGTTAGTTTTGCTGAGAATTTGCCTGACAAAAGTGCCAGGACCAGAAGACGATGTTGACGGGAGTTGTTTACTACCTTTCAAAATAGTAGCAGACGGCTGAGATACAGGGGTGGGCGGACTAGACCACCAACTTGCCGCGCGACAGAGTTCGGTCGCTCGCGGCTGCTACGTAACGGCGACGATGTTGGAGTCGGTTCTCCGACCAATTTTGTAAAATATTTGAGTCAGGGTGATGTCACATACGAAGGACTAAGGTATCAGGGAGATTAGAATAGACTAATTAAATACTTTCCAATGTGACCAATTATCTGATTGGTTTATCTGATTGGTAATAGCCGTGCCATGCGGCCTTTTATTTTATTATTTTTGTTGTTTAGTTATTTCTCAATAAAATAACTTGGCGCGGTATATTTATCTTTATATTGTTTATTTGTGTTTATTAAATTAAAATTTTTAATATACATAAAATTAAACATAATCTGAAAGAATGCGTCATACTACTGAGAAGTAGGTTTAAACTAATTTTTGAATTGCATAAATTTTTATGCGACCTAGAACGTGGCACCATCTAAAAGATTCATTTTTAACGCTTATAAAAATTAATACACTACTCATTTTATTTTTGCTCTTTTTCGTTTTATCTACTTTCTTTATTATTTCTTTACTTAGTCAGAATATCTTTATTTTTACTTCACGAAGATGGAAACACTTAGTGAATATTTTTTCAATTAGATTTCGAGTAAAACGTAAATTGAAAAATGTTTCCAAGAAAAAACTGAAATCTGCTTTCAACTTTAAACTAAGTAATAAGTTGGCTTTGAGAATTTAAATTTAAATTTAACCTCATTTCTTTTTCCGTATAAAAAAATTAACATTAATTGAAAATAAGAACTTGATAGGGAGAAAGAAGAAAAACTTGCAAGGATTTGATGTGAATTTAAACTACAGTTAATTCTATTTATAAGTAATTTCAATAGTTTTTTAAAGAAATTTAATTCTATAGAATCTACAAATCGTGAAAATCATATATGAGAATTTGGTTTATTAGGATTTATATGATTATATTTATATTTATACGGTATTCGTTTTTCTCCCCACCAACTTAAAATTTGATTTTCAAAACAAAAATTCCAAAATTATACTTTCTTGCATAGAAAATTCTCTGACAAATCTTTTTTCTTTTAGTAATATTTTCTCTAACACTTACAGGTTTTGTAAAAAATGCAAAAAACTGAAATTTTCTGAAAACTATATTATAATTACATTTCGTTTTTGAAAATCGAATTTTAAGTTGTTGGGGGCGTCAAATACTCAGTTAAATTCATATTTTACAGGGGTTTTAATAGTAAATAATACGAATTTTGGAATAAACAGATACTAAATAATTTATATATCAAACTAGAATTCAGTGACGGACTGCAAAGATTTCCTATTTGTGACATAAAAGGGATGACTGATGACCCCAATTTAAAAGGATGCAGCCATGTGTGCCATTGCACATACGTATTTTAGAAACGTGCAATCCTTGGAGAATAGGTGTGAGCTCGTTTGCAGCACCTCCTGGCAGAGAGACCTGGCGATTTATTTTTCCAAGGGTTCACACACGTTTTCACTTTACTCGGCACAGTCGTGTCCCAAAGACCGTTCCACGTTTCACCTTAACAGACAACGTTTTTCCATTTGGTTCGACTTGTGGACACAAGAACCATTGCTGCACTTTTTCACTCTATATGGCTACATGTTTTTCACTTAAAAGTCAAGTACAAGATTTTACAGCTGAATTTTTTACGACCCCAGACAAAAATTTGACTCCAGAGACTTTTTTCTCGAAAATTATAAATCACTTCTAGTCTCAAAGTAGCACTTTGAATTTGGAAATTTTCTTGGTTAAAATAAAAATAGCATCCTATAGTTGAATTCTTAAATTCGAAGGAGTTATACCTAAACAACTGACAAGAAAAAAGACCAATGTATGAGACGCAATAGATTTATTTTTTTTTCTCTCTTTGAAAAAACTCACTAACTCATTAATTGTAACTGCAATTATCAGTAAGTAATATCAAAAATCGTACCACCTGAATTAAATAAGAACCAACAAAATAATTTTTTAATTTGCAGGTATAGCACTTTGCAGGTGCTATCAACAACCTCTCTCTGCTAAATTTAATAAAAATTGGTTATATTTAGTTAATTTATTTTTTTCAGTGCAGGTAACCTTATTCTCTCTTGCTTTTAGAACCACAAACTGTGAACTCTCCTTGCGTTTCACACGCTATTGTCAACCAGGGGCGGATCTATCTTGAAGCATGTGCTTCAGGTCCCGGAACCCAAAGGGCCCGGTGCCAGAATTTAAGGTATCGTGAAAAAAAAACTTTCAAATTGACGAGAATTTTTAAAATGATCCGTAAATTTTGAAAACGATCTGCAAATGTTTAAGACACTCTGGGAAGATAGATAAATCCTAAAAACTTCAATTTCAATCTTGTATTTTTTAATAATATATGAAAAATTGAATTTAAAATTATCATAATTTAATCTAAAAACATTTTGATAGAAAGAAAGTCGAAAACTATATTAAACTTAATTAATTCCAAGCCATTATTATTTATGTAAATCCCAAACGTCAATTAACTCAAACTTTAATTTTTTCAAACTTATAAGTTTCAAATAGTCAAAGTTGCAATTATTACATGTTTATAGTAAAATATTAATTACCAGCAACATTAATGAGAAACTTTACATTGCTGTTTGTCATTTAAAACTATAAATTTTTGGAAATGGAAATAATGAAAATTACGAGAATAATTACAAAATGAAAAAGAATATATATAAAAAATGACGAAAATAGTTGACGATTAAAAACAAAATTTAAAAAATTGCTAGATAAATACACAAACATGAAAAATAATCTAAAAAATTAAACAATATACACTCAAATTAAACTAAAAAATTGAAAAATTAAGAAAATTATAGGAATAATTGCTAAAACCAACTGGAAATTAAACAACTGGATTGAAAATAAAAAAAAAATTAAAGAAAATAATTGAAAACTTTAGAAAATAATAAAAATTTGGAAAAAATAATAAAAACTTGAAAAAATAAATTCATAATTTAAAAATTAAACTGAAATTAAAAAAAATTGATAATGGAGAAAAATTACAAAACGTGAAAACAATTCACAATTGAAAACAAAATTCGAAAAATGGCTAGATTAATACACAACCAAAAAAAAATAATTGAAAAACTAAAAGAATCATTATAAAACTTTAAGAAAATAATTGCAAATTGAAAAAATTGTAGTAAATAATTTCAAATTGCGAAAAATAGTTAATAATTAAAAGAAATAGTTGAAAAAATAAAATAATTAAAAAATTGAAGAAAATATCTACAAAATGACTAGATTAATAGACTACTGAAAAAAAATTGATAAAATATAGAAAAAACTTTAAATTTAAAGATAATAATTAAAAATTAAAAAATGAAGAAACTTTTAGGAATAATTGTTGGTATTAATTGCGCATTGAACGAATGGATTGAAAATCGACAAAAATAATTAAAATTGAATAAAATTTGAAATTAACGAATCTTATTGATAATGGAGATAAATAATTGGCAAAGGCGAGAATTTTAAAATATTAAAGAAAATAATTGACAATTGAAAAAAAAAATCAAAAAATGACTAGAATAATGTAGAATTGAAGAATATGATTGAAAACGTTGAAATATAATTCTAAATTTTTAAGGGAATAAATAAAAAATTTAAATATTGTAAGAAATAACTAAAAATTATAGACAATAATTAATAAATGAAAAAGAATAATTGAAAAATAACAAAAATAATAGCAAAATTGAAGATAATTTCTGAAAACTGACAAAAATAATTGAAAGTGGAAAACAAAATTCGAAAAATAGCTAAATTAATACACAATTGGAAAAATAATTTAAAATATCAAACTATAAATATTTAATTAAAAAAATAATTGAAAATTGAAAAATTAAGAAAATTAAAGAAATAATTGTTGGAAATAATTGATAATTGAACAACTGGATTGAAAAAAAATTGAATCGAACAAAATAATTGAAATTGAGGAAAAAAATTTAAATTGAAGAATGGAATTAAAATTTTTAAAACATAATTAAGAACTGAAGAGAATAATTGAACAATTATACTTAAAATTAAAAAAGCATATTGATATTTGAAAAAATAATAGAAAATTGAAAAATGTGATTGAAATTTGAAGAAAATAATCAAAAATTAAAGAAATAAATTGTAATTTGAAATAATGGTTTATAATTGAAAAAAGTCAAGTTTTTTGGAATATTGAATAAACTTAATTAAAAAATTGTAGAATTGAATTGACTTTAGAAAATAATTCATAATTTAAAGAAAATAACAAAATGACGAGATTAAATTAATATTAAAGAAAATAAATGAGAAATGCGCAAAATAATTGGCAATTGAAAAGGAAATTCGAAAACTGTCGAGAATAATCTACAACAGAACAAAATAATTAAAAAAGTTAAAGAATAATTATAAAATCCAAGGAGAATAATTGTAAATTGAAAATGCTTGAAAATTATAGAAAAAATTGTAGACTTATTTACACACTAATTTATATCACTTTCTTGAAATATTTAATTATTCTTTCTTGCAATTTTTTCTTTTTCAACAATTTTTTTGGTAGGTTATGTTTTATATTACTTTTCTGTATATTTAGAAAATCACTTAGGTAACTTTCATTTCTTTCTAAATTTTTTTCTTTTTTTATGCATTTAATAATAGGTACTTTTTTATTTTTTAGATTTTTTCTAATTTTATTCTTTTTTGCAAAAATTATTTCAGTTAATTTTATACAGTTTTGTTTTAACAATATTTAGAAAAATGTATTTACTTTTCCAGTGATTAATTTTATTTATTATTATAAATTGGAAGTTGTAAAATGTATTTTTTTTTAATTTTATGATTTTTAAAATATTTATTTGGTTTTTTGTCATTTGTCATAACTTATTAATTTTTATAATTTTTTTTAAAGACTTTTCTTCTTCTATTTAATTTTTTCGTAAATTTGATCTTACAATAAATTTTCTCATTTGATCAGAATTTCTCTATTTCTTAGAAATATTGGTTTTTTCTTAAAATTGTTGAATTGTTTTTACTTAAGTTTTTAAAGTATTTTTTTATCTTTAGTAACATTTTTCCGTTTTTTTTTTTTACTGATTATTTTATTTATTTTGTTTATTTATAAAAACATGTCCGCAAATATTTTAACTTTTGAAAATCATTTTTTCCTCTCTTTTGTAATTTCAATTTTTTGTTTTAAAAACTTTTACTGTTTATTGTGCAGTATTTTGATTTTAAAAAATCAATTTAATCAATTTTCCTTAAACTGTTTAATACTTCATAACGCATTATTACCATATTTCTTAATTTTCTTTCTTTTACTTTCATTGATTTTTTAAACTTTTTAATTTTTGAAGAATTTATTTATTTTTTGCAGCTTTTTCAATTAGTACATTTTTTACATCTTTTTGCTTTAATTTTCCCATTTCAAGGTAAATTATCCTTAACTTTCTTATCTGTTCATTTATAATACTGGTTTTAATAAAATTTTTTAATTTTTGTAATTTTTGTAAAATTTTATTTTCTTACATTTTGTTAAGATTCTTTGAACATTTTCTCCCTTGTTTAAATGATTATTCGCTAGACACTCTGATAAGATAAAAATGCAGAAACTTTTGTTTTTTTTTTAGGGGGGCTCTGAAATTTTTTTGTGCTTCAGGCCCGTGCCAGCCTTGATGCGTCCCTGTTGTTAACTTTGTCTATCCAAGGTTAATTCTATACCTTATTCTCTCTTGCTCTTCATCACCCTATTAAGCCTAAAAACAAAAAGCCTAAAATGCATTCAGCCAAAATTCCATTTCACATAAATTCCGTTTAACCTAAATCTCATTTACCCTGAATTCCACTTAACCTAAATCCCATTTAACCTAAAACGCATTTATTCTAAATTCCATTTAACCTAAAATGCATTCAGCCTAAATCTCACTTCACCTAAATCCCATTTAACCCAAATCTCATTTAACATAAATTCCACTTAACCTAAATCCCATTTAACCTAAATTCCATTTAACCTAAATCCCATTTAACCTAAATTCCATTTAACCTAAAACGCATTCAGCCTAAATCTCACTTCACCTAAATCCCATTTAACCTAAATCTCATTTAACCTAAATTCCATTTAACCTAAATCCCATTTAACCTAAAACGCATTTAGACTAAATTCCATTTAACCTAAAATGCACTCAGCCTAAATCTCACTTCACCTAAATCCCATTTAACCTAAATCTCATTTAACCTAAATTCCACTTAATCTAAATCCCATTTAACCTAAAACGCATTTAGTCTAAATTCCATTTAACCTAAAACGCATTGAGCCTAAATCTCACTTCATCTAAATTCCATTTAACCTAAAACTTTACTTGATTCAACTATATTTATCCTTAAATTAAAAAAAATATTAGGTTCAATGGGATTTAGGTGAAATGAGATTTAGGCTCAATGCGTTTTAGGTTAAATGGAATTTAGAATTAAATGGAATTTAGACTAAATGCGTTTTAGGTTAAATGGGATTTCTGCTAAGTGGAATTTAGGTTAAATGAGATTTAGGTTAAATGGGATTTAGGTGAAGTGAGATTTAGGCTGAATGCATTTTGGGTTAAATGGAATTTATACTAAATGTGTTTTAGGTTAAATGGGATTTAGGTTAAATGGAATTTAGGTTAAATGAGATTTAGGTTAAACGGAATTTAGGTTAAATGGGATTTAGGTTAAATGGGATTTAGGTTAAATGGAATTTAGGTTAAATGGAATTTAGGTTAAATGGAATTTCGGTAAAATGAGATTTAGGTTAAATGAGATTTAGGTTAAATGGAATTTAGATTGAATGGGATTTAGGTAAAATGAAATTTAGGTTTAATGGAATTTAGGTTAAACGCGATTTAGGTTAAATAAAATTTAGGTTAAATGCAATTTAGGTTAAATGGAATTTTGGCTGAATGCATTTTAGGCTTTTTGATTTTAGGCTTAATGGGATTTAGGCTAAATGAGATTTAGGGAATATTCATGCGCCTCTATACCTATATCTATAACTAAATGATTTCTTATATATCTATAAAATATATATTCTTATATATCTATATATATATATCTATATGTATATCTATTATATAATATATATATAATTATATATATATATTATATTCTTATATTTCTTATATCTTTTTAGATTTTACATTCTTTATCAGTAAAAGTTTACTACCACCAGAAATGTCATTAGATTGAAACCAAATCAATTTAATTATTATTATCACACATTCATTGGAATAAGCCATGAATATAATTTAATTACGAGGTGTTTAGTATAATTGGTAATTGATTTTCCATTTTCAATGAGAATTTAATTGAAAAACTTGATTACTCTCACTCGATGCAAGTCAATATCATTAAACTTTCCACATATAAACAGGTACTGGAGTGTATGACCGATTGAAACTGGTGCAGCTTGTAATTTGATAGAACTGTGCCACTGATTGGGAAAAAAACGAATTGCGGCTTAGAAACTTTGATCGCATTTCGCGAGTGTACATCTCGCTTAAATTGATACGTTTCCAATGTCTATAATCATCAAAAGCATTACGTTAATTAAAGCCAGTAAACCACTCTCGTATTCTCTTTAATAAATTCCATTATATTTAGTGTCAACTGTTTCACCTTTCTTGTCCATTCAATATAATAGTCACTTTTTCCTTTTTAAATTTTTCGCGAGCTAGACAATACTCTCAGAAATAATGAGCATAAGAACAACAAAAGTGGTGTCATCCAGATTGTAATTTGATCCTTGAGAGATTTATTTCCTCAAGTTTCTTACTTCTGCTTTCATTACTTCAGTGTAAGGGAGACTGGGATCGTTTGACACGAATTTAAGACCATAGTTTAGCTCCTATGTATTTAGTGTAATCGGAAAATTAAAGTTAGATAATCCGATTTTTTAAAAAGACTTAATCGTTTAAGGTCTAAATATTATAATAAATATTATTAAATACACTAGGGTAGCCGTTAAAAATAACATTTTCGAACTGAATACATTTCCATTTTATTTTGTCACAAATTGAAAAAAATTGGATACGTATTTATTTATTTATTTTTTTTTTTTTTTATTAATTGATGTTTAGTGATGCTAATCTAATAAGAAAACTGGATTTCCGAGCTACAAAAATAATTGGAAGCTTGATCTTAAATTACAAGAAGAAAAAATAAATAAATAATAAAAATAAAAAAAAATTAGAATCTTCTATAATTACCTCAGCCAGCTAGTCCCAAATCCGTATAATAGTAGAGGGGGTTAATTTATAAAATTTATAAATTATGGAACAAGATTTGGAATTTTGCACAGCCAAGGATTTTTTACAGGAGCCAAATGTTGACCAAAAGTAAACCAAAATAGGTCGCTGATTACAAATCTGAAGTCTAATTTCAAAAATTCAAATTGGCGGATCCAATATGGGTCTTAAAAATTTTTATTCACTTTCAAAATCGTCATATGTTTAAACAAATTTAAACTAATTTTAAACTAGTTTTGAACAGATTTAAATTAGTTCTTACAAGTTTGAAATAGGTTCTAAAACAATTTTAAATAGTTCCAAATAGTTTAAAACAAGTCTTAAAAAGTATTATTTACTTTCAAAATGGTTATAGATTGAAACAAGTTTTAAATAGTTTAAACTAGTTTTGAATAGGTTTAAACCAGGTTCTAACAAATTTCAAACAGTTTCTAAATAATTTTAATTAGTTCCAATGCAGATTAAAAACAAATTATATAAACAGTTCAAACTAGTACCAAACAAGTTATTGACAGTTTAAAACTAGTTATTAAGTATCAAACAAATTTGAAAGTTGTATAAAACTAGTTCTAAATAATTTTTATGTAGTTTCGAACAACATTGAACCTGTTCTGACGTGTTTTTAAAAAGTTATGAACAGTTTTAATTAGTTTCATATTATTTGAAACAAGTTATATTAATAGTTTAAAACCAGTTCCAATGAGGTATAAACAATTTTAATTAGTTCTGAATAATTTAAAACAAGTTTTAAACAATTAAAACCAATTTTTAATTAATTTTTTTTTTTTTTTAACATTTTTTAGCTCTAAAAAATTCTACAACCTTTCGCACCAGTCATATATTTAAACAAGTTTGAAATAGTCTTAAACTAGTTTAAAACCAGTTCTAACAAGTTTCAAACAAGTTTAAAATAATTTTAATTAGTTTTGAGTAATTTAAAAGAAGTTTTAAATAGTCCAAACAAATTTATAATTTTGAGCATTAAATAAACCGTCTTAAACAAGTTTTTAACAGTTTATAAACTAAACTGAACAGTTTTAGACCAATTTTAAACAGTCTCAAATAAGTTTTTAATATCCTTAGTTAGTTCTTAACGAGTTTTAATTAGTTTTAAACCAGATCTTAACGGTTTTCTAAAATCAGGATTGTCATAAATTTAAAATTTTTTTTTTTTTAAATTCTTGTTAAATTTGAAATGTGTTGGATATTAATTTTGAAAACAACATCTTTGTTTCCTGGCAGTTTTCGTTCTGAATGTTCTGGTATTGTTGATTTCTACTTTACCGACCGTGAAGAGACGTGTTTAGGTAGAAGTTATATTTTATTATCGGTCGGTAAAACAGAACACCTCGCAGAACCTTTTTCTCGGTCGGTAAAATAGAAATCAACATTACTGACTGTCGGTAAGTAGTCCCGTACCGGCATAGCTGGTACTCTTGTACTAAAAAAATTGTAAATTTAAAACATTTTCAACTAATTCTGAAGAATATTTTATTTTAAAATGTTTAATTCTTTGTATTCAGAAATAATGTTTTATCGAAGCCCCAATTTATTAAAACCCCTATAATTCATTTTTAAGTTACGAATTTATCAATTTTTCATTTAGATTCAATAGATTTATTTAATTGTAAGAATTACTTATTATTCTTTATAATTGAAACGAGTTTTTTCAAATGTTCATAATTTCGAAAACTGATTTACAAGTGCAGCATTAAATAACTCGACTATCCATCTCTGACGCTGGAAAAGAGTTAGGAGCAAAAAGTAATAATGAAAAAGAAAAAAAAAAGTAGACAGTGGCATGGACTGAACACTGCAAGAAGTCGGAATGTTGCTGTCATGATTTTTTCCTCCCTTTTTCGTTTTACCTTTCAACCCTCTCTCATCCCTGTGTTCGCCGAAACAGCAATTTTTTTTTTCTTTTGGCCATTCTACGTCCTTCTTTTTCTCTGCCTTCGTGTCAGTTGTAACTTGCGCTCCCCCTTGGCCAAGTGGCAAGGCGCGAAGTAATTGCCAAATTAATCGTAAGGTGAGTTGGGTACCGCCGCCCAAAACGATTTCACGTTTACGAGCGGGAAGCCAAAAAAGAGAATTTCTTAATGTTTCGTTTCTTGAAATTGTCCTCTAAATGTATCGTCTACATCTCATTTCATTACCTGCTGTATCACTGATTTCATTTCGATTTCAACATTTCGAATTTAATTATATATATTTATACAATTATTATTATTATTATATTATAAAAAAAATAGTGAATATAAACAACTTTCTCAAACAGGGACACCAAAAATTAATTTAATAATTAGTTTAAATTTTATTTTTAATTTTTAATTTGGAGAAAATAATTGAAAATTGAAAAAAAAATTATTGAAATTGAGATAAATTGTTAAAATTTTAGAAAATTAATTCAGAAATGTTGACAGGGCCGGTTCAAGGCTGCCACGGGACTGAAGCACAAAAAAATTTCAGGGCCCCCCTAAAAGAAGAACGAAAAAAAAATTTCTACATTTTTAACTTATCAAGGTGTCTAGCGAATAATCATTTTGAAATTTCCGGATCGCAACTCATAATTTTTTCGGATTTGTTTATTTTTTTATTAATAACTGTACAATTTTAATATGAACACGGTTTAGACAAAACATTAATATTTGTTAAAAAAAAAAATTTTAACATTAGAATTTATATGGAAAGAATAAAAATACAACGAAAAAATAAATAAATTTAAAAAACAGTCAAGAAATCTGAAGAAATAAAAAAAGTGAGAGCATTTATTAAACAATATATAAAAACATTAAACAATGAAGAAAATCTTCAAAGAATCTAACAAAATGTGACAAATGAAATTTTACAAAAACTACAAAAATTACAAAATTTTATTAAAACCAATATTATGAATGAGCAGATAAGAAAGTTAGGAATAATTAACATTGAAATGGAAAAATTAAAGAAAAAATATGTAAAAATTTAAAAACCTGTCAAAAAATAAATAAATTTTTCTTCTAGGGAATAAAGAACGTAAAAAATCGTTGAAGGCAAAAAGAGGAAAATTAGGAAATATGTTAATAATGCTATAAAATATTAAACAGTTTAAGAAACATTGATTAAATTGTATTTTTTAAATCAAAATACCACGCAGTAATACTTCAAAAAATAGTAAAATTTTTTAAAAGAAAAAATTGAAACTACAAGAAAGAAGAAGTAAAGGTCTTTAAAAAGTTAAAATATTTCACGGATACGTTTTTTTAAATAATGAAAATAAATAAGATAATCAGTAAAAAATGGAAAAATGTTACTAAAGAAAAAAAAATACATTTAAAAACTTGCTTTCAAAATTAAGCAAGAAACAATAATCTTTTTTAATAAATAAAATTAATCACTAAAAAATTAAATAAATTTTTCTAAATATTATAAAAATAAAACTCTAAAATTAACTGAGGTAGGCAATTTACGTAAAAAGAAGAAAAATTTAAAAAATCCAAAACATAAAAAGTATAGGTATTATTAAATTCATAAAAAAAGGAAAATTTTTTAAAAAGAGATAAAAGTTAAGTGACTAAAATTACAGAAAAACAATGCAAAACAAAATACTCCCAAATATTTTTTTAAAATTAAAAATTACAAGAAGAAAAAATTAAATATTTCAAGAAATTGACATAAACCAGTAAACAAATTTACAATTTTGTTCATAATTTTAAACAGATTTTAATTTACAATTATTCTCATTAAATTTTATAATTATTCTTTAATATATAAAATAATTTTATTCTGTTGTCAATAATTGTCCCCAGTTTTCGAATTTTTTTCAAATTCCAATTATTTTCCTCATTTTATAATTTACATCTGAATTATAATTAAGTTTTTAATTCAATTCTATTCTTCAATTTTCAATTACTTAATTCAATATTCAATAATCCTCGCCTTATTTCAATCATCAATTGTTTTTTCGAATTATAATTTTACAATTAATTTTCTTCATTTTTATTATTTTCTTTAATATTAAAAAAATCTCACCTTTTGACAATCACTTTTTTTGATTATGAATAAGTTTCGATAATTTCAAATTATTTTCTTCAGTTTTCAATTTTTTTAAAAATTTTAATTCTATTAATCAGTTTTTAATTATTTTCTTATATATTTAATGACTCTCGGCTATTTCAATTACTTTTTTGAATTTTTAATTATATTCTTTAAATTTTAATTTCATTTTTCAATTTTCAATTATTTTTTTAATTTTAATTATTATTTTCTATTTTGAATCTAGCTGTTCAATAGGCAAATATTTCCAACAATTATTTTTATAATTTTCTTAATTTTCAATTTGCAATAATTTTGTTTAAATTTAATGTTTCTTGCTTCATTTTTCTAATAATTTTTTTCACTTGTCTATTAATCCAATCATTTTTCGAATTCTGTTCTCAATTTGCAATTGTTCTCTTAAAATTTAGTAATTATTTTTTGAGTTATTCAACTATTTTATTCGGTTGTGTATAAATCTAGCCATTTTTCGAATTTTGGTTTTAATTGGCAATTATTTTAACGTTTTGTAATTTTTTTTCAATTATCAATTATTTTTTCAATTTTATTTTTAAATTTCGAATTTGTTTCTTCAATTTTTTATCATTTTCTTCAAATTTCTATTATTTTTCTTCAATTTTTCAATTGTTTTCTTCAATTTTTTATTATTTTCTATAATTTTTAATTATTTTCTTTAATTTCAATTTTTTTTCGATTTTGATTTCTCGTGGGCCGACGTCGTTATTATTGCTAGAAAGTAATATTTTACTATTATAGTTTAATATACGTTTCATCTATCTTTCTATTAAAATTTTTTATATTGAATTTCGATCATTTCAACTTTAATTTTTTTAAATTATTATTAAAGAATACAAGATTAAAATTCAAATTTTTAGGATTTATCTACGAATTTATCTAGATCCGCCACTGATCATTTTTTATAACTTTCATGTAATTTTTTGTATAGAGAGAAGTCTCCTTCATGAAGGTAAAAATTTTATCCCTGGCAAATGTATTGGATTGAATTTCAATCAGTTTGAATAAGTTTTTATCAGTATTCTTCCGGGGCATTCCGAAATTTGTTTCCAAGCCAATCAGTTTTTATCCGAATCTAAAAATAGATATAACTTGGCGAAAAATTCTTTCCGAATTAATCCGTTTCATTCCGAAGCTAAATTTTAATCCGTTTGAATCCCGTTATTTCATTCCGAATTATTTCGAATCAATCCGTTTCATATTTGAATAAATTGGATTGGATTGATTCGGAATAATTCGGAATGAAATAACGGGATTCAAACGGATTTAAATTTAGCGTCGGAATGAAACAGATTAATTCGGAAAGAATTTTTCGTCAAGTTACATCTATTTTTAGATTCAGATAAAAACTGATTGGCTCGGAAACAAATTTCGGAATGCCCCGGAAGAATACTGATTAAAACTTATTCAAACTGATTGAAATTCAATGGGATACCTTCGTCAGGGATATTTATATGTAAATTGTCGTCGTGTAAAACCTTTAATTTAATTCTTTGATTTAATTATTTAGTATATACAAATTTTTAATGTAAAATTTTATTTTAATTCTTAATTTTATATTGCAGATTTCTATTTATCTGAAAAAAAATGTTAATAGAACATATTCTTTGTTATGATTTGAGGAGGACATAGAAATGTCGAAACATGTCCTCAAATAAATAAAAAATATTATTTGACGTGTAAAATTCATTTAAAGGCCTCGTAAAAAATCCCTAACAAAATAATTTAAATTGTTATTAACATAAAATAATATTCAAATAAATAAATAAACATTTATTTTCACGTGTAAAAAATGTTTAAAATTTCATCAAACTATGTTAAATATTTATGCGATTTATTATAAAAAAAATATAAAAAAAGGACACTCTCAAGCGCACTTAAATTTTGTATGTATATATAACAAAAGGTTTGAATGCACTGAAATCCTCTTCTATAAGTTTCTGCACTCGTATTTTCTCATTTTTATGATTATCAGGATTAAGAGGATTCAATTTTTCAGTTTGCCAAACGTGACTACAAGGGTACCTATAGGATAAAATGTTTCCACGTTCTTCCTTTCAGCAAGCCTGCACGCCTTTAGAATAAATTTTGCGCTCGAACTTCACTATTTTATAGAAAACGAAGAAATTTCAACGAGCTGTTTCATACTGGAAAAGTTATAGGTTTACAAAATTGACGTGTTCCTTTCTCAATAGTATCGTTATTTTATGGTTAAATCGATATTTCACGAATTTGTGAATAGTGAATGTCAATCAAATTTTCATTTATATACCAAATGTATCGCAAATCTAATTGAATATTTATTATATAAATCGTGTGTTCAATTTTATTAAGTTAACCACCTCGTTTGTCATTTTTCACTTGATGAATAATCAATTAAAATTAAATGTCAAGTTAGTAGACATTTATGAGCTGCATGATATATTCGCATAATATAGTATATTATACATAAAATTTATTTTTATTGTACAATTATTATTTAATGCCTGCAGAATGAAACACATGCTAAAAAGCGTAAAATTAATAACAATAATCTACAAGATTCATTCATTCATTTTTTCATTCATTTTTTCATAAGGTCCACACCTGAAGATTGACACTTAGAATTTTTTTTTGTTTTAAATCGGTTGCGTTTCAAAAAATGTATATTTTTAAATTAATTATAAATCATTCTATGACTTTTTATTTCATGTAACTAATTATTAAGTTCTTTTTATTATAAAAATAGAATAATAAGTAATATGATAATAATAATAAAGAAGGATATATTATCAATTATTATAGCATTGAAAAGAAAACAAGCACATTTTTTAAATATTTTATAAGTGTCTTAAACACCTTTTTAATTTTTTTTTTCTTTTTAATGATTAACATTTTTATTAAAAAAAAAACTACTAAATTAAAAACTCATTCAAATTTTTATTGGTTAAGGCTTTAATTATTATCTAAATTTTAATCAATCCTTGTATTCATATAATCCTGAATATTATAACTAAACATTTGTTAAAATGCTTTAACTAAACATTCTCAACTATTCTCAATTAATTTTTTTTTAAATCTAAATATCACTTAATTTAAAATGTCATTAGTCCCAATATTTTCATAGATTCAAATTATAGTCAAAATTGTTATTTTTAAAAATTTGTAACGATTGAAGCTCTTTAATATACAAGGAAATTTTTTCTACATAATTAGAAGTTTTTATAATAATATAATGGTTAATGTTTATTTAAATAATTTAAAAATATGCATTGTTGTATTTTCAAAATATTTAAAGTTTATAATAATTAAAATCTAAATTGATTAAAATTTTGATGAAATAAAATTTAAAGAATTAAAAGTTTAAAATAATTGAAGTTTCTTATATACTAGGAAAATATGAATGTAGTTTCTACGCTAATTAAAGTTTAAAACAATTTAAAATCGTGAGTAGTTATAAATTTAAAAAAATTTTAATTTGTAAATGTAGAAGATTAAAATAATTAGGTATCTACTTAAAAAAAATTAAATATAAATCTTAAGACTTTGAATATATATATTTTAAAATTTGAATTACTTAAAAACTTAAAATAAATTTCAGTCAACATTTCGTTGCAAGTATTTTAATTAAGTTTGGAAAAATCAAAATTTGGATTGATAGAACTTTTTTGAAGAATTAGAATTTAAATTAACTAAAGTTTGTAATAATTTAAATTTGTGTTGTTTAAATAAGAAATTATGAATAAAAAATTTTCCACAATAAAATTTTGGAATAATTGAAGTTCGTATAAATTATAGAACTTTGAATACATTTTGTTCAAAAAAATATTTTTTCAGCAACAATATTCTAACTTTTTGTAACCTAGTACATACCTACGCTATGGCGCGCGCTTATTATTTTTTCTTGCATCATTTGAGTTCTCTAAAAACACGCAGTTTGATCAAAACTAAAATATCTTAATTTTTGCTAATTTTAGGATTTTTATTTTTAAAAAAATTTCTAATTTCTTAAATTCCAAGCGGCAGATTCGAAGAAATCATTAAAAACAGTGTATAGAAAAATTGTCATTGAAAAATAATTAAAATTGTAAAAGAAGGTAAATATTTAAGGAGAGAGACCCATGCAATATCAACACATTTTTAAAAATACTCAACTAATTTTTTTAAGCATCATTTTGCATAACAAAATATTGTTTGTTGACAAAAAAAATTTTCAAGCTCAAAATACAACTTAATAAATAAAAAAATCATATTCCTTATCTAAAAACGAATCGATTGACATATATAAAAAATACAGTGGAATTAAAAATCGCATAATCATGATTTTCCATCTTTTTGACATAAAAAAAAAATTTTTTTCTTTGTTTAATTTCTCCAATTCATTTAGTTAAATCACTTAGTTGTTTTTTTGCGAGTGATAAAATGTCGATATTTAGTGTGTCATAGGACAATTCTTATGATCTTAAAGAATAGTTTTGTTTAATGGAAAATGTTCATTTTTTAGGGCGTATAAAAAAATAAATATTAAGGTAGTATTTAAGTATTTTTTGGAGTAATATATCAATTTATAAACAGACAATTTTTCTGATTAATAAAATGTCGTTTTTTAGGGTGTACTATAGAGTCAATCACTAGGTTGTAAAAAAGACAGTTTTTTTTTAACAAAGATATGTTTATTTTTAGAGTATCAAATTTTTATCTTTTTAGGGTAATTTTTAGGGTAAAAATTATTCATTTTGGGGGGGGAGGGTAAAAGTTTAACTTTTTTCTCGAATTTTAAAGAAACAATTTATTATTCAGTAATATTATTATAATTATTTTTATATTCTTTTTTAGTTACTTAATACCTCCTTTGTTTTTAATAACTGTATTGTATATAGTTTGGTTAAAGTCATAGTAACTTTCATTTTGTACCTTTTTTTTTAACAATTAATTTTTTTACACACTTTAATTGCAATTGCCATAATAACTCGAAACAATAATAAATTTCTTAAGAGATTGCGTCATTAATTAAATTTATAAGTGTTTTTCGAAAGACTTCTAATAAATTCTGCGAGTGTATATACGCACTTTCTAGCGGACAGTGAGTTAGCAATATTTTCTTTAATAAACTGAGATAATTGGCGCCGGCGTCTTGTCCTGCGGTGTTAATTGAATTACGAGTTCTGAAAGAGACTGTGCGAAAATATAGACATTATACCTGCAACCATACAGGTAGAGTGAACGATTCACGAGAGAGAAGTAAAACTCACTAGACAGTAAAAATTCATATTTATTTATGTAATTGCATCTGACATATAGATGTTGAGAAAAAAATCAAATCCAAAAGATAACTCACTCGTAATAATGTATACTGCTTTATGATATAATTTACATTCGCAATACTACAGGTTTACTAATTATTATTATTATTGACTATAGAGTTTCTAGTTTTTCAAATAAACATTGCTCTTTATTTTAATTCGCTTGCTTAACACGCAAGGATATTTAGATTTTTTTATTTCAAGAAATAATAAGGCTACCTACTTGAAAAACTAGAGTAAATTATTTTTTGTTTCAAACTTACTACAGTTTTTGTCTAACTAGTGAAAAAAAAATAACTGCTTGAATTAAAAACGACTTTTTGGGAAGTGGGGAATCCAACGTTTTTTGTTTGTGAAAATTTCAATTTTATTTATTTAAGAAAGTCAACTTTTAGAGAGTAAATTAGGTCGTTTTTTGAGGGGTGAAAAATTAAAAATGTCAACTTTTCTTGGTGGTAAAAAAGTTAAGGCACTTTTCCTGTGGGACGGTCAAAATTTTGAGCTTTTTCAGGATTTTTTTTTTTTTTTTTTTTAAAGAAAATAAAATACAACTCTATCACTCTTTTTATATATTATAATTGGTATAATAAATATAAAAATAATAATAGAATGTTTAAAAGTGGAGATTTTCATTTTTCTTAAGTAAAATAAATTACCGATTTTTAGGGTCTAATAAAGTTAACTTTTTTTGGGGGTAAGAAAGTGAATAAATGTTTAAAAGCAGAAATTTTCTTTTTTTTTTAAGTAAAGAAAAATACCGATTTTTAGGGTCGAATAAAGTCAACTTTTCTTAAGGAGCCAAAAGTGAATAAAATATTTTAATAACTCAATATTTTAACGTATAATTTAAGCCAGTTTTTTGAAATAAAAAAATGTTGATTTTTAGGATTTAAAAAAGTAAATTCTAAACTAAATAAATAATTTTTTGGGGGTAGAAACAGTGGTGTAACTGGGAGAGCAAGGGCCCTGGGGCAAAAAGGAAAATGGGGCCCCAATTATATATGTATAATAATTTTCAAGTTTAATTCAGTCATTCATTCTGTCCTCATCTGAAATTTGTTATTAAATGGTTTTTTCTTTTAAAATTTTAAATCATATTTCACCTTTTTAAAATGTTATCAAATTTTAAATTTATAGCAATTTTAAGTTCTTCAAATTTCAGTTAATGCGAAATTGCATTGATTAAAAGTTCAATTAATCCAGGTTTCAAAAATACTAAATTTAAAGTGATTTAAAATCTTCTTTAATTTTATAATAATTATTTTCTATTATGATTTCAATTACATAAAATATACAATTTTGTACTATACTTTTATCATTTTTTAACTATTTTCTACTATTCTTAATTATTTTAATTGTTTTTAAATATTGTTTCCCTAAAAATTTATGTATTCAAATTTTAATTATTTTGTTTAGTTTTCACAATCACTTTTCCAATTTTAAATATTTTTGCCTTGTCATTAAATCAATTTAATTATATATTTCTATATAAATTTTATATAATTCATCGCAAATTTAAATTACTTTTTTCAATTTACCATTATTTTTGTCATTTAGCAATTATAATTTTCAATTTTTAATCATTTTCATAATTTCTGAATTAATTTACTGAACTTTTAAATAAATATCTCAATTTTCAATTATTTTGTTCAATTTTCAATTCTTCTTTTTAATAGTTTGCAATTATTTTCTCTATCATTTAATATTTTCATGATTTTTCAATTAATTTTCTAAATTTTCAGTTATTATTACAAATTTAGATTATTGTCTTTAATTTTAAATTTTTTAAACGATTTTTCAAATATTTTCTTTCGCTTAAAATCAAATTCTGCAATTTTTTATTATTTTCTCCGATTTTTAATTATTTTCAATCTTTTGGCAAAATTTTTAAACATTTCAATTATTTATCTTAAACTTCAATGATTCTCATTTTTTTCAATTAATTTCGAAGATATTCAGGTATTTTTTCAAATTTCAATTATTTCTTTTATTTAGTTAAAACAAACTTCTGTCATTTTTTCAATTATTTCACTCAAATATGTGATTTATTATTTACAAATTTTTATTGTTTGTATTAAATTATAAAACGTGAAAATAATTGACATTAAAAACAAAATTCGAAAAATGGCTAGATTTATACACAACCAAATAAAATAGTTAAAAAACTCAAAAAGAAATTACTAAATTTTAAGAGAACAATTGAAAATTGAGAAATTTGTAGGCAATAATTCAAAATTGCGAAAAATAATTAATAATTGAAAGAAATAATTGAAAAATTGAAGAAATTATTTGAAATTTGACAAAAATAATTGAAAGCAATTGAAAACAGAATTCGAAAAATGACTAAATTAATAAACAACTAAAAAAAATAATTGGAAAAATGAAGCAAGAAACATTAAATTTAAACAATATTATTGCAATTTGAAAATTAAGAAAATTATAGAAATAATTGTTGGAAATATTTGCCCATTGAACAGCTGGATTCAAAATAGAAATTAATAATTAAAATTAAAAAAATAATTGATAATTGAAAAATGAAATTAAAATTTAAAGAATATAATTAAAAATTCAAAAAAGTAATTTAAAAAGACAAGAATCATTGAATATTTAAGAAAATAATTAAAAACTAAAAAATAGAATTAAAATTAAAAAAAAAATGAAATTTGTCACGTCGGAAAATTCCGAAAATAACATTAATCTATTTATATTAATTTTAAAATTTATTCGAGCCTACGAAGTTAATCGCAATAGCTCGGGACATCGATTACCTTTCTGGTGCTTTGTTCTGGTTTCCCCTTTTTTGTGATTAATTAAAATTTCATAAGTTTCCTAACAAGGAGGGAAACTATAACGCGAAAAAAACAATTTTGGAGTATCGCCCTTTAAAATAGGGGTACCCTACAAAAAGAAAAGAACGAGAAAAAATAATATTAAAGGACCAATCCTAGCCCCAGTAACTAAACGGGCCCGGGATTGGGATTCTACCCTGAAAAATGAATAAAATTAAGGAAAGGAAAAGAAGAGTGAAAAAAAATGAAAATAGAGAGTTACTTAAATGTTGAGTTTTTGTTTATTTAACTTACTTTGATTGGTCGTATTTGATGAACAAAATAGAATCCAGGAATCCTTAGAAAGTGGTACGGCACTGACGCTGTTGTTGAAGCGGGAAATCCAAAAATATTTGCATAAAATCACAAATAGTGATAAAATTCACAGACACAGGAACAGTCTTAATATGGAATAAAATATCCAACACTGATTTTAAAGAATAACAAAATCGAATATTAGAACTCGTAGCACACATGAAAATTGTGGGAAATGAACTTAACTTGACTTGAATTTACATTTGAAATAGTTTAAGATTGAAATAATGATTTCCGACTCTCCATTCTCGATGACAGTTTTTCGGAGTTTTCTGACACTCCATTCTCGATGGAAGTTTTTTGGAGAGTGTTTCAACTTTTCATGTATTTCCTTCCCTTAGCTTCTGAGAGAAGAAAAAGTGGGAAGATAAAAAAGGGAGAAACTAGGGGAGTCTTAGAAAACACCAATGAAGAAAGGCCCTAAACGCTTCAGCGTGTAGGCGTGTGTTGAGGGTAGAAAGAGAACGACGAAGAAGAACGGCGAAGAGAGAGAAAACCGATAATGAGGGGTGGCTATTGGGACTTGCATGCTTGCGTGGGAGTAGAGAATTCATTAGAAAAGCTAAGAAGTCAACTATTTTCCTAATTTTGATTTGGTCCTGAAATGTGTCTCAAAAGTCAGTGGGTGGAGAAAATCCGCCCTAAAGCACAGTAGTTCTTGTTGATGCTGCCCTCTGTACCACTTCCAAGGATCCTAGTTACAAATAATTCAAGACAGATTTCTTACATAATTTCAAATATAAAATTGAATGTTAACAATGAATAATGTTGAAAATATAAGTAATACAATTTTTAAATTCAAATTTGTTTATAATATTAGTATTTTAACAATTTCAGATGAATATAGGTTTGATTTTGCCTAAATATTAATTATGTTTTATTATTTTAAAAGAAAAAGATTAATGTATATTGATTAATGCAATATTTAATTTTCCTAGATTTTCCATTTCTAGGTTATGTTTCTCATAGAGTGAATGTCGAGTATTCGTTTTATTTCTTTCAATTTAACTGAATTCAAATGAGAACTATCAAATTTTATATGTACATTCAATAAATTTTATGTTTCCATGTTTTTCAATTTTTAGGTTATGTTATAATACCTTTTAATTAATGAATAATTAATTTGACAAACATATTCAGTATAATATTCAATGCACAATCATTCAATAAAGAATAAATATTAACTAAATCCATTGATACTGAAATGTTATTATTTAATTTATTTTTCATAATTTCTAAATTTTAAGGTTATGTTTGAGTGAAAATTTCATTATTGAATGATTGACATATTTATTTAACCTTAAAATTGACATTAGACTTGTTCTATTAATTTTAAGAATGTTTTTAATTATGTTTTTGTTATTTCCTTAATTTTTACATTTTTGAGGTTATGTTACCTCGAGATACGTTTATTTTATAAAAGTTGATTAACAATTCTTATATGAATACAAATTTAGTACTATTAATCTTAGAATTGATCTTAATCAATTGACATAACCCTTTTCTTTTGTTTTTCGCGTATTTTTCGTTCATAACCTTAAATCTTTAAAAGTTTAATTGAAAATATTAAGTAGTTATAATTTACATCATTTAGCTAATTAATTTAAAGCGTTTTATAATTATTTTTAATTATTATTATTTTTAAATGCTATTGTGCTCACACACACACACACACACACACACACACACACACACACAAATATGTTTCAGTGTAAAAGAGTTAATAAAAAGGGTTGTAATGAATTTTTATGCATTTTAAGTATTCAATTAGAATATTCTGTAAATATTATTTTTTGTTAAAATCGTAACTATTTTTTTCTTATACATGGGGTCATTTCGACGGATGTCTGTTTTATACATTATCATCATTTTCTTGGAAACACAGTGTGGGCCTGCACTCAAGGGCGGAAGTAAACACTTGTCCAAACTGAGGGCCAGCATCGCCTATAACAGAGTTTGTTCTCAGCGCGACCCCTAATCTCAGAGTTTTTAGGGACTGTTTAGAAAATCGAGTCGATAGCAAGACATCTGTTAACTATAAAGTCTTGTTTTTTCAAATGTGTCCGAACTCTGGAAAAATCGACAGGCTATGCTGTTCCTCCCTTTTCAAGAGATGGTCAAATTTATGTTTTTCGTTTCAGTGAAATGGGAAACGAAGATTTTAAAAAGATGAAAAAAAAACGGAGTGGCTCACGACGTTACACCCCCACTGTAAAATGGTTGCTAGAAAGTTAAGAATGAATAGCAAACATAACTTGAGTTGTCATAAGATTTACAATTTTGAATGTGCTCTAAAATAACATACAACTTCCTATAATTGCTCTCAAATTCCAAATTGAAACAATGACTGAAAGTACAATTTTGAAGTTTCTACTTTTCAAATGTAGCCTGTTTAGCTAGGACTGAGGTGATGTGGTTGAAGAATACTTCCTTCAATGGGTTGACTCGTAGAAGGTTTAGCTGCTTCTGAATCCTCAATTTTTTTGAAGTTCAACATCAGGGTTGGTTGATTTCTTCTTGGTTACATGCTGTATTGGGTTCTTGAAAGATCTTCAAATGGGTCCCAAAAGATGAAACATCTTTGCATAGACTGAATGATATACGTAGGCTTGTTTACTGATTCTGATTGTTGCTTCAAAGAGATGAACATTTTCTGAACCATGCGATGATACCAACTCTGGAAGTACAGAAGGTAATAAAACAGGTTCACTAATTCGTCCTAAGTAGAACTGAAGATCTTCTTCAATACATCCTCATTGAATAAGTTGAAGTATGTTGCTAATGTATCTAGGTAGACTATTTGTTGTTGTATCTAGCAAAGTAATTAGATACTGGTGATCTTCCTACTGGATAGATGATTTGTTGCTGAGGTTTGTTGATCTCTGCTTAGCTACCAGTGCTATTTGCTGCTCGCTCTGTCAGATTAACATATGACAACTGGATTTGTCATATGGTAAACAAATTTTTGTGTCATCTACGGTAACCTTGTAGTGAAAGAAAATATTCAATTTCCGGTCCGCCATGAAGTACGTTGCTGATGGCAAAATTGGTTGCAAGTTAATTGTATCCTTATATTATTGACTTAGTGTAAGGAAGAATGTGTGTTGTTTTATATGACCTGAAGTTCAGTTAATGAAGAAATTCCATGCTCAATCATTACTTCACAGGATTACATTTTAATTAGTGTACTACTTCTGTTTAGACCTTCAAAATTCATTTGGTATTTGAGTAGCTATTGCTAAGAAATTTTCAACAATTCGTTATCTAAGTTACATTTTCTGAGTTATGTACAATCCATGTTATCGGAGGTCTGATATTTTTTTCGCATACAAATTTAATGATTAGTGACTTAAAATGCTAAAGTTTTTGATACAATCTTTTCTTTATTAATGATAAACATTTCCTTCTAAAAATCTCGAAGATAGTTTCGAAGGTTCTATCTTATTCGTAATTGCATAAAAATTCCTTCTTTTTATTGATCAAGGCGAAGGTTATATTGTGACTATAGAAAGTAAACATTTTGATTATGTTATGATCTAAAACTTTATTTGCAAATATTTTAAAATAGTCTATCGCACACTGAATTTCAAAAGATATAACCTTCCTCCTGAATGATGCATAATTTATTATAAAGAGGACAAATGGTTTAGGAACATAAGCAAAATTGTTTTTTTTTTCTATTGAAGTCTAGTTTGTCGAGAACCAATTATTCTGTAATGGTAATGTTAATTTTACTGCAGATTATCGCGTTATTTAAAAAAAAAAGTAAAAAAATCGACCCAACTTACATTCTTGCATTTGTTCTCCTTTGATTTTTTTAACTACTTAGAAAAATAAAGTTTTGTTTATTTTGACGCTATACATAGAAGGAAAAGCATTTATGTTTATTTTTCTTTCATTTAACATAAAACTAAGCCTAAGCAGTTACCAAATTTTAACAAATATTCATTTTTGACATTTAAACTAAGTATATAAAAGAACATTTTCGGCAAAGATTAATAGTTCGATGAATTTCAAATTTACATGAGTTTATCACATAAAATCGGAGTATTAATTGATCTGAAGCAATTTAGTGCTTTTAGTAGTTGTATTTACCTGTGTGTAAAGAATGTCACATTTCCCTTACTTTAAGAGAGATCAGATTTTTACTATTATATATCTGATATTGCAATCATAACCTATAAAACTTTTGTGGTTATTTAGTATAAAAATTATTATTGATTCGGCGATTTGATAATATTCTGAAACAGATAACTTCAATTAAAGTAAAATATATGATAATATTGAAATTATTTTATTAAAAAGAGAGATGAAAAGATAGATATATTAGAAGAGAAATAGAGAAGATAGCTATATTAGTAGCTCTTGAGTAGAAAATTAGAATAATTAGAAAAATATATAAAGTAAACACGCAGCAGTTTGGGATCTTATACTTTTAATGAAATTTACTGCTGAATCTCAATCTATCGATACGCAATAGGGAAATTGTTAAACGTTTTAGCTAACGCTATAATGGGTTTAAATGAATTGATTCTGTTGTTTCCATTGAAGGCTCAATCTTTGATCTTTAAAATTCGTTTTGAATGTTCTGAGCTAATTTAGAGATTTCGTACTGGTTCAGATATTTTCCTCAATATTGACCGGTAAATATGGAATTTGAGTGTTTCCCGAGTTACACTGACTATATATGCGCTTACGACAGTTTTTAAGGATATGACCTAAGTTTTTACAATAACTGCAAACTACATCAAGACGACAAGTGGCTTCCAAGTGACCTATTTTGTTACATTTATTGCATTTAATAATATTGAGTGATTGTTTTAGTTTATTACCAAGCATGAAGCATTTATCTACAGTATGTCCTGAATTATTACAGTTCTGGCATACCTGAAAATTAGTTTTAGTCATTTGGCATGATTTGGCAAAATGCCCTTTTTTATGACAGACTTTGCACTCAGCAATTTGGTTGCAAGCTTTTGCAGAATGACCTGTTTGGTAGCAAATTTGACACACTAGTGTAACATTTATGGTATTTACCCTAAAATTACATGTGTCAGATGTGTGATCATTACTGTTACAAAGCAAACATCGCTTTCGTGACCGAGATTCTCTAACATTATATCCTGGCTCCTGACACAGATGGCAAGTTAGTACTTTAGAGTAGTCAATAGCTTTGTTTTCTTGAGAAGGGGTGGACAATTTCCTAAGAGCTTGTCTCGACAATAGCTGTTTTTCTACTACAATAGCATTCTTTATTACTTCATTAACATCTACATTTTCAGTTAACCGTTGTTCGATTTCTAATTTTAATCCCTTTTTAAATGATTCTATGATAGCAGTGTTTGTAGAATTTCTAAAATCTGGTAATACAGCTACACCTGTTTCAACGCGTTTTGTATCAAAAATTAATTCACCTATTTTTCTAATTCGAATTGCAAAAGTGATCACGAATTCATTTTCACGTTGGTATTCTGCGCCTAATTCTCCGAACAATTGCGTTATAGTTTTGGTAGGAGCGAAAATAGTTTTAATATAGGATGTTAGCTCATCCACTGTGTTGAACGTCATGCCACTAGTGATTTGACGAGCCTCACCATGGACCTTGCTACGTATAAGTTTGACCAAGAATCTTTCTGAATCAGCTTCGATCATAGCTTTAGCTTCATTACATCCTTCTATAAAATGGCTACAACTACCTGTTCCATCGAATTCGGGAACAACCAGTACAGCATCCCGTATGGAAACAGCTTGTGGGTGTGTGGCAGGTACAGCTTCTTCCGCCATGTTTAAATTAGACCGATTTACAATATGATCTACAAGGTTATTACTCAAACTGGCTTCTGAAATAGTGTAATTAAGAGTTAGGGAAGATAAACCACCGCGAGTAATGAAAAGAGAGAAATAGTAGATAGTAGATAGTTAGAGAGAAAGAGAAGGACATGTGACGTCAATCCAGAAAGGATTGTTATCGATTTTTCGATTGTCCACTATAATATCGATTAACTGTAATATATTCGTTATAATAAATCATTTTTCTGTTTATATTTTAGTAATGATTACCCTTTTCAGTAGAATTAATAATAAAGAAAAAAAAATTTGAATGCAATTTCTTAGTTACGTAACAATCGGTAACTAGTGTAGTATTACGTTTTTAAAGTATTTGTTTGTTTTTTTCTGTTGATATATTTATTATTATAATTATCATTATTATTGTTATTGTTTATTTATTCTTAATTACTTATTGATTCATTATTTGAATTAGCAATAAAAATTATTATTATTTTTTTTAAATGCTATATCTTATTATTATTGTTATTACTATTATTATTATCAGCTTATTTACTTGTATTGTACTATTATTAAGGCCTATTTTCGTACTGATTTTTTTTTCAAAACCTATAAAAGCAATATAGTGGCTATTGAAGCATTACGAACATTTCTTTTTAGAGAAGGAGAAAAAAAAATTATAAAACCTTTAATCCAAAATTTAATTAATCAAGTAAATAAAAATAAGCACAAAAGAATTGTCTATGCAAAATTTACCTCGTAGGTCGTAGGATAAAGGAAACGAACCTTAATTTATGAATAAACAAGGTAAACACATTAGGTTTGATCGGTACGGATCAAGAAAAGATGGTATTTTTCACATCTGATATTTAGCTCTCCTCTCTTGTTGTCAAAAGAAATTTCAATGAGTTATTTCAGAACAAAAATTTTATCTCAAAAACGCGCGTTTTTTTGAAAGAAAAAGAATATTCCCTAGAAAACATCTCATTTTGTAAATATACACACCCTTAATTAGGTATTTTGCGAGGTCGCGTTAATCAAGTATTAGATTGTCCAATACTGGCTCAAACATGCCTACACAAGTTTTATTTCACAAATGCGCCAAGCTTCTACGGGCTTGCAAATAGAGAAATCTCATATTCAATACGTTATTTATTCATTACAAGAGATTTTAATTTATCTGCTTTATTTCAATTTTATTTCCAAAATCATAATTTTCTTAATCAGAAATTCCAAAGCATTTTTAATTTTCCTTAGGAAAAGATATAGAATTTTCTTATTTTCAAATTTCACATCATTTTTGTTAAGTTCGATATTATTATTATTTGGACAATTTGTTTAAACAAAACATATTAAATATGTCTAATGTCATTAATAGAGTCAAATCATGCCCTAGTAATGGTAGCAATAACTTATTATACAATACGCACTAATATACTAACTTAGACATATGCTCATTATTGGCCCAACGTTTGCTGTATACCAAACCAGTATTGGTCCAAATAATAGCTTACATTTAGGTTGGAAACTATTTTTCATTTTATTTTATTTATTTATTTATTTAGTAGGATATAAAATTAACTAAAGTTTACTTAAGTAAGTGTTAGTTTTTTTTATTATTAAATGTTAATAACTTTTTTTTTGTAATAGTTTCTTTTTATATAATTTTTTATTTAAATTTAAGATTTTAACTTGCTTAAGTATATAATTAAATCTAAATCTTTATTTTTGATACTTCAATTATTTATTTTATTGGTATTAATTTGCTATTTATTAACTAATATTCTTAGGGGGGTAATTAATTAAATTTATTTAATTATGATTAATTTTACTTGTAAATAGTTATTGACCTATTGAAAAGTATGTGTTCTGATATACTTCAATTCTTTTATGTCTTCATTTACTTTATTTGCTATCAATTAATTGAATAAATTCTTTAATCGTAGATAATTATAATTTATTTTAATTGTTTTCTTTTCATTAACTGAAAGTATTCTTTCACAAAAGAATAAAATTCTTATTTTCACAATGTCAGTGGTCACTGCCGAATTCTCTCGGTATATGTCAGTACCAATGTAAGATTTCATACAAATTTCAAATCAGATTTTTCTTAATTTGAAATATTTTTTTTTTTTTAAATAAAATATTTATTTTTAGGTTATGTAAAAGCAAATCAATTATGTTTAATATAATCTTTGTATTTATTCAAAACGATTTCCTTTGTTTTTAACAATTTAAAGAAATCAATTTTTCATATTTAAAATAATGCGTAAAAAGCAATTCACCAAAATAGCGGGAAATTTCAAATTTTCAAATTTATACCTCTTGATAAATGCACATAACAAAAATTTTAATTGCAATAATTCAATTCTAATGTTTCAAATTACGATTACACGTTACGATTTAATTCTATTTTTTGTAAATTTATTAACATCATTTTATTTAAAATAAATTCAATTTTTTTTTCGAAAATATACGTAATCAATAATTTAAAATATTTTAAATTAAAAAAAATTAGGCTTTCAGAAAAGAAAGAAAAGTAAATAATGCTTTTTTATTCATTAAAACTCATATTTTCAAATATTCGATTTTTCAAGAATTCAAAATTGAAAATTAAATTTTACAGAAAGTCAGATATCAAAAAAAAATGTTTAACCAATTAAAATTTAAATCTTTTTAAATTCAGTATTTTTTTAAAATTCGTAGAAAATTCTAACTAAAAATTTTTTCGACACAAAATTTTTCCAAACTTAGTATTTTAAATTCAGATTCTCCAAACTATCCAAATTTTTATTCTCTAAACTATTCAAAAATTTATTATTCAATCAAACTCAAATTTTTGTTCTCCAAACTATCTTATTTCATATTATGTAAACTACTCAAATTTGTATAAGATTTAGCAATTAATTTCTCTTAACTGCCCGCATTCGTATTTTTCAAACTACCTAAATTAGTATTCTTCTAAGTATTCAAAATCATTAAAATTAAGAATTTAGTATTCTCCTATCTACCCAAATTAGTATTCTTACATCTAACTGGCTTCGTATTCTTTAAACTACAATAAATTTTATAACCGTTTGCATTAGCATTTGTACTCCACTCTTTACACGAATTCGTACTCCCGACTCTACCACATTTGTATTTCCGACTTTACACGAATTTGTACTCCTATCTGCCCAAATTTGTACTCCTCACTCTACATGAATTTGTACTCCTATCTGCCCGTATTTGTACTCCTCACTCTACACGAATTTGTACTCCTATCTGCCCGCATTTGTACTCCTATCTCTACACGAATTTGTACTCCTATCTGCCCGTATTTGTACTCCTATCTCTACACGAATTTGTACTCCTATCTGCCCGCATTTGTACTCCTATCTGCCCGTATTTGTACTCTACACTCTACCCGAAATTGTACTCCACACTCTACCACATTTGTACTTCCGACTTTACACGAATTTGTACTCCTATCTGCCCGTATTTGTACTCCTATCTCTACACGAATTTGTACTCCACACTCTACCACATTTGTACTTCCGACTTTACACGAATTTGTTCTCCTATCTGCCCGTATTTGTACTCCTATCTAAGTACCTGATCTAGTATTCTGCAAACTACCCGAATTTATAAAAGGTTCAGAAATTGGTATTCTTTCAACTTACCCGAATTAGTCTTACCCTAATTACCCGAATGAGTATTCTTACCACTACCCGAATTCGGCTAAGATTTATAAATTGAAATTCTCGTAACTGACCAAAATCGTAATCAGCAACCTACCCGAATTAGTATTGTGCAAATTACCCATACTCTTACAAGATTTAGTAACTGTAAATCTCCTGACTTCTAAAATTTATATTTTTTTACACTACCCAAATTCGTAAAGATTTGTAAATTAACTCAGGTTTTCATTTTATCTCTGAGTTTACAACTTTGTTTATTTATAAATTGATCACAGGGTTTTATTTTACCTCTGAATTCAAAATTTGTTTAATTATACACAGGATCTCAGAGCTTCTTTTTGTCTCTGGATTTAAGAATTTTTTTATTTATCATGGATCTCAGGGTTTCATTTTACCACTAGATTTTAAAACTTTGTTTATTTATAAATTGATCTCAGGGTTTTATTTTACCTCTGGATTAAAATTTTTTTTAATTTTACACAGGATCTCAGAGCTTGTTTTTGTCTCTGGATTTAAGAATTTGCTTATTTATAGGATTTTTCTTCATTTTTTTGCTTATAAATTATTTATTACTCCTTCATTCGTGAATTGATTACTTTATTTATTTATTAGATTTATTATTTTGTTTATTTACTAATTTATTATTTAATTCAATAATTTATTCTTTTAATACATTCATATATTTGTTTATTCTTTGCTTTATTAGTTTATTTGATTTTCTTTGTTTATGACTCTTAATTAATTACATAATTTTTTTTCTTTATTGAAAAAAAATTTCAAACGTTTGAATGATAATTTTTTTATCATTTATTTATTTAATGTTTGCTCATTTGCTTGTTTGTTTATAAATCTTTCAAATTGTATTTATTTATTTGTTTTGTTTATTTATATTTTAATCAAGTTAATTGTTTACTGATTTGCTTTATGTTGTATTTGTTTATATTCAAAAGTATAGTTTATTAAAAATCTTTGATAATTATAAAAAGACATTTTTTTTAAGCACTGTAATTTTCAGTTTATTTTCCACAATGACCGGCAGACATACAGTCTAGCCGTGTGTTTAGGGACTTGACGGAGCAGACGCATCAAGATACCCCCGCGCCCCTCTGCAGATTCAGAATAGTCCCAATATCAGCATTATTTAGAAAGAATAAGTTATTTCATTTAAAGTTTGCTTGAAAACTTTTTCCAATTTATGTTGTTTCCATTATTTGATTTAAATTATGAATTCAACAATCATTTATTATTCCACGTCCCATTTTATTTTAATTTATTAATTTATTTCTTTAATTTATTTGTTTATTTATTATTTAATTCATTATTTCAACGTTTTATTTATTTATTTTTCCACCAATGTATTTTATTATTCTCATTTATTTAAACAATAGATTGTTTTTGATCATTTGTTTGTTCTTTAATTTTTATTAAATTTCGTTTACTTATTTATTCTTTGTTTATTTATTTGTTTTTATAATAACAATTTATTTATTTTCTTTTGTTTAAAAATTTTATTTAAACATTCATTTTTAATTAATTAATCAATTGTTTAATATTTTATTTATTCATAAAAAATTTTCAATTGTTTATTATTTCTTAAAATTTTATTTATTTTCTATTTGCTTGATCATATTATTGTTTAAATAATTTCTTTGTTATAAACATTATTTATTTATTTGAATTGTTTAAATCATAAAAGAAAGATAATTTGTTAAATCGAATTTTATTTTTTTACTGAACAATTAATTGTTTTTACTTTTATTGTTAATTTGTTTAAACATTAATTTTCATTTATTACTAATTTTTATTTATTTATTCATGTAAGTTGTAAAATATTAAAATTTTAGTACCATTTTTATTTATACTTTTAACGTCAAATATAGTCAAATATTATTTCCACGTTCATGTAATTTCGATGGTCACTCATTTCAAAACTTAGAGCAATGCATAATATTCTGTAAGAATCCGAGTCTTTAAAATCCACACGTGCATCCAGCATGCCTGCGACTTGACAGTAGGCAACATCTGCCATTCAACTATGACTAGCTAGGCGACGGATACAATGAGCGCATCCCGCCGACTCTGCTATGCCTTGATTTTCAGTATTAGAAATTCGTGAATTGATTTTCAATTTTATTTTGACAAATGAAACCAAAGTTGCAAATATTTTCGAAATTTCATTTTCAAGAAATATTATTATCTCTGTTATACAAGTTCATTAATTAGATTTATAAAAATTTGTTTTTTTTTAATTATTTATGATTTTTTCTTTGTTTAAAAATAGCACATATTTTTTTATTTGGTTAAGTATTTGTTTATTTATTTATTTTTCAAATATTCAATTGCATGATAAGTTGATTGTTTAAATTTTATTTGTGTTTAATTATAAAAAATTCAATTGTTTATTTATTAATAATCCTCTTTTATTTATTTATTGTTTATTAATTTATTGTTTACTTATTGTATATTTACTTTTTATTTATTTATCAATTGTTTATTTATTGTTTGTTTATTAATTATTTATTTATTGTTTATTAACAATTCTCTTTTGTTTATTTAATGTTTATTTGTTAATTAACAATTTTCTTTTGTTTATTAATTGTTTATTGGTTGTTTATTTATTTATTCAATATTTAATTATTTATTTTTTTGTTTATTAACAATTCTCTTTTGTTTATTTAATGTTTATTGGTAAATTAACAATTTTCTTTTGTTTATTAACTGTTTATTGACTGTTTATTTATTTATTCAATATTTAATTGTTTAATTTGTTGCTTGTTTATTAATTAAAAATTCTCTTTTGTTAATTAAAAGAAAATATTTGTAATAAATTTATTTTTTAATTGCAAATAGTTATCAATTTTTTAATTTGTTAACTTTTTATAACTTTTATAATTTTCACATCAATAAATAATTATTTTTTTAAGGTTATGTAAATAGAATCTTGTACAATTATTTTTTCAAAGAAAATTCAAGATATAAATTTAATTATTTTTTTTTTTTAAGAAATGCAAGAATAAATAGCTTATCAAAATTCAAAATTTTGTAAACAATGGAAATAATGCGAATTTTGTTTAAATAATTATTTCATAGAAACTATAGATTTATGATATAGTCAGATTTAAGTGATTTAAAAAAAATCAAATAATTTTTAGATTGTTTACATAATACAAGAGTAATTTGTTTATTCAAAATATATAAAATTGTTTGTATCTTTAATTTACGTAATTACGACCGATTATTTATACTTCCACACAAAAAATACTTAAGGTGTCAAATTCAAATTCAAATTTGCTGCAAAAACAATAACAGAAGAAACAGCCAATCAGAGCGCGGTCTCACCCCTTTCCTTTTGGTAATCAATGTAATCATTCAGATTTACCGGTGGTTTGCGTGGCAAGCTCCCACTAAGTTCGAAAGATCTTCTATAATATTGTCATTCCTTGTCATTGGAATAACTTTAAATTTGAATCGGACTTTACACACAAGGACTTTTTAAATTTTATTAATTTGTTAATAACAATTTTTATTTAATAGTTTTATTTACTTATAAATCTTGTTTAATTTTGCATTTTTTTCCAATTTTCATTTTTTTTTAAAAATAATTAAAGACTGAGTCATATATACTTCAAACTCTTATTTTCCCGAATGAGTCAAATAATCACATTTTTTCATTTTTATTGATTTATGGAACAAATCAATTTTATTTTCATTTTTTTAGAAAGAGTTAATGCTTTTTCTTTTAGTTTTAATTTCATAACGATTCAAATATTTTTTATATTTTTAAAATAATTTGAATTTTAAGAACTAGTCAATAATAATTTATTTTATTCAAATTTTTAAGAACGAGTCAAAATACATAATTCAAGAAAGAGTCAATTTAGATTTCTTTGAATCTAATATTGCAAAAATGAGTCAATTTTAGAACAAGTCGATTTAGAATATAATATAAATTTTTTGTTGACATTTTTAGAAAGAGTCGCTTTGGAGTATTATCCAAATTTCATTTAAATTTTTTATAAAGAACGCGTCACTTGTAGAACGAGTCGATTTAATATCAATTTACACATTTTTATTCAAATTTTTTTTAAAGAGAGCAATATTTATTAAGAATTTTTAAGAATTTGCTTTTTAATAAACATAATTGGTTCATTGTATTTTTTTTTAAACAATATTTTTCATATTTTGCGAAAAATTATTTTTAATACATACTTTCTAAGAAACTACATTTCAAACAGGTTTTTCCCATTAAAAATTCAAAAACAGAAAAATTTATAAAAACTTTATTTTTAGAAAAATTCATTATTTTAATTGAAATTTCGATAAAAAGTTTAAAACTCAAAAAGAATTTGCTTTAATATATTTAAAAATTATTAAAAAAAAAAATCTTTGAAAAATGATTTTATTTCGTTTATAAAAGAAAACGATAGAAAATAACACATTTTTTTTTTACCAAAGATATAGAAAAGAATAGAAAAGAATATAAGAGCATAGATAAAAAGAGAACACTGTCAAAGAAGAAAACAAGAAAAAAGCACAAAAAGGCATCTATCCCTCCGGGGCCTCCAAAAATTTAAAAAGATATAATGTCACGTCGGAAAATTCCGAAAATAACATTAATCTATTTATATTAATTTTAAAATTTATTCGAGCCTACGAAGTTAATCGCAATAGCTCGGGACATCGATTACCTTTCTGGTGCTTTGTTCTGGTTTCCCCTTTTTTGTGATTAATTAAAATTTCATAAGTTTCCTAACAAGGAGGGAAACTATAACGCGAAAAAAACAATTTTGGAGTATCGCCCTTTAAAATAGGGGTACCCTACAAAAAGAAAAGAACGAGAAAAAATAATATTAAAGGACCAATCCTAGCCCCAGTAACTAAACGGGCCCGGGATTGGGATTCTACCCTGAAAAATGAATAAAATTAAGGAAAGGAAAAGAAGAGTGAAAAAAAATGAAAATAGAGAGTTACTTAAATGTTGAGTTTTTGTTTATTTAACTTACTTTGATTGGTCGTATTTGATGAACAAAATAGAATCCAGGAATCCTTAGAAAGTGGTACGGCACTGACGCTGTTGTTGAAGCGGGAAATCCAAAAATATTTGCATAAAATCACAAATAGTGATAAAATTCACAGACACAGGAACAGTCTTAATATGGAATAAAATATCCAACACTGATTTTAAAGAATAACAAAATCGAATATTAGAACTCGTAGCACACATGAAAATTGTGGGAAATGAACTTAACTTGACTTGAATTTACATTTGAAATAGTTTAAGATTGAAATAATGATTTCCGACTCTCCATTCTCGATGACAGTTTTTCGGAGTTTTCTGACACTCCATTCTCGATGGAAGTTTTTTGGAGAGTGTTTCAACTTTTCATGTATTTCCTTCCCTTAGCTTCTGAGAGAAGAAAAAGTGGGAAGATAAAAAAGGGAGAAACTAGGGGAGTCTTAGAAAACACCAATGAAGAAAGGCCCTAAACGCTTCAGCGTGTAGGCGTGTGTTGAGGGTAGAAAGAGAACGACGAAGAAGAACGGCGAAGAGAGAGAAAACCGATAATGAGGGGTGGCTATTGGGACTTGCATGCTTGCGTGGGAGTAGAGAATTCATTAGAAAAGCTAAGAAGTCAACTATTTTCCTAATTTTGATTTGGTCCTGAAATGTGTCTCAAAAGTCAGTGGGTGGAGAAAATCCGCCCTAAAGCACAGTAGTTCTTGTTGATGCTGCCCTCTGTACCACTTCCAAGGATCCTAGTTACAAATAATTCAAGACAGATTTCTTACATAATTTCAAATATAAAATTGAATGTTAACAATGAATAATGTTGAAAATATAAGTAATACAATTTTTAAATTCAAATTTGTTTATAATATTAGTATTTTAACAATTTCAGATGAATATAGGTTTGATTTTGCCTAAATATTAATTATGTTTTATTATTTTAAAAGAAAAAGATTAATGTATATTGATTAATGCAATATTTAATTTTCCTAGATTTTCCATTTCTAGGTTATGTTTCTCATAGAGTGAATGTCGAGTATTCGTTTTATTTCTTTCAATTTAACTGAATTCAAATGAGAACTATCAAATTTTATATGTACATTCAATAAATTTTATGTTTCCATGTTTTTCAATTTTTAGGTTATGTTATAATACCTTTTAATTAATGAATAATTAATTTGACAAACATATTCAGTATAATATTCAATGCACAATCATTCAATAAAGAATAAATATTAACTAAATCCATTGATACTGAAATGTTATTATTTAATTTATTTTTCATAATTTCTAAATTTTAAGGTTATGTTTGAGTGAAAATTTCATTATTGAATGATTGACATATTTATTTAACCTTAAAATTGACATTAGACTTGTTCTATTAATTTTAAGAATGTTTTTAATTATGTTTTTGTTATTTCCTTAATTTTTACATTTTTGAGGTTATGTTACCTCGAGATACGTTTATTTTATAAAAGTTGATTAACAATTCTTATATGAATACAAATTTAGTACTATTAATCTTAGAATTGATCTTAATCAATTGACATAACCCTTTTCTTTTGTTTTTCGCGTATTTTTCGTTCATAACCTTAAATCTTTAAAAGTTTAATTGAAAATATTAAGTAGTTATAATTTACATCATTTAGCTAATTAATTTAAAGCGTTTTATAATTATTTTTAATTATTATTATTTTTAAATGCTATTGTGCTCACACACACACACACACACACACACACACACACACAAATATGTTTCAGTGTAAAAGAGTTAATAAAAAGGGTTGTAATGAATTTTTATGCATTTTAAGTATTCAATTAGAATATTCTGTAAATATTATTTTTTGTTAAAATCGTAACTATTTTTTTCTTATACATGGGGTCATTTCGACGGATGTCTGTTTTATACATTATCATCATTTTCTTGGAAACACAGTGTGGGCCTGCACTCAAGGGCGGAAGTAAACACTTGTCCAAACTGAGGGCCAGCATCGCCTATAACAGAGTTTGTCTCAGCGCGACCCCTAATCTCAGAGTTTTTAGGGACTGTTTAGAAAATCGAGTCGATAGCAAGACATCTGTTAACTATAAAGTCTTGTTTTTTCAAATGTGTCCGAACTCTGGAAAAATCGACAGGCTATGCTGTTCCTCCCTTTTCAAGAGATGGTCAAATTTATGTTTTTCGTTTCAGTGAAATGGGAAACGAAGATTTTAAAAAGATGAAAAAAAAACGGAGTGGCTCACGACGTTACAAATTTGAAGAAAATAATTTGAAATTATCAAAACTTATTCATAATCGAAAAAAATGATTGGCAAGAGGTGAGAATTTTTGAATATTAAAGAAAATATGAAAAATTGAAGGAAATTAATTGTAAAATTGTAATTTGATAAAATTTTGATGATTGAAATTAGGCAAGGATTATTGAATATTGAATTAAGTAATTGAAAATTAAAGAATAGAATTAAATTAAAAAAATAATTATAATTCAGAGAAAAATTATAAAGTGAGGAAAACAATTGGAAATTAAAAAAAAAATCGAAAACTGGGGACAATTATTGATAACAGAATAAAATTGTTTTGTAATTTTTAATTTAAAAAAAAATTATGTGAGTATTTTGCTTTGCATTGTTTTTCTGTATTTTTATAGTCACTTTTATCTCTTTTTAAAAAATTTTTCTTTTTTATGCATTTAATAATACTTTTTATGTTTTGGATTTTTTAAATTTTTCTTCTTTTTACGTAAATTGCCTACCTCAGTTAATTTTAAAAAGTTTTATTGTTATAATATTTAGAAAAATGTATTTACTTTTTTAGTGATTAATTTTATTTACTATTATTATTAAGAGGTGGAGAAATATAATTTTTTTCAATTTTCTTGTTTTTTAAACATTCATTCGATTTTTTTGTAATTTGTCATAACTTATTAATTTTTATAATTTTTAAAGACTTTTCTTCTTTTATTTATTTTTATGTCAATTTGATCTTATAATAAATTTTCTCATTTGATCATAATTTCTCTATTTTTAAGAAATATTTGTTCTTTTCTGAAAATGTTGTAATCGTTTTTATTCAGTTTTACATTTAAAAAAGATTATTGTTTCTTGCATAATTTTTTAAACAACTTTTTAAATGTATTTTTTTTCTTTAGTAATATTTTTCCGTTTTTTACTGATTATCTTATTTATTTTCATTATTTAAAAAAACATATCCGTGAAATATTTTGACTTTTTAAAAACCTTCATTTCCTCTTTTTTTGTAGTTTCTATTTTTCTTTTAAAAAACGTTACTATTTTTTCAAATATTACTGCGTGGTATTTTGATTTAAAAAATACAAATTAATCAATGTTTCTTAAACTGTTTAATATTTTATAGCATTATTAACATATTTCCTAATTTTCCTCTTTTTGCCTTCAATGATTTTTTCACCTTTTTTATTCCCTAGAAGAAAAATTTATTTATTTTTCGACAGATTTTTAAATAGTTAAATTTTTTACATATTTTTGCTTTAATTTTTCCATTTTAATGTAAATTATTCCTAACTTTCTTATCTGCTCATTCATAATATTGGTTTTAATAAAATTTTTGTAATTTTTGTATTTTTTGTAAAATTTCATTTGTCACATTTTGTTAGATTCTTTGAAGATTTTCTTCATTGTTTAAAGTTTTTATATATTGTTTAATAAATGCCCTCACTTTTTGTTATTTCTTGAGACTTCTTGACTGTGTTTTAAATTTACTTAGTTTTTCGTTGTATTTTTATTCTTTTCATATATCCATTCCATATATTATATAAATAAAAATATTTATTTTAAAATCCGGAAATTTCAAAATGATTATTCGCTTAGACACCTTGATAAGATAAAAATATAGAATTTTTTTTTCGTTCTTCTTTTAGGGGGGCCTTGAAATTTTTTTGTGCCTGAGGCCCATGGCAGCCTTGATCCATCCCTGAATTTTTAGGTTAAAAACAAAAGTCAAGGAGTGTTATAGAATTTCATAAAAATAAAGTATTTTATTTAAAAATTGTTTCCGCATATAAGTTTCCCGTATTATTAGTTTCGAGTTCTTTGATGTTGAAGTCGAAAATAATTTACATAAAAATTTGCATGTTTTAAGCTATTACATAAATCTGACTTTATTTAACTAGATTAGAGGAAATTTAATTTTAGAGATCGTAAACGAAATATATACATTTAGTTATTAATAGTTAAGGGCATATAATGGATTATGACGTCGCGTCACTGGTATAGGCAAAATTTGTCCGTAACTTTTCTCTTAAAATATTGAATATTTTTTTTTTATGAAACTTGGTAGAATTGCTTAAAATGTCATTAGAAAGGTCTCTCAGTCCCGAATTTGTTTAAATTTTGGCCCAAAATTAATTTTGGGGAATTTTCGAAAAAATGCAAACTTTTATAAAAATCAATTTTGAGACAAAATTCAAACAAAGTCGGGTCTGAGAAACCTTCCTAATGACATTTTAAGTAATTCTACCAAGTTTCATAAAAAAATATTCATTATTTTAAGAGAAAAGTTACGGACAAATTTTGCCTATACCAGTGACGTCATAATCCATCACACGCCCTTAATATAGATAAATACTCGTATCAATAAAATTCTCTCGGGAACATAGCATTATCTATTTAGTGAAAATCACTTGTATTTCCTTTTTCCGATAATTGCGAGAAGTTGTTAATTTAATTGTCTTGACATTTTATAGTTTGCGGTAAGGAAGAATCGTAAATTTAAAAGAAGAAGACGTTACTCATCTCGGATAGGGAGTTTTTCCGACTTGAGTTTTTATTTTTACGAGAGTTGCTTCCTTTTTATCACTGTGGCCTGTGTAGGCGTTGAATTATCGAGCCCGTGTGATTTAACGGTCGCAAAAGGTAGCTATTTCCGGTTCCTCAGTAGAAAATGTGAACACTCACTACAACTAATCTCAGGAGTGTTTAAACCTGATACTATATACTAGGTCTTGTGTTTTATTTCGCTTGTCAACCTCAGGAAAGTCCTTTATTGTGTTTTGAGTCATTAATTTTTCTCTCAGTGTATCCTCAACCACAAAAACCCAAATCACAACTTTTTAGGAGAATAATTTACATTTTAATTACTTTTCTCGTTTATTTCGAATCACACCGAGACCAAATTTGTCAAATTATTTAAAATCGAAAAAGAAACAGCATTGTAGGTTAATTTTATCCAATTTTCTGTCAGAATAAAAATTGTTGACAATGACAGAATGTCTTTAAAAAAAAATTTTCACATTTAAAAAAACATTGTTTGCCATGTTTAAATTTTTTTTTAAACCGAAATTAGCACGTGTTTCTGTATTTCACTTCTGTCACATTTAAATCCATATATAAATTTTAAACAGCCCTCTATTATGTCTAGTGTTTTAAAGTACGTAAATTTAACAAGCCAGCTGTCCAATGTGTCATAAATCTTTTTCTCTTGTTCTTCCTAACTTATGGCCAGACAATTTTTCTTTTTTTTTTTTTATTTTAATGTTAAATTGGATTTCAATGAGTGAATAAATCAAAGGGAATCGGGTCGGATTTAAAAGCGCCATCATCACCCGAGTAATTTAAAATGTTCCCCGAGATAGGAATTAAAAGAGCAGTTCTATTCTATTCCAGGTAAAACAAATCCGTAGGTGATGTATGTTCCGTGAACGAATAAAAGCTGTGCTCGATCAATTTTTTTTTCCATTTTCCTGCAAGTAGATACCAAAATTTCAAATGGCGCAAAGTTAACGTAATTTTTATGTCGCACTCTAGAGCCTATAGAGGAATTTTATTGGGTCATTCCACGACACAAATACACATTTATTGGTGAGGTTGTACCGATTTTGGTTACAATTTACAGATTATTTTAACCCTAAAAAATATTAATAACAAATTATTTTAAAAACTTATTTGCTTAAAAATGGTTAAAAAATAATAAAATTCCATTTTTTAAAATTAAGATAAAAAATCCATTTTATAGCAAAAAAAAGTGGGTTTTTACAATAAAAAAAAAGTTGCCTGTCTTACAGAAAAAAACGACTTTCTATAAACTCAAAAAACATGGTTTTCAATAAAAAAAGATTTGTTAGTTTTAAAAATTTTATTTACTTTCTTGCCCCCCCCCCCCCAAAATGGGAAAAAATTTACTTTTTTACACCGTAAAAATCAACATTTTTCCATTTCAAAGAAACTGGTTTTTTTAAACCCCGAGAATTGACTTCATTACACTCTAAAAAATCTATCTACATTTTATCACTTAAGGAGGTTAGTTGAAAATCACTAATCGTCGGTACAAGTTTGAAATTTTCAGCAAAAATAATTAAAATATTAATGCACATTATTGTTAAACTTGAGATAATTTCATCGTATAGTTTTTGAGATCTTGTCCTCAAAAATTCACTATTTTTCTCAGTATTTTGCATTTTTCTAATGTCCGACGCGAAAAAAATTAGTAACTTGAAATATATCATTTAATAACTTTTGATGTACAATTAGGTTTTAATTCAAAATTAAAACAAAAATAATTCAATATTCAAGGATCGTATTACTCTTGAAAGACCAAAAGATTTACCGTTTAGTTGTTGAGTATTATTTATCCTAAAATTAAAATGTTGCAAAAAAAAACTTTTTATGTTGAAAACACAAAACAAGAGACTAAAAAAGTTGAATACCGCGAAGATTCGAATAAAACGACAAATTTAAAAACGAATTTTTTGGCGTAAAAAGGAAAGTAACACAAAAAACTTCTAATAAAATATAAATTTATTTAGTTAAAGTTTCAATAATTGTTACTGAACAAAATATTTTTCAAATAATAGTCATAAACTTAAAATCGAAAATTCTGTAGCTATCATTGAAATCATGGTTAATTTGACAGATTTCTAAATGCTCTGCACTACGTTTTTAAAAAAATTACTATTTTTCTTTAAAATTTTATTACTTACATTTTTTAATGTCGGAACACAAGGAATATTGTTTAAAAATATAAAATTTAGTTTTAAATAAAACTTTTTATTTTATATTTGGCATTTTAGAAAAAAAATGTTTTTACCTTGACTAGCTCATTCAAACTATCCTCCTTAAAAAAAATGCTTTTTTAATTATTTATATTTACTTTTCACCAGTGGCGTAACAAGAAGAGCAAGGGTCCTGGGACAAAAAGGAAAATAGGGCCCCAATTATATATGATTTTTTAAACAGAAGTTTTCTTCTTTTAAAATTTTAAATCACATTTCACTTTTTTAAAATGTTCTCAAATTTTTAATTTATAGCAATTTTAATTTCTTCAAATTTCAGTTAATATGAACTTGCATTGATTAAAGGTTCAATTAATCCACGTTTCAAATATATTAAATTTGAATTTGAAACTATTTTTATCATTTTTTAATTATTTTCTGCAATTTTTTATTCTTTTAATTTACTTTAAATTGTTTCTCTAAATCTTAAATTTACCTTCCGCAAATTTCAATTATTTTTTTTTATTTTTTCAATCACTCTTTCAGTTTTAATTATTTTCTCTTTGACATTAAATAGGTTTCATTATTTATTGCTAAATCTTATATTATTAATCGCAAATATCAATTAATACATTTTTAATTAATTAATTTTTTAATTAATTTTTTTGATTTAATATTATTTTTTCATTTTGCAATTATTATCTTCAATTTTTAATAATTTTCATTTTTTAATTAATTTCCTAAACTTTTATATATTCCAAATAATTATTTTGTACAATTTTAATTTATTTTTATTATTTTGCAATGATTTTTTCCATCTGTTAATATTTGCATTATTTTTCAATTAATTTCCTAAATTTGCCGTTTTTATCACAAATTTCAATTATTGTCATCAATTTTCCAAATTTTAAATGATTTTTCAATTATTTTCTTCAATTTCTGAATATTTTCATGATTTTGACATAGTTTACACGAATTTTAATTATTTATCTGAAAATTCAATTATTTTTATCAATTTTCCATTATTTCTGCTATTTTTAATAATTCGCTTTAATTAAAAATTTTTCAGTTATTTTGTAATTATTTTATTTCTTTAAACATATATTTTATGATTTTTTCAATTACTTCCCTCAGATTTTATTTACTGTTATCATTTTATCATATTTAAATTTTTTTCTCAATCTTAAGTTATTTTTAGAATATTTCAATTACTTTCTTCATTTTTCAATTATTTTCCTCGATTGTTGATTATTATTCACATTTTCTAAAATTATTTTCTAGGATTTTCAAGTATTTTTCTAAAATTTTAATTGTTTTTATCAATTTTCGATTATTTCTGTGACTTTTTAATTAACCTCGTTAATTAAAAACTTTTAAGTAATTCTGTTATTATTTTATTTTTTTAAACACAAATTCTTTGGTTTTTTTAATTATTTCTCTCAAATTAATTTACTGTTTTCAATATTTCATATTTAAATTATTTTCATCATATTTCAATTTTTTTTTCTCAATCTTAAATTATTTTTAGCATATTTCACTTATTTTTTCAACTTTGAATTAATTACATCATTTTTTAATTATTTTCCTCGATTGTTAATTATCATTCACATTTTCGAAAGTATTTTCTAAGATTTTTGTAAAAAAAATTCTAAAATTTTTAAATATTTTTCTAAAATTTTAATTATTTTCATCAATTTTCGATTATTTTTGCGATTTTTTAATTATTCTCTTTAATTAAAATTTTTTAAGTGATTTTGAAATCATTTTCTTTTTTTAAACAATAGTCTATGAGTTTTTCCATTATTTCTCTCAAATTTTATTAAATGTTTTTAATTTTTCATATTTAAATTATTTTTATCATATTTTAATTTTTTTTCTTAATCTTAAATTATTCTCAGCATATTTCACTTATTTTTTTCAATTTTTAATTAATTTGATCATTTTTGAATTATTTTCCTCGATTGTTAATTATTATTCACTTTTTCTAAAATTATTTTCTAAGATTTGTAAGTATTTTTCTAAAATTTTAATTATTTTCTTTAATTTTTAATTATTTTTAGTTCTCTTTAATTCTCTTTTAAGATCTTCATGTATTTTTCTCAAATTTCAATTATTTTTTTTTATTTAAAAAAAATTCCGTAATTTATTTAATGATTATTTAAATGTCATTAATTTCTTACAACTTATCATTGTTTTTATCATATTTAAATTATTTTATTCAAGTTTCAAATTTTAAAATCATTTTTCAATTATTTACCAAAATTTGTCTCCCTTCAATTTTCAATTTTTTTCATTTGTTTTTAATTTTCAAAATTTAAACTATTTATCTGACATTTTGATTATTCTATTTAATTTTCAATTATTTATATTATGTTTTATAATATTTTCTTCAATTTTTAATTACTTTCGTTCTTTTTTATAATTTCCAAGAACTTTTTATTTATTTCTTTTTAATTAAAAATTATTCCCTTCAATTTTAGATTATATTTATCTTTTTTCATTTATTTTCTCTAATTTTTAATTAATTTCTTTTTTTTTTTGTAATGAACTTACAAATGTTTGAAGTATTTATCAGAAATTATCTTTAACTTTTCTTTATTTAAAATAATTATGTAATTTTTTCAATTATTTTACCAAATTTTAATTATTCCTTTCAAAGGAATTTAATTATTTAATATTAATTTAATTTAATTTTAATTATAATCATTTAATTATAATTTTTAATAATTTATTTTTCAATTTACAATAGTTTTCTCTAATTTTTCATTATTCAATTTTTTCAATTTATTTTTAAGATTTTCAAGTATTTTTCTTGAAGTCAATTTCAAGTTTAAATTATTTCCTTTAGTTTTAAAACATTTCTATGATTTTTTAAATTATTTTCCCAATTTTTAATTGATTTAATTTTTTTCAATTAATTTGCAAAATTTTCAATTATTTTGTTTAATTTCAAATAATTTTTTCCAATGTTTTCTAGTTCTTAAATTTTATAAATTTTGTCCTGAAAAATTATTTTTTTTTAACCCACAAGAAAAGTTTAAAGTTTTGAATTCTATTAAAATATTTTACAATTTAGGAATTGGGTTAAAATCACAATTATAACCTAAAAATTTTTGCTTCTTAGTTCTTAGGTCACTTTCTTTATATCGCGTAACACATAAAATTTATATATGTAAATATAAAACGTTTATTCCACAATCAAACACATTTTTCTGATATTTGTTTATCTTGAAGAAATTTTATTTAACAATTTAAAATAGCACACGTTATCAAAGTTAAAATCGAGAAACGAAAAGTATTTTTAAATTCACTTCAGTGTGTCAAACGTTCAATCAATAAAGGAAAATAAATAAATAGTTTACATTTCCTCTCAGGATTGAAACGCCAATTCTAACTTTCAATGAACTCAAATGTTTAATTATCTTAATCGAAGTAGAGTTGAATTAAACAAAACTCTATTTCACCAGAACAAATAATATATTATTCTTTTATAATTTTATTAATGCAAAAAGTTATTATAACATGCAATTTAATCTATCATGAAAATATATAATTGAATTAAAAGGTTCTAAAAATATAAAATTTTTAATCAAGATTGACCGCATTTCATTAGTCTCTTTAAAGTCTTTTTCAAACCTCGCAATTGGCACAATTATTTAACGTAAATAAAAGCACTATAAAGAGCAAAGGGATATCGTGAATCGATATCCTCTTCCGCTTTTTTATATTTCTGAAACTAATTAATCTTTAATTTCAATTATTATTTTCAGTTTTTATTAAAGTCAGTTTTACTCTTTTTTAGTATTAAGTGGTTGCTATTAATAATCCTCGAATGATTTGGGCCAATTTTTATCAATTTAAATATACTTTAATACTCAAAGTTGATTTTATCACTTACAACAGGTCTTAAGTAATGTTGAGCATCGACAAATAATGCTTATATGTAAATCACTGGCCAAATTCGCAGGAGTAAATCTTCAATCGTAATTTTAGGGTCCCTTGGCCCTCTGAAACTCGAATCTGAGAAGAAGCAAGCGACGATAACAATTTATTTTGAGTACATCGACATCGATCGAGAATTAAGAATCAAGATTTCAAATCCATTCTTGCCTTAAAAAATTAATCTTCATTGGAAACGATTTACTAAATAGTTGCTTTATTTTTTATTGAAATTTTTTATGCAAAATGTAATATATTACAAATTGAAAAAAATTTTTAAAATTGACGAACTTGATTTAAATTTGAGAAAAAGTAATTGAAAAATGATTAAAACATTGAAAAGTTAATACAATAACTTAGATTTGACATAATATATGAAAATTAAGGATATAAATTGAAAAAAAAATTAATATATCTAATAAAAAGGTGGCCAAAATAAATGCAAAAAGATAAAAGAAAATTAAAATTAAAAAAACTAATTGAAAAATCAGATAAATAATTAAAAACTTAGGAATTCAATTGAAGAATTAAATTTGAGAATAACTAAAATTTGAAAAAATTGATTGCAAATGATAACAATAATAATTGAAAATTTAAGAAAAATATTTTAAAATCTAGGAAATTAATTAAAGAATAATGTAAGTAATAAAAACTCTAAGAAAATATTTGAAAGTAATAAAAATAATGAAAAATTGAAGAAAATAATTTTAGTCTGTTAAAAATAATTGAAAAAATTACAACATATAGTTATAATAAAAGAAAATTATTGCAGAACAATAAAAATAAATGTGAATTAAAAAATAACTGAGATTAGAGATAAATAATACAAAAATTTAGAGAATTTATTAAAAAATAATTGTAAATGACAAAATTAATTTAAAAATGATAAAAATAATTGAAAATTGAAGAACTTAATAAAAATTCGTGAAAAAATAATTGTAAAAATTACAGAATATATTTGAGATAAACAAGACTTCTTGAAAAAGGATAAAAATAATTGGAAACTAAAGTTAATTATGAAAATTTAAGAACACAAATTGAGAAAATTACAAAATTTATTTGATGTAAAAAAAAAGTGATTAAAAATCCAAAAACATCATTGAAATACTTGAAAAATACAAAAAACTCATATTTTGTCAAAATAATTGAAAAATGACAAAAGAAATTGAAAGTTAATTAATAATAATGAAACTAATTTGATATTGAAGGAAATAACTTAAACTGAAAAAGTTTTATTTGAAAAAGTTAAAGAAAATAATTTAATCTTGCAGAAATTTACAATTTAAAAATTAGGGGAAAAATACAGAATATTTGTAAAGTAAAAGTATTACAAAATGATTTCAAGAATTTGAAATTCAGGAAAATAATTACAACATTATAAAAATAATCGAAAATTCATTTTAAAAATATGAAAATTTCAGATGTATTATTTAAATTTTCGTTATTAATCAAAAAAGATTCAAAATAATATAAAAATTGTAAAAATAATGCAAATGAAAAAAAAAATTAAAAATTGACGAAGTATTTGAAGTTTGAGAAAAAAAAATTGAAGAATGATTAAAACATTAAAAAGTGGATGCAATAACTTAAATTTAAGATACTAAGTGAAAATTTAGGGAATTTATTGAAAAATAATTAATATAGATCTGATTAAAAGGTGGAGAAAATAAATGCAAAAAGATAAAAGAAAATTAAAATTGAAAAAACTACTTGAAAAATCAGATAAATAATTTAAAATTTAGGAATTCAATTGAAGAATGAAATTTGCAAATAACTAAAATTCAAAAAAATTGATTGCAAATGATAACAATAATAATTGAAAATTGAAGAAAATTATTAAAATTTGAGAAAAATATTTTAAAATCTAAAAAATTAATTGAAGAATAATGAAAGTAATAAAAAATCCGAGAAAATATTTGCAAAGTAATAAAAATAATGAAAAATTGAAGACAATAATTTTAGTTTTTAAAAAATAATTGAAAAAATTACTACATATAGTTATAAATAGTAAAAGAAAATAATAATAATTGATAGAAATAATTGTTAATTGAAGAAAATAATAAAAATTTGTAAAAAATAATTGAAAGAATTACAGGATATATCTGAGATAATAAGACTACAATTACAATTATTTAATTTAATTCTAATTATTTTCATTAGTTTTTAATTTTTCCCCTAAATTATAAATTCAATTTCCACATGTTTAAAATATTTTCTTTAATTTTTTCAAATAAATTAATTGATGACGTTTTTACTTAAAAACTAAATTTTACTAAATGAACGAATTATTTCTTTCTTATTAATAATTTTTATATTTGTTGATTTTAAAAGTTTCATTAAAATAATGTTTCAAATACAGTAGATAAACACTTTTTGTGTAATAAAGTACTTACAATTAGTAACATTTATAATAATCAACTTCGAACTGCCTAAAAAAAGTAATCTAATTTTTTTGGTTTTATAATTTTTTTTATTAAAAAAAAATATATAAAAAAATTGTTGAGTCCCTCCAAGTTTGCGCCCCCCGAAAACTGCGCCCGGTGCCACGGCAAGTGAATCTGCTTTCTTAAAAGGAAATTTCCGATTAACTCCGATTCAAATCATTTTAATATTTTTCAAGTGTTTTTTTATTTTTTATAAACATGTTCAACAAAAATTTAATATATTTGTTTATTTTTAAAAAGTATTATTAAATCTAACAGCCCTGCACATAATTTATTTAAGTAGCTCAATTAATTAAAAACAGCCCCCTGAATCTTTGAGTTGAAAATGTCCGAAGTCGTGGCGCAACGACTATGGTGGCGCTGGCTGTCACCTAGGCTGACTTGATGACAGAACGCATTGTAAACTGATAAAAAAATGTCTTTTTTGGAATTTAAAATTGTCTCCTGTTATGAATAAAAGTTTTTTTAGACTTATTTCATTTTAAAATGTGATTTTCTTTAATTTTTTTATATAAAAGATTATTAATATTCAATAAACATGTGGTAAACAAGTGCATTTGTTTTGGATGTAAGTCAGGTTATGTCTCGTGCAAAAAACGAAATAAAGAAGAAAAAATTCAATGTTTTTTAGTTCTAAAGTATATTTATAAATCGCAAAGTTTAATAAGGCCTAAATATATTTATAACTTATTCGATTTTACCAAATAAGTTAAGTGTTTTGTTTTAAAAATGTTGTTTCCCAGATACTGGTAAAAGTGAATAAAATGTCGATGAACATGTTTTATTGTAATTTGATTTATATACATTTTGTATATAAACATTATATAATATATATGTATACAATATAAATTATATACAATGAATATTGATTTTATATAAATATTATATTTAATTAAAAAAAAAAAAAATTGCAACTATTTATAATTTCTAAATAAAATTAATATACATTGTATATAATAATTATAGTATATACATATTATATAATATAAGAATATAATGTTTTTATACAAAGTACATAAACTCAAATTGCAATAAAATGTGTTAATAAAAAGTTTATTCATTTTTTCCATCTGGGAAACGAACAAGTATAAGAAAACTATTTAAATGTAAATTAATAATAAATTATTATTGCTTTTTGCCCTTAAAATAAATATATATTTATTTCTTGATAAAAACTTTTTTTCTTATTTCACTTGAAAAATAATTAGATACATCAGTTTTATTTTTAATAGATTTAATATTTTAATTTTTATTAAAGTTTTGAAAATTAAAATAGACTGTTATTCTTTATCCCAATACATAATAAACATTTCATATAAATATTATTCTAATGTCTATATGGTCTGTATAATTTATTTTCCCCGTAAAAGTTGAATAAACATTTCCCTCATCAGAAATTGTATACTGATTTTCAATTTAAAAATACGTTTCTTTCCTTTTTTTAAATAAAAGTTATTTATATTTATATCTAGTATCTTATAAACTTCAGATATCTACTTGAAAACACGTTTTAAAATAGTTTAATTAATCAAATATTTGATTTTTATCAAATTGTCTCTGTATTTTTTCAAATCTCAGCCTAGGTGACATCCAACGCCATCTACAGTCACCCGTCGACTCTCATGACAGTCTATTCTATGCGTTTCAACGCGAGATTCAGGGGGCTGATTAAAAATTCTAAATTTTGTGTAAAATATGACAATCTAACCTCAAAATTTCCAAACCGATTCATAATTGTCAAAACCGATTCAATAAATTTTGTACTAATAAGAAACCACTTATTAAAAATAACTCCGATTCAAAACTATTCAGAATTATGACAATCATTAATCTACTGCTTTCTTAAAAACTCCGATTTGCTAGAGGTTTTATTCAATAAGTTTTTTTCCAGGGTAAACAAAGTTTTATTAACGAAATATAGTAATTTATTGTGTTTTTATGAATTAAGTGTACGGTACTAATTTGTGCACGCTTTTATTTCTAATGATTTCAAGGAACTTTATAATTAAAAATAAATAAGTGAATCATAACCTCACTTTTTAAAAAAGATCAAAATCCGTAAAAACACTAAAAATACACTTAAATCTGCATTTTGTGACGATAGTATTTTGAATATGTTGAATAAACTTTACTTATATAAAAAGTATGAAAATTGTATTGTTTATGAATACACCCAGAGAAGTGATATATTTGATACAAAGATATGTTATTTGTGCCAAATAAAAATATATTTGTCTCACAGCCAACTAACTTTTTATTTGTTTCAAATAAAATTTCATTTGACACAAATACAAATTTATTCGATTATATATAATCATTTCGAAATTTCTGAAAAACTTAATTAATATGTTTTCTAGAGAAAAATTTAATAAGCTTTTCAAATCTTTGAGTTTCAATTCTCGATCTTATTTTTTGACCAAGTTATCATGATTTTAAGTTGTCTTTTTTCGATCCACTTCGGTCGGACGAACCGAAGATAGATATTTTAGATAACCAATGAGGTAACATTTGTGACGCATGCGCATTAGGGTGTCCGTTAAAAAGTCGACTTTCGAATTATGTTTACGATACCCTCCAGTTTGGTTCCAATATAAAAAAAAAATTTCTGTAAAATTGCTGCCTGATTGATTAATATTAACCCGTGCCAGCAATCGATTGAAATTTACCATTGAAAATGCATGGGAAAAATGAACTTTTTTTAAAAAATTTCATAACTTTTTTAATTTTTTTGCAAATAAATTTCCAGGTCACAAATTTCTTCATTTTCAGCTATATTTTAAGGCAGCGTTTTTAGAAAAATTTAATTTTCAAAATTTTAAAAAAGGCGGATGTTCAAAAATGGGTCAAAAAATATATTGTAATATTTGCAGCGTTTTATCATATAAATATTCAAGGAAACTCAATAGATCTTCTTAATCGGAGGTTCTTGAGGTCGCTAATGAAGATTACGATGTCAAAAATTAATTTTTCATATTTTTGGAACCAATATGGCGGACTCAAAATTTTGCTTTTCACATTTTTCAAGAAATCGCCTTGAAACACCGTTATCGGGCTTTTCGGGGTCACCATTAACAAATTTCATGTCAAAAATGTATTTTTCAATAAATCCGATCCAAGTTGGCGGATTCAATAAACTTTTTTTTTTTTTTAAATATTGTTCTTACATTTTTACATTTTATTTATTCAGTTTTTGATCATCCATAATGAGCAAAATTGATCTCTAAATCTGACTTTCAATTAGTGATTTTTTACTAATGAATTGGCGAGAAATCGGTTACTATTAAATAATATAAAACTTTTACTAGTTATATTAGTAAAAAACTACTAATTTAAAAGTGAAATATCTATTAATTAAAATTGTAAAAGTTCACTTTCTCAATTAGTAGTTATGCAACTGTTAAATTAGTATTAATTTTCTACTAAAAAATATTGCAATTTTTAACTTTTTTGACATCGTAATCTTCATTAGCGACCTAAAAACCCCCTGAAAAAGAATATCTATTGAGTTTCCTTTAATATTTATGTGATAAAACGCTGCAAATATTGCAATGTATTTTTTAACCCATTTTTTAACATCCGCCATTTTTAAAATATTTAAAATTAAATTTTTCTAATAACGCTGCCTTAAAATATAGCTGAAAATGAAGAAATTTGTGATCTGGAAATTTATTTGCAAAAAAATTAAAAAAGTTATGAAATTTTTAAAAAAAGTTTATTTTTCCCATACATTTTTAATGGGAAATTTCAATCGATTGCTGGCAGAGGCGCATGAATATTCCCTAAATCTCATTTAGCCAAAATCCCATTAAGCCTAAAATCAAAAAGCCTAAAATGCATTCAGCCAAAATTCCATTTAACCTAAATTGCATTTAACCTAAATTTCATTTAACCTAAATCGCGTTTAACCTAAATTCCATTAAACCTAAATTTCATTTTACCTAAATCCCATTCAATCTAAATTCCATTTAACCTAAATCTCATTTAACCTAAATCTCATTTTACCGAAATTCCATTTAACCTAAATTCCATTTAACCTAAATTCCATTTAACCTAAATCCCATTTAACCTAAATCCCATTTAAACTAAATTCCGTTTAACCTAAATCTCATTTAACCTAAATTCCATTTAACCTAAATCCCATTTAATCTAAAACACATTTAGTATAAATCCCATTTAACCCAAAATGCATTCAGCCTAAATCTCACTTCACCTAAATCCCATTTAACCTAAATCTCATTTAACCTAAATTCCACTTAACCAAAATTCCATTTAACCTAAAACGCATTTAGTCTAAATTCCATTTAACCTAAAATGCATTCAGCCTAAATCCCATTTAACCTAAATCCCATTTAACCTAAATCTCATTTAACATAAATTCCACTTAACCTAAATCCTTTTTAACCTAAATTCCATTTAACCTAAAACGCATTCAGCCTAAATCTCACTTTACCTAAATCCCATTTAACCTAAATCTCATTTAACCTAAATTCCATTTAACCTAAATCCCATTTAACCTAAAACGCATTTAGTCTAAATTCCATTTAACCTAAAACGCATTGAGCCTAAATCTCACTTCACCTAAATCACATAGAACCTAAATTTTTTTTTTAATTTAAGGATAAATATAGTTGAATCAAGTAAAGTTTTAGGTTAAATGGGATTTAGATGAAGTAAGATTTAGGCTCAATGCGTTTTAGGTTAAATAGAATTTAGGTTAAATGGAATTTAGACTAAATGCGTTTTAGGTTAAATGGGATTTAGATTAAGTGGAATTTAGGTTAAATGAGATTTAGGTTAAATGGGATTTAGGTGAAGTGAGATTTAGGCTGAATGCATTTTAGGTTAAATGCAATTTAGACTAAATGCGTTTTAGGTTAAATGGGATTTAGGTTAAATGGAATTTAGGTTAAATGAGATTTAGGTTAAATGGGATTTAGGTAAAGTGAGATTTAGGCTGAATGCGTTTTAGGTTAAATGGAATTTAGGTTAAATGGGATGTAGGTTAAATGGAATTTAGGTTAAATAGGATTTAGGTTAAGTGGAATTTATGTTAAATGAGATTTAGGTTATATGGGATTTAGGTTAAGTGGAATTAAGGTTAAATGAGATTTAGTTTAAATGGGATTTAGGGGGAGTGAGATTTAGGCTGAATGCGTTTTAGGTTAAATGGAATTTAGGTTAAATGGAATTTAGACTAAATGGGTTTTAGGTTAAATGGGATTTAGATTAAGTGGAATTTAGGTTAAATGAGTTTTAGGTTAAATGGGATATAGGTGAAGTGAGATTTAGGCTGAATGCATTTTAGGTTAAATGGAATTTAGATTAAATGCGTTTTAGGTTAAATGGGATTTCGGTTAAGTGGAATTTAGGTTAAATGAGATTTAGGTTAAATGGGATTTAGGTGAAGTGAGATTTAGGCTGAATGCATTTTGGGTTAAATGGAATTTATACTAAATGTGTTTTAGGTTAAATGGGATTTAGGTTAAATTGAATTTAGGTTAAATGAGATTTAGGTTAAACGGAATTGAGGTTAAATGGGATTGAGGTTAAATGGGATTTAGGTTAAATGGAATTAAGGTTAAATGGAATTTAGGTTAAATGGAATTTCGGTAAAATGAGATTTAGGTTAAATGGAAATTAGATTGAATGGGATTTAGGTAAAATGTAATTTAGGTTTAAAGGAATTCAGGCTAAACGCGATTTAGGTTAAATGAAATTTAGGTTAAATGCAATTTAGGTTAAATGCAATTTAGGTTAAATGCAATTTAGGTTAAATGCAATTTTGGCTGAATGCATTTTATGCTTTTTGATTTTAGGCCTTATGGGATTTAGGCTAAATGAGATTTAGGTTAAATGGGATTTAGGTTAAATAGAATTTAGGTTAAATGAGATTTTGGTTAAATGGGATTTAGGTAAAGTGAGATTTAGGCTGAATGCGTTTTTGGTTAAATGGAATTTAGGTTAAATGGGATTTAGGTTAAATGGAATTTAGGTTAAATAGGATTTAGGTTAAGTGGAATTTATGTTAAATGAGATTTAGGTTATATGGGATTTAGGTTAAGTGGAATTTAGGTTAAATGAGATTTAGTTTAAATGGGATTTAGGGGGAGTGAGATTTAGGCTGAATGCGTTTTAGGTTAAATGGAATTTAGACTAAATGCGTTTTAGGTTAAATGGGATTTAGATTAAGTGGAATTTAGGTTAAATGAGTTTTAGGTTAAATGGGATATAGGTGAAGTGAGATTTAGGCTGAATGCATTTTAGGTTAAATGGAATTTAGACTAAATGCGTTTTGGGTTAAATGGGATTTCGGTTAAGTGGAATTTAGGTTAAATGAGATTTAGGTTAAATGGAATTTAGATTGAATGGGATTTAGGTTAAATGCAATTTAGGTTAAATGGAATTTTGGCTGAATGCATTTTAGGCTTTTTGATTTTAGGCCTTATGGGATTTAGGCTGAATGAGATTTAGGTTAAATGGGATTTAGGTAAAGTGAGATTTAGGCTGAATGCGTTTTAGGTTAAATGGGATTTAGATTAAGTGGAATTTAGGTTAAATGAGATTTAGGTTAAATGGGATATAGGTGAAGTGAGATTTAGGCTGAATGCATTTTAGGTTAAATGGAATTTAGACTAAATGCGTTTTAGGTTAAATGGGATTTCGGTTAAGTGGAATTTAGGTTAAATGAGATTTAGGTTAAATAAAATTTAGGTTAAATAGGATTTAGCTTAAGTGGAATTTATGTTAAATGAGATGTAGGTTAAATGGGATTTAGGTTAAGTGGAATTTAGGTTAAATGAGATTTAGGTTAAATGGGATTTAGGTGAAGTGAGATTTAGGCTGAATGCGTTTTAGGTTAAATGGAATTTTGGTTAAATAAAATTTAGACTAAATGCGTTTTAGGTTAAATGGGATTTAGATTAAGTGGAATTTAGGTTAAATGAGATTTAGGTTAAATGGGATTTAGGTGAAGTGAGATTTAGGCTGAATGCATTTTAGGTTAAATGGAATTTATACTAAATGCGTTTTAGGTTAAATGGGATTTAGGTTAAATGGAATTTAGGTTAAATGAGATTTAGGTTAAACGGAATTTAGGTTAAATGGAATTTAGGTTAAATGGAATTTCGGTAAAATGAGATTTAGGTTAAATGAGATTTAGGTTAAATGGAATTTAGATTGAATGGGATTTAGGTAAAATGAAATTTAGGTTAAACGCGATTTAGGTTAAATGAAATTTAGGTTAAATGCAATTTAGGTTAAATGGAATTTTGGCTGAATGCATTTTAGGCTTTTTGATTTTAGGCCTTATGGGATTTAGGCTAAATGAGATTTAGGGAATATTCATGCGCCTCTGCTGGCACGGGTTAATATTAATCAATCAGGCTGCAATTTTACAGAATTTTTTTTTTTTATATTGGAACCAAACTGGAGGGTATCGTAAACATAATTCAAAAGTCGTCTTTTTAACAGACACCCTACTGCGCATTTGCGCTTAGAGCATATCTGTTCTATTCGCTTGTGAGAAACTTCAGGAACGACGTAACAGCTGACTAATTTAGTTTAAAAGTATCGTCAAAGGTATTTGATTCTCTAGTTAATTAATTTCATCAACCTGCTCGTAATTTACTCTTATTTAATGCTACAATTTTGCCAATTTAAAAAATAAGTTAAAAATGCTTAATATTCCAAATTTTGCCAAGATTTTTGAAGCTTGTATTATTCCTTTTTTAAATAATGATATTGTTATTAACGGAACAGTAGATGTAAGGAAAAATATAAACATGACTTTTTTTACAAAACGTTTTTATTTCACAATAATTCCCTTATCACTTGTTGTCACTATCTCTCTTCAAAATAAACTCAAAGACAAAAATAGAAGTATAAGTCGTAATAATCCATTACAAATTGAATAACACGTAGAATAATTATAATATATTATTTATGCTTAAGTTACGAACGTAACATTATTATTATTCTTTATAAAAACGAAAAAAAAAGACAAGAAGAATCAGATGCACTTGGTGCACATACAGGTTTACATTCAACGTTAATGTAAGAAGTTTAAAAGGTGATCTATAAATGGAATCACCTCCAACGAAGTAATCGGCGGAGCAATAAAGCCATAAAGCCTCACAGTAGTAGGAATGTGACCACTGTGGGCAGTGATACCTATATACGTGGGTTCGCAAACTAGTAATTCTTATCATTGTCACATCTGTATTACTATGGTGTGCACTATAAAGTATTATATACACCATATGTAATCTAAAACACACACAAATATATATATAGTCACTCTCAATTTTCTTCTTGTTTCAGTCAAATTGCATTCTCACTCACATCAGAAGAGAAGCTACCCTTCCGATCGAATTTCTTCCTGTTCACAACAACTACGAGAAATGAATTGCGGACATTTATGAATATTAAAATCATACACACTCCCATGATAAAGAAATGCAAAACTGTACACGTTCGCGATCTGCATTTTTTTACACTCAAGACAAATCATAAATATTGATCAAGATACATATTTACGATGTGAAAATACCAGAGTTAATTTCTTATCAACAAATAATTAGATGTAATTGTGCAGTTTGTCATTAAATAAGTGTAAGAAGAATAAACGTATTCTGCATAATTGTGAATAATAGTCAAACAGTAGCACTAGAATAATAATAATAATAACATTTACTATTTCTACATTTCAAATTTTACTGTACGTATTTCAAAATTCTTTAGGGATCAAGTTGATATTTCTTAAAATGTCAGAATAAAAGCTTTTATGCTGCTTTTTTAAAGCAACAATTTTCATTTTACTTTTTATTTAAAGTCACGAAATACTGTTAGTCATAAATTTTACTGTACTCTCTAAATTTGAATAACAATGTTAGCTAAAGCTTACGGTCTTCCTAAGATTCATAAAGATAATGTACAGCTTTTTCCGATTATTTTTTTAAACAGTCCGACGCATTTTTTATCAAAAATTTTGTAAAATGAATTAAAAAATTGTATCTCTGTACCAAATTCACATATCAAGAATATCTTTGAATTGAAAGCAAATTGAATAATTATGTTTTGGATGACGATTACACTTTGCTCTCTTTTGATGTTAGCTCATTGTTTACTAAAGTGTCCTGTGACCTAGTTGTACAATAAAGTTTAGATCGATGTTTTATTTCTATGAATCATAAATGTAAAATTCCTTTTTATGATATTGTTGACTGTTCAAAATTTTTATTCAATTATACTTTATTCAATTTTTTTACTTTTAACGGAAAATTTTATAAACAAACTTACAGAATTGGAACCCCTAGGGGCTCACCAGTCTCCCCGTTATTTGACGACATTGTGATGGAGGATCTGGAAACTGATTGCTTAAAAATTTAAAAAAAAAACAATTCTATCCCACTTTTCTATTTTAGATATGTTGATGATACGATTTTAGCAATTAAAAAGATATCCAAATTGCTATTGATGTTTTCAATTCATAGAACCAAAAACTACAGTTGACAACAGAAATGAAAAAAAATGATTGGGAAAATTTTCTTGAATAACACTTATTAAATTTAATAATAAAATCATCACAGATTGGTTTAGAAAAATAACTTCTCCAGACAGAGTTATGAATTATTTTTTAGATCATCCAGTTCAACAGAAGAAGAATAATATTGTCTACAATTTGTTGGACTGAACTCTTTTACTTTCCCATAAAAAATGTCATGTTACTAAAATTTAAGGAAAGTAAAGTTAGTTTTAATAAATAATAATGAGTACCCCTTTGATTTTATTAAAAACACATAAAAATCCGCATGAACAAAATAAAATTTTCAGACAAATTTTCTTTTAAAAAGCTTAAACTTTAAACACATTTAAATTTGTACAAAATAAAAACTACATTCAAATTTTACGGGTGTATTTTGCTTAATTTCTGAAATATTCAAGTTTAAAATTTATTGCAAAGGTTAATTTTTTTAAATTAAAGAATGTAATTCCTGAGTATGTTCCACCATTTTTGAACTTGAATAAAAATTTTTTGTAGGAATTAAACATTTTTTTCAAAATTATTTTCGATTATTTTACTTGGGGGCGGATTTTAATGGTTTCTAATGTTTGTTGTCAATTTGAGAAAAAGGGCATATTCCTGAGAATATGTTACACTATTTTGGAACTTAATTAATATTTGTTTTCTGAATTTAATAATTTTTTTCCCATTATGTTTTTAATACTTGTTAATAATTTGAAAATTAGAGGGTGTATTCCTGAATTGGTTGCACTATTTTAGAACTTCAATAGAATTGTTTGTAGGAATTTATTTTTTTTTTCAAAATGATTTTTGATTATTTTCCTTAGAGGTGATTTTTTAAAGATTACTATAATATTTGCTATCACTTGAAAAAATTAGAGGGCATATTCCTTAGTATGTTTCACCATTTAAGAACTTGAATATAATTTTTTTTTGTAGAAATTTACAATTTTTTTCGAAATTATTTTCGTTTATTTTACTTAAGCTAGGTTTTTAGGTGTTGATTATTCTTGTTATCAATTGGAAAAATAAGGGGTTTTCTTTCTGGGTATGTTTCAACATTTTAAAAGTTGATTAGAATTTTTTTTGTAGAAATTGGTATGTTTAAAATAATTTTTTTCAATTATTTTTCTTAAGGGAAGTTTTTGTGAGTTGTTATGTTTTCTTATCTATTAGAAAAATTAGCACATATTTTTTTTCATATTTATTTTCGATTATTTTACTTACAATTAGAGGCGGTTTTTGGAAATTGTTATCTTTCGATTAATTGAAACATTAAATTAAATAACTTTTTGATAATTATAATGATTGATTGATAAATTAGTAATACTGAAATTATAAACTTTTAACTTTCAAAAAATAGTAGTACATTCACAAGATAATTTTCATATTCTTAAGGAAATTGTTATCACAGTTAGTAAAGTATTCAGCTCGTTAATAATAGTGTACAAGCATTACATATTTTTGCAAAATAAAAATTTATCTATTTTATTGACGTCAAATAAGTGATAAAATGCTAAACATTTTCTTGAGTTAAGGTTTTTATAAAAGTAAACAATAATACAACGTCCTTATTTATTTTATTATTTTATTTTTTGTTATTAAATTTAAATCATATTTCATTCATGAAAGCATTAAAATGGATGCCTAGAGAAAATATTGGACGCGAAAGTTGCCTGAAAATATTTTTCTAATTCGTTGTTGTTTTTTCATTTGTTATTTGCTTTAACTGTTAATTAAATAGAATAAATTAGCTTTTTATAAGAATCTGTTTTGTAATATCATTTGTCCAAAAAATGTTATTCAATACAATTTATTATTGGTACTGCCAACAAAACATTTTAATAAACCCAAATAAAATTAAAGATTAATTACTCAGCAAAACTATTTTGTTACGATTACATTGTTAATTTTTTTCAGTGTAAGTGAAATTATTATTCTCATATCTTTAAAATATGCTTTGTTTTTCAATAGAAAATTGTTATAGTTCTAAACTAATAATTATTTAAAACGTACTAAAATGACTGGTTATTGAAAAGATAATACGTTTTATCTATAATAACAGTGCTATTATATTTACTGAAAGTACACAAATACTCTAATTTTTAAAATTAAGCTTCATAATAATTGAGAAAGCATACTGAAAAGAAGTTACAATTTTTAATACAGATTTTCACAGTAAATTAAAATAATGAGCGTTTTAAAAAATATTATCTTTCTTTTGTTAATAATATTTATTACTGAGAGCGTATTATTCGTAGATGGCTGTAAGTATTTAAAACAATTGAACGTCTTTAAGCTTCTTATTAACCCTTTATGGCACACGATTTTAAAAACAGAGAAAACATTTTTTCTAGCATCAATAATTTATATTGTATTTTTTTAAAACTACCTTGTTAGGTAGTCAGGTTTAATTAAGATATTTCTCCAATGGGCAGTCCATTCCAAAAGTTAGTATTTCAGTTAATAGCGATTATTAATTAATATAATTTATTTCTTAACTTATTATTGACCATGAATGTTTGATCAGATATTGGCCAATAGTTTTTTAATAAGAATGTTTAAAAAATTAAAAAAAGTTGCTAAATTTTCAACGTTTTTTAAAGATACCTTTTTCCAAAGTCTGTATCTTTTTTTACCATTTTTTAAAAAATGGTACAATTTAGGTACTAACAACTTCACCTCGTCAGATTTTTGAAAAAGTGGATCATTTTTTGAATAAAGCAATTTGTTTATCAATATTTAGAAAAATTTAGAAATATATTTCTAAACAAATTGCTGTATTTAAAAAATTATCTACTTTTTCTTCACATGTTCTGAAAGAAGAATAGAGTAAACCAGGTGTGTGTGACGTCAAATGTCCGTAAGATTTGAACATTTTGTCAAGGGGTCGTTCACATACCATGTGGATAGTTGTGGGGGGAGGGGGGTCAAAACAAATATCCACGTGAACCAAGTAAAAATTTTTAACTGACTTTAAAATTTTGAGACACAGTTTTTTCGACAGGATATCTCAAGAACGCTTCAACTTTCAATTATTTAATCAAATTTCAATTAATATTTTCATTTTTAAATATTTTTGTTATTTCGCAATTGTTTCAATATTTTTAAATATTCAATATTTTTTTTTTAAATTTTTCAATTATTTATCTCAAATTTCAATAATTTTTATCAATGTTCAATTTTTAAAATTATTTTTTTATCATTTTTTTTTTACTTTTCAATTATTTTTCAATAATGTTTCAGTATTTTTATTTTAATTTTTTATAATTTTTTAATTTTTATTAAATTTTTCAATTATTTATCTCAAATTTTAATAATTTTTATCAATACTCAATTTTAAAAAATAATTTTTCTATTATTTTTCACAAATTTCACAAATATTTTTTTATATAAAATTATTTTCATCAATTTGCAATTCTTTTCTCCAATTTGTGAGAATTTTCAATATATTTTAGTCAATTATCTAAATTTACAATTATTTTTATCTCATATTTCATTAATTTATATCAATGTTTAATTTTTTATATTATTTTTTAATTATTTTCTTATATTTTAAATATATTTTGTAATTTTATAAATACATTTTTCATATTTTAAATTTTTTTTTTAATTTTTCAAATTTTAAATATTACTTAGACTTTAAATTACTTGTACCATTTTAAAATTATTTTCTCAAATTTTTTATTATTTTAATTATTTTTTAACTAATTTCCAAAACATTTCTATTATTTTTCAATTAATTGAAGACATTTTCAATTATTATTTTTACAAATTTTAATTATTTTCTTCTATTTTCAATTATTATTATTTTACCTTAAATATTTTCTACAATTTTTAATTGCTTTTGTCATTTTTCAACTATTTTTCTTAAAATTTCTATTACTTTTTCAATCATTTATTAATTTCTTAAATTTTCAATTATTTCAGGGGGCGCAAACTTGGAGGGACTCAACATTTTTTTATATATTTTTTGTTTAATAAAAAAAATTATAAAACCAAAAAAATTAGATTACTTTTTTTAGGCAGTTCGAAGTTTATTATTATAAATGTTACTAATTGTAAGTACTTTATTAGACAAAAATTGTTTATTTACTGTATTTAAAACATTATATTAATGAAACTTTTAAAATCAATAAATATATAAAAATTATTAATAGGCAGAAAATAATTCGTTCATTTAGTAAAATTTAGTTTTTAAGTAAAAATTTCATCAATCAATTTATTTGAATAAATTAAAGAAAATATTTGAAACTTGTGGAAATTGAATTTATAATTTAGGGGAAGAATTAAAAAATAATTTAAATAATTAGAATCAAAAGAAAAATTTTAAATAATGATAAAAAGAGATGAAAATTGTAGCAAAAAATTGAAATCATAATAGAAAAGAATTATTAAAAATTGAAGAAATTTTGAAAAAAATTTAAAATTTACTATTCTCAAAGCGAGGATAATTTTAATTTCAAATCAATGAAATTTCAAACTAATTGAAGTTCGAAGAATTATAATATACCTATAATTGTAAATGTAGTCTTATTATCTCAGATATATTCTGTAATTCTTTCAATTATTTTTTACAAATTTTTATTATTTTCTTCAATTAAAAATTATTTTTATAAATTATTTTTTCATTAAATTTATTTTTCAATTAATTTTTGTCTTTTTAAATTATTTTTTGTAGTTATTTTCGAATTTTTTTTTATTATTTAACTCAAATTCTAGTTATTTTTTCAATTTACAATTATTTTCATCATTCTAAAAAAAAAATTTATTGTTTTCAATTTTTCATTATTTTTATTACTTTGCATATATTTTCTTTGAGTTTTTATTACTTTCATTATTCTTCAATTAATTTCCTAGATTTTAAAATATTTTTCTCAAATTTTAATAATTTCCTTCAATTTTCAATTATTATTGTTATCATTTAAAAATCAATTTCTTCAAATTTTAGTTATTGTCAAATTTCATTCTTCAATTGAATTCCTAAATTTTATTTATCTGATTTTTCAAGTAGTTTTTTCAATTTTAATTTTTTTTTTATTTTTTTGCATTTATTTTGGCCATCTTTTAATTAAATATATTAATTTTGTTTCAATTTATATCCTACATTTTCATTTATTATGTCAAATCTAAGTTATTGTATACACTTTTCAATGTTAATTTCCATTAAATTCGTCAATTTTTAATTTTCTTTTTTTTTAATTGATAATGATTTTCACAAATTTTATATTATTTTGATTATTTGTTTATTAATTCCGAAAATGTATTGGAAATGAAATAAATTGTTAACTTTTGCGTTACAATAATTACGATAATTAAGAAATTCTTTAATTTAATATTGTTTTATTTCTCTTCTCCCCCCTCCCTCGACCGGTGAATATTAAGTTTGCCGATGGCAAAAATCTACAAATCTCTGCCCCTGATTAAACATTTTTTTTTAACTTCTATTTTTCTAAGGAATATAGGGGTGGGGGGCGCCACAATATTTATCTCGCACCGGGCGCGAAAAACCAAAGTTACGGCTCTGTGAACGACCCCAAAGAAGGTTAAGCACGGAATCAAATTTACATTAAGTTTTCTAGGGATTCTTAATGTAAAACCTAATGTAATTGAGGACTCATTAAAAAGTTACTCTACAGTGAGTTTTTCGATAATTCCACATTGATTCCTCAAATGTTTGGTAACAATGGGAAAAATAAATAATTGCTAACAAGTATGACAAAAATGCCGAAAAATATGTTTTAGCTTATACCTTTAATAATTTCAATAGCTTTTTATTTAATTTTTAGAAAAACCATATTTATTAAAAATCCCTTTATAACTCAATAGGGGAGAGTCGGCCAAAATGCCTATAGATAAAGTTTAGAGCAAAAAAAAAAGTATTTAATTATAGTTTTGAAAAATATAAACCATCAAATATTTAGAAAACATCCTTTAAGAATATAATAAGATAGTCATTTTAAGTGTTTATTTCAGAAAAAATAGAAAAAAGAATTATTTAAATATTGATGTCAAAATTCGCCATTTTGACACACGACTGGGCAAATCGCCTGTGCACAAAAATATGGAAAAATATGAATAAAAGTAAACAATTTTTTTTTATATATTTTCTATAATCAATTATCTTGTTTATATTAAAAAAAGAACTAGCTGTGAATACAAAAATATAATCTTTTTGTCATAAAACTAAAATTTTAATCCAAAGCAGACCGACAAAAAATGGAAATAAAGTCTATAACAAATAAGTAAAGCTTCTACAATTATAAAAAATCATACAAAAGTAAATTAAACACTATAATAAATTACAAAAATACCTGCTCGATTGAAAACTGCGTGAGTTTTAGGAAGAAAACGACAATTTTGGCATTCAATGCCAAATGTGACAGGTTAATTCGCCATGATTCTTTATAGTCACGTGACAACACGTATATGTATTTTTTCTGCGCATGCGCACTTCTTTTGATTCATCCCGCGCTTATTTAAAATCATGTTTTAAAAATATATTAAAAATGATTCTTCAATGCATAATTATTATAATTATTATTAATATAAATGCAATAATTAATATAATTAATTTGTTAAAACACTAATTTTTTATACAGAAGCAGTAACAACTTGATATTTAGTTTCTACATCAAAATATACGTGTAACCCGAGAGATTTTCCGTATCATACGTATCTTGTTTAGAAGTTTTACAGCATATAGGCAATTTAACCAAGGCAATTTACCCAAAAACACACGATGTAATTAAACTAATTATTTTCATTTTAGAACTCATTTTTATAAATTAAGTCAAAGTGATTAGATAGCTAAATATTCAAGGATTAATTTTAAAAAAAAATTATGTACGTATGTGAGATAGAAGTGCATGTTTTCTAATCTTTAAAAATGAAAAAATTATCGTTGGAAAGCATCATTTTCACAATTCTTTAATAAATTATTTAATAATAAACTGATAAACATGAAACTTTACAGAAATCATCTTCACCTTAATATACTTCATAATTAAAAACAATTATGATTAATATTTATTTTTGGCCAAGTTATTAACCATTGCCAATTTACCCAATTAGGCATTTTACCCGACTCTCCCCTACAAAGTTGGTTCTGTGTTTAGCCTTACTGACAAAAGGACCAAACCTTACGGACTAGTAAAGTCACACTGGATTACTTTAAAAAATTAATTTAAATCAGTTATGGTACAAGTTTGAGTATTTTTCAGTTCGCGGTAGACCAGCTCCACTTGTAGGTTGTGGTACCCAAGGAGGTGCTTGCTACCCACGTGTAGCCTGTTCTCTGCCCTCTCCGTCGAAGACACGATGCCCCAATGCTCCTGGAGGGATTGGTAAAGTCTGCTGTAAACGGGGATAAACCTAATTGTGAAAATCATGAGAATTTTAAAAAATAAACAATAAATTGTATGAAAAGTGGTTTAAATAAAAATCTGCCTTAACGTTCTCTTTTGGCTGTATAGTGGGATTTTAGTTTACTAGCAAAATGCATTTGAATTTTAGATGATATTGAGTTGGGATATCATGCTAACGAGAAAGAAAATTACACAAAAAAACTTCTCAAACAACATGCTGGGCTTATTTTTATAGATTTTTTTATCAAACATTTCAGAATTTGTACTTTAATAGTTGCTTTCTTATGTGTAAAAGATGACAAACTATTTACTTACAACAATAAAAAAAAATCCCGAAAGAATATCATTTTATACATCAGCTTGCCTCCTGTAATTATGTTAAAATTCGCATTTTTCAAAATTCGACTAGAGAGAAACTCGAAAAATTAAAATTCGGCAAAACGGAAATTATATCTAATGAAATTCTGCACATAAATTGAAAATTCTAAATAATGAATTTTAAAACTTAATCATATACGTCTGATGTAATGGGCATTACAAGATTGGAATTTGGTGAAGAAGTATGCGTTCCATTCTATAATCTGTATCAATTTACTTAAGTAGTGTGATTTTCTGAAATAAAAGTACACGTGGAGACTATAATCTATTTCGAGAAGATAAGTCTCTGTTCTATTAAAACACATAAATAGAAACTACTAAATCAGCCAAGACTAACCAAATGGCCCCAGCTTCTTTAATCTCTCAAACCTTGAACTTTATAAATTCGACGGATCAGTGAACTCGTAATCCAGAAAATCACTGGATCAGCCCTCTGCCAATCTACTCTGCTTACAAACTTTTGTCCGACGAATCGACTTAAAAGCGAGAGAAGAAATGAAGAGGTTAAAAGGAAAGAGATTCGATCTTATCCTCAAATGTACCCAAAATAATTTGAGGTTCGAGTATACCTAATGTCCATGTAACATAAACCCAGATACCCTCTCTCCTTATTTTAAACCAAATTACAATCGAGACTATACGATAAAAGAAAATTGTAAGCCAATTTTGCAAAATGTACATTATTCCTGAATATATATACCTATAAATGGTATATAAAGGTGCACGGAAAAAAATCTGAACTCATATTTGATGCATTTCATTTTAAGCTACACGGAGAAAAAAGGTTAGTTGACTTAACTGCTGGGTCAAAATAAGTGAAATGGGACACTTGAGAAATTTTTGTTTCCGATTTTCAAGTTACATTTTATGGATGTATGAACATATTTTTCCCCCTAAACTATTTTTTAAAAATTTTATTTATTTTGGAATTAAACAGGGGTTGAAAAAATGTGGATACTTCATAAACATTAACAGAAAAGTTTGTATGATTCAAAAATGTAGATTTGTTTGTTTCAATACATGTGATTTACAACCTCGGAATTAGATTAAAAAGTATGTAAATTGAAAGTTCAAAACTACTAATCTAGTTTTATATCAATAATAATAATAATTGAAAATAATAAAATTCTCTATAACTTTTAGATTTGCATTAAAAAATTCGAAAACACTGTATTCTTTCGTTGGCAAATAATTTCCACATGTACTTTTCTAAAATAAAACAACAATACTTCAACTTTCACTTTTCCATTAAAATAAGTGCAAATCTATTAACTGATATGATAAAAACAAAAATAATAATTAACAATAATAAAATTTTCTGCACCTTTTCAATTTACAATTAAAACAAAAGAAGATCATGAAAATTATTATTATTATTACTAATTTGTCATCAAATGTAAGGAGGATTGTCATGTGACTGAACTTAAATAATAACTCACATTTCTCTAATCTTAAACTTTATCATTGAAAGTGTTAAATTACTAACTTAATTTTATGTTTCAATATAATGTTAATAGTTAAATATAATTAAATTTATTAAATAAAAAGAAAGCAATGAAAAACATTGTTATGATTATTCACCCATACATAAATCTGCAGAAGATTGATATATAAACACTTTACTGCTTTTTTTTATAAAACCCTTTTCTCCAAAAGTAAATTAAAATTTCAATTAAATATTACAAAATTACAAAATAAAAAGAGTACAACTAACCTAAAATATTATTCTTAGCTAACTACCACCAAAATAACAACAAAAAACTATCGATAAATATCGAAAATATTGTTGACCAATGAGAGAGCGAATTGTCGAAAGGTATTTCTTTCATAAATTTCGAGGTCAAACCTCATTTTTAAATTATAATAAGGTAGTTATTTTAAGTACTTATTTCATAAAAAATAGAAAAAATAATTATTGCACAAAAATGTAGAAAATTATGAATAAAAGTAAAAAAAAAAATTTTATATTTTTTCTATAATCAATCATCTTGTTAATATTAATAAAAGAACTGATTTTGAATACAAGAATATAATCTTTTTATCATAAAACTAAAGTTTCAATTCAAATCATTCCGACAAAAAATGGAAATAAAATCTATAACAAATATAAATAAAGCTTCTACAATTATAAAATAACTTACAAAAGTATATTAAACACTGTAATAAATTACAAAAATAACTGCTTGCTTTAAAATAACGTGAGTTTTAGAAAGAAAATGTAAAATTTGACATTTAATGACCAATGTGACAGGTTAATCCGCCATGATTCTTTATATAATCACGTGACTCACGTAACTCTCGCATTCGTACGTATTTTTTCTGCGCATGCGCACTTCTCTTGATTGATCCCGCACTTATTTTAAATCATGTTTTAAAAATATATTTAAAAAGACTCTTCAATGCACAATTATTATAACTATTATTAATATGAATGCAATAATTAATATAATTAATTTGTTAAAACAATGATTTTCTGTGCAGAAGCAGTAACAACTTGAAATTTAGTTTCTAGATCTAAATATACGTGAGCCTACAAATTTTCCGAATTATCCAAAAACATACAATGTATTTAAACTAATTAATTTTATTTTAAAACTGATTTTTATTAAATTAAATCAAAGTGTTTAGAAAACTAAATGTTTAAGGACAAATTTAAAAAAAAAATTATACGCCTTTGTGAGGTAGAAGTATATATTTAATAGACACTTAAAGCTCGTTTTAAATAAAAATCTACTAAACAAATCTTATTATTAATATTTGAAAAATTATATTAAAATTATCTTCATAAAGAATAATTCATTCATATACTTAATTCATAATATATATTATAATGTATAATTAATTTCCAATAACATTAAATTTCAAAATTCTCATGTTTGATTTAAATTCAATTTTAATTAATGTTTACTGACTCATTTTACTGATTTTTAAAACGTTAAGTTTTATAAAAACTGTCTACCGAAAATATTCTAAAATATTAAAAACTTAATTAAATCAAGCTTGAACTTCCAAATATTAATTTATTTTACATTTTCAAATTGGACATAATAAAATTTATTGCTTATTTTAATATAAAATAAATAATGTAATTAAAAAAAATAATAATTAACTAAAACATAAATTTTTGAATTTGGCGCTACGTCGACAGTGCGGCACCGATAGTTATAAATTTCATATTATGGGGTTGTAACCTTGCGGCTTGAAACACTTTTGTTTTTATGTTTATAACCCTAAATTATAAGTGACACTTAAATGAACAACTATAGAAGCAATTATCTTTAAAATTAAACAAACTATTTCAGACTAATTTGATTATATAGATAAATATATTATTTCTTATTATATAACTATTTATTATTTAACAATATTTTCTATTTTTTGTTTTATTTAAATTATTGAACTTGGTTTAATCATTTTGATAAGTTTTAACTGTTACTCAATCTAAGACAAGGTTTTTTCTGTACAGCATATTCCACGCCAATTTTTAGGCTAAAAACATAAAAATTGAATATTCGAAAAAAATATTGAAACTTGAGAATCTAATATTAATATATTGCTTTAAAAAAGTGTTTTGATGTAAATTTTAATGTAGAATCCAAACTCGTAATCAAAACGTGTTTATTATCGCGCAAAAGTACATGTTGTCAAATAAAATATATATAATCTCTCGAAATAATAGAGTAATTAAAAACTTAAATGGGAATTGTTTAATGACCCTGTACAGCTTACTCCAGTTCGCGTTTTTATAAGCTTTTTTATTTCGAGTCTTTGATGAGATGAGATAAGGCAAAATAACCATTCCAAGTTAATGAAACTGGGGTCATGTTTATTCATGAGAAGTTGTTTGTTGGTCAACCCAAACAAAGTTATAAATTCCATCAGCTCTTAAGATTTATTTAATGTATCACAAAAGTCCTTTGATTTGAACTTATTTCAGTTGTTTCCAAGTTTTATAATAATAATAATAATAATATAGGGGAGAGGGACCCAACCCCCTTTCGATTTATTGCTCTAAAATCCAAACCGAATAAAATATATTAAAATGTTTTATACCAGATGAAAGTACAATATATAAGGTAACTTATGGCCACAGAGATAAAATTTTATTTTGAACATAAACATTTTTTCTGGTTGTTAAAATTTCCGATCGAAAAAAAAGTGTCCCCAAGATAGTAAATAAAAAATAAACATCGTGTATCAATTCTTAAACTAATTTTTAACCAAGTGCTGTGTTTTCCGGGGCACATATTGATATAATTTTTTTCGATAAATCTCATATTTGAAGAATCCTTGCGGGCATACTATAATAAAAATAAACATATGTGAGGACGATAAATATTCCAAGTGACAAAATAAATCCCCTAAAGTAATTTTCTTGTACAAATTTAGAAAAATTTGTTTTCATCGAAGAAAAACTCAAGCATATGTTTGCCCTCCATGACTCTTGTTGTTTATATTTACAAAAGCGTAGAGTGTCATTTGTAAAAATAAATTCCACAATTATCAAACTTGGAATGCTGCTCTTCGATTTTCAGCTCAAGAAATCCCGATACAATTTTTTTCCAATGACAGAATATATAAGTTTACGAGTTTTTTCCACCCCTGAAAATCTCTCCCCTGACATTTGGGATAAATTAAGGTTGCCTGTCGCACAAGATCTTATAATACACAAGACACGCGTTTCGTGTGCGTTAATAGCAACAAGTAACTTTTATCTGTCAGTAGGATATACGCTCGACTACTCTATATTTAGTTCTCTCTTACTCTCATAGCCACTATATAGAAGCGTGAAAATACAAAAGAAAGAAGAGGATATAATGGCCGAGAAAAAAATGCTATAGAGGGATCATATACTATACAAAGAAGAGATGAGAGAGACGATCTTAAGCTACTTTCACAACAGTGGAAATGAGATTTGATAAAAGTGCACCAAAAGAAACTCAGAGAGAGGAATCACTAACTTCAAAATGTCAAACTCGACCGATGTTAAACTTTCTTTTGTCTTCCATTCCTCGAGACGGAATCACGTCGAGAAAAGGAGATTGATCCAATTCAATTCTTTACTTGAGAGATTTTATAGTTTCAAAGTTGCCATGATCTGATTTAAAAAAGAAATTTACCCATTTTCTGTGGAAAATATCGAGGAGAAAACTTACCATCAAGTATTTTTTTGAAAAATTGCAGAAATATTAGAATTTGATTTTTTTGTAGGAGAATCTATTCACAGGAGGTCCACCTTCCCAGTAACAGTGGCAGTTTTACGTGGGGGCGATTGGGGCGACCGCCCCCCCCCGATAATCTTATATTTGTATAAGAGAGAGAGAGATCCCATATATCTCCCCTCCCGAACACGTTGCCTAAAGCCGCCCCTGGTGGCTAAAAAAAACCTAAAAAACTCTCTGGCCTACCCTACAATGTATTTGAGATAATAAGGATATTTGTAAATATTAAATGCAAGTTGTTTTTATGCACAATAAAATCTTAGCAACTTTACTCAGTTAAAAAAAAAGATTAATTGACTTTTTGGCACTCTTTATACATATATATTTAAATTTCGAAATCTCATCTTCTGATGTCAATAGTAACCTCCAAAACAGTGGCGTAATTTGGATTAGAGAACCTCCCCGCAGAAAGGAAAATTAGGCCCCCCCCCCTTTCTTAGAAAATTTCAAATAAAATTTTAGGCGTTCCTATAGTTATTGAAATTCAAGGCAACAATTTTAAATAGAAGAAAATAAAAGTAAAAATTAAAGAAAATAATTGGGAAACGAAAAAATTAATTTTAAAATAACAAGAATTTAAATTAAAAATTGAAGAAATTCCTTAAACAATAATCGAAAATTAAAGATTATAAGTTAAAATATACGAAAATAATAATTAACAGATGATAAATAGACGAAATTTGGAAAAATTAATTTAAAAATAAGAAAAATGATTAAACTTGAAGACTATACTTTAAATTTAAAAAAGGAATCAAAATTCCACAAGAAATTAGAGAAATGATTAAAAATAAAAAATTGTCATTGGAATTTGAAGAAAATAATTGAAATTTCAAGAAAACAATTTCATTACGACTAAACTAACTGAAAATTAAAGAAAATAATTTTAAAAAAAAGGTATTAAAGTAATGAGAAAAAAATGAAATTGAAAAAAAAATTTCAAAAGAGAAGAAAAAATAAAGTATTGAAGAAATTCATTTGAAAATATCAAATAAAAAATAAAATTATTGATTACAAGTTAAATTTTAGAAAATAACAAAAAATGACAGAAAATCTTTAAATAAAACATTTTTCTGAATTTAAAAATGAGACAAATAATTAAAATGGAAATAATTTAGATTTAAAGAAATATCATACAGATTGAAGTCATTAACTAAAAAGCGACAAAAATAAATTAAGTTTTTAGGCTCCCTAAGAAAATGATTTTTTTGAAGAAATAAGGAAAATATTGATGAAATTGATAAAAAATTAAAAGGAATTTTCAATTGTAAGAAAATATAAAATACTACAAATATAAATTAATAAGAACTTAAAATTTCAAATAAAATACTAAAAAGTTAAAAAAATATTAAAAAAAAAATAATTGAAAATTAAAGAAAAATATTTTAAAATACATTAGAAGTGTAATTGAAATTTTAGAATCACCTAGAAAACAATTCAAATTGTTGAAACGATACTTTAAATTGGGCCCCCTTTCTTGGAAAATTTCAAATCAAATTTTAAGCGATCCTATAGTTGAAATTCAAAACAACAATTTTAAATTAAAGAAAACAAAATTAAAAATTAAAGAAAATAATTGAGAAACGAAAAAATTAATTTTAAAATAACAAGAATTTAAATTAAAAATTGAAGAAATTCCTTAAACAATAATCAAAAATTAAAGATTATAAGTTAAAATATACGAAAATAATAATTAACAGATGAGAAATAGACGAAATTTGGAAAAATTAATTTAAAAATAAGAAAAATGATTGAACTTGAAGACAAGAATTCAAATTTAAAAAAGGAACCAAAATTCCGGAAGAAATTAAAGACAAGATTAAAAATCAAAAATTGTAATTGAAATTTGAAGAAAATAATGGAAATTTGAAGAAAACAATTTTATTATGACTAAACTAACTAAAATTTGAAAAAAATAATTTTAAAAAGAATGTAATTAAAAAAAAAATTAAAATAAAAAAAAAATTTCAAAAAAGAAGAAAAAATAAAATATTGAAAAAATTCATTTGAAAATAACAAATAAAAAAAATTATTGATTACAAGTAAAATAAGCAAAATGGAAATAATAATTTAAATTTAAAGAAACATCATACAAATTGAAGTCATTAACTAAAAAGCGACAAAAATAAATTAAGTTTTTAGACTGACTAAGAAAATGGAAGATTTCTTTGAAAAATTAAGAAAAATAATGATGAAATTGTTAAAAAAATTTAAAGAAATTATCAATTGTTAGAAAATATAAAATACTACGAATATAAATTAACAAGAACTAAAATTTCAAATAAAACACTAAAAAATTAAGAAATTCTTAAAAAAAAAATAATTGAAAATTAAAGAAAAATATTTTAAAATACATTAAGAATGTAATTGAAATTTTAGAACCACCTGGAAAACAATTAAAATTGTTCAAACAACACTTGAAAATCGCAAAAAATAACATTTTTCAAATTTGAAAAATTAAAAAATAATCTGAAATAGAATAAAATAATTGAATATTGAAGACAATACGTGAAAATTGAAGACAGACACTGAAAATTGAAGAAACTCGTTAAAAAATATCAAATATAATTAAAAATAGTACGTTACAAGTTAAAATTGAAGAAAATAATTGAATAAAGAAGAAATAAATACTAAAAATGACAAAAGTAATTAAAATTGATTAAAACAGTTTATAATAACTGAAGAAAGAAAAAGTGAAAATTTAAGAGAATAATTGAAAAAGGAAAACATTCATTTTGAAATGCCAAGAAAAATTTAAATTCAAGAAGTTCATTTGAAAACACAAAAATAATTGAAATTGAATGAAGACAATATTGTAAAAATGAAGAATTCCGTTTGACAAAAAATATCAAAAATAATTAAAAATTATAGGCTTCAAGTAGAATATTGAACGAAAAACCAAGAATTAAAAGAAATATTTGCAAAATGTGAAAACCAATTCGAATTGAAGACTGTAATTAATTATTGACAAACATAATTGCAAAATTTAAATTTTAATTAAAAATTCAAAAAATAAATAATTGAAAGCAGAAAAAAATCGCCTAAAATTGAAGAAAATTAGTTTAAAAATTAAAAGTGTATTTGAAACTTAAATTAATTCTCTTCAATTGAACAAAGTAAATGTAAATCGAAGAAAGAAAATAAAAAACATCACAATTAATTTAAAAATTAGGAAAAAATTTTAATTGAAGACAAAAATGTATAAAATGTGAAAAATAATTAAGAATTGAAGGCATTAAAAAAAATGCCTAAAAAAATTGAAAATCAAGGAAAGTGATATGATATATAAAATATAACCGGGAATATAACCGACCAAATTTCTAATGGAGAATTTATAAGAATTTAAGTTTTTATTTATTTATCAAATTAAGTCAAATTTGCTCAATCAATGTTAAATTAAAATTTGAAAAAAATAGATAATTGAAAAAACAATTACAAAATGACAAAAATAATTGACAATTGAAAACAAAATTCAAAAAATAACTAGATTAATACACAATCGAACAAAATAATTTAAAAAATCAAAGAATAATTATAAAATTTTAGGATAATAATTAAAAATTGAAAAAATTGAAGGAAATAGTTAGAAAATTGAAGAAAATATGTGAATTAAGAAAATTATTGTCAATTAAAAACAAAATTTAAAAAATGACTAGATTAATAGACAACGGAAAAAAATAATTGTAAAAATTAAACAAGAAATATTAAGTTTAATGAAAATAATTGCAAATTGAAAAATTAAAAAATTTTATAGGAATAATTGTTGGAAATAATTGCACATTTGACAACTGCATTAAAAATCGAAAAAAATAATTAAAATTGCAAAAAAAAGCCGAGAATAAATAATTATAGAAGAAAACAATTGAAAACTGAAGAATGGAAATAAAAATTGAAGAATAGAATCAAAAAATAAAGAAAATAATTGAACAATTGTATTTGAAATTAAAGAAACTTATTGCTAATCGAAAAAAGCGATAATTTTTTAATATTAATGAAAATAATTGAAAATTTAAAAGTGAAATTTAAATTTGAAGAAAATAACTGAGAATTGAAGAGAATAGTAGTTCTAGAATTGGATAATTGAATTAAAATTTTAAAACAATTTTTATCAGTGAAAAAATTAATTGAAAAAATAAGAGAATTCTTGAATATTGAGGAATCAATTAAAAATCGATAAAAAAGTTAAAGATTAAAGAAAATATTTGAAATTTGAAAAAATAATAATTAAAAATTTATTTTATTATTCAATAATACATCCCGCGTTCAAAAATTGTAAATTAAAGAATTAAATGGAAATTTCAAGAAAATAATTTATAATCAAAAGAAAAATTACAATATGACGAAAATTATTAATTAATTAACTATTGAAAAAAAATCGACAACTGATGAGAATAATCGTCATTCGTACAAAAAAAAATTTGTAATTAACGAATATTCATAAAATTGAAGGAGAATAATAAATTGCCAATTGCGAAAACTGATGAAAATTATGGAAAAAAATTGTTGAAAATAAATGAAAATTAAAGAAATCAATTGGAAATTCAAGAATTGTATTGAAAGAAAATAATTGATAATTGAGAAAATGCGGGAATTAATTATTATTAAGGAATTAATTGATAAATGAAAATTAAACAAAACAATTGGAAATTCAAGAATTGTATTGAAAGAAAATAATTGATAATTGAGAAAATGCGGGAATTAATTATTATTAAGGAATTAATTGAAAATCGATCAAAATAATTGAAATTTAAAGAACATTTTTTATAATTGAAGAAAATAATTAAAAATTGAAGAAATAAATTGAAAATTAAAAAATTAAATGTAAATTTCAAGAAAATAAATTGTCAATTTTTTCAACTTATCATTGTTTTCATCATATTTCAATTATTGTCTTTAAGTTTGGAATTTTAAAATTATTTTCCAATTATTTTCCACAAGTTTTAATAATTCCTATTTTTTAAAATTATTTTCTAAAATTTGAAAATATTTTTCTCAAATTTCCCATTATTTTCTTTAATTTTTAATCATTTTCAATTATTTAATTCCATTTTTAATTATTTGCATTACTTGTTTATTATTTTTAATTTGCTTACGTTCTTTTCCATAATTTACAAAAAAATTTTAATTATTTATCTGAAATTTTCATTTTTCTATTCAATTTTCAATTATATCTACTATTTTCTTGTATTTTATGTACCTACACAGTTGAAAATTTTGTGTATTTGTGAAACAATCGGTCCTTGTTAAATTTTTTGTATTAAAATTTAAAATTTTTCGTGTGTTGATTTAATAATTGTCATTTGATTCTTGAACATAACCTCAATTTCTTAGTAAATAACACTGCAATTTACATTTAATTTTTTGTTGTAAAACGTAAATTTCGTTTTGAAAATTCATTTTAATAATAAAGTTTAATACTGATTGAATAATATTGACTCCATAACTCGACACGATTATATTTTACCTCTGTCAAGCGAACGATAAAGAAAACAACACAAATCCCTGTGTTAAAAATTAACACAAATTTTGAGTGGACCGTTTGGAACATGTGATTTATGTTAAATTTAACACAAAATTTTTAACTGTTTATATTCTGTATGTTTTGCTATTATTTCTCTTAAATTAAAAATTGTTTTTCTCAATTTTAAATTATGTTTATCTGTTTTTATTTATTTTCTCTACTTTTAATTCTTTTCTCTCTTTTTTTTTGCAATTAACTTTTAAAAGTTTCAAGTATTTTTCTGAAATTTTCTTTAAATTTCCTCTATTTAATTATAATTATTAATTTCAATTGTATTTTTAAATTTTAATTATTTTTTTCATTTTTAAATTATTTATTATTATTTTTTCAAAATTTTCTTAATTTTTTAATCATTTTCATCACTTTTTGAATTAATTTTCTAAATTTTCAATTATTTATCTCAACTTGAATCCTTTTTTTCAATTTTCAATTATTTTCTCCAATTTTTCATTACCCTAATTTTTTTTAATTTATTTCCGAGATTTTAAATTGTTTTTCTCAAATTTAAATTACTTTCTTTCATTTTAAAATTGTTCATAATTGTTATATTTAATAATAATTTTTACACTTCATTGACTTATAGTTAATTTGTAATGATAATTATTTTGTTATATTTCCATTTTTTTAATAATAAATTGTTTGTGCTTCAAAATAATGGGGCTCATTCAAATATAGAAAATTCTCATAAATTCTCCAAAAGGAGAATATTCTCGGTTATAATCTCGAGATTATGTAACCGGATTTTAAATTACCGAGAATTTTGCAACTCTAATCCTAATGATATGTTAAGTAATTCTACAAAGTTTGGTGTCATTTTTACGTGAAATTGATAATGATTATTATTTGCTAAAAAAAAAAAAAGAATAAAATGAAAAAACAAAAAAAGTTAGAAATTTTCAAAATTAGAAAAAGGAAACAAATGACAGCTGATGATTAAAATGTAGGTACTTTTGAATCTTTCCATTGATGATATATATAATTTTGATGTTACCGAGTGGACCATCGAAATCGTTGAGTTGCATTCAATGAATGAATGACAGGATATTAAAAACCTTGCTGTGTTCTACACGTTAATTCGAACATTATAAACTGAGGGCTGATTCACGCTTTAATAAAAAGCAATTATTCTGCTTGTCAGACGGTGACGAATCAATAGATTGGACCACATCAAAAATATCAGTGATCGTCGAACTTGATGTATTCCAAAAGGGTTTAGCCATGCAGAAAATTCCAAACTGATCAAGAAAACCAAAAACAATCGCCTTATCGAAAACAGTTAAAATTTGTTTCACGAATTTTTATAAAAATTTTTTGGCCCAATGAAACAAATCCGATCATTGTGAAGTTAATTCTATTATTTTTATTACTGTAATTTTTAGTTATTACTATTGTTATAATTAGGGAAAAGCGGGTAAATTGCCATTTGACTATAAGCCCTTTTATTCAGCATAATTTTTATTATTTAGAATTTCCGTTCCACATCATTTTACTCTTGAATAATTTTTATTACATGAAAATTTTATTATGCATGATTAATAAATTACTTTAAAGTATCAATTTTTATCTCTCAGGAGTTTGATTTATCATAATTTTTATCGTTCCGGGTTTTCTATTTACGTAATTTTCGTTTGGACAAAAATGTTTCTTAAGGAGTTTTATCCAAAAATGGATTTTCTACAGATTCTTATAAAATTTAAAGGACATATTAAATGCATTATTTTATATGTATAGTTACAATTTTATCGAATTTTACCGTTCTGTTTTTAAGATTTATAAATTTATAAAGTTGGAACTTTTGCATGAAAACAGCAAAAAAACGCTCAAAATGGCTATATTTTAATTAATTAAGAAAAAACGGCTTTACTAATTTTTAAAAAAAATTAATATACTATAAAGTATAATATAATACAACTTTTACAACAATATTAAATTAATTTACCGTACAGTTGTTAAGAAAATGTTATTCAAGGTTTGTAATACTTCTCTTTTTTGAAATAACCAGGAAAGAGAAATTTTAATAGTTCTCAACGGAAAAAAAGACAGATATATTTTTAGCTGTTGCACCTAAATTTTTTATCAATACGAAATCCAGTGAAACTTTTAGGTAGATCGGCTAAACATATTTTTCAGTGTGAACTATGTCAATTAAAACAGAAAATATTTTTTTGGAATTTTTTTTTTCATTTTGATAAGTATTTTCTCAAAAAAGTTGATGAACCTTAATTTATTTTCTGTGTGAAATTAGGATCTAATGATCTTATAGACGTCAGAGAAATCAAAGGAACAGAATTAAACTTTCGCCTCGGCAATCGAATGGTAGTTTCAAGTAAGTAGACGGATTATTGGCTACCCAATTTTCTAAGAAGATCGAACTTTCGGTAAACACGCTTCGATTATCGTCACTTCATAAGCTATATTCTGAGGAAATTCGAGTTTCTCTTATTCTAGTGAAAATCTTTAGTCAAGAAATTAATTAAATTCTTCATTTGCCGTCTGGCATTGTCATGGCAATTAAATTAGCATGATTAAAAAAAGCAATTACCAACTAACATTTTTTCACTTTTCTTAAAGTTATTTAAAGAATAAGATTATTCACGTTTTAAGAAAGTTCGTTTTAGTTTCAATAAAAAAAAAAAAGAAATTATCAAGCTTTTAGTTAAAAAAAGTTCTCATTTATAAGTATAATGAGAAGGTCTCGGAAAATTTTATTTTTAATTATCTCTAACACGACTAAAGAGTAATACAGTTGATGAATATTATTCATAAATAAGTCCTTATTATTTATAAATAAATCCTTTTTAATTATAAATGACGGTTTAGAAGTGTTACAATTAAAACAGAAACAACAACAAAATTGCAGGTGTTGAAAATTTGTTTTCAAGCGTGTACTAATATACTAGAAACGTGTAACAATATTATTAGAGAGAAATCAAATATCAAATTTATTACAATACACTTGCCGGACCTTCAGAAACTCTGTTTCAAACATTTAATAAACTTACTGACACATGTTAACAAAAGTTATTATGATAAGCTAAATATAACGATCTACTGTCAAACAAATCATACAATTATATTCAACTTTCGAACTTGATTTCAGAAATGAAAAAATATTATATTAAAATCGAAGATAGGAGTAGAAGGCATATCAATGTTATTCCTAACGTGTAACTAATTTATAAATTAATTTACTAATTACATTCTAATATACAACAGGAATATAGAAAAAATGTATTAAAAATATAAGAGATCTTATACATTAAAAACTTATCGAAATAGTGGGGTAAGTTTCGAATCAACTTTAACTCTTAACTTGCAAAAGACGTTTAAAAAGATGTATATGAATAATTAAAAAAAAATTTCAAATAATGAATTTCAATGAAGCGTTTATAGTGAAACAATAGCGACTTTTATTGAAAACAAATCACGGTTCACGGTCATGAAATAAAAAATTTTTGTTCCAGCAAATTGAGGTGGAAGTGAAGTAGAAGTGAAGTGAAGTGAAAGTAAAGTGAAATTAAAGTATAAGTGAAATAAAATTAAAGTGGAAATAAAGTGGTAGTGAAGTGTAATTGAGGACAAAGTAAAATGGAATTGAAAAGGAATTGAAGTGGAGGTAAACTTGAAGTTGATTAGAAGTAAAGTGAAGAAAAGTGGACGTGAAGTGAAAGTGAAATGAAGGTGAAGTTAAGGTGAAACAAAATTAAGGTAGAAGTGAAGTGAATATGAAGTGGATTTGAAGTAAACGTGAAGTGAAAGTGAAGTGGAATTGAAGTTTAAATGAAGTAAAATGAAGTGGAAGTGAAATATAAGTAAAGTGAAAGTAAAGTAGAATTAAATTGAAATTAAAGTGGAAGTAAGGTGAAATTGAGGAGAAAGTAAAAGCGGAATTGAAAAGGAATTGAAGTGGAGATAAACATAAAAGTTAATAAGAAGTGAAGTAAAGAAAAATGGACGTGAAGTGAAAGTGAAATGGAGGTGAAGTTAAGGTGAAATGAAATTAAGGTAGAAGTGAAGTGAACTTTGCAGTAGATTTGAAGTAAATGTGAAGTGAAAGTGAAGTGAAAGTAAAGTGAAATGGAGTTGAAGTGGACGTGAAGTGAAATTGAGGTGGAAGTCATGTAGAAGTGAAATGAAAGTAAAGTAGAATTGAAGTGGAATTGAAATGGACGTGAAGTGAAATTGAGGTGGATAAGTGAAGTGAAAATAAGTGTAATTAAAGTGAAATTAAAGTGGAAGTGACATAAAGTTGAAGTTAAAATGAAGTGGAAGTGATTTAAACTTGAAATGGATTTTAAGTAAACGTGAAGTGAAAGTAAAGTGGAATTGAAGTGGACGTGAAGTGAAATTGAGGTGGAAGTCATGTAGAAGTAAAATGAAAGTAAAGTAGAATTGAAGTGGAATTGAAGTGGACGTGAAGTAAAATTGAGGTGGAGAAGTGAAGTGAAAATAAGTGTACTTAAAGTGAAATGAAAGTGGAAGTGACATAAAATTGAAGTTTAAATGAAGTGGAAGTGAATTAAACTTGAAATGGATATGAAGTAAACGTGAAGTGAAAGTAAAGTGGAATTGAGGTGGACGTGAAGTGAAATTGAGGTGGAGAAGTGAAGTGAAAATAAGTGTAATTAAAGTGAAATTAAAGTGGAAGTGACATAAAATTGAAGTTAAAATGAAGTGGAAGTGAATTAAACTTGAAATGGATTTGAAGTAAACGTAAAGTGAAAGTAAAGTGGAATTGAAGTGGACGTGAAGTGAAATTGAGGTGGAAGTCATGTAGAAGTGAAATGAAAGTAAAGTAGAATTGAAGTGGAATTGAAGTGGACGTGAAGTGAAATTGAGGTGGAAGTCATGTAGAAGTGAAATGAAAGTAAAGTAGAATTGAAGTGGAATTGAAGTGGACGTGAAGTGAAATTGAGGTGGAAGTCATGTAGAAGTGAAATGAAAGTAAAGTAGAATTGAAGTGGACGTGAAGTGGACGTGAAGTGAAATTGAGGTGGAGAAGTGAAGTGAAAATAAGTGTAATTAAAGTGAAATAAAAGTGGAAGTGACATAAAATTGAAGTTTAAATGAAGTGGAAGTGAATTAAACTTGAAATGGATATGAAGTAAACGTGAAGTGAAAGTAAAGTGGAATTGAGGTGGACGTGAAGTGAAATTGAGGTGGAGAAGTGAAGTGAAAATAAGTGTAATTAAAGTGAAATTAAAGTGGAAGTGACATAAAATTGAAGTTAAAATGAAGTGGAAGTGAATTAAACTTGAAATGGATTTGAAGTAAACGTAAAGTGAAAGTAAAGTGGAATTGAAGTGGACGTGAAGTGAAATTGAGGTGGAAGTCATGTAGAAGTGAAATGAAAGTAAAGTAGAATTGAAGTGGAATTGAAGTGGAATTGAAGTGGACGTGAAGTGAAATTGAGGTGGAGAAGTGAAGTGAAAATAAGTGTAATTAAAGTGAAATAAAAGTGGAAGTGACATAAAATTGAAGTTTAAATGAAGTGGAAGTGAATTAAACTTGAAATGGATTTGAAGTAAACGTGAAGTGAAAGTAAAGTGGAATTGAAGTGGACGTGAAGTGAAATTGAGGGGGGAAGTCAAGTAGAAGTGAAATTAAAGTAAAGTAGAATTGAACTGAGATTGAAGTGGAAGTGAAATGAAATTAAGGAGAAAGTAAAGTGGAATTCGAAAAGAATTAAAGTGTAAGTAAACTGGAAGTGAATAAGGATTGAAGTGGACTTGAAGTGAATGTGAAGTGGAGGTGAAGTTGAATTGAAGTGGGTGGGATGTGAAATTGAGGTGGAAGTGAAGTAGAGGTGAAGTGAAAGGAAAGGAAAGTGGAACTGAATTGAAATTGAAGTGAAAGTGAAATAAAATTAAAGAGAGAATGAAGTGGAAGTGAAGTAAAATTAAGGAAAAAGTAAAATGGAATTGAAAAGGAATTGAAGTCAGTGGCGGCTTTAGGCAAAGTGTTCGGAAGGGGCAATATATGGGATAGAAAGAGATAGCACCATATTGCTCTCTCTCTCTCTCTCTCTCTCTCTTATACAAATATAAGATTCTCGAGAATTAAAGAGGAAGTAAAGTAGAATTGAAGTGGAAGTGAAATGAAATTGAGGAGAAAATAAAGTGAAATTGGAAAAGAATTGAAGTGTAGGTAAACTGGAAGTGAATAAGAAGTGAAATAAAAAGAAGTGGACTTGAAGTGAAAGTGAAGTTGAGGTGAAGTTAAGATGATGTTAAGATAAAGTTGAGGTGAAATGAAATTGAGGTGGATATGAAGTGAAGTGAAAGTTAATTAGACGTTAAGTGAAATTACAGCTTAATTGAAGTGGGCGTGGAATGAAATTGTATTGAAATTAAATAGGAAGTGAACTGGAAGAAAAGTAAAGTTGAGGACAAAGTAAAATGGAATTGAAAAGGAATTGAAGTGGAGGTAAACTTGAAGTTGATTAGAAGTAAAGTGAAGAAAAGTGGACGTGAAATGAAAGTGAAATGAAGGTGAAGTTAAGGTGAAACAAAATTAAGGTAGAAGTGAAGTGAATATAAAGTGGATTTGAAGTAAACGTGAAGTGAAAGTGAAGTGGAATTGAAGTTTAAATGAAGTAAAATGAGGTGGAAGTGAAATATAAGTAAAGTGAAAGTAAAGTAGAATTAAATTGAAATTAAAGTGGAAGTAAGGTGAAATTGAGGAGAAAATAAAAGCGGAATTGAAAAGGAATTGAAGTGGAGATAAACATAAAAGTTAATAAGAAGTGAAGTAAAGAAAAATGGACGTGAAGTGAAAGTGAAATGGAGGTGAAGTTAAGATGAAATGAAATTAAGGTAGAAGTGAAGTGAACTTGCAGTAGATGTGAAGTAAATGTGAAGTGAAAGTGAAGTGAATGTGAAGTGAAATGGAGTTGAAGTGGACGTGAAGTGAAATTGAGGTGGAAGTGAATTGAAAGTAAAGTAGAATTGGACTGAAATTAAAGAGGAAGTTAAGTTGAATTGAAGTGGAAGTGAAATGAATTTGAGAAGAAAGTAAAGTGAAATTGAAAAAGAAATTAAGTGTAGGTAAACTGGAAGTGAATAAGGAGTGAAGTGAAGAGAAGTGGACTTGAAGTGAAAGTGAAGTGGAGGTGAAGTTGAGATGAAGTTAAGATAAAGTTGCGGTGAAATGAAATTGAGGTGGATATGAATTGAAGTGGAAGTTAATTAGACGTTAAGTGAAATTACAGTCAAATTGAAGTGGACGTGGAATGAAATTGTATTGAAATTCAATAGGAAGTGAACTAGAAGTAAAGTGAAGTTGAGAAAAAAGTAAAATGGAATTGAAGAGGAATTAAAGTGGAGGTAAACTAGATGTGAATTAGAAGTGAAGTAAAGAAAAGTGTACTTGAAGTGAAAGTGAAATGGAGGTGAAGTTAAGGTGAAGTGAAATTGAGGTGTAAGTGAAGTGAAGTGGAAGTGAAATTGAAGTGGAAGTTAAATTGAAATGATGTGAAAGTGAGGTGAAAGGAAAGTGGAATTTGAAGAATTGAAGTGGAAGTAAACTGAACGTGAATTAGAGGTAAAGAAGGCGCAAAGTGGAAGTGAAGTTAAATTGAATTGGAATTCAAGTGAAGGTGAAATATTATTAAAGTGGAGGTAAATTGTAAGTGAAGTGGAAATTGAAGTGAAGTAAAGTGAACTTAAAGTGGGCTTTTTAGATCTCATTTATAATTTTACAAACTTTTTTTTACTTCTTCTTACTAGCAGAAAAATATTCCACCATTTTTAAATTTAAAAAAATTATTGCATTTTCACTTACTCAACACATTTCAAACAGAAATACATAAATAACATTTTTCTATCTACTTCATAAAAAAACAATTTTTCAACACGAATTTCAAAAATAAATCAACGTTAAGGACCACGAGATAAATTTTGTACAAGAAGTTCCAAAATTTACATGTTTAGTGAATTTATCACCAGTTTCAACAAACCACCAATCTTATTAAATAAGTCATGAATAACTGATATCAATCAATGTTTCAAATGCAGAACTTTGAGCATAAAAAACTTGACATTGGGAAAATTAAACTTGCCTCGTTTAAAAGTACTGCAATGGGAAAAGGAAGCAGCAGTTGAAAGGAATAACTTTTCCTTCAGGAAGAATAAACCGGATAAAGTGTTTAAACTGCTTGTTCAAGATTATACGCAAGTTCCCTCAACATCGGGATTGAAGGGTGAAAGTTTTAGTCGAAAAGTAAAGACGGGGATGGAGAGGAAAATTATCTGAAACATTTACTCCTTTCGACAATAATATCACTGCAAAAACATGGTGTCTTAAATTGTCCAAAAATGTCTTAAATTAAGATACTTTTGGTGTCTAAGACACGAAAAATGTTTTATTTTAAGACATTTTTGAACATTTTAAGACACCTGTTTTTGCAGTGATATAAAAAGCCATTGTAGTGACGTCAAAAGATAAAAGCAAGCCCGCTTTCTCATAACGTGCACAATGTGCATATACATATAAATGTACATTAGTGTCCACTGTATATACAGAACACGCATTTCGTGCAGATTCTGAACCCTTCTCGATTCTTAATGACAAGACTCGATGGAAGGCTTCATAATCTCTTCTCAAGATGCACATCTCTTGCAGTCGTGAACTTGTACAGAACAACAGATGTGTCGTTATACTTATACAGGGAAGAAACGTCCCTTTAAATGAATCTATTTCTATATTTGTATTTCCCATATTCTCTTCAAAAGTCCCTTTAAATTTTTTTTTTAAAACACTATTTTTTCATATTTTTGGGGCCGTGTACAAATTACGTAAAGGTTTTAACGGGAGGGAGGGATTTACCACATCTTTACAGATCCTTTATAATCGTGTTAATTGCGCTACTAATGATAAATATATAAATAAGAACCAGAGCCGTAACTTAGGTTTTTCACGCCCGGTGCGAGATAAATATTTTGGCGACCCCCCCCCCCCCCCCCCTATTCCTTAGTAAAATAGAAGTTAAAAATATGTTTAATCAGGGGCAGAGACTTGTAAATTTTTGCCATCTGCACACTTAATATTGACCGCGGAGGGAGGGGGGAGAAGAGAAATAAAACAATTTTATTAAATTAAAGAGTTTCTTAATTATCGTAATTATTGTAACGCAAAAGTTGACAATTTATTTCATTTCGAGTAAATTTTCGGAATTAATAAACAAATAATCAAAATAATATAAAATTTGTGAAAATCATTACAAATTAAAAAAAAAAATTAAAAATTGACGAACTTGATTGAAATTTGAGAAAAAATAATTGAAAAATGATTAAAACATTGAAAAGTGTATACAGTAACTTAGATTTGACATAATAAATGAAAATTTAGGATATAAATTAAAAAAAAAATTAATATATCTAATTAAAAGGTGGCCATAATAAACGCAAAAATATAAAAGAAAATTAAAATTGAAAAAACTAATTGAAAAATCAGATAAATAATTGAAAATTTAGGAATTTAATTAAGAGCATGTGATGGAGAATGACGTCACTGGCATAGGCAAAATTTGTCCGTAGACTTTCTCTTAAAATAATAAATATTTTGACACCAAACTTTGTGAAATTACTTAAAATATCATTAAGAAGGTCTCTCTGACCCAAATTAGTTAAAATTTTGTCTTGAAGTGAATTTTTTAAAAAATTAGCTGATTTTTGGAAAATTAAATAAATTAATTTATCCGCAAATTTTGAACAAATTTGGGTCAGAGAGACCTTCTTAATAATATTTTAAGTAATTCCACAGAGTTGGATGTCAAAATAGTTATTATTTTAAGAGAAAGTTTACGGACAAATTTCGCCAGTACCAGTGACGTCATAATCCATCACATGGCCTTAAAGAGTGACATTTGAGAATAACTAAAATTTGAAGAAATTGATTGCAAATGATAATTTGTAACAAGTTGATTGAAAAATGAAGAAAATTATTAAAATTTAAGAAAAATATTTAAAAATCTAGGAAAATAATTGAAGAATAATGAAAGTAATAAAAACTCCAAGAAAATATTTGCAAAGTAATAAAAATAATGAAAAATTGAAGACAATAATTTTAGTTTGTTAAAAATAAATTAAAAAATTACAACATATATTGTTATAATAAAAGAAAATTATTGCAGAATAATAAAGATAAATGTGAATTGAAAAAATAACTGAGATTAGAGATAAATAATAAAAAAAAGTTCGAAAGTTTATTAAAAAATAATTGAAAATGGCAAAAAATAATTTAAAAATGATAAAAATAATTGAAAATTGAAGAATTTAATAAAATTTTGTGAAAAAAAATTGTAAAAATGACAGAATATATTTGAGATAAACAAGACTACTTGAAAAAGGATAAAAATAATTAGAAAATAAAGTTAATTATGTAAATTTAAGAACACAAATTAAGAAAATTAAAAAAATTTATTTGATGTAAAAAAAAAGTGATTAAAAATCCAAGAACATCATTGAAATACTTGAAAATAACAAAAAAACAAAAAACTCATATTTTGTCAAAATAATTGAAAAATGACAAAAGAAATTGAAAGTTAATTAATAATAATGAAACTAATTTGATATTGAAGGAAATAACTTAAACTGAAAAAGTTTTATTTGAAAAAGTTAAAGAAAATAATTTAATCTTGCAGAAATTTACAACTTAAAAATTAGGGGAAAAATTAAAAAATAATGAGAATCATTGAAGAAAATGTTTGAAAAATGATAAAAGTAGTTCAAATTTGTAGATGTTAATTCCAATCATAAAAAAATAATTTTTAAAAAGTACAGAATATTTGTAAAGTAAAAGTATTACAAAATGATTTCAAGAATTTTAAATTCAGGAAAATAATTACAACATTATAGAAATAATCGAAAATTTATTTTAAAAATATGAAAATTTCAGATGTATTATTTAAATTTTCGGAATTAATCAACAAAGATTTAAAATAATTTAAAAATTGTGAAAATAATACAAATGAAAAAAATAATTAAAAATTGACGAAGTATTTGAAATTTGAAAAAAAAAATTGAAGAATGATTAAAACATCAAAAAGTGGATGCAATAACTTACAATTGAGATACTAAGTGAAAATTGAGGAAATTAATTGAAAAATAATTAATATATCTAATTAAAAGGTGGAGAAAATAATTGCAAAAATATAAAAGAAAATAAAAATTGAAAAATGAGATAAATATTTGAAAATTTAGGAATTTAATTGAGGAATGAAATTTGAGAATAACTGAAATTTGAAGAAATTGATTGCAAAATAATAGCAATAATAATTCAAAACTGAAGAAAATTATTAAAATTTGAGAAAAATATTTTAAAATCTAAAAAATTAATTGAAGAATAATGAAGTAATAAAAAATCCGAGAAAATATTTGCAAAGAAATAAAAATAATGAAAAATTGAAGACAATAATTTTGGTTTTTCAAAAATAAGTGAAAAAATTACAACATATAGCTATAAATAATAAAAGACTAGAATTTGAGATAAATAATAAAAAAAAGTTGAAAATAAATCAAAAAATAATTTAAAAAGACAAAAATTAATTGAAAAATAAATTTAATAAAAAAATAATTGATAAAAATAATTGTTAATTGAAGAAAATAATAAAAATTTGTAAAAAATAATTGATTTACAGAATATATCTGAGATAATAAGACTACAATTACAATTATAGGCATATTATATTTCTTCGAACTTCAATTAATTAGAAATGTTATTGATTAAAAATTTAATTAATCCTCGCTTTTACTAAATGAACGAATTATTTCCTTCCTATTAATAATTTTTATATTTATTGATTTTAAAAGTTTTATTAAAGTAATGTTTTAAATATACAGTAAATAAACATTTTTTGTCTAATAAAGTACTTACAATTAGTAACATTTATAATAATCAACTTCGAACTGCCTATAAAAAATAATCTAATTTTTTTGGTTTTATAATTTTTTTTATTAAAAAAAATATATATAAAAAAAATGTTGCGTCCCCAAGTAAACCGTCGAGGAAGTTATTTTGTGTTTAAAATTTAAAAAATATACTGTTAAGAATAAAAAACGTTATGTTGAAAATAAAACGTACTTCGTTTAATGTAAAATTATATTTTGTTTTAATTAAATGAATTATTTGTTTGAATCAAGAAAAAGATATTGTATTGAGTTGATCCTTGGTGTATTTTTATTTCTAATATCATAAACATAACCTTAATTTTTTTGCTGTTTAGGTCCCTTTCTTCATTATTTAAAAAAAAAATTTCATATTTTAAAAATTAAATATTCTCAAAACAAGAAACACCTTTTTGAATATAGAATATTTTCTTATGTCATTAACAATATGTATTTATTTATTTTTTTAAATAAGAAAATTCATAAAATTTTAAGAATATTTTATTCTTAAATGTGATTTAAAAATTACTCTTAAAAGTAGAATATCATTTTTCTAGTTAACTATTTTTATGATTAGAAGAAGAGATGGACAATTTGAAAAAAAAAAAATTTAAGTGCATTATTTCACCTTTTGAAATCAAAAGCATTCACTTCAATGTCATTCAAAATGTTTCTGAATGTGAATTGTTTTTTTTTTTTTGTAAATAATGTACTGGCTTAAAAATCAGCATAGTGCGATTGCGGAAAATCAAAGTACCAAGAAAAATTGATTTTATTAAAATTATTTCATTCAAATTTTATGATTTTAAAATTTTTTATTCAAAGGTTCATTCATGTTTGCTGTATAAATAATGAGTTTTTTTGCTCGGATTTATCTCTGGAATGATTTTAGTAATTTAAACTTTAAGGTTTAAATTTAAATAAAAGTAAATCCTGTTTACTAAGCCTAATTAAAATTTAGCGATAATTTTCAGAAAATATTGAAACAGTCTCTTTTACAAATATTTATCTCACATAAAAATTGATACCATATACCTTTGAGTGACCTGATTAGTACTTCTGATATTTGGACATTTTTCCAAATGCGATATTGGGGAAGTATAAAATAATTTATTCATGATTCCGATTCGTCTCTAGTTTCAAGTTAATTACTTGATTACCTGAATTCTATTTAATTTCATGTTATAATCTAGTCAACGTAATTTAATTAATAACTCTCCAATTGACCTTATTTAAATAATTCGACATTATTAATTTGCATCAAAGCTAATTTACTTTAGAAACACAAATAATTATTTTCTCATAAAGACAAATTAAATTTGTTAAATTAACAGTTATTATAATTTAAATTTGTTGAATATCTGGTTTATGACTGAGCCATAAAATAAAGCTACTTCAAATGCTTCTTGGATAACCGCAATTTAATAAACTGAAAGATTGTTTTATATAATGGAAACAATAGTAATAGTAAAGTAAGTTTCAAAACTTACCTGCAACCGCAAGAATGAAGATTCCAGCAAAAAAATTCAAATACATGGTTCAAACACAAAAATTCACTTTCAAAATCCAATTTCTTCAAATCACTGAAAGTCTTCACTAACAATGAGCATTTTTCACAGTATATTTCTCTCGGGCAAATAAAATTGTTCACTCCAAAAATTGTCCGAATATTTTTGTTATCTCACTCTAAATTATTTATAGAAAAAAATTTTTCGTATACTAATCATTTTTCATCACCATGTATACAAAATCTGTTTTGCACTCATTTGTTCCAATTTTTATTCCCATTTGTACTAATTTCTATATCCATTCATTACAGCTTTTTATTTATGCTCATTTCTTGTAAATTTTCATTTAAATTTGTTACAAGTTTTTATACAATTTTATTTTAATTTTTCAAGCAACTTTGTTCTGATTTTATATATTGTAACCTTGTTATAATTTTTTTTAAATTAATTTATTACACATTGCTTTTTTAAAATAAAAATTGGTTTATAATTTTTTATATACCCTTTTTATGATAAGTTTTCGCATTATAGAAAAGAAAAGTGGTGCAAAAATTGTAAGGGTCAAATTTGGGGGTCAAAGAGTACAACTTTCATTGACGAACTGGAGGAAATTGGATACACGTGACTTGCAACCGGGAACGAGATGCAGCAGTGACTAACGATAACAACTCAAGTTTACAGTCACTGACCGGGTGGCTCGGCAGCCAGCAGCCAGGCAGTCAGTTCAAGACTGAGTACAAGTTCACATCTCAGAGACTGACTTGTACACCAGCCCTACCAGGATTCCTCAGTCCATATGTGGCTTATGCAGACACCACTTCTTCCACTATTAAGTATACAAAAGTTCTTCGCGCTGGTTACCAAGAAGCACGTGATCCAGAAGTCCCTTGCACCACACAGAAAAAAGTGAATTTGCTGCTAAAGTTAAAAAAAATTAGTTGAAAATTTTTAGTCGTCATAGCTAAATATTAATAAATTAAGACAGCTAACACTTTTGATTAGGTAGCTAACATTGTAGATGCCATGGCTAAAATATTTCATTGTGACACCCCCCCCCCCCAAGTACTTGAAGAATCGCAAGGTGCATGAATATACCCCTAAAACCCAATTGGACCATAACCTATTTGTCCTAAACCCAATTTGCCTATAAACCTTTCTTAGTAAAAATCCCATTCACCCTAAAACCCATTTGACCTAAACCGCATTTAGCCTGAAATCCATTTAGCCTAAAACTCATTGGTCCAAAAACCCATGTGACCTAAAACCCATTTGACCTAAAAATCATTTAGCCTAAAACCCATTTGGAATAAAACCAGTTTGTCCTAAAACCAATTTGCATATTAAACTTGTTTGGTAAAATCTCATACAGTCTAAAACCCAGTTGGCCTAAATCCCATTTAGCATAAAACTCATTTAGCTTAAAAACTATTTGGCCTAAAACCCATTTTGCCTAGAGCCTATTTGGCCTAAAAACCTTATTCCACTCATTTAGTCTAAAAAGCATTTAGCCTACAATCCATTTGGCATAAAGTAATTGAGCCTAAAACCCATGTGATCTAAAACCCATTTGACCTAAAAATCATTTCGCCTAAAATCCATTTGGACTAAAAACGTATTTGTCCTAAAACCAATGTGCCTATAAACCTTGTTTGGTAAAAATCCCATTCAGCCTGAAACCCATTTGACCTACACTGCATTGAGCCTCAATCCCATTTAGTGCAAACCCCGTTTGGCCTAAAACTCATTTGTCAAAAATCCCATTCAACCTAAAACCTATGCGACCTTAGGCACATTCACTTTAGAACTCATTTAACCTAAAACTCATTTAGCCTAAAACTCATTTGGCCTAAAGCTCATATACTTTAAAACTCATTTAGCCTACAATCCATTTGTCATAAAACTAATTGAGCCTAAAACCCATGTGACCTAAAACCCATTTGACCTAAAAATCATTTAGCCTAAAATCCATTCGGACTAAAACCAGTTTGTCCTAAAACCAATGTGCCTATAAACCTTGTTTGGTAAAAATCCCATTCAGTCCGAAACCCATTTGACCTACACTGCATTGAGCCTCAATTCCATTTAGTATAAACCCCATTTGTCCTAAAACCCATTTGACCTAAAACTCATTTGTCAAAAATCCCACTCAACCAGAAACCTGTGCGATCTTAGGCTCATTTCCTTTAAAACTCATTTAGCCTAAAACTCATTTAGATTATATCCCAATTAGCCTTATACCCAGTTGGCCTAAATCCCATTTAACCTAAAACTCATTTAGCTTAAAAACTATTTGGCCTAAAACCCATTTGACCTAAAGCACCCTAGACCAAAAATTAAATTGTCATAAATCCCATTTAACCTAAAAATAATTTGGCCTAGAAACTATTTGACCTAAAACTCATTTAGCCTAAAATCCATTTGGCCTAAAACGTATTTAGCCTAAAATCCATTTGTCCTAAAACTGTTTGACCTAAAACGCATTTAGAATAAAACTGATTTATCATAAATCCCATTCAACCTAAAACTCATTTGGCGTAAAGCTAATTTATTTTAAAACTCATTTAGTCGAAAACCCACTTAGCCTAAAACCCATTTGGCATAATGCTGTTTGACATAAATCTCATTTTCCCAAATGGGTTTTAGGCCAAATAGTTTTTAGGCTGAGTTTTTGGCCGAATAAGTTTTAGGCTACATGGGATCTATGCCAAATGAGTCTTAGGCCATATGGTTTTTAGGCGAAATAGGATTTATGCCAAATGAGTTTTAGGCTAAATGAGATTTAGGCCAAATGGATTTTATCCTGAATGAGTTTTAGGACAAATGGGTTTTAGCTTAATGGGATTTAAATCCGTGTTAGGCCAAATAGGTTTTACGCTGAGTTTTTAGCCAAATGGGTTTTAGGCTAAATTTATTTTAGGCCAAATGGGTTTTAGGTTAAATGAGTTTTAGAACAAATAGATTTTAGTATAAATGGGTTTTAATGAAATATTCATTCGCCTCTGTTCGTTGACAAAAATGAAGCTAAATAAATATACAGAATAAAGGGAAATTATAGAGAATCCTTCATCTAATTTTTAAGGCTTTAGAGTCTTGGGCAAAGTTAATAATTTTTTTTATAAATCGGAAATTGAAGTTTGTAAACTATAAAATCAGCAAACAACGTTTCTGTAGTCACTTAAGGTTCATATGACAATAATAATACTAAGATTTCAAAATTCAGAATAGCGAATCCAAACTGGCCGACTAAATTACCAAAACATCTAAAACTTATCTAATTTGTGCAAAGCTTGACGTTTTAATGTTTTGTGAGATCGCTGAATTCAAAGATAATAGTCAAATTAAAAAATTCAAATGGAAGGTCCGAAATGACATACTAACTTTCTTAAAAATTCTTGAATTTTTACAGAACTTGGTAATTTAATGTTTTCGAATTCTCTGAATTTAAATGTAGTGGTTAAAATTATAAATTCAAAATGTCGGTAGAACTTTTTTAATAATTTATCAAATTTATTTCTCAAAGTAAGGGTTCCAGACTATAGAAGGAAATTTAAGCTTGGAGCGAACTACAGCGTTAAATAAAAAGCATGCTGATTAGAAAAGTTTTTTGTACATCAAATTTCAAATTAAATTACATTTACAGGTACACTGTTGGTTAAAATTGAAAAGCAATTCCTAAAATTTGATTAAAAACATGACCGTTTTTTAATGCTGATAACTCTGCTCATGTTTTCAATCTAATTTTTGTAAGTGATCTCTCAATTTTGGCCTGTAGTGTAGCTCAATGGTTATGAATTTTCTCAGGTTTGGCATCGGAAAAAATTACTTTTTCGTAGCTTTTATATAAATTGCAAAATACACTAGAACTCTAGAAAAATCCGCAATTGTATGAGGTAAGTTCGACTCATGTCAGCTGAGTTCGACATGTGGACAGACAGAAGATTCTTTTCGGCTTTCTTCCAAGAATCCACCAAGAATCCTTTCACCAAGATTTCAACCAAGCCAATAAAAAGTCGATCAAGATGAAACCAAGCAAAAGAAGAAATATTAACTTGGTATTGTATTGGGCTTGAAAAATCTCGATCGACGGCATCACTAATACTTGTTAATAAAATCGTCATTTTGCTTCCCTAGGACCACCAATGTTAGGCATAAGCCGGAAAAGATTTCCTCCACATTAGATGGATTTGGTCCTTGTTGATATTAAATGTTAGTTCATATAACTCGAGTCATTGGTACTTAATTGATTTCTTCAATTGGATTCCAATTCCATTTATTTAAATGGATCTGTGACGAGGAGAGCTTTGGTCTTTTCCAAGACCATTTCTAGATCCATTGGATCCGACAAGTTTTACCCTCAGTTTTGATTCACCGATTGCTGAGATAGTGATCCATCATTCACAATATGCAGTTCGGTACCTCTTTTCTCCTTACCTACTCGATGCGGATATCCCATCACGCAGAGTTAAAAGCATTTCGAGGAAACTTCTTTTAAATATTCGGTGGCCATCCCTGTAAATAAGGATTTATTAGAACTCCATGTTTTTTAATTGGAACTTGGAAAGTTCTAATTATAGAATTGCTTATTTTGTTGATTAGAACTCAAGTTCCAATTAATCGGGATATATTTTCTGCAAAAAATGAGAGAAAGGGCACTCTAAATAGCACAAAAATATATTATGTTCTACTATTTACATATAACGAACACTAGTATCACATTAGATCACATATTTTCATAGAAAAAGAAAAGTTAAATGATAAAACTGATTCCCCAAGATTTCACGGTGTCGACGGTATTGTCAGCTGATAGACGCCACTGGATTTTGACAGGAAAAGGTTACGAGTGCCAGTCACATTGCTTAACTGAGTCACGTAGTCATTCTGGTTATTCTTATTGGCGGTCAATTTTTAAAATATTTATTATACAACAGTGAATTTCATTTTTACTTTCTACGTAATTTAAATGTGCTTATTTACGATTTATTCTTATTAAAAATTATAAAAATGGTGCTTTAATAGTCATTAACTTATACATAATTTGAATTATAAATAAAACACTGTGATGAGAAGCATTATAATTTAATTTAAAAAAGGAAAAATGAAAATAATAAACAACGGAATTGATAATTAATAAATAAACTTTTTAATAAATACAAAAAATATTAACCTTACTAAATTAATTTTAATGTATAGAAAAATTGTTTAAAATTGAAGGAAGGATAAGAAAAAAATTTAAATAATAATTAATGGAATTAATAATTCATAAATATAATTATTGACAATGACGAATAATAATATTAAAAAATTAATTTTAATCCTAATTAAAATTGTAAGAAATTGAAGGAAAAATAAGAGGTTTTGTTTATTGAAAAAAAAAAAGTAAAAAAATAATTTATAGAATTGATAATTAATAATTGAAAAAATAATGAATGAAATTAATTATTCACAAATAAATAAATTCATAGATAAATATAAACTTTTTTTTAACAATAAATTAATTTTTCCACACTGCAAAAAGTAAGCATTTTAATTTAAGATACATTTTGAGTCACTTTTTAAGATGTTTCCGAAAAGTTAGCAAAAGTATCCTAAAATGCGTTAGTTTTGTAAGATGGAAGCTGAAATATAAGATGCTTTAAACGTCTTAAAAGTGACTACAATGCATTTTAAGATGTTTCTTTTTACAGTGCATTTTACACTAATAATAGTGTTTCCTTTTTTTTAATTCGTTGTTTTTATAAAGTACATCACGTATATTGAGAACAATAATTTAAAAACTGACAAGGTAAATGAGATGGAAGTTGCTTTTAAGTTGATAGTTGTTTATATTGAAAATTTATAATTTTTTTTTAAACAATTAATTATATTTTTTTAATTTTACACTATTAATAGTAATAGAATTTTCTTTTTTTAATTTATTGTTTATATCAATTACATCACATGATTGAAAACAATAATACTTAAAACGGACAATGTGAGTTAAAAATTTGAATTTGAAATATAACTAAAATATAAGTTAAATGGGAAAATAATTTCAAAACTGACAATGCCAATTTAAAATTTTTATTTGTGATCCAAAATTTGTTTGTTTAACGTCTGTAAATTAATATCAAGAAATTAATATTTTAAGATAGGTATAGCTTAAATTAATTTACAAGCTAATTGAGATCCACATTACTAGTAAAGTCAAGTAATAATACTTTTTTTTTTGTTATTAAGTTGTTTTTAACAATAAATTACATTTTTTATTATATACTTATAATAGAGTTTTCTTTTTTTAATTCGTTGTTTTTATCAAGTACAAGAAACTGACAATGTAAGTTTAAAATTTGAAATCTAACTGAAATTAAATTACAAGGTAAATGAGATGGAAGTTACTTTTGAAGTAATAATTCTTTATATTGAAATATGTAAAAATTTTTTTAAACAATAAATTATATTCTTTCATTTTACACTAATATTAAAATTTTCTTTTTTTAATTTGTTGTTTTTATCAATTACATCGTGTTTATCAAAACAATAATTTTAAAACTGACATTGTGAGTTAAAAATTTCAATTTTAAAGGTAATTAAATTAAATTACAAGTAATTAAGATTGACGTTACTAGTAAAATAATAATACTATACATTAAAAAATATGAACTTCATTTTAACAATAAATTATATGTTTTCATTTTACACTTATAATAGAGTTTTATTATTTTAATTCGTTGCTTTATCAAGTACAAGAAACTAACAATGCGAGTTTAAAATTTAAAATAAAAGTAAAATTAAATTACAAGGTACATAAGATCAAAGTTAGATACTTTTAACGGTCTAAAATTCTGTGGTACTGAAGAATTCATTTTTGAAAATGTTACCTAAATTTAAAAAAAGCCATTTTAACTTTCACAACTTCAAATTAAAATTTAAGAAAACAAAAATAATAAAATCAAAACTACCAATAGAAAAAACTACAAAGTTTACAAAAATCTCTTTTAAAAAAACCTGTAATTTTCTTCTTCTTGTCTCTTAAAATTTAGTTTTAAAAATAAAGATCTGATTAAAAAATAACGTCGATCCCATTTAACTTATATTTTAGTTATATTTCAAATTCAAATTTTTAACTCACATTGTCCGTTTTAAGTATTATTGTTTTCAATCATGTGATGTAATTGATATAATCAACGAATTAAAAAAAGAAACTTCTATTAATAGTGTAAAATAAAAAAAATATAATTAATTGTTTAAAAAAAAATTATAAATTTTCAATATAAACAACTATCAACTTAAAAGCAACTTCCATCTCATTTACCTTGTCAGTTTTTAAATTATTGTTCTCAATATACGTGATGTACTTTATAAAAACAACGAATTAAAAAAAAGGAAACACTATTATTAGTGTAAAATGCACTGTAAAAAGAAACATCTTAAAATGCATTGCAGTCACTTTTAAGACGTTTAAAGCATCTTATATTTCAGCTTCCATCTTACAAAACTAATGCATTTTAGGATACTTTTGCTAACTTTTCGGAAACATCTTAAAAAGTGACTCAAAATGTATCTTAAATTAAAATGCTTACTTTTTGCAGTGTGGAAAAATTAATTTATTGTTAAAAAAAAGTTTATATTTATCTATGAATTTATTTATTTGTGAATAATTAATTTCATCCATTATTTTTTCATTTTTTCAATTATTAGTTATCAATTCTATAAATTATTATTTTACTTATTTTTTTTTTCAATAAACAAAACCTCTTATTTTTCCTTTAATTTCTTACAATTTTAATTAGGATTAAAATTAATTTTTTAATATTATTATTCATCATTATTAATAATTATATTTATGAATTATTAATTCCATTAATTATTATTTAAATTTTTTTCTATAATGTTGTTGTTTCAGTTTTTGATTAGTATTAATATATAGTAATAGGTACTAATAATTTTGTTTGTTTTAACTGATCTGAGTTTCTAAAGGATTTATTTGAATTTCCTTTATAAAGAAAATAAAGTCACATTTTTAGCTTTCGTCTCTCTAAGAGAAACCTCTTCAGAAATTAACAATTTTTGGATTTCTAGTTACACTTTTTGTGTCGACCATTTAATTGTAAATTGTGATAAATGGTCGACACAAAAAGTGTAACTAGAAATCCAAAAATTGTTAATTTCTGAAGAGGTTTCTCTTAGAGAGACGAAAGCTAAAAATGTGACTTTATTTTCTTTATAAAGAAAATTCAAATAAATCCTTTAGAAACTCAGATCAGCCAAAACAAACAAAATTATTACTACCTATTACTATAAATTTTTTTCTTATCCTTCCTTTAATTTCAAACAATTTTTCTATACATTAAAATTAATTTAGTAAGGTTAATATTTTTTGTATTTATTAAAAAATTTATTTATTAATTATCAATTCCGTTGTTTATTATTTTCATTTTTCCTTTTTTAAATTAAATTATAATGCTTCTCATCACAGTGTTTTATTTATAATTCAAATTATGTATAAGTTAATGACTATTAAAGCACCATTTTTATAATTTTTAATAAGAATAAATCGTAAATAAGCACATTTAAATTATGTAGAAAGTAAAAATGAAATTCACTGTTGTATAATAAATATTTTAAAAATTGACCGCCAATAAGAATAACCAGAATGACTACGTGACTCAGTTAAGCAATGTGACTGGCACTCGTAACCTTTTCCTGTCAAAATCCAGTGGCGTCTATCAGCTGACAATACCGTCGACACCGTGAAATCTTGGGGAATCAGTTTTATCATTTAACTTTTCTTTTTCTATGAAAATATGTGATCTAATGTGATACTAGTGTTCGTTATTTATAAATAGTAGAACATAATATACTTTTGTGCTATTTAGAGTGCCCTTTCTCTCATTTTTTGCAGAAAATATATCCCGCTTAATTGGAACTTGAGTTCTAATCAACAAAATAAGCAATTCTATAATTATAACTTTCCAAGTGCCAATTACAAAACATGGAGTTCTAATAAATCCTTATTTACAAGGATGCCTGCTCTCTTTCTCTCTCTTTAACAGATGGAGCTCGAATCATTGGTAGGAGTTCTCCATCCCCTTTGGGTCAGTCAGCGAGGGCCTGATAAAAAGATGGCGTCTAGTTCTAGTTCATTTTGTACAAATGTGACGTATTCGAGATTGAAATAACAATAAACTATCCTTTTGGAAACTGTAAAGGTGTTATGACATTTTGTGAAAATACCATCAAACATTCCTAACATTTTTTGGTCCTTCAAGCAGGATTCGATTCCTTCTAACGTGGAAATTTAGTCTAGCTTCGCCATCCACATATTTCGTTGAGCTCTGTCAGAACACTCAGAACCTAAATCTATCAGAATGTATCTTTACAAAGTCAACGCAAAACAACGAGAGAGTATATTTGTGAGTTGTGAACCTCTCTACTGAAATCTGAGTCGATTAGACTATAAATGGGAGTTCCTGCGAGTAAAGTTTCCGCGAAACAAGGTAATGGCAACCCTTCTCTGGGCACATATCGGAATATTCCCGAGAGGAGAAGTGCCTACCCCCACCACCGGGCACTACCGAGCATCCCAGCGCTCGGTCTGCCATTGTCTGCTAATGCGTTTTTCTATAACCTCATTAAAGACCATTAGGTCGGTAATGAGGTTTTACAAAAAATTTTTTTTTTTTAAATTTTGATATAAAATTACTTTTAGCGTTAGATTCGTAATCTGTGTTCCTTGACGATTACGAGCATATAAAATTTTTTTCAAAATTTCCAATTTTTAATGTTTTTTACTTTATAAACAAATAGTTTTCAGCCATAAAAAATTTGTTAATTTCCGTAATTTTTTAATATTTTTTTTAGGTATTTCAAATGTAAATACAGTAGGAACTCGGTTATCCGGATACATGCCTGCATCCATTAGTCCGGATAATCGAATCTCTACTGTATTTTATTTGTTGTACCACCTTTCGTGTCCGACCTTTCCATGTCAGTAAATGTCCACTTTTTTCCCTACTAATTTGAATTTTCCCTTCACACTTTTTCCAGGCTTAGGACTGGCAGCACGGTACTTCATTATGCTGGCGTGTTTAAAAAATTTGTTTTTTCGAAAAACACAAATGTTGAAATGTTTAAAATTATAACCTTTTACAAGGTCTGAAAATTAATTGTATCACAGACGTTTTCTAACCTTTTACAAGGTCTGAAAATTAATTGTATCACAGACGTTTTCTAACCTTTTACAAGGTCTGAAAATTAATTGTATCACAGACGTTTTCTAACCTTTTACAAGGTCTGAAAATTAATTGTATCACAGACTTTAAAAGCGTTTCAATCAATCTCGCTCGTTTCAATAAAAATCACGAATTTGAGCCAATGCGTTTGCTGCGGCTGAGCAACTATTGTAGTAGTATCGGTTTTTGTTATAAAACTCTTTAAAATAAGATGACTAAAAATTTTGTGAAAAAAACTTATTGTATTCGGTAATAAGAAGAGACGGATTTTAAACCGTGCCGCTCATTTCAACCAAAGACTTGACTTGCACAGACATACTAATTAAACAATAAAACATGTGTTATTTTCAGACCTAGTAAAAGATTAGAAAACGTCTGTGATACAATTAATTTTCAGACCTTGTAAAAGGTTAGAAAACGTCTGTGATACAATTAATTTTCAGACCTTGTAAAAGGTTATAATTTTAAACATTTCAACATTTGTGTTTTTCGAAAAAACAAATTTTTTAAACACGCCAGCATAATGAAGTACCGTGCTGCCAGTCCTAAGCCTGGAAAAAGTGTGAAGGGAAAATTCAAATTAGTAGGGAAAAAAGTGGACATTTACTGACATGGAAAGGTCGGACACGAAAGGTGGTACAACAAATAAAATACAGTAGAGATTCGATTATCCGGACTAATGGATGCAGGCATGTATCCGGATAACCGAGTTCCTACTGTATTTACATTTGAAATACCTAAAAAAAATATTAAAAAATTACGGAAATTAACAAATTTTTTATGGCTGAAAACTATTTGTTTATAAAGTAAAAAACATTAAAAATTGGAAATTTTGAAAAAAATTTTATATGCTCGTAATCGTCAAGGAACACAGATTACGAATCTAACGCTAAAAGTAATTTTATATCAAAATTTAAAAAAAAAAAATTTTTTGTAAAACCTCATTACCGACCTAATGGTCTTTAATGAGGTTATAGAAAAACGCATTAGCAGACAATGGCAGACCGAGCGCTGGGATGCTCGGTAGTGCCCGGTGGTGGGGGTAGGCACTTCTCCTCTCGGGAATATTCCGATAATCGCCCGAGATAACAACTCCTCTAAAGCCTGTCCGAATGGAAGCATTGAAATGGCAAACCCGTTGCTATTCACGAATTCTGGTGAGATGTTGGTCACTCAGTCTAAACGTGGCATCGCAACCTTCCTAAAATCTACACAAACGAGATGATACTCTCTCGATAACATTACGCACGCTACCGAGTATCAAAAGGTTGCAAAAAATACGAGGTTCAGTAAACTGAAGACGACTTCGCTGAAAAAAATGTTTAGTCATATCAACAATAATTTTGTTGGCGCAACCAAATTTTTAGTAATATCAACGCAAATGTGGTTAAGCCAATAACCAAGTTTTTGTTGATATGACTAAACCTTTTTTTCAGTGTACCCTTTTATCATCTAACTTATTATAGGGGAGATGGCAACACCAGGCCCGGATCAAGGCTGCCACGGGCCTGAAGCACAACAAAATTTCAGGGCCCCCTAAAATAAAACAAAAAAAAATTTCTACATTTTTATCTTATCAAGGTGTCTAGCGAATAATCATTTTGAAATTTCCGGATCGCAACTCATAATTTTTTCAGATTTGTTTATTTTTTTATTAATAACTGAACAATTTTAATATTAACAAGGTTTAAACAAAACATTAATATTCATTCAAAAAAATGTACAAAAACAAAACCGATAAATTAAAAAAAAATTCTTAAACATTAGAATTTATATGGAAGGAATAAAAATACAACGTAAAAATAAATAAGTTTAAAAAACAGTCAAGAAGTCTGAAGAAATAACAAAACGTGAGAGCATTTATTAAACAATATAAAAAAACTTTAAACAATGAAGAAAATCTTTAAAGAATCTAACAAAATGTGACAAATGAAATTTTACAAAAACTACAAAAATGACAAAATTTTATTAAAACCAATATTATGAATGAGCAGATATAAAGTTAGGGATAATTTACATTGAAATGGAAAAATTAAAGCAAAAATACGTAAAAAATTTAACAATTTAAAAACCTGTCAAAAAATAAATAAATTTTTCTTCTAGGGAATAAAAAAGGTAAACAAATCATTGAAGGCAAAAAGAGGAAAATCATAATGCTATAAAATATTAAACAGTTTAAAAAACATTGATTAAGGGCATGTGATGGATTATGACGTCACTGGTATAGGAAAAATTTGTCCATAACTTTTCTCTTAAAATATTTAATATTTTGTCATGAAACTTGGCAGAATTACTTAAAATATTATTAGAAATGTCTCTCTGAACCAAGTTTGTTTGAATTTTGGCTCAAAATTAATTTTTGGGAATTTTTCGATAAATAGCAAAACTTTTTAAAAATTACTTCTGACCAAAAATTAAAAAAAAACTCGGGTCAGAGAGACCTTCCTAATGACGTTTTAAGTAATTCTACCAAGTTTCGTGACAAAATATTCAATATTTTAAAAGAAAAGTTACTGACAAATTTTGCCTAGGACAGTGACGTCATTATTCATCACATGCCCTTAAATTGTATTTTTTAAATCAAAATACCACGTAGTAATATTTGAAAAAATAGTGAAATTTAAAAAAAAAATTTAAACTACAAAAAAGAGGAAATAAAGGTTTTCAGAAAGTTAAAATATTTCACGGATATGTTTTTTTAAATAATTAAAATAAATAAGATAATCAGTAAAAAACGAAAAAATGTTACTAAAGAAAACAAAATACATTTAAAAACTTGTTCTGAAAATCAAGCAAGAAACAATAATCTTTTTTAAATGAAAAACTAAATAAAAACGATAACAAAATTTTCAGAGAAGAACAAATACTTCTTAAAAATAGAGCAATTGTGATCAAATGAGAAAATCTATTATAAGATTAAATTGACATAAAAGTAAATAAAAGAAGAAAAGTCTTTAAAAATTATAAAAATCAATAAGTTATGACAAAGTACCAAAAAATCGAATAAATGTTTAAAAAACCAGAAAATTGAAAAAAATTATATTTCCCTACCTCTTAATTAAAATAGTAAGTGAAATTAATCACTAAAAAAGTAAATAAATGTTTCTAAATATTACAAAAATAAAACTTTTTAAAATTAACTGAGTAGGCAATTTACGTAAAAAGAAGAAAAATTTTAAAAATCCAAAACATAAAAAGTAATATTAAATGCATAAAAAAAGAAAAATTTTTTTTAAAAGAGATAAAAGTTAAGTGACTAAAAATACACAAAAACAATGCAAAACAAAATTTTTTTTAAAATTAAAAATTACAAAAAAAAAAAATTAAATATTTCAAGAAAGTGACATAAACTAGTAAACAAATTTACAATTTTTTTAATAATTTTAAACAGTTTTTAATTTACAATTATTCTTTAATATATAAAAAAATTTTATTCTGTTGTCAATAATTGTTCCCAGTTTTCGATTTTTTTTTCAATTGACAATTATTTTCGTCATTTTATAATTTTTTTCTGAATTATAATTATTTTTTTAATTCAATTCTATTCTTCAATTTTCAATTACTTAATTCAATATATTTAATAATCCTCGCCTTATTTCAATCATCAATTGTTTTTTCGAATTACAATTTTACAATTAATTTTCTTCAATTTTTATTATTTTCTTTAATGTTAAAAAATTCTCACCTTTTGCCAATCATTTTTTTCGATTATGAATAAGTTTCGATAATTTCAAATCATTTTCTTCAATTTTCAATTTTTTTTAAGATTTTAATTTTATTTTTCAGTTTTTAATTATTTTCTTATATATTCTATGACTTTCGGCTTTTTCAATTACTTTTCTGAATTTTTAATTATATTCTTTAAACTTTAATTTCATTTTTCAATTTTCAATTATTTTTTCAATTTTAATTATTATTTTCTATTTTGAATTCAGCTGTTCAATGGGCAAATGTTTCCAACAATTATTTCTATAATTTTCTTAATTTTTAATTTGCAATAATTTTGTTAAAATTTCATGTTTCTTGCTTTATTTTTCCAATTATTTTTTTCAGTTGTCTATTATTTTAGTCTTTTTTCGAATTCTGTTTTCAATTGCTTCCAATTATTTTTGTCATTTTTCAAATGTTTTCTTCAATTTTTCAATTATTTCTTTCAATTATTAATTATTTTCCGCAATTTTGAATTATTGCCTACAAATTTCTCAATTTTCAATTGTTCTTATAAAATTTAGTAATCCCCCACAGCACCGAAAATTTCCTGAAAATTTATTAAAGATTTATTTGCAAACTTCGGAATATTTAGGTGCAAAGCTTAGTGAAAATTGTGTAAAGATTTAAATGTCCCGATTAAATAAATGTTTAGCGTAAAAGTTGACTGAACATTTAAATTAAATTTTCGTGAAATTTTCATCGAGAAAGTTTCCTGAACATTTAAATTACATTTTCGTGAAATTTTCGTCGCGAAAGTTTCCTGAACATTCAAATTACATTTTCGTGAAATGTTCGTCGTGAAAGTTGACTGAAGATTTAAATTAAATTTTCATGAAATGTTTGTCGCAAAAGTTGATTCAACATTTAAATTAAATTTTTGTGAAATTTTCGTAGTAAAAGTTGACTGAACATTGAAACTGAATTTTTGTTAAATGTTTGTCGCAAAAGTGAATTGAACATTTAAGTGTATATTTGCTAAATGTTGAGCTTAAAGTTGACCGAACAAAAAAAATTATATTAAATAGAAGGGAGACAAGTAAATTAAACAATAATTAAATTAATATAAACACATTTATTGAATAAAATTTTGAAGATTGTGTAATGTTTTACAAATCCTTAATCTAATACAATCTTTCAACTTACAATTTCCTGTGTGTTCCATTTCTTTTGTTTTGTTACTGAAAATTAAAACTAAAATAAATGTTAAATAATAATATTTAATAAATGTGTTTATATTAATTTAATTACTGTTTGATTTACTTCTCCCCCTTCTATTTAATATAATTTTTTTTATTCGGTCAACTTTCCGCTCAACATTTAACAAATATTCACTTAAATGTTCAATCCACTTTTGCGACAAACATTTCACAAAAATTCAGTTTAAATGTTCAGTCAACTTTCACTACGCAAATTTCACGAAAATTTGGTGTAAATGTTGAATCAGCTTTTGCGACAAACATTTCACGAAAATTTAATTTAAATCTTCAGGAAACTTTCGCGACGAAAATTTCACGAAAATGTAATTTAAATGTTCAGGAAACTTTCGCGACGAAAATTTCACGAAAATTTAATTTAAATCTTTAGTCAACTTTTACGCTAAACATTTATTTAATCGGGACATTTAAATCTTTACACAATTTTTACTAAGCTTTGCACCTAAATATTCCGAAGTTTGAAAATAAATCTTTAATAAATTTTCAGGAAATTTTCGGTGCTGTGGGGGATTATTTTTTTAGTTTTTCAACTATTTTATTTGGTTGTGTATTAATCTAGCCATTTTTCGAATTTTGTTTTTAATTGTCAATTATTTTCACGTTTTGCAATTTTTTTTCAATTATTTTTTTTAATTTTAATTTTATTTTTAAATTTTGAATTTGTTTCTTCAATTTTTTGTCATTTTCTTCCAATTTCTATTATTTTTCTTCAATTTTTCAATTGTTTTCTTCAATTTTTTATTATTTTCTTTAATTTCAATTTTTTTTTTCGATTTTGATTTCTCGTTAGCCAACGTCGTTATTATTGCTATTGCTATTATTTAATTTTCTGAAACCAACAATTATATTTATTTTATTTAAAAGTTTTAATTGCTTCATCAAACAGTTTTAATTATTTTTCGTCAACAATTTTAATTAAATAATGAAAAGTTTAATGATTTATCTACTACCATTCCACATTCGTATCTCGATTTCCTATCCTTTAAATGTAATGTTGTTAACTCAATATTCGAATTCCTGGCTTTGATAGTGTATTCCAATTTAAATCCGTTTCAATTGTATCCAATCTATTGTGAGACGTTTAATCAAATTTAATTCTCCTGCTGCCAACAATGTCACAATCTCATGTAGAAACACTAAAAATTATAATAAATCGCTCTTATTTGAATAAGCAATTAACGAAATCGATGTAAGTAAAACAATAAAACAATTTTGTGAATGTAGACAATTATAATAAAAGCAGGTAAAATCTACTTTAAAAAATGAGAAAATAAACAAATAATATAGGAAAGGTAAGAAGGCAAACAAAATACTCACATAGAATTAAGGAAATTAAAAAAAGAAGAAGAATGAAAGAATCATCTTAAATTTTATCAGAAAATTTTAAAGAATCTTTACAAATTTATTTCCTAATTTTTTAAAATTTTTTTAAAAGCAAGAAACACTATGAAGAAATTTTATAAAAGAATAAATAAAAAAAAAAATTTTAACTTTTAAAAAATAACTTTTCTTTCCTCATCGTCAAAAAAAAAAGAAAAAAATTAAGAAAAACATCCGGTAATTTACGAAAAACATATACCCAAATTAAAATAAAAAGAATTGAAATTGCACAAGAATAAATAAAGACGAATTAAAAAAAATATGTATTTAAATAAAAAGAAAATCTTATAAGAAAATTCAAAGATACTTTTAAAATAATTTTAAAAATACTTTTAAAAAATAATGTAAATAAATTTTATAAATGCAAAAGTATATGAATTTTATTACCAATAGAAAGAAGAAGAAAGGAAAGAAAGGAAAAAAATCTTTAAGGGCATATGATGGAGAATGATGTCAATAGCATATAGGAAAATTTTAAATTTATAATTAGATTAAATTAAATTAAACTTAAATTTGAAGTAAAATAATTAAACATTATTTATAATTGAAAATAAGGAAACTAATTAATTAATTAAAACTATACGAAATTATTGAAAATTTAAAAAAAGTAATAAAAAACTGAGGAAAATAATTAAAAATGGAAGAGCACTATCAGGGTGGACACTTTTTATGAAATTAAATTCCCAGATTTACCGGTTACATTTTGGATAATAAATTATCTAAAACAATTAAAAAGAATTCCACTAGCAACATTAACTTTGCGTTTCTGTTGATCATTTAAAACTATAAATTTTTGCAAATTTAAATAATGAAAATGACGAAATTGAAGAATATATCTGAAAAATGACAAAAATAATTGACAGTTGAAAACCAAATTCGAAAAATGACTACATAACTAATTGAAAAGAATAGTTTAAAGAATTAAACAATAAATATTAAATTTAAACAAAATAGATCAAAATTATATAGGAAAAACTGTTGGAAATAACAAATAGATTGAAAACCGAAAAAAATAATTGAAATTGAAGAAAATAATAAAAAAAATTGAAGAAACAAATTGAAAATTTAAGAATTAAATTAAAATTTGAAAAAATAATTGATAATTGAAAACAAAATTCAAAAAATGGCTAGATTAATACACAACCGAACAAAATAATTTAAAAAGCAAAAGAATTAAAAAATTTTAAGATAATAATTCAAAATTGAAAAAATTGTAAGAAATAATTGAAAATTGCGGAAAATGATAATTAATTGAGGGAAATAGTTGGAAAATGAGAAGAATAATTGAAAAATTGAAGAAAATATGTGAAAAATGACAAAAATAATTGTCAATTGAAAATGTCCGAGAAGTTGGCAACGCCATTTTGTTTTTTCCAAAAAATCAAAATTGTGCTGAATTGTGCTAGGTTTGTGCCCAATTGTGCCGTAAAAAGTTTTTCAAAAAAAATTTTTTTTGACCAAAAATTTTGGAAAAAAAAAAAATTTGCATCAGAAATGCCATTTAACAATATGATTACAACTAACTATTATAAATGAAAAAATTATTGACTTTCATAAAAGATTTAATTTACAATTCACAAGTTATATTCTATGTACAAATTATGTTTAATTTTAATTTTATAATAAAATGTAGCAAAAACTATATGATAAAGACAAAATTTTGACTTTTTTGCAAAAAATATTGACTTTAGCGAAAAATGTTTTGAGAGTTTTTTATTGCATTCGTCTAGCACAATTCAGCACAATTTTTTATTTTTCGAAATCTTGAAGTTTGAAAATTGCCGCCTCCAAATGGTAAAGACAAAATTTTGACTTTTTTGCAAAAAATATTGACTTTAGCGAAAAATGTTATAAGAGTTTTTAATTGTGCTCCCCTAGCACAATTCAGCACAATTTTTTATTTTTTGAAATCTTGAAGTTTTGAAATTTCCGCCTCCAAATGGTAAAGACAAAATTTTGACTTTTTTGCAAAAAATATTGACCTTAGCGAAAAATGTTATAAGAGTTTTTAATTGTGCTCCCCTAGCACAATTCAGCACAATTTTTTATTTTTCGAAATCTTGAAGTTTGAAAATTGCCGCCTCCAAATGGTAAAGACAAAATTTTGACTTTTTTGCAAAAAATATGGACTTTAGCGAAAAATGTTATGAGAGTTTTTTATTGCATTCGCCTAGCACAGTTCAAAATAATTTTGCACAACTTTGTTTTTTGAAAAAAACAAACTTCTTTTTTTGAGTAGTAAAAATTATTTTTTGAATTTTTTTTCAAAATTATCATGTTTTTTGAAAATATGTTTACGGCACAATTATGCACAAACCTAGCACAATTCAGCACAATTTTGATTTTTTGGAAAAAACAAAATGGCGTTGCCAACTTCTCGGACATCAATTGAAAACGAAATTCAAAGAAATGACTAGATTAATAGACAACTGAAAAAAATAATTGAAAAAATTAAACAAGAAATAATAAATTTAAACAAAGAATTGCAAATTAAAAAATTAATAAAATTAAAGGAATAATTGTTGGAAATAATTACACATATAACAACTTGATTAAAAATCGAAAAAAAGAATTAAAATTGAAAGAATAATTGAAAATTGAAGAAAGCAATTAAACATTGAAGAATGGGATTGAAATTTAAAGAATATATATAAAAGTTGAAAAAAAGTAATTGAAAGAAGCCGAGAATTAATGAATATAGAACCAAAACAATTAAAAACTGAAGAATGGAAATAAAAATTGAAGACTGGAATTAAAAATGAAAGAAAATAATTGAACAGTTTTATTTAAAATTAAAGAAACTTTATGATAATCTAAAAAAAACTAACATAAAAAAGGCGATAATTTTTTAATATTAAAGAAAATAATTGAAAATTGAAAAGTGGAATTTAAAATTGAAGAAAATAACTGAGAATTTAAGAGAATAGTTCTAGAATTGAATAATTGGATTGAAATTGTAAAAAAAATTTATAAGTGAAAAAAATAATTGAAAATTTAGAGAATTATTGAATACTGAGGAATGAATTAAAAATCGATAAAAATAATTGAAAATGAAAGAAAATATTTGAGAATTGAAGAAAATAATTAAAAATTGACGAAATAAATTAGAAATTAAAAAATTAAATAGAAATAACAAGAAAATAATTGATAATTAAAAGAAAAATTACAATAAGATGAAAATAATTAACTATTAAAAAAAATTATTAACAATTGAAAAAAAATGGAAAAATGGTGAGAATAATATGGGCATTCGAACAAATTTTTTTTTTTAAATTAGCGAATAATCATAAAATTCAAGGAGAATAATAATTTGTCAATTGAAAACAAATGAAAATTATGGAAAAAATTGTAGAAAATAAATGAAAATTTAAGAAATCAATTGGAAATTGAAGAATTGTATTGAAATTTCAAGAAAATAATTTATAATTGAGAAAGTGGGAGAATTATTGAATAAAATAATTGAAAAACGAAGAATTCAATTGAAATTTGAAAAAAATAATTAGGAATTGAAGAAAATAAAGGGGATATGAGGAAAATAATTGACAATTGAAAGAAGAATTCGAAAAATGGTGAGAATAATGGACAACAAAACAAAATAATTTAAAAAAATTAAAGAATAATTATAAAATTTAAAGAGAACAAATATATATTGAAAACTGTTGAAAACTATAGATTTATTTAAAATTAAAATTATTTAAAAAGATGTTCATAAATTTAAATTGTAAGTAACAAATTTCCTGGTCATTTCCCGGTTTCCGGTCAAGTGACCACGATTGTTGAAAAATATGGAAATATACAATTAAATTTCAAGGGAAAAAATAGAACTTTAATAAAATAGGCAATTGAAACAAAATCAAAAAATAAGCAATTTTAAAATTGAAAAAAAAAACGAAAATATAAAATAAGTAAAAGACAACAATTGTTAATTTCAATAATAAAAGAAAATCATTGAGAAAATTGAAAAATACACTTAAAATTTGTAACAAATAATAGAATATTTCGAAAATTATTTGAAAAATTAAAAATTGGCGAAAACACTTAAAAAATGGTAAAAATAACTAATAGAAGTAGTAAACAACGAATTGATATCGTAATAAAAAATAATTAAAGTTTTTAAAAATTGAATATTTTGAACGTTTAGTTAAATTTTCATAACAAATGTTGATTGAATTTAAGTCAAATAAAAATTATAATGAAATGAAATTTAGATCCTTTAAAACTTAAATATCTATTTAGCGTCAATTAAGACTATAATTAGTGGATTTTTTCCCAACTAAAACTCACTTCTTTAAAATTTAAAAAAAAAATTTCTTGACAGATAAATTTTCATAAATTATTCTTTTAAATGTGGAAAATTCGGGATCTTGATAATAGCAAACTTCGAAACGTAGTAAGAGACTAAAAAAAGTATGAAAAAGTAGCCTTCTTATAAAAAAAAGTAGCCTCAAAATTGAATAAAAGTATAAAAAAAGTATCGTTTTTTAAGGGAAGTAAAATAAATTTTACATATAATAAAAGGTAAGTGTCAATAACGCTTATTATATTACAGATCTTCCATAAGAAGTTTTATTTTAACAACGCTTTCTTTTGCCTAAAGATAAATTCTGCAATTTTTCTATTGTTTTCTCCAATTTCTAATTATTTTCATTCTTTTTGCATAATTTTCGAAAATCGCAATTATTTATCTGAAATTTTAATTATTTTCACTCTATTCTAATTATTTTTAAAAACTTTAAATTATTTTCATCAATTTTAAATTATTTTGTTTAATATTAATTTCTTTTTATCATTTTGCAATTTTTTCTTTATCTTTTAATTATTTTTCAATTAATTTCATAAATTTTCAGTTATTATCGCATATTTAGATTATTGTCTTCAATTTTTCAATTTTTTTTTCATAAATTCTGTAATTTATCTATCTACTATCTATAATTATTTTATTCAGTTTTTAATTACTGCCATTCTTTTGTCATAATTTTCAAAAATTTTCTATTACTTATCTGAAATTTTAGTTGTTATCATATTTTTCAACTGTTTCCCTTAATTTTTAAATATTATTCCAATTTTTTAAAATTACTTTTTAACATTTTTTAAGTATTTTTCTCAAATTTCAATTCTTTTCTTCAGTTTTTATTCATTTTGATTTTTTTTTATAATTTCCAAAAAAATTAATTATTATCTTAATTTCAATTATTTTTAGTTTTCTTCAATTTTTGATATTTTCATATTAAAAATAAAATACTCTTATAGGCATAATGCTCATTTTGTAAAATTATTTTTAAAGGCTTTTAAGTATTTTTTCCAAATTTCAATTATTTTCTTCAATTTTCAATTAGTTACGTTCTTTTTCATAGTTTCCAAAAATTTTGGACTAAAGTTTTCATTTTTCTACTTAATTTTCAATTACATCTACGATTTTCTTGTATTTTAGATATACCTATATTCTGTATTTTTTGTAATTATTTCCCTTAAATTAAAAATCGTTTTTTTTTCAATTTCAAGTTATTCAATTTTATTTTCATTTATTTTCTTTAATCTTTAAATATTTTCTTTTTACTTTTAGGTACAATGAACTTCTAATAGCTTCAAGTATTTACCTGCAATTTTCTTTAATTTTCCTTCATTTAAAATATATTATATAATTTTTTCAATTACTTTCTCAAATTTTAATTATTTTCTTCAATTTTAAATTATTTGCTTAAAATATTAATCATTATCATAATTTTTTAATTAATTTTCTAAACTTTTAATAATTTATCTCAATTTTAATAATTTTTTTCAATTTCCAATTATTTTCTCCAATTTTTCATTATTCTAATTTTTTTAAATTTATTTCTAAGATTTTGCAGTTTTTTTTCTCAAATTTAAATTATTTTCTTTAGTTTTAAAACATTTGTATGATTTCTTACATTACTTCTGACAATTTTAATCGTTTTCATTATTTATTTATTTTTTCAATTAATTTGTCAAATTTGCCATTATTTTTATTAAAATATTATAGTTAAAATATTTACAATTGTTTATAACTTGGATTTAAGAAATTATAATTTTTATCATTTATATAAAACGCTGTTCATAATCATTCGGAAGGAGAATATTGTTGGTATATGTGACACTAACGGGCTTTTAGAAACTAAAAATCTGAAATTCTTGAAAAGTAAAAAAGTAGCCTTGACCAAATAAAGTACATATCAAAAAAGTAAAAAAGTGTGTCACTGCGCAGCCTGTAATAGTTCAAAATATTACGAAATAGATGCAAAAACTAAAAAAGAAGAGAAATTTGCTTTGTTATCCTTACAAATATAAAGTTGTTATCATGAAATGATCGAAAACATTTTAAAAAGTTTCAGATTAAAAAAAGTTTTAAATAACCTAACAAGTAAGAGGAAGGGCAAAAATGATCAAAACCATAAACGTAAGAAGAAAGTTTTATATTATAGCAATTAATTTCCATAGAAATATCACATTTTTTCAAGACATAGGATGGTAATAAAAAAAATTCTTTTTAGAAACTAAATTCATAATTTAATATCAATTATAATTATTTAATATAAAAAATGCTATTTTTTAAAAACAACCACCTCTGAGTCGAAGAACTAAATGAAGCGTAGATTCCTTTTGAATGTTGTAATCGGACAAAGTACGTCCATCCTCCAATTGCTTTCCGGCAAAGATCAATCTCTGCTGGTCTGGTGGAATTCCCTCTTTATCCTGAATTTTGGCTTTAACATTCTCGATGGTATCGGAAGCTTCAACCTCTAAAGTAATAGTTTTTCCCGTCAAGGTTTTAACGAAAATTTGCATTCCTCCTCGAAGTCGCAAAACTAAATGAAGAGTAGACTCTTTTTGAATATTATAATCGGACAATGTGCGTCCATCTTCCAACTGTTTTCCGGCGAAGATCAATCTCTGCTGGTCTGGTGGGATTCCTTCCTTATCTTGAATTTTCGCCTTGACATTCTCAATCGTATCAGAAGCTTCGACTTCTAAAGTGATAGTTTTTCCAGTCAAGGTTTTGACGAAAATTTGCATACCACCTCGGAGTCGAAGAACTAAATGAAGAGTGGATTCTTTTTGAATATTATAATCTGACAGTGTGCGACCATCTTCCAATTGTTTTCCGGCGAAGATCAATCTCTGCTGGTCTGGTGGGATTCCCTCCTTGTCCTGAATTTTCGCCTTGACATTTTCAATTGTGTCTGATGCTTCTACCTCCAGGGTAATGGTTTTACCAGTAAGAGTTTTGACGAAAATCTGCATTCCACCTCGGAGTCGAAGAACTAAATGAAGAGTGGATTCTTTTTGAATATTATAATCTGACAGTGTGCGACCATCTTCCAATTGTTTTCCGGCGAAGATCAATCTCTGCTGGTCTGGTGGGATTCCCTCCTTGTCCTGAATTTTCGCCTTGACATTTTCAATTGTGTCTGATGCTTCTACCTCCAGGGTAATGGTTTTACCAGTAAGAGTTTTGACGAAAATCTGCATTCCACCTCTGAGTCGAAGAACTAAATGCAAAGTGGATTCTTTCTGGATGTTATAATCAGAAAGTGTGCGGCCATCCTCGAGTTGTTTGCCAGCGAAGATCAATCTCTGCTGGTCTGGAGGAATTCCCTCTTTATCCTGAATTTTGGCCTTAACATTCTCGATGGTGTCGGAAGCTTCAACCTCCAAAGTGATAGTTTTTCCTGTCAAGGTTTTGACGAAAATCTGCATTCCACCTCTGAGTCGAAGAACTAAATGCAAAGTGGATTCTTTCTGGATATTGTAATCGGATAATGTTCGTCCATCCTCCAATTGCTTGCCGGCAAAGATCAATCTCTGCTGATCTGGTGGGATTCCCTCCTTATCCTGAATTTTGGCTTTTACGTTTTCAATCGTATCGGAAGCCTCAACTTCCAAAGTTATAGTTTTACCTGTAAGAAAGAAAAAACTATGTTAATATTTGTATTCTTTGATTTTAATAATTTTTGTAAAATAGGATGAAATGAAAATTATAATTAGATTGTAATTTAACTGATTTGGTCATTGTTCGAAACAATTCTTCACTCTTTGTTTCTAGGGACGTATGATTAAATTCTAAAACTAATTATTTAGAATATTTGTTTCATAGAATTTCATTAGGAAGAATCTTCTTTTAGGCGAAATTTCACATTTTCGAATGTTTTCAATCGAACATAAATTAATTATTATTACGAATTGACTTTTGATAGAATTTGATTGGTCAATTTTTGAAAATTCGCGCCAAAATATTTCTGCCGTATACTTTTTTGGCCATTAGCAATTTCGGAAAAATAAAATTCCTGCATTTTAAGTTTTCTATCAAATGTCAATTCGTACTAATACAATTTCAGGCAAATGAATATTCTGGTGTTTAGAAATTCGATTAACCCGAAATTCTGTAAAATAAAAATTCATCTAAATTATAATTCGTTTAAATTGGAATTCTTTTAAATGAAAAGTTGGTTAAAATTATGTCTGTGAAATGAAAATTCTGTTAAATATGATTTCGGTGACCTAAAAATTCTATTAGGTTAAAATTCGGATTAATTTATGTTCGATTGAAAACATATTCGAAAATGTGAAATATCGACTAAAAGAACATTCTTCCGAATAAAATTCTATGAAATAAATATTCGAAATAATTAATTTTAGAACTTAATCATACATCCAATCTTCTACATATATATTAATTGTTTGAAATAACATTAGAAATTAAACTCATTCGAAAATTCAAATCCAAATTTATTGTAGTTTCAAAAAGGTCATATTTTTTTAACGTAAAATAACACTGTGTTATTGTAAATATAATATCGGTAAATTTGTTATGTACTTTAGAAGTTTTTTAACAAAATATGACACAATATGTATAGAAGAAAATATAAAAAGATAAATAAAAAATCTACACAAGAAATAAATAAATTTGATGTAAAAATCAGAAGATTAACTTTAAAAACTTAGGAAGTAAGGAAAAAATGCATGAAATCAATCAATCAAGGGATGATAAAAATATATAAAATGATAACAATTTTTTTTTTTTTTTTTTTTCGTATTTTTGTAACAATTTTCTTCTAAGGAGTTTTAGTGTTAATTTTTTGAAATTTTAATAATTTAAAAAAATTATTAGTTGATATCAATCACGAGTTAGTATGTAAAAAATCAACTTTTTTTTACTTTCTTTGGGTATTTATTTGTCACTCTTATCTTTGTTAAGCCAATTTGTTTCTTTTTTTTATTTTAAATGAAAAGCAAATTCTATTGTCTTGTTATTTTATAAAATTCATGAATATTATTTTTTATGATTTTATTTTTGATTTTTTATTAATTAAAAATATAAAGGTCAAATTAAAATTCTCAAAATTTGCTACTTCCTACAAACTTCCCGATTTCTCTCTAAGGGGAGACGTTGCAAATAAAACAACTGGATTGAAAATCGAAAAAAAAATTGAAATTGAAGAAAATAAAAAAAATTTGAGGAAAAAAATTGAAAATTTAAAAATTAAATTAAAAATTGATAAAATAATTGAGAATTGAACAAAAATTACAGAATGACGAAAATAATTGACAATTGACCAAAAATTGCTAGATTAATACACAACTGAACGAAATAATTCAAAAAATTAAAGAATAATTATAAAATGACGAGAATAATTGAAAAATTGAAGAAAATATGTGAAAAATAACTAAATTAATAGACAAGTAAAAAAAATAATTTTAAAAAATTAAACAAAAATTTAAAATTTTAAGAAAATAATTGCACATTTAACAACAGGATTGGAAATCGAAAAAAATAATTCAAATTAAAAAAAAATGATTAAAAATTGAAGAAAGTACTTAAAAATTGAGAATGTCATTGAAATTTAAATAACATACTTAAAAATTAAAAAAAAGCATTTAAAAAAAGCCGAGAATTAATTAATATAGGAGAAAACAATTGAAAACTGAAGAATGGGAATAAAAATTGAAAAGTAGAATTAAAAATTGAAGAAAATAATTTAACAATAGTATTTAAAATTAAAGAAATTTAATGATAATCGAAAAAATAGTAAAAGAAAAAGGCAACGATTTCTTAATATTAAACAAAATAATTGAATATTGAGGAATTAATTGAAAATTGACAAAAATAATTGAAATTAAAGAAAATATTTGAGAATTGAAGAAAATAATAATTAAAGCTTGAAGAAATAAATTGAAAATTAAATGGAAATTTGAAGAAAATAATTGATAAAATTAAAAGAAAAATTAAATATTGACGAAAATAATTAACTATTAAAAAAAGTAAATAATAGAATAAAAATTCGAAAATTGGTGAGAATAATCGGCATTAGAACAGAAACTTTTTTAAAATTAATGGTTAATAAAATTAAAGGAGAATCATAAATTGTCAATTGAAAACTGATGAAAATTATGGAAAAAATTGTAGAAAATAAATTAAAATTGAAGAATTGTATTGAAATTTCATGAAAATAATTGATAATTGTGACAATGCGAAAATTTTGGAATATTGAATAAAATAAATGGAAAACGAGGAATTCAATTGAAAATTTAAGAAAATAATTGAAAATTGAAGAAAACAATTAAAAATTAGAAGAATAAATTGAAGATTAAAGAATTAAATTAAAATATTAAGAAAATAGTTGACAATTGGAAAATAAATTACAAAATGACTAAAATAATTAAATATTAAAGAAAATAATTGAGAATTTTATACATATTTATAAATTTAATTTTAATCAATTAAAATGCATTTATTAAAAAGATTCTGATTTGAAACAAAAAATATCTGTGACAAATTTCATGTGCGAAAAGACAAAATGAATAAAGTAATGAAAGAACTTGCGGCATATTAAAATTAGTATTATAGATTTAATTCATATGAAACAAAAATTGATAGTCGATAAAATTTCTAACAATTTTTAAATTCACGAGGAATTTCCGGGGTTAGTAAAAATCCCGGTAAATTTTTCAATTTCCCGATTTCCAGGTCAAGTGTCCACAATGATAAATATACAACTAAAATAGTTTCGGTATTTTAATCAACATAAGTCAATTACTCTAAATCATCCAATAAATTAACATTTTTGAATTGCTGATGCAATCAAATTAATCCTCACCTGTGAGGGTTTTAACGAAAATTTGCATTCCACCTCGGAGTCGAAGAACCAAGTGCAGAGTGGATTCTTTTTGGATGTTATAGTCCGACAAAGTGCGCCCATCTTCCAACTGCTTTCCTGCGAAGATCAATCTCTGCTGATCTGGTGGGATTCCCTCTTTATCCTGGATTTTTGCTTTGACATTTTCAATCGTGTCCGATGCTTCAACCTCCAGGGTGATTGTTTTTCCAGTCAGAGTCTTTACGAAAATCTGCATTCCACCTCTGAGTCGAAGAACTAAATGCAAAGTGGATTCTTTCTGGATGTTATAATCAGAAAGTGTGCGGCCATCCTCCAACTGCTTTCCGGCAAAGATCAATCTCTGCTGATCTGGTGGGATTCCCTCCTTATCCTGAATTTTTGCCTTGACATTTTCAATGGTATCGGAAGCTTCTACCTCCAGGGTAATAGTTTTTCCAGTCAAGGTTTTAACGAAAATTTGCATTCCTCCACGAAGTCGCAAAACCAAGTGAAGAGTAGATTCTTTTTGAATATTATAATCTGACAACGTGCGACCATCTTCCAACTGTTTTCCGGCAAAGATCAATCTCTGCTGGTCTGGAGGAATTCCCTCCTTATCCTGAATTTTGGCTTTGACGTTCTCAATCGTATCGGAAGCTTCAACCTCTAAAGTAATAGTTTTTCCCGTCAAGGTTTTGACGAAAATTTGCATACCACCTCGGAGTCGAAGAACCAAATGAAGAGTGGATTCTTTCTGGATATTGTAATCGGATAATGTTCGTCCATCCTCCAATTGCTTGCCGGCAAAAATCAATCTCTGCTGGTCTGGAGGAATTCCCTCTTTATCCTGAATTTTGGCCTTAACATTCTCGATGGTATCAGAAGCTTCAACCTCCAAAGTAATAGTTTTTCCCGTCAAGGTTTTGACGAAAATTTGCATACCACCTCGGAGCCGAAGAACCAAATGAAGAGTGGATTCTTTCTGGATATTATAATCAGAAAGTGTGCGGCCATCCTCGAGTTGTTTGCCAGCAAAGATCAATCTCTGCTGATCTGGTGGGATTCCCTCCTTGTCCTGGATTTTGGCCTTGACATTTTCGATTGTGTCTGATGCTTCTACCTCCAGGGTAATGGTTTTACCAGTAAGAGTTTTGACGAAAATCTGCATTCCACCTCGGAGCCGGAGAACCAAGTGGAGTGTGGATTCTTTCTGGATGTTGTAATCGGAAAGTGTGCGGCCATCCTCGAGTTGTTTGCCGGCAAAGATCAATCTCTGCTGATCTGGTGGGATTCCCTCTTTGTCTTGGATCTTGGCCTTGACATTTTCAATGGTGTCGGACGCTTCTACCTCCAGGGTAATAGTTTTGCCAGTCAAGGTCTTAACGAAGATCTGCATTCCTCCTCGAAGCCGAAGGACCAAATGAAGAGTAGATTCTTTCTGGATATTATAATCTGACAATGTGCGTCCGTCCTCCAACTGTTTTCCGGCGAAGATCAATCGCTGCTGATCTGGTGGGATTCCCTCCTTATCCTGAATTTTCGCCTTGACATTTTCAATGGTGTCGGAAGCCTCAACCTCAAGGGTAATGGTTTTCCCCGTCAACGTTTTTACGAAAATCTGCATGATTTACCTGTTGAAAAATTTTATTTTTTAGTATGATTGTTTCAAATTTGTTCTTTGTCATTTTTACACAATTTTTAGAATCTTTTTGAAGGTAGTTCTCTCGGAGAAAATTTTTCTTTGATTATTTTTCTAATTGAAGTATCATATAATAGAACATTCAAGGAATACAATGATATTTTTTTAAAGGTAGGAAGCGGCGCTACTTATTAAGATATTTGAGAATGAAGTTGAATCTTTTGACATGGAAGAATGTAAAACACATAGTTGAAAAATACAATTTTACTAACCGCGCAATGGATTTTCTTTAGGTTTAAAAATAAAAACTACTAATTAATATTTCAAAGTATAAGGAATAAGATTCTTTTTTGAAAAATGTGGCTTGCGGTACTAAATTTCGAAAAATAATACTTTGAAATCCACATTTTGACGTTTTATTCATTTTTTTTAAATAAATACAAAAGAGAGAGACTCTATACTTTGAAGTTGGCGCTATTTATTAAACATCAAAAAACAAGTAAAAAATTATCAAATTTGAGTTGAGAACCACTGAACCAAGAGAACTACCTTAATTTCGATGAACTTAATGAGCGTCGACCGCTTGACATAACCTCAAAGTAAATGTGATTTTTAACAGCAAATGAAATCGTAATTAAAATTATTTCACCAAATTTTGAAAGATTTAGTCGTACAATTATCGGAAAAAATTAGATTGGACCAAAATTTGTTGTAAAATAATAATTATTAAACATTTTGTGTTTTTTCTTTAAGGGTCAGTAACCAATTAAAATTTTTAACCAATTTTGACAAATAATAGCTCATTTTGCTCTTTTAAACATTGTCTACAATCTTACTCGTTGAATTTTTTTAAAAATAATTTGTTCAAAACTTATTAAACTAATAAAATTTGTTTTTAACATATTTTTTTAACAAAACATTTTTAAAAAAATTCAACGAGTAGAAAATGTTTAAAAGAGCAAAATGAGCTTTATTTTTCAAAATTGATTAAAAATTTTTGGTTACTGTCTCTTAAAAAAAAATGCAAAACGTTTAATAATTATTATTCTACAACAAATTTCGGTCCAATCTAATTTTTTCCGTTAATTGTACAACTAAATCTTTCAAAATTCGGTGAAATTATTTTAATTACGGTTTCTTTTGCTGTTAAAAACCACTTCTTAATTTGAGGTTATGTCATCGCAAAAATAATATGTTAATAATAATTTTAATATTAAATAATAATAATCTCCGTAAACTCCTGAAGTTAGTTAGTATTTATATATTTATTCATCTTCTTCTGTCCACGTTTTAAAGTCTGAAGTGAAGTTAGTTAGTATTAATATTAAATCATCTTTTTCTGTCCACATGCTGGTTTTTAATTGTCATTTGTGTAAAAAAAAGTTTCGAAAAATGCTTTAAAAATTTATTATAGTTTTTGAAGAAGTTTAAAATATATAAAGATACAATGAATTTCTTAAATTTTCAGTTATTATCTCAAATTTAGTAATTTAGATTATTGTCATCAATTTTCCATTAAATAACAATTTTTTAATTATTTTCTTTTGCTTAAAAATAAATTCTGCAATTTTTCTTGATTTTTATCAATTTATCATTATATTCATTATTTTGGCATTACTTTTATAAAATTTTAATTATTTATCCGAAATTGCAATTATTTTTATCAATTTTCGTTATTTCTGTGATTTTTTAATTATTCTCTATAATTAATATTTTTAAGTAATTTTATAATTTTTATTTTCTTTTAAATATATATTCTATGATTTTTTTAATTATTTCTCTCAAATTTTATTTACCGTTTTCAATTTTTCATATTTACATTATTTTCAACATAATTCAATTTTCTTTCTCAATCTTAAATTATTTTCAGCATATTTCAATTCTTTTTTTCAATTCTGAATTAAATTTATCATTTTTTAATTATTTTCCTTGATTGTTAATTATTTTTCTCATTTTATAAAATTAATTTCTAAAATTTTCAAGTATTTTGCTCAAATTTCTATTATTTTCTTCAATTTTTAATTATTTTCATTTCATAATTTCCAAAAATTTTTATTATTTATCATAAATTCTAATTACTTTTAGCTTCCTTCAATTCTTTTCTCCAATTTTTAGTTATTTTCTTTTTTTTAAATTGATTTTTAAGATTTTCATGTATTTTTCGCAAATTTCAATTATTTTTTCTTTATTTAAATTTTTTTTTCAATTATCACACTTAAATGTCATTTACTTTTTTAAAACTTATCATTGTTTGTATCATATTTTAATTACTTTCGTCAAGTTTTAAAATTTAAAAACATTTTTCAATTATTTTCCAAAATTTATTTCCTTCAATTTTCAATTCTTTACATTTGTTTTATAATTTCAAAAATTTTTTAACTATTTATCTGACTTTTCAATTGATACATTCAATTTTCAATTTTTTCTCGTTTTTTTTCATAATTGACAAAAAGTTTTTACTTATTTCTCTTTAATTAAAACTTGTTCTGTTCAGTTTTAAATTATGTTTATCTTTTTTTATTTATTTTCTCTAATTTCGAATTTTTTTTTTTTTTTTTTGCAATCAACTTGTAAAAGTTTTAAGTATTTTTATGAAATTTTGTTTAAATTTCCTTTATTTAAAATATTTTATGTAATTTTTTCAAATATTTTCTCAAGTTTTAATTATTTTTTTTAATTTTAATTTATTTATCTCATTTTTCAATTATTTTTTCTAATTTTTCATTATTCAATTTTTTTTAATTTACTTTTAAGATTCTCAAGTATTTTTCTCAAATTTCAATTATTTTCTTTATGTTTCAAACATTTCTATGATTGTTTAAATTAATTTCCCCAATTTGTAATTGATTTCATTGTTTGTTTTTTTTTCAATTAATTTGCAAATTTTGCAATTAGTTTGTTTAATTTCAATTATTTTTTACAATTCTTTTTAATTCTAAAACATTATAAATTTTGTCCTAAATAAATATTTATTTTATTTGTATTAATTGATTTTTAAATATTATATGTATTTAAAATATTTATTTCTTCTTATTAGATAAATATTATTTATTGATTTGTTATATTTATTGTATTTTATAATTCCTAAAACGTATGAAAAACTAATCGCGCGCTTGCATCACTTTTTTTAACTAGCAGAAAATATGTAAGAAAATACAGAATTATCCATAAAAGTAGGAAAATTATGTTTTGTATTTGTTCAGAATTATTAAAATTATTATTTTTGAATAAATAAATTACTTATGGTGGTTCCCTCTATAAAATCGTTTTTCATCTCAAATAAAAATATTTTTGAAATCAATTTCACCAAATTTTGAAAGATACAGTTGCACATTTTTTTAGAACAAATTAGGTTGATCTAAAATTTGTTGTTAAATAATAATTATTTTACATTTTACGTTTTTTCTATCAATCCAGATAAAATATGTAATTTTCATCCAATTTTGAGAAATAATAGCTTGTTTTTCTCGTTGAAATATTATCTGCAATTTTATTTGTCTAATAACTTTAAACAAAATCTAAGAAATAAAATTGCAGAGGATGTTTTAACGAGAAAAACGAGCTACTTATTTGTCAAAATTGGATGAAAATAACAGATTCTAACTAGATTTAAAGAAAAAGCATAAAATGTTAATTAGTTATTATTTAACAACAAATTTTAGCTCAACCTAATTTTTTCTGAAAATGTTCAACTGGGCCTTTCAAAATTTGGTGAAATTGATTTTAATAATATTTTTATTTGGAGTGAAAAACGACTTTTTAGTTTGAGGTTATATAAATAGAGATCCTTAAAGATATTAAAATAATAGATAAAACATGATTACGAAGTTTGCCTATTAAAAAACCTAAATTTGCCATTTTTAACCGTTATTTTTTAAAAAGATGGAATTATTAAAATAAGTTTTAGCTTACCCAATATGAAGCAAGTGAGTCTAAATTTTAAAATTTCTTAACATTTTATCTTTAAATTATCACAAATTTTAATTTAAAAACTTGAATTTTCTTCATTTTTGCTAAATTTGCGAACTTATATTTTGGTTTGAGATATATTATATAAAAATCTAATACTTTCAAATTATTCAAATCACACCTATATCTACGCAGATTAAAGTTATCTCTTTGGTTCTAAAATTAGTTTTTGAAATAATAAAATTTAAAAATTGTAATATATTTTCAGGTTAATACAATAAAAAAAAACTATCTTTTTTAATTTAGAAACAAGTATTATTTAACCTGAAAATATATTAAAATTTTTTAACTTTATTTCAAAAACGAAATTCAGAGCCAAAGTGAAAATTGTAATCTGAGTAGATTTAGTCGTGATTTGAATATTTTGAAAGCATTAAATTTTTATATATTCCTTCACCCAAAATATAAGATCGTTAAGTTAGCAAAAATAAAGAAAATTCAGATTTTCAATTTAATATTTCTGATAAATTAAAGATAAAATTTAAAAAGTGCTAAAAAAAATAAAAAAGTAACCTGCTTTATATTACCGAAGTTAAAACTTATTTTAATAATTCCATCTTCTTACAAATAACGATTGAAAATCGCAATTTTAGATTATTTGATATTTAAACTTTGAAACCATATTTTATGTATTATTTTATATCTAAGTAATTTATTCTTTTCAAAAAGAATAATTTTAATAATTCTGAACAAATATAAACCATAACTTTTCCTCTTTTCAGGATAATTCTATATTTTTTTTACATATTTTCTGCTAGCTAAAAAAAGTCACCTTTCTCTGTACATATAACACTTTAAAATTATATTTTATATTTAATAAATAAGACACTTTAACATAATTATTTTCATTTTATACTCTAGAAATTATAATCAATCATTTCTAAAATTATCAGATTTTTCAAAAATTGGTCAGCAACGACTTTAGTCGAAACAAAATGGCCTGACCAAAAAAATTGTCAAAGTTTATGAATCTTTTATGCAAGATATCTAATAAACAGAAAACTGGGATTTTATTTAATTGCAACTTTAAATAGAAGACCATTTTAAAAAGTATATTATTAACCCATTAACCAAAACGTTCTTAAAATTTAGAGTTTTTTTTTCTATTTAAAATATAGAAAAATATGAACTTGATTCCAATTTTTAGTCTGATTCTTCGTTAAAAGATTTTCAATTTGTTCATAAAATTTACAGAGATTATTCTGTAAAACCAAAAGTTGATTTTGCTTGTTAAAATAAAAAATACTTTTAATAAATATAATAAATCTTCTAAATGAAAAAGAATATTTATAGAATTTTTAAATATTTATAAAGTTTACAAAGAATTCATTTATCAGAAAAATAAGCATTCCTTCAATAAAACAATTTTTTAGAATTAAAAGATAAGGAAACCGAGAAATAAATAGAAATATGTATTAATACTAAAAATATTTAACTTGGAAAAGGTTGTTAAATTTTTGTTTTAAAAAAAACCAAAACGATAAATTTAATAGGTAAAATTAAAATTTATCAAAACCTGTAGTGGATCAATAATATTCACTTTTTATTCTTTAATTTTCTAGAAACTTTGAGAAGATCTTGAAAATTTATAGAATTTTTGTAACAATTCGATAAACATGAAAATTCTGCATTATCTAGTTTTTATACAAAAAATATAAACATTCGATTTATCTGTAACTTGAAATATTTTAGCTAACCAGAATTATCAAATTCCACTAATTTTGAACAAAGCGTACAAAGATAAATTTACAGAACTGTAATTTCTATTAAAAATACATAATTCCATAGACAAATTAAATAAAGAGAAAAATAATTGTTAGAAAACTGTTCTAACGAAACGAAAGAAATTACGAAAAATGATTAATATTACTAAAATTACGATATGACGCAATTTGAGTCTTTTCTTCAAGGCGCTGTCAGGGACAAATAAAAAAATTATTGGAAAAAAAGAAACGTATAAAATTCCAACCGTAACGAAATTATTGCACAAGCTTATAAAAAGAATGAAAATGGAAAATAAAATACGTTATTTCTAAATTTGTAAGCTTTCTAATCAGCTAGGAATGACTCATCAGCTTTTCGTTTTCACGATCAATATTTTGCAGATGGACTCGTCCAATATGGCTTCCATGAATTCACCCAAGATGCTTCTCGAGGATAATAAAGTGAAAAGTTCACAAAAATAAGAAATTACGAGGAAAAATGTCACGAAACTTACAAAACTCGAGACATAATAATTTAGACAACAAAGAGCTAACCTTAAAGAAAACAAAAAACTCCCAATGTCACTTAAATGAAGAAAATTATCAATTTTAAAGTAAAATTCTATATAAAAACGCACGATTTGTTTTTGGAGAAGGTAAAAATATGCTTTTTGTTGCAAGCAACGACACTGGAACGAAATGTAGGTCATAAAGTCTTTGTCTACTTTCAAACTCGCATTATCGACTTTTAACAGAAATCAGAACATTTTTCAGGAAAATAAAGAGAGTTTTTAAAGAATATTTCTTACCCGTGGACGATCTAGAGCCTCAAAATGTAAAAATTGTATTTTTTTTCAGAAAAATAAGAGCACGATGAAACACTGCGACTTTGTCGAATAGCACTCTGTAACTGAGGGGAAAAAGGGAGGGTCACTTCTTTTATAACCTCGCAGTTGGCAGTTATGACGTCAGCGGAAAATGCACGTGATTGGTCGAAAGTCTCATCTAAGGCTTCCAATTGGTTATTATTTGCTACGTCATTAAGTACTTCTTTATTTTTAACACGACTTTGGCTCTGATTGGTTTTCAAAACAAAGGGATTTTCGGAAAGAAGTATTTTCGGAAAATTTCCTTTGTTTTAAAAATTAGAAAGTACCACAAGCAATGCTCTTCTCTTCACTGAAATTTGGCTTTTGGACAAAAAATAAAAGCAGCTGATAAAGGTGACTGTCATAAGTTCCAAGTTGTGTGACAAAAGAAGTTTGTCGTAGAAAAAAGAAGATAAATTAATGAAAATTATTTGAATTATTCGATAAAATTTTGATAAATTAACGGAGAAAAATTAATTTTTAAAATTTTTTGTACCTAGTAGGTTCTGTTTTTTTTCTGGAAGCTGTTTTATTAATTTTGCGTTAATATAATCATTGTGCATTAAAATTAAAAATACTTATAACTTTTATTACGAATAAGTCGTTTATTGCTAGAAAATTCTAAATAATGATAACTGATAAAAAGAGCCACTAGTCATTGTCATGCACGTGTTTCAAAAAATGCTGATGCAATTTAAAAGAGACAGGTTAGAACTCGTAAAGTGACTCACTTTTTCTTGTTGAAACTTCTAGAAAATCGAGGGAGAAATTATTTTGCTATCTTTCACTGAATTTTTCAATAAACAAAAACTGAGAGCTTTAAATATGTAAATAGACAATTTTTTTAATTTTTTACGTATCAGTTTTTTAATATAGCATATATTTTGATTCTAATTTAAAATTTATTGGAAAAGAAAAAGATAACATTATTATTATATTGTAATTTTAGAGACGTACGTAAAAGATAAACATAGTATTAATACAAAATCTAGTCAACAACAGTAAATTTTCTTAAAATTTATACGTAGCCGTATAATATTTATTTTTAAACTTTACATTTTCCGGTAAACAAGTCATTCAGTAATATACTTTTCTGCGAAAAGATTAAAATAGATAATTGACATAATCTCATTGATAAAAAAGTAAATAAAATGGATTTCAGTGAGCAAATAAAAGTTTCTATATCACTTTTATTAAACAATTAATATAATTAAATAAATAAATAAGTCTTTTGTTTGAATAAACAGAAATACATTTTGAATTTGTGGTAATGAAATTTACAATATTTTTTCTGTTTATAAAAAATCTAAAAACAGTTTTTAATATTTATTTTAAATTAGTAAACAAATGAAAGAGTTTCTTGGTATTTTAATAGTATTTCTTGGTATTTAGAGTAAATAGGCTTTAAACTAAATATAAATAAGATTAAATTAACAATAATTAAATACAATATAATATTTAATTAATATTTATAATAAATTTCGAGAACTTCAAGTTTCAATCGATTAAAACTGACTTGGACTAGAATCGAAATAATTTGAAATTTAAATGATTTAAAATTCGACAAAATTATACTTAGTGTCATTTAAAATTTTAATTTCTGAATGTTTTGACAAATCATAAAAATGACGATTAATCTAAAACTAGACCTTTAAATATTTAAATTGCATTTAAAATTGATCAAAATTTTAATTAATATACAAAAATTATTTTGACAATAATCACTAAAACAAAATTAAATTAAATAATAAACTAAACTAAAACTTAATAATAACTAAAGTTCAAATCGAAATAGAATTGAATTCAAATTCAAGTTTTAAAATTCAATCGCTTGAATTTTTTTCAGAATATTCTTTATCAGAAGTAAGAAATGCTTAAAACGATTAAGTTCTAAAGTTTATTATTTAGAATTTTCTTTTTATAATATTTTATTAGATAACAACTATTTTTATAGAAAAATTATAATTAGAAGTAGATCAATTTCTTTAATTACGTAATAGAAATTTAAAAATAACTAGAAAGTAAAGAAAATATAAACTGATTAACGAGAACTGGAAATTTAAAAAGAAATTAATAAAAAATAAATAACTAGGAATGAAGATAACCAGAAATAAGAGAAAAAGAACCTAAAAAAAGAATAACTAAAAAATTATTTTAAATTTAAAATTATTTTGGAATTTAAGGAAAACCACTATACTAAGAAAATTACTACATACGTTTAAAAAAAAATTTAGAACTTGGAAAAAATTACTTCAAAATAAAAAAATAAGAAATTATTAGTAATTAAAAAAACATAGCTTGAAAACAATTATAAATAAATAGATAAGAATATCTAGAAAATTAACGAGTGACTAGAAAAGAAAAATATTCAAAAGTGGAAGTAAAATTAGAAATTGAAAACAAAAAAATTATAAAAGAAAGAAAATTTACTGGAAATGGAAATTTTTTTTTTAGAAATTTAAGAGATATTACTAGAAAATTTTGAAAATTACTATAGTAAATTAAAAAAAATATTAGAAAATTACAAAATAACTATGAAGTGAAGAAAATAATTATAAATTGACAAAATAAATAAAAAAAAAAAAAAAATTGATAAAAAATTTTAAAAAAGATTTCAATTTTTTTAAAAAAAAACTTTGAAATAAAAAAAGAAGCTCAAGTCATTAATTTCTCATACTTTAAAATACTTCATATTTCACTTAACAAAATTTTCAGATCACAAAATTCGTATTTAAAAGAATTATCTTACAGAATTTTTTTTTTAATAAACTTTTTATTTAAAAGAATGTGAATTTAACTAAATTTTTACATAGCAGAATTCTGATTTAACAACTATTTTGGATACCTACAGTAAGTTTAATACTCATTAAAATTTTTAATAATATTAAATTTATTTATTCGAAATTTCAAACTTTCAATTGATTTTCTGATCGATTGAATTGAAGGCAAGGATCACAGTGATTTTTTTGTTCAATTTTCGTTAAAAAAGGGGGATTTGGAAAATCAAAAACAAAAAGACATTACAAGTTTTTTAGCATATCCTTTAAACTATTTACAAACAGAAACATCAGTACACACAATTTTTTTACTAATTCAAAACTTCTTCTCAAAACCGTAAATAATAAAAAAAAGTATAAATTTCCTTTTCTTTTCCTTAAAAGTTAATTAGATTTTTAGAAAAATAATAACTGAAAGAAATTAAAGATGCAACATTGCAAAATTTGTTTTAAAAACATTAGAATATTTTTGACATTTATTCAAGATATAAAAGTATGTAATTTATAATAAAGTGTTAGCAAAACTTTTTCTTTCAAGTCTGGATTCTCTTAGAATTACAATAACTTTTAGTAAATACCTATTATTATAAAAAAAACTTCTAAGAAATTCCATCAAAATTTCTTTAAAAATTGCTACAAAATTTTCTCATAAATTTCTATACAAAACTTCACAAAATTATTTTTTTTCATGTTATTCTGGAATTTTGGTAGAAATTTGTTAGAAAATTTTCTAAGAATTTATTATAGTTTTTTTTTTTCATAGAATTGTTTCATGTGAATTAATAAAATTAGTATTAACTATTACCTATACTTTGTACGTTTAAAGAAGTGAATTATTTACTAAAAAATAAGTAGATTGTTATATTAAAGTTTTAAAAAAGAAAGTTAAAAATTAATTAATAACTTTGACTTTCACTAATCGTGAAAAAAATGGAAATTTATTGGAAAAGGGTGAAAAAGGGAGAAAATTTATGATTTGAGGTAATTTTTTTTTAAATACACTGAAGCTTCACTTATTTAAAGTCGCATTTATTTTAACAGTTCGAAGTCTCACTTATTTTATCTTGGCGACCAATCAAAACTAACAAACATTTTCATTGGTTGCTGCGAATTGGATTAGCCAATCAGAGAAGTTCTCTATAAATCATGAATTTGCGTGGACTGGGTTAAAATAAGTGAAGCTTAAGTGTAAAGGAAAAAAAGAGGATTAGGTGAAAAAGGAGATGAACTGTGATCCCTGAGAAGATTGACTACAACTAGAATAAAATTAAACACAGTTTTATTAATTAATTTGAAAATTAGATTCATTTAATTTCGAATTGGAAGTTTTAGCAATTGAAAACTTGTATTATATTTCTCATTTTACTGACTTTTAACATTCCAATTTTGAATTAATTAAATTTGAATTTGGCAAAACTTTCCAATTGTCAGACTGTTCTTCCTCTTCTTCTTTTTCTTCTTCTTGTCTAGAAAAACGGGTTTTTGCTCCTTCATTAATACTTTCATTTGAAGTATGAATTAGTTTATTTATTTGCATTAATTTTACAGAAACCTATAATCAATAACAAATAAACATCATGGTATTGCTTAGAAATACAAAATAATGTCTTACTTAGCACACAGTAAAAACATTTAAATTCGTGAAATACTTTCTTGGAGTTAAAAAAAAAAAAAAGTTAATACGACTTTCATCTGTAAAAAACGAAAATCCTGAAACGAAAAATGAATAATCACAATTTTATTTAAAATTATTCGTCTTCCGTTCCAGAATATTCGAAATTTTATTAATGCATTTTGCAGTTATGAATACTTTCTTACGGTACATATAACACATGTCATAAAAAAATGACGACTAGCATTTTGAGTCTTTTAAAATCCCTAACAAAAAGTGATCCTTGTTTTCTAATCATACTTTCGCAAAAAAATCAAGTGCAAGATAATAATTTTAATTGCTTGTATAAACCTTGTCAAGACATCTATTAAATTTTTTTCAAAAGTTAATAAAAATTAAATTCTAGTTTAATTATCACTCTTTCTTTTTCTTTAGAAAAAAAAACCAAAATCAAGAAATTCCATCAAGTTTTCGTGAAAAACCGAATGAATGATTATTAAACTAAATGTTGAAAATCTTTCTTTTCTTAATTATAACTAAAATTTAATTGCAATTTCATCTAAATCTAGTTTAAGTGAAAAAAGTTTCTAATTAATGTTTTCCATTTAACTAATCTACATTCAATGCCAACAAACTTGTAATTTTAAATTAATCAAAAAGAAAATTCACAATTATCAATAAATGAAAATACAATTGAAACTTTTTTGCAAATTATAACTAAAATACGAATTATTGCAATTTCACCTAAATCTAATTTCTCAATTTAAAAAAGTTTCTATCATTTTAAATTCGCTAATTCATTTTCTTTTCCTATTAAAACGTACGCTTAATAAGAAGTAGAAATTGAATTCTAATTTATATCACTCTCAATAGGAGTTTAAATTTACTAAATTTTTACAAAATTAATGAATGATGGAATCAGTTGTTGAGACTTAAAATTAAGACTAAAAATTGCAATTTAATCTAAATCTAGTTTCTCAATTGAAAACACTTTCTCTACACAATTATTTAATTCCTTGGAAATTCCGCTAAATTCGCTGTCAAACCGAATTGAACAGTGGAAATGATGATACTAAAAAAAAGAAGTCAAATTATTTCCACCAAATTGAAAGTACTGATTAAGAAATTTTAAATTTCCACTAATTTAAAGACATGACCACTTTCCAATCGGCAAATTGTTATTTTAATAGGAACATACAAAAGTCAATTATTTATTTCATATTAATACTAATTTATATATTCCCGAAATTACTGAACAGACTGGAAAAAAAACGTGTCGATTATTAGTAAAACACCACAGCATTCTATTAGTTTTTGTACGGAGATACAAGAAATTCTACAACAACTAAATAATAATTTTTAAAAAAAAATTAAAAACAAATAAAAAGTATTGACAGCATTAATTGAGCGTTTACAAAAAATTTAATCTAAATATGAAAACAAAAAAGTGATAATAGAGATGTTGTGAATTTAACAAATATAAGAATATATTCAGATTAAAAAAATTAAAATCTTGAATAAAGAAACATCTCCATTATAGAAAAAAAATCAATGCTCTGAAAATACAAATGAAAAAGATGGCAACTCTTAACACTAATAATTGCCACACAATCTCCATAAAAAAATCCCACCGGTTTCGTATAAAGTGTGTTACTGTGTGTGTGGCCAGAGAGACAAAAAATTCTCCCTTTTTTGTAGAACTCCTGTAGATAATAATCAAAATGGTCTTTTTTTTTGTAAAAAAAAGGAAACGTCCAAATTTTAATACACGTTTGGTTTATTCAATGAAAGTTAGAATAATACAAGAGCAAAAAATACACCGAAGAAATCATGTTGAAAACACGAGTTGGTTTTAAACTATTGAATATTGAAGACTTTTTTTAAACTAAAAAATAACGTCAAATTATTAGAAATTCAGAGAGGTTATTAAATAAACTGAAATTTCGACGAATGTCAAATTCAGACTCGTCACGAAGCTCCAGTATTCAATCATAATAAGAGCAAACGTTTCTTTTTTTCTTTTTTTTTCGTTTCTGTACGACTACACACACAACATACACATCAAAGTCTTGTTACAAATAGTCTCTAAGCTTAGCTTCTGTTTTTTTTTTCATCTCAAAACTTTTACAAATCTTCACAACTTATTTCTTCTTTCGATTACACTCCCGTCGTATCAGGCGATTGTTAAGTAGATTATAGCTTAATAGATAATCCAGACTACTCAATGCATTCTATCGATTCATTCGAGGAATTCCTACAACTAATTTTACCGCAACAATGACCTGTTGTATCGGATCAAAACGTGCTGTTTCTTTTTTTTATTTTAAGATCAAAACTCAAAACAAGATAGAATAAATAATTAAAACTGTAAAAAAAATTGCCATAACCAAAAGAAAATAAAGAATGCCTGAAAACAAAAATTACAAACTAATGGAAAAAAAAAACAAGACATTAAAAGTCTTAACAAAATTGAATTATTTTTTAATATTGAATTCCCATTATAAAAATGCCGAATTCCCGGATGAAAATGTCGGATACAATTAAATCAGTCCTAAAATGTTTCTTATTGTTTAAAAGTTAAAGTGTTTAATTATTATTAATTAAGATAATAATAATAATAATAATAATCATTAAATTGACATTCTCTTCAACTTGATAAACAGGCCATTGGACGATTGAGAATTTCTTCTTACATTAGATAAGTTATACTTAATTAGTAAATTGAATGTTTTGGTAGGATTTACTTAGAATCCGTCTCCATTTTTACTTCCTCGCCTTTCTTGTCCTTTTTAGAGGTCTCGCTATCTGTACCTTCGCCATTGCTGTTGTCGCGTCTTCGCTTACGAGCAAAGCGACCCTTGTATTTTGGAGGTGGAAGTTGTTCCATGCCGAGGACTTTGTGAATTTGACGGAATGCCACTAGCCTGAGTGCATGTTGCGCCGAAGAAGTTATATCTTCTCTTTGTTGGGCAGTCATTGTTCCTATTGCATCGATTGGATCCTTTTCACAAGGATCGGACAAACCTTGAAAAAAACAGAAAAAAACACTCGTTTTTAAATCCAGATTTTTATTGTCAACAATTAGAAATTTTATTTATTTAAATAGTCAGCCTGCCAAAATCATCTACGAGATACCACAAGAATCTAAAAACAATACAAAAAACCAAAAGACTTGATTTATTGAGTGTTAATAGCTTTATGATATTCTCAGTCTCGTCATCAATTTCATCATTCGTGTTTTTTATATATAGATATATATATATAAGGTTATCAGGTAAGGAGATTAGGAATATAATTAATTTCATTTACAGATTAAAGTTTTCAACATCTTGTGCATGTGAAATCAGCGTGTCTAGCGAATAATCATTTTAAACTTCCGGGATTTATTCGTTTAATGATACATAATAGTACTAGTTAAATATTAAGTGGTTTGATTAAAATATTAAGATTACTTAGATTAGTTTCACAAATAACAATAAAAAAAATTATTTAAATTTTAAAACATCAGAAATACTATGAAAAAAAAGAGGTAAACGAAAATAAAGAAATTGTAGAAAGTCAAAAATATTGAATAAATAAAAAAGATAGGCACATTTAATGAAAAATGAAAACATTAAACAAAATTAAAGAAATTATGAAAATTAGTTAAAATAGCAAAAACTATTAAAAAACATTATTATTAATGCAAAAATAAGAAAATTGTAAATAATCTATTTTAAAAAAGAGAAAAATTAAAAACAAAAAGAAATTGAAAAAAATAGTTAAAATATCTACCAAAAAATAAATAAATTTTTTAAAAATGAAAAAGTTAAGAAAATAGGAGGAAAATTCAGAAATATAATAATAATGTCTTAAAATATAAGGAAATTTAAGAAAAAATGCTTGAATTATTTTTAAGAAAGAAACCGCGTGATAATATACGAAAAATAGTAATATTTAAAAAATCAAGAATTAAAACAATTTACAAAAGAATAAAAATAGTATTTTTTTTTTAATTTCAATTTTTGCGGATATGTTGTTACAAATGTAAATATTAAAGAACCAAACAATAAATACAATTTTTGTTAGTAAAGTATTAAACAAAAAGAAATTCAACATTTTTGAGAAAAGGAAAAATATTTTAAAGAAATAGTAAAATGAGGATAAAATGAGAAATTATAAAATAAAAATTAATTAAATTCTTAAAAGTTCGAAAGATAAGAAAAACTATGAAAAAACGAATAAATTGAATGGAAATTTAAGACATTTGAAGTGAAGTCAAAATAAAAGTTTTAAGAAATTGAAAAAACTATAAACAGCAAATAAAAAATAATAAAGCAATATTTTGAAAAAGGGAAAAAATCTTAATAAAAAATTTAATACAGCTATGAAAAAATTATTTAAAAATGAGAAAAAATATAAAAATTGTGAAAAATAAACTAAAATAGTTTAGGTAAAAAGAAGAAAATTAAAGAAAATTTAAAACATAAAAAAAAATTTGAAATTTGGGATTTATTTTAATTAGAATGGCTTGGAATTATTAAAAATTTAATATAGATATTATTTTTTCCTTTCTTTCTATCCAAGAATTTTAGATCGTATTTTGACAATTTCAAATTCAATGTTAACATTTTTTGAAGAATACAAGATTGAAATTGAAACTTTTAGGATTTATCTACGGAATTTCTTGGAAATTCTCGCATCGTTTTAAGATGCATTTTAAGAATTCCCGTATCTTTTTACAAATTTAAGAAAATTCACGGGTTTTTTTTATGACTATTTAATTCTCGGTATTTTTCCGGATCACTAGACACACTCTGTTAAAAAATTTAAACAAAATCAACTATTTTTTTACACATAGAATTAAAATATTTGTTTTAATTTTACAAGCTGTAATGTAACTGATCATAATTTTAAAATAATTCAAAAAATCTTGAGATAAAAATAAACACAAATAAATTAAAGGAAAAAACTTAATTCAACTTGCGAATTCTAAATTTTTTAAAAGTAGTTTTCAAGCGTCTTAAAAATTTAAAGTTACAGTTTCCCGAAATTAAATTTAGGAATTAAAAAAACAATTTATGAATTTAAAACAATTTATAAAAAGTGATTTAAAACAAACAAAAGACGGAAAGTGGGAAGGAGGGAAAAGAGAAAATATAATTTTCAAAAATTAAAATTTAAATTCTTACCTGGACCTCCAGGAAGTATAATTCCTCCAGCAACGCATTCCAATAATCGTCTTAAAGCTTCTCCTGGACTCAGATGACCACCAGCAGTGTTTATAACCTTTTCCGTCAATAATTCCAATGCCTAGAAAACAAAGAACATTTTATTACTATTATTATTCTAAATACTTCTTTTATTGCAAAATCTTAATTTAAAACAAAAAAACTATAAAATACAAAGAGAATCTTACAATTTAATTTGCTGAGAAAAAAATTGTTTACAGTTAAATTTCTAGTTTATTGGTTTCTTGAAAATGTTTAAAAACTCTATTCCTTGACAAAAACATTAAATTTTAGTAAAAAAAAAGTTTTTTAATTTTTTCTTTTAGCACAAGTGAAGTAAAATTTAAACTTAAAAAATCTGGTTTCAAAGCTTGAAATGCTCTTTAAAAACTCACCAAATTTTATTACAAAAGAAAATTCATTATTTGTGGATTTTTTCACTAACTTTTCACCAAGTACATTTTTCTACAATTTTTATCCGAGAGTATCACACTCAAAATTTCGGAATTTAGAAAAATTTTCACGTAAATCTTTTGTAGATGCTCGAATATTTATAAAGCAGAAATTACATCCATTTAAATTAAATGGGTTGTAACAAAAAATGTGTTTCTGAGCCATATTTTATTTTAATATTCTTGAACGAAACTAGTACTGAAGTGAACGTGACGAAAATTTGAAACAAACTGACGCTAAAAGCAGCAAAGGCCAATTATATACAAGCCTAATGAGACCTTTTCTAATTATCAAGTTATAATATAATTGGGATTTAATGCTAATGAACTATCATTAAAAGATTATTTACATATCGTAGAGATAACAGACAGACACATTCATCAAATTCTCATTAGACATGCTGATAAAGACCTTAAATTCTGTGCCTGAAAGGCAGATTATATTTACATTATCATTGTATTGAAATAAACGAGTTTTAACATTCTCTGAATTCTGTGAAATTGAAAAATTAAGATATATATTTGGTGTTCGGCACTTTAGTCTTATTTTAATTCGAATTTTATTCTAGAATTTTAATTTGTAACTAACTTTAATTTGCTTTTAAATTTCAAAAACATTTCCGACCAAGTTAATAAATAAAAACAATTTTTTTAAACAATTATTATTAATCTCTCAACTTGCTAATTTTTATTTCTAATTCTACTAAACATTAAAAATTGCAAAATTGAAAAACAATTGCAATAAGATGATAATTTTTGTTAAATATACTTCAAGCTTTAAGAACAGATTTTTTCAAGTCGAAATTTTAATCAGCTTGTGCTTAAAAATAAAATTTCTTTTTCTAGATTAACAATTTAAGAAATAATTTGTTGGATATTCAATTTTACTTCTTACAAGTAACACTAGGGAAGTGCCATACGCCGATTTCTCTGTAACTTGGTGTATAAGCAGTTTTTTAAATACTATTTGACCCGTATATTTTTGTTTTTCCCCAAAAGCTGTTTTAAGGGTGTAACTCTCCCTGAAAACTTTGTTATTTGTGTGTTAAATAGTTTTCTCACAATGAAAACACACATTACAACAAATTTTTAAGGGTGAGTTACACCCTTAAAACAGTTTTTGGGGAAAAACAAAAATATACGGGTCAAATAGTATATAAAAAACTGCTTATACACCAAGTTACAGAGAAATTGGCGTATGGCACTTCCCTAGTGTTACTTGTTAGATTTTATATTTAAATTTCTTGCGTAGAAAATGCTAGAACATATTTATTTATCCTTAATACATTTTGTAAAAGGCATTTGATAAAATCAAGGACAGATCTTAGAAAATAATTAAATTTTGTCAGTACGTGATGATGAAAAGATTAAGCTATATCTATTACAAAATTTATTATAGAATTAAAATCTCATTTGGAACTGTTCCTTTTTCGTATTTCTTGGAATTTTAGATTTATGGTTTAATGAGTTAATAATGACACGAAATTTGGATAACAGCCAAATAAAAATATTATTAAAATTAATTTCACTAAACTTTGAAAAACTCAGTTGTACATTTTTCAGAAAATATTAGATTGAACTAAAATTTGTTGTCAAATAATAATTATTGAACATTTTGTTTTTTCTTTAAATCTAGTTGAAATCTGATGTAATTTTTCATCCAATTTTAACTAATAATAGCTCATTTTTCTCGTTGAAACGTTCTCTACAATTTTATTTGTCGGGTTTTTTTTTAAATAATTCATATTTTGTTAACAAATTATTAAACAAATATAATTTGTTCTTTACGTATTTTTTAAACAGCATATTATTTAAGGAAATCAACAAATAAAAGTGTACAGAATGTTTCAACGAGAAAAATAAGCTATTGGTCAAAATTACAGATTTTAACTACTAGATTTAAAGAAAAAGCAGAAAATGTTAAATAATTATTATTATTATTATTTAACAACAAATTTTACTTCAACCTAAATTTTTCTGAAAAATATACAACTGAATCTTTCAAAATTTATTAAAATTAATTTGAATAATATTTTTATTTGAGGTGAGAAATAGCTTTCTAAATTTAAGGTTATTCAACCTCTTTAAATTATAAAAAGTTACTAAATTGGACAAGAAACTGTTCAAATCTAATATTCTTTACTTTCTTTCTACCCAAAAAATTTTAGATCGTATTCTGAATCATTTTCAATTCAATTTTTTAACTAACTGAAGAATACAAAATTAAAATTTTCCGATATTCATCTACGAATTCCTGGAATTTCTTAAAATTTTCCGGATCACCTTAAAAACGTCTAATTTTTTATAAATTCCCAATTTTTCCCTTGAAGTGCTAAATTGTGAGCAATTTCTTGAATCACTAGATATTTTAACTTTTAATAGATTTTTGTGAAAGATTTATTTTTTTTTTTTTTTCAATAAGAATTCACAGTTTCTATTAACCTATAATGAAATATTTTTTACAATCAGAAATGCCTAAAGTTATCTTAAAACCTTCCAAATAAATTTTGCATTCTATTTTTTCTAAACAAATTGCTTTTTATTTGAACAATTTGCTGTCCAATTTTAAAAATTGAAGAAAAAAAATTGCAAAATTATAGAAATAATTGAAAATTGAAGACAGAAATTTAAAATTATAAGAAAATATTTGAAAATTAATTGAAATAATTGAAAAATAGCAAAAATAATGGTAAATTTTTTAAAATAATTGAAATTTAAGATAAATACTTGAAAAAAAAAAAAATTCTAAAATTAATTAACAATTTTTTTTAATTAATTGAAATTTGAAATAAATAATTAAAGGTTTAGTAAATCAGTTAAAAAATAATTGAAACATTTATAATTTCGAGAAAAAAACGGCAAAATTATAGAAATAATTGAAAATTGAAGACAGTAATTTAAAATCTAGAAAATATTTCAGAATTGAAGAAAACAATCGAGAATTGAGAAGAATAATTGAAAAATGGCAAAAATAATGATAAATTTTTTTAAAATAATTAAAATTTGAGATAAATAATTGAAAATTCAGGAAATTAATTACAAAATACCGAAAGTAATTGAGAATTTCAAAAAAATAATTTAAAATTCTAAAATTTATTAACAATTTTTTTAATTAATTGAAATAAATAATTAAAGGTTTAGCAAATCAGTTAAAAAATAATTGAAAAATTCATAATTTGGAGAAAAAAATTGACAAAATTAAAGAAATAAATTTGAATATGATGAAAATATTTGAAAAATAATACAAATACTGAAATTTGAAATAAATAAATAAAAAATGTAGAAAGTGTATGAAAAAATACTTTTCAAAACTAAAAATTGGAGAAAATATTTTCAAACTTATAGAAATAATTGAAAGTTTAAGAAAATAAATAAAATTTATGAAAAATAAGTGATAATTTTACAAAACTTTGCTAAAATTTAATAAAATAACTGAAAAATGATAAACAAAATGAAAAAATAATAAAAAAAATTAGAATGTAAAAAAAATAATTGCAAGTTTTGGAAATTAATTGAAAAATAATAAAAATATTTAATAAATTGAAAAAAATATTTTAATTTGAATAAAATATTTCAAATTTGATGAAAATAATTGACAGTTTGTGAAATTAGTCAAATAATAATACAAATAAGTATGAATGGTAGGAAAAAATTAAGAAATAATGATAAACATAATTGTAAATTGAGGAAAAGAATTGGAATCTGAGATGAAGGATTGAAAATGCAGAAAATTCATTGAAAAATAATTTTATAAATGACAAATTGGAGAAAATAATTTAAAAATGATAGAAATAATTGAAGATTGAAAAAATAATAAAAATTCAGAAAAGATGGAAAATAATTGAAAATTGACTTTAAATATACTTTTGTGAAAAAAAGAGGGTTTTAGGGTAAAGTTTTCTAAATAGGGGACTTTTAGGGACCAATCGCAAAATAGGGAACATTTAGGGGAAATAGGGGACGGTTTGTGAAGCCTGAGGATATAAAGAAGTTTTCTGGAAAGTTTAATTAAAAATTAATTTAAAGTTTAAAACCTTTAAAAAACCGACCTATTGGACAATAATTTTTCGCTGAAATTCGCCTGTATTGCATCCGTCCCCTCAATATAAAAATGTCAAAGTTATTTGTTTTTCTAAATTTGGTATTTTTTACTTTTTTGGGTCATAAAGTTACTGTTTATGCCAGGAAAAAGGTTTTTTTATCTTTTCAAAAATTCGTATCGCAAAGGGTTAAAATCATTGAAATTTTCCTGAAGATTATTCACTAAAACATATTTAAATAAATTATACAAACCCATGGGTTCAGTGGTACCCAAGTTGGCACACGGTTGCAAAGATCACGCATTATGCGTATAACCATTACGCAGCTCTGCAATGAGGTTGCTCTAGCCTGTTAAAAAATAGAGCAAATATTAAACAAAATAATTAAAAACTTTGGATCTATTATCTAAAAATCCCATTTTAAAAAGGCTTAATAATCATTCCTAAGCTAATCTTCATTTGCTTTGTGTGGGCTTTAGCTAACCTTCCAGCCTCGTGCCTAAATTTTCGGTTTTTTTGTTTTTATTGTACAAAAATATAGTATAATTAGCCCATATCAATTTTACCGGGTGTTTATGACAAATAAATCACGATTTAAACAAATACCTATTGCAAAAATCATTGAAAACATTATATCATTCACAAGCTTTCTATAATATCTATTTCTTTCTCAAAAACTAAATTACCGTTTAAATCAACAAAATACATTGTTTTTTTTTGCAATAAACAAAAAAACACCCGGTATACTTATGACACCACTGTGTACTTGTGCTTGTCTGTCTCTTTTATTTTTATTTCGCGCTATTTCTTTAACGTTTAAAGCCAACAATAGAAATAAAACATGAATATTTAAATAATGCAAATTCAAACAAGTGCAATCCTCAAAAAAAGTCACATAAGTACCGAAAAAAAGGCAAAGCAATGGTTAAAATTTAAATCTACTTTTTATGAAAAATTCTTAACCAGTAAAGAATAGTAATTTTCTTTATTAATCATTATTATTATTCGCAATAATAGAAGTGCTCTCGTTTGATGAAAATGCGCAATTCTTGATTTTTTTAAGACAGACCTAGAACAGAACTCAGTCTAGGCTACGCTGCGCATTGATCCAGAATAATGAATAAGATCGATCGCGTGTCAAGAAACAAAACAAAATTCTCTTTAGAGATAAATCAATTTAAATACTTTGTTTTTTATTTATCAACTATTATCATTATTATTTATCATTTATTTATTTATCAATTACAATTTATTAAATGATTAATTAACTTCTAAATTATTCTGGATAGATTTTATTTTAAAATAGGAACGCGTGTGCACAGAAGCAATGTCAAAAATCGACAGAGGACTGCAATACACTCAAGTTCCTGCCTGAAAACAATCTGATCGCATTCTCAATGTGAAGCTGAACCTGCTTTTTAAAAGACTTTTTATCTTGACAAACAATTAACAAACTGAAAACATCTTTGTTTAGAAAATAAAAAACCTGTCTTTCTTTATATTAATTAAAGAAAAAAAAAAGTCCAAATAAAACGGCCAATGTGCTTAAACACTGAATGCGAACAAACGAGCGAGGCTTCAGGCCAAATTCATGAAAATATACATATGTAATTCAATTAATTAAACACAATCCACAAGGCTGGAAGTTCTAAGACTGCTCTTTTCGGAGAGGATGATTTGCACTCGTATATATTTTGTTTCTCCTTTTTTTTTTATTTTCTTAGAAAATTGTCAAGTTATACTAAAAAACAGAAAGAGAAAAGTCGAGCCAAAGAGAGCTTGATTGAATTTTCTTTGGCTTTTTTGGACTATTTGAGATTTTGAACTGAGTGTTAATTGATTCAAACCTGAAACCACTTGGCATGCCTGAGTGCAGCTAAAGCCTCCAAACACTTAGCCTTGGGAAGTACGTCCGGCGGATCTGGTTTGGTCACAGTTGGCGCTGCGGGCGTTGTTTGCGGTTGAGCAGCTCCCTGTTGCTGCTGTCCAGCATTATCTGAGATTTCAACAAAGAAAGCATAACACGCTTAGACAACACTTAGAGTGTTTGATCATGCCCCTTTAGATTTAGCCAAAATAATGGACAAAAAAACCCCCTTAAAAGTCGCATTTCAAATTGAAGAGCGACAGTATTTAAGTATAAATAGAGGTATATGTAGGAAAGAAAAAAAAAAATTGAAAAAAAAAAAAGAGAACAAACTATCAGTGTTCAAACTACCAGTCATAAATGCTAAACGATGCACATACGCTTCTCTTCTCAAATATATTCTTTTACAGTTCTCAAAGAATTTTCAATGAATAATTTTGAGCTGTCAAGTAAAGTAATAATCGAAAAAACAAGTTTTTATTATGGTCTTTTTTTTAAACATGTAAAATGAAATGAGAATTTCGTCATTTATTGAATCCGAAAAATGGAGTTTTTTTTCAAAGTGACAAATTAAAAATCTTGTAAGAAGATTTTGAAAAAATACCAGACAAAAACTAGATTTAAATATGTTAATCTATTGGCTACTCTGAACAATTTATAAGAATAAAAATGATAAACTTTGTTTAATCAAAATCGATTTTTATATTGGAATGAATTAAGTTTAAGATCGATTAAAGTTTGAAAACATTTAAAAATTCACTCTCAAAATTGATTAAAATTTTAATTGATTGACATTTAGCGAATTTAGATTGGTTCAATTGAATTTCAAATAAACTGAAAACTATATAAATTTAACTTTGCATGGATTGAGTTTAAAGTTAATTCAAAATACAATAAATTTAAAATATCCAAATTTGTATAAATCAAACTTTGCATGGATTGAGTTTAAAGTTAATTCAAATTACAATAAATTTAAAATATCCAAATCTGTATAAATCAAATTTTAAATTTAAAATTGATGAAACTTTTAATAATTAAAACTAATTAAGAATGACTGAAAATTAAAACAATTAAATTTATCAAATTAAATATGCCTTCATTTAAATAGTAATTAATTAATAGTTTGTTTTTTACTGATATTACTGATATTAATTTGGGTCTTTAGCAGGGAAAGTCATTCAAATTTGAAATAAATAATTCGAAAATGTCAGAAATAATTGAAATATGAAGAAAATAATTGAAAAATGACAAAAATAATTCAAATTTTTTAAAAAATGGTAAAATAACAAAACTATAATTGATAAATTGATTAAAGATCAAAAAATAAAAACAAAAATGGAAAAAACGAAACGAAATAATTGAAATTTGAAAAAAAAATTTTAATTTCAAAAATAATTGAAGTTACAAGGAAAAAATTGAAAAATGACAGAAATAACTTAAGTTTGAAAAAAAAATTATATTCTGAGTATAATATTTAAGATATTGACGAAATAATTAAAATGTAATGAAAGTAATTGAATAATGATATAAATAATTAAAATAAATAATTTATTAAATTAATTGAAATTTTGAAGAAAATGATTCTAAAATGGCAGAAATAATTGAAATAAGAAAATAATTGAAAAATGACGAAAATAATTCAAATTTTTTAAAAAATGGTAAAATGACAAAACTATAATTGAAAAATTGATTAAGAATCAAAAAATTAAGACAAAAATGGAAAAAACGAAACAAAATAATTGAAATTTGAAAAATAATTGAAGTTACAAGAAAAAAATTGAAAAATGCCAAAAATAATTGAAATTTAAAAAAAAAATTGACTCTGGTGTAAAAAATTTTAATTCTGAGTATAATAATTGATATATTGACGAAATAATTAAAATGTGATAAAACTAATTGAATAATGATATAAATAATTGAAAAATTAAAGATATAATTAAAATGTGAAGAAATTAATTGAATAATGACATAAATAATTGAAATCTGGTGTAAAAGTTAATAAATTTATAACAATAATAAAAAGATAAAGAAAATGCCATTTAAAGAAAATAATTTCAAAATGACTAGTGAAAAAAATTTAAAATTTGAAGACAATACTTGAAAAATTGACTAAAGAATTGAAATATTAAGAAATTAATTCAATGACATAAATAATTGAAAGCTGGTATAAAAATTAAAAACTTATAGACAATAATTGGAAAATTGAAAAAAATATTAAAAGTTTTGAGAAAATATCGGAAAGTTAAAGAAATTAATTGAAATTTGAAGATAATTCGAAAATGTCAACAAAAAAAATTGAATATGAAGAAAGAAATTAATGTTTAAAGAAAATAATTGAAATTTGTAGAAAATAATAAAAAACTGTAAAAAATTTATAAATAAAAAAAATTAATAAAATAATTGAAAGTTGTAGAAAATAATTCTAAAATGGTAAAAATAATAGAAATATGAAGCAAACAATTGAAAAATAACAAAAGTACTTGAATAATAACAAAAATAATTGAAAGTTGAAGAAAAGAATTGAAAAATAACAAAAGTAAATTGAAATTTGTGTAAAAAACTTAAATATTCCTGGTAACAATTTAAAGACTCATAATTGAAATTTTAAGAAAATAATTGAAAAATGACAAAAATAAATGAAAACTTGTGTAATCAATTTAAAAATTCACGACAATTATTTGAGACCGAATAAAATGAAATTGATATTTTAAAAAATTAAATTAAAAATTTTGATTATAATTTGAAAAAGTTTAAATAAAATAAATTTCCAATAGAATAAAATGTCTATCACTAAAAATTTTCATCAAAGTAAATAAAGATTAAATTGAAATTTTCATTACTTAAAGTTTGGATTAATTCAAATTTGAGTGGATTAGAACTAAAATAGATTAAAATTGGATAAATTAAGATTGTTTCGATTAAAATTTAAACCAATTTTGTATAATGGTTTAAACTGGGTCACAATATAAAATTGAAAAAAATCAAAAAATTGAAGTATTTTTTAAAAACAGGTATCCAATAAATGACGCTCTTTTAATTCCCGATTAAAAGTCAAAAACGACAATTAAATATGCTCATTTTATGCATTTTAATTATCCAAGAACTGTAAATGAACAAAGCCAAATCCTCGATTTCTAAAGATTGGTAGATAACAAACAAAAAAGAAAGAAGCGAAAAAAAGTACCTTTAAAAAGAGAATTTGGCTACACGAAATTAATCGCAAGAGATATTTGTGCATCGAGCATCGATAGAGGGTAATTGACAAAAAATTGCATGATCAAAAAGTCCATAGTTTTGAGATTGCCTCAGCGTTGTTTCTTGATCTCAGAAGCATGTCCACGAATCCGGCAAAGCGACTCTAAATAATTGAAACTTGAACAAAGAAACTAAGTGAAAAATTTTCACAAAAATTTTTATTTTTTCAATTTTAAACAACACAAAATTAAAACAAAAACTATTGGAAAATTGTGAAGAAAAAAAAAAGAGAGACTTGACAATTATTTTGAACAGAAAACAAAAAAGATCTATTTTTAGTGATTTTCTCTTATTATAAAAAATAGAAAACAAAATGCGCGATATAAAAAACAGATATTGAAAAATAAACCGTGGACACACTGAATGCGGCTGCATCAAAAAGGAAAATTTTTTTTTGTTAGAAACATTCGCGATTTTAGACACTGGCATTGTCCCGAAGTCCTTGGCTGCACCTGCTTTTTGTTTTCCTGGTGCTTAAAATAAAGATATAAACTTCCAGGCCAGGAAAAGAACAAGCGAAACTGATAAAATTGCGCGGGACTGTACATATAGAATGAAAATAAAAAAGTGCTTCCTCTGAAATTCTAGACTGATTATTATAAATATTATGGTGAAATCAGGTTATCCTTTTCTTGGCCATCGTGGAATCGTAAAATGAATAAATTACCTCCTGGTGAGGCTGGTTTTGTTGTATCGCGCATCAATGGACTGGTGAGAGTTACACTGACAGTCACTGAACCTCCTGATACGGTTAAAGCAGCTGATTCCGGATGTTTTCCAACATTGTATGATTCTTCAGGTGACACAATCTTTAATTGAGCTGGCAGAATTTCAGCAACTTTGTTCAACAGAGTTCTAAAATAATTTCATTTTATTAAGAATTATCATAAATAAATTTAAAAAATGTTTTAAAGTACTTTATTTTAAAAATAAACATTATCTTGTAAATTATAAAATACCTGGTTGGTTTCTCCGCACAGAGAACAACAAGACAAACGTGATTATCTCCAGAGAGAAGAAGACCCTTGGCAAGATTTCCAACGCGCATAACACCACGAAGAATTCTAGAGTCCTCTTTTTCTTTTTGGAAAGAGAAAAGATTTCCGTCACTTCCATCCTCTTTTTGTGGGGGAGTGGAATTCTTCTTTTTATCATCATCTTTCTTGACACCATCAGCGAGAGCTGGAGTGGCAGGTGTTGGCGCTGCAGCAGCAGTATTATTTGCGGCACCTGGTTTTTTGCCTGAAATAAAAATCTCATTAGTTCTAATCTTTTTAATTTGTATCACTTATTTCTATTATTATTAATTCATTAACGTCAAAGTAGAAGCATTTTTTAAAAATCTCTATAAATATGAACTAAAACTGCAATCCTTAAATATCAATTTAAATCGATTGAAATTCTGATGAATTTAAAACTGGATTATTAATAAATTTGAATTAAATAATATTTAGAGAAATAAAATAAGAGAAAGAGAAACATGGCAATATATTGAAAAATTTGAGAAAATTAAAAAAAAAAAACATTTAACAAACTTTGGAAAAAATACAAAAATAGTAAAAAATGAACAACGAAATGAAAAATAGTAAGAATAAAATAAGAAAATTTAAGAATTGTATAAACAGAATAACAAATTTCTTTAAAAATAAAGGAATTTAAAAAATTGTACACAAATTGAAGAAAATTTAAAAAAGAAATATGTAAATAAATTTAAAAAATAAAAGAAACAGACTTAAACAAAGCAACAAAAATTTGTTCAAGGTTTTTCTCCGATTTTTTAAAAAGAAATTGTAAAAAAATATAGACTTGTAAAGAAAGTATCTTTGAAAAACGTTAAAAATTTAACAACATTTGTTCATTTTTGAAACATTTTCACTAAAAAACTATTGGCCAATTAACTATTAACAGTAAATAATAAGTCAAGAAATAAATTATTTTAATTAATAATCGCTATTAACTGAAATATTAACTTTTGGCAGGGACTGCCCATCGGAGAAACACCTTAAAAAATCTTAAAATCTAACAAATTTAAGGAAAGGAAAATAAACTTTCGAAAAAATAGATAAAATGTAAAGAAAATTGAATAAATTTACATACATAAAAAACGAGTAAATAAAAAATAATGAGATAAATGAAAAAAATTATACTCTCCTCCCCCTTAACTTATCAAAGTAAATAAGAAAATTAACAAAAAAATTACTAAATTTTTCAAAATGTTATAAAACCAAAATTACATAAAATAATTTGAAATACTTTGCGTAAAAGGAAGAAAATCAACAAAAAAAATATTTGAAGCAAATAAAAGAAAAATCTTTAAGCATAAAAATACAAAAACAATAACAATAATACTATTGTTACAACTCATGCATTTGTAATAATTTTCTATAATTTTCAATAGTTTTCAATATCCAATTATTCTTTTTAAATTTTATAATTATTCTTAAATTTTTTTAAATTATTATGTTCCGTTATCAATTATTTTCGCCACTTTTCGAATTTTCCTTCATTTATGTTATACAATTTTTTCCATAATTTTCATCAGTTTTCAATTGAAAATTTTTTATTCTCCTTTAATTTTATAATTATTCATTAATTTTAAAAATTCTTTTGTTCGAATGCCGATTACTTTCACTATTTTTCAATTTATTTTTTAAATTGTTAATTAATATATATATTTTTTAATAGTAAATTATTTTTGTCAATATTTAATTATTTTTGTCATATTGTAATTTTTTTTTTAATTATCAATTATTTTCTTGAAATTTCCATTTAATTATTTAATTACCAATTCATTAGTTTAATTCTTAATTATTTTCTTCAAATTTAAATTCCACTTTTCAATTTTCAACTATTTGCTTCAATATTAAAAAATTACCGCCTTTTTTCTATTATTTTTTTCGATTATCATTAAGATTCTCTAATTTTAAACACAATTGTTCAATTATTTTCTGTAACTTTTAATTTTGTTTTTCAATTTTCTATCATTTGTTGTCTTCTATATTCACTAATTCTCGGCTTTTTTCAATTACTTTTTTTTTTTTAATTTTTAAGTATATTCCATAAATTTCAATTCCATTCTACAATTTTTAATTGCTTTCTTCAGTTTTTAATTTTTTTTTTCAATTTTAGTTCTTTTTTTTCGATTTTTAATACAGTTGTTAAATGGGCAATTATTCCTATAAATTTATTAATTTTTCAATTTGCAAATATTTTTCTTAAATTTAATATTTCTTGTTTAATTTTTTCAATTATTTTTTTCAGTTGTGTTGTGTATTAATCTAGTAATTTTTGCATTTTGTTTTCAATTGATAATTATTCACGTCATTTTTAAAATATTTTCTTCAATATCTCAATTATTCTAAATTTTCCAACTATTTCCTTCAATTATTAATTATTTGCGAAATTTTTTCAATTTTTAATTGTTATCTTAAAATTTTATAATTACCTATTCTTTGATTTTTTAAATTATTTTGTTCGGTTCTGTATTAATCTAGCCATTTTTAAATTTTGTTTTTAATTGTCAATTATTTTCGTCATTTTGTAATTTTTTTTTCAATTATTAATTATTTTTTAAATTTTAATTTAATTCTTAAATTTTCAATTTATATCATCAATATTTTATTATTTTCTTCAATTTCAATTATTTACTTTTTGATTTTTAATTCAGTTTTCAATTTGCAATTATTTGCAACAGTTATTCCTATATTTTTTTAAACTATTCTGTTTAAATTTAATATTTATTGTTTAATTTTTTAAACTATCCTTTTTAATTGTGTAATTATGTAGACATTTTTTGAATTTTGTTTTCAACTGTCAATTATTTTCGTCATTTTTCAGATATATTCTTTAATTTCGTAATTTTCATTATTTAAATTTGCAAAAATTTATAGTTTTAAATGACCAACAACAATACAAAATTAATCAATGTTGCTAGTTTTGAAATAATTGTAATGTAAAATTTTGAATAAATTAAAGTTTGGGATCAAAAGTTATTTAAAGTTTTTTTTTTTTTACAAATTTCCAGTTTTCGTGAAATATAGGGGATAGGTATTAGGGACAAATTTTCAAAATAGGGTACTTTTAGGGGAAATAGGGTAGCATGTCTTATTTTAAATTTAATAATTTAAGTTAATAGTTTTATTTTATTTTAACATTTAGAATTATGATTGGGGTTAATTCTAATTAATTTTATATTTTTGAATTAGTATTGAGATTAATATAATTTCTTTTATTCCTTTTATTATATTTAATAATAATAATAAATTTAATGATAGATTTTTTAAATATTTTTTATTTCAAAGAATTAGGTCTTAATAGTATTATTTTATTCTGTTATGTTAATAATAAATTAATCAAATTTTATTAATTAAGATGGAAATATTTCCTTTTTATTCTTAGTCGCCTGTGTAGCCTGAGATTAAAGTTGATTGAAGATTGAATAAATTAAAATTTCTATTAATTTAAAAAAAGTTGACGAAATTTTAAATAGCTAAAAAAGAAGTTGAGTAATGCCCATTATAATTCAAGAATTCGTTTTAAAGTCCAAAGAGAATTCTAAGTTGTTAAGGTCGCTGAACACTCTAATTAATTAAAAATTGATCAGCTTGAAATATATATTAATATAATTTTGAACAGACACAAATTTATTGTCAGTTGAAATCGAAATGTACACATTTTTGTTGATAAATTAAATATTTGATTGATTGAAATTTGAATTCATTTACATTGAAATGAAATAATAAATATCTAATGATTGTACAAAATTCTTAATAAATGAACGATTTGACAGATTTTTATTGAAATTAAATGAAATTTGATTAAAATAAACTTTCGATTCATCCTAAATTAACGACTGATTAATATGAGAATAATTTGAAACTTAAATCGTTTAAAATGTGGTTCACTAAAAAACGTAGAATAGAAAGAAAATATTAAAAAAAAAAATAATAATAATAATGAATGATGAAAAAAGAGTGTAATTACCTCCATCAGCCAAAGTGTCAGAAACAAATTTCAAAGCCTTCTCAGTGTGTGAAACAATTTTTTGAACTGCCTGCAGTTCTTCCTCCTTGGGATAAATGGTTGAATGATGAGCGAGAACGTGTTTGTCATCAGATGAATCGGGGCGTCGTTGAGGTCCTGGGAACATCATCATCGGAGGAGGTCCGGGGAAAGGTCTCGGCATTGGAGGAGCACCAGGTCCTCGGCCGTAGCGACGATACCATTCATAGTATTCGCATTCCTCTTCGTAACGTCGTCTTTCTTCCCAATACATCATTTCCTCGTCCATCATTGGACCCATTGGTCCCATTGGACCCATCTGATTGATTTCCTCACGACGACGCATATACTCTTCTCTCACTTGTTGTCTGCGCAATTTTTCCTCAAGCATCTTTCTTTGCTTGAGACTTGGCTTCATGTCAACGACAAGATCAGGATTTACCTTCTTTTTGTAAGCAAATCGATGACGACGACCTTTCATGTGCATATCTTTGGCGTTTGGATCATTGAAGCGACACTCGCACAGCTTGCAATTAAAGCTAATAATCTTTCCATCGTCGGATTTATTCTCTTCAATATATTCTTGACCAACTGGCTGAATATCCTTCTCGTCAACGTTAGCGTCATCTCCTCCGTCTTCGGTACCATCCTCAAGTTTCATCTCAGTTGGAGTTTGATTCACGGTTCCAAGATTTCCAGCTAGAATTGAAAAATTACGCTAGTTAAAATTTCAAGATATAATTTTGCAATTATAGAAAAAGATAATTAACTTCAAAGCATTTATTTATGAAGTAATTAGGGCAAAAAGTGCAAATTTAAGATTTCAAACAAGTAAAAATCAATTTCAAAGAATATGCATTATGAAATAAAAAAAAAAAATTATAAATATATTAGATGATATTATTGTCAATATTATACATTATTATTAATTAATACGTAGTTATAGATTAATACATAAACACATAAAACTATCAAAATATTACTCAGACCTCGGATTCAATTTAGATTAAAAGTATTGAACAAGAAAAAAACATAAAATATTAGAAATTTTGAAAAATCTTAAAAATTAAAAAAACTTGTAGTAATCAACAAAAAAAATGAAAATGTTTAAAAACCCAATATAAAGTGATAAAAATTAAGAAATTGAATCTTAATATCCAAAAGAGAAAAAATATCTAAAAAATAGAAAAATATATAAAATTTTTTGAAAATAATGTTAGAGAATTATATAAAAAAATCATCAAGTTTTAAGTGAATTCACCCATCGAAATTTTAATTAATTGAAATTTCAGTTAGAATTGAAAAAAGGGGTAAAAATGAAAAACTAAAATAAAATTTTGTTTCTAAAGAAATAAACACCTACTAAGAAATTGTGGAAAAATATGCAACAAACTACGAAATGGTTTTTTTTTTTAGAAAATAAGAAATTTTAAAAATAAAATCAAACAGTTTAAACCGGAAAAATTTTATAAAAAATAGAAAAAAGATGATAGAATTAAAGAATTTAGAAAAAAGTCATATAAATACATACTTAGACATTAAAGAAAAAAATTTAATTAATAAAATTCCTAAAAGATCAACTGTTAACTAGAGGACAAAAATTAGTAAAAAGGAAGAAAGCAATATTCGAAAGTACAAGTAGACTTGAATAGTGTAGAAAAACGAATTTATAAAATAAAGAAAAATTACTGGAAAGTGAAAAAATCTTTAAAGATTTAGAAGATATTACTGGAAAACCACCAGTAAGTGAATAATTAAGTAGGGTCCAAAATAAATGACTAAACATTAATTAAAAACATCTATAGAAATTTAAAAAAAGATTTAAAAACAGAAATCTGTTTACTTAACAGAATTTTTAGGTCACCGAATTAATTTTTAACAGAATTATCATCTTACAGAAATTTTATTTTCAAATCTTTATTTTCAATAAACTTTTTAATTAAAATTAAAAAAAAAAATTGATAACTGAAAAAAAAAATTACAAAATGACGAAAATAGTTGACAATAATTGAAAACAAAATTCAAAAAATGGCTAGATTAATACACAGCCGAACAAAATAATTTTAAAAATAAAAGAATAAAAAATTTTAAGATAATAATTGAAAAATGAAAAATTTGTAGGAAATAATTGAAAATTGCGGAAAATAATTAATAATTGAAGGAAATAGTTGAAAAATAACGAGAACAATTGAAAAATTGAAGAAAATATGTGAAAAATGACAAAAATAATTATTAATTGAAAACAAAATTCGAAAAATGACTAGATTAATAGACAACTGAAATAAATAATTCAAAAAATTAAACAAGAAATATTAAATTTAATGAAAATAATTGCAAATTGAAAAATTAAGAAAATTATAGGAATAATTGCACATTTAACAACTGGATTAAAAATCGAAAAAAATAATTGAAAATTGAAGAAAATAATTAAAAATTGAAGAAATAAATTTGAACTTAAAGAATTAAATAGAAATTTCAAGAAAATAATTGATAATTAAAAGGAAAATTATAATATGACGAAAATAATTAAATATTGATGAAAATAAAATTGAAAAAAAACTCAAAAAATTGTGAGAATAAGTGAGAATTATTCTCACCATTTTTTGAGTTTTTTTTTCAATTATCAATTATTATTCTTTTGGAATTTCAATACAATTCTTCAATTTTTATTTATTTCCTACGATTTTTTCCATAATTATCATCAGTTTTCAAATGACAATTTATTATTCTTCTTCAATTTTTTTTTTAAATTAATGAATAATCATAAAATTGAAGAAGAATAATAAATTGTCATTTGAAAACTGATGATAATTATGGAAAAAATTGTAGAAAATAAATAAAAATTGAAGAATTGTATTGAAATTCCAAAAAATTAATTGATAATTGAAAAAATGGGAGAATGATTGAATATTTAATAAAATAATTTAAAAACGAAGAATGCAATTGAAATTTGAAGAAAATAATTAAGAAATGAAGAAATAAATTGAAATCTTAAATATTTAAGAATAAATAGATGAATTTAATTTAAATTTGAAAAAATAATTGATCATGAAAAAAGGTGAGAATTATTGAATATTGAATAAAAAAATTGTAAATTAAAGACTGCAATTTTAAATTGAAAATAATAATAGAGAAGTGTAGAAAATAATTAAAAATTGAAGAATTTAATTAAAGATTAATGAATTGAATTAAAATTTTGAGAAAATAACTAATTTAATTGAAAAATAAAAGTTAGAGAACTGTTGATTATAATCGACAACAGAACAAAATAAATTTTAAAAATTAAAGAATAAATATAAAATTCAAGAAAAATAATTGTAAATTAAAAAATTGGTAAAAAATAATTGAAAATTGCGGAAAAATTTCGAAAAATGACAAGATTAATTGACAATACAAAAAAAAATTATAAAAATTAAAGAATAATTGTAAAATTTTAAGAGAATTATTGAAAAAATTGTAGAAAATAATTGTAAATTGTGGAAAATAATTAATAATTGAAAGAAATCATTGAAAAATGAGAAAAATAATAATTGGAGAAAATATTAAAAATTGAAGAAATAAATTGAAGATTAAAGAATTAATTTGAAATTGTAAAAAAATAATTGATAATTAGAAGATAAATTACTAAATAAGTAAAGTAATTGCAATTAAAAAAATACTTGACAATTGAAAAAAAGTAAAAAAAGTCCAAAAAGTTCGAATAATGGCGAGAATAATCGATAAAGGAACAAAATTATTGAAACAATTAAAGAATAATTATAAAATTGAAGGAGATTACCCTATTAAGTTGTCAATTAAAAACTGTAGAAAATTATAAAAATAATTTTAGAAAATAAGTGAAAATTGAAGATGATTAAAGAATTGTATTGAAATTTCAAAAAAATAATTGATAATTGAAAAAAGACGAAAATTATTGCACATTGAATAAAATAATTGAAAATTGAAGAAAATAATTAAAAATGGAGGAAATTATTTGAAAATTAAAGAATTAAATTGAAATGTGAATTACAATTAAAAAATTACGAAAATAATTGAGAAATGAGGAAAATAATTAAGAAAATTTAAGAATAATTGAGGAGCACTTTTTCAAAAGTTGATAAATCCATTTTCCAAAAGAGTTGAGATAATCACAAATTTAACATTAGAAACCTTACAAATCGATCTGTCACTGTTGAATTCCAGAAAAAAATTTATTATCAAAGAATTTTCAATTTAAAAAAAACTTTGACTTAACCAAGATAATTTAAAAATTTAATTTTTTTCCTAGAATAAATTACAAAAACCTTTTAATTCCTTAATTACTATAAACTTTAATTAAAAATAAATCTCCTTAAGTGCAAAAAACATTCGTATATAAATAATTTCGTATATTTTTTCTACTTTATAAATAACTCTAGGTTATTTAGTTTTGAAAATTATTAGTTTTTGAAAAAGTACTCCTCAATTATAAAATTTAACAAGAATAATTTTATATTAAAAATCATTCTCTATTCATGATTTCAATAGGCCTGTGAGGAATTGAAAATCCATAACCGGTTTTCGGTTTTAAAACCGAAACCGGCTGTTTTTAAAATACCGGATTTTTAAAAGAATACCGGTTTTTTTAAAATACCATTTTATTTAAAAAGAAAACTGGTTCAACACTCTAAAAAGAAGTCTTATTTTGTCCTCATTTTTAAGACATTTTAGGGTGTCTTAATTTTAAACCATTGAGAAAGTGTCTTAAAAACAATTATAAGACGCTTTCTAAATGTCTTATGTCTTAAAATAAGATACTTGTAAGATACCGGTTTTTGCAGTGGAGAACCGCCGACATCTTGGCAAAATTTACGCGGTAAAACTGCTTTAAATAAATGTCTTTTTCTGCATACCTGCATCATGGTAAGTAGGTTAGATTCGGTATTGCGTTCGAATAACCGGTATTTACCAAAAAAAACCGGTTTAAAAAAGAAAACCGGTATTTACCAAAAAAAACCCGGTTTAAAAAAAACAGTATTTACCGAAAAACCGGTTTAAAAACTAAAATCGGTTTCCAGAAATACCGAAAAAAAACCGGTTTACCGCACAGGCCTAGATTTCAATAAATGAAATTTCCCAGGAAATCACTTTAAAATGACTAAATTGTCAGTATATTTTCACTGATTGATATAAATGAAAATAATTTTTAATTTCAGTAACAGCATTGAAAATTTGAATGTTTTTTCTATTGATCAATCAGGTAAAAGTCGCCGACAATTCACCAGTTTTCAACTTATTTCAAATGAAATATAACTAATTGAAATCATAAAAAGAGAAATTAACTAAATTAATTTTTTAAAACAACATTTTATAAAATTCCCTGACAATTCCAGGTTTCCCAGAACTTTAGCAACCCTGAATAATTATAAAATTGAAAGAGAATAATTGTATATTAAAAATTGTTGAATTACCAAAAACAAAAAACTATTCAAAATTAAAGGCCGAGGTCTGATGAAGAATTAAAAAGCTACAAATTTACAGTCAAGTACAAGAAATAGAATACTAACAAGCAACAAAGTTGATTTTAGGTGCAGCCGTAACAGTGCCTTTCTTGCCAGTTGTTTTAGTAGCTGCCGCTGGTTTTGGATTGAGAACAGTTGGATCGGCGCTTGGAATTGGTTTGCCGAGTTTGGTGTGTAGTTTGACGACCTTCTGATGTTTAGCGCCTCTTATGTGAGCAGCGTATGCATCATTTCCTGTACAAGTCACATCACAGAGCTCGCAACGTAACGAATTTCCGGCACCTCGTGCTGGTGGCTGTTGCGGCACTTTCAATGAAGCCTCCTTCTTCTTGTGCTTCTGACCCTCAAGATGTTCACGATATGTCTGTGGTCCAGCACAGCTGATTTTACAAACATCGCAATAGTGTAACTGTTGTGGTTTTGGTGGTTGTTTTGGTCGCATTGGCTTCATTCCACCGCCTCCAGCTCCAAATCCTTTGCGCCCATAGCCCTGCCAACCTCCGGTCTTCTGGTTGGTGGAATTGGTATTGGCTGTCTGCTGGGCTACGTACATGGTCGCAGCGCTGTAGAGCGCCGCGTCGTAGCCAGAATACGCTGTGCTCGCCGTTTCTACAGAGAAGGAAATGGAAATTCCAGTTGTGGAAAAAGATTCTTCATTTTCAAAAAAAATCCAATTTGACCCCAAGTCCCGGCGAAATTGTTATTTTAGTTTAAAGGGAAAATTTATTTGTCAATTTATTAGAAGATAAAAAGTACCGATTTTGGCCACTTGACAATTAATGACCATTTTTAAATCTATTTCCATAGACAACTTTTCAAAAAGCTATTTACTTTTTGAAAAAATGTTCCATTTGTTTTTAAAAATGAACAATTAAAAACAGATTTTATTTCTCATTCACAAAAAGCTATTTTTCAAATAGTCATTAATGACTTTTAGATAGACCAAAATCAGTATTTACCTCTAAATTTACAATATTTCGCCTGAACCCACTGCGTCTTAATTTTAAGCTATTTAATACCAGAAATAATCGAGAGAATGTAAAAGAATTCAAGAGATAAAAACGAGTATTACACTGAGTCAAGAAATGGTTAAATTCATTTTTGAAAAAAGTTCATTAAGATACGCTCCATTTTGAAAATTTTTCAATTCTTTGCTCTAAATCAAGATTTAATTTAGTTTCGAGACAATTTTTTAAAAATACAAAATTGTTACTCTCAACATCTTTTTCTTTAAAAATAAAATTCTATTACAATTAATAAAACCAACAAATTTTTCATTCAAGAAACTCTTGATTCCTTTTACATTAATCACATGTATCTTCAATTCTGAACAACAGTAAGAACATTTTTTATAATTTTAATTTATTACAAAAATTGTACAACTAAAAAAACTCGTACTAAAAATCAAATAAATTTTTCTTTTTTAAATTTGGTTTAACATAATTAAGATTTTAAGTACAATAATTTGAGTTTAGAATATTTAAACCGAATTTTCAAGAATAAATTTTCTTGTTCAATTAAACGTTCAGTTTCAAGTACATGAGGCTGAATTTATAAAAGCGATGCAGAAAACATATGTCGAGTAGACAATGTGCACTTGATGAAATCACAAACACATCGTTGCCAATAAGTTTCAACGGTTGCTATGGTATCAAAAAAAATTTATTGCTTGATAAACATCTGGCAATGACACATTTTGGAAGTCTGCGCACGTTGTCTGTACGATATAAGTTTCGCAGATCGCATAATATATCAGCTTTAATAGAGAAAAGCATTAATCATTGGCACTGCGCTAGTCAAAGACGCCCTTTAATTTAATTATATTAATAATGATAATAATAATCTAATTATACAATTAACAAATATAACCCGAAAGTTTAACATGTAAATAAATTCAACAAATTTTTATATCATTTAAACAATAATTATACACAATTAGTTAATTATATAATCACATACAAAATAAAAACTCATCACTTTTGTAGATTTTAAAATTAAATATAATTATAATGAATAACAACTCTAAAAATAAATTAATATCTTTTCGATTTCTTCTCAATGAGAAAATCAAATTCTGCAGAATTTTATCATTAATCAAGTATAAGTTTACTTTAGAATTTTCTTTTTAACTGTATTTTTCAAGTGCCTAAGATTAATGCTCTCACCCCAATTTTTAGCATTTTTTTAAACAACAAAATCTTTAAAAATTGATAAAATTTGATATTATTTTCCTACTACATTTAATTGTAGTCAATAGACTAGTAATAGTTAATAAAAACTGAAATTGGCTGAATAAGAAAAATTGTTTTTTAAAAGCCAATAAATGAGAAATTGAACCTTTGGCGATCAAGAAGGTGATTTTCATTGACCGGGAGTCTTAGCGAATAATCATTTTAAATTTGAATGGAATATTAAAATGTTTAAATTAAATATTAAGATTAGTTTCAATAATAACTACTATAACAAAGTCAGAAAATTGCAAAAAATGGGAAATATTCAAAGTAAGAAAACATGAAATACAAAATAATTAATTTTTGAGTACTGATATTTAAAAGTTTGATTTTTTATACCATTTCAAATTCAATTTTTAAAATTATTCAATACAAGATTGAAATTGCAATTTTCAGGATTTATCTATAAATCCTTTTGATCGCCAGCGGCTCAATTGAATTTTATCAACAAAAAAAAAGTCAAATTTAATCAAATTTTTTAAAAACTTTTAACTGCATTCACAGTTATTTCTGGTATGATTATTGTCAAATACATTTTTTAATCTAAAACTAATTTTAAAAATTTGTAAGTTATTTCTTTTTCCACCACGACATCGTCAGTTGCTAAAAATGAGATATATAATTATGAAAACGTGGTGGGTCACTATAACTTTAAATGAGTGCTCAAACATAAAAATTCAATTTTACGGAATTATCATTATCGGAAAACAATGTACTTTAAAACAAAGTTGAAAAAATAATAATAATCTCAATCTTCAACAACTGACAAGTGAAATCCTGAAATAAATAAGACAAATTATAGATAATTTGAAAAACAAATAAATTAAAAAAAGATTATCCTCAATTAGAAAATTCTGGAGAAAGCTGAAAACATTAAAGTTTAGTTAAAACTTACCAGGAAAATTCCTAAAAGTTAGTGAAAACCTAAACAATTAACTGATTTTTTTATAGGTCGTAAATTGTTTTACAACCTAATGAAGCTAAAGTTTGCAATGTTTCGCAAATGAACAAAGTTGAAAATTAGAAACTAATTTCTGGAAATTCGAATTTCAAAATTTCTGGAACCGAATTTCTGTATCTAACTAAATAAGAAATAAATAGTTATTAGACTTTATAATAAATATAATTTAGTGATTTGCTTTGTAAATCTTATGAATTTAAAATAGGTCACATGAAAAATCGATAAAATGGTAATCCAATCATATCGAAATTCTTTTTCAATAAAAGTTAATTAAACCTGACATGCGAGACAAAAAGAGTAGATTAAGTTACGTGGACAGTACTTTCTGCATTTCTATGTACAGTCAGAAAAAAATTATTCTTTAAATGTTATTTAAAATTATGAAAGTTCTCAATCGAAGAGAATAAAAAATTTTTGTACTTTATAATTTTAATTATATTTAATTTAATAATGTATAAAAATATTATTTTATGAAACTTTTAAAGTTTATTTATTTTTTTTTTTTTTAATATGCAAAATTACATTTTTATAATTTATTAGCTAAAGATATAAAAAATACTGAAATTTATAATTTACTGTCAATCTTTCAAGCGATCAAAATTGTAAAATATCTATTTTATTTAGAGACAAAAACTCCTTTTATAATGAATAATCCGACTTTATATCCCAAAAATTAATTCAAATTAAAGGCACGTAGAAGACGTGACTTTAGACAATTAGTATTGTTAAATTTACTAATTAGTTAAGAATTACAATTATTTTTTCGTGATAGACCAGAGTAATAAACGAATGAGACAATTTCAAAATAAAATATCTTTAAATTCAAATATGATTGCAAAATTAAGAAAATTAGATAAAATCTACGAAAGAATAATAAATATTAAACAAAAAAACATAAAAATGTAAAAAAAATTAAAGAGTCTATTAAAAAAAAGTGAGAAAATTGTTTTATATAAAAAAATACATGGACATTATTAAAGAAAAAAAAACACAAGAATGAAACAAAAATATATTAAAAAATTGAAACTCTATTCAAAAAATTAAACAACTATAAATTGTGAAACAACAAGAAAATAAAAAAAATAGGAAAAAATGAAGAAATGTTTTTTTTTTCTTAAACTAACTGTAAAAAATTTAAATAGACAAAACATAAAAATTTTTGGTGAGAATCTACTCAAAAATTAGAATAAAAATAAAATTAAAAAATGTATATCTCAGGAAATTATGAAAAGAAGAATTTTTTGTTTTAACTTGACTCCCTGAAGAGGAGTCGGAGAACAAATTTTAAACATTAAACAACTTTGTCCGAATGATTTCGTTTTTTCTTGCTCCATTTAATATTTTATCCTCGGACGTTAAATACTTTTATAATATAATTAAAAAATGTTTATAAAGATAAATAAAAAGTCAACATAAGAAATTTAAAAATCCTTTGAAAATAAAAAAAGTTTAGGCAAATTAAACCAAAAACATTGTTATATTATTACACTTTAAACAAGTCCGCAACAATAAATTTAGAAAAATAAACAAAATCTAAAAATTTTATAAAAGAATAAGTAAGTTTGTAAAAAATAGAAAAGTTGTGAAAACAAATTGAATAAATTTACAAAAAAAATGAGCGTATTTTTTTTCTTTTTTATGGAAACAATTTAGAAAATCAACGAAATAAAAAGTTTAGTGAATGTTATGATAACAAAATTGTTTAAAATGATATTAAAAGTAAAAGAAAAAATCTTAAAATTTTGTAAAAATAAAAAATTAAAAGATAAAAACTAAACATTTTCGGAAAAGTGAAATCTTTTAGAAATCTTGTAACATAATTTCTTTATAATCATATCAATTAAAATCAGAAAGAAAATTTTTGTATTTAAGGCTAAATATTGGTGTAATTTAAAACCAATTTTAAAAAGAAATGACTTTTTTCTACCCTTAAATGCCTATTTTATTAATTTGTTTATAGAATTTGTTTAAAAAATACAAATTATTATAAGGAAGTAATTTTGTATTTTGAAACACGTATGTTTATGTCATTTGAATTTAACTGTTAAAAGAATCGAATTTGTTCTCAAAAAATGCACTCGTGCATTTGTTTATAGAATTTGTTTAAAAAATACAAATTACTATAAGGAAGTAATTTTGTATTTTAAAACTCGTATGTTTATGTCATTTGAATTTAACTGTTAAAAGAATCGGAGTTGTTATAAAAAAATGCACCCGTGGATCTGTTTATAGAATTTGTTTATAACATAATGAATTATACAAAAATTAAAATAAATAATAATAAAAAAGTACATTTTTATTAAGGAACAATACTGTTTTGTACAATTTTAAGATAATAGTAAAAAGAAACGAATTTTTCGGCTGAAAATTGTGTATGTTATGCATTTGTTTTAATAATTGACATAATTTGTTTATAAAACTATTGATTTAAATAAATAATTAAATTTTTATAACCGAGCCTAAATATTGTTGTAAATTATAATCAATTTTAAAGGAAACGACTGATTTTTCACAGATGCAAATAAAGCGAATTTGTTTACAAAATTATTAAATATTTGTCAAATGTTAATTTTTTATAATCCAGCAATGAGTTTACAACAAACTATATTAATTTTGAACCCCAAATATCATTTATTAGGCAAATTTCTAGTATCTTTGGTATCAGTTAATTAACATTATTTATAACAATTAATTGTTAATATTTAATTCCTTTTTTCTCTTTTTTGTATTTTCGTAAACAAAATTGTTGCTGTTTTAAACATAAAAAAACCTTGTTCAATGTTGATTAAGTAAGAAAATGCAAAAGTTTACATATTTGTTGACAATTAACATGGTTTAGCATTTTTTTAAAAATCGGCTCTCATCATTTTAGGGGCCCGTATCATTTTGACACAAATTTTTTTGTGCAACTTGTTATATTGTACTCCCGAAGATAAATGTTATATTTTACTCCTTCTAAAATCAAAGACTTTTAAGTCTTATTTATTAAATAATTGAACGTACTGGATTAATTAAGTTTTTTAATATTAATTTAATGCATTAAAATCAATTATTTAATAAATAAGACTTAAAAATCTTTGATTTCAGAAGGAGTAAAATGTAACATTCATCTACGGGAGTACAATATAACAAGTTGCCCGAAAAAAATTTGTGTCAAAATGATACAGGCCCTATTTTAGGGGCTCTACAAAATGAGAGGTAATAGAAAAATAATGCCAGAAAACCCTAGAAATTACTTTTTATCTATTCTGATAACCCGTTATCTGTAATCACGAATAGCAAGTTTTTTATGTAGAAATCATCGATATATCTTTTTTCAGATTATTGTTTTATGTTTGAAACACTGCAAGCTCGAGCTTCATTTTGATTAATCGGTTGAAAGGGGAGACTTGAATTAAAGCTTACTATTAGCTGCTGCGGACGGAGTAGCAGCAGGAGTGGGTGGTGCAGTATATCCCGAAGAATATGTTGCACTCTGAGCTGGATTAGGCTGCTGATAAGCTGTACTGGACGCTTGATATGTCTTAGCTTGTCCAGTTGTTGTAGCTTGTCTAGGTGCTCCGGTGTAAGCACTAGTTGTGCTGTAAGCAGGCTTTGCAGCTTGATAATGTGTCTCAGTTGTCGTGTAAGTTGCAGGTGCAGCCGCCGGTTGCTGATAGTAGGTCTTAGTAGCGTCGTATGTTGCAGCTGGTGCAGCTCGTCCGTATCCGTAGTCGTAAGTCTGCGCCACAGTCCCTGGGTTAGCTGTCGATCAAAAAACAAACATCAGTCATCAATTTTTTCCACAAGCAGCATTAAAACTTTTTATTTATTTTTTCTTAAAATAAAAAAGAACAACAACAGCAAAACAAATATTTATCATATTTAAATAGCAAAATTTGTTTTGCGAGTTTGCAAAAACTTAGCAAACCTTTGATAAATAGAAACAAACGCAAATTAGTCTTTTTTCTGGAATTATTTTTACAGAAAATTTTTAAAATTATTTTAGATTGTACATTTTGAAATAAAAGAAAGAAACTATTTGGGAATGTTTCATTATTTATTTACAATATGAATTAAATCAGAATACAATTTTAAATAAAATTTGGTTTCATTGTTGCTAGAAATCTTTTATAAAATTCAATTCATCATTGAATAAATTTCAAAAATTTCTAATATTTTTCTTTGTGTGACAGATTTTATTTATCTTAAGGAGGTTTTCTCTATTTACATAAGCTTAAACTAAAAAATGGCTTTCCCACCAAATAAAAATAGTATTAAAATTAATTTCACTAAATTTTGAAAAACCCAGTTGTACATTTGTATAACTTTCGAAAATATTATTTCGTTTAAACAATACGTAAAAAACAAATTTTATTTGTTTAATAACTATCAAACAAAATATACTTAAACAAAATCAAACAGATAAAATGATAGAGAATGTTTCAACGAGAAAAATAAGCTATTATTTGTTAAAATTGGATGAAAAACAAAGATTTAAAGAAAAAGAATCAAATGTTAAATAATCATTTCACAACAAATTTTAACTCAATCTAATTTTTTTTAAAAAATGCACAACTGGATCTTTCAAAGTTTATTGAAATTAATTTTAATATTTCTTATTTGGTGCGAAAAGCTATTTTCTAGTTTGAGATTATGTCAATGTCGAATCAAATTGGGATAAACTTAATTTTTGACCTTTTGAGACTTGAATCGAATAAAATTTCAAAAGATAAAAATTTGAATATATTTGAATTTTTAGAAATTAAAGTATGAGCGAAATTAAATTTTGTGTTAAAACTTGAATCAATAAAAATTTAAATAATTTTAACTTTTTTTTTAAGTTTCAAAAATATGAATTCAATTAGAATTAGATTATTTAAAATTTGTATGAATTAAACTTAAAATCTATTAAAAATGTTCTCTAATAAAAATGATTGGTTGAAGTTTTGACAACTAACATATTTTACTTAATCAATAAAAAATGCCAGACTTAAATATATCCAAATAAAGTCAATTATATTTAATTGTACTTTTAAACAAAAGGACGAAAAGAAATTAAAATTGAAAACAAAATTTTAACAATGACTAGATTAATACACAACCGAACAAAAAAATTGAAAAAAATTAAAGAATTATTATAAAATTTTTAGAGAATAATTGAAAAAAGTGTGCAAACAATTGAAAATTGGGTAAAATAAATAATAATTGAAAGAAATAGTTGAAAAATATATTAATTCACAATTTGAAAAAAATACTTTAAAAATATGAAAATTATATGAACAATTGTTGGAAATAATTAAACATTGAACAACTAGATTGGAAATTGAAAGCCATAATTACAAAAAAAAAAAAAAAAAAAGGGGAAAAAGTGAAAAATTAAGAAAATAATTAGAAATTGCAAAAAGGAATTTAAATTCAAAGAATAAACTTAAAATTGAAAAAAGAAGATAATTATTGAATATAGAAGAACATAATTAAACAACTGCTTTTAAAATTAAAAAAATTTATTGCGATACTCGAAAAAAAGTAATTTAAAAAAGGCGAGAATTTTTTAATATTATTAAAGACAATAATTTAAAATTGAAAAATGAAATTCGAAGAAAATAGTTGTAAAATTAAACAATTGAATTGAAATTTTGAAACAATTTTTATGTTTGAAAAAAATAATTGGAAATTGAATTAAACAACTGAAAAGTTGAAAAATTAAATTGAAATTTGAATAAAAAATGTAAAATTGAAGAAAATATTAAAGAGTTTAAGAAAATAGTTGTAGAATTGAAAAACTGAATTTAAATTTAAAACAATTTTTATAATTGAAAAAAAAAAAAATGATTTAAAAAAGCCGAGAATTAAACAAAAATTATAAACAAAAAAGTAAACTGGAAAAATTATTTAAATTTTTTAAAAATAATAGAAAATTAAAGAATTAAATCAAATTTTGAAGAAGACAGATAGATAATTAAAAGGAAAATAACAAAATACAAAATTATCAAATATTAAAGAAAATAATAGACAAATGAAAAAAATTCGAAAATTGTCAAGAATAATCAACAAGAGAACAAAATAATTTAGAAAGTTAAAGAATAATTATAAAACTTCAACAGAATGAATGAAAATTGAACAATGCAATTGAAATTTGAAGGAAATAACGGAGAATTGAAGGACATAGTTTTAGAATCGAACAATTGAGTTTAAATTTTAAAACAATTTTTATGAGTGAAAAAAATAATTTAAAAAATCATGGAATTTTTAAATATAAAGGAATTAAATTGAAGTTTTAAGATAATAATTGATAATTCAAGGAAAAATTACAAATTGATGAAAATAATTGATAGTTGAAAAAAATTCTAAATGTGTCGAGAATAATCGTTATTAGAACAAAGCAATTTTAAAAATTAAGGAGTAATTATAAAAGTGGATGAAAATAACTATATTTGAAAAAACTTTTTTCAAATTATGAATTTATTAATTGATAATCTAAACTAAAGAAAATTGTAGGAAAAATTTTAGGAAATAAATGAAAATTGAATTAAGCAATTGGAACTTGAAGAGCGTATTGAATTTTCAAGAAAATAACTGATAATTGAAAAAAGGCGAGTTTTATTGAATATTAAATAAAATAATTAAAAATTGAAGAACAAATTTTCTAAACAAATTACGGACTTTACGGACCTTTTTTTTTTTAAAAAAAACTTTTCAATATTCTTAGACTTATTTGAAAGGTAATTTCGCATTCAAGTCAAATAATATTTTTCTATTAATGTGAAATTTTACCTTTTAACTGTTAACATAAAAATTTGTACCCAAAAAAATTAAGAAAATTTGAAAAGTGAAAATGAATTTAAAAAATCGAGAAAGTAATATTGTATAATATAAAATTTATATTTAAAAAACTCTTGATAATTAAAAACTTTTTGTAATCTCATATAATTTACCTCATTTTTTCTATTACAATTTTAAGTATACAAAACATTCGGAAAGTTAGGTCGATAAAATCTTTGCAATTTATAAATAAATATTTGAAAATTTGTTTTCTATATTTTTGTGAATTATAAGAAATTTTTGTTAATCTGAAACATTAGGAAAAAAGTGCTAATTTTTACATTTTAAAGATTTCAAGAAATGACGAAAAAGATGACTCATCGAGTTATTTAGAATTCTACAAATTCCAGATACTTCGATTTGCGTTTATCTTGGTTTTAAAAAATACTACAGAAATTAAACTTTAGGTTACGTGGATTTCAAAAGTTCAAAAAAGAGACAATTCAATATAATTTTTTTTTTAATGCAACAAAAATTTTAATTTTATCTAAACTTTCAAACACATAAAAATGCAGGATTTGAAGAATAAATTTCGAAAATTAAAATTTAAAATTGGGCTATTGAGTATTGATTTGTTGAGAACAATATTTTTTCGCAGGATTTATTTGAAATAAAAAGACCAAAAATTATATGTTAAGGTATTAGTCGCGTAAAATGATTTTCGTCAGATTTTTTTAAAACTTTGTATCTGTATTCATGAGGTATTTATCTATGAAAAGAGATCTATCCTATTAATTTTGACCACTTCTGAGCTTTAAAATATTAATTCAAAGTTTATACCTTTTACATGCAATAGCACAAAATGCATGTAAAAATGTCTCTTATATTCAATTATAAAAAAACAAGTCGTCAGTTTTTCAAATAAAACTACTAAGTTACACATTGAGATAAAATAAATCCATTAAAAAAAAATTAATTTTATTGACCACGCCGTATAAAAAATACAATAATTTAAAAATTCATAATTTTTCATTTTCACGTGGTTTCATTGAAAAATGTCGAAAACGTGTAAGCAATACATCACGATAACTTATAATACCTGACTCAAAATCTTGAAAATTACATATATTACATTAGAAGAGGTCACAAGGAAGCGAGTGAGTTGATATAAAAGTTTATTTTTTGTTCTTTTTATTTTGCGGGAGTTTTGCGAGAGCATTTACGCGACTAATACCTTAATAAGTGAGTATTAAAATTGAAAATAATTTTAAAAATTAGAAATTGAAGAAAAAAAATTGCAAAATTATAGAAATAATTGAAAATTGAAGACAGAAATTTAAAATTATAAGAAAATATTTGAAAATTAAAGAAAATAACCGAGATTTGAGAAGAATAATTTTGAAAAATTACAGAATATTTTTTAAATTAATTGAAATAATTGAAAAATAGCAAAAATAATGATAAATTTTTTAAAATAATTGAAATTTAAGATAAATACTTGAAAAAAAAAAATTCTAAAATTTATTAACAATTTTTTTAATTAATTGAAATTTGAAATAAATAATTAAAGGTTTAGTAAATCAGTTAAAAAATAATTGAAAAATTCATAATTTGGAGAAAAAAATTGAAAAATAATACAAATACTGAAATTTGAAAGAAATAAATAAAAAATGTAGAAAGTGTATGAAAAAATACTTTTCAAAACTAAAAATTGGAGAAAATATTTTCAAACTTATAGAAATAATTGAAAGTTTAAGAAAATAAATCAAATTTATGAAAAATAAGTGATAATTTTACAAAACTTTGCTAAAATTTAATAAAATAACTGAAAAATGATAAACAAAATGAAAAAATAATAAAAAAAAATTAGAATGTAAAAAAAATAATTGCAAGTTTTGGAAATTAATTGAAAAATAATAAAAATATTTAATAAATTGAAAAAAATATTTAAATTTGAATAAAATATTTGAAATTTGATGAAAATAATTGACAGTTTGTGAAATTAGTCAAATAATAATACAAATAAGTATGAATGGTAGGAAAAAATTAAGAAATAATGATAAACATAATTGAAATTGAAGAAAAGAATTGGAATCTGAGATGAAGGATTGAAAATGCAGAAAATTCATTGAAAAATAATTTTATAATTGACAAATTGGAGAAAATAATTTAAAAATGATAGAAATAATTGAAGATTGAAAGAATAATAAAAATTCAGAAAAGATTGAAAATAATTGAAAATTGACTTTAACAGGGTGTCTACTAATTTCGTCCCACAAAATTCCCGGTCATTTCCCGGTTTTTGTTCCTATTTTTCCCGGTTTTTTCTCTTGTTAAAATTTATTATACTTAAAATTTATTTTAAGTATAAATAGACCTACAAATGGCTTGTATAACAGTTGAAATTCAAAGAAAATAATTGAGAATTGAAGAATTAAAGATTAAACTTTACAAAAAATAATAATTAAGAATTAAAAGAAACAATTAATAAAGAAAAGAAATAATTAATAATGGAAAGAAATGTTTGAACAATGACAAAGATATTTGACAATTAGAAACAAAATTAAAAAAAAAGTAAATATTAATCTACAGTTGAACAATAATTGAAAATTGGTCAAATAGATAGAAAATCCAAAAAAATAATTTAAAATTTAAGTTAATAATTCAAAATTGAAGAAATAAATTGAAAATTAAAAAATCAAATTGAAATCAGAAAAACACAGTATTATTGAATATTAAAAAAAAAACAATTGAAAATTGAGAAATAAAATTGAAATTCGAATACAGTACTCTCTCACTAAGTGCCCGCTCAGTAAGTAGCCGTTCCCCTTCACACATATTTTTACACACACATTATTTGCTCCCCACCATAGCAAACGCGATAAAATGAAAGTTAAGTTTAAATTAGCAACTTCAAGTGTTAGAAAAATGACAGATAATTAAATAACCAAAAATAGACGTAAACAAACCTAAGAGTAAACTCGATAAAGATTCTTTGCAAAGAATTAATAATTGTAGACAATAAAAAATTTGAATTTTAAAATAAAAGATAAAATTTATCGTTTATCAATTTTTAACTAAATTTATTATTTTATATGTAGTCTTCGTGGACGAGCCAATAATAAAAATTTTAACCCATCGAAATTTATGAGTTTCAGTGATAATAATTCTCTTTCTCTAAAAGAAGCCTATAAAAAATTGTGGAAGGAGTTAAAATTTCAAACATTACAATTTTCTTAAGAATACAGATGCTAAGCTGGTCAAAATTATATTCCTATATTTTTATGCTACAATTAATTTTAGATCTCTAAACTATATATTAAAAACATTACCAATATGAAAGGGTTAAAAGTTGACAAGTGATCCTCCTTAATTTTATTTTTCCTTATACTATTAATTTTTAGTAAACAAAGATATCTAAACATTTTTTAAATATTTTCTTGAGTCATTTTAAATTTACCGCGAACTATTTCGTTTTCGAATTTATTTACATTCAATTGTTTTGACATGAAATCTACATATAATGCAAAAGAGAGTGGGGGCTCTCGATAAGTAACCGTTTTATTCCCCTACAGCCCCGTTTTCGGTCACTTAGTGAGAGAGTACTGTACAATAATTGAGAATTAAAGAAAATTACTGAACAATTGGATTGAAAAAAAAAAGAAAATAATTTATAATTAAAAAAAAATAGAAACTGCCAGGAATTATTTAATATTTGAGAAAACATTAAAAATTGAAGAATGGAATTGTTATTTAAAGGAATTAATTGAAAATTGAAAATAATAATTAAATAATTGAACAATTAAAGTGAAAATAAAAGAAAAGTATTGAAAATTGTAGGAGGTTTTGAAACATGAAATAAAAAACTGATAACTGAAAAAAAAATAATTGAAAAAAGTCGAGATTACTGAATATTGAAAGAAACAATTGAAAATTGAACAAAATAATTAAAAATTGAAGAAAATAATTAAAAATTGAAGAAAGTACTTAAAAATTAAATACAACATTTTGAAACAGCAGAAAAATTTAGAAATCGACGGAAATAATTGCGAATTGATGAAAATAATTTAAAAATTCTCAATTTAAATAAAAAATGAAAAAAAAAACATAATTTAAAAAAACTGAGAATTGTTAAATATTGAAGAAATTTGAGAAGAAATTGAAAATTGAAAGAAATTGAGAAACTGAAAGAAATATAAAAAAATAATTGGAAATTGAAGAAAATAATTGAAAATTGAAAAGAATTTATTCCAGAAAAAAATTCCCGGTTAGTAGACACCCTGTTTAAATATACTTTTGTGAAAAAAAGAGGGTTTTAGGGTAAAGTTTTCTAAATAGGGGACTTTTAGGGACCAATCGCAAAATAGGGGACGGTTTGTGAAGCCTGCTATTTTGAGGTTATGCAAATGGAAAAAACCTTAAATAAAAAGATCTATAGCCGAATTTCTATTTTCAAAATTTATTCTTCAAATGCTATAATTTTCTGTTTAAAGGTTTAAAATAAAACAATCATCTTGTTACTTTCTGAAAAAAATCATATAGAATGTATTTTTTTTCCTAACTATTAAAAAACTGACTTGTAATTTTTTCAAACATAAATTTTAAACTGTATTTAAACATAAAAAACCAATTTTTTCACTTCCGAAAAATAAAATAATTCATTGTTCACAGAAAACAAAAAAAAATGCAATTTGTTAAAACAAAAATAACTCTTTCAATCCAGACTCATAACTAATAAAAGATTAATTTGACTGGGTTTTAGAATCTAAAATCGAGATTCCCAAGAAAGCACTTAAAATTTGGCCGTTTTCCAATTTCAAGTCTGGATGCTTCCAAATTAGCAAGCGTCTGATTAAAATATAGAAAAGTGTCTCGATAGAAAGAGGAATTTCAACACGCCGAAACCTTAAAAGTATCTCATTTAACTAAGTTCACTTTAAGTTGAAATAGACTCGATTCGTCACTTTCGTGACTAAAAGTAACATAAAACGATCAGAGAAAGGAAATGTAAAATGTACGAATAAAATGATGCTCGAGTTGAAGAAAAAACCGGAATTGCGGATAAAGTGGAAATATGATGAGAACGAGACAAGGAAACTAAAATACCAGAAATTGTCGGAAAAAGGTGCGAGACCGGGTGAGGAAGATGAGCGGAAAAGCGGTTAATAGTGGAAAATTTTAGGGGAAAAAAAAAGGCGACATGGACTTACCGGCGTATGTAGTACCAGTGGCGGCTGCAGCAGCGGCCGCTTGATAAGTTTCGTAACCAGTAGCTGCAGCTGCTGCAGGTCGTTGAGTGTATGTGGCGGCTGTAGCCGCTGGCGTCACTGCGTATCCCGCTTGTCCTGTTTGATATGCGGCGGCGCTGGTCGCCCTATGTAACATAAATTCACTCTAGTTTTCGGCTGCTTTCAAGCTTTCTTCTCGCGTTGTTGACAGCACCAAAAAACGGGTAAAGAGTAACGGGGAAAAAAAATTGCCCTGGACTAAAGTCGGTGGATTCTAGAGAGACGCTCTACACACGTCGAGAAATGGCGGCCGAGCCGGCTAGTGCCATCGAACACGTTAAAAGCCCCTCGAGTGCAGAGAACGTTAGAACGCGCCCAGCCCGTCGCGATAAATCTTGATACTTAACACTAACTACTTAATAAAAAGTAAATTTAGACGATTTCGTACCCATATTGAGTTCCGCCGTGAGTAAATCCGAAATAATTGTTCTGCGCCATCCTTCCTTGTAGAGAATCCCGGAAAGAAGGACAATGGAGGAAGTCGTAGGGCGTGCCACGAATTCAGCTTAATGGCGTTGCTTGACGCAACACAATTGGCTCGTCCGTTGGAGCTCGGAGAAATGCTTGATTTCGAGGTGCGCCACCACTGGTCACTTTCCGTTAGAACTAATGCGCGCCGCTTTACCGAGCATCTACTTTCGCGCAATTCAACACGCTCTGATGCAATTTGCCATTGGCGATACAGGGAAAAATTACGCGATAAGGAGACGGGCAAGGGAATTAGGCTCATGCGAGAAAATGACTTGAACTTACTCAATCGCGATCCTTCAATCCAAGAAACCTGGTAGTTTGTAGTTTGTCTGATTTTTCGCCTGGTCTTGAATCCCCACGAAAGGTCCGGCGTGCGCAAGAAATAAGCAGTTTGCCGGTGACGCGTGCGTGCGATTCGCAAGCGCCGTCTACTGGCCAATTGCAGGCAATTTCAGTTTGAAAGAGGATAAAATGGTTTTTCATTTGTTGTTTGTTTGTTTTTAGTTTAAAAAAGGAATAAATGTGAGTATGGATTACAGGTTTTTGAAAGTAATCAAGATATTGCTTTCAGTTTTTTAAAATAGAGCATTAGGGTAACTTCACATGTGAGCCAGAAAGCGCAAAACCAAAGCAAAAGAAAATATGAGAGGGCGCTCTCCGAGTTGTTCATGTCCGGTCATGGGCGCGACCGGTCTTGTCCAGGCAAGGCGGACAAAATTGATTATCTCTCTTACAAAGCAACTTTTTGGAAATAATACATTTAGGGATTATTAAACTTACGTAAAACACAGTAAAAATAAATAAATGTCAATTTTTATATTTAGTAGTCTGACGAAAATTTCTAGAATAAAGGCCTAAGCAGATAGAAATACGGTCACGGGACCAGAGCATGAGACAGAAAAGGACAGAAACAGTCTCTGTCCTTTTATATCTCATGCCCTGCTCCCGTAAACCGTATTCGTTGTGCTTTGGGCTTAAGGGTGCAATTACATGTCTGCATCGAACGCTGCGTTCTTGCGTTGAATAGTGAGAGAGCGGAAGACAGAAATATAGTCACATCTTTGTTACTCTCACCATTCAACGCAAAAACGCAACGTTCGACGCAGGCATGTAATTGCGCCCTAAGGATATTCATGTTGGGTGTGAAGAAATTCAAAATGGCGGCTACCTGGTTGACAGGTTTGCATTGCAAATCAGTTTTTCTACAATAACTTTTAAAAAACAATTTTTCTAACCTATGTTTATTAACAAATTATTTTTCATATATCGAAAGCTATTTTTTAAAATAATAAAATTGTATAAAATTTTTATATGAGTTTTTATTATTTTAAAAAATAGCTTTTGATAATTGAAAAATAATTTGTTAATAAACATAGGTTTGAAAATTTGTTCTTTAAAAGTTATTCTAAAAAAACTGATTTCGTCCCATTTAGAGTTCCTATAAAGAGAGTTAGGACACGTGCCCCCTTCCACTAGCCTGTTGACAAACCGGAGACGGAAGTGACGATGAAGTAATTTTTGTGATTGGTTGAAAAGGGCGGGCGAAGTTTAAAAATGTCTGTTAAGAAAGCATTTTAAAATCAACGCGCTCTTTTCAGCCAATGAAAAAACTTTCAATACACTTCCGTCTCCGGTTACGCTGAGCCAATCAAAAGTTGAACCTCACGTGTCCTAACTCTCTTTATAGGAACTCTAGTCCCATTGACTTCAATGCAAACTTGTCATCCAGGTAGTCGCCATTTTGAATTTCTCCCCACCTAACTTGAATATCCTTGTGCAGTAAAAGTTCAGGCGCGAAATTTTAAATCAATAAAATAGAAGTTGGTAGTTATGATTCTTAAGTTCTAAAAAATATTTTATATTATTGTTTTCACATTATATTATATTAACATTATATGTGACTTGGACAGTGAAAAGGGGGCTTACGTGTCAAAAAAAAAATTTTTTTGGATTTACACCACGTGAAAGAGCGTCAAAAAATCTATCAGAATCTGCAAAAAAATGAAAAACGATTTTTTGACTCGTAAGCCCCCTTTTCACTGTCCAAGTCACATATATTAAAATTTTATTTTTGATTTTATGTTTAATAAATTATAATTTGATAATTCTATTAAATATTAACATTTAATTTTATTTTGAAATATGAATGTATAATTGGAGGTTAATTATCACTGTGTGACAGTGAAAAATTATTTTGAAAAAGACCTAGCCTAAGTTGTTCGTCATGAAAAACTAAAACAAGAATGTGTATTTAATCCTCCTCCCCCCCCACCTTTCCAAAATTCCATTCTATAAAAAGCAGTTTTTCTGCAGTTTTTGTATAAAATATACTGTTACTTCATCATTTTTGGTCAGATATCGGGTGCAGGAAATTTCCCAAAAACCCAAAAGGTCGAATATCCAAATGGTCGAATTTCAAAAAGTCGAATCTCCAAACGGTCGAATATCCAAATGGTCGAATATCCATTTTGTCGAATTTCCAAATGATCGAATATCTAAATTGTCGAATTTCCAAATTGTCGAACATCCATTTAGTCGAATATCCATTTTGTCGAATTTCCAAATTGTCGAATTTCCAAATTGTCGAATCTCCAAATGTTCGAATCTCCAAATGTTCGAATGTCCAAATGTTCGAACTTTTTTTTTATGTGAGTTTCCTTTCTATGAAATGCGTTGGTATAGTAGATTGGACAAGTGCGCGAAATTTAAAACCGTTATGGAAATTTTAAATTTTGCGCATTTGTCCAATCTACTATACCAACGATACCAACGCATTTCATAGATAGGAAACTCACATACAAAAAAAGTTCGAACATTTGGACATTCGAACATTTGGAGATTCGAACATTTGGAGATTCGACAATTTGGAAATTCGACAATTTGGAAATTCGACTATTTGGATATTCGATCATTTGGAAATTCGACAAAATAGATATTCGACAATTTGGATATTCGACAAATTGGAAATTCGACTATTTGGACATTCGAACATTTGGAGATTCGACAATTTTGATATTCGACAATTGGAAATTCGACAATTTGGACATTCGATCATTTGGAAATTCGACAAAATGGGCTTTCGACAATTTAGAGATTCGACAAAATGGATATTCGACAATTTAAACATTCGACAAAATGGACTTTCGACAATTTGGATATTCGACAATTTGGAAATTCGACAATTTGGATATTCGAACATTCGGAAATTCGACAAAATAGATATTCGACAATTTAGAAATTCGACAATTTAGAAATTCGACAAAATGGATATTCAATGATTTGGAAATTCGACAAAATGGATATTCGACCATTTGGATATTCGACTTTTTGAAATTCGACCATTTGGATATTCGACCTTTTGGGTTTTTGGGAAATTTCCTGCACCCGCAAGTAAAAATTACGACGGTAGAAAAAAAGTAAAAAAATTCGAAAATTGTCTAATATTAATGACGTCGATCGCTGGAGGGACAACAAACAACATCATTGGTCAGATAGCTGTCAAACATAAGTTTTGGAGGTAAGCTTGAAATCGTTCTCATCGTTTATTGGTTGAAGTGGTTTGTTGTCCCTCTAGAGATCCGCCATCTTTGAAAGTATAATAGGGAAAATAAATTCCTAATAGGAAAAAACTCAGCATTTCGGAAAAAGTGAAAATATTTCTAAAAAATTTTTAAATTATGATATAAAACTAGAAAGTTTATTTAAAGTTAAAAAAATAGAAAACTTATTTAAATAATTTGAAATTTTATAAAAAGTTAATTCATGTGTAAAATAATTTTATAAATAAAAATTGAATTATTAATTGAAATTGAAATTAAAGGTTCTGAAAAATTAATGGAAAGACTAGAAAAAACCTGGAAATATTTTTTTACAAAATTGTACAAAAAAGGCAAAATTTATTAAAAGATCTGAAAAAAATTAGAATTTTTTGTAAATAAAATATAAAAAGATATGCAGGTAAAAAAAATAACTCAACAGAAATCTAACAATTAAAATTTTTTCAAAAATAAAAAAAATAATTTTATGAAAGAGTAAATAAATTTGCGAAAATATCCAAAAAATTAAAAAAGTTTAACCAAACCTGCAACTAATTGGGTCGGGAAAAACTGTTCAATGACAGGAAGAAACTGAATCCAACGCCGAATTTGAATTTGACGAGGAACGTTAAAAATACATCGAATGAGCAGCCATCTTGCTCGGACGCGCCGCCTGTTGGAAATAACGATGAATTTATCCATCCAAGGAAAACTAGTACGCGACCGCGACATACGATTGTAGATAATGTAGAAACACCAACGCAAAATTCCTACAGTGCTCTTGATGACATTATGCAATATTAGAGGACCAAAATCAAAACATGGACGAAACGTCATATGATTCTAGTAAACAAAACAACTTAAATAATGCTAAAACTAAAGCAATTAAACCACCCGCAATCCATGTTAGTGACACTAATATTAAAGATTTGATCTTACTTTTCGAAAGCAAGAAAATTGATAAAAAAGATTATCAATGAAAACAAACTGGTTATAATGTAATTAATGTAATTCCACGTGACATAACCCCACACGAAAAACTCAAAGAAACTCTTAAAGATAATAATAATAAATTTTTTACTTATACCCCCAAAAACTTAAAAGTGAAAACTTATGTTCTAAAAGGAATTAGAGGAGGTTTTGACTCGTGGTTTTGACGAAAATGATGTGCTAGCAGAATTAAAAGATATTAACATACCGGATATCAAAATAATTAAAGTGAGTAAATTTATATTCAACAAAAAAGATCCAAACAAATTTCATTTTCTGGTTCAAATCAGTCAAAACAGCAATTCGAGATCTTTATCGAACATCTCCACATTGCTTAACCAGAGAATAAAATGGGAAAAATTAAAGAAAAATCCATTATCTCAATGCAAAAAGTGTCAACGCGTAGGTCACGCAAGTTCAGGCCCGTGCGCAAGGGGGGGGTTTTGGGGGTTTAAACCCCCCCCAGAGAGGTCTGAACTTGCTTTAAAAATTTTCAACTTTTTTGATTAAAAAATTATTTTTAATAAATAACAATGTTTACACAATTTATTTTTTGAAAACCCCCCCCAGAAGCAAATACTGCGCACGGGCCTGCGCAAGTTCGAACTGTTTCTTAAATTATAGATGCGTGAAATGCGCTGGTGATCATAAAATTGGTGAGTGTAAAATTGAAAAAAAATCAAATCTTGAAAATTTAAAGTGCGCGAATTGTGGCGAAACTGGTCATCCAGCCTCCTACAAAGGTTGCCCGTTCCTAAAAATGGCCATTGAATTTAAAAGAAAACAAAATTCTTTAAAAAAAACCCCTGTTAAAAAACAATATTACGTTGACAATCATTATAATCCTGGTGTTTCCTACGCTTCCATGGCTAACAATAGGCCCACACAACCTAAACCCTCCCCAGTTTTCGAGAATAATATCCATAACCGTGCAAGACCAATAAATCCTGAACCATTACAGGACTCTTATCATTCGGGACAGCAGAGTAATCTAGAAGAAGTGCTTACATCATTTAAAAACTCAATTTTAGAAGCTATGAATAATAAACTTGATTCATTAGCTTTGCGAATCGCGGAAAATAGCTCAAGAATAGACTCAATATTTAATACTATCTTGTCGTAATGGAGAATACGACCTTTTTTAATTCAACCCATAGTGATAAAAATAGTAAATCTTCATTATGCATGTGCTCGATTAATGTTAACTCCATTGTTGCTAATTATCGTAGAACAGATCTACAAAACTTCCTGGACGAAAATGCGATCGATATCGCATTAATTTGTGAAACAAAACTTAACCATAACCATAAAATTCGACTAAAAAATTACAAATTCTTTCGCACAGACAGACCAAATAATCTCGGAGGTGGAGGCACCGCGATAGCAGTACATAATTCTATTAATGCTGAGGTAATAACTTATCCTAATTCATATTATATTTCTGCGCTGGAATACACAGTAATAAAAGTTAAATTGACTGGCACATGATCGCTACTTGTATTTATTATATACGCCTCTGGAGCTAAAGACGAATTCATACGTGAACTTGATAAATTATTCAAAAATTTCAAATTAAAAGATAACAATATATACTATATCATCGGTGGAGATTTTAACGCAAGACACACTGAATGGGGTGATAAGGAATCCAATGGTAGAGGCCTTCAATTGATTGAATGGATTGATAAAATATCAATTACTCATAAAACTACACTTATTAATCCATTAAATGCAACCTTTCCAAGTGCAGGATCCTTTTTAGATCATTTCCTAGTTGATTGTAGACTCTCCTTTCCAGATCTCGTCAATGGTAAATTATTAACTAAACCTTACGCAAGTGACTACAATGCCCTCACTACCACACTAGACTTGGACTCTATCCAACATGGTCTTCTACCAGCTGAGCCGCCACCAACCACCTTTAATTATAAAAAAACAAACTGGGACAAATTTAAGAATCAACTAGATCATAATTTCAATCCTACTATTCCTTACGATAAAAACTTAACCTCATTTCAAATAGACTCCGCAACAGAAACATTTGAAAAATACATATTATCAACAATAGACTTAACGGTTCCTAGAAACAAAGCCTCGGATAAACATTTTAACATATATACCAATAAAAAAATTAAAAAATTTCACAAAACTAAATCTGCCCTAATCTCTAATTTATTTGACCTTCAAAATCAAAATAATAACTCTTTTAACAAAATTTCTATTATCACTCACAAAAATAAAATAAAAGAGATCAATAAAAATTTAATTGCTGAATACAAAAAGTCTATCACTGCCTATTGGAATGCTTTGTACAACTCGATCTCATATAAGGACAATATCACATTCTTTCCTAAAATTAACAAATTGTTTAGAAGAAAAAATTTGCCCAACATAGCGGATCTTCAAATTGATTCTAATAATCCGATTCTGGAGGAAGCTAACATTGATTCATCAATGCTTATTCCAATTAACCATAACAGATTCCAAATCATTGATAATGTCACAAAATTGGAAATCATCGGAAAACACTTTGAAAATATAAACTCACCTAGGTTTACTGAAGCAGCCATCGACTTGAACGAACTAATTTATCCAGTAGCAAAAAATACAATTGATCTCGTACAGTATAATAGACGATTTAATATTACACTAAACCACCCACACAGCACCGGAAATTCCCTGAATTTTCCCTGAATATTCGTCAACATTTCTCGAATATTCGAACTTAATATTCAGGGAAGTTTCGTGGAAGCAGTAAAATGTCCGCCTAGAATAATATTGGGCGCGAAATTTCCCTGAAAATGTATTTCCAATTTTCAGGGAATTTCTGCCTCTAATATTCCTTGAAAATTCAGGGAAAGTTAAAAAAAAATTCCAAAATTTTTTTTAATCTGGTAATTGATCAAAAAAATATGTTATATTCGACATCCGTGGGATTCTAGAAAATTAAAAACTACTGCGCAGCCGTAAGTGTCATAGAATCCAAGTTCGACCAGTGCGCATCAAGTTAAGTGAATATACGAATACTATGAATATTGGAGGAATGTTAGATGCGGAAATTCCCTGAAAATTAGAAATACATTTTCAGGGAAATTTCGCGCCCAATATTATTCTAGGCGGACATTTGACTGTTTCCACGAAACTTCCCTGAATATTTAGTTCGAATATTCGAGAAATGTAGACGAATATTCAGGGAAAATTCAGGGAATTTCCGGTGCTGTGTGGGCAATTTTCAATAGATAACCCGGCTTGTGATCCTATCAATGACTCAGATAATAAAATCTTCCATAATCAGTGTACTCAAACATTTACCGAGTTTGATGATCAAAGACCTGACAGCAATTTTAAATGACGCTATAAATATTAACTATTACCCAACCAGATGGAAACTAGCCAATGTCATTCCAATTCTCAAAAAAGGAAAAAAAGCCACAGATTACAATAGTTATAGACCAATCAGTTTGACATGTAACCTAAGTAAAATTTTTGAAAAGTTAATAAAAACGGACCTTAATAGATTTATACACAGAAATAATATAATACCAGAAAACCAATTTGGATTTAAAGCGCGACATTCCACAACTAATGCAATTCATAAATTCTCATCAGATTTAAATATAGACACCTTTTAAACGGCAAATTAGTAGGAGCAGTTTTAATTGACCTGGAGAAGGCGTTCGACTCCGTCTGGTTGGAAGGGTTAATTTATAAGTTAATCCAGCTCAACTTTCCTCAGCATCTTATTCATCTTATAACGGATATGATTTTTGGAAAATCATTTGTGACATGGAATGGTGGCGGCAAATCGGCATCAACATTCATGATCGAGCAGGGCCTGCAGCAGGGAACAGTGACATCACCCATCCTTTTTAATATTTACAACTCCGACGTTTCTACTGAATGTAAACTTGATGAAGATCCTGATAGCAATTCAATTTCTTTTGCAGACGACCTCGTATTCTACTATGCAAGTAACAAAGTTCACATCATACAAATTAAATTAAATCAACATATCAACAATGTCAATAACTATTATGAAAAATGGAATCTACGACTCAATCCCTCTAAATGCGAAACCATACTATTCAGAAAAACAGTTAATGAAATCCCATTTAAAACAGTCAAACTTTTAAAAACATTTGAAATCACATTAAATTCAAAATCTGGAAAATCTGGAAAATAAAACTAAAATCATTTGTTATCAATTATTGATTCGACCCATCCTGGCCTACGCAGCTCCAACTTGGTGGAATGTTGGTCCGTCAGTGATGGAACTCTACAGAAGATTGGAAAGATCATGCTTAAAAGCATGCCTCAGCTCATATAGATCGGCTTCATCAGAGTTTAAAAAACCAATCAACAACCAATACCTCTACAATCTGGCTGACATTCCAAGATTCGACATATTCACCTTGCAATTGACTAGAGATTATTTTAGCAGATGTTACAATATAAATAATTCTCTAATCAATGACCTTCAAATCGTGACTGATGCTGTTGCAAACAGAATGCTAAAAACAGGTTGAACTGCACCTGAAATATTCTGCACAGCAGATAAATTGGGACTCATCCAAAACAAAGAAAATACCCCAATAATATACTACATCAGAAGACACAGAGCCAAAAAAGGACTAATACTAGATAAAGAAAAACACGAAAAAGAAAATCTCACTTATTCCACGGCATAGAGGCAGAAAGATATCGACTCCACTAGCAGACTTAAGCAGAAATATTGGTGGTTGCAGCAAGACGTGAAGTACATTGATGAAAATCGAAAACGATCTAAAAGAAAAAAAATCTAAAAAAAAAGTGAAAGTGTTAACTTATATATCTCTTAATCAGTGAAAAATTTAATTCTCTTTATTCAAGTGAACATTACTTTGTCTTATTTAAACGATCATATTTTTGACCAACTAATATTGTATTATTCTGTTTGCTATCTCAAGCATATTTGTTTCTTTTTATTTAACTGTTTCTTTCTCTTCTTCTTTGTTACTGTTTTTATTTAGTATTAATTTCTAGCTTTAAGTTCATTAATAATATTTAAACTTGATTTTCGCTCATAGCAAGCTTTTTGCAAGTATTTTATAGCATACCAGGATTGTCATCGTAACATACAATTATTCATATCGCGAACAAACCAAGTTATATTACAAATTCTGTGTTTGGCGAGACCTATCGCGCATAGCGTACCAAATTCTTATCTTCCTTTAATGATTTAAGGCTTCTGAGGCTGTTTTGTCCTTATGTATATAATATTGTAATTTTGCAAAATAAAACTACCTTTTTAAAACTTAAAAAAAAAAAAAAAACCACCAACCCATCAGAGGTATGAGTGAACAATACCAGATGAACCTTATAGCCAGACAGTAGAGTAACACAGTCCGTTAGCCCAACTATCAGCCCCAGATTAGGCCGACCTTCTAGTGTTGGTTTTGATTTAGTTTTTATTCATATTATTATATTATTATATCATTTAAGAGACAGAGTGTAGCTAACGGTCGGCCCAACTCTGGCTACTGTTGGGCCGACCGTCGGCATTTGGTTGACAAAGTTTGGTCATCATGCTTGGTTAGCCCAACTTAGGTATTTCTGGTCGGGCCAACTTTGGGTGCCGACCAAACAGCTGCGCCTAAATATTTAAAGAATTTTCCTCTTATGGATTCTATTGTTGAATATAAGAGTATATAAAAGTCTTATTGCTCCGAACGTGACTTCACCCTTATGGCTCAGTCACAGGGATCATAACAGTAGATTAGCAGAATAAACTTCAACCAATCAAAATTTTGTCTCTAAATGTTGTCTGAATAAATCAAGACTTTACTGAAATGTTAATTATTATTCTTAGTATATAGGTAATTTTATTATCTATTTTTTGGATTCATCCATAGTTTAACATTTTTTAATGTTTTCTCAACAGTTAAGTCACTTCTCTCCAGTTTTAAGCTGGAAATACCTTTCGGATGATTGGATATAATGCATTGGATGATATTGAGCAACCAGCCCAATTGTCCAAATGTCGTTTGGACAATTGAGCAGACGGCTTGTTCAATCAGCCAAAGCGCTTGCTCAATAATTCTCTTTTTACTGGGAAGTTTTGTATCTTGTTTAGATTCTTGATACTATGAATAAATTTATAATACTTCATCACTGGTTTCCTTATCACATATTTCTTAAGCTACCTATTTTTACAAGATTATATTAAAAATAAATATAACTTAATGACCTTCATATGAACATTTAATACTAATCTGACTCCAAGTGTCTTGGCATTTTTTGAAAACTTCTGTAATTGCTCATTATTTTATTCAAAAAACGTCCCATTCATAAAAATCAAAGCTGATCTTTGGTTGACCTATAGAAGATAAATTTATTCATGACATTTAAGTTTTTTTACTTTAACAAATTTTAGCTACCCTTTTTGGCTATTTTGAGAAAACACAGTTATTCAATTATCTATTATAAGAAGTCATGTTTTTATTAAATAACTTGTTTTGTAAAAAAAAACTGTGCACATAGTAGAACCATAGAAGGGTGTTCACAAGAAAAGACCGCACATCTTTTATTTTCAGTAAGGAACAGTTTGGGGAAATGACATGAAAAATATTCAAAAGTTCGTTTTTTAAAGCACCACCCTAGTAGGGATCAAATGTTTTTTCACATTAAATACTTAAGATAATTAAACTACTATTTGTACAAAGTAGTCTTATCGTCTCTACTTATAAAAATATATTATGCAATACGATTTTAAAAAAGATGATAAGCATAATTAACGCTGCTGACAACCGATAAACTTAAATGATATTGAATATAAATACTGCACTTTGCATATTGCCGTTGACAGTTTGCTATTTTGTTTCTCATTAAAATAGAATATTCTACATTACAATATAACAAAATGGAAATGACTCAGTTTAAACTGTTTTTGGTGGTATTTCTTATTGCAATCTTTTATTCTACTGGTAATTATAATTATAAAATATTTTTCTTTTCTGCCGTTCAATGGCATAATTGCAAAAATATTGTTAATTTAATTAGAAATCAAAACTGGTTTAACAACGCTTAAAATTTTTGCAGAAATTTTAGCATTAAAATGTGGACCAGGAAATACAGGAACATGCCGTTTGATGAATTGTAACAGTGCTACTAAACTACAAGATGTCGGAGACATATGTGCCAGAACAAAGCAACCTTACGTTTGCTGCAACAATTGTAAGATTAGTTTAAATAGGATTAAAAGTTATTCTAGAGTTGCGAGGTGCATGAATATTCCCTAAATCTAACTTTTCCTAAATCTTATATGGCCTTAATCTTGTAAAGCCTAAATCTTATTTGGCCTAAACCTTATGTTGCCTAAATCTTTTTTGTCCTAAATTTTATTTGGCCTAATTTAACAGTTGTCAAAAAAAAAATTTAATAGAAAAATTATGTCAAATAAGATTTAGGACAAATAGGATTTAGGCCAGATAAGATTTATGCTAAATAAGATTTAGGCTTAATAAGATTTAGGCCAAATAAGATTGTGATCTGAAATACAGCGATACGCCATCTGGTGTCAGAAAAACTTATTATTAAAATAACAAAAGGTCCGATTCTGTAAACAGTATTGCATTTGACTGGATTTGACATTTTAAATTAATTTTTTGTAATAATTTCCAAGTTATTAAAATAATTTTTTTAAAAAATGTGTGCTTTTGAAAGAGTAGAAGTGTGTTAAATAAAATAAATTTATGCGTTTTGTGACTATGTTTGAAATTTTTCTTTTTATATGTCAGATATATACTATTAACATTTTTAAAATGACTTCTTTTATAGAAGACAATTCCACTTAAAATGTTACAAAATGTAATTTAGACCGATTAAAGAAATACAATAAATTATAAGAAGCACGATAAACAAAAAATATAAATGTTTCGACCTCCTTGTGTTAGCCATCATGCTTAATGACGTCACGATTTCAGATCCCAATTTTAAGAATAATCATGCACCTCCTAATAATAACAATAATAATAATCCTAGAAAGGTGTGGATTGAATTGAATTAAAATGATTTTATGAAAACCTCGATGAAAACGAACAAAAATAGTTTGGATTAATTTCGCTATATTTTTGATCAGTTTAATTAACTTTAATTCAAAAGAATTAAAATGCTAACAAAATGTTTGCGTTTGAGAAAGAATTCAAATAATTCCATTTTTAAAATTTTCTAAATGGCAGTAAACTAGATTATATAGTGTTATATGTTTTAAGAATTTTAAAAAATTTTAAATGAGAAGAATTCAACAGATTATAAAAGTTTTTAAATATATGGGTACTATAGAACAAAAAGGACATCCGTTTGTATGAAAACCGTTCAAAATTCAACCATATTTATTTATAATCATTTAAATCGATCTTAATCTAACCTTTTTACTGGGATAATAAAAATAATTATTATTATAACTTTTATTAACTTTTTATCTCTTTATAGCTAGGGTGAGTGTACCATTTTTGACCAATTTTAAGCTTTACGTATTATCTAACACATTTATTTTTATGATAAGTACATATAATGAATAACTGACACATGCCAAGAGATTAATTAAAGTTCCTAGTTTTTGGCTTTGATGTATTGTCCTGGAAAGTAAGAAAAATAAAAATAATTAATAATAAATTAATCAATATTTATAATAGTATATATATGTACTATATAATTTTCGCCAATTATATTTGCCCTAATTTTGCATCTTATATTCTATTACCGCCTTGTTACTGGGTAACTTGCTGAGCCGTTTTTGAAAATACTCATTTTAAAAAAAATTATTTGTCTTCTGATTAGAATGTCACACATTTGCATCGAATTATGAATTAAGGCGTTAAATTTAATTTAATTAAATTTTTTTACAATATGCAACATTTGGTTTGTGCTTATGTGTAAATAATACAAACGTACACATGTTAAGGCACATATTTCTGCTAATTTATGTAAATTATACAAATTACAGTACAAAAAAAATTAATTTTCTCAAAAACTGATCTTGGCAAGTTATGGACTATAATTTTTTTACACACTATTTATTATGTAAATAACCCAAATCATCAAAAAAGTAAGCAAATGCGTGTTGGACTCGCGCGCCGAGGGTTCCGTATACCTAAACTTAAAAATGCATTAAAGAAAAAACTTTTTTTTTGAACAAATTTTCAACTTTTCGAAAAATTATTACTATAATAATAAATTTTAATTATAATTTTTTTTTACTTTTATTAGAATTTATGAGTATAAAATTAAACATTTTTATAAGATCAAAGACTTCCATGCAAATAGGCTAAGCTTTTTTATATAATTTTAAAAATTAAAAAAAATAAAAAATGAAGGTTTTTGAGGAAAACATGCTTGGACATAATTAGTCATATTTCGTGAACCACTTAATATTTTTCGAGTTTCCTTGGCTCAAATTAAAGCTAGCAATTAAAGGAAGAGAATAATACAAATGTCAATTTTTTTCTTCAATTTTTCTACATCAGGCAACGAACTGAACTTCGTGAACGATAATTGAAAAATTTGAGAATTTTTTTTTCTAACTCATCAACTAATAAAATGACTTTAAAATTTCTAAAAAAATTAACTAATAGCTATATTCTTAAGTAGAATTTAATAAGCTTTTTAAATTTTTAAAAGCCAAGTTAACCTGTAGATTGCACAAAAAATATAGAGAACCTGATTGAAAGCGGTTGGCACCGTTCTGTCAAGAAAATTTTTTTTTTAAAGCGTGCCTTTACCCTTCTTGTGGACAATATTTCAGATCTCTAGCTCATATATTTAAAAAATTACGGGGGTACGGAACCCTTTGGTTTTAGGGTGAGTGTAACTCGCACTTGCCCACAATTATTATCTCACTTTTTTGGCTTATAATGTATTATTTTCTATTGTTATCAAAGCATTTTACAAATAAAATTACGAAGTAATCATAAATGTTTATAAGCATTATTCTATTTATTACATAAATTGCGAAATAAATTACAAATTAATGAAGTTAAAAAAGTGAGATTGTCCAAAGCCAGTGTCACGGGCAAAAACGGTGCATCTACCCTATACTCAAATATTAAATTCTTATTGCAAACATAATTGTACACTGAGAGAAATAGATGGTAAGAACTTTACTATCTTTGATGGTAGAGAGGTTATGTTACACTCTACCATCAGAGATACTACACCGTACCATCTAGATGCTACATCGTACCATCCAGATGCTATCAGATGCTAACCCGTACCATACAGATGCTATCTCGTACCATCTAGATTCTTGTCCGTATATTTAAGATCAGATATGGTATCTGGTACCATCTAGATGGTATCCCGTAGTATCTATTTCTCTCAGTGTATGCTTTTCTTTTGCTTTATTAAAAATAAATGTTTTAAATATTGTGTTAAATCAAAAATAATAAAATATAACTTTTTGTATGTTGCAGAAAAGTGAAGTTTACAGAAATTCAAAACCGGAATAATATATGAGATATAATTTAAGTTAACAGTTACATGATAATAAAGCATTCTATAAAAATAAAAGTTTTTATTTGCTTTATTGATTACACTTATACTTATTATATCCCACTTTATAGCCAATTTTCCAATAATTGACATCCCAAATGTATAACGGACAAACAATCTTAAACTACGTAATAATAGCGTAACAAGCCCAAGGCTTTAGCCAGAAAAAATTTTCGGGGGGGGGGGGGGGTTTGTCAACAAACAGTCAAAGTGATTACCTTTTTTTTTTTTTTGAAAACTTGAACAGCTGTCAAAAAAAATTGGGGGGGGGGGTTCAAACACCCCTATCACCCCCTCTGGCTACGGCCTTGAACAAGCCTATCGCTGACTGATTTCTTATATTGAGTATTTTAATGTGACGTCACTAGCAGGGATGTAAAGGTAATTTACCTAACGTAATTTACATAGTTTTTTACATGTAAATTACATGGGTAATTTACATGCTTAATTCTTTACAAAACGTAATTTACGTTTTCAAGATGGCGGCAATGTGTATTTAAGTAAACAAATGGGAAAATCCACAGAACCGGTCGATTTTCACTTATAAAAATAAAAATTTTCAAATTACGAGCACACCTTTCATTTATGGTTTATTTTATTTGAAAAGTATTTAAGAACAATTACCTTCTTGCGTGATCCATTTTATTTTAATGCCGTTTGAGTTAAAAGTCAAAAACGAAAATACCTATGTAATCTTTGTTCAGAAAATTTTAATGAAAAATGTGTACTTCATTCTTTTGTTTTTTGCATATATATTTGTAATATTTGCAAAACATTTTGAATAATAAAATATGATAAAATACAATTATTTATATACAATTCATATTTACAATTAACATAATAATTAATAAATTATAATTTCATTTTAGCATTGATTTTTTTATTTTGCAAATTAAATTATCTGAACCAATAAACAGACATTATTGACATTGATTTTGATTCAAGTTTGAAAATAAAACAAATGAATGGTTATTTCATTTTTCATATTTATAAATACCTTCATTCAGTTAAATTTCTTTTAATTTTAGTTTTATTTTTAACTTTTAGACATTATAAGTTGAAAATAGAATTTGGCGTTTGTATATAAAAATTATAATAATGTCTTTAAATAATCACACATGTTTTTAATTCATTATATTTTAATTTGTAGTTGTGCTCCTGAAAAAAGGCTAAGTTTTGAATCGTTCACGATCAAACATAGAGTGTTAATTTTTGTAATATTTTCTTTAATTCTAATCGCACACTGTTCTATTATACCTAGATTTGTTCATCTGCAAAAAAAAACAAGTACCAATTTGAAAAATTCAAATCGAATAATCGCCGTAAAAAATATTTATAAAAATGTATAGGTATTTCATTATTTTAAAACAATGAGTAACGCTACTTTCAGCGACTACCATTTCTTTTTAATTAAGGGCACATATTTTTTTCTGCCTTCAATAGATTCTACACTAAGCAAAGTATAATTCACTAACATTTGGAATTGTTTCAATCTATGCCGAGCAAGTTATACCCATAAGAATTAAAATTGATACCTAGAATAACACGACAAATTTGAATTTTTAAGTAACTTAACTCTATTTTTTTTTTTATATAAGACGAAAAGGTTTGCATTTACACAATTTTCTTAGTTTAATTGGTTATCAGGGATACTATAAATTGGTAGAAATTTGAAAAAGATTAATATGATACTTCTAAAATAGAAAAATCTGTGAGTAACATGAAATCGACCGGTTCTGTGGATTCGCCCAAATGTACCTTATTTCATAATTTCCGGTTTGTGAAAACTATTCTAAAAATACCAAGAAACGAAAGACCAATGAACTTTTAGTGGTAAAAACTCTCCTTTGTACTAAAAAAAAGGAAATAGGACTATGAACAGCAATAAAAGTTAAGAACCAGTTGTTCGCCATATTTTTTTACATTTTTTACATGTTTTTTACGTAAATTACATTTTTTTACGTAAAAATTTCAAGTTACGCGTAACTTTACATCCCCCCACACAGCACTGGAAATTCCCTGAATTTTCCCTGAATATTCGTCTACATTTCTCGAATATTCGAACTAAATATTCAGGGAAGTTTCGTGGAAACAGTCAAATGTCCGCCTAGAATAATATTGGGCGCGAAATTTCCCTGAAAATGTATTTCTAATTTTCAGGGAATTTCCGCATCTAACATTCCTCCAATATTCATAGTATTCGTATATTCACTTAACTTGATGCGCACTGGTCGAACTTGGATTCTATGACACTTACGGCTGCGCAGTAGTTTTTAATTTTCTAGAATCCCACGGATGTCGAATATAACATATTTTTTTGATCAATTACCAGATTAAAAAAATTTTTGGAATTTTTTTTTAACTTTCCCTGAATTTTCAAGGAATATTAGAGGCAGAAATTCCCTGAAAATTGAAAATACATTTTCAGGGAAATTTCGCGCCCAATATTATTCTAGGCGGACATTTTACTGCTTCCACGAAACTTCCCTGAATATTAAGTTCGAATATTCGAGAAATGTTGACGAATATTCAGGGAAAATTCAGGGAATTTCCGGTGCTGTGTGGGCCTGGTCACTAGTCAAGAAGGTTAGGTCATTTTGTCAAGAAGGTTAGGCTCGGACCCAAATTTACATTACGTTATAATGGGATTTTTAATAAAAACTAATTGTAATAACAATTCAATAAAAAACTTTTAAAATTATTAAAGGCAAAAGATAGAACATATTTTTTTACGTTTTTGAAGTATACCGTCAACCGGGGTAATTATACCCAAAAAAACGCTCTTTTTTATTAAATACTTCATTAAAAATCAGAATTTAAAAAAAAAAAGTTTTTAACTATTGGGTGTTGTTGTGGACATCTTTCTAAAGGATTCCTGTAAGTTAGGAGTAAAAAAAAAAATTTTTGTTGAAATTATAGAGGCTTAAAAATGTGGGTATAATTTCCCCGGGGTTGGGTTAATTATATCCATCAAAGTTTGTTTATTTATAAAATAGCCTAAATAAAATTTTTGATCGTTTTAATTATTTGAAATCTTTTCTGTAGATGATCTAGAGTCTAATAAAAAAAGAAAGAACTAAAAAAAAGCTTTTTTGTAGAAATTATTCAACTAATTCGTGAGTGAAACACTGAAATTTTACTGAAATCTATATATCTACTAAAAAATTAACGTTAAATTTTTTTAGGTTAAGTAAATAACTTAGTATAATTACTAACAAGGTTTCTAAGTTCTTTTAAAAGAAGAAGTACAAAAATTATCTTGAAAAACCAATTTACAAATTTTTTTCTACTTTCTGACAATAAAGAATTAGGTTATTACATTATATTTACTCTGTAGTACAACTATCAAAGAATATTTACCCCTAACGGCAACTTAATACATTTTAATAACAAAAATTTACTTATTAAAAACTGGAGATGGGTATAATTACCCCTGGATGGGTAGAATTACCCCGGTTGACGGTAATCATACTTCTTATCGGTTATCTGCTTTATTTTTAAATGCAAAAAAATAGTGAAAAATTCAAAATAGGTTAGAAAGTTTTGTCAGTGTGATTGTTTTTTTGGCTACTAAATACAAATTTAATTAATTGACAATAAGGAATATGAATGCATTATAAAAATGTAAAAAAACATATTCCATCTTCTAATAGCAACAATTTATGCAATTTCTAAATAAATTAGTCTAAAATACCTTTTATATTAGAAATCCCTTATTTATAGCTCAATGTAAATTTGGGTCTGCGCCTAACCTTCTAGACAAAATAATGACCTAACCTTCTTGATTTGTGACGTCACATTAAAATACTCTATAGGAATATTTAATTGAATATATGAATATCGATTTTATTTATTTATTGTTTTTTTCAATAAAAAACAAAACCTACAGACAATTTTCTGATGAGATGATTTTTTAATTTGTTTTGTTGCTGAATGAAATGCCCTAAACATATTATGTACAACCTTTAAATAATATCTTAAAGACTGTAGTCGTAGTTATTTTGTCGTAGTTATATACTGTATTGAAATAAAAACTTTAATTGTATTTTAATACACGTAAAAAAATGCTGTAATTGCATCTACTCCAGGAAACTAGTAGTCAACATACTCCAGGCTGTGGTGACAGCAGCCACCACAACTGAAGTGAATGTAGCTACAGTTATGAGATACGTGTGTTGCGTAAGCATGCGCGGTAACGCTCTACTCAGCTGACAATCGACATTGTGTTAACCTTTACTCCAGGCTGTAGCTGTCCTATATATTACTATTTTTGGTGTTTCCCATTACTCCAGTTTTGCTCCAGTTGAAGTAAGTTGAACTCCAGTTTTTTTTACGTGTAATATAATTATACATATAATAATAATTTTCTTTATATGAAACGAAGATTTCGACCTTACCAGCAAAGCGACATCTATACGTTTGATGCCTATAAGCTCTTGGTTTATTTGTGTTTTGAAATGTATATTGTGTAATGATTTAATATTTTTTGCTTTCAATAAATTTTAGCCTGATAATAAAAAATGGGACTTTCTCCGGTTCTGTAGGAAATTGCAATTGACAATTTTTGTGTTGTATACATTTTTTATAATCAAAAGTTTATTTTATAAAAGTGCTAAACAGATAGGTTAAAAACATATTTTTGATATACAATATTTATAAATAACAATAACATACTTATAAACGTAGTTTATAAACCTATTTAATTAAAATATATTAGTTACATTGACTTTTCATTATATTAATTATCATTACTATATTAATATATATAAATAAAACGGTGGTTAAGATTCTTAGTTGTCATTTTCCTGGTCCGTTATTCGGTTCAATAACGCATGATCTTTATTTATTTCATATTATAAAACTAACATAATTTACAAAATAAACTACATAATAAACTATATCTATATATAAAAAGAATAATGTCTTTTATTTTTTTTTTCTCAAACGCCAATAACGTTCTGTTAAAAACAAATTTTCAATATGGAAAAAATACACCATTCTTTAAGTATAAAAAATAAATTACTGGTAATGTATTAACAAAAAAAAAATTCAATAAATTCAGAATTTAAGGAAAACTGGGTCTGAATCCGTTGCTTATTATTTCTGGAGGTGTTCCATGGTCCAAAGCCGGAGACCCTCTAAATGAGTGGTTATCATAAATTGTACCAGGTCCTTCATCTCCGGAAGATTGACCCTCATATATCGGATGATATCTGCTGTACAAACTTGACTCGTGAGCAATTCTATTATTTGACCAATCTTCATTAAAATGAGGGGGAGCATCATTATAATTGTAGTGATCGTGCGAAGAAGGATTTTCACTAGTTGTTAGATACACTTCGTGAATATTTGGATATCCTCCATAATAACTAGGATGATAAGGATAGCCACCAGTATTATTGTTAAAAGGTGGCCTAGTTGTATTTACTGCATTTGTAGGATCCATGCTTGGTGGAATAGTCGTAGGGGTCATGGTTGTGGTTGTAGTGGTTGTTTTTCTTGTGGTTTTACGTCCAGGCTTCTTTGTTGTCTTTCTTAACTTAAATGGGCGCGTTCGCTTGGTCGGTCTTAGAGTCGGAAGAATTTTTTTCATTTTTTGACGTATCGGTTTCGTGATTGACGCAAATAACTGACCATTCAGTTTTTCTGATTCAGATTCACTTTGCTCATTCTCCTCAGTACTATCTTCAGTCTCTTCAACTTCTTCACTCTCTTCACTTTTATCAGATTCTTCATCTTCATTTTCTTCTGCATCTTCATCTTCTTCACTTTCTTCTTCGATTGGATATGAAGATGTTTCCTTCAAGTTGGATGCTATGGTTGGATTCTTCTGCAATAATAATAAAAGTTATTTTTCACAAAATGTAAAAACTTATGACCTATCAACATTTATTTGGTAAATTAGATTTACTGAATTATTATGTTATTCCCTAAAATATTAAAATTACTTCTACAATAATTAATCTACCATTTTTGATACACTGCCGACCAAAATTGTGGGACCACTTACAAAAATGGGAGTAAAAACATGACCGTCTTAAAATGTTGATAACTCTGTCAGATATTAGCGAAATAAATTTTTTTATAGACCATTCGAAAGCTTATAAAATTTGCCGTTAAATAGTTTTATTTTGAAGCTTTTTTAATTAATAGAAACGGAGATTCAATGTGATAAAGACAGGTCAATTTTTCGTTTTTCGTGAATTTTTGTTGTCCAAGTTTGGTGGACTGCATTTTCTAAAAAAGTAATTGGAAATTTTTAAAATTAAGCTAAATTAAACCTTGAACTTTTAGCTTTAAAATAAGCCAAAGAAAATTAGAATATCTTAACTGGTTCAAAAGTTATAAGGAAATGTGTATAAACAAGAAAATGCAACAATTTCTTTGTTTCCTTTCATCTCGGCCTATTTACCATGTATTAGGCAGCCAAAAATGGAGCTAGCACTAGAATCGTTGCGTTTTCTCGCATCATACATTTACTTATAACTTTAGAACCAATCAAGATATTTCAATTTTTTTCGGTTTATTTTAAAGATTATAGTTTAAGGTTAAGTTTAGCTTAATTTCAAAATTTTCCAATTACTTTTCTAGAAAATGCAGCTAACAAAACTTGAACAATGGAAATTCACAGAAAACGAAAAATTTACCTGTCTTTGTCACATTGAATCTCGGTTATTATTAGTCAAAAAAGCTTTAAAATCGGACCATATATCGGCAAATTTTATAAGCTTTCCAATAGTCTATAAAAAATTTTATTTAACTAATATTTGTCAGAGTTATCAACATTTTAAAACTGTCATGTTTTAAATCTCATTTTTGTAAGTGGCCCCACAATTTTGGCCGGTAGTGTAACTCTAGTTTATTTTGTATTCGCTTTTTAAGCAAAATATTTTTTTCAGGCGTACCTTACTTCCCTGAAAATTGACGTTTTCATTTATTCGTTTCTCCAAAGTGGTATTTTCCTTTCTATTTTCTGGAATGAACTCTCTGTGAAAATTATCATTTATATCTTGATTATCAGTTTCATCGGATGGAGAAAGGATTGACTGCTGCAAATTTTGAAGATTCTCCGTCGCAGGAAAATTGTTAATCAAAGGCAGTTTTTGTGGGTTCATTAGATTATAAAAAGGAAGAGATCCAAACAGATTAGAATATAAATAAGATGGTGGTAAAAAGGGAAATGGCTCGTAAACGGCAGCAAAGTATGGGCCAAATCTTGTTAGAGGCAAATTATTGCCAGCTGGATTTAGAGCATCTTTAGTGCTTATATTTAAGGAAGCCATACCATCGGTCAATTCTTCTCGTAACTTTAGTCCTGCCAGAAAAGCCAGTCTACCAAGAAATTTTGGTATTCGATGTCCAAATCTATTTCTAAATGGTTCTGCTGTTTTATTAATTTCTTTGGTTGGAACTTGAATTATTTCCATAGGCATTATTGCTGTAGGTAAATGGGACTTCTGTGTCAGATTGGGACTTATTTCTGACGGAAAAGGTATCATTTTTGTAGAATTTTCCTTTTCTTCAGAAAATAATTCAGAATTAGGAATAGGCGTGATAATTTCCACTGATTTTATTTCCTCGGTTGTTGTTGAATCTTTTGCAGTCAATATTACAGGAAGCGTCGCACAATTAATATCTGGAATTTGAGAAATTACTTTAATCGTACTAATTACTTATTTACATTTGAATAAGTTAACTCGTATTTCATCTCTTTGGGATATATAAAATAATTTTATTTTTTCTTCAAATGGATTACATTCATTGAGAGAGATTCATCATAAATAGCTTAAATAAAATTGTATTAAAAAAATATTTTAGCTTTGTGCATTGTAAAAATTAAAAAAAAGATTTTTTGTGTTTTTAATTACGATAAAGTTATTGTAAATGCATGATTCGATGTGGGACATTACGTAGTTTATTTTTCAGTAATAACAAAAATTTTCTAAAATCTGAATCTCCTTTAGAAAAATGCAAATATCTCGGTAAATAAAATCGAGAACATGGGCCCTTTTCACGTGGACGTACACATATATAAATATATATTAGAAGTCAGATGAAACTTGATTACCAAAAATCCTAAAAAATCCATGTTTTTCAAAATTATCAATTTTTAAAATGTTAATAACTTTTGATATGTTGACAATAGCAATTTCACTAACAGGTCAGAAGATGCGTCTTAGAAAAAGCTTCAAAATAAAAGAAAAAGATATTTAGATGCCGAAACACTTTTATTTATATTGGCAAAAAACTTTCTTTCACAAAATTACACGAAAAGAAAATCAATTACAAATTTTATAAAAGTATTTTACAATTTGGGAAAAAAGGATCAAGAAGAGAAAATTTCAGATTGATAATTTCAAAATTTAAAAAAATTATATTAAATTTGCTGTAGACTAAATTCAGGTTTTAAAAAGTTTGTTAAAAAAAAATAATTTTAAATGCAAAAAAAATGAAAAAACATCAAATATAAAATTTATATAGGTCAATCGATTCGTTTTTAGATAAGGAATATGATTTTTGTATTCCTTAAGTTGTATTTTTAGCATAAAAAAATTTTTGGCAAAAAACGATTTTTTTCGATGAAAAAAGGTGCTCATAAAGCTTCCTCTATGAGGAAGCAAAATATAATTTTTATAGATTCCTAGGGTCAAAAAGTACCTAAATATGTCAAAAATTTGAAGTTAAATTCTTTTGGTAAAACAATAATTCCTCTGAAGCAATATATTAAATTAAAATCAATTTTCGTTCTTAATATTTTTATAAATTATTATCATATACGTCTACAGTGTTTAATTATGTTTGTAAAATAAAAGATTTTCAAATGTTCTTTTTATTACTTACAATTATGAAAAACAAACACGAGTAACAAAACCAGTAAACAAGCCATGATTCCAAGTCTAGAATGAGCGAAAGACTAAACACTAATGAGAGTTTTATTTGAGTAACAATTATGCGGGCATAAATGTCCGCATTTTTCTAGAAAGTATTCAGATACTGTTAATTTATATTAATTTAAACGTTTCGATTTAGAGACTTCATTTAAATTGTAATTTTCGATGGGGGCAGTTATACAGGAAATGAATTAGCTAACGGTAGTGAAAAATTTGATAAACAACTTTCACGCTAATTTTCTATTAACTTATTAAAAGTTATGTATTGTATGTTACTACAAATAGTCAATATTTAGTCTTGATTAATAACTGAAAATTTTAATTAACATAATTAAATAAGAAAAATGTATCTACAAAAATTAAGAAAATGTATGTTACAAGCATTCGGATGGTAATAAAAATGCCCTCACGTGATTTCAACATTCAGTGTGGACGTTTCTCGCTTATAAAAGACAAATAAATTATGAATTATTTTTTTATTAGAAATAAAAACAATTAAACAATTGTGAATATAATAAATTTTAATATTCATTTTTAATAATCAGTTGCTCTGCTCATCAAAATTTGCACAATTAGTAAAGAAGAAAAAGTCTCTACGTGTATTTTACATATATTGTGAAATTAACAATAATAAATTATTTAAACAATTGTAATTATAATAATTTCTAGTTTTTCTTACATAATCAGGTGTTCTAGGAACAAACATTTATATAACTGAAAAAAACTACCCAATGAGAAAATGCCAGTGATCACCATTGGCTAAATAATGGTCCCATGATTAGCTGCCATGATTGGCAAACTATTGGCAACCAATATTCGACCACAGTTGGTAAACCCTTAGGATGATAACCCTTATGCAAAAAAAAATTTTTAAATAAAATTAAAAATAGAAAATATTGCCTGCAATTATTTATACATTATCTAAAAAAATTTTGGGGGTGAGAGGGCCTCCTGGAAAAATTTGCGGGGGGGCCTCGACATTTGTAGTTACGTCCCTGATATTGGCTTTCAATATTGGTCCATCCTTGGGAACCAATGAATAACCAACAATCTTATTTTTACAACTCTATGGACATAGAGTTGTTAATTTAATCTTAAGCCAATATTTGACAATAAAGATTTGCAAGTTAGACACATTAGAAAAGTTTTTTCAGCGGTACGGGATCAGGCCTTATATAAAAGAGCTGAAGAAACTCGATCGTGAGAGAGGCTGACCGACGCGCGCCTTATGCCACTTGTCGAAACTACAATCGCGTGAGAATCCTTGGCGCGCAGACGCGGCATAGATGTGGCGGGAATCTTCCACTATTTAAATTTGAATTTTTAAAGCATTTAATGAAATACAAGAAAAAAAAATATAATAATACAAAATTCATAAAAATTCTTAAATTTTTATCGTTTTCTGATTATTTTCAAAAAATAATATGCTTAATTATAAAGAAATTCTTATAATAAATATCCTCTATAAATAAGTATTCAATTCTTGAAAATTTGAAAAACTCTTAAATGTGTGTTCTAAAGTTAAAAATTATTGTTCTAAATATATTTTAACCGATTTTCATTTTTTAAAAATTATAATTAGAAATTATAATTTTATAATATAATAAATTATAAAACTATTCTCTTTAATAAAAATAATCACATTAAAAAATTTAATTTTGTTTTTGGAAATAAAATATGAAATTTTTTAAAATTTGAAAATGAATTAGAAACTTTATTAGTTTACAGAAGTTTAAAAAAATTTAATTAAATTGAAGATAATATTAGGTAGGTTAAAAATTAAAACTTCAAACAATTTAACAATTAAAAAATATTAAAGAAGAATTTAATTTTATTAAAATTTAAATTTAAATCGCATGAATACAAATAATCATCTAAGTATTTAAAATTCAAATTTATAACTTTTTCTGTTTAAATTAAAAGTAAAATTTAACAAATTGTAACGAATGATAGCTTATAAAGATTTAACGTAATTTGATATTCTTTCCGTTTTTCACTTGCGCCAAAATAATAATTTTTTTGACTAAAACTAAGAAACAAATTCTCTAAACTTAAATATAAATTAAAAATATAAAAATATAATATATATAAAAAATTTTGAAATTCGAATCATTTAATTCAATTATTTATTTTAACGAAAAGATTATTTCTAAATATAACAACACATAATATATAAAAATATGAGCATGGAAGAATTAAAATTTTGTTCCCACACAGCACAATTCCTTGCCTGAAGTTTGAGCGAAGTTGGCACTGCAAACTTCGCAAGTTTGCGTTTGACATTTATGAAAACTTGACCTAACCAACAAAATGTCCGCTTGTGCAGAAAGTTTGACGTTTGAAACTTGCTGGAAACTTTCACTGCAAATTTCAACTTGAGGCCTTGCGCAGTTAATTTCTATGATAGCTATAGGGCTGCGCAATAGATTTTTTTAAACCTCCCATAGGGGTCACAATGATGTGTTACAAATTCATTCAATCCACACAAAAAAAATTTTTTACCTTTAAATCGAACTTTTCTAGAACCTTTCCTGAAACTTGCGAGGAAAGTTTTCAATTACCAACCAGGTTATACTTGCTGCAAGTTGTCCCGTCAAGCTTTCTGCACAAGTGGACATTTTCTTGGTAGGGTCAACTTTTCATAAATGTCAAATGCAAACTTGCGAAGTTTGCAGTGCCAACTTCGCTCAAACTTCAGGCAAGGAATTGTGCTGTGTGGGTTTATAAACAAAAAAATAAATTTTTTACAGTTACAGTTCAATTTAATTTTTTTTAATTTTGCTATACTAAAATTAATATTAAAATTGAATAATAAATTCAAATATAATTGCTTGAAATTAGGTTTCAAAAATTTCAATAATTTTTAAAATGAATCTGAACAAATAATAAAACTTGAACAGAAAAGAATTTTAAAAGTTTCTTTGATATTAAAGAAATAATAGAGCATTGAAAAAATATTAATTTATCTTCAAATTAATTGAATTTTTTTAAACTTCTGTAAACTAATAGAGTTTCTAATTCATTTTCAAATTTTAAAAAATTTCATATTTTTTTTTTAAAAACAAAATCAAATTTTTTAATGTGATTATTTTTATTAAAGGGAATAGTTTTATAAATGTCGCTTTTTTAAAAGGTTTAATTTAAGTAACTGATTATTGAAAGGTAGGATCCGAATTTAATATTATTTTTAATATTAAATGTTTATTTTTTATCATTTTTAATTATTTCTCATTTCTTTATAACTAATTAATTTATTATGATTTCTAAAAAATGAAAATCGGTTAAAATATATTTAGAATAACAATTTTTAACTTTAAGACACACATTTAAGAATTTTTTAAATTTTCAAGAATTGAATACTTATTGATAGAGGATATTTATTATAAGTATTTCTTCATAATTAAGCATATTATTTTTTATAAATAATCAGAAAACGATAAAAATTTAAGAATTTTTATGAATTTTGTATTATTATATTTTTTTTTCTTGTATTTTATTAAATGCTTTAAAAATTAAAATTCAAATAGTGGAAGATTCCCGCCGCATCTATGCCGCGTCCGCGCGACAAGGATTCCCACGCGATTGTAGTTTCGACAAGTGGCATAGGGCGCACGTCGGTCAACCTCTCTCACGATCGAGTTTCTTCAGCTCTTTTATATAAGGCCTGATCCCGTACCGCTGAAAAAAATAGACATAGCAGGTTTTTTAAAATTTTCCTGTATTTTTAAAAAATGCTTTTTTTTGAAAAAAAAATTAGTAAATAAAATAAGTTTATGCGCATAAGTGGATAAATCGATTAGATAGGGACATAGCTTAATCTATGTATAAAAGTAACACTGTACAAAGTATTGAATTCAAATAAAATTTTTAGATCGAAAAAAAAATCGCTGAAAACACATTTCTAATGTGTCTAACTTGCAAATCTTTATTGTTAAATATTGGCGGAAGATTAAATTAACAACTTTATTTCCATAGAGTTGTAAAAATAAGATTGTTGGTTATTCATTGGTTCCCAATGATGGACCATTGTAGAAAACCAATTATTGTACCAATATTTCTCATGCATTAATAAATAAAATAAATAATTAATAATATTTATTGTTTTAATAAATAAATATAAAATTTTAAATAATAAATTAAAACAATTTTTTATAATAATAGAAATTTAAATATTGTTAATTTAAAAAATGTTTTTTATTGACATAATCATTGGCAGCCAATAATGAATCAATGATGGCTGCCAATCACTGGCAAACCCGTTATCATCCCAAGGATCGACCAATAGTGGACCAATATTGGTTTCCATTAATACTGGACTATTAATGTGCCAATCGTTTGTTTCCCATTGGGTAGAAGTGTCTAGCCTAATATTCAATATATATATTGAAAAATTAACAAGAATAAATTGTTTAAACAATTCTTGTAAATATACTGAATTCTAATATTTCTTTATTGGGGAGAGTAGCCTAAGACGGGACCCTTTAATGTATTTGAAATAAAGAAATTTATTAAAAAATTGTGTATGTAGATATGTAGTCGAGATGTATCTAATTAATTTAGAAGAATCTTTCTGTACTTTTCAATACAATATAAATAATAAGAGGGAAAAATATTTTCAGCACTTTAAAAGATAAAATATAAACAACCCAGGTGCGAATTTTGGTCGGCAGCCAGAGTTTGTCCGTCGGGCCAAGGCTTTATAAATTAAATTAATTTTATTTGTTCTATTTTTAAATTCAATTTGTAGACATTTTTTAAAATGTCTAAAAAAATATATTTTCAAAATGTCTAAAAATATATTCAAAAACTTATTACTAATAAAGTTAAATAAAGTCATTCATAACCATTCATAGTAGTTTGACGCTTTTTTCTTTTTTGTTAAAGGAAAGATTTCTTGTATCTTGTCCTTTTAAAATGCTGATTTCTTACTCTTTATAACCGAATAGTTCAATTTCATTCGTGAGGAAAAATGATGGCAGCCCTCTCATTACATATTAAGTAAAATAAAAAAAAAATTCTTTCAGAAATCTGTTACTGTCTCGGAGATATTCTTAAATGTATGTAAGTTTCTGCAAGTTTCTATTTACGAAATAATCTTTTGATTATTTTTGTAATCTGTAAGTTATATTTATTGAAAGAGCAAACTTTTTTATATTTAAATCAAATTGTAATAAAACATATAACATTTAGAACGGAAATTTTATTGTTTCATAGACATTAAAACGAATGCAAACCGTTAAACTCACAAAGAGCTCGTCGAAGTCTTTGTGGATAATCGGGGTGGTTTTTCTGGACATTGTATTTTTTCCAGGTATATTGGAAGTCAGAATGTATAATTTTTTATGCCTGTTTGATTTAAATATAAAAAAGTTTGCTCTTTCAATAAATATAACTTACAGATTACAAAAATAATCAAAAGATTATTTCGTAAATAGAAACTTGCACAAACTTACATACATTTAAGAATATCTCTGAGACAGTAACAGATTTCTGAAAGAATTTTTTTTTTATTTTACTTTATATGTAATGAACTTTTCCAATATATCAAAATATTTACACCCCGTAGCGTATTTAAGTACCTACATGTACTTGTTCTCCTCGAAACACCTTTGACTCCTTGTTTTTGCTGCTTAAAAATGCTGTAACTTTAGAACAGTTGCAGCAAATTTAATCATTTTTTTTATTTTGAAGGTAAAAGTACGTGCTTTAAAACACTTTTGATTGGAAAACCATTTTTCTTCATTTGTTTTAAGAAAAAACACAAAAATCACCAAAGAACACGTTTTTTGGTGATTTTTCTTAAATTTAACGCCGATTAAAAACAAACAAAAGTCTGTAACTAAAGAAAATTGCTCACGGGACGTGGAAGAAGAGATCTAAAAAAAGTAAATTTAAATACCTCAATTTTTATTGAAATAAGGGCGGTTAACCTTTAAAAAATCGACAAAAGTCGATTTAATTTTAAAAACCCACGACAGATTATTTTCATTATAGGCTTGAAATCTTCTAATTTCATCACTGAACAAATTTTTGTAAAAAAACTTTTAGTGTTAAGACCTTTGGGTTGAACTTCGTCGAGCCCCACCGTGAATATTATTGTCAGAAATTTTTTAATAGTACATTTTAATAAAAACTTACATTTATTATTTTAAAAAAATTATTGTATAATTTAAAATTTTTTCTTTTAAAATAAAATTGATAAAATATCATAATTATTTTAAGCATTAAGCTAAATCGTATAATTTATTGATAAATGCTAATTATTTTTAAATACTTAATCTCTATAATTAGTCAATTTAATAATAGATCCTACGTAAGGTTTTTAAATAGGGCAATTATAATATAATTTATATATAATTTATTTACTTATCCCTTACGTGTTCGAGGGCCTCCGCTCCCTTTATATTCAAATACAAATTAAGTACAACAACGCTGATATTTAACCTTCCTTAAACTTTACTCTAAACACATTATCAACTGAACCTAATCGTCGCTCTTCTAATATTTTATACTAAACTAACTGCCAAGTGCCTGGGCTTCTGTTTCCTGTTCCTTTTACCTTTTCCGGGTTTATCCACCTCATCGCCTACCCTTTTATAAAACTATTTTCACCCTTTCCTTTATCAGTCATATCACATATTCTAATAATAACCATTCACTCATTTCTCTCCAGATATTTCTCATCCGATCCTACCAGTATCTCCGTTCATCCACTAATACAATTTCTTCCTTCTTCTTGCTCTTTTTAGCTTCTTCCTTCCTCTTCTAACCTATTTCTAATCCCACTGTGATAACCCCTTCTGTATCCTCTTTTACCAGCCATTCCACTCAGTCCACCCAAACACTTCCTCTCTACACTTCCTTTCAACCTACATTTCAATCTTATTACTTCCATCCTAGCATTCTCATCTTCTAATTCCACAATCCACAATTTCGGTTTTTCAACATTGTTTCTCTTACTCCCTTAACGTTCTTGATCCTACCGACATTGTCAAGTTCTACCTTATCTATCCAGAACCACTACCTTTCACTTTATCACTCTCTCCCTCTCTCACTCCCACTCCTCTCACTCAACACGCTTTTATCCTAACCTCGCACAGTTTTGCCTCCTTTCTCACGTCTTTTTATCATTCATTTCACACTTACTTCTACATACACTTTTTCCATTCACCTCACAGCCCTTTACTCTATACTCACTAATCACCCCACTACCCACCCTTCACTTAATATTAACAGATTTTCAAAAAAAACTATTTCCCCTTCACAAAACGCGTCAACTACTCATCGGTACCGGAAACGGAATCCCCTTATTCAATTATAAATATTATAAACCAATACCGGTAAATCCAACTTGCAGTAAAGTTCTCTTGCTTTATAGAAAAAAGTTTTGGATTGAGGATTTAAGTGTATTAAAAAAGGAATAAAAACTGTTCTTTTTACAGAATGCTTTATTTTTTTGCAATTGGTCACAATAATTATGTCACATATAGATATTATTCCGCTTTTGAATTTCTGTGAACTTCACTTCTCTGTAACATACAAAAAGTTATATTTGATTACTTTCTATTTGATGTAATATATTTAAAATGTTAATTTTGAATAAAATAAACGAAAAGCATAAAACTATTTTTGCAATAATAATTAAATTTTTGAGTATAGGATAGATTTGCATTTTATTTCGCAATTTATGTAACGAATAAAATAATACTAATATACGATGTTTTTGTAATTTAATTGAAAATGCTTTTAAAGTAATAGAAAATAATACAATATAGGTCAAAAAGTAGGATAAAAATTATTTGAATTAACGTAAATAAACTTGCTTGATAGAAAAATTCCGGGGCTCTGGCTATACCAGCGTTAGATGCTTGGTAATGTTTGTCAATGTATCCGAAACGCAAACATTTCATGCACATACGAGGGTAGGAACATCTACTTCTTCTACTTTTTCTGTGGTTGAATCTCATCGCGTTAATGATTTTGCAATCTTTTTTGCAGTGACCTATGATTTTCACGTACTCTAAAATTTTTTCGTTAGAAATATCTAACCCGATGTTATTTATGATTTCCTGGCACGTGTCAAAACTGACCAACGATTTTACTGGATAAAGAGCATGATGTGTCTTACTGACTGATAATGACTAAGATCTTTTGACGCCTCTACTAAATTAAGGTCACGCTGTAAGAAAACCAGACTGTAGTTTCTGTTTGAATTCTCGTACTTCGAAGGTTTTGGTTTAGCGTTTTTTGTGATCAAGTTTCCGAGACTTTTCGTCTAATGTGTTTTGGGAGGCAACATGTTACTGTCCGCATCTTTGTCATGGTCACGTGACAAGAAGCGCTACTCGATCGTTCCATTCGCGGATTCATAATTCACATAGTTTTCTATATTTTAATGTTTATTAACGTAAATTACTTATTTTATTTATAGTATATAGTCAGGCTGGAAAAAAAACCTTTAAGTTTACAAAAGTAAGTCAAAGTTATATAAACGTTAGTTTTCAAAACTGCTGATTTTTAAATGCCAATAATACAATTAATAAATGGTAAAATAATCACAAAGGAAAGCAACACAAAAATAATTTTTAATACTATTTCAACTAATCTTACAATTGCTGCAGCAAACGTAAGGTTGCATTGTTTGAGCACATTTGCGTCCAACATCCTGTAGTTTATTACCATTTTTACAATTCATCAAACGGCAGGTTCCTGAATTTCCTGGTCCACATTTTAATGTTAACGTTTCTGCAAAAAGTTTAAGTTTTATTAGTAGGGTTATATAAGAACTTGGGAGTCCTCTTCTCTCATTCTGTGACCTTTTTTAATGCCTCTGAGACTGCTACTGCTAGGGCTAATTTGGCTGTCAATTCTATTTTTACGCTTATAAATAAAATAAATTCTAATTCCTAGACAATAATTTCCAAAACTTTTAAGTCTCTTGTGATTAGTACACTTTTCTATGCCATACAAGTATGGGGTCCAAATAACTTGGATGACATTGAAAGGATACAAGCTAATTTTCATAAAAACGTACTTACAGTACCATTAAACACTCCTAATTACGTAATAAGAATAGAAGTAGGTACTCTTAATTTGTATAAAACAAACAAAAGTACTGCTACACTGAAAAAATTAACAATGCAACCATAACAAAAAAGTTTTGTTGATTAATTAATCTTTAATTTTAATTGAGTTTATTGAAATGTTTTGGCAGCACCAAATGTGTATAACACATGCGTACCAACAAATGCGCGGCGTACATTGTCAGTACAATTCTGAACACTCGTCTATTGACAATGTCATAAATATGATGCATGTTTTTTTCTGTTCACAAGCAAGTTTTATAATAAAATGAATAAAATGAGTTAAATAAAGATATTTTAAAACTGTGAAAAAGTTCAGTAATAAATCGTATTCAAGAAAATTTTTTGAGCAAATAACACAAAACATATTCTTAAAAAAAGTTAATTTATTATAATTTAGTTAATATTTTCAGTAAATAACAAACATTTGTGACAAACCTCACAAGTTCACATCCCTGTTTACGAAATTTGATAGGATTTGATAGAAAAGAATTTCTATCAATTTGAATCCGTTTTCTGAATCCAAAATTTTATGTACTTTGTATACGTTTCTATCAAACATTTGGATAGAATCTCTATCAAAATCAATACTTCGCATTTGATAGAATTTGATGGAATTTGATAGAAAGAAATTTCGATCAATTTAAATCCGTTTTTTGAATCAAAAATTTCAAGTACTTTTTATACGATTATATCAAATCTTTGGGATAGAATCTCTATCAAAATCAATACTTCGCATTTAATAGAAAGTAATTTCTATCAATTTCAATCCGTTTTTGAATCCAAGTTGCCATTTACATTGTATACGATTCTATCAAACCTTTTGGATAGAATCTCTATCAAAATCAATACTTCGCATTTATTAGAAAGGAATTTCTATCAATTTCAATCCGTTTTTGAATCCAAATTTTCATTAACATTGTATACGATTCTATCAAACCTTTTGGATAAGAAAGTATACGAATTTTCCGTCGAAAAGATTTGATTAATTTTTAATCCCAAAATTTGGATAGAAAAGTATTCGATTTTCCGTTTGATTAAATTTGATAGAGTTTCTATGCAAATGATTTGCTAAGATTGTATTTTTAATCCGTATTCTGAATCCATTTGAATAATTTTAGGAATATCCTAATAATATCCGTAGTTCATCCTTAGGATATCAACGGGAAATGCTCATCAGGATCCCACCAGACATCGTGAAGAGAGATTCACAAGACATCATTTTGAATTTCAAAATGGTCAAAATATTTTTCCGGTAGTTATATATCCACACTGAAAAAAATACTGTGATCAGATTAGACATTTGACTATGGTTAACAGGTTATGTAGGAGTTTGACATAATGCATCATCGGTGCGCCACTGTCGATTTTACCTAACCTTACAATGTCACTCGCGGTTTCACACAGTCGTATGGCTAAAACACAAATACGTATGGCAGTTCCCAAAACAGCAATAAAATATTGTCAATCTGCCCATAATTATTGCAGTTCCACGGAAATATTTTTTTCAGTGTAGGAAAGCAGGGATTTTAATATCCACTGGATATCTTAACCCTAATAGCACCGACTAGGCCGGGAACGTTCCTGGAATGGGCTGCTGGCCCCTTGGGTACGTTCCCTTGGACCGCTCCAATATACTTGACAAATCCGTTCCGGATTTCACTAGGCTAGGAACGTTCCCGCGGAACGTTCATGGAATGTTCCGAGGAACTTTGAATACACATTCAAAGAATCGCAGAACGGGTTGCGGAAAAAGTATGCGGAAAAAGCTGAAATTTTTTTTATTAATATTATTTAATGTTTTTAATATGATTGCTTCTATAGAACAGTGGTCACTAAAATCAACTGCGCAGCTCTAGGTGCGATAGAAAACTACTGCGCAAGATATTAACATTAATTATTTTTCAATGTGTATTTAAAGTTCCTCGGAACATTCCAGGAACGTTCCGCGGAACGTTCCTAGCCTAGTGAAATCCGGAACGTATTTGTCAGGTATATTGGAACGGTCCATGTGAACGTACCCCAGGGACCGGCGGCCCATTCCAGGAACGTTCCCGGCACAGTCGGTGCTATTAGGGAAGGATGCCCAAAGATATCTTTCTCATTACCTGAAATCAGAAAACGTTTCTATTTAATATTTTTAGAGTTATAACAATTAAAACATCCCGGTTTGTACAAACTACTATGTGCACTTGTCTTTTCTTTTCGCTCTCCAGTAAAATCACTAATTTGCTTCTAAGGTCTTCTTCTTCGGAGTGCATTACATATATTGTAAAATCTGAAACCCAGACCTCACTTAATCTGTATTAAAGAAACTGTTTTATTAATTCCGATCAATTTTTTCAATTCTTTACTAATCCAGCCTTCTTGTCGAGTATTTGTAAGTTTTATTCCATTGCTGCCACTACTGGCGCAGTAAATCTATTGTTACTATCCCCTTCGATGTGTCATATTATTAGTTAATAATTTTATTATATTTAGATTTGAAGAGCAGGAGCGAATTTTTCCGTGGTGTGGACGACTTACTTAATGGTTTCAACTTTAAAGTCCAATTTCTGCAAACTTTAAATTATGTTATAACATGTTAAGTTACATAATGGAAATAATAATAATAACAAAGGCGTAAAAAAGTAGAAACCTTTTTTCGCTAAGTATTGGGCCAATAATGGTTTACCCTTGGAAATCTGTCACTGCGGACAGTGAAAAAATACATATAGAAATACTCAGCCAATTGTCCAGTACATACATTTGCCAATAATTTGCTACCTGTTATCGCAGAATGAGGAATCATTGGTTAAATCTTGGAATGTAGACATCCGTGCCAATCATTGGCTAACAATATTGGTCCAATGTTTAGCCGATGTTAAGTTTCCCATTGACTGTTATATTCTGAAAATAATGATTATGTATATGTGAAAAAGTTAGTGGCTTTAGAAGCAAGTTTATTAAAAAGAAGAATTTTTTCTTTTTCAAATATTCATTCTCTAAACGTTTCGGCTCTAAATACTGATGGCCCTCGTTGGTAGAAAATAGATTTATTCTGAAATAGTATTATGTATAACAATATTAATATAAGGCTGAAGATAAATTGATGTGTTACGCATTCTCTTTTTTGTTTTTTAGTAATTAATTCTAAACCCAAATATTGCAAAAATCGATATAACCGAAAAATAAAATTTAAAGAACAACAGTATAATAATAACAAAACAAAAAAGAGAATAATACAACAATTTATCTGAAGTTTTTGCAGTTGTCTACTACATTATTAATACTATTTCAGAATAAAACTATTTTCCTTTAACAAAGTCCAGTATTTGGAGCTGAAACGTTTGGAGATTGAATTAATAAAAGAGTAAATTCTTTTTTTCAATAAACTCAACAGTGTAAAGTCACTAACTTCTTCATGCGTTTCTTTTACAAAGTTGACTGTTTGAAAATCAAAAAGATACTGACTGTACGTCCTTAGCAAAAGAGCACAAAGGAAAAGGTCCTGGCGTTGGAATTTTAGAGCCATATGTGTTTCCTTTCAGTTAGAAATGTGTTTAGAAACTAGTCTTGAGTAGAGTCAAGTAATCGCGTTGCATTCACAGATAAAATAAGATAACTAAGAAATAAACTACAATATTATATTAATTTTTAAACAGTTATATTGATATTAATATCTGATTTATTTTTTAATAAAAACATAAAAAAAGTTCGTAATGTCATGATCCAAATACGTTAAACAGTTGCTCATTTACTTCTTTAAAAAGCATTCTCTACAAATCCACTCATAAAATTTTATTTTTCATAGATAAGAATTTAATTATATTTTATATATTTGTATATGGATAAAATATTTTGTATAAAATTTTGTGAGTAAAATTAAGGATTGAATAAGCGGCCAAAAGTGAGACAAATTTTTCTAATTTCGAGAAAATTTAAGAAATACAGTTTTTAACGTAATCCTCAACCAATATGATTTATTATTATTATTTTTTTTTTTTAATAGAAATGAAGTCTATAAAAACTAATAAAACCTTATATCTATATATAATTAACTTTCACTAATATTAAACTGCCTTAGATATAAGAATCACTGTTATTTAAAAAACTTAGTATAGTTTTTCTAGTTTTTAATTAACTTTCAGGATTACGTTAAAAACTGTATTTCTTTAATTTTCTCGAAATTAGAAAAATTAGTCTTGCTCACTTTTGGCCGCTTATTTAATCCTTAGTTTTACTCACAAAATTTTATTAAAAATATTTTATCCATAAACAAATATATAAAATATAATTAAATTCTTATCAATGAAAAATAAAATTTTGTAGGTGGACTTGTTGAGAATGCTTTTTAAAGGAACTAAATGAGCTATTGTTTAACATATTTGGAAAAAACTGCAATTGTTCATCAGATTTGAAAATAAAACATAAAACGTTAAATGAGTAGTTAAGAATAAACTATTTAAATCAATAAAATTTTTTTTGCAAATTGTGTGTCAGTAAATTTGTTAAAATATATTAAAATAAATTTTTCTTTGAATTTATTTTCATCCTTAAATCGTACAATTTTTAATTTCGAAAATACAATTTCATGACATAACGAACTTTTATATGTTTTTATTCAAAAATAAATCAGATATTAATACCAATATAACTGTTTAAATTTAATATAATATTGTTAGTTTATTTCTTAGTTCTGCTAAAGTTAAAAATTAAATTTTACCTTAAAACATTATTTCTCTTAAATTATTATTTTATCTATGAATGCAACGCGATTACTTGATACGATTCAAGACGAGTTTCTAAACACATTTAGAGCTCCTGCTCTTCAAATCTAAATATAATAAAATTATTAACTAATAATATGACACATCGAAGAGGATAGTAACAATAGACGCAGTGCTGCGCCAGTAGTGGCAGCAATGGAATAAAACTTACAAATACTCGACAAGAAGGCTGGATTAGTAAAGAATTGAAAAAATTGATCGGAATTAATAAAACAGTTTCTTTAATACAGATTAAGTGAGGTCTGGGTTTCAGATTTTACAATATATGTAATGCACTCCGAAGAAGAAGACCTTAGAAGCAAATTAGTGATTTTACTGGAGAGCGAAAAGAAAAGACAAGTGCACATAGTAGTTTGTACAAACCGGGATGTTTTAATTGTTATAACTCTAAAAATATTAAATAGAAACGTTTTCTGATTTCAGGTAATGAGAAAAATATCTTCGGGCATCCTTAGGATATCCAGTGGATATTAAAATCCCTGCTTTCCTGGATATATAACTACCGGAAAAATATTTTGACCATTTTGAAATTCAAAATGATGTCTTGTGGATATCTCTTGACGATGTCTGGTAGGATCCTGATGAGCATTTCCCGTTGATATCCTAAGGATAATCCGAGGTCTATCATAAATAAAGATGCTTACAAAATTTAAAAGGTAGTTTGAATTAATTTTTGAATTAAAAAATTTTCTCGTGACGTCACGTTTAGAACGATCTCCCCCCCTCATCAACATGTTACGTTTTTTAACGTTTGATCAAGAGTCCACCCTCCCCCTTATAGCGTGACGTCATATGTAAATGCTCCTTATTCGACTTTTCTACGTATAGAATTTGATAAAATTATAATACAGAGCTCTTGATACCAAAGTATTTGATTTTCAAGCGGATAGAAATTGATAGATTTTGCATACCAAGATTTTGATAGAATAGTATAAGAATTTTCCATCGATAAAATTTGATTAATTTTTAATCCCAAAGTTTTGATAGAAATGTATTCGATTTTCCGTTTGGTTAAATTTGATAGAGTTTCTATGCAAATGATTTGATAAGATTGTATTCGACTTTTCTACGGATAGAATTTGATAAAGTTTTAATACAGAGCTCTTGATACCAAAGTATTCGATTTTCAGACGGATAGAAATTGATAAAGTTTTGATACAGACGTATGTATACAAATGTATTTAACATTATTTAAGTATTAATTTTGATAGAAACTCTATCCACACTTATGATTGAAATTGATTATGTTGTTTAGAATTACAAGATTTGATACACTTTTTATACAAAATGAAGTATAGACATGTACTTGTCTTTATTTCAGTATTAATTTTGATTTAAATTCTTTCCAAACTTGTTATTAAAATTGATTGAATTTAGTATTTTTGATAGAATTTGATAGGATTTTTTATTTTGTATACAATTTGATTAAAATTTGAAAATATTTGTGATAGAAATCCTATCAAATTCTATAATTTTTAATACATTCTTTAAACAGGGATTTTATTTCACTTTGACCTGATTAATTGTTAGAACATTAAATAATTTATAACTTGACTTTTGAGGCTGGGTTACACTTTCGTCTTATTTTTGAACTGTCAAAATATGGTTAGCAGACGAATTTACTAAACAGATCGCGCATCCTGTCGTACGCAACGTCAAAAGATGGCGCAGAACGCCAGAGACAGCGCAGACGGCGCTAAGTAGTACGATCGCGCAGCTCCACAGCGAGCCGAGTCGATATATGGATCTGCTAGCTTGCTGATCCTTTGGTCAGCTCGGGTAAGCGAGTCGAGGAACATCTCGGGCTTATACCCCTCTAACTCAAGAATAATTAAAGTTTTGGTTCTTCAGAAATTAACTATTAATGGGTGCTGGATTTCTTAAACTGGTCCTTCAGTCGAGAAAATACCGGCCCATAAGTCGGAGTGATGTAGAGAAACACCCGGACTCCGACTCTTCCAGCTGACATCGTCTTGCTCATCCAAGAATGTTACCTGGCAAACATTCTGGAGATTTTAGCATTGATCCACCAATTAAAAATCGCAGGAATAAGCTTAAACTTTTCTCTGACCAGGATCGTCCTGAGATTTGTCACGGTACACCCGTGGAGTCTCAGATACGATAAAATTCTGGAAATCTTCGTAGATTAATCTACGTAGAGTAAGGAATCTTGCATGTAGTAAAGCTACTCCGTGACGAATTCTTGATCATCGTCGTGGACCACCACGAATGGTCAAGAAATTCGAGTAAGTTGCGTAAGAACATTAATGACGTCGGAAAGTGTTCAAAGCAATTTTAAATCTTCAGCGCCGTTTACGCGCTCAGATTTTATTATTTTTACCGGACTGAAACGCGTAATTAACTTTGTCCCCCAACGGTTTTCCAGTACTGTTTTCCAAACAATTTTATATGTATATGTATATAACGAAAATTACGCAAACGGTCTTTTCCCAGAGTCCTGGAATAATTTTTTTATTTTTTTTTCTGTCCAAGTCAACTCCAAATAAGTTTCGACCGATCTCCCCAGCATCCTGCTTTTTTAAATTAATGGGAAAACTAATTTATAATAGACTTATTTGGTATACGGAGCATAAAACCATTCTATCTCCTTCACAGTACGGATTTAGGAAGAGTAAATCTTGTGCGGACAACCTAACTCTACTTTCCTCGAAAATCTGGACAGGAATGTCCGAGCAAGAAACCACTTTTGCAGTATTCTTAGATCTTAAATGATCATTTCCTAGCGTTGTTCCAGCTACTCTAATGGAAGATCTTAAAGATATCGATGTTCCCTGGCAAACAGCTCGGTTTATTTTTACTCAATCTCGTGTAAAAATATGTTTTTTAAAGTTAATGGTCATACAATCGGGCTCAGGAAATTAACGGTAGGACTACCCCAAAGTAGGATCCTAACTCCAATTCACTTTGCGATTTATACAAGGAAACTTTGTTCCCTGATTCCCAGGGACTGCAAAATTATAGAATTTGTTGACGACATCGTTATCATTGGCAGATCTACAGACATACATAAAATTCTTAACTCTCTTCGAAATTGCTTAAACGACATTTCGGTTTTTCTATCACGAAAAGGACTAGATTTATGTTCAGAAAAAACAAAACTAGTCATTTTTACAGATAAAAAATTAAACAAAAACGACCCACAGTATTCTCTAACATTAAACAATATTTCTGTGAAACTCTCTCCATCGGCAAAATATCTAGGAGTACATTTTCAAAAATTAACGCTTTCGGATGCTCATTTTGACTACCTCATAAATAAAGGTAGGAAAATTCTAAGCGTTATCAAAGTATTGAGAGGTACTTGGTGGGGTGCAAACCCGTACATCCTATTACGCATATACGACTCGTTACTCAGGAGCAGTGTAGACTATGGTTCTCTAGTTTTTATAACTTTAAATCATCTACACTATTCCAAAAGTTAGAGAAAATCCGTAACCAGGCGCTGAGACTTGCGATGGGGTACAGAAACAGCACCCCTATTAACGTAAAGCTGGCAGAAATTTGTGAACCACCCTTAAGAATGAGATTAAATTTTTTAGCCAAAAAATATTTGTTGAAAACCTTCTCTAATAACTCGCACTCATTATCAATCCAACTAACAGAACTTTCTGCTTCTATTCAAGATGCCACCTATAAAAGAGCATACCCTATTCTTTTCGAATTTGAACAAATTAAAAACGTTATCCCTGTTATTCGTAGTCATTCATTACATCCTTACTTTGAATTTACTTACGAGGATCACCTCATTGCCCTGGTAGATGGCCGGAACCGTGGGAGAACGAATCTGGGTTCTTTCAGAGTACTGGTTCGTTCCCGTAGAGTTCTTTGTTGAATATTGGCAAAATATATTGAAAATTGGGCAAAAGGGTTATTATTAGGACAAAGTGTAACTTTGTTAATAAGATTAATAAGGTTTTGGGTGGTAAAATAATTTTTTTAAACAGAAAAATAGAAAATTCTGAAATTGATACTTTAAAGGTGTTTCCACATACGGCACTTGTCAACTTTTGATAGAGTTCGCGGCAGATTTAAATATGTCCATCTGATTTGGAAAATTTAAGAGTAAAAAAAGTGTACATTTCTATCCCACACAGCACCAGAAATTTCCTGAATTTCCCCTGAATATTGGTCCACATTTCCCGAATATTCGAACCTAATATTCAGGGAAGTTTCGTGGAAGCATCAAAATGTCCGCCATAAAGAATATTGGACGCTAAATTTCCTTGAAAATGTATTTCTAATTTTCAGGGAATTTCCGCATCTAATATCCCTTCAATATTCACAGTATTCGTAAATCTTCTGTACATGATGCGCAATGGTCGAACTTAGTTTCTGTGACACTTACGGCTGCGCAGTAGTTTTTAATGTTCTAGAAACCTACGGGTGCCAAATATGACATACAATTTTTATCAATTACCAGATCAAAAAAATTTTGGAAATTTTTTTTAACTTTCCCTGAATATTCTAGGAATATTAGATGCGGAAATTCCCTGAAAATTAGAAATACATTTTCAGGGAAATTTAGCGTCCAATATTCTTTATGGCGGACATTTTGATGCTTCCACGAAACTTCCCTGAATATTAGGTTCGAATATTCGGGAAATGTGGACCAATATTCAGGGGAAATTCAGGGAATTTCTGGTGCTGTGTGGGATAAAATTGTGCATTTAATTAAAAATGAATATGTGTAATTTGACAAAGAAAGATAAAAAAGTGAATTTTTAAGTTAGAAATAATAAAGTGCAGCAACATATCCTGGCAACTTAGCCTAAAAACAAATTATGTTTTTTTCCTAAACTTCTTTGTATTTAATTAGATAATTAATTATTTCAGAACTATTTTCCTATTTTTTCTTTAAATCTTATCTTTTTTCCCCACTTCAAGTATAATAAGAAAATATGCACATCAAATATAACCTCAAAGTGTCACAATGTTTTTTATATATCTCCCTAAAGTAAATAAAAGTTAATATGAACAAATTAGAATTTTTCAAGTAAAATTAAGATGAATGACGTGTCTTTCCGATTTATAAACAAGACCACTTACACACGAAATTAAGAGTATTTCAACTTTTTCTAAAAAAAAAAACATTTTCAATTTGACTTTTGAGACTTTTGTGTGTCATTTCTTGTCCAATTAAGAAAATCAATTTTCTTTTTTTGATTCTTGTTAGATACTATTAGGTGCTTTAAAAATTCATATAAACTTTTTGAACACGTTAAAAATTAAAATAGTGTCGACTAATTTTCCAAAACTAAAACAAAACAATTTTCTCGAAAATACCACCTGTGACTCATTTTGCTCAAGATTATTAATATTTCTGGTATTTTATCTTTTACTAGTTTATTATAATTTTCTTGTAATTTACCTGACAGAAAAAAACAAGTGCACAAAATTAAAAAACTCTAAATACAATACTTTGCTCACTAGAAAACAAAAAACTGGTTTTCAAGATTTTTCAATTTCTCTTAAAAAGTAAAATCATAATATACTTAAATCAATTTTCATTTTTTAATATTTATTTTAAGCTCTACAAAATATAATTAAATTATCGTTATATTATGTCAATTCCAAATATCAAAAATCTCAAATGTTTTAAAAATTTCGAGTTTTTTATAAATAAGTATTTTTCTAAAATATTATTTTCTTCAAGTTTCTTATAATTTTCTTGTAATTTACCTGACAAAGAAAAACAAGTGTACAAAAATAAACTATAAATCAAATACTTTGCTTACTAGAAAACTAAAAACTGGCTTTCAAGATTTTATGATTTTTCAATTTTTCTTAGAAAATGTTACCATAATTAACTTTAATCCAAATTTTATCTTTTTTCATTTTTAACAATTATTTCGAGCTCTACAAAGTAAAATCAAATTATCGTCATATTATGTTAATTTTAAAGATCAAGAAGCTCGAATCTTTTAAAAATTTCGAGTTTTTTATAAATAATATTTCAGATAAATACCTAGTTATAAAAAACACAAAATTTGTAAAACCTTTGAGATTTTCGATATTTGGAATTGACATAATAAGACGATAATTTGACTTTACTTTGTAGAGCTCGAAATAATTGTTAAAATTGAAAAAAGATAAAATTTGGATTAAAGTTAATTATGGTAACATTTTCTAAGAAAAATTGAAAAATCATAAAATCTTGAAAGCCAGTTTTTAGTTTTCTAGTACGCAAAGTATTTGATTTATAGTTTATTTTTGTACACTTGTTTTTCTTTGTCAGGTAAATTACAAGAAAATTATAAGAAACTTGAAGAAAATAATATTTTAGAAAAATACTTATTTATAAAAAACTCGAAATTTTTAAAACATTTGAGATTTTTGATATTTGGAATTGACATAATATAACGATAATTTAATTATATTTTGTAGAGCTTAAAATAAATATTAAAAAATGAAAATTGATTTAAGTTTATTATGATTTTACTTTTTAAGAGAAATTGAAAAATCTTGAAAACCAGTTTTTTGTTTTCTAGTGAGCAAAGTATTGTATTTAGAAATTTTTAATTTTATGCACTTGTTGTTTTCTGTCAGATAAATTACAAGAAAATTATAATAAACTAGTAAAAGATAATATACCAGAAATATTAATAATCTTGAGCAAAATGAGTCACAGGTGGTATTTTCGAGAAAATTGTTTTATTTTAGTTTTGGAAAATTAGTCGACACTTTTTTAATTTTTAACATGTTCAAAAAGTTTATATGAATTTTTAAAGCACCTAATAGTATCTAACAAGAATCAAAAAAAGAAAATTGATTTTCTTAATTGGACAATAAATGACACACAAAAGTCTCAAAAGTCAAATTGAAAATGTTTTTTTTTTTTCAGAAAAAGTTGAAATACTCTTAATTTCGTGTGTAAGTGGTCTTGTTTATAAATCGGAAAGACACGTCATTTATCTTAATTTTACTTGAAAAATTCTAATTTGTTCATATTAACTTTTATTTACGTTAGGGAGATATATAAAAAACATTGTGACACTTTGAGGTTATATTTGATGTGCATATTTTCTTATTATACTTGAAGTGGGGAAAAAAGATAAGATTTAAAGAAAAAATAGGAAAATAGTTCTGAAATAATTAATTATCTAATTAAATACAAAAAAATTTAGGAAAAAAACGTAATTTGTTTTTAGGCTAAGTTGCCAGGATATGTTGCTGCACTTTATTATTTCTTACTTAAAAATTCACTTTTTTATCCTTCTTTGTCAAATTACACATATTCATTTTTAATTAAATGCACAATTTTATAGAAATGTACACTTTTTTTACTTTTAAATTTTCCAAATCAGATGGGCATATTTAAATCTGCCGCGAACTCTATCAAAAGTTGACAAGTGCCGTATGTGGAAACACCTTTAAAGTATCAATTTCAGAATTTTCTATTTTTCTGTTTAAAAAAATTATTTTACCACCCAAAACCTTATCAATCTTATTAACAAAGTTACACTTTGTCCTAATAATAACCCTTTTGCCCAATTTTCATTATATTTTGCCAATATTCAACAAAGAACTCTACGGGAACGAACCAGTACTCTGAAAGAACCCAGATTCGTTCTCCCACGGTTCCGGCCATCTACCAGGGTGAACCCAGAGTTAATTTGGATCTTGGTAGAGATCTTTTTTTCTTTAATATTCTTTTTAGTAATTAAAAGTGATTTTTGAGGTTAGAAATAGAAGCGGCAAATGCATAAAAATTTGAATTTGTAAACTTTTCTTTGCACTTATAGTCTATGATCACTGTTAGCACCGTACCTTCACAGGGTAAAGAAGATTCCGCTTTAATCGAAAATTTAGTAAATTCATGGGGCCCGTCTTAGAAAACAGATTTATTCTTAATATATTTACGTTTTTTAATTATATAAAGTAAATATCAATTAAATATATGTAAGATTTTCAAACATCAGAGAATATTCTTTGAGATAAAATCAATACTTTCATTCCAACTGACATTTAATTTAGAAAATTTCGAATTTCAAAACTAGTTTATATTTCATCTTTTGAAGCTGTAAAAATATTTTTCCCTCTTATTATTTATATTTTTTTAAAAAATACAAAAAAATACTTCCACACTGAAAAAAATAATTCCACGGTACTGCCAATAATTATGGATAAATCACCCATAATATATTGCTAATATAGATACTGCTATACAATATTTGTCTTTCAGCCATATCACTGGTGAAACTGCGATGTATATTTTTAGCTTAGGTAGAACTGTCAGTGTCGCACAGGTGCATTATGGGATATTCATTCATATAGTATTCGAAGTTCTAGAAAAACTGTCAACAATAATCATATGGCTAATACGACTAGAATATTTTTTTCAGTGTAAATTAATTAGATACATCTCGACTACATATCTACATACACAATTGTTTAATAAGTTTATTTATTTCGAAGATATTAAAGGGTGCCCATCTTAGGCGCTAGCCCGTTTTACGCTACTCTCCCCTATATCAACAAAAAAATTTGGTTGATATAGGGTTAAAATTAAACCAGTTTTGATTTCAGATTAAATTAACAATATTTTTACAATTGTGCAATTGAACGCAGGAAAGACAAATATTTTATGATTATAATTACCAGTAGAAAAAAAGACATCAATCAAAAATATCACCAAAAACAGTTTAAACTGAGTCATTTTCATTTTGTTATATTGTAATGTAGAATATTATATTTTAATGAGAAACAAAATAGCAAACTGTTAACAGCAACAAGTAAAGTGCAGTATTTAAAATATTCATTATCATTTAAATTTATCGACTGTCAACAGCGCTAATTATGATTGTCCAAAGTCGTTCAGTGGTCTGAATTTGTAACTTACATTTGAAAAATATCTACATACTCTGGTAATTAACCGAATGTAAAGTTTTGTTTTTTAAATTAAAGTTTAATAAATTCTTAACAACTCTGTGGTCATCGATTTTTTAACAAACTTTTATTACATTATTATTAATCTCGAAAGCTACTAAATTAATTAAATTTTGTCTGTATGATGTACCTAATTTATTGGTATCTGTTCAAATTGTAATAAAATCTTTAAATCTATTTCTTTTAAATCCAAATCTTAAGAAACAATGAAATTCTCAGACTCTATATTGAAAAAGGACAGATTAGGACGGTAATATTTTTTTACGAATTATTTACTGCAATAAAAAGAAGCAATCAATGTTTTCAGCTGCCTGATGACACAAAATTATCTATTTTAACTAAAAATATAATATTTATTGATATAAAATAATGAATTGTTGTAAAAAATTTGGTAAACATATTAATTTCTATTAATTTTGAAGATATTTAATTATACAATTTATTTATTAAATTGTAAGGTTAATAACAATTGACAATTAAATTTTACTTAACCTTTATTTTATGTTACTCAACCCATATCTAAAAAATCGAAGCTGGCACTGGGTACTTAGATTTTAATAAAACTTGGTTAATTTATATATTTAAGTATGTAAATAAAAGAACTGAAATCTGTTCTTGAAAAATTTTAAAATTGTTGGAGTGGTAAAAGTTGAAAATTTTATTTTTTTATTTTTATTAACATGCAATACTCCCCAGCCTAATAATGTGATTTTAATCATTGTTGGAGAAATGTTGTATCATTTCTAACTAATTTGAAGGATCCATAACACACTAAACCTAAGAGCATCAAAACGTTGCATAATGATACGATTTTCAAGATTATTTCTCACAATTGATCCAAAAAATGGTATCCTTATGCAACGTTTTGTTGCTTGCAGGTTTTGTATAAAGTGAAAAATAAAAAGAAAATTTAAAAATACTTTTTTAAACAATTTTTTTGTTTAATACATGGTAAATAGGCCGAGAGGAGAGGAAACATTGGAACTGATGCGTTTTCTTGTATTATACACTTTTACTTATAACTTTTGAACCAGTGAAGATATTTTAATGTTCTTTGCATATTTTTAATGTTAAATATTAAAGGTTTTACTGAGCTTACTTTCAAATTCTAATTACTTTCCTACAAAATACCGTCTATCAAACTTAAACGATGAACATTTACAGAAAACGAAACATTTATCTGTCTTTATCACATTAAATCTCAGTTTCTATTAATTAAAATTAAGCTTTAAAATAGGACCAATTAACGGCAATCTTTATGAGTTTTCCAATGGGTTATGATAAATTTTATTTCGCTAATATCTGACAGTCACCTATCAACATTTTAAGACGGTCATGTTTTTAATCCTAATTTTGTAAGTGGTACCTCAATTTTGCCCGGTAGTGTAATAAATTGTAACTGTTTCTAAAATTTGTAACTATTAATTTACTTTAAAAATTAAAAAATGTTCATTTAAGGATAATTACTTTTGTTTCAAATTATAATAAATCTTATTTCAAACACGTCGCAGCCAAAAATAAATTTTATTCATATACATAAATGCAAAAAAGATGATATGGGTACAAAATTATTGTTAATATTTAGTGACAGTTATAAGAACATAATTGAGTAATTAACTTTTTTTTTAAGTTTCCCCTACGAGTATTCATATTATTACTTTTTTTATTATATTAGAAAAAATTTCCACTTTAGTACCTACATCGATGGATTATTTCGTGAAACAAGTATTTATTCGGATGCTATCGATTAAATATTTATAAACTGGGTAATTTAGTCTTCTTGCAATTAAAAGTTGGTAACTTTACTCTTGATAATTTAAACGTAAAAAGTATAATTACATATACATATAATCCCTCTTTCTAGAGACACAATCATATATAATATAACATTCATAGACAGAGAAAAAATTCTTGTATCTTCATTTAGTTTTTGTAGGGGCTTGCTAACTTTACATATTTCTATAGACGCTGTTATTTTTATAGAAGTACAGTTGTCATAAGAAAATGTTGTGGTCAAAAGTTATTATACCTCCTTTAATGAAAGATTGCTTACAATTATTAAGTGTTTGGCCCGAACACAGCAATATATTTTTATACCCTTTTTATTTTATTTTCTGTATTATTAGCCTTATTTTTCAAATTTGGGATGCAACTCTTATTTTTCATGATTTTGAATTACTAACAATCAATATTTTTAATATAATTTTAGTTTCCATTATATTTATGAAAATAAATATTCTCTGGATGCAGCGGTGGTAAAAAAAAAACATATAAAGACATATTTTTTGCCAAAATGTAACAGTAGAGATTGGGGTAAAGACGCTTAAAAAATATTTCATAAGAAACAATTGAAAATAAAAAATTGCTTTACCATGTAATTTTAAATGTTTCAAACTTCATGTTAATCAACTGTCAATCTGCATTTTTTTATTAAAACAAATAAGAATTTTTGTTTATAAAATTTATTGTTATTATTATTATCATTATTATTATATTTATATTTTGAATGTATTTCCAGTTTTTTAAATATATTATTATAAACTTTTTATTTTATTATTCTTTTTTTAATATACTTAGTGTTATAAAAAATAAATTTAAAATAACTACTGGTTTAACTTGCGTATTCTTTATTTTCATTCTAGATTTGCAACATTGATTTTTTCAATTGCCGAATTATCTTTTTTAATCATTAAGTTATTTATTAAAATTTACTACTAATTTGAAAAAAAGTATGAACGAAAATTACTCGAATTGAATATGTAATTAAAAATTTGTGCATCAATAAATTTAAACCTAACGGTTTTGCCCCAATCTCCCCTATATTATTTTAAAGCTTTTGTTCCTTCAACTAAAAATTACAGTTGTTCCGTTTAAAAAATAATAAATAGTTTTTTTTCGGTAAGTCGCTTTGAATATTACCACCTGGAAATCAATTTTTACCTGAGACTGATGTTTAATAATATTTATATGTTTGTGTCTGTTATACAATACTACCCATGTGGGGAATTTCTCGTTGCTGATTGATTTTCCATGCATACAGCTCAGTATCACTTGTATAATTTCAGGTAAAATATTTGCACATTACTCTTAATAACAAAATTTATTAGAATGAATTTCTGTTTTAAATAAAAATTTAATGAAATTTGTAATTACATAAATAAATATATTATGCTTAATTTTAAACCCACCTGATTTACATTATTTTTTGTATAAATACAGGTATGTTAAAGATGTCTTAAGGGAAATGATGGACGATTGGATAAATGTGAAGTCTCCCGAGGAAAAAAATATTATAGATCATTATGTGGAATTTTCTCATAATTTCTTTGCAGTAACAATGGTGACATATAATTTGACATTTTGTTTCTTCATTGCTGCAGCAATTCAAACGTATTTTTCCGAAAGCGTTGAAAATAGACTTTTGCCTATACCGGCATCATTTCCATTTTCGAATAAAATTTCTCCGATCTATGAAATCATATCTTTTATTCAGTCTATTTTTCTGTTTCTTAATGGAATGGCATTTTGCATTACTGATTCATCTTTCGTTACCATGGTGAAAATTTAAATAAAGTAGTAATTATTACAGAAAAAGTGAAATTTCAGTAAAAAATGTTTTCAATAATACTTTCTTAATATTTTAACCCTTTTAGTCCCAAATGACTGTTTTTTCTTGTCTACTTTCAAGCTTATCGTTTTACATGTTTGATCTGTAGAAAAAAATTAGCATAGGGTATTTTTTTATGTATTTGAGTGTCCTCTTTCAGAATCTGTAAGAAAATTTGACATCAGACTTAAGGAAAAAAAGTTACGATTGTTTAAACAAAAAAAAGCGTGATTTTTGAATACTTTTTTTGTTTTAAATAAAATTTTCTAACCGAAACCGATATAGGAAAAAATAAAAATTTGGACGCGATATTTTGCTAATCCAAATTTTTCCTACATCGGTTTCAATTAGAAAATTTTATTTAAAACAAAAAAAAAATTTTAAAATCTGGCTCTTTTTTTGTTTAAACAATCGTAACTTTTTTCCTTGTCAAATTTTTCCGATGTCAAATTTTTTTAAAGATTGTAAAAGAGGACACTCACATACATAAAAAATACCCTATGCTAATTTTTTTCTACAGCCCAAATATGTATAAAACGATACGTTTAAAAGTAGACAAGAAAAAACGGACATTTTGGGACTAAATGGAGAAACTTAAAAACTGGAGTTAAAGTATGATACATTCCTTTCTTATTTTTTTACTGGACAAACTAAAGGCATATAACTTTTCTTGATGCCAATAAATTAAAATTTATGAAAGCAGTAGAAATTGTAGTTAAGTAAAAACAAATTTTTTTCAAAATATTACATCTTTTTGAAGAATCGCCCACATATTCCTTTTAATTATTTAATATAATAATATATTTGTATTTATAGGTATTACATGCTATAACTAAACTTGAAATACTGCAACTAACATTAGATCATGTCTTACAAAAAAAGAAGGAATCAGAGAATGGATTTTCTATAAAACTAATGATTAAACAACATCTTAATGCAATACAATTAACGAAAAATATTGAAAATATATATTCTGGACAGTTTTTTATTCACTTTTTTTTAATTATCGTCCAAATATGCTTTGTAGGATTTAATCTGTTGATGGTAATTCGATTGAATATACTACAAGTATGCTTCCATGTATGCTTCCAAGTATAGTAACTATAGTAACTAATCTACTATAGTAGATTATTTTTGTAGACTTCCTGTAAAATTCTTAAAAATCGATATTTTTTCCCGGGCTACTCTGTTTCTCTTCATAAATACTCACAGAATTACATCCAATTATTGACATCTGAAACTTGTTAAGTTTACAATTTTTTACAGGACCCAAAAGTTGACCGAAAATAAACCGAAATAGGTTATAATTGGCAAAAAATATTAATTCTCAAAAAAAACGAAAAATTTACGATTGATAATTATGATTTTTATTGTTTTTGAAGTCGCTGATGATTACAAATCTGAAATCAGATTACAAAAATTTAAAATGGCGGATCCAATATGTTCGACATAAAAATTTAAAAATTAATCATTTTCTATGGAACTTGGTATGAAGTGGTTTTTGGGGTCAGATTTGAAAGACTCTAAATCTAATGTCTTATCCCAGTAACAAACAAAATTTTAGTAAAAAAAAACAAGAATATTTTATGTTGATAAGAAAAAGACAATCACTTATTAAAATAGTAATTATCTGGATTGACAGTCAAAACATTGTCAAAAAAAAAACTGCAAAGGACCCCGCACCAAATCCATGGGAAAAAAGTTCTCAGTGAAATTCCGTGTAACTTTACAATTTGGTAGCATTTATTTTTGGTATATTAATTACACCGCGAAACCGCGAAAACCGTGACGCCGCGAAACCGCGAAAACCGTGACACCGCGAAAACCGAGAAAACCGTGAAACCGTGAAAACCGTGACACTGCGAAAACCGTGAAACCGCGTAAACCGTAAAACCGTGAAAACCGCAAAAACCGCAAAAACCGTGACACCGCGAAAACCGTGAAAACCGTAAAAACCATGAAACTGCGAAAACCTTGAAACCGCGAAAACCGCGAAAACCGTTAACCCGCGAAACCGCGAAAGCCGTTACACCGCAAAAACCGCGAAACCGTAAACCATGAAAACCGTGAAACCGCGAAAACCGTGAAAACTGTGACACCGGTTTTGCGGTTTTGCGGTTTTCGCGGTGTCACGGTGTAACGGTTTAGCGGTTTCACGGTTATCGCAGTTTCGTGGTTTTCGCGGTGTAACGGTTTTCGCGGTGTCGCGGTTTTCGCGGTGTCACGGTTTTCGCGGTTTCGCGGTGTCACGGTTTTCTTGGTGTGACAGTTTCACGGTTTTCGATGTGTCACAGTTTTCGCGGTTTCTCGGTGTCACGGTTTTCGCAGTGTAACGGTTTTCACGGTGTCACGGTTTTTTTGGTGTGACGGTTTCACGGTTTCCGCGGTGTCACGGTTTTCGCGGTTACGCGGTGTCACGGTGTCACGGTTTTCGCGGTGTCACGATTTTTACGGTATTCGCGGTGTAAAGGTTTTCGCGGTATCGCGGTGTCACGGTGTAACAGTTTTCGCGGTGTAACAGTTTTCGCGGATTTCGCCGTGTCACAGTTTTCGCGGTTTTCGCCGTATCACGGTTTTCGCGTTTTTCGATGTGTCACGGGTTCGCAGTGTCACGGTTTTCTTGGTGTGACGGTTTCACGGTTTACGCGGTGTGACGGTTTTTACGGTTTTCGCGGTGTAACGGTTTTCGCGGTGTCACGGTTTTCGCGGTTTTCGCGGTGTCACGGTTTTCGCGGTTTCGCGGTTTCACGGTTATCGCAGTTTCGTGGTTTTCGCGGTGTAACGGTTTTCGCGGTGTAACGGTTCTCGCGGTGTCACGGTTTTCGCGGTTTCGCGGTGTCACGGTTTTCGTGGTGTCACGGTTTTCGCGGTGTAACGGTTTTCGCGGTGTCATGGTATTCGCGGTTTTGCGGTGTCGCGGTTTTCGCATTGTCACGGTTTTCGCGGTGTCACGGTTTTCGCGGTTATCGCGGTTTCACGGTTTTCACGGTGTCACGGTTTTCGCGGTTTCTCGGTGTCACGGTATTTTTGGTGTGACGGTTTCACGGATTTCGCGGTGTCACTGTATTCGCGGTTTCGCGGTGTCACGGTTTTCGCGGTTTTCGATGTGTCACGGTTTTCGCGGTTTTCGCGGTTTCTCGGTGTCACGCTTTTCGCGGTATTCGCGGTTTCGCGGTGTCACGGTTTTCGCGGTTTTCGCGGTGTCACGGTTTTTTTTGGTGTGACGGTTTCACGGTTTTCGCGGTGTAACACTTTTCGTGTTGTAACGGTTCTCGCGGTGTCACGGTTTTCGTGGTTTCGCGGTTTTCGTGGTTTCGCGGTTTTCGCAGTGTCACGGTTTTCGCGGTTTCGCGGTTTCACGTTTATCGCAGTTTCGTGGGTTTCGCGGTTTTTGCGGTGTAACGGTTTTCGCGGTTTCGCGGTTTTCGCGGTGTCACGGTTTCACGGTTTTCGCGGTGTATCGGTTTTCGCGGTTTGGCGGTTTCGCGGTTTTCGCAGTGTCACGGTTTTCGCCGTGTCACGGTTTTCGCGGTTTCGCGGTTTTCCCGGTTTCGCGGTGTCGCGGTTTCGCGGTTTCACGGTTATCGCAGTTTAACGGTTTTCGCGGTTTCACGGTTTTCCCGGTTTCACAGTTCTCCCGGTTTCGCGGTTTTCGTGGTGTCACGGTTCTCGCGGTTTTCGTTGGTGTAACGGTTTTCGCGGTTTCCCGTTTTTCGCGGTTTTCGTGGTTTCATGGTTTTCGCGGTGTAACGGTTTTCGCAGTGTCACGGTTTTCGCGGTTTTCGCGGTGTCACGGTTTTACGGTTTCGCGGTGTCACGGTTTTCGCGGTTTCATGGTTTTCGCGGTTTCGAGGTTTTCGCAGTGTAACGGTTTTTGCGGTGTCACGGTTTTCGCTGTGTCACGGTTTTTTTGGTGTGACGGTTTCACGGTTTTCGCGGTGTAACGGTTTTCGCGGTTTCACGGTTTTCGCGGTGTCACGGTTTCACGGATTTCGCGGTGTAACGGTTTTCGCGGTTTTGCGGTTTCGCGGTTTTCGCAGTGTCACGGTTTTCGCGGTGTCACGGTTTTCGCGGTTTCGCTGTGTCACGGTTTTCGCGGTTTTGCGGTGTCACGGTTTTCGCGGTTTCGCGGTTTCACGGTTTCGCAGTTTCGTGGTTTTCCAGTTTTTCGCGGTGTAACGGTTTTCGCGGTTGTGCGGTTTTACGGTTTTCGCGGTGTCATGGTTTTCGCGGTTTTTGGCGGTTTCGTGGTGTCACGGTTTTCGCGGTTTTGTAGTTTTCGCGGTTTAACGGGTTTCGCGGTTTCACGGTTCTCCCGGTTTCGCGGTTTTCGCGGTTTACGGTTTTCGCGGTTTCACGGTTCTCGCGGTTTTCGTTGGTGTAACGGTTTTCGCGGTTTAACGGTTTTCGCGGTTTTCGTGGTTTCATGGTTTTCGCGGTGTAACGGTTTTCGCAGTGTCACGGTTTTTAAGGGTTCGCGGTGTCACGGTTTTTGCGGTTTTCGCGGTTTCACGGTTTTCGCGGTTTCATGGTTTTCGCGGTTTCGAGGTTTTCGCAGTGTAACGGTTTTCGCGGTGTCACGGTTTTTTTGGTGTGACGGTTTCACGGTTTCCGCGGTGTCACGGTTTTCGCGGTTACGCGGTGTCACGGTGTCACGGTTTTCGCGGTGTCACGATTTTTACGGTATTCGCGGTGTAAAGGTTTTCGCGGTATCGCGGTGTCACGGTGTAACAGTTTTCGCGGTGTAACAGTTTTCGCGGATTTCGCCGTGTCACAGTTTTCGCGGTTTTCGCCGTATCACGGTTTTCGCGTTTTTCGATGTGTCACGGGTTCGCAGTGTCACGGTTTTCTTGGTGTGACGGTTTCACGGTTTACGCGGTGTGACGGTTTTTACGGTTTTCGCGGTTTCTCAGTGTCACGGTTTTCGCGGTGTAACGGTTTTCGCGGTGTAACGATTTTCGCGGTGTCACGGTTTTCGCGGTTTTCGCGGTGTCACGGTTTTTTTTGGTGTGACGGTTTCACGGTTTTCGCGGTGTAACACTTTTCGTGTTGTAACGGTTCTCGCGGTGTCACGGTTTTCGTGGTTTCGCGGTTTTCGCAGTGTCACGGTTTTCGCGGTTTCGCGGTTTCACGTTTATCGCAGTTTCGTGGGTTTCGCGGTTTTTGCGGTGTAACGGTTTTCGCGGTTTCGCGGTTTTCGCGGTGTCACGGTTTCACGGTTTTCGCGGTGTATCGGTTTTCGCGGTTTGGCGGTTTCGCGGTTTTCGCAGTGTCACGGTTTTCGCCGTGTCACGGTTTTCGCGGTTTCGCGGTTTCACGGTTATCGCAGTTTCGTGGTTTTCGCGGTGTAATGGATTTCGCGGTTTTACGGTTTTCGCGGTTTTGCGGTGTCACGGTTTCGCGGTTTCACGGTTATCGCAGTTTCGCGGTTTTCGCGGTGTAACGGTTTTCGCGGTTGTGCGGTTTTCGCGGTTTTTGGCGGTTTCGTGGTGTCACGGTTTTCGCGGTTTTGCGGTTTTCGCTGGTTAACGGTTTTCGCGGTTTCACGGTTTTCCCGGTTTCACGGTTCTCCCGGTTTCGCGGTTTTCGTGGTGTAACGGTTTTCAAGGTTTACGGTTTTCGCGGTGTCACAGTTCTCGCGATTTTCGTTGGTGTAACGGTTTTCGCGGTTTCACGTTTTTCGCGGTTTCATGGTTTTCGCGGTGTAACGGTTCTCGCGGTGTCACTGTTTTCGCGGTTTCGCGGTTTTTGCGGTGTAACGGTTTTCGCGGTGTCACGGTTTCACGGATTTCGCGGTGTAACGGTTTTCGCGGTTTTGCGGTTTCGCGGTTTTCGTAGTGTCACGGTTTTCGCGGTGTCACGGTTTTCGCGGTTTTGCGGTGTCCTGGTTTTCGCGGTTTTTGGCGGTTTCGTGGTGTCACGGTTTTCGCGGTTTTGCGGTTTTCGCAGTTTAACGGTTTTCGCGGTTTCACGGTTTTCCCGGTTTCACAGTTCTCCCGGTTTCGCGGTTTTCGTGGTGTAACGGTTTTCGCGGTTTACGGTTTTCGTGGTGTCACGGTTCTCGCGGTTTTCGTTGGTGTAACGGTTTTCGCGGTTTCACGTTTTTCGCGGTTTTCGTGGTTTCATGGTTTTCGCGGTGTAACGGTTTTCGCAGTGTCACGGTTTTCGCGGTTTTCGCGGTGTCACGGTTTTACGGTTTCGCGGTGTCACGGTTTTCGCGGTTTCATGGTTTTCGCGGTTTCGAGGTTTTCGCAGTGTAACGGTTTTTGCGGTGTCACGGTTTTCGCTGTGTCACGGTTTTTTTGGTGTGACGGTTTCACGGTTTTCGCGGTGTAACGGTTTTCGCGGTTTCACGGTTTTCGCGGTGTCACGGTTTCACGGATTTCGCGGTGTAACGGTTTTCGCGGTTTTGCGGTTTCGCGGTTTTCGCAGTGTCACGGTTTTCGCGGTGTCACGGTTTTCGCGGTTTCGCTGTGTCACGGTTTTCGCGGTTTTGCGGTGTCACGGTTTTCGCGGTTTCGCGGTTTCACGGTTTCGCAGTTTCGTGGTTTTCCAGTTTTTCGCGGTGTAACGGTTTTCGCGGTTGTGCGGTTTTACGGTTTTCGCGGTGTCATGGTTTTCGCGGTTTTTGGCGGTTTCGTGGTGTCACGGTTTTCGCGGTTTTGTGGTTTTCGCGGTTTAACGGGTTTCGCGGTTTCACGGTTCTCCCGGTTTCGCGGTTTTCGTGGTGTAACGGTTTTCGCGGTTTACGGTTTTCGCGGTTTCACGGTTCTCGCGGTTTTCGTTGGTGTAACGGTTTTCGCGGTTTAACGGTTTTCGCGGTTTTCGTGGTTTCATGGTTTTCGCGGTGTAACGGTTTTCGCAGTGTCACGGTTTTTAAGGGTTCGCGGTGTCACGGTTTTTGCGGTTTTCGCGGTTTCACGGTTTTCGCGGTTTCATGGTTTTCGCGGTTTCGAGGTTTTCGCAGTGTAACGGTTTTCGCGGTGTCACGGTTTTCGCTGTTTTGCGACAATAAACAAAAGTTTTTAAATCAGACAGGTGAGATGAGATGAGAATGAGATCACATTACACAATTGACCCCCAGAGTTAAAAAGAGTCGAAAAAAAACATGGATAAGGATTAAGGGGTTACACCACTGTAGAATTTTCAAAAAATCGATTTTTGTTTTATTAACTTAAAAGATGCTTTAAACCCTCTAGAATACAGGGAAAAAAGTTTGGTGCCTGTTTTTCATCAGATTAAATTTTTCAACAGCTTTGCTTGGATCTACGAAGCGTCTCATGAAAAACATGCTTCGGTAGAACGTCCTAATGACGCCATTTTAAAACATTTTTCAATCAAAAATATTTTTTTTGTTCACTGTAAGACATACCTAAATACATCATATAATATTATTATTTTCTTACTTTTTTTTCTACAAAAAAAAATTCGCAAAAAAGAGCTTAATTTTAGTCGTCAACAGTGGTGTGACGCCAACGCGTTTTTCTCAAAACACATTTTTGCAAATCTGCAAGCAGTATAATTCAAACAATTTTTATTATTTTAACTCTCAATTTTTATCATTTATTTAAAACAACATTCCGCACAGAAATACGTAGCCGATTTTTGATATTTTATAATTTCGATTTTTTAGACACAATTAAGTACTCATTTTTTTGGTCAAAAATTTGACTTTTACTTTGAATTCTCGCCAATTTAACAAAAATGAATATTTTTAAAATCCCCTACGTATTTCTGTAGTCATTCTAATGTAGATTAAGGAAAAAAATTTTATTTTGTTACAGATCGATTTTTACACCCTGTGTACTGCTTGCAGTAGAGATATTTTTAAAAAAAACAGTCTAACAGAAGTTGCTCTTACGCCGCCATGTTGTATTTTTTTTAAATAAAAAATTTTTTTTTCTAAACTTTTAAAGATGTCTAACAATATCCTTGAAAAGAATTATCCTCCTTCTGTTCCTTCTACAAAAAAAAAATCGCAAAAAAACACTTTTTTTTGCCGTCTACAGTGGTGTAACCCCTTAAGGAAAGTAAGGAGAAGTCAGGTATGGGTAAAGAAGAGGAGGAATGTTGCATGGTTAGAAAGATAGGAGAGGGAAGGGATAAGTTAACTATTGTAGGAGTGTATAGAAGAAGAAGCGAAGAAAAGGGTTGGGAAGTACCGAAAAAGTGGATTAAAGTTGGGAAGCAGGAGAGAGTGATAATAGGAAGCGACTGGAATGTGTGGACAGGAGAATCGGAAGGCAGAATATGGGAGGAGAAAAAGCAAAGGTATACGAGAAATTCGAAACATAAGGAGGTAGATAAAGAGGGAAAAATATGAAGGGAGATGAGCAGGGAGAGTATACTTTTAAAGGTATGGGAGAGACGGTAATAGACCATGTAGTAACGAATGAGAATACAAGGAAGGGAATGAAAAAGTTTAAGGTGTCGAGGGAAATAGTATAGGAGCATTTTCCACTGGTAGTCACGATGAGAGGAAGGAAGGTAAGAAGAAGTGCAGCAGGAGGAGCAGGAGGAGGTACAGAGACAAAGAAAAAGCAGAGAATGGGAGAGTGGGGAGAGTGGGGAGAGAAAAGACTTAGTGAGTTCAGAGAAAGTTGGTAGGAGTTGAGAGAACAAAGGAAAAGTATAGATAGAGTTAAAGATGAAAATATAAAGGAGGGGAGGAGAAGTAGGATGGAAAAAAAATATATTAAAAAGCATGAAGAACATAAAGAAACTGTTAGAAAGAAAAAGAGAAGAGACGACGAAAAGATTTATGGAGGAGGTGGAATAGACGATAAGGGAAGGAAGAGAATGGGAGGTAATAAATAGGGAGAGAAATTTCAGGGAAGGTTTTGGTTAGGCAGAGGATTTGTTACAAGGTTGTCCGCTAAGTCCCTTCATATTTAACTTATTGATGTCGGATCTAGATCTTCAGCATATGCGGACGATGTAGTGTTGCGGGCGGAGGATGAGAAGAGTATGAAACTGATGATTAATGAATGCGAAAAGTATGTAAGAGAAAAAGATTTATGGGTAAAATAGTTGATAGAATAATGAAAAGGTCAAGAATAATTTAAAGTAACTGGAAATTAATGAATCGTGTTGAAAATAAAAATGCACATAAAGGTAATAGGAAACGTAAGTCCTAGCACGGAAGAGAGCAAGTTAGAGAAGTTAAGAATATTATAAGCGTTAGTGTATAAAGGAACGTTAGTTTAAGGGGGTTTGTAACTTTTTTTGTGTCAAAAATATCAAAAAAAATTTTCTACTACTTTTTTCATTGGCAGATATGTTAATAATATTATTAGCTGCTTATTTGTTCATAAATTTAAGTCATTTAACAAAATCAAACATTTAAACGCGTTTTTCTCAGAAAACTATTTTTAAAAATGGTCACCACTATAACTCGAAAACCGTTTGACCGATTTTAAATTTTTCTTGTTGCATTTGATTCTTTGGAAGTTTTTGCAAGTCCTAAACCTTTAATATACTAATATTATTTTATTTTAAATATTTTGTGAATGATTTAAAATAAAAATAATAATGTTTTTTCAGATTATTGGATTCAGAAGCTTCCCATTCTCGCGCTTTTTATTTTTTTGCGTAATTCGAGGTTTAGGATGTGTATTATATCATCTTTTTTAAAAAACTATTTGATTTTTTTATTTTAGTTGAGTCTGTGGTGTGCTATAGTGGTAACCATAAATGAAAGTAATTTTTACAGCGCGCTCTAGAGAAGGAAGACATTCAAATTTTTCAAGATTGCAATTTTTTTTTTAAGGTAGTATTATACTTTGTAAGCTGTCAAAGATCACCGAAATCTGTTCCGCCGAACACCGAAAGTGTACGGAACCCTACAAACTAACTTATTAATTAAATTAATTTTTAGGTTATGCAATGGTTTTAATTTTCTGGTAACTAAATTCAATTCGTCCAAATTTTTAAATATTATATCCGCCATATTGGATGCTTCCATTTTATTTTTTGACTTCATTTGTAGTTTTAATTTGTAATTCATTTTTTTGTTATCAGAGACTCCAGTAATTTCTTTAAACTTTATGTCCGCTATATTGGATCCAGGATTTAGAGTTTTTTAAATCCGACTTCAAATTTTTGATTAGGGACCCCAAAAATCCCTTGATACCAAGTTTTATAAAAATTGATTATTTTTTTAAATTTCGTGTCCGCCATATTAGATCCGCCATTTTGAATGTTTGTAGTTTGATTTTAGATCATAATTAGCGACCTCAAAAACAATAGAAATCATAATTAGCAATCGCAAATTTTTTGTTTTTTTTTGAGAATTCATATTTTTTGCTAGTTATAACCTATTTCGGTTTTTTTTTTTGGTCAACTTTTGGGTCCTGTAAAAAATAGGAAACTTAACAAGTTTCATATGTAAATAATTGAATGTTATTCTGTGAATATTTATGAAGAAAAACAGAGGAGTTGGGTAAAAAAATATTGGTTTTTCACGATTTTACGGTAAATCTAAAAAAAAGAAGTTTTTTTCTATTTAAAACACATGCATAATAAAAATATTTATAATGACGTTTTTTAGTTAAAATGAATTAAATTTTTCCAGGATCAAGATATCAGTCTACTTCTGAAAAACATATGTATCTTATGTGTCACACTTATGCAAATTGGATTTTACTGTGTTCTAGGAGAATTACTGCAAACTAAGGTCAAATATAACTGTATATATTTCATTGGCATATAGAATAATATAAAAAATACTAACTCTTTGATTTGAAGTTTAAAACAAGATAAGTGTAAAAATCGAGGCTTGATTTCTGTACTTTTAAGTTTTACATCAGTTTACTACTCGGAGAGAAAAATCTAGCCTTTCATAAAACGAAGTTTTTCTCTTTGTTTGTACTAAGTGAATTCGAACCGCAAAAGCAAGCGCCCCACGCTTTTAGAGCGTGAACTACGAAAAGAGCAAAATTTTTTACTCCAATATAGTGAAGAGGTGTATCCTGCAAATGCGGGGGTTGACTTTACGCTGCAAAGGCAAGATTTTTCGCTCCGTATATATAAACCACACTTTTCAAAATAAGTCTAGCAACACCTAAGAAATGGAGTTAAAATTTAACTCCAAACAGGATTTGATAAAAGTCGTACTGTCTTCGAGTCGCACTCTCTTTTAGAGTTGATTTTAACTGTAAAAATTTAACTCTTAAATCCAGCAGCTGCTAAGTAGGCAAATTTTTAACAGTGTAATACCTTTAAGTCAAAAAATATATTTTATGTTTTACTATCTTCAGGATATATTAATTAATAATAAAAACAAAAAATGTTTACATTTAAATATGTATTACAATGTTAAAAATTTGGGAAGTTAACGGCTGCTGGAATTAAAAGGTAAATTTTTGGAGTTAAAAATCAACTCCAAAAAGGAGGAGTAACCATGAAGTTAGCTCAGTTGGTTAAATACTAGACTCTGCGGTCGCGCCAAGTTCAGCTTGCTGGTTTCGTGTCCCGACAAGTCTGAAATTTTTCTGGCTCGTGAGATAACTTCAGTGGAAGGTTTGATGTCGAGGAATTGTTGGTAACTGACCTGTGCAGATCATTAAAACTCGACTGTCGATGAACCGGTTCAAGGGCGTAGCCAGAACAAAATTTTGCGCCCAGACTTCTTTTTCAATAGAATTTTTCGATTTCGCCCCTGAACCGGTTGTACTCAGGAGAGGTCTTTCTACAGTTTTCCCTCTCTACTGGCGAGTTTTTGTTTTTGGAAAATTTCGGCGGTAAACACTTGTAAGTGCGAAAGGCCAGTAGACAGGTGTATAATTAAAAAAAAAAAAATCTAAAAGAGTGCGATTTTTATAGAATCCCGTTGGGAATGAAATTTTAACTCCTTTTTTTAACAGCGCAAGTGTTTGGATTAAGAGAACAAATGATTATATCTAATTCTTTCATTCAACTTTTAACATTTACAAATTAAGTGTTAAATAATATTTCAGAATGATACAGTGGCTAAAGCTATTTACTCATTATCCTGGTATAACTTAAAATGCAGTGAATCAAAATGTATCATAATGTTTATACAAAGAGCACAAAACCCACTGAAAATTACCGCTGGAAAAATTGCGGTTGTGTCACATTTAACTTTCATTTATGTAATGTTTAGCAACTTTATTACGTTAAAAAATATTGCACACAAAAGCAGCTGTTGACAACTTTGTATTTATATATTACAGATAGTTAAGGCAGCAGCATCATATTTATCAGTGCTAAGAGCAGTACGGGGTTAAGTTATCCTATATATTTACTATATAAATTATCCACTTATACACGTGTACACGTGGTTGCAAATTGCAACTCCAATTTTAATTTGGGTTATTAAAAAATATTGCAATTTTAAAAGAAAAGTGCTTTTGTAATTTAGAGCAAAGGGTTTCTCTTCTGTTTTTAGTAATTTTTAGGTTTTTAAAACACATTTTAATAAAACAAGAAATAATAATACATATGAGAAATATATATTATATATATACCAAACTATAATTTTCTGCAGAATAAACAGCCTTGGGTTATAACATTTGTTGATTTTATTTCGGTCCTTTTACCTGTGTAAAGCCCTTTTTCCCTCCCTTTTTCTTTTATATTTTTGGAAGGTGATGTTTTCCAGTAGTTCTTGATCGACATTCGAAGTGTTTGCATCTTTTGCCTTTTTTATGGTTATTTCCTGCTGCAAGAAGCATTTAATTTATTTATTATTTCTTCGTTTGATATTATTTGATACTGTTTAATTAGTTTTTGGACCTCTTAGAGAGAGTTTCGTTTGTGGATTGGCCATCTTGAGAACCTGGATGATCTTCTTAAGGTGTTGCAAGTTTTATAGTTTTTTCTATACCTTTTGTTTCGAATTGGACCATTATCGATTTGTATGAATTATGAGATCCTTTCTAAAAGGTGTATCCAAGCCCAGAATATCTCCGAATCATTTTCCGATGGGTTCATTGTGACCATTTCATGCAATCTGTTGTATCGGGATTAAAAAAATAAATTTATGATAATTCGTTTTTGTGTTCATTCATCTTTATCCTGTACCTACACATAATCAATTAAATTTTAACATATATCTAGGCGGCTCGTGATGTTCATGCGACCGTGTCGTACACACAAAAAACAAAGTATTAAAACGAGTCTTAATTTTGACTTCTTTTAAGATGTAAACGAAAGAAGCCACTATCAGCTGAAATTCATCAAAAGAAAATAATATGAAAGCAATACACACAGTGGGCTGAAAAAAGCCACACTAAAAACTAAAATTTATCCTAAAGCCAATAAATGGGCTGAATTTCAAACCTCACACTGTATTATTCTATTGTTAATTATTAAGAAATCTGAAATTAAGCCTACATTTGAATTAGAAAATAGTTATCAAAACATTTGAAATATCTAATTATATGACGGCTGCAGGTTAGGAATAAAAGCCATATTTTAACAAATTTCTTCTCAAAAACTTATGTGCGATTTGGTATTCTATTCAAAACCTGTAAATTAGCCTCAGTTTTTTATAAAAACCAAAATATCTTGTGAAATAATACGAAATTTAAGAGTTTAGTTTAGCCGGGATATGTTGACAATTTTACAAGATTTTCTGAAGTGCACTTAAAGTTTGTTTATACACATAATCACAAATCACTAAAATTAATTGTTCGCAAGAAAATTTTCTTCATGTTTCACTCAAACAAATAAGCACCACAAACACAAAAATTCACTACCAAATTGTTCAAAATTATCGCGTCGCGAAATATCTACTGGATGCATCGCCATTAACATATGATGTTTGCTCATGCGCAAATCCTTTCTGGTAACGTCAGGCGATCTCAGGACTACTTTTCAGCCTCCGGAAAGGCTTAAAAGGATCTTTGTAAGCATTACTTTCAAGCATTCTAAGATATACTAATAGAACAGCTCAAGTGTGTCTGATTTTAAGCATCGACAACTAGAAACCAGGATATTCAATAACTAATTTTCATTTTAAGACTCTAGATGTAGGTTATGAAGAAATTTTAGCACTTTAATTTAGTATTATCGACTTAATTTCAGGCAAATCTTAAAAGTAGTTAATCATGACTTTAAGACTTTGGTTTTTGTGTGTACCTACCGTTTGTATCGTAGTCTACCTGTGCTCACCGTGACGCAGATAATGAGGTCTTGATTATATTAATCATATTTTCCGTCTCTTTTTCCCAACTTCACCAATCACTCCACTACACACCATTCACTTAATATTAACAGAATCACATGTAACAACCCATTACAACGTGACTGCAGAATAACAAAACATAACCTTAAATATTAAAGAATATAATATTTTCATTTTACAGAAACTTAAAAGGTTAATTAATTTTAAACTTACAATCAATTAAATAAATAATTAATAATTATCAATATTACTTACATGTTTAATGATTAGCACTTGACCAAAAAAAATCCGATGACAATAATGGCACTTGTATCTTTGCCTATACAAGTGACGTCATACTCCATCACATGCCCTTAATGAAGAAAAGCCATTTTCTTAAACAATAAAACAAAAAACAAACAAATAAAATAGAGACAAACGTAAAAAGAACTAAGAATAATTGTTATTAAAATTACTCACCTGTCAAAAATAAATCTCAATGTCAATAAACATTTATTTTCATTAATAACACAAGAAACTTAACAATTTCACTATAATCACTATCACTTCTTAAACTGTCACTTTGTAATTAATAAAAATTTATTTATTTTTTATTATTAAATAAAATGGAATTATTCAATAAACAAAAATTTACAATAAATTGAAAAATACTAATATTAGACATCTAAACCGACATGTTATTGTTGACAAAAACTATCGAAAATCTGCTAGCCAATTAGAAGCCCGATAAAACGTGTTACACCTCTGAAGTTGGTCGAAAGGGTTCTCGTATAGGGAAGTCAAGGTGAAATCTAATTTCTATGTATTAATTATTTTAATAAAATTTTTTGTTATTTTAGATTGCTAACATTGTAAGAAATTTTATAAAATAAACTTAATGTTACAATATTTAATTACACGATTTTAATTCGTCTGCAAAACAAAAAATCAAAACTGAAAACTATCGATAGTGAGGTTTCGTATGTACTGACCAATGAGAGACTCGGAAATGGAGTTACACGTCTGAAGTTATCCACAACGTCTGTTCTTATTAGAACTAGAACTTCTAAAGCGCGCTACGCGCGCAAAATTGTGCTCTTGTTTTTTTCTTATCTAATTGTCCAAATTTATACTTACCAATTTCTTTAATTTGTCAATTTCCTAATACAAAAATCTCCAATTTCTCTGTTTACCAGTTGGCGAGTTTTTATATTTTGTTAATTTTGTTAATTTTTCAATTTACCAATTTAAAATTTTTTAATTTTCCAATAACTACTTTTTCAATTTTTTAATTTGTCAATTTTCCAATAGCCAAATCTCCAATTCCTCAATTTACAAATTTTTTTACTTTGACAGTTTACAATGTAGAAGTAGCCCTAGTTAGCCAAAACAGAAATTGCTGTCTGGTCAGGGGCTGGAAGGGCTAATTTTTTTCAAAATGAGAACATCAAAAATAGTAAGGAAGTGGCTGAGCTTAGTGTATCTAAAGCATAACTGGATTTTTCCGGTCAATATATTCAGGGAAGTTAAGATCGACTACTCTAAAGTACCCATGTACCCAACAGATGTCCAGGTTATTTCCGATCAACTTCTTCAGGGAAGTTAACCTCAAAATGTGATAATCGACTTCTCTGAAGTACCTAAGTACCCACCCGATGTCCAGGTCATTTACGGACAACTTCCTCAGGGAAAATAACCTCAAAATAAAAAAATTTCCTTCTCAGAAGTACCCAGCCAATGTCCAGGTCTCTTCCGGTCAACTTCTTTAGGGAAGTTAACTGCAAATTGGGACAATGGACTTCTCTAAAGTAGCTAAGTTCCCAACCACGAAGTAATAATAAGGAGACTTCACTCTATAGGGATTCTCTTAAAAATATGTCCCCACTTTAGGGAACGAACGGCTGTGAAAGTAGACAGGGTGTAAAAGTCAACTCATTTTTCCTAGAGGGAAAAATGAGAAACTGCGTATTTTCCAGTGACTGTGTTGAACGTTTCTATGTGTATGTGCGTAAGCTCGAAACGTTTGTTTTGTTGTGGTTTGTAATTTATGTTTTGTTATAATTAAATGGAAAAGAAATTGTTTTTTTACAACATATAATGTATTAATTAACTAATTAATAATAATAAATTTTATAAACAGGAGCAAGAACAAACGAATTCATTCAGACAAAGTTTTTTAATGTTTAAAATTTGTTCTCCAAAGTTTTAAAATCTAAATGATTTCATATGTTTTTTTATTAAAAAAGAGGGAAACAATAGTTTAAATAAAATCAGGGATTTAAATAATTTTTATAAATGTTATGAAATATTGTTGAATTTTATTTTTGTTAATTTAAAATAGACAATATTCATATTGCTCATTTTTCTGTTTTCTCTTTTAACTGTTATTGTTAATGTCCACTAGTCTGTTTAATTTGTTATTGTTAATGAGGTAAAGGTGTTTGTAGATCAGTTTAAATAGTGAAGTCATTGAACACTGTTATATAATTTGTAATTCTGGTGACTTATTATTTTATTTATTAATTTTTAATTCCATTAACTTTTATTATCTTATGTGTTTTCATGTTTTATTAAACTCATTTTTTTGTATGTGTATTTTTATAATTACTATTTTTAATTAATTTTACAAATATATAAATTTCTGTTTTCTTATCTAATTTTTAAAATCCTCATATTATTTATTTTTAATTTCTTTTTAATTTCTCTGACTCCATACAATGGCTAACTATAGAATTTTTGTATTTTTGTTATTATTATTATTTTTTGTCTCTCTTAGATGAAATAATTATAATTTTTATTATTTTATTTTATTGTTAGACTCCTAAAAGAGGAACTCAAATAGATTTTAAAACGTCTGAGAACCAATTTTAAACATTAAACAACTTTGTCGGAATGACTTTCTTTTTCTTGCTGCTTTTAAATAAAATTTTAAGAATTGTTACAAATAATAGCACTTGCCCTGAAATAAACTAACATAAGTTTAAATGTTTTAAATATAGGGACTAAAAGTCTCAAAACAAGACATTTGGTTTTGTACTGTCAGTATGTTAGTTTATTCAGCGTTGTATATTTTCACACTATAAGGTAACCTTCCTTGAGAAATGCCTAAATCACAATGAATCGTAATCGCTAATCCTTAATCGTAAGAATGAGAGGAAGCAGGACAGAGATATATGTCTGTCCTACTTCTTCTCATTCTTACGATTATGGATTAGCGATTACGATTCATTGTGCGTTAGGCTAAAGATAACCGGAAATAAATGAACATCGGTTGGGTGCTGGGGTAATTCTAAGAAGTCATTTTATAAATTTTGAGGTTATCTTCCCTGTACCAGTCAACTGGAAATGATCTAGATATCAGACTGGTACTTGCGTACTTCAGAAAAGTCGATTTTCACATTTAGAGGTTAACTTCTCTGCGTAAGTTGTCCGTAAATGACCTGGACTTCGATGGAGTACTTCGGTCTTTCAAACATGTCGATTTAAACATTTTGAGGTTGGCTTTCCTAAAGAATTTGACCGAAAAAGACCCAGATATCGGACAGCTACTTTAATATTTTAGAAGAATCGATTTTTTCATTTTAGGGTTAACTTCCCTGAGAAAGTTGGCCGGAAATGACCAGCACATCAGTTAGGTAGTGGGGTACTTCTAAAAAGTAAATTTCTTCATTTTGAGGTTAACTTTACTGAGGAAGTTGTCCGTAAATGACCTGGACATCGGTTTAGTACTTCTGTACTTCAGAGAAGTCGAGGTTTTGAGGTTAACTTCCCTGTTAAAGTTGATCAGAAATAACGTGGACATCGGTTGGGTACATGAGTACTTAAGAGAAGTCGATTTTCACATTTTGAGGTTAACTTCTCTGAAGAAGTTGACCGGAAATGACGTGGACATCGGTTGGGTATTTGGGTACTTCTGAAAATGAACTTTTTTCATTTTAAGGTTAATTTCCCTGAGGAAGTTGACCGGAAATGACCAGGACATTTCTTGAGTACTTAGGTACTTCAGAGAAGTTTATTTTCATATTTTGAGGTTAACTTCCCCGAAGAAGTTGGCCGGAAATCACGTGGACATCGTTTGCGATCCGTTAAGTGTTGAATGTAATTACTCTTAAAATTTAGGAGAAAGTATATCAAGAACAATATGAAATTTTTAATGGCAAAAGTCCACATAATATTCCAATTGTTGCTGAAGATTTAAAAAGAATGAATTACTTGGATAGAGTTATTAATGAAACTCTACGACTTTTCCCTTTGATTCCATATATTTATCGACAGGCAATGGAAGACTTAAACATTGGTTTGTTTTTAATTATTCAAAATTCATTAATATATTTTTTATTACAATGCATTTAGTAAAATAAAATTGAATGTTAAATTGAAAATCATATGATTTGATCTTTAGAAAAGTATTCAGTACCCAAAGGAAGTATTTTCCAAATCTCAGTATCCAAGCTGCATCGAGATCAAAAGCTGTGTCCTCATCCACTTAGGTTTGATCCTGATAGATTTCTTCCGGAGGAAACTAAGACACGTCATGCATATTCCTACATACCTTTCAGTGCTGGTGCAAGGAACTGTATTGGTAGAGTATTTTCTTAACCAATTAAAATCCATTTTTATCCCTGTTTCTTTAACCAGGATAAACAAGATGTAAACTGTTTATATCTCCAGATAAATAATAAGAGCACCAGATACACTTTAATCCAAAATTTATTTAACAAACTTAACATACACTAAAGAGCGAAGTAATAAAAAATAACAAAATGTTCTTGTGATGCACTAATTAATTTAATAATAACAAAACAGAATTTGAACGAGAAATTCGTCAAGAAATTTGTGTGTGCAAATAACGACGGCTATCGCACAACTGATTTTCCTTTAGTACAAAAAAAAGGGCCTCATAGGGCTCGACGAGACAAGGCGCCTGATAAGTGCTGCCGCGATAGTCTAAAGTCGAATATAGAATTAGAAATACGTATATAATTGAACATACCGCCCGCCTTGCGGTATATTGACCGCAAACAAACAGAAAATATGATTTTATGACAAAAAAAATATATAATCAACTTATACTAGAAAATAATGGAAAACAGGCTGTTCAGTTCTAAGATCTGATCGTGATTAAGTATTTGAATCATTTTCAGAAGACTCGATATCAACTCATCAGATCCAGGATGACAGCGTGTGATCCGTCCTAAATTCCACTTAGTAGGGGGAAGATTTTCATTTCTCAATAATACAATCTGTCCCACCTGGAGTAGTTTAGTTTTAGTTTGCCATTTTGTTCGATGTTGACAAGATCTAACATAATCATCTGACCAATTTCGCCAAAATTGCTCAAGTAGTTGACTCATTAGTTGCCATCTGGTAAGTCGATTTACCGGTACATCATTGAAACTTGGGCGTACGACAGAAGTTAAATTGCGGTGGACAAGGAAATGCCCCGGAGTTAGAGTATCAAGGCTTTCCACATCATCATTGATTGAACTTATCGGCCTAGAGTTCATACAAGCTTCGATGCGACATACTAATGTACAAAGTTCCTCAAAAGTAGGAGTATGTGAGCCTAGAACCCGAATAAGATGATGCTTCATGCTCTTGACCCCAGCTTCCCACAGACCACCGAAATGGGGGGCTGCGGGAGGTATAAACTTCCAAACAATCCCGTCATTTGCGAGTTTAGCATGCAATTCAGAATCAGACGTTACTTCACGAAATACTCGGCGCAGTTCCTTGTCTGCACCTTGAAAATTAGTTCCTTTATCACTATGCATAATAGAGGGCTTATTACGCCGAGAGCAAAACCGATCAAAAGCCGCTAAAAAGGCAGATGTCGAGTAATCCGAAACGACCTCGAGGTGTGCGGCCTTTGTCGCTAAACAGATGAACACTGCGATCCACGCTGGTCTGGAGCGGATTCCACGACCGCCCGACATGCGAACAGCGATTGGTCCAGCATAATCTATTCCACATTCTAAAAACGGGTAACCAGGACATTCGATTCGACTAGAAGGTAGAGAGCTCATGAGTTGAACTGGCATTTCGGCTCGAATACGGGCACAGGTCATGCAATGGAAAATTACTGACTTAATCATCTTTCGAGCTTGCAAAATCCAGAATGAATCTCGAAGATTACTTAAAGTCACAGCAATTCCACCATGTAAACAGAGCTGATGAGTATTTCTAATAATAAGTCGCGAAACGGAGTCCCCTTGTAGAATGTAAGGAAACTTCGCCAAAGAGTCTAACTTACTGAGTGAGAGTCTTCCGCCTACACGAAGAAGTCCATCTGAATCAAGAATTGGGTTAAGCCTTCGAAGTTGGCTGTCGTGTTTGAGCGTTTGATCAAAATTTAGAGTTCTGAAACCATTAGGATGTGGTTTATTTTTACTAAGAAGGTTAATCTCATCGGAAAAGTGATGAGATTGAAGTAGCGAGATCCATCGAAGGGAAGCTAATCTTATTTCTTCAGCACTGAGCGTTAAGATTCCTGTAGGATTTTGATTGATCTTTCTAGATGGTGACCAACGTAGAATAATAGCTGTAACTCGAAGTAAGCGTAACCAAGACGAAAATCGATTGGCAATATTCAGATAAGCTGCGGAATTAACAACAGAAGTTAGTGTTGTAACATGAGAAACTTTCTGTTCCAACGGAAGGTCTTCGGGAACAGGAGGTTCATCTGAAGGCCATTCTCGTGGGTCTAGCGATAGCCAAAACGGCCCATTCCACCACAAAGAATTTTGAAGTATATCTACAGGTTTAAGACCCCGAGAGGCGAGATCAGCTGGATTTTCCTCACCAGAAACGTGTCGCCAAATGATGTCCGGAACAAGAGTATGGATTTCGGAGACTTTGTTGGCGACGAAAGTTTTCCAATGAGAAGAAGACAATTTTAACCAAGCCTGGACTATTGTAGAGTCGGTCCAACAAAACTGTTGAAAGGACTGAAGCTCAGGTAACGAATGTAGTTGCTTCATGAGGCGGGCTAATAACACAGCGCCACAAAGCTCAAGACGAGGTATGCTCAGCTGCTTTTCAGGCGCTACTTTTGTTTTACTAGCCAGTAGATAGACCTGAATTGACCCGGAGTTGGATAAAATGCGTACGTAAACTACCGCTGCATATGCTGCGGTGGAAGCGTCTGAAAATCCATGAAGTTCGCCAATTACAGTATCAGACCCAATTCCAATCCATCGTGGGATTTGGATTTTCTCAAGAAGAATCAGAGATTGATAATATTCGTCCCAATTATCGGATAAATCTGCTGGAAGATGAGTGTCCCAGTCCAGTTGACGTCGCCACAAAGATTGCATGAAAATTTTAGCCACAACTAGAATGGGTGAAAGCCAGCCAAGTGGGTCAAACAAACGTGAAATGATTGACAAAACAACTCGTTTGGAGATGGTAGACACCTCTTCAGAAGAAACATGAAATCCGTATGTATCCGAAGCTGGATTCCAAGAAATACCTAAGATTTTTAAACTTTCATCCGGTTGTAAAGATTTATCACAAGCGAGGCCATGATTTCGAATATCAATGTCCTTCAAAAGCTCAGTAGAGTTGCTCGCCCACTTTCTAAGTTCAAAGCCACCATGTCTAAGAAGAACAAGCAACTCATCTCGAATCTGCTTAGCCAATAATATGTTATCAGCTCCAAATAAGCAATCATCCACATAAATCTTATCCTGAATCACAGAACTAGCCAGAGGAAAATTGAGACCTTCATCGAGAACCAATTGCTTCAAGACTCTCATGGCTAGGAAAGGAGCACAAGCCGTTCCGTAAGTGACTGTCAACAGCTGGTACTCTCTTACTCTTTCAGAAGGTGTATCTCTCCAGAGAATTCTTTGAAAGTCAACGTCTCGTTCATCAACTAGTATTTGTCGGAACATTTTTTCAATGTCCGCACAGTACACATATCGATGAACTCGCCAACGTGTTAAAAGCATAGAAAGATCTATTTGAAGCTTAGGGCCGACTAGAAGATGATCGTTTAAAGATTTTTTATTTGAAGATGGACTTGAGGCGTTAAAAACGACTCTTGTCTTGGTCGTAGTACTGGTCGTTTTCACTACTGGGTGGTGTGGAAAATAAACAGATTGAACTGGTTCATTATCAGAAGGTTCCACTAATCTCATGTGACCCAGGAGTTGATACTCACGGAGAAAAGAATAATAGGATTCTCGAACATCAGAATTTTGAGCAAGCCTTCTCTCGATAGAATAAAGAACCTTCTGTGATCGAAAACGTGTATCGCCAAGGTCAAGAGGTGGAGAATTTTTGAATGGAAGACGAACTACATATCGTCCATCTGGTTTTCTAGAAAATGTTTCACGGAAGTGCATATCACACCTTACATCCTCCTCAGAAGGAGGTTGAAATGAAGGACCTTCTTCAACTTCCCAAAATTGACGAAGAGATTTGTCAAGGTCAGTGACTGCTTGAACGTGATGAACCTGAACAATAGTTTCAGAAGAGAAACATGGTTTTGCATGACCTGAAAGTATCCAGCCGAAAATGGTATTTTAAGCTACAGGTTCTCCGGGTTTACCCTTACGTACTCCTTTAAGAAGAGCGTAAGGGAAAATATCAACTCCAATAACCGCGTGAATTGGAGTGTCATCCATCGGTCGTTCATCTGCAAAATTTAAATCACGTAAATGATCGCAATCTGAGATTGAAACATATGATTTTGGCACATAAGAAGTTAATGAATCTAAAATTAAAGCATCGGCTGAAAGTACAGTTTCATTATAACGCGTTGCTCTTACTGTGATCGGAATCAGGCGATTAATATTTTTAGATGATTCACCTCCAAGGAAACTAACTTCCGCTGACACTGGGTGCGTCTTGGAGCTCAATGCATTCGCTAATTCTTTAGAAACAAAAGTATGAGTAGAACCCTGATCCAAAAGCGCTCTAACTGTAAAAGCTCGTTGAGAAGTGGAGGAAATTACCACCCAGGCCGTAGTAAGAAGTCGATGGGATTGTTGAAGACCATTCGAAAGGTGGGAAGCAGCCACAAGGCTATTATCTACCGTTTCAGAACCTTCAGGTTCAGATTTAATTACTGGCCCGGTGGGGGGGAGTTCCTCCCTCCTCTCGGTTGCTTCAAACCTTGTTTTAAAATGTAAGAGAGTATGATGCATCTTTTTGCAACTCGAACATCGCACTTTACTTGAGCACGCTTTTCCACGATGAAAAGCTGTAAGACAGTTTTGACACAGTTTGTTTTCTTTAACAATATTAAGTCTATCTTTGATAGATTTGGCGATAAAATCTTTACATCTATAGATTGCATGTGTTTCAGAGCATACAAGACACCGAGGTGGGGAGACTTCTGAATGATGTGATTGCATCTTGGTTTGTTTAGTTGATTGCGTGGGAGGTTTTTCTGAAGAAACTGTCGCGGCTTCAAGTGCTCGAATACGTTTATTTAAAAATTTAGAAATATCGGAAAACGTTGGAAAATCATCAGTATCCTCAAGAAATAACTCCCATGCTTCTCGACTTTGTTTATCTAATCGTTGAGTAATTAAGAAAATTATAATATCGTCCCACTGATCGGTAGGGCGTCCTAGATTTTTTATAGCCTCTACAGAGTCTGTCGCACTATCAATCAATTTACGTAAATTTACTGGGGATGAGTTTGAAACAGCTTTAATAGCAAATAAATTCGTCAAATGAATATTCAAAATACAACGTTCATTTGAATACCGGGATTCTAATTTTTTCCAAGATACTTGAAAATTAGCGGCAGTAATCGGCACATTACTGAGTAAATTAGCCGCCTCCCCATCTAGGCATGACTTTAGATAATGCAATTTTTGCAAGTTGTCAAGATTATTATCATTTAAAATTAAAGATTTAAAATAGTCACTGAAGGTGACCCAGTCCTTGTACGCACCTGAAAACCGAGGTAAATTAATAGAAGGTACCCGAAATGAAGATCTTGTAGCCTCTCCTGATGTCGCAAGCATCGTTTGTGTCGAAGGACCAGGTGGACCATGTATAATAGATTTAGAGTCTCCAACAATATCCAAATATATATCCTCCATCGTAGCAAACAGCTTATCCTTGAAATAAGATAAATCTCGACGTTCATCTGGCGTTGACTGTTGTTTTAGAGAGACGTGAAGCTCTGCACATCTCGGCCAAATAGACTCAATATAATCCAAGCGGGCAGCAAGTTTGGAAATATTTGCCGCAACAGGATTTTTTATCAACTTCTGCATTGTAGGTACATTACGTTGAAGAGAGTCGAAAAGTTCCTGCTGCTCCACTAGAAGATCTTCCAAAGAAGTTTGAGTCAATGACATCTTTGTTGAAGTTAAACTTGAATTTGACAGGTGTGAATGTTATTAATCCAAGAAAAGTCAGTCTGAATGTGACAGGTAGCGGTGGTCTGAGACGAACAGCTTGGCAAGCAGCAAGAAGAGCAAATAAATTCACGACTAATAAGTGTGATTAATTCTCACAGAAAGAGACAAGAAGTGATTGAAGAGAGAAATACGAAAAGATTTCATTTACTTCAATATGCTCTTTTATTTTTGAGATTCGAATATTTAGAATTTAAATTTTCTAAATTCCTTACACTGGATAATAGTATGAATCACATAATGACACTTGATGTTTTGATGACTCATACGATAACCTTGTAGAAACCATTCACAGAAAATGTTTAAACAATTTAGTGCACTTTCACTTCACATTTGTAGTTTATTAACAACATAGGATTGTTATGTTTTGTATCCTGGCAGGATCGCCAAATGTTTCTTTAACCAGGATAAACAAGATGTAAACTGTTTATATCTCCAGATAAATAATAAGAGCACCAGATACACTTTAATCCAAAATTTATTTAACAAACTTAACATACACTAAAGAGCGAAGTAATAAAAAATAACAAAATGTTCTTGTGATGCACTAATTAATTTAATAATAACAAAACAGAATTTGAACGAGAAATTCGTCAATAAATTTGTGTGTGCAAATAACGACGGCTATCGCACAACTGATTTTTCTTTAGTACAAAAAAAAGGGCCTCATAGGGCTCGACGAGACAAGGCGCCTGATAAGTGCTGCCGCGATAGTCTAAAGTCGAATATAGAATTAGAAATACGTATATAATTGAACAATCCCACAGGCACAAACCTGGCGCTTTTAGATGCCTGTAGGCAGGGTCTAAACGCATTCATTTTTTCGATCGTGTGAAAATAGCGTCCATTTTTTCCCTAGGGAAAAAATAAACAGTGATCCATGCATTAACCTAACGCACAATGAATCGTAATCGCTAATCCTAGAGTTCCTATAAAGAGAGTTAGGACACGTGAGGTTCAACTTTTGATTGGCTTAGCGTAACCGGAGACGAAAGTGTATTGAAAGTTTTTTCATTGGCTGAAAAGAGCGCGCTGATTTTGAAATGCTTTCTTAATAGACATTTTTAAATTTCGCCCGCCTTTTTCTACCAATCACACAAATTGCTTCATCGTCACTTCCGTCTCCGGTTTGTCAACAGGCTAGTGGAAGGGGGCACGTGTCCTAACTCTCTTTATAGGAACTCTAGCTAATCCTTAATCGCAAGAATGAGAGGAAGCAGGACAGACATATATGTCTGTCCTTCTTCCTCTCATTTTTACGATTAAGGATTAGCGATTACGACTCAATCTCAAATACTTACCTCTTTTTTTTGTTTGAATTGACGTTGAATGACTGGAGTTCGCATTATAATAAAAAGAATTGAATGTTAAGTGTGAAAATGACGTTTGCGTAAAGGAAATATAAAATTTTGTTAAAATGTGAAAAAAGTGAAATGTGAAATGTTACCGACAGAAACACACTAAATCAAATGGTAATGTTCAAATTCAGTGGTTTCTGTCGGTGAAATTTCACATTTGACTTTTTTCACATTTTGAAAAAATTTTATATTTCCTTTACGCAAACGTCAATTTCACACTTCGGAACATTCAATTCTTTTGAATAGGTTGCGAACTCCAGTCATTCAACGTCAATTCAAACAAAAAAGAGGTAAGTATTTAAGACAGCAGAAATTATTTGGCGTAACCTACGATCTCGGTTTACACGCGAAAAAATACTTTCTTTTTTAGTGGGCATTTAAAAGTAACTCGTTTGTGCCTTTGGAATAAAAAGTATCGTAAGGAACATATATGCCTAATTATATATGTTCATATATGATCATATAGAATTCCAAAATTACCTGGTTTTTATAGGTCAGAACCGTCGATATGGTTTTCTCAGGCAGAACTTATGTTCGATTACGCTCATTTAACTTCGGAAAGAGCTAGAGCAGGGACGGTGATTTCAGTTTTCGACTTCGAAATTGTAATGTCGATTACCGATTTGATTCAAGCGGAGCCACCGAGAACTCAACTTTATTCGGAAATTAAGCAGAGATTAATTTCAAATTTTTCTGTCTCATCGGAAGCTCAATTACGGCAATTGTTAAAGGGTGAAGTACCTGGCGACGGCAAGCCTTCCCTTATCCTTAGTCGCATCCGAAACTTAAGTCAGGGTAAATGCTCTGATGACATAATTAAAGCCGTATTTTTGGATCAGCTTCCCAGCTCATGTAGAGGAGCCTTATGTATTAGTGAAGTCGAAGAGTTAGAAAAATTAGCTGAGATGGCAGATCGCTTCATGGAAGGCTGGTGTGGAATCGTGTTCTGCTGTTGCAATACCCGCTTACAACATCGATGATTTAGTTAACAAAATAAACGCGCTTACTTCTCGTTTTGAATCTTTCGAGTCCCGAAATAAATCAAATAATAAATCAAACAATCAGGGCCGAAAATTTCAAAAAAATCGTCCCGAAGCTTCATTCGGTAATAGTAAAAAACAGATAGCTTCCGAAAATCGCATATGTTATTACCATAAAAAATTCGGAAATAACGCATACAAATGTGTCGGTCAATGCATTTTCAAGAGTTCAAAAAACTCGGAAAACTAGATATGCCGCAGCACGTCGACTCAATTTTTGAGGTCACAAGTAGTAAAAGAATGCACGTTAAAGACAGAGAATCAAGATTGGTTTTTCTCGTCGATACTGGTTCAGACGTGTCCCTAATTCCAGCTAACGCTAGGACAAAGTTTCTTCCTCCCCTATATGCGCTTTACGCCGCGAACAATTCGCGCATAAACGCATATGGAGAGAGAAGAGTGATCCCCAACTTTGGCTTAAGACGAAATATGCCTTGGAAATTTTGCGTCGCGTCAGTTCCGTATCCAATTTTAGGTGCCGATTTCCTGGCCAATTATGGACTTATAGTAGATTTGAAATCGCGAAAATTAATAGATCCCGTGTCCAATTGTTATTCTTCCTGTCATTTAAAAATTGCCTCTATACACGGTGTTAGCACAATTGATAAAACCTCACCGGTTTCTCATATTTTGATTAAATATCCGGAGATTACAGGGTTATCGCAAAAGCCAACTTTTCTTTCTCAAGAAGTGTACCATTATATAGCCACTTCTGGTCCACCTTTAGCACAACGAGCTAGACGTTTGTCTCCCGACAAACTAAAAGCTGTTAAATACCAATTCAGTGACATGATGCACCAAGGCATTTGTAGACCTTCATCTAGTCCGTGGGCGTCACCAATTCACTTGGTACACCGAAAAAAAAATAAACTTGGATTGAGAGGAATCCTCTCATTTTGATGCGAATTTTCCTCTACAATATGGCCTCTAAAGGATTCTCTCATTTTGAGAGGATACTCTCATTTTGATGCGAATTTTCCTCTCAAAAGTAGAGGATACTCTCAAAACAATGTAAAAACGTGAGAGGATTTCACGAAAGGAATGTTACTCTCTTTAGAAGAATATTTTTTTTTCGGTGTACCCAAGAAAGACGGACAATGGAGAGTCTGCGGCGATTATACCCGGCTGAACGCAGTCACAACTCCAGATCGCTTTCCAATTCCTTACCTGCATGATTTTGCAGCTAATCTCCGAGGCAGAACGTGCTTTTCTAAACTGGACCTGCATGCGGCATATCATCAAATTGCAGTTTTCCCTGATGATGTTGCTAAGACGGCGGTAATTACGCCTTTCGGCCTTTTTGAATTTTTATCAATGCCTTTTGGTCTGCGTAATGCAGGCCAAAGCTTCCAGCGTTATATTTTCCGCGCTATCGGTGACTTAGACTTCGTATTCGCCTATCTTGATGATATTCTCGTAGCATCCTCTGATTTCGTGGAGCACGAGAAGCATCTCAATATAATTTTTGACAGACTCAAAAAATTCTGTCTTCGTTTAAATTTATCAAAATGTACTTTTGCAGTACCAAATATAGAGTTTTTAGGCTATTTTATCAATCAGTATGGTATTAAACCAACTGAAGAAAAAATTAAGGTAATTGCCGAGTTTACTAAGCCGCGAACTATTAAAGATTTAAAATGCTTTCTGGGTTTGGTTAATTTTTATAGGCGTAATCTGTGCCATACCGCTCAGATTCAAGGACCCTTATATTCTTTTTTCCGAGACTCAAAAAAAAACGATCAACGAAATGTTGACTGGTTCCCTGCTGCAGAGGAAGCTTTTAACAAGATAAAGGACGAATTAAGTAGAGCCACATTGTTAGCACATCCTTCCAATGATGCACCTACTCCTCTGGTGACAGATGCTTCCGACTCCGGGTTAGGCGCGTCCCTAGAACAATTTTTGGAAGATTGCTGGCAACCTCTCGCCTTTTTTCTAGAAAGCGTACGATAGGGAGTTAACCGCTATTTACAAAGCAGTAAAATACTTTCGCTATGTCTTCGAGGGTCATAACTTCAAGATCTGCACCGATCATAAGCCTTTAGTGTATGTTTTTCAGAAAAATTCTGAAAAAACCTCTCCTCGGCAACAAAGACAGATCTCTTTCTTGTCCCAGTTTACGAATTTAATTGAACATTTGTCAGGTAAAGACAACGTAGTTGCGGACTGCTTATCCAGAGTTGAATCGGTAGCAATGCCTTCCGAATTTAATCTTGCCGAGCTTGCGCAGGCTCAGGAAGATGACGAGGAACTGCAGATCCTCATGAAGGACGGCAAAAATTCGTTGAACCTATAAAGAAGATCGCTTGGGGTGCTGATCACACTTCACTGGTTTGCAACGTTTTAGATGATACCTTGCGTCCGTTTATACCGCAACCGTTTCGCGAGCGTGTGTTTTACCTGTTCCATAATCCAGCTCATCCGGGTGGAAAAGTCACAGACAAAATCATACAAAAACGCTATGTATGGCCGGGAATGAGTAAAGAGATTAAAGAAAGATGCAGATCTTGTATTAAATGCCAGAAAGCTAAAGTCACCCGACATACTACAATGCTTCCATCGCAATTTGTCGCTCCCGATAGCCATTTTCACGACGTTCACGTGGATATAGTTGGGCCGCTGCCAATTTGCGAAGGTTTTAGATACATTCTTACCATGATATATCGCGCCTTCGTGGATACGTGGATACGTGGATATCACGTTTCGGATCTCCAGAAATTTTGTCTTCAGATCAGGGTAGCCAATTTCAGTCCCAGATTTTCTCAGCTTTGCTAAAATTGGCTGGTTGTCAGAGAATAAGAACTACGCCTTACCACCCTTCTTCAAACGGGTTAATTGAGCGTTGGCATCGACGTCTAAAATCCGCGCTTATCTGTCATACCGACCAAGATTGGATTCTTCGAACTTAGTTTTTGAGATATCGCGATATTCAGTTTCACAGAGATTTATATGTACATTGATATGTTTATATTTTAAATACCTTCTGTCAGCGAAGCAGTAGGCGCTTATTATTTTCTTGTTCTCTCGCGCGCAAATTGCAAATTTCGCAAAAGATTTTTTTTGTTATACATATTTATATATCGTTTTTTAAAATTTTTGACTACATTTTACCAATGTTAAAATTTATGATTTGTTATTTTTTTCAGTCACTTCGATAATTCTTTTCTTTAGAATTTGTTAAATTGAGATAGATAATTTAGAGGTATTAACCATGTGACCCTTATCACTCAGGTACCTTTTTGTATAACCTGTTGTCAATTTTAAGGTCGTTTACACTTGGGGGGAGTACTGTGGAGACTCTAATATCCTAATTTGCGCTCTCTTTAATAGCGAGATAGAGAACAGCGAGTTCTCACTCTAAAGCAAGCGAGACAAGATAAGGTAAATTGACGAATTGTATGAATGCGTATGATAAGAGTTTAGTCAGGTGGAAACCACGAAATATACCGGTCACTTAAATGTCCGGTGATATACAAGTAAAATAAAGTGACTTGAATTAATCCTTAAAACTAGTGTATGATTATTTAATGAACACATATGGTGGGGAACCCTTCTGAGAATAATTAAATATTAAAATAATTATTTATGGGAGTCAAATCCCCATAGACTGAAACTGACAGACTTTTTGCGTAGAACAAGATGACGCTATCTATGTGTTTCCGTCGGAAGCTTCTTATATATCATGGTAAACGAAAATCACGACTCAAGTAAAGTTCCGGGTTGGTGGGTCTTTTGAGATATTTGTATGACAAAAAATTGGCTGGTTTTAAAAAAAAAATTATCAAAGGGCAAATTTTCAGCTAAGGAGGGCACTGTCATTTTGGTCATCGATCCTCCTTAAAATAACCGAATCATTTCTTTTCTCTTAAGTAAGTTTCATTTTCTAGATAGTTTCTATTAACAGATTTTCTTTTTCTTCCAGGATACAGATTTGGAATTATGTCAACAAAAATATTTTTATCGACAGTAATACGAAAATTTGTTTTCATTAAAGATAAGATTTTACCGTTGACAGACATAAAACTGAAAGAAGAGATTTTTTTGGTACCCATTAATCCAATAAATGTTAGAATAGAAAGCAGAAAATAAAATAGATAGGATATAGAAACAGAATTGGCCAGTAGAAGTAAACAGTCTCCGCACGCAATTAGAAATCTAGAGATTTCTCAATCATCTCATAATCGGAAAGCATTATAATATTCCAATGTAAAATAAAAGGTTCACTGACAATGAGAGAAGAGTTTTCGTTCGTCAAAGCCAAAATGCATTAAGTTAAGTACAATTTATCCTAATCATCGTACATAAAATAATTATGTTTTGGTATTTGAAAATAATATATACCTACTTTTAAATACCAATTAAATTATTGAAATTAGAAAAATTTTTCCAAGAGAAGGAAAGTTTGTTTTATCTTCGTCTTTTAAAACATGTTTTAAAAAATTGTCGTTAATAATTTTAATTAAAAAAAAAAAATTGTATATTAGCAAATTGGATTGTCTTTTAACTTAGGTTGTTATTTGTTTTTAATTGTTATTTTATTAACATACTTGGTAAGAATAAGAATAGATTCGAAAAGGTACTGAGAATATTTCAAATACACTCACATATAATCATCGTATCCTGAGGCAAACAAAAATTAATTTTAATTTACCATACTAACAATCATGGGTGTAACTACGTTGGGTCAGGAAGGGGCAGCTGCTCCCCCTACCCCCCTAGAAAGACAGTTTTTATGAGAGAAAGGGATAGAATTATAGTGCTATCTCTCTTACTCCCATATAAAACTGAGAAAGTCACGAGGCGCATGATTTCACTCGAAATCTTAAAATCAAGCCAAGAGCTCGAAGTTGGAAATAAAAATCACCGATTCTCACCATAGAGATATAAGAATAGAGCGCGCAAGAGGCCTCTTTTTGCGTGAGATGGTTCTCATTGGATAGAAAGAGTCAGGTAGCGTCCCAAGCACCTCTTGACGCCTCTTGTCTTACTAACATTAAGAATGAGTTAGACAAGCTGCGACAAGGGGTGCTTGGAACAGAGGTTTTCTCTTTTTATGAATCTCTCTATGATATTCGAACATTCGGAAATTCGACAAAATAGATATTCGACAATTTGGAAATTCGACAATTTGTAAATTCGATAAAATGGATATTCGAGAATTTGGAAATTCGACAGTTTGGACATTCGACAAAGTGTTTATTCGACAATTTGGAAATTCGAAAATTTGAATATTCGTCGATTTAGAAAGTCGAAAAAGTAGATATTCGACAATTTTGAAATTCGACAATTTAGAAATTCGACAAAATGGATATTCGACCAAATGGATGTTCGACAATTTGGAAATTCGACAATTTAGATATTCGATCATTTGGAAATTCGACAAAATTAAGTATATTCGATCATTTGGAAATTCGACAAAATGGATATTCGACCATTTGGATATTCGACCGTTTGGAGATTCGACTTTTTGAAATTCGACCTATTTGGATATTCGACCTTTTGGGTTTTTGGGAAATTTCCTGCACCCGCCGTCTCATGACAGCGTCAAAGCAGAAAGCGTTCAGCCAATAAAGGCCTAACCCCCTATCTACATGGAAGCTGATTCTGCGGTTATGCGTAAATACGCGGAACGTATAAACGCAGAATTGTGAGAGAGACAAGGACAGGCAATGTTTGTTAATGTTGCCGTCCTTTTCTCTCTCATTGGCTTTGTTGCGCGTTTTGACGCTTGACGCAGAATCAGCTTCCATGTACACTGTAAAAAATACTTCGGGAATATTACGTCAGTATTGTATTGTTACTTTAGAAACTTTCTGTAATATTACTGTTTGGCAAGTAGGAATAATACTACTCAACTTGTACTTCTACAGCTTTCAGCAATGTAATATTACATTTTTTAGTAAATGTACATTCAGGGTTGTGAATGTACTACTTTGGTAGTAGGTAATAAAATCACCTACTTCTATAGCAGGAATTTTACATTCGCAAACAATTTTACCAAGGGAATTAAAATCACAAGTTTGGTTGTTCATTTTACCACTTTGATATAGGTTATTTTACAGATAAAAATCTGTTTTTTTACGTAAGTGATAGTGGAAATATTCCATATTAAAAATAGTATTATTACTTTCAAACGTGAAAGTCCCACTACAGAAGTAGGTAAAAATCGCTCCTACTTCCATAGTGGTAAAATTACCGAATCATTTTTTTCAGTGTAGATAGGGGGTAAGCAGATAGAAATACGGTTACGGGACCAGAGCATGAGACAGAATATTATATGCCTAACGCACAATGAATCGTAATCGCTAATCCTTAATCGTAAGAATGAGAGGAAGTAGGACAGACATATATCTCTGTCCTGCTTCCTCTCATTCTTACGATTAAGGATTAGCGATTACGATTCGTTGTGCTTTAGGCTATACGTAAAGAACCTCGAGTTTTCTACATTTACCCATCCCTGCTCGGAACGTAAATATGTTAATAACGTAAAGAACCCACGTAAATTTTACATTATATATTTTATGTTCACACCCTGGTCAAATACTACCTGTACTCAGGGATGTGGATATATAATACATAATGTATTATACATGGTTTTCTACACGTATAATACTATGTTTTATACATCGATAGTTTTCTACATACTTCATGTATTATACATCTTGACTTACGACATGCAGGATTTTCGAATTTTGTGATGATAAATACATTTTTAATAGCGATAAGTCATACATAAATGTTGGAAAATATAACAATTTATTTGTTATTAAAGTTAATTAATCAGTGTCAACAAACATTTCTATGTTGAATTGTTGATAATAATTTGAAAGAGCAACAAAACCAACAAATTAAAGAGTTTTTTGTATGCGAAATTAAAATTTAAAATATGAATTAATGCATCATTTATTTAATAATATGAATAATGAAAGATTAGTCGCGTACAATATTGAAAAATTTAAATAGATTTATTTGATTAAAATTATTTTTAAATGTGTTAGAAATTGCCATGTATAAAACTAGGTTTTCTGCAATTTTCTGCGTATAATACGTTTTCTACGTATTATACGTAGAAAACCTCGAAGAAAGCACTTTTACCCATCCCTGCCTGTACTACCACAGTCCCACTACCGATAGTAAATACCGGTACATTCTAATTGGTTTATTTGCTTTTAAAAAATAACAATGGAAAATAAACATGAATTTGATGAAACTGAAAATATTATTGATATAAAATATGATTTTGCTACCAAAGAGAAGCAAGAAGCACGTGCATTTTTGCGTGAACGATTTCTTCGAGTAATTACCGGTGTGGTTGGTAAGTATAGCAAAGAAAAACGAGTCAAGAGTTAAAATAACAATATAATTAATGCTTAGGAGAAAATCCGATTATTCAAGCAAGTTTTCAGTAATTATATATAAATTGAATACCATAAATGTGCTAAAAATTACTATATATTTTTGAGACTATAACCTAAAAGGAAACATTACAAAAACTTTGAAAAGCAGAAAATGTTTATGTAAATTTTTCTAACCAACATGTTTTTTAACATTTTTTTTGTTGGTTTCAAAAGATATAATTTGTTAATAATTATAAATAATTGTAATTTTAATAATTGCACATCTAACATTATAAACCGAAAATTTGATTATTAAGTTGTAATTACCGACGAATACCAAGTTGTAATCCTACTTAGTCTGAATAATCAAGTTTCTATACTGTATTAGAAAAAATGAATGAATAGTTGTCAAGATTTTTATTTCATGCATTATATTTTTTTTTCGATTATTCCATCGAATAAAAAATCTATAAAAATGAGCTAAAAAGAACACAAATCCAATCGTTATAAAAATTAGTGAAATGAAAATAGTGATACTTAATTATCACATAAAATAAAATGTTCATAAACTTATATTTTGCTTTATGAACAGAACATATGACTAAAAAACTGGAAAAACGATAATTGGTTTTGAAAAAAGTTAAACATTTATTTGAAGTCACTAAAATTACGACAAAATATAGTTCGAAGAAATCAAACATTATAAATTTAGATCTAATAAATAGTTTCTCCAAAAGAGATTAACAAAAATTCATTCGCTTCAATTACAAGAATCACTATTTATATATTGTATTATTTGTTTAAACTACTAAATTGAAACAAATCTGTTTGACTAGGTAAACAAGCAGAATTTTTTATGCACGAAAACACCAAAGTTTCTGCAGAATTTCGGGGTTGCGATACAGACTGCCTCGAAGTATTTGTCCGAAATTTAACGACGCCATTGGGAAAAATACCAGCAGCGATTCTGAGATCCTCGGATATAATTTTTGTAGAAATTAAAGAATTAACTTTTTCATAAATTGAATGAAACTGGCTAATCAAATGTTAAATATATCTTAAATATCAAAAGGTTTTTTAAAATAGTTATAAGTTAATCAATATGTCTTGAATTTGTAAGATTAATTTTATTACATATATCAAATTGGCAGTAGAATAACTTTTAAGCAATTATTTATGTACATATATTATTTCTAAGATCTTCGCATAGTTAACATTGTATTTATTTCGGATATAATGCGCCTTAAGTGATCAATTATCTCTTTGAGATGCCTGTTTTTTAAGATGACTTGCTGTAACAATAAAAAAAATACATTTTTAGTATTTTTTATTTAAAATTAAAAATTGCTATAAGTCTTTTGTGCCCTTATTGACATTCTTTTTTTAATTGGTGCAACTATTCAGTACACTATTTTTGAAATAATAATAATTCGAATAATTCCATTTATAAAAAACTAAAAAACAAATATTTTGCACTTTATAATGTTCGAATTATTCACGAAAATAGTGCTGGAGTTATTTATTTTTTTACTCAATGTTTTATAAAATATTAATTTTTATTAAAATATCGAAAATCACAAAAAAAAATTTAAAAAAGGTCATGTTGATTCTATTCTAATTAGTTTTGTTGCAAATTTTTAAAATATTTAATAATACTTTTGATACTATTTTTCCTTTCAGAATTGAGTCCAAAGCTTCCAATTTACTTAATTTTTATTTTTTTTCTTTCAATTATACGAAAGCAGGCTTCACAGGCCTATTTTCCCTAAAAGTCCTCTATTTTTGACATTTTTCCCTAATATCCCCTATTTCTAACAAAAACTGGGACTTTGTCAAAAAAAAAAAACTTTATAAAACTTTTGATCCCAAACTTGAACTTATTTAAAGTTTAAAATTACAATTATTTCAAAATTTAACAGTTAAAATTCAAAAATGAATTACTATCTAATTCATTTTAACTTCATTTAAATCTTCCCGATACTTTACAAATTTTCTAACTTTATTATAAATTCTTCGCTTCATAATTTTTTTATCATTGTTTCACTTATTAATAATTATTTTTCTAATTTAATAGTTATGTTTCTATTTCTTTGAAATTTTTAATATACATCTTTTTATCAAAAAATTAACATTTTTTCTTATAATTTCTTATTTTGAAGAAAAAAACAATGTCAGTATTTTGTTATTATTATTTCTTTTCTATTTTTATAAAATTTCTTAATCCTAATAACTTTTTAAAAAATGTTCTTTTATTTTTTTTCACATTGTAGATTTTATTCTTTTTACGCAAAGTATTTCAGGTTATTTTAATATAATTTTAAAATTATAACATTTCGAAAAATTTATCAATATTTCTATTGATTTTATCATTTAATTTTATAATTTAATTGAGCAGGGAAGTATAAATTTGTTTACATAATATTCCTTTTTAAATTTTCTTAAATTTGTGGATAAATTTCTAAATTTTTAAAGAAATTCATTATTCTATTTATACAATTTTTACATATTCTTATTTTATTCTTACTATTTTTTATTTTGTGGTTCATTTTCCACTGTTTTTATATTTTTTTTAATTTTCTCATAGTTTATTAAACTTTTTTTTCAAGATTTTCTCCCATTTTCAAGTTTTTTTTCTCTTTTTTTATTTTATCTCTTTAAATATTATTTGATTTAAATTAACTAATAATCCAGTCGTAAATTTACCAGAATTTCAATTTATTAAAATATAATGACATTCAAATTTGAGTCGATTCAAATTCTTATTCTTTTGAGAATTGTTTAGCTTTTAAGAAATATGAAAAAAAATTAGTTTCTAGTTGTTTTATGTACGTATTTATAAATAAAATATTTTTTAACATAAAAGTTAATAACTTTTAAAATTTGGACTAGAAAATGCTATTGTCTTGCAAATTAATTATTAGAATATATAATTTATTTACCTTTATTTATTAACTTTTTAAAGTACCCTAAAAGTGCCCTATTTCCCCTAAAATATTCTTCATTGTCACTGTGAAGCCTACAAAAATACATATAGTTACAAACCTCCATGACTTCTTTGCTTTCCTCATATACAAGTCGATAAGCTTCAGAAGACTTCTTTTCATCAGACTTCATGTCCCATTCTTCTTTGAGTGGAATGAGACTTTCGATGTGTGTATACTCCATTCCCGATTGACAACTTTCATTGCATTTTTCGTAAATTAATCTCAGTCGATTGAATAATAAATTTAATGATCTCAAGTGTTCTGCTACTTTTGCTTTCTTATCATTTGCCAAAGTAGAACCCTGCGCTGTTCCTATAAATACAAATAATATGCGTAAGTAATAAAAATTACATTTTTAAAAATAATTTTGCATTAAACAAATCACCACAATTTAATTCAAAAATTCTCCAACTTTAATACATAAAAAATTCGTATTCCTTGTTTAAAAACAAATCGATTGACCTAAAAAAAAACCTGTACGTTTGATAAATATTTTAAGAGTTATTCACAATTAAAAAATCAACTTTTTTGTCAACATTTTTTCTATTTTTTAAATTTAACTTAATATATTAATTTTCTTTTCAATTTTTTCATTCTTTATCAATTTTTGTATCTTTAAACTTTAAAGCAAAAATGTATTTTATCAACATTAACCATTTCTTAGAAATGTTCTTTTCCTAATTTAAAAAAGAATTGTCCGTAAATTCTTTTAAAGCTAAAATTTTAAAAATATTTTTTTGATTTTAGTTGTTTGTCATTCTTGTGTAATTTTAATTACATAACCTGAAAATGAATTTGACTAATAATTAGTTACTTTTTACTAAATGATTAGTAGAAATATAACTATTTGAATTAGTGACTGATTTTTTGCTTTCAAATTAGTTATTTTCAACTAATTCAGATTTAGAGAGTTCAATTATTTTATTCAATGATCCTCGTCTTTTTTCAATTGGCAATTATTTTTTTGAACTTTCAATATAATTTTTTAATTATCTTCTATAATTTTCAATTGATTTCATAAATTTTCATTTATTTTTCTAAAATTTTTACTATAGTTTTTTACAGTTTTTAATTGACAACTTAATATTCTTCTTCAATTTTGTACCCTATTATCCTTTCATTTTTTTTAAAATTATTTTGTTCTGTTGTCGACTATTCTCAACAGCTTTCGAATTTTTTTTTCAATTTTCAAGTATTTTTCTTAATATTTAATTAATTTAGTAATTTTTCTTTTAATTATCAATTATTTTTTTACAAATTTAATTTAATTCTTTAATCTTCAATTTATTTCTTCAATTTTTAATATTTTCTCCAATTATAATTCTCCTCATTTTCAATTATTTCTTTCAATTATTAATTATTTTCCACAATTTATAATTATTTCCTACAACTTTTTCAATTATTCTCTTAAAATTTTATAATTATTCTTTTTTTTTCAATTTTTTTGTTTTGCTGTCTATTAATCTAGCCATTTTTTGAATTTTGTTTCCATTTTTCTATTATTTTCGTCATATTTAAAATATTTTCTTCAATTTTTCAATTATTTCTTTCAATTATTAATTTTTTTCGCAATTTTCAATTATTTTCTACAAATTTTTTAATTTACAATTATTCTTGAAGTTTATAATTATTCTTTAATATTTTGTTCTGTTAACAATTATTCTCGACAGTTTCCTAATTTTTTTTCAATTGTTAATTACTTTCTTAAAATTTAATTTGATTCCTTAATCTTTGATTTATTTCTTCAATTCTTAATTATTTTCTTTTCTCAATTATTATTTTTAATTTGAAATCCCAGTCTTCAATTTTCAATTATTTCATTCAATATTTAGTAATTCTTAACTTTCTTCAATTATCAATTATTTTTTTGAAATTTTAATTTAATTCTTAAATTTTCATTTTAATTCCTAAACTTTCAATTTATTTCTTAATTTTTTTTATTATTTTCTTCAAATTTTAATTTTTTAGTTTTCAATTATTTTCTTCTATATTCTACAATTTTCAGCTTCTTTAATTACTTTTTTTCAATTTTTAATTATATTCTTTAAATTTTAATTCTATTTTTCAATTTTTTTCGATTTTTAATCCAGTCGTTCAATTTGTAATTATTTCCAACAATTATTCCTATAAGTTTCTTAATTTTTCTATTTTCTTAATTTCTTAATTTAATAATTCTTCCATAATTTTTTCAATTATTATTTTAGTTTTCTATTAAACTAATCATTTTTCGAATTTTGTTTTTAATTGTCAATTTTTTTGGTCAGTTTTCATATATTTTTTTAATTATTCTAGTCATTTTTCCTTATTTCTTACAATTATTAATTATTTTCTTCGATTTTTAAATGCTTCCCGAAATTTTTCAATTATTTCCTGCAATTTTTTCAATTTTCAGTTATTTTCTTAAAATTTTATAATTATTCTTGGATTTTTTCAATTTTTTTGTTCGTCTGTGTATTAGACTAGCCATTTTTTGAATTTTGTTTTTAATTGTTCATTATTTTCGTCATTTTTCAGATATTTTCTTTAATTTTGTAATTATTCTCGTAATTTTCATTATTTATTGCATTTGCAAAAATTTATAGGTTTAAATTACTAAAAACAATGAAAAGTTTTTCGCGTGTTAATATTACTACTTATTTTATATTTGGTCATGGAATTTGATGAAAAATGGTCTGGATAACCTGGAAGTCATTGAATATTGAAATTTTGAAAACGTAGCAACCCTGTTTTAAACACATTCCAGTTTGTTGTTTATTATATTTTTTGTCACCTTTCTGTCACCTTTTCCAGGGAAAAATTCACCTTTTTTAAGATAAAAGGTACTGTGATGCCTGATATATATTTCAAAATATTTTTTGTAATTTTCTCATTTTTGCATTAAGGGTCTGTTTTTTAAAAATAGATTTTCTCTATTAAAATAATGCATTTTTCTAGTTTTTTTTTTTCATTAGGTTGAATCCATTTCAAATCATGCAGACCGACTAACTTCAAGTTGTAGATTTAACTGCCACTGAAATATGTTATTCTTTATGAAAAATAAAGACACTCGTATTTTTTTATTTTTCAAAGAAATTATTTTTAACGAAGTTATGCGCATTTGAATTTTGAACCAGAAAACTCAAAAGAACAGTAAAAAAAATTGTTTCGCTTGTAATTTTTTGGCTAATTTATATAATCAAATTATTTTTCTTGGGTCTTTTGAGTGGTCTTGTATTCTTCAAAATCCTATTTGAAATTTGTAAAAAGTTTCAAAATTAACGAAATGGGGGGTGATTTTCTGAAAATAAATAAGGTCCATTTTCTCAAAAACCCCAGCTTTTTTTTGTCTCAAAATTTTACCAGAAATTCTTACTAATATGACAACTAATTCCCATAAGTTTCAAGCTTGCTAAACCATACTGGCAGCCAGGAGAATTTTTTTTTGAAAAATATTTTTTTACTTGCTTTTGGATTGTTGGAGGGCAAGTTCAAAAACAAATGAAATGTTATGAATCAAACTGAAGTAAGTTTGTTTATAACCAACAATTATAGATTTAAGTAAAAGAATTTTCACAAAATTTCAAACTAATATTACCATAGACTCGAACTGCAAAACATGATTTTGTAAAAATTAAATAAACGTATTTTAAATCATATATCAAATATATATCCAAAGTTCACTTAAAATAAATGTTTAATGTGCAATAAAAAAAATTATTTTATATTTTGAAATGTTATTTATAATAAATGCAAAAAATATATTTACAAATTTTACTGTATAAAAACGCTTCTTATTTTTAAATACTGAAAATTTCAAAACATTTATAAATTTGAATTAAAACAGTTTTTAATACCTTAAAACGTACTTAAAAATAAAATTTTAAATCTTTATTTCTTCAAATTGGAATTTATACAATATTAAGTCTATTGAAATATATAAATTATCTAATATTATAAATTCACAAGAATTAATATCATAATATTATCTGTTAGCAAAAACTTTTAAGTAATCTTTTAAATTAAAGTACCTTTAAAATATATTTTGTATGATAACAAATTGATTTTAAAGAAAATCTCGAAAGTACGCTCCCATTAGAATCGTAACATTTAAAAAACAATTTCTCTTCGAAGTTTTCTAAGAATTAAATATTAATTAGTTCTAATGATATTAAAATTAAGAAATTTTACAGGGTTTAATGTTTTAAACCTATGGTAATATTAGTTTGAAATTTTGTGAAAATGCTTTTACTTAAATCTATAATTGTTGGTTATAAACAAACTTACTTCAGTTTGATTCATAACATTTCATTTGTTTTGGAACTTGCCCTCCAACAATCCAAAACCAAGTAAAAAAATATTTTTCAAAAAAAAATTCTCCTGGCTGCCAGTATGGTTTAGCAAGCTTAAAACTTATGGGAATTAGTTGTCATATTAGTAAGAATTTCTGGTAAAATTTTGAGACAAAAAAAAGCTGGGGTTTTTGAGAAAATGGACCTTATTTATTTTCAGAAAATTACAAGCGAAACAATTTTTTTTACTGTTCTTTTCAGTTTTCTGGTTCAAAATTCAAATGCGCATAACTTCGTTAAAAATAATTTCTTTGAAAAATAAAAAAATACGAGTGTCTTTATTTTTCATAAAGAATAACATATTTCAGTGGCAGTTAAATCTACAACTTGAAGTTAGTCGGTCTGCATGATTTGAAATGGATTCAACCATTATATTTATTAACGGTTCTGAGAAATGGAGACTCGGATAGTTCAATATTCTAACAAAATGGAGATTCGAGAAGTTAAAAGTTTTGACAAATGGAGTTTCGGAAAGTTCATTATTCTAAAAATTAAATTTCGGTCTATTGGAAATTCTGTCAATTGAGTTTTGGAGAAAAAGATGGCGACCCTTTTAATTAATGCATAAATTATGAGAGAATTTAACATACCATTAGAAGGCTGAAGAGTCTTTAAAACTTGAAACAATTCGTGGGTCCTGGTAATAATCTCCTGAACTGTTTCTTGTCCAAATCTACAGAGACTGGCAGTATTGATATCTTTGCCGGGTTGTTTTTGTGCTTGAGGTGGTTGAGTTGGAGGAACAGGAGTTTGAGGCGTAGAAGCTGTATTAACAGCCTGACTATTCTGCTGAACTAGGGCAATTTGTTGCTGTTGTTGTTGCATTTGCATTTGTTGTTGTTGCTGTTGTTGTTGCTGCTGCTGTTGTTGCTGCTGCTGCTGTTGCTGCAAATGCTGCATCTGTTGTAGAGCATTTGTCTGTTGCTGCTGTTGCTGTGCCAATACTTGCTGAGCACTAAGCATCCCCATAGGATTAGAACCAACTCCTGCGCCAACTCCAGGACCAAATTGTTGAGGATTTACCATTCCTGATATTAAAGAAAAAAACAAATTAAAATTGACGAACGTAATTGAAATTTGAGAAAAATAATTGAAGAATGATTAAGACAATGAAAAGTGTAAACAATAACTTAGATTTGAGATAATAAATGGAAATTTAGGAAATTAATTGAAAAATAAGTAATATATCTATAATTAAAAGGTGGACTTGAAAAAAGATAAAAGAAATTAAAATTGAGAAAAATAATTGAAAAATGAAATAAATAATTGAAAATTTAGGAATTTAATTAAAGAATAGTAAAAATAATTATTAAATATTGAAGAAATTGATTGCAAAATGATAACAATAATAATTGAAAATTGAAGAAAATTATTAAAATTTGAGAAAAATATTTTAAAATCTATGAAATCAATTAAAGAAAAAAATAATGAAAATAATAAAAAATTCGAGAAAATATTTGCAAAGTCATAAAATTAATTAAACATTGATGAAAATAATTGCAGAATAATAAAAATAATTGTAAATTGAAAAAATAACTTGAATTTTAGATAAATAATAATACAAATATTTAGAGAATTAATTAAAAAATAAGTGCAAAAATTACAGACTTTATTTGATATAAAAGAAAGTGAAAGAACATCATTTAAATACTTGAAAAATACAACTAATATTTAAAAACAATAAATAAAAATTGATGAAGCAAGAAACAGGTTTTTTAATATTGGAAAATATTTAAAAATTGATTATGGAAAACGATGAAAATAGTAAAACTGAAAATTAAATTAACAAGTTTGGTGAGTTATGTCCTTCCATTATTTAATTGGCATTAGTAATTCGATATTGAAGAAAAAAATTACAATTTAAAAGACAAACGTCATATTTTGTAAAAATAATAGAAAACTGACGTTAATATTTTAATATTTATTCATCTATTTCTATCCACGTTTTAAAAACTGAAGTGAAGTTAGTCTAAGTCCCTGTTATTTTATTGATTTTGACTCTCTTTATCAGGAAATATTTTGAAATTTAAATTGAAAGAATAAGGCAACCTTTTTCGTTAGTATTGTGTTGGTTTTTAATTGTTATTTGTGTAAAAAAAAAGTTTCGAAAAATGCTTTAAAAATTTATTATGGTTTTTGAAGAAGTTTAAAATATATACACATGCAATTAATTTCCTAAATTTGCAGTTATTATCTCAAATTTAGATTATTGTCATCAATTTTCCATTATATAACGATTTTATAATTATTTTCTTTTGCTTAAAAATAAATTCTGCAATTTTTCTTGATTTTCATCAATTATATTCATTATTTTGGCATTATTTTTAAAAATTTCAATTATTTATCCGATATTGCAATTATTTTCATCAATTTTCGTTATTTCTGCGATTTTGTAATTATTCTCTTTAATTATAATTTTTTAAGTAATTTTGTAATTATTATCACTTTCTAAACACATACTCTATGATTTTTTCAGTTATTTTTCTCAAATTTTATTAAACGTTTTCAATTTTTCATATTTAAATTATTTTCATCATAATTCAATTTTCTTTCTCAATCCTAAATTATTTTCAGCATACATATTTCAATTATTTTCTTCAATTTTTAATTAATTTTATCATTTTTCAATTATTTTTCTCGATTGTTAATTATTATTCTCATTTTCTAAAATTATTTTCTAAGATTTTTAAGTATTTTTCTGAAAATTCGAATATTTTATTCAATTTCTAATTATTTTCATTTGTTATCAGAATTTCAAATTCTTTTTATTAATTATCGTAAATTTCAATTATTTTTAGCTTTCTTCCAGACTTTTCTCCAATTTTTAGTTTTTCTCATTTTACAAAATAAATTTCTAAAATTTTTTAAGTATTTTTCTCAAATTTCTATTATGTTCTTCAATTTTTAATTATTTTTCTTTGTTTTCATAATTTCCAAAAGATTTTATTAATTATGGTAAATTTCAATTATTTTTAGCATTCTTCAAGTCTTTTCTCCAATTTTTAGTTATTCTCATTTTTTAAAATTATTTTTCAAGATTTTTAAGAATTTTTCTAAAATTTCAATTGTTTTCTTCTATTTTTAATTATTTTCATTTGTTTTCATAATTTCAAAATTTGTTTATTAATTATCGTAAATTTCAATTACTTTTAGCTTATTTCTTCAATTTTTTTCTCCAATTTTTAGTTCTTTTCTATTTTTTTAAATTTATTTCTTAGATCTTCCTATATTTTTTTCAAATTTCAATTATTTTTTCTTTATTTAAAAAAAATTCTGTAGTTTTTTCAATTATCACACTTAAATGTCATTTATTTTTTACAACTTATCATTGTTTGTATCATATTTTAATTATTTTCGGCAAGTTATAAAATCGAAAAACATTTTTCAATTATTTTCTAAAATTTATTTCCTTCAATTTTCAATTCTTTACATTTGTTTCATAATTTCAAAAAATTTTAACTATTTATCTGACTTTTCAATCATTTCATTATTTATAATATTTTTTATATTATTTTCTTCAATTTTCAATTATTTTTGTTCTTTTTCTCGTTCTTTTTCATAATTGCCAAAAAGTTTTTACTTATTTCTCTTTAATTAAAACTTGTTCTGTTCAATTTTAAATTATGTTTATCTTTTTTTATTTATTTTCTCTAATTTTTAATTATTTTCTTTTATTTCAATGAATTTCTGAAAGTTTTAGTATTTTTCTCAAATTTTGTTTAACTTTCCTTTATTTAAAATATTTTATGTAATTTGTTTAATTATTTTCCTAAATTTTAATTATTTTTTTTAATTTTAATTTATTTATCTCAATTTTTAACCTTGTTTTTTCAATTTTCAATTATTTTCTCTAATTTTTCACTATTCAATTTTCTTTTAATTTACTTTCAATATTCTCAAGTATTTTTCCTCAAATTTAAATTATTTTCTTTATGTTTAAAACATTTTTATGATTGTTTAAATTACTTTTCCCAATTTTTAATTGATTTCATTTTTTTTCAATTAATTTGAAAAATTTGCAATTATTTTGTTTAATTTCAATTATTTTTTGCAATTCCTTTTAATTCTAAAATATAAATTTTGTCGTAAATAAATATTTATTTTATTTATATTAATTGATTTTTAAATATTATATTTAAAATATTTATTTCTTCTTATTAGATAAATATTATTTACCGATTTGTTATATTTATTATTGTATTTTATAAATTCTAAAATGTATGAAAAACTAATCGCGTTTTATTTTGCTAGTTAATAATATAAATAATTAAACTAATTTGATATTGAAGGAAATAATTAAAACTGAAAAAGTTTTATTTGAAAAAATTAAACAATATAATTGAAACTTGCGGAAATTGAATTAAAAATTTAGGGGGAAAATTGAAAAATAATTAAAATAATTAGAAATTAAAGAAAATTTTTGAAAAATGATAAAAATAGTTAAAAATTGTAGCACGTAATTGAAATTATAATAGCTTATTATAATAAGATTTTAGCAATAAAATAAGGTAACTTAACAATGTTTTTTTTTGAAAGAATATAAATAATTTCAGTGTAAAAATGAAAAAAAAACCGTTTCTGAATGTTGAAAAAAAGTTAACCTAAAATGTATTTATAGTTTTCATGAAAAATAAAAATTTTTTAAAAATCGTAAATGTGTTATTATCAATTTTTAAAGCTTAAAAAATAATATATGCCACCACGACAATTTGATTTTATTTTCAAGAATAATTATCAAGGAAATGTATTACGGGTAAAAAGCTGTTTCACAACATATATATTTTAAATAAGAAAGGATTATCTACTGTTGACAGGAGGTAATTTTTTATTAAATTTTTATCGTATTATAAAAATGCTTGTTACAAATGAGTTATTAATTTTAGGTCCATTTTGCTGATTGTGATAATTAATTGAATAGATTAGCTTCATTTTAGTGTTAAACATTTTATTAATTACTTCATCCTGAAATAATTACATCTGTTGGAAATTTTTACTATCTACTGTTGGGCGATCTCCCCTAATTAAATTTGTAATCAATGAAATTGCAAATTAATTGAAGTTCGAAGAAATTAAAAAACTAAAAAGTTATAATTTTGACAAAATTGTACGTAAGTGGTAAATGATTTAAAATTTAAAAGAAAAAAACAATTAATAACAAACTTTAGGTGTGGACAGAATGAATGAATGATTTAATGAGCATGATGAGCATTAATGATTAGTAAATAAAAATTAACACCAACCACCTTGTTGCGGTCCCATCAGACCAGATACCATTTGGCCTCCTCCAAATTGTGTTCGCATTGTCGATTGTTGAGTATTTGGAAATCCTGTTGGAAAAGGATGTTGCTGTCCTGCCATTTTGTTCTTTTGTTAAAAAGTCTGTAACAGTTTTTATTTAGAGTTAAATTAACTTTTTAATATAGGTATTTATTGAGATAAAATTCAATAAACAAAATGTTGCAATTTTTCAGAAAACATACTTTATTTATTAAAACCTTATGTACGTTTTGAGATTATAAACAAATCTTGTTATTTGCAATTTAATTAACTTCAAGTTCATTTTACTCAAATCTTAGACTTCTCCAAATAACTGACAAAAAATATAATTTCCAATGAATTATAATTTTTATTGGTCAAATTAATTATTATCAAATAAAATTGTAATCGATTCCAAATTTAAAAACAACCAAGTTTTAATCCTTACAAATTTAAAACGATCACAATTCCAATTCATTTAAATTTGCAATTAAAAGTGAATTTGGTAGATAGAAATTTATAAAATTATAGAAATTTCAATCTATGTAAATATTAGTCTATTGAAATTTCATATTATCCAAATTTTTAACAATTTAAGTTTCAACTGATTCAAACTCGATTTATTAATACAAATTATCAAATAGTCAAAATTTAAATAGACACAAATCAGTTATTTTGAATATTTTATTTTTGTTATTGTTTACTGAAGTGAATTAGAATAAAACTCTTTGCAATCAGTATATCAATATTTTGAAAGTTTATAAAAGTATAAAAAATTTGAGTTATTATACGGGCGATTCTACTGAAAGTGACTTTTTGGATGTCCCGATTAATTTTATAAAAACTATTCAGAAATAACTATTGTCAATATTCATAGTTAAAATTTAGCATTTACTTAGTATTATAAAAAAAATGAGCCATTTGGCGAAACAAATTAAATAAAAAAACAACACGTCTTCTATAACCATATTAAGTTTTTGAAAGTTTTCTTCTATTTTTTTTAATTTTTAAAAATTAGTTTTAGAATCTTGAATGTTTTTTTTATTTTTATGTAAATGTTTATAATTTTTAGCTTGCAGATTTCTGGATAATAAAAGTCTGAAACTTTGTCTTCTATTAGTAAAAATTCAAATTCATCTTCAAAGCCTTATTTTTTAGTGAATGAAATTTTTTAAATGTTAACATCATATTATTAAAATTGTAGTAAAATGTTTTCATAAATAACATAACTTTTTCTTGCATATGCCCTCATTCTTATAAAAATAAGAAAATTATCATTTTTTCATCTCCGAAGCCTTTTTCTTGAATCTATTAAGATTTATTTTGTTTTCAATGTTTTGAAGAGTTTAACCTTTTTTTCTATGTTTTGAAATAAAGTGGAAACTTGGTATGTACTTAAATATTAATAATTTTTCTACTAAAAATTAAAATTTATTTAGTATGTATTTCAGTTTTTAAAGAATAAGATTTAAATATTTCAAGAAATAAAAATCTTAAATGCTTAAATATTGTGTTTTGATTGTCGCTCGTTCAGTAAATATAAATTAAACTCTTAAATCTTCGAAATTAATTTTGCGAACCAGTAAATTAACCTTTTAAATATTATTCTGAATAATCCTACAAAAGGAATTTTGAAAAAATTTTAATATAATATTTCAAAATGAAAAAAAAAACCTGAACTTCAATGTCATTATTACTTTTCATATTAAATTCAGTTCTCTTAAAAGAACACGTTTAAACGCAAAAACAACATTTCACTGAAATTAAACTATTTTAAAGTACCTCCTCTACAAGAAAGCAATAATTGTAATTTATTTATATATTTTTTTTAATTTTAAAACATGACACCGCATTAAGATACGATTTAGAGGTTATGCTTTTGATTATTTAAAAATTTTTTAATTTATACATATATATATTAATCATAGCTTCTAAAAAAATAAAGCACTAAAATTATGGGAACCAAAAAATATTTTAATTATTACTGAAAACACTTTGTGCGCGACTGTAAAGAATACACATAAAATCATCTGTCAAAATATCTTACAAAGTACCTTTCAAAAACTCTAAAATGACTGATATTTAGGATTATTTATTCCATCCAAATTGTTGTTAGATACATTTACTCTCGTATATTTTTAATAAAGCAGTTTATTACACAAAAGAAAATTGTTTACTTATATCACAAACGTCAAAACGCGAATACAAAATGTTTCACCTTTTTTAGGTTATGAATCTTTTCCAATCTGCGTTGAATTTGTGAACTAATTTAAATTATTTCTTTTACAAAATTCTTTTAAAATTCTGTAATTTTTTTAAATTTAATACATACAAAAAATAAATGTAAATAATACTTATTAAAACATTAAATCTCCATCTATAAAATTATAAACTTTCAAATTTAAGATATAAAACATTAGATTTGCATGTAATGAAACATTTAGTTATAAAAAGCAAATAATTTTTAATTACTGAATATAATATTAATATCTAATAAACTAATTTTATAAAGTTAGACGATTGTTTGAAAAGATAATAATGAAAAACAAAATGATTATACAATTTTTTAAATTTAAAATACAAATTAAATCAATTTTAAGGGGAGGTATCGCCGCTTGTTTTTATCCCCTTAAATTTCCATGACCTTAGTAAACTACATTTTTTTCTTGCAATAATTAGGTCCTAAAAACATACAAGGAGGTCAAAAATATATAATCTGATCAGTTTAGCAGGCCCGGATTGGCCATTCAGGATACCGGGAAAAATCCCGGTGGGCCGACGCCAGACGGGCCGGTATTTTTGTAGGTCTAATTAATAATTTAATTTATGTAATTAAATTTCATTTAACTTTCAATTACTCTTTTCTATTTTCAATTAATTTTACAACATTCAATCATTTTCGGCTTCTTTCTATGTTCTTTTCAATCACAGAAATTGTAGAATTTCAATTAAATTGTTCAATTCTACAACTATTTTTTACAATTCTTATTTATTATTATCTTTAACTTTCAATTCCATTCTTCAATTTTCAATTCCATTCTTCAGTTTTCAATTATTATTTTTTTCTATATTCAAGAATTCTAGACTTTTTCAATTACTTCTTTCAATTTTTAATTACATTTTTTAAATTTCCATTACATTCCTCAATTTTCAATTACCTCCTTCAATTTTTTCAATCCTCAATAATTCTCAAAAAATTTTATAACTAATCTTTAACTTTTTAAATTATTTTGTTCTCTTGACCATTATTTCTTAGTGCTTTACGATATCAAGACGATATCATATTTGAGCAATATTGATATTGATCTCAAAATCTCTTGACCATCCAAAAATGTTCTCGAGTTGATAATATCGACCTAAAATAACTAAAAAATGACGAAAATAATTGACAAATGAAAAAAATTGGAATAATGACAAGATTAATAAATCGACAATTGACAAAAATAATTTAAAAAATTAAAGAACAAATATAATATTTTAAAAAAACAATTGGAAATTAAAAAAGGAAAAAAATTACAGAAATAATAATAATTGAAAAAAATTTTAATTTTAAAAAATTGACCTGGATTGAAATTTGAAGAAATAATCACAAATTGATGAGAAGAAAATAATATTAAAAATTGGCAAAATAATTAAAAAATGAAGAAAATAATTGTGAATTAGACAGAAAAATTGAGGAATTAAGGAGTTAAATTGAGATTTCAAAAAAATTATTGATAATAAATAATTTACAAATTACTATATCAATAAATAAATAAATAGTATAAAAGAGTGAAAAAGCCCAGGATTGGTGAATATTTAAGAAAATAATTGACAATTAAAAACTGAAGAAAACTGTAGGAATAATTATAACAAATAATTGAAAATTGAATGAGATTTCAAAAAGTTAAAGTTGGTTGAAAATCGAAGAAAATAATTTGAAATTAGAAGAAATAGTTGAAAATTGAAAAAAAAATTCAAAATTAAAGAAAATAATAATTGTGAATTTAAGAGGATAGTTGAAAAATTGAATTGAAAGTTCAAGAAAAATATTGTTAATTGAAAAAATCATCGAAAAAAGCCGAGAATTATTAAATATTGAAGAAAATAATTGCCAATTGGAAAAAATTCTAAACATGGCAAGATTATTAAATTAAAAACTGACAGAAATAATTTTAAACAGAAAAAGATAAACATGAAATTAAAAAAAACTAAAAAAGAAAGAAAATGATAGGAATAGTTCTAGAAACAATTGAAAGTTTAATTGCATTTTGAAAAATTAAACTTTATTAAAATTTGAAGAAAATACTTCCAAATTGAGAGAATAATTGAAAATGAAAAAAAGTATCAATAAAAGACAAGAATTGTGATTGGATACAAATAATTAAAGAATTAAAGAACTGAATTGAAATTTCAAGAAAATGATTAATAATTGAATAATATGAAAGAAAATAATTGAAAAAAGACGAAAATAAAGGACAATTGCAAAAAATTCGAAAAATTGCAACATTAAAAAGTTTACATTTCAAAAGAATTATCTTAAAAGTTAAGAATGTAAATTAAAATTTAGAACAGAAATAACTAAGAATAAAAATTGAAAGAAAATTACTGTAGTAATTGTAGAAAATAATTGTAAATTTAATTGGATTATAAAAAATTGAACTGGATTGAAATTCTTGGAAAATAATTGCCTATTGAAGGAAACAAGTGAAAATTGAAAAAATAATTGAAAAAAAATCGAGAATTATTGAATATTGACTGAAATAATTAAAAATTCAAGTAAATAATTGAAAACTGAAAAATAATTGAAAAAATGAGAATATTTGAAAACTGAAAAAGTAATTGAAAACTGAAAAAAATAATTGAAAAACCGACAATATTTGAAAATCGAAGAAAATAATTGAAAACTGAAAAAATAATTGAAAAAACGAGAATATTTGAAAACTGAAAAGAATAATTGAAAAAAACCGAAAATATTTGAAAATTGAAGAAAATAGTTGAAAACTGGAAAAACAATTGAAAAAATGAGAATTATTGAATATTGAAGAAAACAATTGAAAATTGATAAAAATATTGAAAGAAGCCGAAAATTATTGAATATTAAAGAGAATATTTGAAAATTGAAAAACATGATTAAAAATTAATTAAAATAATTGTGAATAGAAGAAAATAATTGAGATTTGAAGAAAATAATTGTAAATTAAAGAAAGTAATTGGGTATTCAAATATTGAAAAAATGATTTTCAGGTGAATGAAAGCCGACTTTTTTTATGCTAAAGGGGGCAAAGTAGATAGAAATTCATTCTGAGTAATTATTAAAGCCGGGGAATTCGCTAAAAAACTTTTTATTATATTTATTTAATAAAAATTGTCCATTTCCTAATTGAAGATTAGGGAATGATTTTAAAGGGTTGTTTTTGATGCTGAAGGGGTTAAGGTACACTGAAAAAATTTTGGTACAGTATACGTCCCATGGAAATATTTCATTATTCTGTTAATTTCAGATTAAATATTTTGCATTGATTTTCAACGTAGTGAAGTTAACTGAATAACGTAATTTTTCATTTGGGACGGATACTGTACTTTAAAGTACAGATGCTGCACCAAAATTTTTTTAGTGTAGATAGGAATACATTCAGAGCAATTTTTAAAGCCAGGAAATTCTCTCAAAATTTTTTTATTATATTTGTTTAATAGAAGTTGTCCATTTTTTGTCCTTTAAAATTGGTTAAAACCAGATTGATGTGTTCATTAAACTAAGAAATTACTGCTGCTTTCGTACAAATGGCAGTAGAGAATGCTACTGTTCAAGAAATTCCAAATAATTAAATTATTGATAAGTTTAAATAAAATAATTTAATAATTTAATATTTTTATATTTTAGTTTTAAATGTTAATAAAAATTTTCAATTATATAGAAAGGGGCCGCTTTGAATATCTTTCCCGGGCCGCTTTTAATTCCCAATTCGGCCCTGCAGTTTAGAATTTAAAGTGTTAAAAAATTAAAAAATTTTAATATTGAACTTCTTTTTCAATTTTTAGCATTTATTTTGATCGCCAATTTTTTTACACGCTTTTCTAATGATTCTTTTGAATCTGTAGCATAAATTTTCCGAAATTTAAAAAAAAATGAAATTCTAAAATGGTCAAATAAATTTCTTTTTAATTTTTGAAGATGTACTATAATTTTAGACGTAAAATTAAGTAAAAAAAAATTGGCACCTCTGAAAAATGTGTTGATATTTCATGGGTCTCTCTCCTTAAATATTCAACTTCTCTTACAATTTTCATTATTTTTGAATACCAATTTCTTTACACGCTTTTTAAATGATTATTTCGAATCTCTAGTATGGGAACTAAAAAAATAAAAATTCTAAAATTAGCAAAAATGAAGATATTTTATTTTTGTCCAATCTGCATGTTTTTAGGACCCAAAAGTTGCAAAAAAATAAGGTCATGAAAATTTAAGGGGGTCAAAACAAGGGGTGGTGCCACCCCTTTTATTACGAAGAAAATTCCAAGAAAATGTTATAAAAAAAATATTTTAGTCATTTTAATAAAAATAATCGAAATTCAATATTTGAAAAATAACTTTATTACACGTTTCATCTCTGTAACTATTATATCACAGATTATTTGAAATTGTTAAAAATTAAGTTTACATTGTTATTAAGTAGTAAAATTATGTACAATGTATGCAATTATAATTGCGAGAACGGAAAATACATAGCCTAATAAGATTTGAATTAAAAAACTTCCCCCCTTAAAAACATAATGTAAAATCCCCTTATACATAATTTATACTTTACAAGAGTCTGTATAATAAGTTTATGGATATTTGTTATAATTATATAAAACAAAGATTATAATAATAATGTGAGCAAAATATAAGTCTTTTTATAAATCGTAAATTAGTGGATGAATGTTTGAAATTTACGTGCCTAAACTAATTTCTAGATTCACTAATAAATTTGTTTAACAACATATTATTGATATAGGAGGCACTTAGTTATTATGTTCCTAACTAGCTAGTATTTTCAATAACTACCTATACTTCTAAAAATTTTCGACTAAAAGATTCAACATTTGAATTTCATTATTTTATATTTTCATGAAATTTCGGTTTTTTTGTGATTTAAATTTTTTAAAAATACCTTTGAGAATTATTTTCTCTTTAAAGATCCTAATTTCTCACATTTTTGAGTATATTTCACACAATATGTACAATTGAAATATCTTACCGAAAACTGGATTAAAAACATAGATCATAAAATGTCAAAAGATAAATTTTTTTTTTCCTAAACACTTGCATTTCATTTTAAATGAAGAAAGTAAACAGTCGTATATTAAATTCTATTTTCTTACGTAATAATAAACAATAACCAATATAATAATTGGTCTTTCGCAACATACGGTAAAGGATAAAATTGTTACCATCAGTTTAAAAAAATTGTCATTCTTTAAAGCTTCTTTTTCATCAAATTTAGTTCTTTATGCACTCAAATATTTTTAAAAGATAAGGAATTACATTAAATTTTTTTTTATTACTGCACACTGAATTGACTGTTTTTAAATAATATTAACATTATAGTGAATTATTACATATTAAAATTAATATCATTAGGTAAAATTATGTTAATATTATTCATTTTCAAAAGAATCGAAAAATTCGTGTTATTAAAAACTGAAAATAATAATTTGTTCATCCACCGTGCATTGTTAAAAATAAAAAAATATTTTATATTGACTAAAAAGAGTCAAATTGACACCACTATTCGACAAATGTTATGTAATACATAAACAATGCGTATATATCACATGTTTTTATGGAAATTGTCAGAGTCAAGAATAATGTTAATATCAATGACAAATTAACAATTTCATACACTCAATGTGAAAATGATTTTTGCTATCTACAAAATGCATCAATTTATCATCATGAAAATTGATTAATTTTGAATTTATACATCAGAATATACTTCTCTTTAAAAGGAAAAAAAAAAAGAAAAAAAAGGCAAGAGACGCATAGCGCACATTTGAAGCGTAGTTGTTTTTTTCTAATATTTACGCGGAATATTCAGTCATCCTTCACTCGTTATTACACTACTGTTATCTATCTCATTTGGCAATAAATTCTGATTTTCTTCTTCTCGCCATTTCGCTCTAAGAGTGACAAAGACAACGATAAAAACGAGAAGAGCTCCAATTGCGCCGATTCCAAAAAATGTCACGTGTCCCAACAATGGAAGAATGTGCATAACTTTGACTAAAGTTGCGTATTTGGAAGTTAATTCTGCCGTTTGACTAAACCACAGCATAGGCACAAATGTGTCATTTATATTCTTGAACATTCTGAAAAATATAAAAATTCGTAATAATTTAGTCGCCATTTGATTTAATTATTTATATATAATGAAAATGACAAAATTAAAGAATATATCTGAAAATTACAAAAATAATCGACAGTTAAAAACAAAATTCAAAACATATAGCTACATAATTACTCAATTGAAAAGAATAGTTTAAAAAATTAAATAATAAATTTAAACAAAATAGTTGAAAAATTATAGGAATAACTGTTGCAAATAATTGCAAATTGAAAACTGGATTTAAAATAAAAAAAATTGAAATTGAAGAAAATAAAAAATTGAGGAAATGAATAATTAAAAAATTAAGAATTAAATTGAAAATTAAAGATTACATTAAAACTTGAAAAAATAATTGATAATTGAAAATTACTAATTTCATCCCACAAAATTCCCGGTCATTTCCCCGTTTTTTCTCTTGTTAACTTAAAAATTATTTTAAGTATAACCTACAGATGGCTACAAAAATTGAATGTAACAGTTGATAATAATTGAAGAAAATAATTGAAATTCAAAGAAAATAATTGAGAATTGAAGAATTAAATATTAAACTTTACAAAATATAATAATTAAGAATTAAAAGAAACAATTAATAATGAAAAGAAATAATTAATAATGGAAAGAAATAATTGAACAATGACAAAAATATTTGACAATTAGAAACAAAATTAAAAAAAAAAGTAATTATATTAATCTACAATTCAATAATAATTGAAAAAATTGAACAATGGTTATTAAATTCAAAGAATATAATTAAAATTTGGTCAACTAGATAGAAAATCCAAAAAAATAATTTAAAATTTAAGTTAATAATTCAAAATTGAAGAAATAAATTGAAAACTAAATAATCAAATTGAAATTAGAAAAACACAGAATTATTGAATATTAAAAAAAACAATTGAAAAATGAGAAATAAAATTGAAATTCGAATACAATAATTGAGAATTAAAGAAAATTACTGAACAATTGGATTGAAAAAAAAAGAAAATAATTTATAATGAAAAAAATAGAAAATGACAGGAATTATTTAATATTGAAGAAAACATTAAAAATTGAAGAATAGAATTGTTATTTAAAGAAATTAATTGAGAATTGAAAAAAATAATTGAACAATTAAATTGAAAATATAAAAAAATTATTGCAAATTGAAGGAGGTTTTGAAACATGAAATAAATAACTGATAATTGCAAAAAAGATAATTGAAAAAAGTCGAGATTACTGAATATTAAAACAAACAATTGAAAATTGAACAAAATAATTAAAAATTAAAGAAAATAATTGAAAATTGAAGAAAATAATTAAAAATTGAAGAAAGTACTTAAAAATTAAATACAATATTTGGAAACAGCAGAAAAATTTAGAAATCGACGGAAATAATTGCGAATTGATGAAAATAGTTTAAAAATTCTCAATTTAAATAAAAATTGAAAAAAAAAACATAATTTAAAAAGCTGAGAATTGTTAAATATTGAAGAATATTGAGAAGAAATTGAAATTTGAAAGAAATTCAGAAACTGAAAGAAATATGAAAAAATAATTGGAAATTGAAGAAAATAATTGAAATTTAAGAAAAAAATTGGAATTTGATGAAAATAATTGAAAATTAAAAAAAAATCATTGTAAAAGTAGAAGAAAATAAGCGATAATTGAAGAAAAAAGAAATTGAACAATCCAGGAATTATAGAATTTGAAAAAAACAATAAAAAATTAAGAATGTAATTGTAATTTGAAGAAATTTATTAAAAATTGTAGAAAATAATTTGAAATTGAAGAAAATGTGATTTTATGAAAATTGACAAAATTGTTGAATAATAATTGATGAATTGAATTCAAGTTTCAAAAACATAATTGATAATTGAAAAAAAAATATTGAAAAAAGCCGAGAATAATTGGAAATTGAAGAAAAAAAGTGAAAATTGAAAAGAAAAAAATTCCCGGTTTGACGGAAAATTCCCGGTTAATTCCCGGTTTTTCCGGTCAATTTAAATTCCCGGTTATTTCCCGGTTTTCCCGGTTAGTAGACACCCTGAAAAAATAACATTAATAATTGTCAATTGAAAAAAAAAATTCGAAAAATGACTAGATGATTAGACAACTGAAAAAAATAGGTGTAAAAATTAAACAAGAAATATTAAATATAAAGAAAATAATTTTAAATTGAAAAATTAAGAAAATTATAGGAATAATTGCTGGAAATAATTGTTGGAAATAATTGTACATTTAACAACTGGATTGAAAATCGAAAAAAATAATTAAAATTAAAGAAAATAATTGAAAATTAAAAAGTGGAATTTAAATATAAAGAAAATAACTTAAAATTGGAGAGAATAGTTCTAAAATTAAATAATTGAATTAAAATTTTAAAACAATTTTTTGAGTGAAAAAAATAATTGAAAAAATACGAGAATTTATAATTAAAAATATTGAGGAATTAATTAAATATCAATAAAAATTTTTGAAAATTAAAGAAAATATTTGAGAATTGAGTAAAGTAATTAAAAATTGAAGAAACAAATTGGAAATTAAAGAATTAAAAGGAAATTTCAAGAAAATAATTGATAGAAAGAAAAATTACAATATGACGTAAATAATTAAATATTGACGATAATAATTAAATATTAAAAAAAATAATAATTAACAATTGAAAAAAAATCGATAAATGGTGAGAATAATCGGCATTCAGACAAAATTTTTTCAAAATTAATGAAAAATCATCAAATTGAAAGAGAATAATAAATTTCCAATTCAAAATTGATGAAAATTATGGAAAAAATTGTATGAAAATAAATGAAAATTAAAAAAATAAATTGGAAATTGAAGAATTGTATTGAAGTTTCAAGAAAATATTTGATAATTGAGAAAATGCGAGAATTATTGAATTTTGATTAAAACTATTATTATTATTATTATTATTATTATTATTATTATATAAATCCCTATACTTATAAAACATAAAAAAAGTAAAATTCTTGAATTTATATAAATTAATATATAAAATTTAGGAAATATTAATCATATTATTAACATTAAAATTATACTTAAAATTGGATTAATAAAACCAAATAAGTAATTTAAATATTTTATAAAAAAAATTTATTTTCGTAATAATTTAATTGCGTATCGTGGATAGAAAAAAGAAATATTTTTGAAAAAAATTTAAATGGATAAAAATATTAAAACAAATGTATCGTGGATGGAAAGGGATAGAGATATTATTGAAAATGATTCAAGTGGATAGAAAGAGATAAGAAAATTTTTGTAAAAAAATAAATGGTTAAAAATATTGAAAAAAAAGTTTCGCTGATGGAAAGGGATAGAAATATTTTTGAAAAAGATTCTAAAGGATAGAAATTAAAACAATATTATCATTGAGTTTAAATTCAATGAATCTCAAAAATAAAATATGAAAATACTTACTGTATTTCAGGATCCCTTCGCATTAGTAAATTTAATTGCAATTGAGCTTTGATTTGCATTGGTACACCCATAATCTAAGGAATTAAATAAAACATTTGTATATCTCGAAAATTAAATAATTTTCAATTAATATTTTTCAATTATCAGTACGTATTATTAAAAAGTAACTGTTTAATAATTTTTTTTAAAGTTAAAATTCAAAAAGTTCACAAGGAGTTTATATTTATCAACAAATTCAAATATTTACCGGGTCAAGTATTATGAAGGTATCATGTAATTTTTTATCAGGTTTCATTCCTGTGATATTTTCTCTGTAGCTGGGATCTGCTAAATAAAAATGCGGTAAACTGATGAACGCTGGAGCTCCAAATTTACATAAAGTAACGTTTAAAGTTCCACTGGGTTGACAGTCTACGTTGTTACAGTAACATTTTCGAGATGGATCTTTCTCTCCATTATCGAGGATATTATCATGAGTTACAAATTTAGTTCCCGTCAATCCCTGAAATTCAGTCTCATTTCCATAAACTAAATCGACTGTTCTAAAAAACAGAAATTAAAAATCCATTAATTATACGATTTTCAGTGATTTTTTAAAGCTATGATTATTATTTTTTCTTTTTAAATTATAAAAACTATCTGAGTTAAGAAGATGATTAAAAAATTTTCAAATTTTTATTTCACTTACGTGCAAATGTCCGATGAAAAAATTGATAACCTCGAATTCTCGTCACTTTTGAAAGGATGCCAAAGATCTCCAACTGTGCCTTTGATTTTGCTACACCTGCCTTTATCGTAAATTGTTTTATTAGTATAATTCCACTCCACAAGTTCGCCTATTTCGGACATTGAATTTTTTCCTGTTTTAATACTGTATGTTCCTTCATACGTGTCCGAATTGTTTCGCTGAAACAAATTTTTAACAGGTTGTTAAGAAAATTATTCAAAAAATGAGAACAAACTAAGTATAGAAAATAATTTCGAAAAATCAAATTTGATTGATTTTAAATTTTATTTCAATCCTAAAATATTGGAAAAATCAAGAAAAATTTTAAAAACCAAACAAAATTTAAAATACAATTTTACAAAAAATGAGAAAATTAAAAGAAATATTTAAAATCTTATAATTGAATCAAAAAAAGCATCTGATACCTAATTTATAAAAAAAAAATGGTAAAATTGAAGATAAAATCAAAACAAAGCGAAAATGAAAAAAAAAAATGAAAACCAAATTAAGAGACCAAAAAATCGAATAAAAACCAAGAAAATGTTTAAATAAAGCTTACAAAAAATGATAAAATTAAAAGAAATATCTAAAATTTTATAACTTAAATTGAGAACAAATTTAAGAAAATCATCAAAGGAAAAAAGTACAAAAGCAATAAAATAAAAAAACAAGACAAAGACAATTTAAAAGCTTACGTAAAGAAATTAAAGAAAAAAGATTTATGTATTAAAAAATTGAAGAAATTAAAAAAATTTATGTAAAGAATTTGAGAAAATGAAAAACTATTAAAATATTAGAAAATTTAAGAAAGAAACCAAAAATTTAAAATAGAAAGTCTACGAAAAAATGGTGGAATTAAAAGAATAAATAACGAATCAGAACTACACAAAAACGCAAAAAACAAAACGGCAAAAACAGATAAAAATGTAAAAAAAGTTTTTAAAAACCAATAGAATTTGTTTGAAAATTTTTTTATAAAATATAGAAAGAGAAAATTATAAAAAAAGCATCTAAGTCGCATGAATGGATGTAAAAATAAGAAAATCAAGGATAATCAAAACAATATAACAAATAAAAAAAAGTAGATTGAACATAAAAAAATTTATCTCAATTCGTTAAAACTTATAAAATGAAATTCTTTTAAATAAATTGAATATTGAGAATATTTGTATTAATTAAGATATAAATCAATTAAATCTTTCAGAAATTGAAGTTTGGATGGATAATTTTTTTGGATTATTTAATTTATAATGAATTAAAATTAAAATGAATTTAAATTTGAAAAAATGAAATTTAAATTCCCAATTTTATCATTTTTCTTTTTTCAAAATGTTAATCTTTTAGAAATTTACTGAACAAAATTTAAAAACGATTAAAATTTAGAATTTATTGAAAATTATTGTCAATAAAAGTTCGAACCTTAATTGAAATTTATATTAAGTAACTCTTAAATAGACTAAAAATTGGATAAATTTAAGTTTGGAACGAATAAATTGGAGCTTGATTAAAATAATAAAAATAAAATTTACATATTCTTTTAAAATATTCTGAACAAATAAAAAAATTTAAAAACTGTATTAATTCAAATTTGGTAAATTATAAAGTTGGAACGATTAAATTTGAGGTTGATTAAAATTAAAAATATGGGAAATTTTTTATCATTTTCAATTTAATGAATAAAATGTAAAAACAACGAAAATTTGAAAAATAAAAATTTTTGATTGATTGAAATTTACATGCATTATAATTCACCAAATTTGTTATTAATTAAAATTAGAAAAATTGGAAATTGTTATCATTTAAAATGTTGATGAATTAAATGTAGAAACTATAAAAAATTGGATAAATTAAAATTCAGATGAACTAAATTTCAGTTTAACTAAAAAGATAAATAATTAAAATTTAGATTATTTTTAATGAGGATGAACTAAATTTAGACCTTTAAAAATTTGGATAAATTAATTACAAAATAAATTAAAATTTAAATTAATGAATGATTTAATTATTTAAAATTAACATTTCATAAAATTTAGTTCAATTGAATTCGAGGTTAATTAAATAAATTAAGATCAACCAAAAAGATCAATTAAATTTGAGATTGACTAAAAATTTATTAAATTTTAATTAAAATTTTTCAGAATTACGTAATTTATATAAGAACCCCCTGATTCAAATTTATAAATTAAATTTTGTTTAAAAAAAATGTGAAAAATTGTCAAAATAAGTGATAAAATTTAGAAAAAATCATTAAAAATTAATTACTTACGCCATAAAACCAGCCGAATTTATCGTACGGAAGAGTAGTAATGTTGAGTTTACGAGCGATATATAGTAACTTATCGTCAAACCCATCAAAAAGAATCTGTGAGACGTTCTTTGTTACTATGATATTTTCTTTCACGGCTTTCATAAGAAGACTCGCAAATTTCCTCAAGAGGGGTTTCTGGAACCTTACAATATTCCCAAGAGTCTGTAAAATTTTAATAGAAAATTAAATATTAAATTTAAATTCAGCATTATAAGATTTAAGTTTATTTTATTATCAGTTAAATAAATATGTTTAATAAAATAATAATAACTTACCACAACAATAGGATTTAAATTTGTTATTTGATCAGATAAAGATGCATTTTCTTCAGATAATTCGGGAACAAAAGTCCAGTTTCTTCTTCTATGAAAAGTCACAGTACCGTTTTCATTCCAAACTTTGTCTGTTTTTTCAAATCTTTCACTACAAAAACAATAACGGATTTTATGTATTAGTCAGCGCGGTTGAAATTCTACATATTTAAACTCTATAATGATATATTCTACACGTTAAATTCTACATAATTAAATTCCACAATTTACAATTCTACAAATTTAAATTCTAAAATGATAAATTCTACACAATAAAATTCTACAATATGATTTCTTATGAAACATTAATATTAAATCCTACATAGTTAAATTCTACAATTTAAAATTCTACATAAATATATTAAGTTAAATATAAAGGTTCTTAATTATTTTTTAACAGAGGAATTTAAAAAAAAATTGAATATGTGTAGAATTTAACATTGTAGAGTTTAAATGTGTAGTTTTTTAAATTGTAGAATTTAACTATGTAGAATATAATATTGTTTTATAAAAAATTGTATTGTAGAATTTTAATATGTAGAATTTAAAGTGTAGAATTCAATTTTATACAGTTTAAATGTGTAGAATTATAAATTCTAGAACTTTGATTTAAAAATGTTTTATAGAATCTTATTGTAGAGTTTTAATGTTTAGAATTCATCATGTACAATTTAACATTGGTGTCAAAATCCGTGAAGTGTGCTCATGATTTTTTGATGGTCGAGTATTTTTCATGCTATTACCATTTTTCTACTCTATATAATAAATAAAAAATACAAGTTTGACAGTTTTGCAAAATTTTAATTTTTTCAATAGTTATTGTTAATAACATTTTTTCGTATGATTTTCGAAATTATTGATTTTCTTCGTTTCTATCGGAGGAATCAAGCTCATGTTTGGCATGCATAATTAGAAATAACACCACTTTTGATTAATATTTGTCATTAGAAAATATTTAAAAAATTGTTAAAAATATAAACAATTTATTTAAACAATTAAAAATAATGTCATCTTCTCCCATGATTTTTAAGATTTTTTTTATTAAATGTTATTCTATATTTAATGACGAAAAATTTAAAAAAAAAAAAGTGGGTAATTCAAATTAGGTCAAAAGTTATTCAAGTTTTTTCTCAGCGCACTACGCGCCATGAGTGGCAGACGCACTCCCGTCCCACGCGTAGTCAAAATCTGCAATCTACTGTTCAAAAAAGTCTACAGCCTCCAAATTTTAACCAAATTGGTTGATTCTTATTTTAAAACACTCAAGAATAAATTCTTAACAACATCAAGGAAGCACTTTTTTAAATTTCTGTTTTTTATTATTATTATTATTATTTTAATGTTAATAACAAAATAATGCCAAAGTTTTTAGCATCTCTTTATTTTTATCAAATAAAAGTCGTCTTTATGCTGAATATCATAAAAATACACTGAGAATTGATGTCTAAAAGACAAAAAATGATATTTTGATAAAAAATTGTTTATTTAGTTAATAAATTTTTAAATTTATTTAAGTTAACAAATGAATATCGCGCTTATTTATAGTTATAATAAATTAGTTTTTTTCAAATATTTTAGTCTTTAGTTACAATTGTCAGTTGTACATGAATATTATTAAAAAAATATTATTTGTTTCTGTTATAAACAAATTACATTAACAAATGAATAGCTCACTTGTTTTTTATGGAAACTGAATCGTTTTTTTTTATCGTATTTTTATAATTCTCTCAACAGTAACATTTCTTAATAAATATTGTTTGAAAAGTATTATTGCTCATTGTTAAAAACAAATTAAATTAACAAATGAATAGCTCTCTTGTTAAATTTGGAGGCTGTAGACTTTTTTGAACAGTAGATTGCAGATTTTGACTACGCGTGGGACGGGAGTGCGTCTGCCACTCATGGCGCGTAGTGCGCTGAGAAAAAACTTGAATAACTTTTGACCTAATTTGAATTACCCACTTTTTTTTTTTTAAATTTTTCGTCATTAAATATAGAATAACATTTAATAAAAAAAATCTGAAAAATCATGGGAGAAGATGACATTATTTTTAATTGTTTAAATAAATTGTTTATATTTTTAACAATTTTTTAAATATTTTCTAATGACAAATATTAATCAAAAGTGGTGTTATTTCTAATTATGCATGCCAAACATGAGCTTGATTCCTCCGATAGAAACGAAGAAAATCAATAATTTCGAAAATCATACGAAAAAATGTTATTAACAATAACTATTGAAAAAATTAAAATTTTGCAAAACTGTCAAACTTGTATTTTTTATTTATTATATAGAGTAGAAAAATGGTAATAGCGTGAAAAATACTCGACCATCAAAAAATCATGAGCACACTTCACGGATTTTGACACATTGTAGAGTTTAAATTTGTAGAAATTTGAATTGTAGAATTTAACCATGTAGGATTTAAAAATAAAGTTTTATAAAAAAGTTATTGTGAAATTTTAATGTGTTGAATTTAAAGTGTAGAATTTAACGTTGTAGTGTTTTATTGTGTAGAATTTAACGTGTAGAATTTTTTCTTGTAAATTTCAAGTTTGCAGAATTTTAAATTGTAGAATTTAACAAGGTAGGATTTACTATTAATATTTTATAGAGGATCCTATTGTATAGTTTTATTGTGTATAATTTAACGTTTAAAATTTATTATTGTAGACTTTAAATTTGTAGAATTTTAAAATATAGAATTTGGCATGTAGGATTTAGCATTAATGTTTTATAAAAAAATCTTATTGTAGAGTTTTAATGTGTAGAATTTATCATTGTAGAGTTTAAATTTGTAGAATTTAACAATGTTGGACTTAATATTAATATTTTATAAAAAAATATTATTGTAGTGTTTTAATGTATAGAATTTATCATTGGAGAGTTTAAATTTGTAGAATTTTATTGTGTAGAATTTAACGTGTAGAATTTATCATTGTAGAAATTTAACCACGCCTAAAAAAATATTCAGTAAATGAATAATTACCTAAATACGTAAGGACCTCGTTCTTTGAAATCGGGTTTTTGTCCTTCAAAAAATTGTTTTGGATTAGTTAAATTAAATAAATAGAATGAAAAGTATACGGGTATTGGATTTTCATTCCACATCTTAAAAGAGGTCGATGTTTCTGTCAGTGTTAACTCCTGTTAACAAAAACACAAATTAATTAAAAATTAATAAAAATTATTACCCTCAAAAATCAACTATTTTCCTTATTTATTTGGTTTTTACTTACATTTTTGTGAATAAGATCTACAATGTCATTCCATAAAATTCCAACTGTTATTCCACCAATTATTAATATTAGTCCTAATCCAAAAACAACATACATTTTCGTATTAGATCTCATTTTCTGTGGTTGTGGTCCAGTTCTGAAAAAATTAATCATTTTTATTAATTTTTAAATTCTTTGCTCAAGACAGAACGAATTATTTTTATTACAATTTTGAAAAATGTTAATGTTTGAAGAGAAAAAGTTAGAAAAGTTACAAAACGATTCTGATCTCTCAAAAGGATAAAAAAAAGTAAATAAAATTTTTATTGGAATAAAAAATAGAGAAAAAAAACTTTGTTTAATTCAGTATTTAAAACTTCAAGTCATTGAGCATTTACAAATTTAAATATGCGACAAATTAAAATATCAACAGATGACTTAGAACCTTAAATGATAAATTAATTTTAATCTTCAACCACATTTATTAACGGGGTCAATAACAGTTATTGCAGTTAATTCACTGACAACGAATAATCAACAATAATGACTCATAAGTGCATTAATTCACATCTAATTATTCATCCTCAAATTTCCAATCTTTTGCTAAATAAGGCGTAACCTTACATGTAAAAATTCAATAATTATTTTTTTTTTCTTCATTTGATACAATTTTCAAGTAAATATAAATTTACTTTTGTCCAATTTGCAAAATTAACCACGAATTTATTTTAATACAATTGCATACTTTTATGTATGACTATATTAAATAATTTTATTGATAAAAGAAAATATTTATAAAGAAAAACTTTTCACTTTCTCGAAAACTGAAAATGTCTTTTTAACTCAAGAACAGAATTTGAAATCAGATAAAATGTAAAATAATGCTCCAAAGGTCAGACTTGAAACTGAAAAAATTAAAGACTTATAAAAAGAAATACAAAAAATTACGTCTAAAAAATATTATAGGAAACTAATTTTCAGTAAAAAAAATCAATTTTTTTTAAACATATCACTATATTGATGATAAATATAAGTACACTGCTCAGTAGATAAAAATTTTTCCACTCTATATATACTTATTAAACAATAAAGCATAAAATATGTAATTAAAATCAATAAAATTGGATAGATTTGTGAATTTTGTTTTAAAAAAAAAAGCAAAATTTAGTTAAAAATAACGATTTGCTGTATATTAAAATATTTTCAACTTTTACAGTAAAAAAAAACTAAAACTGAATAATGCAATCTTCTAACCAGTTTAAAAATAGGATTTTATCTGCGGTTTATTATAAAAAAAATATGTCAATAAACTGCGTTTCTTTATCAAAATGTGAGTGAACTCTTATTTTTTTAAATATACCTGATTTTATTGACACTTAACAGATACACGATGAAGTAAATCGAGTAAAATTAAATAAAACTCAAGTAAATAAAACGCAAATTAACTGTAAGATGGTCAGATGCGAACTAAAGAGGAAAGAGATAATAATTACGAGTCATCTGTCATTTCCGCATTAGGAAAAAATTGACTTTTTACTTTCAAAAACGATAAGTAAATATTTATTAACTAAACAAGCACTAAAACGGTTATTTATAGAAAAATAGATATAATATTTCTATTTATAACAAAAAACTATACGCAATTATAACCTCAACTGTCAAGTGAAAAAAGTTATTAATTTAAAAAAAGGCGGAGATAAATATTCACAAAATTTTTTAAATTATTATTGTTATTAGTATTATTACTTTTGAATGTAATACTTCTGTTGTATTTCACAAATCACAACATTTTGTTTGTTTCATTTTTTGCACAAAAATCGTATTTGAAGATCGCGAAGTTTTTGACAATTTTGACATTTCTCTTGCGCATTGTTTCCGCCATCTTCTGCGCAGATTTCTAAGCGCGAGATTTTGAATTATTTTATTAAATTGATCAAATGAATTTTATTATTTATGATTTTCCTTTTTTTTATGAATAAATTAATACGTAACTAAACAAAATAGGAAATTAATTAAAATCTCTCAGGATTGAAAACAGTTTATTATTTATTTATTTTATACAAGGGTTTTTCAAACATTTTCTTATTTTATTAAATGAATTCGATTTTTATATTGGCTTGAATTTATTATTAAAAAAAAAGAAAAACCCAAAAGTTATAACAAAAATTATATCTTAAAAACACAGATAGGGTTTTAAATCATCAGTTAATAAGTTAAAATCCCGAATGGAAAACTTTAAATTTAAGGAGGTTCTCTCCATTGACATAACCTCAAACTAAAAAATTATTGTTTCCGTCAAATAAAATTATTATCAAAATTAATTTCACTAAATTTTGAAAGATCGAGTTGGCATTTTCCAGAAAAAAATAGGTTTAGCTTAAATTTGTTGTTAACTAATAATTATTTAATATTATATGCTTGTTCTTTAAATTAAATAAACAACGCAATTTTCATTCAATTCTGATAAATATTCTGATAAATTCTCGTTGAAATATTCTCTACCATTTTATTTGTTGGATTTTGTTAAATAATATTTTGATTAAAAGTTATTAAACAAATGAAATTTGTTCTTTACGTATTTTTTAAACAGAATATTATTTAACAAAATCTAACAAATAGAGTTGTAGAGAACGTTTCAACGAGGAAAATGAGCTATTATTTGTCAGAATTGGATGAAAATTACAGTTGTTAATTAAATTTAAAGAAAAAATATAAAATGTTAAATAATTATTATTTAACAATAAATTTTAGATCAACCTAATTTTTTCTGAAAAATGTACAACTGGATGATTTAAAATTTGATGAAATTAATTTAAATAATATTTTTATTTGGGATGAAAAATGACTTTCTAGTTTGAGATTATGTAAATGTAGTGAATCTCCTTAACTTTTAAAATTAATTTAAAATAAATTTGTTTCCTTTTTCTTCTTTATAATTTTTAAAATAATAACTAATTTTTCTTTTCAATTATTTGAAACTAAATTTTAAATTAATATTATATTAAATTTAAACAGTATATATTATAATAAATTACCCATTTATTTATTTTTCATAAATTATTGTCGACAAAATGTTTTTGAACATATTCAAGGAAATTTCTGATATTATCCTAAAAAAATCTTGAAATTTAAAAAAATATTTCTATTTTTATAACACAAATTAAATCTCTTGAAAATGTCTTAAATTAAAAATTTAGGTATGCTTATCTTCTGCTGTTTTTATCTATTTTTGATAAGTATAATTCACTTAAAACTGCAGAAATCATTTAAAATAAAAAACAAGTGCTTGCTGTTGTCAAAAAATGTATTTAATTTTTATTTTTTGAATAACTGTGTTCGATTAATGAAAAGTTTTTAAATAAATTCTATTTATTTTTCCTTATATATGAATTTTATTTATTTACAACATTTTTTATATAAGATATACTTATTTATGGCAAATATTTTACATTTACAAACATTATTATTAGATATATTTTGCGAGAAAATAATTTTCTTTCTGTAATTATATATAATTATTAAAATATTACGTTTTTATCGAAAACAATTATACGTTCACACTTTTGAGGAAAATATTATATTAAAAATTATCAAGCAAATATATATAGATATTATTTTTGCTTATATAAATTTTTATTTTTAAGGCATTCAATTATTTTTTACACAAATTATCTTTAATAGAAATAAATTATGAATTATCAAACAAAATCGATATATTTAAATGTCTGGATAATAAATTGATGCACTTAAGCTTTTATATTAAAAATTACATTTTCATGATATATTATACATATATTTTTTTAATTTATAACTTGTTTATTCACTTATTTTTCAATTCTATACTTTGATGCTAATTTTATTAATTTACTACATTTTATATAATATAGAAATGTCCAATTATTCTAAATTTTAATTTTCTCAAATCTTTATTTTAAGCAATAATTTGTAATTAAAAAGGTTTTTTTATTTATTGCGAAACTTTGTCATAAAGAATAGGAAAATAAAATAAAGTCTAGAAATACACGAACACATTTTAAAAAAAAATGTTATTTCACAAAATAATTTAAATTTAAAAAGTCCCCAAAAATGGAAAAAATTATGTCTTACCCATTTTTCTGTTTTTTCAGATCAGAGGAATTAATAACCTCATGCTTTTTCGATGTCACTTCCATTTTTCTTTTTTAAACTTACAACACTTTTCCACAACAAAATTACAAAATCAACACAACGACATCAGTTTTTACAATGCATTACAAACACACAGAGTGCTACCTTTGATTACCGTTTAACTCTCCTTAACATATGATAAGAGAATATTTGCAAAGATAATTATTTACTGTCCGTTTATCAGTAAAATTATTTTGTTCAGAAGTCAAAGAACAGTGTGACATAAGAAATATTTTGTTTTTTAAATTCTTAACAGTAGATAAGAGAAAATAATAATAATAATAAGATTTTTTAGAAAACTCTCAAATTAAAAAATTTACATTACCTTTCAAATTCATAATCTTTTGTTTTGCTTTATTTATTTCGCAAAAACTAAAAAAAGGCAAATTATTTTCTATAGATTTTTACATTCTATTTCAAAAGTTTTTTATAAATAAAATTTAGAATGTTAATGAAATTTTTAAAACAATTTCCAAGAAAGAATTGGACACCTACTCGAGAAGAGGTTATGTTTATAAAGTTCTTATTTTGCTTTTTGAAATAGAAAATCTAACTTTTAATCTAATTTTATTTAGACAAAACGTGGCAAATTTAATTTAAAATAATATAAACCATTAAAATTCATAATTGGACAAAAATTAAAGATTTTTGACATTTAGAAATATGAGAAATATGATCATAGAGAATCTATAAATTAGAATCTTAAGTTTCTGAATGTCAAAAATCTTTAATTATTAACCAATTATGAGTTTTAATGGTTCATTTTTTTTTAAATTAAATGTATTACCTTCCATCTAAAAATAATTATTATAAAAGTTAATTTTTTTATTTTAAAAAGAAAATTAATTACTTCAAACATAACCTCTTCTCGAGTAGGTGTCCAAGTCCTCCTTAATTTTTTAGCCTTTCTTAATTTACGAACATTAAATTCTTCGCCAAAAATTATTATTACAAAAATAATCTTATTCACAGTTTTATTTTTGTTGATCTTATTCAAAACGAAAAAAAATCGATTTACTGATATTTGAGCTTCACTGAAAAAAATGTTTAGTCATATCAACAAAAATTTTGTTGGCTTAACCAAATTTTTAGTCAAAGCAACAAAAATTTGGTTGGCTCAACCAAATTTTTGTTGATATGACAAAACATTTTTTTCAGTGTTGTATTTGGTTTTTTATTACCAAATATATTACAATTATTGTCAAAAATTGTAACATTTATATTCCTCCAGAAAATTACTATAAAATTAATTTAACTGCTCACGTAAAGAGACAAATTTTTGTTTTAAGAGATTGTTTGAAAACAATTAAAAAATTTTAGGCGCCATTTTTATAAAATACAGAAACATTTTTCTAAAAAATTACTGTAATATCAAATTTTTTTAATGAAGAATTACTAAAAAATATAATTTTTTAATCAAAAAATTAATTAAAAAATGATAACAATTTTTTTAAGCTTAATTTTATGAACTTTAAACTTTTTCAATAATAACAATTTTAAACAGGTCCAAATTTATTAAAAATATTTTTGACACTATGCCATCATTTTAGTCATAATAAATTATTCAAAACAAAAATTGGCACACAGAGGCAACATAAATTTAGATGTCTTTAAAATTGAGATATTTTTAATTTTTACAATTTTTCAATAATTTTTTTGTATTTATATTTTTTGCAATAATTCTTCTGAATTATTATTCTTGGTATTACAAAACCTATTCGTATTTTTGTAGAAAAATAAGTTTTTGTATAAAAAAAAATGGCGACGCAAAATTTTAATTTTTACCAACACTTGTTTCTTTTTCATAATATTTATTTACCTATTATAATTGTCATTGTTATTAAAAATGTAATAACGACAAAACTAACAATAAAAGAAAAAATAATAATAACTGAACGTTAATAATAAAATACATTTAAAAATATTCTTCCGCAAATTATTGCAAACATTTGACTATATATTTTCACACTTTCAATTAATCGACGAACAAGAATCGAATTTTTCAATCTTACTGTGACGCACTTTTCATCTGGATTAATTTTCTGCATCTCCATTTCAGCAACTATGACAGAATAGTGTATAAACTAGTGCACGACCTTCGTTTCAAATTCAATTTTTATGCGGCAAGGATATTTCTAAACTGCTTACTGCGTACACAGAAAATTGCGGAAATCTATTCGACATTGAATCAATTTTGTCTTTAATGTTAAATTAAAAAGAAAAAAAAACTCGTTTGTAAAAATTTGATTTTTAGAAAAATGTCCGCTTATCGAGTTAAAAACCGTGTAAGACGTTATGATGAGATTAAAATTACTGAAGCTTAAGGATTATAATCCATTCATAGTTGTGAATAAGAGAGTGAATATATGAGAATGAGAAGAGGAAAGGGAAACTGACGAAGAGGAACAACACAAATGAGGAAGAACCAACGATTTATTTGCAATTTGAACAAAGTCCAATCAATGATTATAGTTTTGTCTGCTTTAATCTTCCTATCAAACTTCTCAACGATTATAGTTTTTCTTCTTAATCGTGAAATTAAAATGTAAATTTGTATAAAATTTTTTTAAATAATAACCTACTTTTTAACAATTTTGCAAATAGATTTACATTGTCGACACTTTGTCCTGTTATTATTTAAACAATTTTATAATTTATTTTTATATATTATAATAAATAAAAAAGAAGATAGATCCATTTTCTAAAAGAATCGAGATACATTATTGTTAAATTTATAAGAAAAAAAATTAATTAGCAAAGTGTTTTCAACTCTAAAATATTTGGACTTAATGAAGATGATTTATAATTTATAATTTTTTTACCAGCAAAAAATCGTTTAAATTTAAATCATTACACTGAAGCTTCATTTATTTTAACCCTTTCTACGCTAATCAGTGACAAAAGTCACACTTATTTTAACTTCAATGTACTTATAAAGAACTTCTCTGATTGGCTGATCCAATTCAAAGCAACCAATGAAAATGTTAGTTAGTTTTGATTGGTCGACAAGTTAAAATAAGTGAGACTTGGAACTGTTAAATAAATGCGACTTTAAATAAGCGAGACTTTAAATAAGTGAAGTTGTAGTGTGTTAAAAACATTTTTATTCCTTTTATGTACTAAATAATAAAGTTGTTAATATAAAATTATATTACGTAAATTATTATTATTACAACTTTTTTCATAAATAATAAACTTCAAGAAGTTCGATTTTTCATTATTTAAAATGTTAAACTGAACAAACATGAATAATAAATCGATAGTTTAAAATTTATTTCTCGTGTTAAATTAAAATTCATTCTACGAAAACTTACCGCAAACATTTTGTTAACAAACGTCATATTATGTAAATATCATGTCTTTATTTCAAAGAATATCAAAAAAAAAATATTAGTCACAAATTGAATCACGCGTTTATCATAAAATAAAAAAAATGTCAAACTAAGAACAAATCTTAGTGACTACTAATTCGAATTTTAATTAATTTGCATGAAAATTTCTCAACTCAGATTTTTTGACATATATTTAATTTTTTTTTTTTTACCTCCAAAATTAAACAAACACATTTTTAAGATATTTAATTTTATGTCTGTATTTTTTAATCCACTCTAACAAACTTTTTTTTTCGTTTGAAATTTTTTCAAAATAACCACAAACTTTAAAAAAAAATTTCTATCCTAACATTTTGTTCCGATTTTTTTCTTCCATTTTGTTTTTTTAGTTAAAATTTACAGATTTCACAAATGCGTTAATTTTTGTAAAACCCCTAAATACATTTTTTTAAAAAAATTTTTATTATACAATTTGTAAAAATGTTTTAAATAAATTGATTGCTTTCAATTAATCAGTTTTATAATTTCATTCAATTGAATAAATTGGATTCTTTTTGAACTTGGCAATTATGAAATCTAATTATCTTTCATTCCGTTAAATAGTGCAGTTTGATAATAATATTATCTTTCTAAAATTAACATTAATACACAAAGGAAACTAATATTTTGAAAAATTAAATTTATTTTCTATAATTTTTAATTATTCTTTCATTTAATTGATTTTTTTAAAATCCACTTTCAAAAAGTAGTATATATTTTTTTTTAAACATAATTTTTTTTTAATGTATTTAAAAATTAGAAAAGTGAATTTAAAAATTTTTACAACATAATAATTTTCGGTTTTCTATTATAGAGATAAAAAATTATTTATTTTGTTTAAAATCATAAAATTACCACTTTTTCGTTAACCAATTAAAAAAATTTCAATTAAAATATCAGTTTTAACCTTTTATTGATAACAAATTTTCAATTAAATTGTGCAAATTATTTATTTGACTAAAAAAAATATTAATTAAAATGAAAATTAAAGAAAATTCCCAAGAAGTTATTTTTTTTAATCAAGATTCCGTTTGGCGTAATTGAAAACGAATGGAATCGTTTTTTTTATTCTAAGATAATTTTTTTTCTATTTTTGTGGAAATGGTGAAAATACTTTAATAGGAAATGCGGATTACATGATTTTGTGCAAATTATCATCAGTATTAGTTGCGAAGAGTAAGAAATAAAAGGAGAAAGTGAGTGAAAGACACGTGAGCATTAAACTTTCATTTTTGTAATTGCTGATTGGAAATGGAAACATATGAAAACAAAAACTACTTAAACAATGTTATAACTTATAATTATATTTAATTTTTATTTTTGCTATTTAATTTGGCATAATTTCAACTAAACGTAATATTAAAAAAAAAAATTTCCAACATTTGACTCATCCTTTTGGACTTTAAAATCCAATTATCTGCATCTCGATGATTCAAGCGATGCAATGAAAAACTTATCAATGAAACTTTTTATCTCTTATTCAAGCGAAATATTAATTAAAATGACTCGAGGATTAAAATATTTATAAATACCATTTCTTTCAATTCAAAATATTCCTCAATATTAACAATTTTATTTATTTAAAAAAAAAGTTAGTTTTTTGATGTTTTAAATTTAAATTCTGATTAAACATTATTCTAGTTTTTTTTCCTTCTTTTTTTATCTTTATTTTTTTCTTTATTGTATTTCTTATCAATTAAATAATACATTTTGTTAAGAGTTGAATGTTCCTTTAAATGAGATCAGGTGATTCACGTAGGTATAATATTAGTTTTAAAATCGTGAGAAATGAAGTACTTGAAAATCTCACCTTGATATTTTATCACATCTCAGAGTTCAAGTATCATATCTGATTAGATTTCATTATTGAACGTAAAAATGCAGATTTAATGTAAAACAGGTCATTAACACACATTAATTAAAATCGATTGGTTTTGTAAGCGTTATGTGTAAATGTGTAATCTTTCGAGGAGATGGCAATCAATTAATTAGCTTATTTCACACATGTGGGGAAAATGTATTATTTATACAAATTATGAGAGTGTAGAATTAAAGTCCGCGGTCCGCGAAGAGACTGTTGTGCGCGTCTATTTTGTCTCTTCATGCATACGATTCCTTCATTATTTAGAGAGGGGATATATTCCTTGTTAAGAATTTTTTATTTATAATTTTTTTATTACTTCTCAGTTTTATAAACATCTTGCTTTATTTCTCTTTAGCGAATTTCTAATTGGATAAAATCAGTTTTAAATTTTTTCTTAATTTATAGTATCAATGTACAAATACATTTTCAAAAAATGTTTACCATTAAAAATTGTAATAACATTTTTTACACTTTATCTATTAATTTTAATCGATTTCACTCTGTTTAAAATGCAATTTTCAAATTTCACTGACAAGATTTTTAGTATTTAATTAAATTTATTTAGAATAGTTAAAATCATATAAAATGTTTTTTTAAGTTGGACCAATTAAAATTTAACAAAAGAATGAAAAGGTAAAAAAAAATTGAATAGTTAAATAGAGAAATTGCAATGGGCAACAATTTTTTGAAAAATACAGAATATAAAGATAACATTTAAAAAAATAGTAATTAGATGAGAAATATCTAAAAATTGTAAAAAAAAAAATTATAAAATAAATGATAAAACAATAACAATTGGAGAAAAATATTGATAAAATTCTAATGATTAAAAGTGATTAGTTAGGTACTTATTTTGAAAAATTACTTGAAGAAAAAGAAGAAGAAGAAAAGGTTTATTTCAACCGAAGAAAAAACATTCATAAAAATCCATTAAAAAAACGTATCTACTGACTAATAAAATAAAATTATATAATGATAAATAAAAAAAATACTTAAGTGAATTAAAAGAAAAATAAATAGAAAAAACAAAATATCGAGAAAATAATAATTTTAAATGATAAAAGTTACGAATATATATATAAAAAATTGCAGAAAATAAAAAAAACTTGCAATAACTAAGACTAAAGAACAAATTCTATGAAATGAAAAATTTAACAAAAAATTGTACAAAAAATTAATATAGAAAATTTATAAAAATAAATGAAATATTGAAAATACAAATTGATTACCTAAAATTTAATAGAACATTATTATAGAAAAAGAAATAATCACAAAATCACAAAAACTAATTTAAACTGAAGTGAATAACTAGAAAATAAAAAAAAAATAACTTAACATACAACAGAAGAAAATAGATGTATAAAAATTGGTTAAATTAGGAAAAAATATGTTTAAAAAATAGAAAAGCACTGCAATTTAAAACAAATTGCTGAAACTGACTTTAAAAATAAATATCCTGAAAATGAAAATTTATAGAAAATATGTGGAAACGCAGAAAATTAAAAAAATAAAATTTCAATCTCTTAAAAATTACATGGATTAAAATTTGTGATTGAGTAAAATTATAATTTATTTAAATACATAGACGGGAAAAAAAACACAAAAAATGAAAGGAAATAAAAATTAACAGAAATTAAAATAAATTATGTAAATGCATAATTGTTTAAAAATTTCCTAATATGTATTTTTGTCAATAAAAATAAGAATCGAATGAAATTTGGGTGGATAAAAATTTGATAAATTAAAATTTGTATTTCAAATTTAAATGAATGACACAAAAACAATTTTGGAGTTTTTAAAAAGAAGATAATTCTAAATTCCTATTAGTAAAAAATTATTTTTTTTCCACAATTGTCTGATTTCTTATTTCCTCATATTTTTAAAAATAATTCTCATTTATAAAAAACGTGGCGAAGATTTTGTATCTGAAAAATTTTTAAATTAAGGGTAATTTGAATAAATTATTCAAATAATTGATTCAATTTGAAAAATTATTTTTAACACAAGAAAAAAGAGATAAAGATTCTTAAAAAATTATCAAGATTTGTCAATTTCTTAAAAAATTAAAATTTACCAAAAATTGTGAATATTAATTATAAATTAAACTAATTTTAACCTAATTCAATTTCAATTGAATTAGAATCTACTAAGATTATTTTTTATAGAATTTTAAATACGAATCGAAATACAAATTTATAATTTAAACAACTCTGATTAAGAAAAAAAATATTACGCCATAAAGTGTATTTATTAGCTTATTTCATTTCTGATATCATAAACTTTCAACCTCATGACGTGCACTATTTTACAAATAACTTACAGTCTAACATATAATCATACTATATTCTTTGGTATTGAAAATTTTTAAGAGTTTATCAAATAATGAAAACCTTAAACGAGAAAAACTCTTTCTAAATACGATTTAAAGCTTGAAAATGCTTTGGAGAAATCTTACTCAATAATAACAATAAATAAGGTTTAAAAAAGTTTCTTAAGGCACCTTGTACTTTGATATAATTCACTGAGATTTCTTTGGACGGATTGCACTCACTTTTAGGTCACATGCTTTACGGAACGTTATTATCAGCATTATGATCAAGACTATCGCTTTTTATGCGAGCAATGAGTTATTTGCATTATTTGTACTGTTCATATCTTCCTGCAATTGAGTACGGTCTCGAATTTTCGAACACATCAAACTATATTCCAAAACGCCAATTCTAATGTTCATTTCTGATATTTCATTTTTCATTTTTGTTATTGTCTTCTTGATATTAATAAGGGGAGCTGAAACAATTCAATTTTTGTCAATTTTATTGATATTGCTTAATCATAGAGGAAGTATTTTATAATTTATATTCAGGGTTGTCACAGTAATTCTGTTTTGAAATTCCCGAACTTTTCCCGGTTTTCCAGATCAAAATGTATTCCCTGACTTTAAGCAATTTCAATTTTAATCGGCTCAGAAATTTAAAAATGAGAAGGCTGCGCTAAGGTTTTAGATTTATAGAAATAGTTAAAAATAAGTAAAAGAAAAATACAAAAGCACAAATTTTACACTTTTATGTAAAAAAAAGCGTGTAAGAATAGGCAGAAATTTAATTAATTATTAATTTTAATAATATGCACTACCATTGAGAATTGTCGGTAATTTTCTTTTTCCTTTTTTTTCGACTGCAAAAAGTCGATTATTTTTTTTTTTTAAATATATTTATTAAATAAATGTCTCTTCAAGTAGTTAATATCTTTTAAAATTCTACAAATAATTATACCTAAACTAACGGATTGGTTTAATTTTGAAATAAAATATATAGTTAAATTTTCAATGTTTTCTTAAAATTAATATTGCTTCACGTTCAAATGTAATTTTATAAACAATTAAAATAAATAATTGCCATTAATTTGACATTTTTTCCTTTGAAAATGTAAACTGTCAAACAAAGAGCACGAAAGTGTGCAAAAATGTTAATTTTCTTATTCAATTGCAAAATTAAGAAAATTAGGTAAAATCAACAACAAAATAATAAATTATAAAAAAAATATATAAAAACGTAAATAGATAAGAAACAGTCCATTAAAAAAATATAAAAATTCTTTTAAATAAAAGAAGTTATGGACATTATTAGCAAAATGAAGAAAAATTTAAAAAAAAAGAAAAAACAAGAATGAAACAGTGAGATAAAAGTATATAAAAGAGTAGAAACTCTTTTAAAAAAATTAAACTATTGACGGACATTTTGGTTCAATTAAAAAAATAAATAAGAAGATAATTAAAAAACTTTAAAATTAGAAAAATTAGAGAATTATTTTACAATGAATTAAAGAAAAAATAAAATAAAATTTTGGAAAATTTTAAAAAATTGCAAAAGAAAAAAAATTCTATGAAATAGAAGAACGATTTTAAAATGAGAATATTTAGTAAAAGATTAAATTTAAATAATATAAAATAAAAGAATAAAAGTATTTAAAAAAGTAGAAAAATGAGACATTTTTAAAAAATGTAGATAAAAGCATGGAATAAATGTTTCCGACAAACTGACAAACTGTAAAAAAATGTAAAAAGTGCAACAAAAAAAAAGTTGTTAAGAATCTACTAAAAAATTAGAATTTATAAAAATAAAATAAAAAATGGATATAAAGACAAATAAAAATTACACAAAAGAAATTTAAAAATTCTTAAAAAGACAAGTTCAATAATAAATTTAGGAAAATAAAGAAAATCTAAAAATTTTATGAAAGAATAAATAAGTTTACAAAAAAAAGACGAGATGTGAAAAAAATCGAATAAATTTACAAAAAAATGAGAGTATTTATTTTTAAAAAAGTGGAAATAATTAAGAAAATCAATGAAATAAAAATTTATGTGAATGATATATAATAACAAAATTGTGTAAAATAATACTAAATGATTTGCATAAAAAGAAAAAAATTAAAGAAAATCCTAAAAAAAATATTAAAAGTAAAAGAAGAAAAAGTCTTAAATTTTTGTAAAAGTAAGAAATTATAAGATAAAAATTAAACAGTTTCGATAAGTGAAATCTCTTAGTAATCTTGTAAGAATTTAAAAAAAGGATTATTGTTAATATGGAAAATAATAACTAATATTTAATTAATATCCATTTAAATTTGAAATTGAAATTTTAAAATTTGAATAAGTTGGAATTTGAGGAATTTATTTAAATTGTAATGATTTATACTATATAAAAATTAAATACTATTTTTTGTTCTCTTCATACTATCAATTTGTGGATCGTAGGTATTTTGATCATCAGCATTACCACAATTTTTTAAATTTTATAAAGAATAAAATATTAAAATTGAAATTTTCAAGATTTATCCACAAATTGTTTGTTTTTTTTTTTTGGACGTATGGTTGAGTTCTAAAATTAATTATTTAGAATATTTATTACATAGAATTTCATTAGGAAGAATATTCTTTTAGTCATAAATTAATCCGAATTTTGACCTAAAGGTCTTAGAATTCATATTTAACAGAATTTTCATTTTACAGAAATCTTTTTAACTAACTTTTTATTTAAAAGAATTCCAATTTAAACGGATTTTAATTTAGAAAAATTTTTATTTTACAGAATTTTAGGTTAATTGAATTTTTAAATAAAAATTTGACAGAATCTTCATTTGTCCGAAATTGCATTAGTACGAAGTGACATTTGATGGAAAACTTAAAATGCAGAATGTTCATTTGTCAGAAATTGCAAATGACCGAAAAAGTATCCGACAGAAATATTTTGTCGCGAGTTTTGAAATTAACCAATCAGAAAATATGAAGAAAATTGCAATTGATCAATTTCAAAATTCGCGCCAAAATATTTCTGTCGAATACTTTTTCGGCCATTTACAATTTCGGAAAAATGAACATTCTGCATTTTAAGTTTTCTATCAAATATCAATTCGTACCAATAAAATTTCGGACAAATGAAGATTCTGTCAAATGAATATTCTGGTATTTAAAAATTCGATTAACCTAAAATTCTGTAAAATATAAATTTTTCTAAATTAAAATTCGTTTAAATTGGAATTCTTTTAAATAAAAAGTTTGTTAAGAGGATTTCTGTAAAATAAAAATTCTGTTAAATATGAATTTGGTGAAATAAAAATTCTGTTAGGTCAAAATTTGGATTAATTTATGTTCGATTGAAAACATATTCGAAAATGTGAAATTTCGAATAAAAGAAGATTCTTCCTAATGAAATTCTATGAAATAAATATTCTAAATAATTAATTTTAGAACTTAATCATACGTCCCTTTTTTAATTTAAATCATGATTCTAATGCAAATGCCCAATGATTTAAATCATGATTTTAATCAATTACAACCCGGCTTTTCAATAATATAATTTATGATATTCCCTTTTTTATTATCATTAAAATATTATTCTAATTTAATAATAATAATTATTATTATTATAATGAATGATATTTATTAAGTTTGTTTAATTGTATTTTAAAAATTTACGAAAATAAATTAGGGGGAGGAGGCGCCTTATTTGGTCGTGCACAGGGCGTTGAAATTACTAAATTTAACTTTCAAAAGTTTTAATTTAATCTACAATAAGATATTAATAATTTCGAGTACCTACTAAAATTTATAATGTAAAAAGAAGTTAAACAGAAAACAAAACGGGGAAAAAGTTCCTGGTTTTCCAGACTTGTGGCAACCCTGACATATATTAGCAATTTAATTATTCTAAAAAACTCACTTCCATCTGTCATACTTGATCCTCTTTCATCCATTTCTCTTTTTATTTGATCCAATTCTTCCGTGAGTTTGTTTAATACTCTTGTTCTTTCAGTAACTCCTCCACTCACATCTCTATATTGCTCTCTAACTTTCGATAATTCTTCCTTAAAATTATTTTTTATTTTAATATATTACATTGTCTACAAAATATTTCAAATTACATACCTGTAAAGTTTTATATTCATTTAAATACGGTTCCAATTGCTTATTAAGATGATTTTCCCTGGTGTTTATTTTGTCCAGTGTACTTTCAATATCTACGTGTAATTTTTCCAACTGTCCAGTCGTACCAGTCAAATTTTTTTCTATTTCTGTCTGCAGCTGCTTCATTTGATCGAGATGTGCTCTCCAATCCCTAGAATCTGTAAAAATAATAATTAAATATTCATAATGAACTTCTATTTTAAATAATTTAACTTTCATTTTGAGTAATCTCTTCACTTAAAATATTCTTTACTACAAATAAATCCTTCTTTTTCAATTATTTAAAACAAAAATTGTCACCTGTTCTCACTGTTACTTTTAACTGGGGCAAAACTCTTTCCAATTCCAATTTCCACTCCTCCGCGTCAGTTTTCGACTCCAAAATATTTTCCGGTTTCTGCATTTCATTCTGGAAATTTAAAAATTGAAATAATAAATTTATAAAATACGATAAGTTATTGTTTAAAGTTTAAAAATAAAATGTGCCAATTTTTCTTAAACTTTATAATATTTTACAGTGGGAAAAATGTTGATGTTTAAAGTTTGGTATTTTTAAAAAATAGAAAACAAATTTCTTTACCAAATTCTCTGCGTATAATTTAGTAATATCATCGACATGCACGATATCTTCCTCTTCTTCTTCCTCCTCGAAATCTGCGTTTATTTCATCATCCACTTTTTCCAAGATTAATTCTGCATCGTCGTCTTCGATTTCAGGCTCAGGTGTCGGTTCATCGGGTGGTATATTTACTCTAAATTTAACCAATTGAAAATTTAGAAAAAGAAAAAATATAGTAAAACAAAATTAATATGAATTATTTTTGTACCTTCTCCACTTGAAATTGGAAGCCTTCAATGCACGATCTGCCAAATTATCGAGAACGTAGACCGCAAATTCACCAACTCCTTGTTTTAATTTATTTGGTGCAAATTCAATCGGAACATCGATTTCTCTAAGATACTCTAATATTCCCGAAATAGTAGAATTCGGGTCATCTGATTCTTGAGGAAGATCAAAGTTTCTTCCAGTTTTTCTTATCAGCCATGCCGCTAATGACGTGAACATAAAAAATTGTTCACCGGAATTTGTCGGTATCACAAAATAGTGCCTGAAAAATTAATTAGTTAATTATTTTATACGATTAGTAAAAATAGAGTGTCTAGTGAATAATAATTTTCAATTATCCAGATCGTAAACCACAATTTTCTCGGATTTGTTCGTATAAATGACTAATAACAATACTAGTTAAAAATTAAGTGATCTGAAAGAAATATTAAAATTAGTTTAAAAAATAACTACAAAAATAAACCAAAAAAAGTATTGAAAAATTTTAAAACCTCAAAAATACTTATAAAAAAGAAGAAAGAAAAAATCAATGAAAAAAAAATTATAGAAAAAGACAAAAAAAATTGAGAATTAATGAACAATGAAAACCTTGAAAAAATTTAACAAATTAAGAAAAAACGATAAAATTTCAAAAACCAGTAAAAACATTATTGTAATTCTAAAAACAAGAAAGTTAAGAATAATCTCTACTTTAAAATGGGAAAATTAAAAACAAAAAGAAAATGTAAAAAGATAATTGAAAAACCTGCAGAAAATAAATAATAAATTTTTTAAAAATGAAAAATTTAAGAGAATTATAAAGTAAATGGGCGGAAAATTCGGAAATATAGTGTTTTAAAATATTAGAAAATTTTAAAAAAATGCTTAAATTGTTTTTGTTTTAAATCAAGACAACGTGCAATAATATATGAAAAATAGTACAAATTTACAAATCAAGATTTAAAACCACAAGAGAATAAACAGAAATTTTGTTTAAAAAAAGAAAGAAATATATATGGATATGCTTTTTTAAATTAAGAAAATAAAATCAAGTTAACATAAAATAGAAAAAAGGTAGTTACAAAATTATAAAAATTAATAAATTATGAAAAAATATAGAAAAGTATACTAAATGAATATTTTGAAAAAAATTGAAAATTATAAAATAAAAATTAATGAAATCATTAAAACTTTAAAGTGATAAAAAAATTATGAAAGAACGAATAAATTGAAGGAAAATATAAGAAATATAAGGCGAAGTCAAAAAGTTTTAAGGAATGGGACAAAATAGGATCATCAAATAAAAAATAATAAAGTATTTAGAAAAATGAAAAAACATATTTTAAAAAAAATTTGATAATCTATGAAAAATTTTTGAAACTTTTAACATTGATAAAAAATATATAAATTATGGAAAATAAACTTCAAAATGTAAAAAGTAGTAAAAATAAAAGAAGAAAATCCTTTCAAGATACCTAAAAATTTTTAGGAAATTATTCCCAAACTAAGAAAATTTAAAAATAATAATTATGCAATCTTCTTTAGAAAAAGAAAAATTTGTTTAAAACCTTAGAGAGATATTTTAAAAACAATTCTTACACTAAATTTTTTTTAAATATTACAAAATATACAGATTTTATGAAAGAGTAAATAAATTTGCCAAAAAATGAACCAAATGCAAAGTAAATTACATAACTTTACTAAAAACGAGTGTATCTAAAAAAAAATAAATAAAATGAACAAAATATTGTATTTTTCACTAAAGTATGAAAATAAATAAGTTTTCTTAATGTTTTAAAAACAAAATTGTATAAAATAAATTGAAATAATTTGCGAGAAAAGGAACCTTTATTTTAATTAAAATGACTTGGAATGATAAAAAATTTAATATTATTTTTAACTTTCTTTCTATCCAAGATTTTTAAATCGCATTTTGACCATTTCAAATTCAATTTTTAAATTTATTGAAATTTTATTATATAGACAATTTTGCAATAATAATAAACTAGATAAACTAGAAGAATTGCAAATAAAATCTTTCTACTTATTATAATAAAGTCGATTAGTTTTCTTTTTTTTTTTAATTTCAGAATTAAGAATAAACAAAAATGTATCCTGATTTAATTTTAACGATTATATTTGATACTATATAAAGTTTCAAAGTATCATAGTTTATGATATCTTAATTAATTAATTTTATTATAATAATTAATTTTATTTGAAATATTTAGAAAACTATAGTTAACCCTGAAAAAATACATTAATTTTCTAGTGGTTTTATAAACATACATTCAATCTGAAATCAATAAAATCATAAAATTGAATATTTTACAGGTTATAAATGTAATTTTACAAAATTTCAGTAATAGAAAATAATAAGTTTTTTTTTAAAAAAATAAGACAACTCTTTGTTTGTAATAAGATGGAAGAGAAGAATATTATTTATAAGAAATACAATAAATAAATTACCTATTAATATCCTTCATTTTTAGCTCGTGTAGAAATTCAGTATCATAGTTTAAAAGCTTTAGTTTTTCTAATAAATCTTCCATTCGAATATAAGCAGCATAAGCTGCGGAAGGTGCTGACGCATCTTCTATAATAATTTTGGCAGATTCTCGAAACATTCTTAAGTTTTAACAAATTTAAAAAAAGTTTTGTTAAACGTCAAAACATGTCAAAACATCAAAACATACACCAAGGTCACGAAGTATATAATAGAAAGGAAAGGAGAAATCGAAGTGACCAACATTACACACATGACGACTGTCTCTTTCTTCTCGTGAAAATGTGCGCGCGCGAGTGAAAACTGACGCAAGGCAGGGTAAAGGTAATTTATCTCAATTCCAATTACTTCTTTCTTTAGTTCTTTCTTCTTCTTTCTTTAGTAAAATGAACAGAAATACAGTCTGTCTTCTTTTCTCCAATACAAAAAAAAACGTTTTTTTTTTTACGGAAAGTGTAACTCGATCGTTGTAAAAACAGGGAAGTAATGTTACGCGAAACTTCGAGTTTCTTGCGCAAATTGCGTTTATTCCCCCCATTCCAAATAGAAACATGAAATTTGACAAAAACTCAGAAGGTCGAATATCCAAAATGCCGAATGTCCATTTTGTCGAATTTCCAAATTGTCAATAATATCCAAAATGTCGAATATCTATTTTATAGAATTACCAAATGATTGAACATCCAAAATGTCGAGTTTCCACATTAGTGGCCATCCATAAATTACGTAAGACGTTTTTTCGGTAATTTGAACCCCCCCTCCCCCACGTAAGATTTTTTACATACATTAGCGCCATTTTTTCTATTGGTCGTAAGATTTCCTAGACCCCCCCATCCCCCTAAAAGTCTTACGTAATTTATGGATGGCCCCTTATCGAATACCCAAATTGTCGAATTTTCAAAATGTCGAATATCTATTTTGTAGAATTTCCAAATGATCAAACATCTAAAATGTCGAATGTCCATTTTGTCGGATTTCCAAATTATCGAATTTCCAAATTGTCGAATTTCTAAATGATCGAATATCCAAATTGTTGAATATCCATTTTGTCGAATTTCTAAATAGTCGAATATCTAAATGGTCGAATATCCAAATTGTCGAATCTCCAAATGTTCGAATTTCCAAATGATCGAATATCCAAATTGTCGAATCTCCAAATGTTCGAATGTCCAAAAGGACAAATTATTTGTTTCATGTGAGTTTCCTCTCTATGAAATGTGTTGGTACAGTAGATTGGACAAGTGCGCGAAATTTAAATACATAATTTCGCGCGCTTGTCCAATCTACTATACCAATACATTTCATAGTTAGGAAACTCACATGAAAAAAATAATTCGACATTTTTGACATTCGATCATTTGGATATTCGCCATTTTGGATATTTGACAAAGTGGATTTTCGACAATTTAGACATTCGACCATTTGGAGGTTCGGCCATTTGGATATTCGACAATTTCGAAGTTCGACAAAATAGGTATGTTCTCGCTACCTACACTTGCTACACTCGAGTGTAAGAAGGTGTAAAACGGAGCATGCGCATTAAAGTAAAGTACAGAAACTAACGAGAACAGAATAGTGTAGATCTGTTACACTTTTTTCAAATTATGTAAGACATTAAAAGTAGTTATACTGTCAAATTTAGAACTTATTTTAGTACATCATAAAATTACCTTAAATATATATATATATATTTAAAACAAAAAATCTAAGAAGGTCCATAAATAAAAAACAGTAAATGGTTAGTTAGAAAGCATAGATATTGAATTTATAATAATAAAATTTTAATAGTAACATTTGTTTAAGTTGTTTAATAAATATGCAATTCTTTTACTGGAAATTATTTAACAATATGAATGAAACTTTATTTTCTTTAATTAAGATCATTCTTTCATTAAAATTTTTATTATAATGATCCTTTTAATCCTATATAAACCTTTTAAACAAGGCTGATAAAAATCATAATTTTTTTAAGAAAGTCAAACAATCCGATTTTTTTATTTAAATCGGATTTTTTTTATTTAAACCAAAAATTGATTTTTTTTTAAATCCAATTAGTATATAAAATTTTCAAATGATTATTTGTAAGTAGTTTATTTTTCAAACTTATATATAGAACATTTAATAAGAAATAATGAATAATAAAACATTTAATCAAAATCAAATAAATTATGTCGAACAAATGAGAAAATTTAAAAAAAACACCTTTAAATTTATATGAATGCAAAACTAGGAAAATTAGGTAAAAGCAACAAAAAGGTAATAAATTATAAAAAAAAACAAGATAATAATAAAATATTAAAACATTTAATCAAAATCAAATAAATTATGTCGAACAAATGAGAAAATTTAAAAAAAAACACCTTCAAATTTATATGAATGGAAAATTAGGAAAATTAGGTAAAAGCAACAAAAAGGTAATATAAATTATAAAAAAAAACAAGAACGTAAAAAGATAAGAAAACAGTCTATTAAAAAAATAAGAAAATTCTTTTAAATAAAAAATGTCATAACAATAATATTAAAGAAATGAAGAAAATATTAAAAAAAACAAAACACAAGAATGAAACAGTGACATAAAAATATATGAAAAGCAGAAATTCTTTTCAAAAAATCAAATTATTTACGGACATTTTTTTTCATTAAAAAATAATTAAGAAGATATTTTTAAAAAAGTTAAAATATATTACAAAAGAGAAGAAAGTTTTAAAATTAGAAAAATTAGAGAATAATTCACAAATTGAAGAAAAAAAAATGAAACAAAGTTGGGAAAATTTTTAAAGAAAAAACATTCTATAAAATAGAATAACGATGTTAAAAAATAAGAATATTTAGTAAAAGCCTAAATTTACAAAATATAAAATAAGAGAATAAAAGTCTACAAAATAAAATAGAAAGTTGAGAAATTAAAAAAATTAAACAAATTAAATTAAATTAAAACAGCATTGAACAAATATTTTCAAAAATTCGTAAGTACAAGATAGAAACAAAAAAAATTTAAATGAAGAAAAAAGGTGTATAAGAAATGGAAAAATGACAACAAAAGTTATAAAATTAATTAAAACGGAAGGAATGACTAAAAAATAGTAAAACATGAAACAATTAAATAAATAGAAAGAAAATGGAGAAATGTTTTTTTTTCCTTAGTCTAAAAAACTATAAGAAAGTGTAAATAAACAAGTCCAATAAAGAAAATTTAAAAACTTTATGTAAGAATAAGTAAGTCTGACAAAAATCTCGCAAAAAATAGACAAGGTGTGAAAACAAATTGAATAAATTTACTAAAAAATGAGCGTATATTTATTTTAAAAATATGGAAATACATAAGTATGAAAATCAACAAAATAAAAAGTTTAGTGAATGTTATAATAACAAAATTGTGTAAAATAATATTAAATAATATAAAAAGAAGAAAATTTAAGAAAATCCTAAAATGAAAGGATGCAAATACAAAAAAAACAAATCAGATGAAAAAAGGAGAAAAAACCTTAAAATTTTGTAAAAATAAGAAATTATAAGATAAAAATTAAATAGTTTCTAAAAAGTGAAATCTCTTAGAAAAACTTTAAGAATTACAAAAAGGTTTATTGTGAGTAAATTTAGATAGATAGATAGTAGGTATTTTGATCATCAGTATTAGCACAATTTCTTAAATTTTATCAAAAATTAAATATTTAATTGTAAAGTTTTTTTTTAATTTAAATCCAATGATTCATGATTTAAAACAATTATAACAGCCCTGCTTTTAAATATGAAAATTTTAACCCTTTAGATTTAGATTTTACTCAAAATCAATTAATTTTAATTCATATTATTTAATGATAATTAAACATTTTTAAATATTCAAATTTTTGTTTACATATTTCATTAATTTCATTATTTCTCTATATAGCGTTTTATTTATTTACGTATATAATTAATAAATTTAATAAATAAATAATTTCTTTAATAATTCTTTTTTTAATTAAATTTTTTTTTTTATTTTTGTTATTAATTACATAAATGTTTTATATATGTATATATACATAATATTTTTTATTTGAGGTTAACCTGCATTTTGTGTTAATTTTATCAATTACTAATTTTTATAATTTCTATAAACAAACTATAGGTTACGAAAAAATCATAAACATAGGTAAATGACTTTGAATTTTTATCATTAACAAAATTTTAATTTTGAATTAGATGCCACTTTTGCGCCATTTCGTTTACTCCACTTTTTACACTCGCTTGTAGTCGAGTGTAATGAAATAGGGAAAAGTGCAACGACAGCTAGGGATTTGAGTGTACACTATCTCGTCACTTCTGGTAGCGAGAACGCAAAAGTGTACACTTTTGTGAAAAGTGTAGAAAGTGTAGGTAGCGAGAACATACCTAATGAATATTCGACTATTTGAAGATTCGACAATTTCGATATTTGTCCATTTAGAAAATCCGCTCTTTGAAATTCGACCATTTGGAGATTCGACCTTTTGGATTTTTGAGAAATTTCATGCACCCGTTTCGCATTAGGGGGGGGACGTAATTTACTTAAAAAACTTGAAGTCACGCGTAAGCGCGTAACTTTGCATCTCCTTTAAGGGTGCAGTCCCAGGATTGCGTTTTATCGTCTGTTTTGTAACTAGATTATGAGTGCGAAATTGACAACTGTATATATATCTGCATCTCTTTTGCACTCATGGTCTAGTTACAAAAGGGACGTTGAAACACGCAATATGGGGGTTTTCACCCTAAACGTAATCTTGTAATTTACGTAAAAAAAACTCGAAACGACGCATAACCAGGGTTCGGAACGCATATTACATCGAACATCCAGGTTACGCGTAGCTTCAGAACCCTGCACGTAACTTTACATCCCTGCTTGTAACCGGTAAATTTTTGTTATGATGCAGAGGTTATATTTGCACCGTTTGCACGTTTAATTATATATATTTCTATACCTATAGTATTTTAACAAAAAAAGTATACTGACTGTTAAATTATTTATAATAGTAACAATGTCGTGCTGTGTACCAGGATGTAAAACATCCTATTGGAATAAAGAAAGTAAAGGTGTTAGTTTATTTACAGCTTTAACGGTATGTTAAATACGTCAACCACATACTATTTTTGACACAAAACAGTAAAAAACAATATCAATTAATTTACAGGGATTAATTTATATTAATTTATTATTTTATAGGATAGACAATTGAGGGACTGGGCAGAAATACTGAGAACAAAAGTAGGTCTAGAAAAATTTAATAAAACAGATAAAATCTGCATGTTACATTTTAAAGACGATGTTATTGAAAGAGAAAAAACTTGTTTTGTTCGTGGTGGTAAAGTTTATAAAGAAAAAAGAAAAATACCGATTTTGTCAGACTTTGCTGATCCGTCGGTATTTTCCGAGTTTTCAGAATTTTCAGAGAATCGTAAACGTAAAAAAAGTATAGATTTTTGTGTAATTAACTTAAGGCCTGAAATTGTTACTCAAAAAATAAAATCGCACAATAGTATAAGTACTAAAAATACTGCAGTAGATGAGGACGAGAGAAACAATAAGAAAGTAGAGACTGATGAAAATCGTGAAAGTTTTGTTACCGACAACAAAAAATTGAGATCAGGAACGAAACGTAAATTAGAAATAAACTACAAAATCGACACTGAAGATTTAAAGAGTCCAAAGTTATTGAAAAAGAATAATTTGTACGATGACATTGTTAAGGCAATAAATAAAAAAGAGATTATTTCTAAACATTTAAACCCATTGTGGATTACAAATATTAATAACAATGAATGTATATCATGGGTCCTTTGGAGTAAAGATTACTCAAAGTGCTTAAAGAGGATTATACTGTTTAAAGATTTAAAAGTGAATGTAAGTGATGTCTGCAGTAAATAACGTAGATATTATTCTAATAGTACAAATTTCCTTTTTTATAATAATTAATATTTAAATATTTAATAAATTTGCTGTTAATTATTTTCCATTCTATCTTTCAGGTCTACATTAATGAAGAATCTATTTCTTTACCAGAAATGAATAATATAAAAGGAAGGCTTGAGTTGGAAAATTTATTAAAAACTGTACAAAATATCATTCCTTCTGCGAAAGTCAACGATAAGAAATGGTGGGAATAAAATTTGAAGTATTTATTTACAAATTTTATAGAGGCGCATGACTATGTTCTACTAACGATTAGTTCAAACTTTCAATTAGCAGAATTTCATTAAACTGTATTTTCATAAAGTCGAATGTTTATTTTATAGAATCTTTTTTGTAATCGAATGTAAATTAATCTGAATTTTCACTAAAAGTAGAATCTTCAAGTCACCGAACTCATATTTGACATAAATTTATTTTCACGGAATATCTATTTAACCAACTTCTTATTTAGAAGCACATTAATTTCATCGAATGGTAATTCAGCAGAATTATCATTAAAGAGAATGTTAATTTAGCCGAATTTTTATCTAACAGAATGTTTATTTGGCCGGAGTTTCATTTGCCCGACTTTATATTTACACGAAATCATATTTGATAGAATTATTAAAACGTTGAATTTCCATTTGTCCGACACTGGAAATGTCCGAATAAACATCCGACAGAAAAATTTTGGCGCAAATTTGGAAATTAACTAATCATAATTTTACTGATAATTTCTGATTGGTTAATTTTAAAATTTGCGCCAAAATTTTTCTTTCGGATGTATATTCGGACATTTGCAATGTCGGGCAAATAGAAATTTGACGTTATAATAATTCTATCAAATATAAATTCGGGCAAATGAAACTCCGGATAAATAAACATTCTGTTAGTTAAAAATTCGGCTAAATTAACATTCAGTTAAATGATAATTCTGCTGAATTAACATTCGATGAAATGAATGTTCTTTTAAATAAGGATTTGGTTAAATAGATATTCTTTGAAAAGAAATTTATGTCAAATATGAGTTCGGTGACTTGAAAATTCTACTTAGTGAAAATTCAGATTAATTTACATTCGATTAAAACAAGTTCTATAAAATAAACATTCGACTTTATGAAAATGCTGTTCAATAAAATTCTGCCAATTGAAAGTTCAAACTAATCGGAAGTAGAACACAGTCATGCGCCTCATTTTATATTCTATTTATATCTGTAATTTTACTAATTTAACTCATTTTCAAAGTTAGTGAAGATGAATGTCGTGGATTTATAAAAATGAATCGTAATGTTGGTGGCGACCAAAATTGAGAAGCAATACCATTTTTGCGAATTTTAAGAGAAGAGATTCTTCCTATAGAAACAGAAAAGTACAACAGATACGGGTTTTGTACAGCAAATTGCAAAGAAAAAACTTAATACTTAAAAAAAGGTTAGTTTAAGGCTCATCAAACATGTGTATAAAAATGCTCTCTTCAGATTTCAATGTTCACATTCCTCGTCCTTAAAAGAGACAAAATAAATTAGTTAATATTGATTTATTAGAAATAATAGAGTGGCACAAGTGGTGGAATTTGAATTTCGAAAATACTTAAAAATAATATTTTTTTTTTTTTTTATAACATTTCTAAAATACAGATAACGGTGCAATATTTTAGGAATTAAATAAAATAAAATTTTTGCACGGTTTTGAAAAACCTGGGAAGACTGAAATTGTCATGGATTTTTTTTTGTAGTCAGGGAAAACCTGGAAAACTCAGAGAATTTTATAAAATGTTGTTTTAAAAAATTTCATTTGAAATAAGTTGAAAACTTGTTGATCAATAGCAACAAATTGAAATTTTCAATGCTGTTACTGAAATTGAAAAATATTTTCATCTATATTAATCAGTGAAAATTTACTGACAATTTAGTCATTTTAAACTGATTTCCTGTAAAATTTCATTGTTTGAAATCATGAATAAAGAGTGATTGTCAATATAAAACTATTCTCCTTAAATTTTATAATTATTCTTTAATTTTTTTAATTATTTTGTTCTGCTGTAGATTATTTTCGACAGCTTTCGAATTTTTTTGTCAATTGTCATTTATTTTCCTCATTTCTCAACTATTTTCTTTAATATTTAATTATTCCGTAATCTCGTAATTTTTCTTTCAATTATCAATTATTTTCTTCACATTTCAATTCAATTCTTTAATTTTCAAATAATTTTCTCCATTTTTAATTATTTTCTTCAATTTTCAATTATTTTATTCAATGTTCAATAATTCTCGTCTTTTTTCAATTATCAATTATTTTTTTCAAACTTACAATACAATTCTTTAATTATCTTCTTCAATTTTCATTTATTTTCTAAAATTTTTTCTACAATTTTCTTTAGTTTCTAATTGACAACTTCACATTCTCCTTCAATTTTATAATTATTCTTTAATTTTTTCAATAATTTTGTTCTATTATCGATTATTCTCGACATTTTTCGAAGTTTTTTTACTTTTTTTTAATTGTCAAGTATTTTTCTTAATGTTTAATTATTTTAGTAATTTAGTAATTTTTCTTTTAATTATCAAATATTTTCTTACAATTTCAATTTAATTCTTTAATCTTCAATTTATTTCTTCAATTTTTAATATTTTCTCTAATTATTTATTATACTCGTCATTTTTCAATTAGTTCTTTCAATTATTAATTAATTTCCACAATTTACAATTATTTCCTACAATTTTTTCAATTATTGTCTTAAAATTTTATAATTCTTTAATTTTTACAATTTTTTTGATTTGTTGTCTATTAATCTAGTCATTTTTCAAATTTTGTCTTCAATTGTCTATTATTTTTGTCATTTTTCACATATTTTCTTCAATTTTTTATTTATGCTCGTCATTTTTCAATTATTTCTTTCAACTATTAATGTTTTTATTAATAAAAATTACATGTAAAGCGCAAATTAATCGACTTATATCAAACTGTATCAAACTGATCGACTATTGGTACCCGATCGACTATTGGTGCCGTTACCTTACAATTATTTTTCTTAAATTTTATATTTTTCTTTAAGTTTTAAAATTATTTTGTTTTGTTGTCAATTGTTCTCGACAGTTTTCTAATTTTTTTTTCAATTGTCAATTATTTTCTCAAAAATTTTAAGTCAATTCCTTAATAATTCTTAAATTTTCAATTTATTTCTTCATTTTTTTATTATTTTCTTCAAATTTCAATATCATTCATTAGTTTCAAATTCTCAGATTTAATTTCTTTAAATTTAAATACCATTCTTTAATTTTCAATTTTTTTTTATTTTCAATCCAGTTGTTCAATTTGTAATTATTTTCAAGAATTATTCCTCTAATTTTCTTAATTTGTCAATTTGCAATTATTATTTTCTTTAAATTTAATATTTTTTGTTTAATTTATTCAACTATTTTTTTCAGTTGTCTATTAATCTTATCATTTTTCGAATTTAAAAAAGAATGATTGAATTCAATTTAAAATGGCTTTATTTTATACTTCACTTTGTTATTTTTTAATTATAAAGTAGTTTTGAAACTTTATGCTTTCCAAAGCATACTAATTTTTTTTAATTTAGCGCCAAGACCTACAATAGTGGCGCCCCCATTTCATAAAAAAATGTTTATTTATTTATAAATTATAATTAACCTTTATTTTAGCATTATTAATTAATTAAAAACAAATCCTCTATGAAATAAATTAATAATAATATACAAGAAATGTGCTGCTGTATCATAAGAATTACAATTAAATTTAAATACAAATTTCAATAAATAAAAAATGGATGCCAGTTTTAGCGAAGCGTGCTCTTTCTATATCTTTCTATTTACATGATTTCGTTGATCACTTTGTGAAATTGTAAAAAGTGGTAAGAAAATAGACAAATATCATTTTCTCGTTGTTAATTTCTCACTTTCTATTAATTTTGGAATGAGTTTAGAACATTTTAGAGATTTAATTCACAATCAGTTGTCACTTTAATTCGAAAATCCATGCTTTCGTTTCACGTTCTTTTAGTCACGTGTTATTATTATTATTTTAATGTTAATGTCGTTTAACCTTATTCATTTAACAATGTACCCTTATTTTTTAAAATGTTTATCACTTTTATGTTGAATTCGCAGAATTTCACGTTCATATTACAAGTAATTTCACGAAAAAAACTGTTTTTCTTTTCCTAACCTCAAAATTTGGTCAGACATTACACATGTTTCACGAGTTCCTGATAAAATAAAATTTCCTATTTGTTTTTTAGATGCAAGTAAATATTGTTTTTAAAAATTATTAGTTTTCTCAAAATTTTACGTTTTTAAAGAATTTTCTGCTTCAGTAGTAAGATCCGAAAAAAATTCAAAACAAAAATAAACTTTGTCATTGTCAGATAACTTTAAAAAATGTAGTTTTAATTTTTTATTACATTTTATTTTCATGTTTTTAAAGACTAATTAATTTACAAAATGAACGTTTGCTAATGAAAATCGATTTATTATTGTTCCTTTCTAAAACTTAGTCACTACAATTTCAGGTTTTTTCACTAATTTTTAATTAATAATTCAATTGAAAGTTTCAATTTATTCAAACGTTTGATCTCTTTAGCCGGTATCTAATTTTTTAAATTGTAATTAATCAAAATTTTAATTATAAACTTAAAATATTTTCAAAATCTAACAATACATATTTAAATTATTGTAAACATTAACCATTATATAAATACTTTTAATTATATAAAAAAAAATGTTATTGTATATTAAGGCTTCAATCATTCCAAATTTTGAAAATAATAATTTTGACTATAATTTAAATCAATAAAAAATTATTAATGTCATGTTAAAATAATGATTCGTTTGATTAAAATAAGTATAAATTAAAACTTAAATATATCGATGCTTAACTATTGATTTAAATTTCCATTAAGAAATAATTATTTCAACATTTTAAAGCTCTCAATTTCCAATAATATCAATCAATTTTAACTTGTACGCATGAAGATTTTAAGTAATTTTTGTATTGATAATTAAATTTTAATTCACTAAAATTTTAGTGTATCGAAATGTCAGTTCCATATTTTAGATTTAGAGTAAACTATTTTTTTATTAATTTTATTTTCTGTAAATGCAGTTAAATTGATTCTCATCGAAATAGACTCTAATTTTAACTGATCTCTTTTATCTAATTTTTAATTAAGAATTAAATAAGTTTAATAATAATTTGCTCATGTTATAAAAAAGAAGCATTTCTGGATCTAGAATATAACATTTATTTAAAGAAATTTAATTTAGTTGGTTTTTTTTTAATAAAAATAACATTGGAAGTTTTGAAAAAAAAGTTTAATTATTAAGAAATGAAAATATTATTTTAGAAAGGTGTTTAAATAAAGTATTTAAAAATGGTGCTTGTCTTCTTTTCAATTATATAATAATTTATGATATTTCCTTATTTATTATTCTACTTTTATAATAAAAGGCGATTAACAATTAGATACATAAAATAATAAAAACTCATGAATGATTTATAATTACATAATTTAAAAATATATATTTTTTCAAACTTCAGTTGTGGACAGAATGAATGAATCTTGTGGATTATTATTTTAGATAGATTAATTTTAAGTTAATAAAATCAAATTTCAATTCATAACAATTTCAAACAACGCTAAATTCAGTCAATTAATTTCAAACTTTTCAAAGTAAAATAAAAAATACTAATAATCGATTTTTTTTGCAGAACAATGGCGGATATGGAAACATTTGATGATTTGACGGCAGTGGATTCGTTTCCTGCTGCAGTTTCAACAGAATTGCCCGAGATCAAACTTTTTGGTCGATGGAGTTGCGAGGAAACTCAAGTGAACGATATGTCGCTTCAGGATTATATTGCCGTCAAAGAAAAGCATGCAAAGTATATACCACATTCTGCTCAGAGATATGCAGCTAAACGTTTCCGAAAGGCACAGTGCCCTATTGTCGAACGTTTGACAAACTCCCTTATGATGCACGGCAGAAATAATGGAAAGAAACTCATGGCCGTCAGGATTGTTAAACACTCCTTCGAAATTATTTACCTACTAACTGGAGAAAATCCTCTTCAGGTAAAAATATATGTATTTCAACGTTTCATCATTAATTCAGGGTGTCTATTCATCGGGAATTCCGGGAATTTGCCGGGATTTTAGTTCGACCGGGAAAAACCCGGGAAATTGCCGGGGAAAAAAATTATATCTGGGAATTTCTAAAAATTTCAGCTAATTCGTTTTCATAGTTCTTCAAATTCGCTTGAAACTTATTACTCGTTTTCGAAGTCTCTGATTGTGAAAACAATATCAGATTTACCAATTTTTCAAAATTCAAAATGGCGGATCCAATATGGCAGACATATTTTGCAAAATTGCTCAAATTGACTTCAAACTTGTTACTCGGTGGTAATCCATGTTCCTGGTTACTAACCTGAAGTTAGATTTTCAAAATAGTAAAAGTGTAAAACGTTTCAAGCGAATTTGAGCATTTTCAGGGCTGCCAGTGACTTACTTTTCTCATTTTTATTCAATTTTTTTAAAATCACTCACTATTACTCACTTTAAAAAAATCACTTTTCTCACATTCTTAGTAAAATAATAATTATCTATTATTATTATATACAATTATGTTCTTCAAATTTCAGCAATTTTCTTCAATAATTTTATTATTATGTATCAATAATTTTTAAATACTTTACACCAACTGACAATTATTTTTTTTCCAATTTCAATTTTTTTTTTCAATTTTACATTCTTTTAATTATTTACACCAGTTATCAATCAATCATATCATTATTCAATTATTTATCTCAAATTTTTATCATTTTGCTTCCTCAGAGAGGAAGCGTTGTAATCTTTAAGATTTTCGATTTTCCAAAAATAGTGAAAATCGACTCAGTTTCATCTGAAAAGTTCAAATTTTCATTCCTGAGAAAATGTCCGGATGTGTGTGTGTATGTGTGTGTGGTAAATTTTTTGTCGCCAGGATATCTCGAGAACGCTTCAACGGATTTTAATAAAATTTGGATGACATATGAAGCTCACAAATATCTAAATTTGGACACAGGGATTTTTGAAAATACCCAATCAAATTTTTTTGAGCACCTTTTTTCATCGAAAAATATAGTTTTTTGGCAAAAAATTTTTTCATGCTGAAAATTCAGACAAATGAATGAAAAAATCATATTCCTTGTTTTAAAACGAATCGATTGACCTATATAAAGTATATAATTGACTAAAAACTCACGTAATAATTCATGATTTCTCAGTTTTTTTCATCAAAAAATCTCGTTTTTGGAAATTTTTTCATGCTAAAAGTTCAACCAAACGAATTACAAAATCATATTCCTTGTCTCAAAACGAATCGATTGACCTATATAAAGTATATAATTGAGTAAAAACCCACGTAATAATACTTATTTGCATAAAAATAAATAATAATTAATTTAAAATTAAATTATTATTTTTTATATTATAAATAAATTTACTGCTTCCTCATAGAGGAAGCAAATTATCTTGCTTCTTTGGAAGCGAAGTGTCCATGAAATGAACAGAATTCACACCTAGTTTGTTATTGTTCATGTATTATCTTCAAATTTAAATTTTTTGTAATTTCTTAATTTATTTTCTTCAAATTTCAATTATTTTTGTCATTTCTCGACTATACTTTCCTATTTTCAATTATTTTTGTCATTTTTTAATTGTTTTTTAAAAATTTTCAAATAATTTAGTAATTTCTCAAGTATTATCAATATTTTCGACATTTTTTTATTATCTACTTTCTCCAAATTTAACTTATTTTCTTATATCTTTAAATTATTGTCATGGATTCTTTAATTTCTTACTTTAATTTACAATTAATTTTTCATTTTTCAATTATCTTTGTCATTTGTCAATTGCTTTTTATTTTTAATTTTAATTATTTTTATTATTTTTCAAGTATTTTCTTCAAATTTCAAATTTTTTGGGATTTTGCAATTATTTTGTTATTATTTAATTATTTTCTTCAAAACGTCAATTTTTATCTCCAAATTTTTTAATTATGTATTGACATCAAATTTTTATTTTGTTTCTCCATTTTTCAATTATTTATGCCATTTTTTACGTCTTTTTTCAAATCATAAGTTTTTTACATAATTTTAAATTAGTTTTATCATCTTTTATTTTTTTTTAAGGTACAATTATTTTCGTCATGTCTCAATTGTTTTTTTTTTTAATTTTAATTATTTTTATAATTTTTTTATAATTTTGTTATTTTAATTTTAAGGTTCTGATCTTTTTTTTTTGTAAAGGGGTACTTTTGTCGCCCGTACATGTGGTTAAATAAATAAATAAATAAATAAATCATTTTTCAAGTATTTTTTTCAAATTTCTATCAATTTTATGATTTTTTAATTATTTTCTTTAATGGTCAATTTTTTAATTATGTATTGACATGAAATTTTTTTTTTTTTGTCCATTTTTCAATTATTTTTGTCATTTTCCAAGACTTTTCTTCAAATTTTTAATTATTTACTTAATTTTTAATTAGTTTTGTCATCTTTTCATCTTTCATTTTGTTTCTTCAAATTTCAATTATTTTTGTCATTTTCCAATTATTTTCTTCAACTGTTTTTAAATTTTCTTCATTTTGTGAAAAATTTTCTAAATTCTTTTAATTTTAAAGAAATTTTTCATTTCTTTTATATAATTTTTATTTATCTTTTTACATTTTTTATTTTATTCCTACTGTTTTTTATTTTGTAGTTTATTTTCCACAATTTTTATATTTTTTAATACTTTTTATATTTTCATTATTTGTGAAACTTTTTTTGGCAGATTTCCTCCATTTTTCAATATATTGCTTTAGTTTTATTTTATTTTATCTCTTTAAATATTAATTGGTTCTAATTTACTTATAATCCAAATCTTCATTTATCAAATTTTCAAACTATTCAAATTTCAGTAGATCCAAATTCCCATTCTGTTTTAGAATTTTTTTTAGCTTTTATAAAATAAGAAAATAAATTATGTTTTTAATAATTATTACGTTTAAAGATGTTTTTTTTATTAATTTCAAATAAGTAGTTTCACAATAAATTCTGGCTTTGTAGTATTGTTACTTTTACGTTTTTATAAATAAAATACTTTTATCGTAAAAGTTAATAATTTAATAATATCAGAATATCCCCTATTTTGATGTATTCTAATTCAGTCCCCTATTTCCCTAAAATATTCTTCATTGTCACTGTAAAGCCTGAAATAAATCCTCAAAGAGTATTAAAAGATCGTTTTTTAACAAACTTATGATTCAAAAATCAGCTAACAACATGGTTAATTTCTATTCTAAACCCAAGAAAATAATATAAAACCCAAAAAAGTATTGTATCTATTTTAAATAAGAAATAATAACAAAAATAATAATTTTTATAATACTTTTATCATTACTTGCGTTCTTTCAATAAATTTTCTAATTTTATCTTAATTTTTTTTATTGCTTAGAAACTTTCTCCTTTTTTGAAAATGTTTCATTTTTATCTTATAATTGCTAATATTTTATTATCTCTTTTTTTATTTCAGATTTTTAAAGTAATTTCCTAATATTATTTATTTTTAAAGAATTTCTTTATTTCTTTGGCTTTAATTATCTTGTTACACGTTCTTAGTGTTTAGTAGATTTTAAATGTTATTCTTATTCCATAAATTTAATTTTTTGTATTTTATTTTTGCGTTAATTTTTATTTAACTGGTTTTTTTTCGTAAATTATCGTATAGATTTAAAATTGTAATTTTTTTTTTATATTTTCCTAAATTTTACCATATTTGTAGATTTTTTCATCCTTTCACCGGATTCTTATATATTTGCATTTCAAAAACTTTCAGTTATTTTTTATCCGTTTCTCTTTGTCTTTCAATCTTTTGTCATTTTTCTTTCTTCTTTCCGTGGTATTTCTATCTTGTTTTTGTTTTAATATTATACCATTTTTTCTTTGTCTATCGCATTCTTCAAAATTTTTGACTTCTTAAATGTTTTTGAATTTTTTTTTTATTATAAAATTTTTAATTTTCTTGTTTTTTTGCAGGGTAGAAGGGATGGATTTTTATAAATTGTTTACATAATTATTTCATTTTTCTTTAATCGGTTTATCGTTTCATTTTTTTTTTTTAATTTTTAAACATTTTTCTGTTTTGTCGCAAATTTTTATATTTGTATATTTTAAAATTTCTACTTGTTTTTTGATTAGAGAAAAACGAAAACTTTCTCAACTGTTAAGATTTAAAAAAGAAATTAGTATTTTAAGATTATCTCGTTCTCTGTATGTTGCTTTCGTCTTTAAATTTTCTCATTTTTAAAAATAATTTCTACTTTTAAATTTTTTTTTAAAAATTTCTTTTGTAGTTTTACGTATATATTCTTATTTTATTTTTACTTTTCTTAGTTTAAATAGTTTCTATAGTTTCAATAGTTTATTCCCATTCTTCTTATTTTTGCATTGACTTAAAATAAATATTTCTTTACAGATTTTGGTGACAGCAATTATAAATTCGGGACCTAGGGAAGATTCTACGAGAATCGGTCGTGCAGGAACTGTGCGTCGTCAAGCTGTAGACGTATCGCCATTACGTCGAGTAAATCAGGCAATTTGGCTGTTGTGCACAGGAGCACGTGAGGCTGCTTTTAGGAATATTAAAACGATCGCAGAATGTTTGGCCGATGAGCTTATCAATGCCGCCAAGGGATCGTCCAACTCTTACGCAATAAAGAAGAAGGATGAACTTGAACGTGTTGCTAAATCCAACCGATAAGTTGTTCGATTTTTTTTTATTCACAGAAGAATAAACTAAGTCTATTTTGAATTTCTTGTCTTATTTTTTGCTCCAGATATTCATTTTTATTTTATTAGTGATTAAATATAAAGTTAATTAAACAATTTATTCGTGTAAATTATAAAATTTAACTTTTATTTTAAAGGAAAATTCTAAAATGTAATAATAATAAAATATTATAGCGTATACAAAGTTTAAAAAATAAATAAAATGTTATTTAAAAATTACTTTAATCAATTCAAACACAAGTTGATTTTAGTTTTAATTTCGTTGGATTTATATTCAATTCTCAATTTATCCTGCCTAATTTTAAATAATCTAAACTTCACGAGTTTTTCTGAAATTTTTGAAGAATTTTTGACAAAATCTGAAGATTTTTTTCTTAACAAATAATTTCCTTTTAAATAAGTCAAAATAATTAAGATTATTTATAATTTTTAAATCAATTTTTCTCTGCAATTGGTTTGAAACTAGAAATTTAAAAAGAAAATGGGCCCAGGATGAATGATTTTGTCACTTTTTAATATAAATAAATATAATAAATATAAATTGCAATGTTTTTAACTTTCAAATAACTCATGAGATAATTAAGTAAGTATTTAAAAAAATATTTATAAAAATTTTGCAATAATTACATTTAATATATTTTTTGAAAATACGTTTCTTAGTAACTGTATTTTTGCTTTCCTTCAAATCAAATTCAACTGATTTGTGCAGCAATATCAATAAAATTTTTACATTCTATTAAAAATTGTTTTTTAATGTGACAACAATGTGAATATTGTTGTCAATTAACAAAAAAAAACTGTTAGAATGGTAAAACTGACAAATTAAATAAAATAATATCAATTTTTATATAGTTTCGGAATACTTAATCAACGTTTTTAAAATTTGAAAACATTTTTTAAGCAAATTTGAAGATTTTTCATTTCTTTAATCTGTCGGCACTGGATTTATCCCTGTTTTGATTAAATTTGTAAAAAGATACCTTTTTTTTATCAAGGTTTCGTTTTAAAAATTTGAATTCAGCGCCTTTAACGTTTAAAAGTTCTTTGTAACATTATTAAGTTGGTATCACTGTAAACCATATGATCTAAAAATTCTGAAGTGTCAGTCATCCAAAAAAAGTTGTTATAAGTGAATTTTTCAATAAAATTATTCTTTAGTTAATGTAAAAAGTAGTTTTTTAATACTTTTAAATTGAAAAGCAGTGAAAAATGCTCTTTTTGTGAGCTAATAAGGATTCAAAAGGCAGTATAATCATTAATCAATCTTTATGATGACATCGATACCAGAACCGTTGATTTTTGCATTTGCACTGATTGATACAGGTGCTGTGCTATTTCTTTTAGTGTATTTTGTATCCTTTTTACATTAAATAGGTTAATTTATTGTTAAATATTTAAGTGAAGTTAAATTGCTATTTTGTTTTTATTTACGTCTGCCGTTTCATGTTTACAATCTAGGGAATTTTTGCATTTGTAAGTTGAAGGAGTCTCTATTTCACATGGCGGGAAATTTAAAAATCTCGAATTTTGCAATAACTATTTTTACAAGTTGCAGAAACGCTCTTTTAAAGTTTCTATTAATAAATAATTATATTTAAAAATTAAGAAAATAAATAGATAAATAAGTGCAAAAAATCCGAAACAATGAAAAAAATTGAGATTTAATAAAAAAAAAACAATTAATTAATTAAAAATTGACAACATCATATTAAAAAGGCATACATAAAAAAGTAACACGATAAAAGTTTAAAAAAACTCCTTAAAAACAAGAGAATGTTTTTAAAAACCTTACAAATTATGAAAAAATTTACAAAATAAACTAAAACTTTAAAATAAGAGGTATAAGGTTAATTTAAAAAAAAAAATTGAGAATTGTAAAAAATATGAGTGAAAAGTCTATAAAAAAAATCAGAAAGTTAAAGGAGGAAATTTTAAAAAAATCGAAAAATAATTTGGAAGTACGAAGAAATCCTGAAGTATAATATATATATTAAAAATTGAGAAATATTTTTAAAATCATAATTTTTAAAATATCCAGAAACGATTAAATAATCTTTAAAAAAAATGATTAAATTAAAAGAAAATTCATAAAACTTCACAAAGAAAATTATTAAAAATTAAAATTTTTTTTAAATTTAACTTTATATATTAAAAAATGCTATTCTGTACATTAAAAAGAATCCATTTACCTATAAAAAGTTTATATTTTTTCAATATTTTATAAAAAAAATAGCAATTTTTTTTAAATTTAATTTCAAGTTAAATTTAAATTTGTATTTTGTTTATTTTATTCATAAATTTATTTACTCTTCCAATCAATTTCTAGCTTTTCAGGTCTTTTTAAAAAAAATTTGTTAGAATGTTCATTTTACATTTTTTATATTTTTTCTTTTTTGAATGATTATTGTTTTGTAGATTAAGAAACCGTTTTCTTAATTTTTTTCATTTTTATTTGTTGGCTGTAAGGCGAGTAAACAATTTTTTTCTTTTCAATTTTCTGATTTGTCTTTTTAATCTTTTTGTAAATTTGTGCCACTCGTTTTTATATTTAGTCTCTTTTATTCGTAAATTTATTTACTGTTTCAAGTTATTTCTAGATTTTCGGGTATTTTAAAAAAAATTTATTTTCAGGATTAAGATCTAATAATTTAAAATTATTTTCTATTGGATGTACTTAGATTTTTTTTATTTATTTAGACTTTTTGACTTTTCATTTACTCACCTTTTCAGTGATTTTTTCATTTTTTTATAGACTTTCTGATGTTTTTAAACCTTTTAATAATTTATCTGTCTTTTTTTTTAGTTAGTTCTTCTTGAAACTAATTTTACTGTTTTTTTTTCTCAATATTTCTTTTAAACTGCCTAATATTTAAATAGTACAGTAATTAATCATTAAAGTAACAATGATAAAAAGTAAGAAATTTAAAAATAAAAAATAATTTATAAAATAAAAAATTAGACAATTTACTATAAATTAAAAAAAAGCCTCAAGAAAGATTCTTTGAAAATTCTGATATTTAATAAGAAAGTCAAGAGAATGTGACATCCTCCCAATTTTTTTGTTTTTTTTTTTTGTACAAATAAAATCATATTTAGATTTATTGACCAATGAAATATTTTTATTCTATATTTGTAAAAAAAAAAAATTGTTAGAATTCCCTATTCTCAAAGCCAAGAAAAAATCATGGAAATTTTACTAAAGGTCATAAAAGATATTGATCTGCCAATATTAACAATAAATACTTTTTTTTTTACATCATTTTATTACAAACAATTAAAAAAAATCACAAAATATCGTTTTTCGTCTTTTTCTTGACAAAAGTTTTTCTTTAAATAAAATATAATTGCTTCAAAATTTGACTTATCAAATTACTGCGACTGTTATGAAAAGAATGTTGAATTCTTTTTTACCTTTGAGTATCATTTAAGGTATAATCGTTGAAAGAGGTTTATGTACAAAGAAACTGAAAACACTAACCTAAGGTTTCTTAACATTTAAGTTAAAAATACAGACACAGACAAATAAAATCTCCGACATAAATTTTTTAATACCATAAGGAGGTTCTGTCTGCAGGATACGAAATTGTTTTAGTCGACTGATAATTAGTGCCACGAAATTTCTTTGTCTAGTTAGAAAAATTGTTTTTAAATCATTATTAGATTGGAGAATGCGACTTTCCTTGAAAAATTGTGGAACTTTACATAATGCTGCTTTTGATTTAATTAGATCGTCAATTGCAATTTCTTTATCAATGAGAATTAAATCATCCCTTACAATGAGATTATTAATTTTCGATTTAATAAAAATTTCTCGATTGGAAGCCGTGCCTTCATGAACGGGAGAAACAAAACTTATTCGTCCTGATGGTGAGCATCCTATCAAAGCTTTACTTACAATTGAAACTTCTTTTTTTGAGTACGTATGATCCTCGTTGTCGAAATTAAAAAGAGGCAATTCCGGACAATAAAATTCAGAACTCACCAATATAACCCGAAGATTATGAAACTCTTTAAAAAGTTCGGACATTTTCTCAACTAATTTTTCCCGGGGAACGAACATTGAAGATTTTAATTGATTGCTCAATTCCGAGAACATAAATTGAATCCAAGTGATAATTATGTTTTTTATCAGACTCGTAGGCAGATCAAATCTGTATGCTAAATCTTGTAAAGGGAATGCACATCGTAAAAACATTAGAGTTATAAGTAACTCTTGTCTCGGAGTTAATTCACGTTTTTTCTTTTCACCACAGCTCTCATTTTCGTCAGAATATTGCAAATTATTACATTTAGGGCTTAGAAACGAAAAAAGCGTTTTAATTTGCGAACAGTCTAAATTTGTATAAAAGATACTTTTCGTTTTGTCATTCTCCAGCGATTGTTCGAAAATTTCAATCGGTTTTTGTTTAATCTTTGTTGGCAAACTTCTTTTAATACGCTTTCTAGAATTCACGGAATTTTTGATAATTGGAAAAGCGTCACTTTCGTCGTTCGGTGATATTGGTTCGTCTTTTATTGTAACTAAATGATTTTCACAAGATAATGTAGTTTTTAATTCTTCCAGAGAATTTGAAGAGATTTCCATTCCTTCTTGATTCGGGAAAAATACTTCCATATTATCATTTTGATCTTCAATGATTTCTGTTTTAATCATTACATCGTCAAACAGTGTTGATTCTTCGTAATTTGAAACTTCCGGTTCAAGAAAACTTAATTCTTTATCCGGTGATTTACACTTGTCGTTTGATGCAGTTTGATACTTTTCTTGTAGACTTTTTCTCGGGATACTCGCCTTCTAAAATAAAAAAATTAAAAAATTATTATTCAGGCAATTTTTTGTATTTTGAATATCTTGAAGTCCCTTAAGCTAAATTATTCCCATATAAATTGGATCTTAAAATTTCGGTATAAAATTCAGATAAAATTTTTAATCAGTTTTTGAAAATCCATTCACTAATTAAAAATAAATTATTTAAATAAGTAAAAAATAAATAAGAAAGTGCTTGCACTTTCTTTTCTTCTTTTTTTTTATAATGTATATAATTGAGTCTATATTGATAATAATGAAAATTATAAAATTCAAGAATATATCAGAAAAATGACGAAAATAATTGACAGTTGAAAACAAAATTTGAGAAATGGCTACATAATTACATAATTGAAAAGAATAGTTTAAAAAATTAAACAATGAATATTAAATTTAAACAAAATAGTTGAAAAATTATAGGAATAACTGTTGCAAATAATTGCAAATTGAAAAATGGATTGAAAATTAAAAAAAAAAATCATTGAAATTGAAGAAAATAATAAAAAATTGAGGAAATAAATTGAAAATTTAAGAATTAAATTAAAATTTGAAAAAATAATTGAGAATTGAAAAAAAAAAATTAAAAAATGACGAAAATAATTGACAAATGCAAATAAAATTCACAAAATGTCTAGATTAATATACAACCGAACAAAATAATTTAAAAAATCAAAGAAAAATTATAAAATTTTAAGATAGCAATTAAAAGTTGAAAAAACTGTGGGAAATAATTGAAAATTGCGGGAAATAATTAATAATTGAAGGAAATAGTTGAAAAATGACGAGAATGATTGAAAAATTGAAGAAAATATATGAAAAATGACGTAATTAATTGTCAATTGAAAATAAATTTCGAAAAATGACTAGATTAATAGACAACTGAAAAAAAAAGAAAATAATTGGAAATTTAAAAATTGAAGTAAATTATGGGAATAATTGTTAGAAATAATTGCACATTTAACAGCTGGATTGAAAATTGAAGAAAGCATTTAAAAATTGAAGAATGGAATTAAATTTTTGGAATATACCTAAAAATTTAAAAAAAAAAGTAATTGAAAAAAGCCGAGAATTAATGACTATAGAAGAAAACAATTGAAAACTGAAGAATAAAATTAAAATTCAAAGAAAATAATTGACCAAATGTATTTAAAATTAAAGATACTTAATGATAATCGAAAAAAATAATAGAAAAAAGGCGATAATTTTTTAATATTAAAGAAAATAAATTAAAAAATACGTGAACTATTGAAGAATGAGGAATTAATTGAAAATCGATAAAAATAATTGAAAATTAAAGAAAATATTGAAGAATTGAAGAAAATAATTAAAAATTGAATAAATAAATTGGTCAATTAAGAATTAATTGGAAATTTCAAGAAAATAATTGATAATTAAAAGAAAAATTACAATATGACGAAATTAATTAACAATTAAAAACAATAATTAACAATTTATTGACAAAAATCGAAAAATGGTGAGAATAATCGACATGTGAACAAAAGAAATTTTAAAATTAATGAATAATCATAAAATTAAAGGAGAATAAAAAATTGTCAATTTAAAACTGATGAAAATTATGGAAAAAATTGTAGAAAATAAATGAAAATTAAAGAAAAATAATTTGAAATAGAAAAATTGTATTGAACTTTCAAGAAAAAAATATTTGATATTCGAGAAAATGTGAGAATTATTAAATTTTAAATAAAATAATTGAAAAACGATAAATGCGATTGAAAATTGAAGAAAATAATTAAAAATTGAAGAAATAAATTAAAGATTAAAGAATTGAATTGAAATTTTATAAAAATAGTTGATAATTGAAAGAAAAGTTACAAAATGACTAAAATAATTAAATATTAAAGAAAATAATTTAAAAATGAGGAAAATAATAATTGACAATTGAAAGAAAAATTCGAAAGGGACGAGAGTAATTGACAACGGAACAAAATAATTTAAAAAAATTAAAGAATAATTATAAAATTTAAAGAGAATAATAATTGTATATTGAAAACTGTTGAAAATTATAGAAAAAATTATAGATTTATTTATTAATGAAATTAAAATTACTTGAACTGATATTTATAAATTTAAATTTGAAACAATTTAAACGCATTTTTTTAAAAAAAATATCTGATTTAAAACAAAAAATATCTATAAGCCAAACTTCAGGTGTAGACAGAATAAAAGAATGAATGAAAGAATTAATCTTGTGGATTAAGCAATATAACTTTTGAGAATAAATATCAAATAACTTAATAAAAAACAAACATTAATATATTTAAAAAGAAAACCCGCATAGTAATCTAAATAATTTGAAACAATGCATATAAATATTTCATCAAATCGAAAGTCTAGAGTGAAAAGAGTAATATCTAAATTACGTTACCGCCAATATTTAAATAAAAACTAAAAATAAAATATTAATTATTCATGAAAACATCTCTTTTAATGCTTTTAAGTAATAATTTAATAAAAAGAAACACTTTCAATGAACAATTTTTGGTTATAGCGTTTTTCCGGGTGTATAGGATTTCCGCTTATATCGGATATTTTTCCTGGTCCATTCGAATCCGATATATGTGGGTTTTACTGTATGTAATATTTTGTAATTAAAAACTAATACTTTATAAAAAGTATATAGCGGAGGTGAATAGTAATAATTATTTTACTAACAAATAATATTAAATTATAATAATATTATGAACAATACTCACCAAAGATTTTGGTTTATTTGATGCACTATATGGAATAGGTTCAGGAAATTTTTCGCTGGGTCCACTTTCTCCGACAAAGTGTAATGAACAAATGTACGTGTCTTTCTTAATATTGTAAATGGAATTAAATTTCGAGTCACAACGACCACATAACCTAACCCATCTATCACTAGTACTGCACAAAGTGCACTCTTTTAAATGTTTTTTAAAATCTGATTTTGGTATAAATCTTTTTCTAAATGGCAAACACGGTTTGGGAAATGAAATAAAGTAAAAATTAAAGTTTTCATAGTAATCTTTGGTACGTGGATCACTTTTGCAAAGTCCATAGCAACAACGTCTATGTGCGCCAACATCAGTTTTTGGCTTAAAATTCATATTTAGATAATAATATGATACTTTATCTTGCAATTTGAATGGCTTAAATTATTAATTTTTACATTCTTTAGATATCAATAATGCTTTGTTGACAAAAACTGACCTACCGAGAAATTCACGAGAAAATCAGTTGCTAAATAAATGCGCGCGCACGTGGTATGGATATGTACTGTGCGCACCAGTGATGGGAAGTGACGCGTCAGTCAAGTTCAGGGATGGGTGCGTATAATACGTGATGTATTATATGCATGGGTGATTGTCAAAATAAAGGAAAACTCTTAGCTGAAAAGTGGAAATTTGATTATGATAAATAATGCGATAAATATTAATAAAAATCTATTCTATCACTCCTAAAATGAATAATTTTGGAAGGGGCAGTTTTAAAAGCAAGAAATAAATGCAGTATTTATTATTGAAATAAGGAGTAAGATATGAGGTTAAATGAAGATTGGAAAAGCGGGAAAAATTTTAAATAGTATTAAACAAGTTACCAGAAAATTAGAAAATGTAAAAAGTTGTTACAACTAAGTCATCTCTGAAGTTTCTATTACTATTATCTTTATTAAATATAATTATTTTTAAAACGAATAAAGATTATACAACCATCAAAATAAACATTTTTAGAGGTTATGTTAACTTTTAAATTCCCGACGTTCCAGACGAATAGCCACGCGCATGCGCAAAACTGTTATTCCGTACTAACGTACGGTAATGATTTCAACAAAACCACTGAGACAAAACTTTTTTAATATTTATGCAAGAACAATTAACTTTACAATATTTAAGTTACTATAAATGAAAGTTAATATTACGGTTAACTTTTACTGATACTGGTTCTGTACTAAAAATAATTAGAAATGATTTTTTAAGTACGTACGGTAATGACTTTTTATGTTGTCAAAATTGAATTTCCAACTTTATTATTAAATTACAAAAAAGTAATAAGCTTTTTAATAATAACTTTACAGTATTTTTGAGTCATTTTGTATGCTTGATTTGGGGGTAATTGTTATTTTCTTTTGACTATTTATATTTTTAAGAAAAAGTAGCGTTCGGTAATGACGTTCATAACATGAAGAAATTGTGGGACACAGTTAAACAATTTTTTTTTTATTATAATTGCTTCCTTTGGAACAATTGCAAATATTTTATTTAATACCTTAATATATCTCTAATATGATCCAATAATTGTTTAGCCATATTCTTTAAAAAATGAGAAGATAATAAATTTTAAAGTACTAAAAGTGTATGCGTATGCATGTACGGTAATGACGTTTGAAGTGTTTTTGTATTAAAATAAAAAAATAGGTATATTATAAAATTAAAACTAAATTAGACCCATTATAAACATAAAAAAACAAAACTTTTAGCAAAGAAAGTAAAAGTGAAAAGATAATTTATAACTATTTTATTTAACTGGGACTTCAAGTTTTCCCGCAATTTGACAATCACCCGCATGGTTTTCTGCAGTATAATACGTATTTTACACAACGTAGAAAACCTCGAGTTTTCTACATTTACCCATCCCTGCTCAACTTTAGCCAAAAGCAGAGATCGGAAATTGACATGTCATTTTAGATTTTGAGGTAAATTACCTAGAATACGTCAAATACGTAGAAAACTGTAAACAACCTAGGTAATTTACAATTTCAACATAGCGGCAGTAGAAAAAAACTTTTTTTTATAATTTTTTGATTCTATGTATGTCTTTTATTAATTTTCAAGGGTGTTATTATATATTTCGGCTAGTTTTAAAATAAATTATGCAATTATTTTGGTTTTAGATTTTACTTTTAGGTTATGTTGCATACGTATTTTTGTAAATCACGTGATATTTATAAGGGATGTAAATTACGTAGAATACTTCTCCGGTAAATTACTAGGTAATTTACATGTAAACAACTATGTAGATTACCTCAAGTAATTTACGTTCTAATCCCTGGCCAAAAACCAGGGTTAAAGAAGAAGAAGGTAACATACTAACAGTGGTGGGTAAACGTCACGTCACAAGGGTTTTCTACGTAAAATCCATAAATCATGTATTTTACGTAGAAAACTGTAGAAAACTATGTATAATACATATTCAAAATGGCGGCCACTTTATTTCGAGGCGCATGAATTCTTCCAAAATGACATTTGATCGAATGGACGAATGGTCCAAGGGAGCGGAGTAATTTGAAATAGCTTAATTTAAAGCTTTTCAAACCACTTGGACCAATCATACGACTTTCTAGAGACTTGCGCTGATGCGTCGGGTGAAAGTATCTGGCAAAACTGGTACCCATAGACTGCTGTATAATAGAGAGTAAACTCACATTAAAGAAACACTTCGGCCGAATGACTTTTCGGTCAAAAGTCTATTCGGTCGAAAGTCCATTCGGTCAAAAGTCCATTCGATGAAATGTCCATTCAATCAAAAGTCCATTCGATCAAATGTCCATTCGATCTAATGTCCATTCGATCAAAAGGCCATTCGGTCGAATGTCCATTCGGTCAAATGTCCATTCGATCAAAAGGCCATTCGGTCGAAAGTCCATTCGATCAAATGTCCATTCGATCAAATGTCCATTCGATCTAATGTCCATTCGATCAAACGTCCATTCGGTCAAAAGTCCATTCGATCTAATGTCCATTCGATCAAAAGTCCATTCGATCAAATGTCCATTCGATCTAATGTCCATTCGATCAAATGTCCATTCAATCAAAAGTCCATTCGATCAAATGTCCATTCGATCTAATGTCCATTCGATCAAAAGGCCATTCGGTCGAAAGTCCATTCGATCAAATGTCCATTCGATCAAAAGTCCATTCGATCAAATGTCCATTCGATCTAATGTCCATTCGATCAAAAGGCCATTCGGTCGAAAGTCCATTCGATCAAATGTCCATTCGATCAAATGTCCATTCGATCAAATGTCCATTCGATCTAATGTCCATTCGATCAAAAGTCCATTCGATCAAAAGTCCATTCGGTCGAAAGTCCATTCGGTCGAAAGTCCATTCGGTCAAAAGTCTATTCGGTCGAAAGTCCATTCGGTCGAAAGTCCATTCGATCAAAAGTCCATTCGATCAAATGTCCATTCGATCAAATGTCATTTTGGAAGAATTCATGCGCCTCGAAATAAAGTGGCCGCCATTTTGAATATGTATTATACATAGTTTTCTACAGTTTTCTACGTAAAATACATGATTTATGTATTTGACGTAGAAAACCCTTGTGAGGTAAAATCCCATGTGAGCAGAAAGCGAAAAACCGAAAGCAGAAAATTATGAGAGTGAGAGAGATAGGCATATACTGACTCTCTTACTCTCATATTTTCTGCTTTCGGTTTTACGCTTTCTGCTCACATGGGATTTGACCCTGACTTGACGTTTACCCACCACTGGTGCCACTGATGTGCATCAGGGTTGGGTAATGACGCGTCGATTTGTTACATCAAGTAACATACCTATTTTAGGTATGTTACCCCCCCTCCACCACCAAAAAAATGCATTATGTCACAAATTTTGTAAGTAACTTACCTAGGTAACATACAGTAACAAACTATGTAACATACCTCTGGTATGTTACTTACACAACACTTATGTGCATTAATAATTAAAAATCGATTAACGATTAATCGATCGATTATTTTAATGTAAAAATCGATTTAAATCGATTAAAATCGAATAATAATCTAGAGCCTCTAAAGGATCCTCTCATTTTGATGCGAATTTTCCTCTCAAAAGTAGAGGATACCCTCAAAACAATGTAAAAACGTGAGAGGATTTCACGAAAGGAATGTTACTCGCTTTAGAAGAATATTTTTTTTCGGTGTGGTAAGGTCGGAAGTTACCAACAGAAGTCTTCAGAAAACTTCCTGGACATAGCGAAATGCCCCCCTCCTATTTTTTCTATTGAATACTAACCTTTTAATAGAAAGTTATACTATTGATTAATTAACAGTTTATCTCATTTTAAGAGATTTGCTCCCAGTAAACAATAAATTGTTGGAGTGGTGAAAAAGTAGGTTGGAGATGAACCACGCAACGTTGTACCGGTGAATGAGTTCTATGAAGTTTGATGGATTACACAAAAGTGTTTTAAGAATATAGTTATTCTCAATTTGACTTATTTCACGAACCTTCCCTCAGGTTCATATTAATTAAATAATTACGTGTTATAAAAACGAACCGTTACAATATTTTTAACAGTACAGGTTCGCACCTTTTTCTATTTTGGTGTCCCCGTAAAATTGAAGGTGTTGTATTATATCTTTGAGAGTCTTCCTCCTCCCTACTTTTTATATTACGATTTACCAATAGCTAACGCTGACCTGTTAGAGCATATATACATGTTTTCCTTACATATTCATATTATTTAAATAGCTAATTACATTATCGGATTTAGAATGTGATTACTTAAATGCACAACAATGTTGCTCAAGACTGAATGCGGTAAGTGAAACTAATAATTTAAGTAAAAAGTAGTCTTAAAATTATTTCATTAATTTTAAACTATAAAATTACACTTTTCTGTTCCTAAAAAATGATTGTCAAAATGTTTGGTTATTCTCTCTAAATTATTTCTTATGAACAACATTTATAAACAGTATTATAAAAAATATCTCAGTGGGTACACATGTCCAAAAGACGTCCTTAAGTCTGGTTTCATGTCTTTTGGACATGTATGCCCACTGGGATATTTCTATAAACAAACCAAAATCTTGTTACAGTGGCGGATCCAGACAAGGTTGTTGGAGGGGGTATTGCATGAGAGAGAAAGAGATAGTGCTATCTCTCTCACTCTCATTGTTAAATATGAGGCTTTGGGGGGGGGGGGCAAGCATCCGTGCCCCCCCCCTCCTGGATCCGCCAATGAATTGTTATACATATATCATTTAAATATATAAACACTTAGAGTTGGACTCACGTTTTTTAGAGTATTTGTGTGACTCAGTCTTAAACCGTAAGTTTTTGATCTTTGGGACGTTCACTTTCCTAGTCAAGGTCCCCACTGGCCTGCTCCTCTTGGGCTCCTGTTGCAAAAGAGAACGCCTCTGTAGCCCGCGTATGTCTCTAGCATTTTAGGACAAAACTTCTCATCGCCTTGAACTGAAAGCTTTCCCATACCTTCCTCCGACACTGTCTCTCTTCCTCCGTATCTTGCAGACCTTTATAAAAAGCTTGGTCTGCCTTATCGGCTTTCTCGTACGTCTCTTTTAATGCCGGCAACCAGTCCTTCAATTTCTTCAAGCCAGACTGGATGTCGGCCGCCGAGTTCCTTTGAACCTTCAGCCTTTCGAGCGTCAGGTTTAGTTCTGTCTCCATTCGAGACAGATAACCCTGTCTTCCTTGCGCAATTTAAAGCACTGTTCCTGCTCTTCTTCGTACGAAACTATGTCAGCAGCGTCCACCGTCAAAAGCGTGAATTGGTCCCTACTGAACACGGTCCTGCGGCACTCGGTTCCGGCGGTACCGTACCACTCTCCCCTAGACGCATATCATCATCTACATTTAAGTTATTCCCACCCATAAGAATCCCACGAGCCTTGGAGACCCTAGTGCCATTCATCCATGGACACGGTGTAAGAACCTTAGATAGGGCCGGTGTCGTTGGTCAGATCGGACAGACCACGGTCCGTCGACTGCCAACCCTAGATCGAGACTACTTTAATCCAACTGAATCCAACTTGGGATACTAAGCAAGTACTAAAGCCCAAAGCACAACGAATACGGTTACGGGAGCAGGGCATAAGATAATAAAGGACAGAGACTGTTTCTGTCCTTTTCTGTCTTATGCTCTGGTCCCGTAACCGTATTTCTATCTCCTTAGGCCTTAAGCAGGCAAGAGTGTCCTATACTTCTCAGAATCTCAAGTCGTCCACAGCTGACTAGGATGGTTAGCCCCCATTCTGGAATCCGAATTAACATCATCCTCACAGGTAACTAGTGCACCAAGCACAAGATCGGCGAGTACCCGAATTAACGGGGTCCCGTTCGTTCCCCGGTGCCCAAACTTGCCCAACAATAGGAGTTGATAAGTTCTGAGAAGAGCCAAACTGCTCGTCTAGTGGTGGCGACCGAAGGACAAGCGCCTGGCCGGTTCTAATTCCCAATCAGAATTGTCCAGAGGACAATCCAGGGGGGAATGTTTTCTTGTCACCAATTTCTTTGTAGCGATTTAAAAAAGGCCAAATCCCATGGGTCATTCTCGACGTCGCATTAGGTCCTTCCAACATTATTTTTGGCTACGCCTAATCACGTGCTTAAAAATCTATCTCGCAGTCTGCCACTCTCTTTTAAGCGAGGTGTCTTCCTTTGATTAAGTGTATCTCCGACTAGCTTTAGGACACCCTTTGCATAAGCCGATCAATTCTTTGTTCTACGAGTATGTTGAATTCTTTCTGGAGTTTTCGCGACTGCATCAAGGGATTGAGTGGTCGCAAACTGCAATCACCTCATGACTTGCGGTCCACACCCTTTTCTCAAACTTTTCCAGTTCCATCACGCAGCAAATTTTGGAGATCACCTTGGCTTCTTCTGGGTAGTCTCTTGCCTAATCTCGGTCCAGCTTCTTAGTATTCCATGAAGGGGTCTTATGAAGACTAGAGACTACCGGGTCTTTTGCCCCTCAAAAGCTGTCATTGGCGGATCTAGGGGGGGGGCCATGGGTGCTTGGCCCCCCCCAAAAGCCTCATATTTAACCATGAGAGTGAGAGAGATAGCACTATAGTGCTATCTCTTTCTCTCTCATGCAATACCTCCTCGAAAAACCTTGTCTGGATCCGCCACTGAAAGCTGTTCGTCCGAGAGAACGAATTCGATATACTGGTGATTGCTCGGGGTTATCGCTCTGACCACCAACTCGTTTACCAAAATGTCCCTCACAGTAAAAGGAAATTAATTCACCATACTCGAAAATAATTGGGTACGAACAAGACCTGTACTCGGTCTGGTTGATACATCTAACTGCTATGTTTTCCCATATTATTTCTGCTTTTGTGGAATTCAATTCTGTTGCAGAGAAGAATTTAGGTTATATTAGCAGAGTTTATGATGTAATTTGAAAGCAGAGGTGTTTTGACGAGTAAAACTGACTGTGATGAAAATAATTTTGATAGTTTATTAATATAAAAAAGTAAAATGTGATAGGAACGACTGGATTTACCATGTGATCTAGTCAGGTTCGTATGGTAAATGTGACTCGCATGACTGATTTTACCATACGAACCTGACTTGATCACATGGTAAATCCAGTCTAACCTGTCACAATTTACTTTTTTAATATTTTAACAAACTATCAAAATTATTTTCATAGCCGCTATTTTTACACGTCAAAGCACCCCTGCTTTCAAATTACATCATAAACTCTGCTCATAATTATAACCTTGAAGGCGCTTTCATACCTTCCGAGCGGCAAGTGTAAAGGTGATCCCAGAATGCAAGTATTTTGAACGTCGACGCGTCGATAGCGACGCGTTGATCCATTGTTGAACAACGTGTCGCTATCAACGCGTCGACGTTCAAAATACTTGCATTCTGGGATCACCTTTATATGCGCTGCTCGTCCTAAAAAAAGCAATTTTTCTAACTTGGAAAATGAGTATAACGCGGGACATTTGAAATTTGAATTTTAATAAAATTGTTAAAGTGGTTTTTAAAGACAACTTTGTTAATAAAAATGGTGAATTTGATTTCAATTATAAATTGTGACTGCATATTTTTGTTGTTGTGAATGAAAATGTGAAAATAGAGTTGATATAATGTGAAAAATGGTCTTTTCCTTGAAGACATGAGAGAGAAAGAGATAGCTATCTCTCTCACTCTTATAGTTAAAAAAGGGGCTTTTTGGGGGAGGCAAGCACCCGTGCCCCCCCCCCTGGATCCGCCAATGACTCAACTTGCGAGCAGGTCAAAATAAACAAACAAAATTTTTAGGTCATACATATAATAATATGAGAAAATGCAATTATTTTTCACAATATATTTCATTTTACCTGAAAATAAACAAACAAAATTTTTAAGTATTAGACATAGAATATAATAAAATAGAATACAATTATTTTCCACAATATTTAATGTTCTAAAATTTACTTACCGACTTAAATTTGGATCCCATCTTCATTTACAGTTACTTTTATTATTCAATATTAATTTCTACAATTAAAACAAAAAAATCAAAACTTCATAGCCATGTGCACTGATTTTCTAACAAGCAAACTATCAACGCTTCTAAAAACATTGCCTTAACTTCAATGTCTTCAAGGAAAAAACCATTTTTCACATTATATCAACTCTATTTCCACATTTTCATTCACAACAACAAAAATATGCAGTCACAATTTATAATGGAAATCAAATTTACCATTTTTATTAACAAAGTTGTCTTTAAAAACCACATTAACAATTTCATTAAAATTCAAATTTCAAATGTCCCGCGTTATACTCATTTTCCAAGTTACGAAAATTTCTTTTCTAAGGATGAGCATCGCATATAAAACTTGCCGCTCAGAAATACGCATAATGCGGATGCTTATGCTTTCTTTAAGAGATTGCACTTCAGCCTCGAAATTTTCTAAGCGATCGTTCGGAGAGATTTAATCATTAAAAATGATTAAAAATCCCCACCAGAATTTTTTGTTACCTGTAAAAGCACTTTTTTCTGGTCACATCTGACTCAAAATTCTGTTACTTTGTCAGCAAGTTTAACATAACCTTATTGATTCTGTGCATGCGACAATTGTGACAGAAATTTCTGTCACGCATATCAGAATTTATTTTCTGTAACAACATTTAGAAATTTTTGTTACAACTGAAACATAAATATTTCCTGAATTTCAAAATACTTTTAACAATCTTTTTCTATCGGAACGAACCTATTTTTAGTTTCCAGAAAATCGCTGACGTTCAGAGCCGCGTAGCGTACTTTAATCTTAATGTCACTTTCACACCTGGCTGGACGTTACCATGGTAACGTGTGAGAGTGAGGAGTTCAGACAATAAAAATTTGAATTGTCTGAACCCTTCACTCCCACAGCAGCTACCGAGGTGTGAAAGTGCCTTAAATCTACATATCAGACAGGGTGGTCCAGTTTTCAATACTGTTTACAAAAAAATAGTATACCAACTTTCCTCTGAATAAGAATAATAAGAGAAAATGAGTTGCATTATTAAAGCAATGTTGAGCGAGTTGATAGAGAAAATTAATTTTTATATTTGATACGAAAATGCAATACAATATTTCCTCAATATGGGGCTTATGCTGCCTTATTGTTATACCCTGTATACAATGAATATTAAAGTACTATTATAATGTAAATTTTCAAATTTCGGACATTTTAATATTGTAGCAATATTGTTTCAACAAAATACTGCCCTACAGCGGAAAAACATACGTAAACCACGAACAGGGCGAACAGAGATATTCAAGAAAAACCATTTGCATCTACCACGAAGGAATAATAAGGAGACCGAACTGTACACTGTAAAAAATATCCGTGGAATTTTACAGCGACGCTCGATGGTAATAAAAGGACCCTGCACGCTCGTTGTAAATTTACATCGTGCGTCGATGGAATTTTGCGCAGTCTATGGATTGAATTTTCTGCCAGAAGAAGAATATTTATAATGAGTAAGAAAATTCAATCCACAGACTACGCAAAATTCCATCGACGCACGATGTAAATTTACAACGAGCGTGCAGGGTCCCTTTATTACCATCGAGCGTCGCTGTAAAATTCCACGGATATTTTTTACAGTGTAGTGTTCAGCCCTGTAGAAACTGTGCCAAAATTCTGTCTTGGTTCACTTGTTGGAAATTAACTCTGATATGAGTACGCGTGCGCGGCGCACTGTTGCTGTCTTCGTTGCTCCCAAAAGTAGAATGAGAGAGAAAATTATTATGGCGGAAATCGAAACGTCAATTGATATTTGAGGTTATGTTGATTAATGTAAACAAGTATCGATATATCGATAGTAATTGCGTACTGCTCATGCGCACTCTTATCAGAGTTAATTCCAACACGTGAACCAAGACAGAATTTTGGCACGTAAAAATCAGCGATTGCAGTCTCCTTATTATTCCTTCGTGGCATCTACACTGCCAAAGGAAGTATCTTATTTTAAGATGTTTTGGTAGCTTTTTTAAAATGTTATAGTAGTCACTTTTCAGTTACTTATTAAAGTGTCTCATTCTAAAATGTTACAATATAGGAATAAAGTATCTAACACTGTAAAAACAAGTGTCTTATTTTAAGACATTTTTGTCCTCACTTTTAAGACATTTTATAGTGTCTTAATTTTAAACCAATGAGAAAACATCTTTCAAAATTATATTAACCAATGAAATATATTGCTTGAAATAACTGTAATACGCTTTCTTAATGTCTTGTGTCTTAAAATGAGACACTTAGAAGACAGCAGTTTCTGCAGTGTAATATTAACATTAACATCTTATTCTAAGATGTTTATGAAATGGACCCTGAAAAAGATTTGAAAAAGAACTGTAGATTGGAAACTGCGCAAGCGCGAGCAATGCATTAAGAAGTGATGAAAAAGTCCTGAAATATCTTAAAATTTCCGAATTCAGTATGTTTTGAAACTTTTTTCAGTACTTTCTCCCACCGAGTTTTTGGGGTTCCGCAGGTGAGGCATTCTCTGAAAAAAAAGCCACCCTAAAAATTTTTTTTGACAACTTGTAAATGGAATATGTTATAGTATGAACCAAACCAAATATTTAGAGTAGGGTTTTAGGTCCGTGTAATGCGCGGTTGCCATATTATCAGGGGCTCAATTTTTATGCAGCGTAATTTTCAAATTCCAATAACTTTTAACTGGATGGATGGATTTGAAAAAATTACTAGGATTTTTTGTGCAGAATTTCCTAAATTTTCAAGTAAAATTAGCTATTAATTTCAAAAATAACAATTTCATTAGAAAAAATTTAAAAATTTTTTTTTTTAAATTTTGAACCCCCGCCCCCCCCCCCCCTACGATTTTTTTCGAAAGTACCCCAAAATGTTTCGTATTTAGTCAGCTTTTCACCCACCAAAGGGAATTTTGGGACAGCAACATTTGGACGAGCAACAAATGAATATACACCACAACGCAACCTATTATCTATCATCTAATGTTAACCTGAGGCATATTACTTCCTCATAAAAGAGGTATTGTAATCGTGCTGGTTCTTGATTTTCTAAAAATAGATTATATGCACTCATTTTCATCAAAAAAAAGTGTATACAGTCGAATTTATAGAATATATGACAATTTTTTATTTTTATTACATTTAAAATTCCATTTTTTACCATAATTTTTAAAATTATCATTTTCTAATTATTGGTCCTTCGCAACATATATTCTAACTGGAAACTCATCATCCAAGCGACCTAGAGTTAATATTTAACCCAAAATTAAAAAAATTGAATTCTAGTTTTCGTTTCTTACAAATTAAAATTTTTTATATAACTACTGCATTTTCCCAATAAACATTTTTTTTTTATATGGAAGAAATAATGTTTATGAAATAATAATAAAGAAAATATTTATACTTACCGTGTCAAATACAACAAACCTTCAGCAACTTTTTTCGTGTCAGAGTGTTCTTACTTATATGAAAAATATACAAACTCGTTTATGAGATGACAGTTAGCAGCGCCACCTAGCAGAACTTTATAACTACTACCAGACCTTTTGTTTTAGTAGATGATATTTAAATTACATTTTCTAACTCCTTCGTATTTTGATAATAAATATATACTATTACAAAATCTTACTAGGCGTTTATTTTATAAACATTATTTCTTCCATATAAAGAAAAAATGTTTATTGGGAAAATGCAGTAGTTATATAAAAAATTTTAATGTTGTAAGAAACGAAAACTAGCATTCAATTTTTTTAATTTTGGGTTAAATATTAACTCTAGGTCGCTTGGATGATAAGTTTTCCAGTTAGAATATTTTTTGCGAAGGAACAATAATTAGAAAATGATAATTTTAAAAATTATGGTAAAAAACGGAATTTTAAATGTAATAAAAATAAAAAATTGTCATATATTCTATAAATTCGACTGTATACACTTTTTTGATGAAAATGAGTGCATATAATCTATTTTTAGAAAATCAAGAACCAGCACGATTACAATACCTCTTTTATGAGGAAGTAATATGCCTCAGGTTAACATTAGATGATAGTTAATAGGTTATGTGTTGTGGTGTATATTCATTTGTCGCTCGTCCAAATGTTGCTGTCCCAAAATTCCCTTTGGTGGGTGAAAAGCTGACTAAATACGGAACACTTTGGGGTACTTTCGAAAAAAATCGTAGGGGGGGGGGGGCGGGGGTTCAAAATTTAAAAAAAAATTTTTTTTAATTTTTTCTAATGAAATTGTTATTTTTGAAATTAGTAGCTAATTTTATTTGAAAATTTAGGAAATTCTGCACAAAAAATCCTAGTAATTTTTTCAAATCCATCCATCCAGTTAAAAGTTATTGGAATTTGAAAATTACGCTGCATAAAAATTGAGCCCCTGATAATATGGCAACCACGCATTACACGGACCTAAAACCGTACTCTAAATATTTGGTTTGGTTCATACTATAACATATTCCATTTACAAGAAAGTTGTCAAAAAAAATTTTTAGGGTGGCTTTTTTTCAGAGAATGCCTCAGGTATAGAAAGGGTCATTTAGAATTTGTTAACTGTAGTTTAAATTATTTATTTTTACAACATTGTACTCGTTATTTATTAAATTAGTAAATATATGCCGTTCTTATTAACACAATATATACTTCTAGTCAAAAATTCAAAAATGATATTAGTTTTTTTATATCTGCTACCGTTTATGAGACATGATATTATTCTTTTCAATTTAGGGCTTTCGCGGAAAATTTTATATGTACGTAATTGTTAGAATATACAGATTTTGAATTTAAAAGAAACAGAATTCTAACATTAAAATTTAAACAATTTATTTTGTTAAGGAACAAATTTTTCATGGGTACATTATTAATATATTCAAAGTCACGAAGAAGGGTCTACAGAGGTCATAAAACTTGAGGAACCCTGAATATAATTAAAAATCAGAAACAAAAATTTCTCTAATTTTGCATTAATGAACTAATAAGTTGAAAATTAATATTCTACGCGTTCCAACGATGAAATGTATCTAAAAATTTCCTTAAAAAAGTTATTTTTTATGAAAATAAACAAATATTTGAAAATTTAATCTCCTTAAATTTTAATATTTTTTGGAAATTTTTTAGATAGTCGTAATCGTGAAAACACGTAGATTTCATATTTTCGTATTTGAAATTTCAATTATTTTAATTAAAAAAGTTTCTAGTCATAAAACTTTTGGGTCACTCAGGTCATGAAAACCATAAAAGGGGAACAAATACATCAAGAATCTGTAGAATTTTGCTCAAAATATTTCCAAGTCCAAATTCAGTACATTCACAACCTTTTCAGTACTCTGAAATGCTGGGAGTGGGGTGAGCAATCCTTTTCATCATATTTTGAAGACTTTTAAAACTTTTAAGTCAAATTTAGGACTATTACAGTATTTTCATAACTTTTTCAGTATCGGAATTTCGACTCGGGATATATATATATTTACCGTCTTACACCTTATTTTAAGATACCAAGAAGTTACCTACTTTTGCAGTGTAGAACTTATGTTTTAAGTCACTTTTCAGTAATAAAAGTCAGACTATATGGTGAAATCATACTCTGCTCTTTGCAATTAAAAATTTATTATTTAAACAATCTCTATTAAAAAAATCACTTGCGAAGTTTTTTTTAATGAAATCCAACACAAAGTCACTTGCGTAAATTTCTGCAGGTAAATTCTTCTTCGCAAACCACTTTATGTATCTTTTTCCGTTGTATTTTCTCATTTTTCCATTGATACCGAAAACTCGTTTTTCACTAAAATGTCACTTACGTATGCTTTTACATTGTAAGCAGAATACATGTCATAATGAGGCAATAATAGTTGTTTTAATATGTGGATTATACATTTGCAATGATCCGATAATAATTTATTTCAATTTTGCGAGTTTATGGACGAACAGCGTACTCATTTTATCAAGTATAGAAAATGAACCTTCTTCCCAATGACCGAATTTAAGGAATTTCACTTTGGTAGATCTTGTCGATAGTCGATTACAATACAATTACGCACTAGACCGGATTTGAACGGCCTTTTGAAGCGGTTTAAGAATGATAGAATTTGATGCAAATCTGATTTCCGATTTTCACGTTCTCTTGAAATTAGTTGCTTGTCCCAAACTTCTGGATACTCTGAGGACGACCTCGTAATGACCCAATGATAGGAAACATATTTTTGGAGTCGAAGGGTGGGATAAGTATAATTTGATAATTTTTTAGATTTTGTCAATGTGATGAAAGTAAGTGTGGGGAAAAAATGTATCTCAGACAGCACCCGAATTGCAGGTAAATTTCCCACTGTTCGTTTGAAAGTTACCTTCGGAAATTTCCAGAAAAATTTCTGGACATACCGAATGTCCTCCTTTTAGGAAAGTCCCGGTAAGAAGGATAGACATCAAATTCTATTTATTCAATAATAGGAAAAGTATGAACAATTATTGCTCAGTACTCGCTCTTCGCGAAAAAATAATAAGAAAAAATTTCAGAAAATAAATGACGCACCTGTCATTAATTTATATCTTAAATTTTCGTAAGGGAAGGACAAAAACAGTGTAATTATAATCAGTTCTACTGAATATTAGAACTGTTATTATGACCATTGCATTATCTTTTTGAAAAGTCAATCAGTACTTTACTTATGTTTTGCAATTTATACCTAACTATCTATATACCCATATACGACAAATAATTAAATTTTTTTTGTACACATAAAAAAGTCAAGAGTGTTCAGAAAGTAGAGCCAAAAGAATCTTTATAAATGGAAGGTGTCAGAACACCTTTTAAAAATTGTTTCTTTTTTATTCGGGGTCGCTGATGACGAATTCTATACCAGATTTTCAAAATTCAAAATGGCTGAATATTCGAAACATAAAAACTAAAAAGTTGTTGACTTTTTACAAAACTAATGGGGGTGTTATATGACTAATCTAATATGGCAATCGAAATTCTAAAAAAATAATTAAACTGACAAATACGGGTATTTTTAATTTTGTCCAAGTATCCTAAAATGTTTGATTTTTTTATGTGTGCAAAAGGATGTGGGACGAATTTATTATGATGATTCAAAGTGTAATTTAAATAAAGTTAATAAGTAAATAATTGCTTACAGTGGGTTACACCGAGATTGGCAGCGCATACTTTACTATTTATAATTCTACTAATTTTCGGACAATGGGGTCTGAGCGCTCTAAATGTACCAATGACTGCCTGGTTATTTTATGAATATTTTAGCGTACCCAGTGGAAATATGGGCGTTTATGATCCAACAGAAATACACAATCGTGGACAATTGAAAAAGCACACACGAGACTGCCTCATTTTCCTGGGATACTATTTAATTTTCTTCTTTATTTATTTATACTGGTAAGTGTTATTATTGATTTTTTATGGTAATAATTCTTAAATAAGGGCTTGTCTGTAAACTAGGTTGCTGATTTAAAGGTACATACATTGAATTATTTTCAATTCTACTAAAAACATTTTAATTGAAAAAAAATTTGCTGTTGCAAAGATTCGAACTCGAGTTTTCATTGCGAGAGACGACGCTTTGTCCGCACAGCTACTTTAGGTTGTAACTTCAAATTATTACTTAAACTTGGTTTTTGCTTTTTTCTAGCTTTTAACAAGTTACAATATAAGTTTGACATCCAAAAATTGCATTTAAATATATTTGAATTATTTACCTAATGTAATCTGAAAAAAACTACATTTTTAAAACAAAAAAAAAGCTGTAACATTAATTAATGTTTCTATATATTTAAGTGGTGACCTCGTTATATCTAGTAACTTTAAATGGAATTGAAAATGATTCAAAAGATCGGAATGTTAAAAGGTAATTGGAAATAATAAAAAAATTATCCAAATATTAAAAAAAGCATTCAAAATAATTTAAAAGTTAACGAAATATTAAACAGGAATTGAAAGTGATTTCTTTTTTCATGAAACACTTTCCCAACAGAGAATACAAAAGAATAGGCAAGAAATGGAATTTAAAAAGATTGAATAAGTCTTAAAAATTCTTTTCAATTTTGGCCCTTTACTGAAATATGATCTATTATGTTTTAGATTTTTTTAAAATTAACTTTTCTGTAAAAAATGTTAAATAATATTTATAAAACATTACAAAAAAACTCAAATATTGATTTATACTATTACAACAAAAAAATGTACTGAGTAATTTATTTTTGAATTAGTAAGAAAATAACTTGATCATTGTTTTATTTCATATTATTAATTAAATAGACATGGATAGCATTTTTTTTTTAATAAACAAAATTTATAGAATAAATTGTACGTAAGTTATTATTCCATTGCTAGATTATTTTGATAGGAGAAGAAGGGTTAAAAATTATTAAAGCTTATCTATACGAAAAGAGAAATGACGGGTCTATAAAAGTTGAAAAATTGGTAAACTATCTTATGGACGAGTTTTAATATAAATTTGATTGTTTTCATTAAATTACTCAACCAAATATTTATCTCTATCCAGAATTGTAAAGAGTAAACAAATTATTCTCTCTGCTTCAATTGGCTCAAATATAACATATTATTTTATCTACTTTTTAAATATTCAGCATGAATGACCAAAATATTTTTTGTTAATTTAACACGATTTTGGTAAAAATTTCGATACAGCACAAAGTCAACCACATATTAGGGGCGGCGGCTTGAGTATGGTACGTCTGCAAATTCCATAGAACAAAAAAGTCGCCCTATGGAATTCCATATGGCAAAATTACTGACAAAACATAAACTTCTTAAGAAGAATGTGGATAAATGAATTTACAATTCGAAAAAAATTATTAAAATTAAGAAAAAAACATTTTGAAAAAATAATTGAAAAATGACGAAAGAAGTTGAAAATTAATTAATATATAATTTAACTAATTTGATATTGAAGAAAATAATTAAAACTGAAGAATTTTTATTTGAAAAAATTAAAGAAAAGAATTGAAACTTGCGGAAATTGAATTTAAAAATTAGTCGAAAAAATGGGAAATAATTAAAAAATGAAGAAAATTTTTGGAAAATGATAAAAATAGTTGACAATTGTACCAAAAAATTAAAATCATAAAAGAAAAGAATTGTTAAAAATTTAAGAAATTATTAAAAAATTCGAAATTTACTATTCTCAAAGATTAAAGAAAAGAATTGAAACTTGGGAAATTGAATTTAAAAATGAGATGGAAAAAAATGAAAATAAAATTAAAGAAAAATATTGAAAAATGATAAAAAAAAGTTGAGCATTGTAGCAAATATAATTAAAATCATAAAAGAAAAGAACTCTTAAAAATTGAAGTAATTTTTAAATAATTCTAATTTTACTATTCTCAAAGAGTGGATTAATTAAAATTTTAAAAACTGAAATTTCAAATTAATTGAAGTTTGAAGAATCATAATACACCTGAACCCTAGTTTATGCAACTTCAATTTATGCGACTCTCGGAACTGAAATATACGGCTCGGCGGTTAAGAGGCAGGGGAATCGATGCGCGCGCACGAATTTTCCTACGCCGTGAAGAACGCACGAAGGTGCCTTGCGTTCCCCTGTTCTAAAATCGCGGGCGATTAAAAGAAAACGTTATTCGTTTTCGTACGGTACGGCCCTGCTTGTTTATGTTTGCTTCGTCCGCTTTGACCTCCCTAATTTATGAGACACCGGACAAAATCGAAAGCATAATCGTCGCATTTTAATTGTAGTCTTGTTTATCTCAAATATATTCTGTAATTTTTTACAAATGTTTATTATTTTCTTCAATATACAATTATTTCAATCAATTACTTTATTATTAAATTTATTTCTCAATTAATTTTCAATTACTTTTTCCCATTTTTAATTACTTTTTTATTAATTTTCTAATTTTTTTATTATTTAACTCAAATTTTAGTTATTTTTTTTCAATTTACAATTATTTTCATTATTCTGCAATTATTTTCTTATATTTCAAATACTTATAGGTTGAAATTTTTTCAATTATTTTTTGCAAACCAGAATTATTTTCTTCAATTTTAAATTATTTTTATGACTTTACAAATATTTTCTCCAAATTTAATATTATTTTCATTATTCTTCAATTAATTTCCTAGACTTTAAAATATTTTTATTAAATTTTAAAAATTTTCTTCAATTTCAAATATTATTATTATCATTTTGCAATCAATTTTTACTTTTTTCAATTATTTATCTCATTTTTCAAACATTTTTTTCCATTTACATTTTCTTTTATATTTTTGCAATTATTTCCCCCGCCTTTTAAATAGGCAGAGACAGACGGTATGTGTAGTGGAGTTAGGGAGTGAAGAGGAGAAATGGCAGGTAATGGAGAAGAAACAAGCGTTAAGAGGTAGGAGAGAGAGGATAGAGGATAGAGGAAGATTTAACGCAGGGGGAGAGAAGAGTAAGCTGGTAGATTATTCAGAGAGCCTGGGAGGAGAGAGGAAAGGGTAAGAGGGTAAGAGTGGGAAGAGGGTGTTTATGGATAGATGGGGAGAGACTAAAATTGGAGGAGTGAGAGAGGGAGGAATAATGGAGTTTAGAAGGAAGGGTAACGGGTTGGAGGAAAAGAAGAAGAGAGAGGAGGGGTTCAAGGAATAAGGAAGAAGAAAGTAGGAGGTATAAAGGGAGGTAAAAGGTATCACAGTGGCTTTTTGGAATGTAACGGGGTTGGGGAATAAGGATGATGGTTTTTGGGCAACGATAGGCAAAATGGGTTGTGGTGTTTCTAAGTGAAACGTGGGCGGATAAAGGAGATTGGAAAAGAATAAAGTGGAAGGCTTCTAAGGAATATGTGGGGGAGTTTCAGGCAGTGGTAAAGGAAAAGAAGGCAGGGAGAAAGTCCGGAGGAATGCTGGTAGGAGTGAGAAAAAACATAAAGTTGGTGGAGAGGAAGGGAGAGGGGAGAAGAGACGAGGGGTGTATGGAGAGGAGAATAAGGATGGGTAAAGAGGAAATATGCTTGGTAGGAATGTACAGAAGAAGGGGCGAGGAGGAAGGATAGGATAGGCTGAAAGAGTGGATGGAGAAAGGTAAAGATAAAGTAGTGATTATAGGAGGGGATTTAAATGTGTGGACAGGGCAGAGAGGTGGGAGTTGGTGGGATGGGGAAAAACAGAATTTTAGTAGAAACTCAAAGCACAAAGACGTGGACCATGAGGGAAGGAAATTGTTATGGATGCTTGGAGAGAGAGGGTGGTCGATATTAAATGGTAATACAATGGGGGATAAGAAGGGAGAATTTACGTTTCATGGGAAAGAAAATTCGGTGATCGATTATATTTTGGCGGAAGAGAAAGGGAGGAGGATGGTTAGGAGGCCGAAGTTGGTAGTGAGGTGGGGTCGGATCACTTTCCAGTGGTGATAGAATTTAGGGCCGAGAAAGGAAAGACGAAAAAAAGGTAGGGTAGAAAGAAAAAAGAGGGTAAAGAGGATGAGAAAATGAAAGGAGAATAGTTTAAAGAAGTTTCAGAATAAAATTGAAGAATGGGTTTCGGCAGAGACAAGGGAAATAAGAGTTGAGGACAGATTGGCAGGTCTAAGAAAGAGTATGGGGGACGTAATAGAGGAGATAGAAAGAGAATTAGAGGAAAAAGTGTTGAAGTACGGTGGATGGTGGGATGAGGAGTGTGAAAAGAGTAAGGAGGCGTTAAGAGAAGATATAAGGAACTGGAGAAAAGGCAGGTTAGATAAGGGAGAATATAATAGGAGGCACAGAGTGCAAGGAAGGCTTCTAGAGATGAAGAGGGAATTAGATAGGAAGATGTATATGGAGAGCGTGGAAAAGGCGGTAAGAGAGGGCAAAAAATGGGAAGTAATAAATAGAGAATGGAGAAAAAGACAGAAGATAAATCAAGAGATTAGCATAGAAGAATGGACGAGATACTTTAAGGAGATGTGTGGAGGGGTAGTTGTGAGAGTGAGGGGAGAGGGAAAAGGGCAGGAAAGTAAGAGGGAGAGGAAGAGGTTAGTAGAGAGGAGGTCAGAAGGGCAATAGATAAACTGAAGAGGGATAAAACGGCTGGAATGGAAGGACTGGAAAATGAAGACTTGAAGTATGGGGAGAAAAAGTAAGGGGTGAGATATGGAAAGTGGTCTAACAGGTATGGGAAAGGATGGCCGGAGAAGTGGAAGGCAGGGGTGATTGTTCCTATAGTGAAGAAGGGAAAAGGAAGAAAGGTGGGAGGAGGCGCATGAATATTCCCTAAATCTCATTTAGCTTAAATCCCATTAAGCCTAAAATCAAAAAGCCTAAAATGCATTCAGCCAAAATTCCATTTAACCAAAATTTCATTTAACCTAAATCGCGTTTAACCTAAATTCCTTTAAACCTAAATTTCATTTTACCTAAATCCCATTCAATCTAAATTCCATTTAACCTAAAATGCATTTAGCCTAAATCTCACTTCACCTAAATCCCATTTAACCTAAATCTCATTTAACATAAATTCCACTTAACCTAAATCCTATTTAACCTAAATTCCATTTAACCTAAATCCCACTTAACCTAAATTCCATTTAACCTAAAACGCATTTAGTCTTAATTCCATTTAACCTAAATTCCATTTAACCTAAAACGCATTGAGCCTAAATCTCACTTCATCTAAATCCCATTGAACCTAAAACTTTACTTGATTCAACTATATTTATTCTTAAATTAAAAAAATTTTTAGGTTCAATGGGATTTAGGTGAAGTGAGATTTAGGCTCAATGCGTTTTAGGTTAAATGGTATTTAGGTTAAATGGAATTTAGGTTAAATGGAATTTAGGTTCAATGGGATTTAGATTAAGTGGAATTTAGGTTAAATGAGATTTAGGTTAAATGGGATTTAGGTGAAGTGAGATTTAGGCTGAATGCATTTTAGGTTAAATGGAATTTAGACTAAATGCGTTTTAGGTTGAATAGGATTGAGGTTAAATGGAATTTAGGTTAAATGAGACTTAGGTTAAATGTGATTTAGGTGAAGTGAGATTTAGGCTGAATGCCTTTTAGGTTAAATGGAATATAGGTTAAATGGGATTTAGGTTAAATGGAATTTAGGTTAAATGGAATTTAGGTTCAATGGGATTTAGATTAAGTGGAATTTAGGTTAAATGAGATTTAGGTTAAATGGGATTTAGGTGAAGTGAGATTTAGGCTGAATGCATTTTAGGTTAAATGGAATTTAGACTAAATGCGTTTTAGGTTAAATGGGATTGAGGTTAAATGGAATTTAGGTTAAATGAGACTTAGGTTAAATGGGATTTAGGTGAAGTGAGATTTAGGCTGAATGCCTTTTAGGTTAAATGGAATATAGGTTAAATGGGATTTAGGTTAAATGGAATTTAGGTTCAATGGGATTTAGGTTAAGTGGAATTTATGTGAAATGAGATTTAGGTTAAATGGGATTTAGGTGATGTGAGATTTAGGCTGAATGCATTTTAGGTTAAATGGAATTTAGACTAAATGCGTTTTAGGTTAAATGGGATTTAGGTTAAGTGGAATTTAGGTTAAATGAGATTTAGGTTAAACGGAATTTAGGTTAAATGGGATTTAGGCTGAATGTATTTTAGGTTAAATGGAATTTAGACTAAATGCGTTTTAGGTTAAATGGGATTTCGGTTAAGTGGAATTTAGGTTAAATGAGATTTAGGTTAAATGGGATTTAGGTGTAGTGAGATTTAGGCTGAATGCATTTTGGGTTAAATGGAATTTATACTAAATGTGTTTTAGGTTAAATGGGATTTAGGTTAAATGGAATTTAGGTTAAATGAGATTTAGGTTAAACGGAATTTAGGTTAAATGGGATTTAGGTTAAATGGGATTTAGGTTAAATGGAATTTAGGTTAAATGGAATTTAGGTTAAATGGAATTTCGGTAAAATGAGATTTAGGTTAAATGGAATTTAGATTGAATGGGATTTAGGTAAAATGAAATTTAGGTTTAATGGAATTTAAGTTAAACGCGATTTAGGTTAAATGAAATTTAGGTTAAATTCAATTTAGGTTAAATGGAATTTTGGCTGAATGCATTTTAGGCTTTTTGATTTTAGGCTTAATGGGATGTATGCTAAATGAGATTTAGGGAATATTCATGCGCCTCGGCGGGAGACTATAGAGGAATCACTTTGATGCCTGTGGTATATAAGGTATATGCTGAGGTAATCAGAAGTAGAGTAGAAAAGAAGGTGGAAGGGTTGGGGTGCATCCCACATAACCAAAAAGGATTTAGAAAGGGGTTGGGGACGATGGACAATATATACGTTTTGAATCACTTAGTGAGCAGGGGATTGGATAAAAAAGGGGGAAAAGTGGTAGCGGTGTTTGTCGACTTCAATTTAATAGAGGGTTCTGTGGAAGGTCTTGAAGGATAGAGAAGTAGTGGTGAGCATGATAGAGAGGATAAAGGAGATTTATGAAGACTTAAGACTGACGGTCAGGGTGGGAGGGAAGTATGGAAAGGAATTCTAGCTGGTGAGAGGGTTAATGCAGGGTTGTCCGTTGTGTTCTTTGCTTTTTAATCTGCTGATAGCGGATTTGGAGGTTGTTACTAAGTGAATTTGAGAAGTATGTGTGTGAGAGACTTGTGGGTAAATGTGGATAAAACGAAAGTAGTGAGATTCAGAAAAGCAAAGATTTGAGGGGTGAGGTGCTGAGATTGAATGGGAAGGTTGTGGAAGAGGTAAATGAATTTTGTTATTTAGGATATTGGTTTAAGTCGAATGGATCGAATGAGTTGAATATGAGGAAGAGTGGAAAAGGCTAGTAAGGTAATGGGACAAGTGTGGTGGATAGGGAAGAGAAGGTTTAAGAACGACTGGAAAAGAAGAGTGTGGATGTTCGATGCGTTGGGTGGTCAGTAGTTAGTTATGGTGTGAAGATATAGGGATGGAGAGAGAGAGGGATGGTTGAACAGTTGCATGAAAGGTTTCTGAAGTGAGTGATGGGGGTGAGTGGAAGCTGCTGAGGTTGTAAGATCCGAGAAGAATTGAGTAGGGATAAAATTATAGTGAGGCAAAGAAAAAGGGTTTGGTGTTTTGAGGAGAAGCTAAGAAAAGGAGGAGAGAGCAGAATAGCACAGATGTGTTGGGAGGTTGTTAGGGAAAGAGAGGAGAATGGGACGGAGAGTAGAATTGGTTGGGAGAAGAAAAGATGGGTGGTAAGAAAGAAGGAAAATGGAAAAAGCGAGGAGTTGGGACGAATTGGAAAAGCTTCTGAAGGAAAAGAATCAGGAGGAGAGATGGGGGAAAATCAAGGAATCTAGATACAATAGATGGTTTGGGATGGTGAAGAATGAAAGTGTGCCAAGGTATTTGAATGCATGGAAGAAAGAGAAAAAGTGGAATAGAGTGTTAAGATTTAGGATGGGTGAGGGTATGAAAAAATGTAGATATTGGATGAATAATGAGGAGAAGATGTGTAGGGTATGTGGGTTTGAGGTGGAGGATTGGGCGCATGTGCTGGATAGATGTACTGGAGTGAATAAGGAAGGAAAGGACATAGGGGAGTGTGTAGGCTGGGTTTTGGATGAAAGTGGGCAAGGGGAAGTATGGATGAAGGAGTTTGAAGGACGGAGAGAGAGAGAATGAGATTAGGAACAAGGTATTTAAAAACGGACTAAGTAAATAATAAGGAGTAAGTAAAGTCGCGAGGCTCGCTTATGAGAGCACTACGATTAGGAAACGGAAGCCCTGGCACTGGAAGAAATAGGTAGATTGCATGAAAACGTTTGGCGATGTAGGTTAATACTTGATGTATATAGTATGTAAGAAATTGTAAAGGGAACGGGAGCCCTTCGAACTCGTGAAAGGGAGAATATACAATTTATAATTATTTTTCAATTAATTTCCTACATTTTTATTTATTATCTCAAATGTAAGTTACTATATCCACGTTTCAATGTAATATCGAAAATTTCAATTATTTATATTCATTCCCATTATTTTCTTCAATTTGCGATTATTTTTATCATTTTTCCATTACTTTTTGTCATATTCAATTATTTTTTAATGAATTTTGAATTTTTTTTTTAATTTATCGCAACTTCCACATATTTTTACAGTATTCAATTATTTTTATCATTCTGAAATTAATTTTTTTCATTACAAATATATGTGGCAATTTTTTAAATTATTTCTCAAAAAATGAAATTACTTTTTTTAATTTCTAATTATTTTTATTACTTTTAAATTTTGTCTCGATTTCTTTTATTATTTTCATTACTCTTCAATTATGTTCCTAGATTTTAAAATTTATTTCTCAAAGTTTAATAATTTTCTTCCATTTTTAATTATTAATATTATCATTTTCCAATCCATGTCTTCAATTTTTAATTATTTTTATTACTTTGCAGATATTGTCTCGAATTTTTTATTATATTCATTATTCTTCAATTAATTTCTTAGATTTTGAAACATATTTCTCAAATTTTAATAATTTTCTTCAGTTTTTAATTAGTTTATTACTTTGCAAATATTGTCTCAAATTTTTTATTAGTTTCATTACTCTTCAATTAATTTTCTAGACTTTAAAATATTTTTCTCAAATTTTAATAATTTTCTTTAAATTCCAATTATTTTTGTTATCATTTTGCAATCAATTTCTTCAATTTTTTTATTACTCTTACTATTTATTTCTTAATTCAATACCTAAATTTTCAATTATTTATCTCATTTATCAATTTTTTTTCAAATTCATTTGCTTTTATGTTTTTGCAATTATTTTCTTTGCCTTTTACCTAGATACATTAATTTTATATTATTTTGATTATTTGTTGATTAATTACGAAAATTTCAATCATTTCTCTCAGAATTTCTATTATTTTCTTCAATTAACGATTATTTTTATCATTTTTCTTCAATTTTCAATTACTATTCTTATCATTTTGCAATCAATTTCTTTAATTTTTAATTATTCTCACTTCTCATTTCTCACTTAAATTCCTAAATTTTCAATTATTTATCTCATTTTTCAATTATCTTTTTCCCTTATACTTTTGCAAGTATTTTCTCCACCTTTTAAGTAGATGTATTAAACATTTTTCAATTTATTTCCTAAATTTTCATTTATTATCTTAAATCTAAGTTATCGTCCCTACTTTTCAATGTTTCAATCAATCTTCAATTATTTTTCTCAGATTTTAATTACGTTCGTCAATTTTTAATTATTTTTTTTTCATTTGCAATGATTTTCACAAATTGTTTATTATTGTGAATATTTGTTGATTAATTATGAAAATTTCAATTTTTTCTCTCAAATTTTCATTATTTTCTTAAATATACTATTATTTCTATAATGTTGTAATTATTTTTCTAAGTTCAATTTTTTTGACATTTTTCAATTATTTGAAAAAATATGATTTTTGTTCTTCAAATTTTCAATGTTTTAATCATTTTTCAATTGTTTTTTTCAATAATTACGCTAATTAAGAAACTCTTTAATTTATTATTGTTTCATTTCTCCCCCCCCCCCCCCCCCCCCGCCCTCGGTCAATATTAAGTTTACAGTTGGCAAAATTTACAAGTCGCCGCCCCTGACCACATATGTAAATTAAAAAGCAAATCACTTTATTTAAAAAAATACTATTCTGGACAAAGGGTGAATGTTTGGTTGACAAAAAATTACTCAAATGTTATTATTAATGCCTTGAAATACGTACATAAATATAAATAATTCTAAAAACTATTTTTTTTTCAGTTTAATCGTTACGTTGTTGAAAGGAGACCCACTAAACAGAGGCGATGATGATTTAATTGAATTTTAGATTGTAATCACAATTTTTACGCACTTTTGCAATTTTTCTGTTGTGTGCGCAAATTGCACGTACACCACCGTCGGAAAACTGTTTTTAAACAGTTGTAAAAATTGGTTTTCTAGTCATTTTACGCTTTTAAAATCGAAATAAAATAATTTAATTTATTGTTATATCATGAAGCGAAAATTGCGAGAAATTCAATGCAACCAAGTTTAAAAATCGGAAAAAAAATTTAATTAGTTAAAGGCAAGTTAAAATCTTAAAATTTAAATAATATATTTATTAATAATTAAAAAAATATATTAATGAATGAAATTAATAAAACACAGATGTTAATTTTGTATATAATTAAAATATCGTTGTGTCAACTATTACAGCAAAAATATTAAGGAAAAATGTGTACGTTTTGTTAGGTGTGAAATACGAAAATTAGAGATACTTCGTAGTTGAAAGATTAATGAAAAATCGATGACCTCAAATTTTCCGACAGTGGTTTACAATTAATTAATTACAATGATCACAGAATTGTGAGAGACTTCAGTAAGTGACTTACAAAGACAACGTTAATTATTTAATATTGCGATAAATTCTCCAATGAACAAAAATTTTTGTTAATGTGTAAGTTTGTGAAAATATCTTTTTCACGTCATAGAATGTTTGTAATAATATAATTTTTTAGCAGTGTAAGCACAAATGATCAAAAATACTTTGCATTTAATTTCGTATAAGTATCATTTTGTAACTTTTCTCAAAGTGTGTAGTTAAATTTCTTTTCAGACAGCAGCACAATAAGGTGATGATAAAATACGATATAATGTTAACAAATTGATATTTTATTGTGCTTTATGACGTTTTTGTGAATCATCTACGTGAAATTTTCTTTTAATTTTCTATTCTCGTTGTTTTATTGAATAAACAGATAATAGAATTATCTCTTATCCTCTAGTCTGCGTGTGAAATAACAAAAGAGGAAATGTTAAAAGGATAGTAATGAATAATAATGTTTACATTTTTTAAATACTTGACTTTTTAATTCTATATACCTTAATAATTCTCAGACATATAAAATTTAATTATTTTGCTAAAAATGTTTTCTTTTTAACTGGAATTAACTTTAATCTATTTTCAATTCAATTGTATTATTTAATTTTTTTTAATTTAGTTAATTGACCCAAATTTTTTTTCTTTACTTGTCCAAATTTTAATCTATATTTTATCTTTAATTTAAACTTCCAATGTACGCTGTTTAGAAATTAAAGTTAGTTGATCCGAATATCGAATTTAATTGTTTGTTGTTTTAATGGACCTCAATTTTATCCGATAAAATAATTAAAACTCTCATACTTTTTTACATTGTTTCTCTCTTAATATTGACGTTTTAAAATTTTTTAACTTGTAATTTAATCACTTTGTATACCGCTTATTTGTTTTCGAGTTTAATTTTATTGAACTTTCAGTGGTGGTCGATTTTTTATACACAAGTACAGTGCAATGATATAAATTTATAGAATTATGTAATAGAAATTTTCTATAACATTTTCTATCCATTTGAATCTTTTTCAAAAACACCTCTATTTTTTCTATCCACGACGTATTGTTTAATATTTTTATCTATTTTATTTTCTTTCAAAAATGTTTCTCTTCCTTTCTATTCACGATAAATTGTTTCAATTTCTATTTTTAAAAATGTTAAATGTCTGATCCAATGTGGCTGACGTCGAATTTAGAAAGTTGACAGATTCACTCAAAAATCGTTATTCGGGGATTTTATTGTTTTGTTAATTGTTTTTTTTTAATATTTCCCACATTGAATATCGCATTTAAATAGAAAGATATATCGGCCTCACAGTGGACATATATTTACGTCGGAACCAAGTGGCTTTACGAAAAAAATGTTTGGTTTTTATACGACTGTGAACCTTGATTATCGTTTCTATTTCTGAAATTACAAAATAAAAACCAAACTTTTAATTAACAATAATCCATTGATACTAAAAACTCATTTTTCGCCAAAATGTGACTTAACCAAGTTTTTGGTTCGTACGGCAGTATTGAAATTGATTGTTTGTTCTTCATATTTAAAATGAATGATAAATGAACAAAAAAGATTAAAATGTTTGAAGAGAAGACAAATTTAGGTAAATAATTAGAGATCAAAATCAATATACTGATAGTTTTCAATATAAAACAAAATTTAGGTTGGATTTAAAGTGATTTATTTAGACATGAAAAGGAGAGATTGCAAAAGATTCTTTGTGGCTTAATTGTGTAAAGGATAAAAAAAATATTAACATTTATAAAAAGAAGATTAATTTGTGTAAAAAATCAAGAATGAAAATGGACATTCAATTTTATTTACTGCCTCGTAGTTTTAAATGGGATAAAAAAAGATTTACGTGAGATTCAAAACAACTTAATTGGGCACAAAAATAAGGGATTGAAGAAGATTAGTATTTAGATACAAAATCGATTAAAGTGGATAAAATAGAATAGGATAGAAAATTTGAGATAAAAGTGGATATATTCATTTATTGTTAGAGAATAGAGATGCATAAAATGAAATTCAATTGTATAAAGTTAGAATAAAATTTCTGGTATTTCAAAAGATTGCGATGAGTATATATCTAGAGTTAAAGATTCTATAATGAATTACTGGGATTAAACAGAGATAATAGTTGGGTTCGATTTAAGTTTGAATCTAATAAATTGGAATGTCGTTAGTTTGAAATTGGGGTTGATTTAATCGGAACTAATCGAAATTTGTAGAAATTTAAATTTATGTAATTGCGGGGAGTACTATAGGAGTTTCGATCAGATAAGAACGTGTTTCAGGGGAAACTAATACTTCGTCTCATAATTGAAAAATATAAATAACCTTTTCTGGTATCAGTTTAATAAGCTTTAAACTAAAAATAAATAAATAATAATGTGATCTTGCGATAATACAATCAAGCTTTTGTTGAAAAATATCATAAATGTAACTTTTAATTTATTTTTCAAATAAAGTACAAAGAGAATTAAATTATGATTTATACAAGTGTGTGTTTTTCGAAAAAGATAAAGCTATATATATATATATATATATGTTTATACAGAATGGTGGGTATAACAGATTATTAACAAATTCACGTGCGTAAATTCATTATCTGAAAAAGGATGTGAGTGGCATGTACTAAAATCGACTTGTACGTCATCAGGACGTTTGTGAAGTATAATAAAAATGAAAATATAATGATAAGCTAAAATCAATAAAAGGATTTAACCTATTTTACACTCATTGTTAGCTTTCGAATGAAAGATCTCCATTATTTAGAAATATATATATACCTACATACACATATATTTATTTTTAAAATTTCACAACGTTGCATGTTTGTAACAAAAATTCATCAAGATATGAAACATTGCATTTAAGCTTTTTGTATTGTTTTATAGAGCTTATAAATTAATTTTTAAAAAAACTGTAATTATGCATACATATATTTTTTGCACTTAAAAAATATTTGTATAAAAACTAGCAATTGGTACATTAAATATTTAATAGTTTGATTCATGGTTCTGTTGATTTATACAGTTAAAATTAGTTCATTCTGTTTTATTTATTTCGTTACAAAAATATTCATTGAATTCAATACAAATCATACAGGCCGACTAACTTAAATTTAAAAATTTATCTGACACTGAAAAAAAAAAATTTATCGAATATAAAAAAATACGTTTCCTTTAATTTTTCACATAGAATAATATAACATATTTTAGCGGCAATAAAATATACAACTTAAAGTTAGTCTTCCTGTCTGATTTAAAATGGATTGAACCTAAACTTACTGTAAAACGAAATTATTTAAATATTTTTTTAAAGTATAAGTTCAATGTTTTTATTGTTTTAAAATTTCCGTAATTTTGTAATCCACTTTTTCCAATTTTTTTTTTTTAGTAATGAAAGAATGAAGATCCTACCAGGAAATTTTCAAATGATGAAACCATAAATTTTTTCAAACAACAGTGAGTTGACATAAAATAAAATGACCTGTATTTTAAGTCTCTTTAATTTGATAAATGTATGGTACACCCTAGCTTTATTTTTCTCGATGACTAACCTTCGCCTCGCCCTACAGAAAAATAGAAATTCATTAAATTTAATAAGTAGTTACACACTTGAATAAATCTGTTCACCGAAGGTTAATTTGTGAAAAGAAGTATGTATTTGGTTAATGTTAAAAAATTTCAGGAAAAAAAAATTATTCAAAACATTTTTAAATAGTATTTTGAGGTCAATGAATTCTGTCGACTCATTGTAAATTAACACATTAATTAACGTATTAAGGAACCCTTATACTCTAGAAACTTTAATCTTTTTTTATTCATTCAAAATCTGAATAACAACCAATCTTTTTTCTAAACCATTTATATATCCAAATAAATAATGTAAAATCACACTATTCTTCTTTTGAAATACCACAATTTCTTATTTTCTTAATTTATTTATAATTTGAATCCTTATTTAGAAAAGAGTAATTGAAAAGTATTGAAATTTTTTTATACATATCTGTAAATATCTTTTTTTTTTTGACCATATATTTTTATTCTATGATAACACATATTTTTACCTTCAAATGAATCATTATTGATACCAATTTCTAATATTGATATACTTTTCCAATCTTTTTTAATCCCAAAATAGTATTCTGACTTTAAAAAATATTTAAGAAAAAACATCATCAATCCAAAGGGCTTAAACTTGAGTTTCAAGAGTTTTAATGAAAGATAATAAAATTATTATTTTGGTATTAAGAAGGATTGTAAAACAAAAAAATTATATTGTATTAATTGAGATTTATTTTAAATGGAAATTAGTCGCTATCACTGCGGTTGTAAATGTATAGACAAAAAAACTTATTTAAGAATATTAAATACATTTCACTGTTCCTCGAATTCTCAATAATTTCAATAATTTCTAATTCTAACCTTCTAACTTTTGCCACAATATTTCGTAGATATAATAAAGAACTGAGAATATTTTTTAAACATATATTCAAATAAACAGAAACTAAAATAATATTTGGTGGATATAGTAAGAGATAAGAATATTTTGAAAAGAATTGAATTAATATATCGTGGATAAAAAGGAAGAGAACTTTTTTTAGTAAGATTCAAATGGATAGAAATTGAAGCAATGTATCGTGAATAGAAAGAGAGACAAATATTTTTAAAGAAGATTCAAATGAAAAAAAATGAAATTACTCAATCCTTTTTAATATCTTCTTTACCTATATGTTTGTATCCGGTGATAGCATCTACTTTTATTCGAAAATCAATCCTTTTTAATACGTTTTTAAATATTTTTCAAACAAATGCATCCCTCTTATATAAAGAAACAAAAAGTAGAATACAAATTTTTGAATATCCACAATCCAGTTTATTTTAATGCAAATGATTCCTTTTACAGTGGAAATAAAATAAAAATCTAGTTTAGATTTATTTAATCTCAATTAATTCCCGAGTTAATTCCTTTATAGTGGAAAGAAAAAAAGTTTTAAAAAAGTTAGTTTACATCCATTTAATTCAGAAAGTTTTTCAAAAATTTCATTTCATTTTTTTCAATATAAAGGGATTCATTTGGATTGAATTAATCTAAACTGAAGATAATAAAAAATATTCTTTTAATTTTATTATGAAGGGATTAATTTGTATTCAATAATCTGAACTGCGCGGGTATTCAAATGTATTAGTTTTTTTCATTATAAAGGAATTTATTTATTTTGAAAAATTTTTTAATTTTGTTACAGAATTTCGGACAATTTCCTTTTATGATTTAAAAAATAAATAAAATAAGTGTTTTTAATATACTTACTTTAGATTTTTTTAATAATCTAAATTAATCTCTTTATAATACCAAAAAAGTAATATTTTTGAATACCCGAAGCTCAGGTTAGGTGCATTAACAATTCCAATTTCACACTTTTATCATAAAACTAAAAAATAAGAATTCAGTTAAGATTTATTTATTACAAATGAATTCCTTTATAAAGGAAATATTCGAGTACTCACAGATTCAGATTATTGTTGTTTTTCTAAAGTATTCATCTGATTTTTATTTTATTTTCATTCTTGGATTTTTAAAAAGTATTCACTTTTTTCAATTTTCATTTTCTTATAAATTAATATAGATTGAAAACTGTTTGAAAAATTTATTAATAAATATTATATTTTTGATAAAAGAAGGTTACATTTATTTCAGGAGGAATTGGACACTACTCAAAAATAAGTTATGTTTGAAGTTATTATTTTGGTTTTTGAAATAGAAAAACTAACTTTGATTATAATTTTCTTAGATGGAAGGTGGTCAATTTTATTTAAAACAAAATGAACCATTACAACCTATAATAGAATAAAAATTAAAGATTTTCGACATTCGGAAAAGTTTTAAAGAACACGGTAAAAAAAGTTCTCATGAATTATCAAAAGTATTCACTGTAATAGGTAAACTTATAGCTAGAATGGAGCCATGAATAATCCAAATTCGCTACAATAGTGAAAATGACATTTCTTAAGATATTTAACTGTATTATAGATGCATTATGAATAGGGTATAAATTCGATATGTCTGAAATATAGATATTGAGAATCATCGTAATAGTAATTATTAACATATAACTGAAGTAAGATGCATATATAATTATGATGAAAATCTAAGATTTGAGATCTTAAAAAAACCTATTTAACGAGAGTCATAATTTTAAGAATGCTGATTGACGAATTGACATTTTGAATATAGTTTTAAATAGAAGTTTGCTTTAATAAGTGATTTCCAATCAATAAAATTTATATTGTTTCTATTTTGACAGTTATGAATCGGATTCAAAATTTTGGGGTTAGATTGTCATATATATTTCAAACAAAAATCCGAAATTTTTAACATCTGGACTTCTTAAATAAATTATGTGCTCTGGTATAAATATTTTAATACTTTTATATACCGAACTTGAACAAATATATATAATTATATATATATTATTTTCGTCAGAGATGTACTTATTATACCGTCCGACAAATTGGAACTTTTTTTTGCACTCATGATAACGAATCAAGGTTTTTCGGAAAGTAGAGAAAGATTCTTACCACTGTGCTAGATCAATTCATTTTCAAATCAAGAAAAATGATCGATTTAAAAGAGGTTATGTATTTCTCCAAATTCCATTTAATTCAAATAGATTTTACAAATGCATCACACATTTTTCCTCTGATAATGTACCAACAATAAACTAAGTAAGAATATTATAAATTTAATCTTAATTTACTTGTATAAATAAAAAGAAATTTAGCGATTAATATACTGTTCCCACGCGACTGTCTGCTAAAGCCTAAACCGACTAAACCACGTGACAATAAAAACAAAACATTGGATGGACAAAAATTATTGTAACCAACAATAGTGGAAATAAATTAATCTTGAAATATCAGGATTAACTGTTTTTATATTAAAAAATTGGATATATCGACTTATAGTTTTTTCTCTTGTTTGTGAAGTAAGCTAAAAGTGAATACGCACTGATATTCAATATCACTGTTTTAGGTATTTGATGTATATATAACGAAAAATAGTATGACTATTTCATGAATGAGTATTGCCTTTTTATAAATTGTTCATTTGTACTTTAAAGACAATAAACCTGTATTTACCATAAACAATATTCAATTTAGTTAAGTAAGCAAAAATACAAATAAGCATATGTCAAATTAAACATTGGTTTAAACTGAATAAACGATTTGAGCAATCTAGTGAGTTGAAATTCTTAATTTAATTATATTAATAATTTTTTGTATCCACGTTCATAAATTTTTTACCGTGAAATGATGAGAGAAACTATAAATTTGTTTCTGAATATCAAACATCTTAAAGTTTTACCCACTTATAAGTTTTAATGGTTATTTTGTTTCAAATTAAATCTGCCACAATTTGTCTATATAAAATTAGATTTAAAATTAGTTTTTTCATTTCAAAAAGCAAAATAATTACTTCAAACATAACCTCTTCTCGATTAGGTGTCCAATTTCTTCCTAATACAAATGAATCGTTATTATAATTAAAAAAATAAAAATAATATTTTTAAGATCCATAGTTAAGATTTATTTAGTTTAAATTAATTCCTTCCTGGTTGACAAATTCATTGAAAATTTATTATAATTTTTTAATTACATTTTTAGGAATTAATTTATATTGAAAAATATTTAAATTATTTAAAAACGCATTAAAAATAATTTTCGAATAAAAGTAGACGCAATCTGAATTCGGATTCAATAAACTGTAATGTGACTATTAAAAAATATTCATTTTATTTTTTTTCATTATTATAAAAGGGATTCATTTGAATTCAAAAATATATTCATAACTGTATTAATAAGAATTGGTAAAAAAAACGTATAGATATAAATACGTTTCAATTTTATTCTCCTCTGACTTAATTTCCGTGAAGAATTATTATTTCTAAATTCGTTCGATAATTTTAAATCCCAAAATTCAGCTAGAAAAATCCCCACCCCTGAACAAAATAAATTTTAATCTGTTGGAAATATAACCTTAAAACTCGGCCGAATCAAGGCTGCCACGGGCCTGAAGCACAAAAAAATTTCAGGGCCCCCCTAAAAGAAGAAGGAAAAAAATTTTTTTACATTTTTATCTTATCAAGGTGTCTAGCGAATAATCATTTTGAAATTTCCGGATCGCAACTCATAATTTTTTCGGACTTGTTTATTTTTTTTTATTAATAACTGTACAATTTTAATATTAACAAGGTTTAAACAAAACATTAATATTCATTCAAAAAAATGTACAAAAACAAAACCGATAAATTTAAAAAAGAAATTTTAAACATTAGAATTTATATGGAAAGAATAAAAATGTATTTCTTAAAACTAGAGAAATTATAATCAAATGATTAAATCTATCATAAGATCAAATTTACATAAAAGTAAATAAAAGAAGAAAAGTCTTTAAAAATTATAAAAATTAATAAGTTATGACAAATTGCAAAAAATCGAATAAATGTTTAAAAAACCAGAAAATTGAAAAAAATTATATTTTTCCACCTCTTAATTATAATAGTAAATAAAATTAATCACTAAAAAATTAAATAAATTTTTCTAAATATTATAAAAATAAAACTTTTAAAAATTAACTGAGGTAGGCAATTTACGTAAAAAGAAGACAAATTTAAAAAATCCAAAACATAAAAAGTATAGGTATTATTAAATTCATAAAAAAAGGAAAATTTTTTAAAAAGAGATAAAAGTTAAATGACTATAAAAATACAGAAAAACAATGCAAAATAAAATACTCACAAAATTTTTTTTAAAATTAAAAATTACAAGAAAAAAAAATTAAATATTTTAAGAAAGTGACATAAACTAGTAAACAAATTTACAATCTTTTTTATAATTTTAAACAGTTTTTAATTTACAATTATTCTCTTTAAATTTTATAATAATTCTTTAATATATAAAATAACTTTATTCTGTTGTCAATAATTGTCCCCAGTTTTCGATTTTTTTTTTTTAATTGCCAATTATTTTCCTCATTATATAATTTTTCTCTGAATTATAATTTTTTTTTAATTCAATTCTATTCTTAAATTTTCAATTACTTAATACAATATTCAATAATCCTAGCCTTATTTCAATCATCAATTGTTTTTTCGAATTACTATTTTACAATTAATTTTCTTCAATTTTTATTATTTTCTTTAATATTCAAAAATTCTCAGCTTTTACCAATAATTTTTTTCTGTTATGAATAAATTTCGATAATTTCAAATTATTTTCTTCAATTTTCAATTTTTTTAAAAATTTTTATTCTTTTTTTCAGTTTTTAATTATTTTCTTATATATTCAATGAGTCTCGGCCTTTTCAATTACTTTTTTGAATTTTTAATTATATTTTTTAAATTTTAATTTCATTTTTCAATTTTCAATTATTTTTTCAATTTTAATTTATATTTTCTATTTTGAATCCAGCTGTTCAATGGGCAAATATTTTTGCAACAATTATTTCTATAATTTTCTTAATTTTCAATTTGCAATAATTTTGTTTAAATCTAATGTTTCTTGCTTCATTTTTCCAATTATTTTTTTCAGTTGTCTATTAATCTAGTCATTGTTCGAATTCTGTTTTCAACTGCTTTCAATTATTTTTGCCATTTTTCAAATATTTTCTTCAATTTTTCAATTATTTCTTTCAATTATTTATTATTTTCCGCAATTTTGAATTATTGCCTACAAGTTTCTCAATTTTCAATTGTTCTCTTAAAATTTGGTAATTATTTTTTGAGTTTTTCAGCTATTTTATTTGGTTGTGTATTAATCTAGACATTTTTCAAATTTTGTTTTTAATTGTCAATTATTTTTACGTTTTGTAATTTTTTTTCAAATTTCAATTTTATTTCTAAATTTTGAATTTTTTTTTCAATTTTTCATCATTTTCCTCCAATTTCTATTATTTTTCTTAAATTTTCAATTGTTTTCTTCAATTTTTTATTATATTCTATTATTTTTAATTACTAGCAAAATAAAACGCGCGAAAGCACGCGATTAGTTTTTCATGCATTTTACAAATTATAAAATACAATAATAAATATAAAAAGTCGTTAAATATTATTTATCTAATAAAAAAAAATAAATATTTTAAATATAATATTTAAAAATCTGTTAATATAAATAAAATAAATATTTATTTAGGACAAAATTTATAATATTTTAGAATTAAAAAGAATTGCAAAAAATAATTGAAACTAAACAAAATAATAGCAAATTTTGCAAATTAATTGAAAAAAAAATGAAATCAATTAAAAATTGGGGAAAGTATTTTAAACAATCATAAAAATGTTTTAAACATAAAGAAAATAATTTAAATTTGAAAAATATACTTGAGAATCTTAAAAGTAAATTAAAACAAAATTGAATAATTAAAAACTAGAGAAAATAATTGAAAATTGGAAAAACATGGTTAAAAATTGAGATAAATAAATTAAAATTTAAAAAAATAATTGAAATTTGAGAAAATAATTAAACAAATTACATAAAATATTTTAAATAAAGGAAAGATAAACAAAATTTGAGAAAAATACTTAAAACTTCCAGAAGTTCATTGAAATAATAGAAAATAATTAAAAATTAGAGAAAATAAATGAAAAAAGATAAAAATAATTTAAAATTGAACAGAACAAGTTTTACTTAAAGAGAAAGAAGTAACAACTTTTTGGCAATTATAAAAAAGAACGAGAAAAAGAACGAAAGTAATTGAAAATTGAAGAAAATAATATAAATAATAAAATAATTGAAAAGTCAGATAAACAGTTAACAATTTTTGAAATTATGAAACAAATTTAAATAATTGAAAATTGAAGGAAATAGATTTTGTAAAATAATTGAAAAATGTTTTTAAATTTTAAAACTTGACGAAAATAATTAAAATATGATACAAACAATGATGTAATGGGTCCCAACCCGTGTATTTTTCTCTAAATAAATAAATAAATAAATGATAAGTTGTAAAAAATAAATGACATTTAAGTGTGATAATTGAAAAAACTACAGAATTTTTTTTAAATAAAGAAAAAATAATTGAAATTTGAAAAAATACATGAAGATTTTAGAAATCAATTAAAAAAAAGAAAATAAATAAATATTGGAGAAAAGAATTGAAGAAATAAGCTAAAAGTAATTGAAATTTACGATAATTAATAAACAATGTTTGAAATTATGAAAACAAATAAAAATTGAAGAAAACAATTGAAATTTTAGAAAAATTCTTAAAAATCTTAGAAAATAATTTTAGAAAATGAGAATAACTAAAAATTAGAGAAAAGACTGGAAGAATGATAAAAATAATAGAAATTTACGATAATTAATAAAATTTTTTGAAAATTATGAAAACAAATAAAAATAATTAAAAATTGAAGAAAATAATAGAAATTTGAGAAAATTACTTGAAAAAATTTTAGAAATTAATTTTATAAAATGAGAAAAACTAAAAATTGGAGAAAAGTCTAGAAGAAAGCTAAAAATAATTGAAATTAACGATAATTAATGTAAAAAAAATTAAAATTCTGATAACAAATGAAAATAATAAGAAATTGAAGAAAATATTTGAATTTTCAGAAAAAAAATTAAAAATCTTAGAAAATAATTTTAGAAAATGAGAATAATAATTAACAATCGAGAAAAATAATTGAAAAATGATAAAATTAATTCAAAATTGAAAAAAATAATTGAAATATACTGAGAATAATTTAAGATTGAGAAATAAAATTAAATTATTATGAAAATAATTTAAATATGAAAAATTGAAAACATTCAATAAAATTTGAGAGAAATAACTGAAAAAATTATAGAGTATATGTTAAAAAAAAAAAAAAATAATAATTACAAAATTACTTAAAAAATTTTAATTAAAGAGAATAATTAAAAAATCGCAGAAATAACGAAAATTGATAAAAATAATTGCAATATCGGATAAATAATTGAAATTTTCAAAAGTAATGACAAAATAATGAATATAATTATAAATTGATGAAATTAAGAAAAATTGCAGAATTTATTTTTAAGCGAAAGCAAATAATTAAAAAATCGTTATATAATAGAAAATTGATGCCAATAATCTAAATTTGACATAATTACTGAAAATTTAGGAAATTAATTGCATGTATATTAGGGTGGTCCTTAAAATGGAAAGTTGCGAATTTGAAAGGTCTCACCCCCTGATTTTGTTACTTATCGAAAAATAAGAGATACGTATTTTTTTATTTTTTTTTATTTTAATATTTGATGGTGCCTCATCGACCTTGAAATTTCCCATGCATTTTGCATGGGGAAAAAACTTTTTTTCGTAGATATGCAATAAAATCATGAAAAATCAACATTTTTTAACCGGATTACTCTATTTCTCTTGGGAAATGTTCAAACAATGACATCCAATAATTTATTTAAGAATTTTTTATTATTAACTATTTTTTACAGGGTCGTGAAAAAACCCCATAAATTGCAAAATTATGGAAAAATCGTTAAAAAATATTTATTAATGTTATTTCTAGTATTTATTGCTAAAAATTTTATTTACAACTAAAACAAATATTATTAATAATATTTTCAGGTAATTCGCAATTTGTTTAAACAATTTGTTGTTGTTATTGTTAAATTGTTTTTAAATACATGTAGAAAAGTATGGTTTTTTGTATTATTTTACAATTGACTTTGACATTAATCATACAAAATAATGATTAATTGTTAAAAATTATAAAAATAATTGTTTAAACAATTTATTGTTGCTATTTGAAAAATAATCTTTAAATATATCTACGGAGTTGCAGTTTTTTCTTAATTTTGCAAGTAGTTGTGCTGTAAGGGACTGTAAAAAAGAATTAAATATGAAACATAATTTTCAACAATTGTTTAAACAATTAATTGTTGCTATTTGGAAGTTTGTCTTTGAATGTATTTACAAACCTGCAGTTTTTCCTTAATTTTTTAAGTAGTCCTACTGTAAGGAACTGTTAACGAGTATGAAATATAAAACATTATTTCAACAATTGTTTAAACAAATTATTGTTGCTATTTGGAAATTTGTCTTTAAATACATCCACAATCTGGCAGGTTTTCCTTTATTTTTCAAGTAGCCCTGCGTATATTTGACTCGGGGTGATCCATATATTTTAGAAAGTTTGAAAAACATTAAGTTTATAGAATTATTATAAATAAGATTAACTATGAAATATAATGTTAATAATCATTTGAAGATTTTATTTGGTTTACAAATTTACTAGTGTTGATGTTTGTTAAGAGCTATTAAGTGTCTTATAATGTTATAAGACATACGCGTGTTTTTTCGCGCTATGACAAGTTTATACGCGTTACGCATGTATGACCGCGTCTGTACAATGGTTCATATATTTTGCAAAGTTTGAAAAAGATTAAGATTATAGAGTGATTATAAATAAGACTAACTATCAAATATAATCTTAATATTCAGTTGAAGATTTTATTTGGTTTACAAATGTACTAGTTTTGATGTTTGTCAAGAGATATTAAGTGTTTTATAATGTTATAAGAAATAAGCGCGTTTTTTCGCGCTATGACAAGTTTATACGCGTTACGCATGTATGACCGCGTCTCTACAATGGTGCATATATTTTACAAAGTTTGAAAAAGATTAAGATTATAGAGTGATTATTAATTAAAACTAACTATCAAATATAATTTTAATAATTATTTAAAGATTTAACTTCGTTTAATAATTTACCACTTTTGAAGTTGGCTAAAAATGTTAAGTGTCTTTGTGTAAACAATTGTTGAAATTATGTTTTATATTTAATACTCGTTAACAGTTCCTTACAGTAGGACTACTTAAAAAATTAAGGAAAAACTGCAAGTTTGTAAATACATTCAAAGACAAACTTCCAAATAGCAACAATTAATTGTTTAAACAATTGTTGAAAATTATGTTTCATATTTAATTCTTTTTTACAGTCCCTTACAGCACAACTACTTGCAAAATTAAGAAAAAACTGCAACTCCGTAGATATATTTAAAGATTATTTTTCAAATAGCAACAATAAATTGTTTAAACAATTATTTTTATAATTTTTAACAATTAATCATTATTTTGTATGATTAATGTCAAAGTCAATTGTAAAATAATACAAAAAACCATACTTTTCTACATGTATTTAAAAACAATTTAACAATAACAACAACAAATTGTTTAAACAAATTGCGAATTACCTGAAAATATTATTAATAATATTTGTTTTAGTTGTAAATAAAAATTTTAGCAATAAATACCAGAAATAATAGTAATAAATATTTTTTAACGATTTTTCCATAATTTTGCAATTTATGGGGTTTTTTCACGACCCTGTAAAAAATAGTGAATAATAAAAAATTCTTAAATAAATTATTGGATGTCATTGTGTGAACATTTCCCAAGAGAAATAGAGTAATCCGGTTAAAAAATGTTGATTTTTCATGATTTTATTGCAAATCTACGAAAAAAAGTTTTTTCCCCATGCAAAATGCATGGGAAATTTCAAGGTCGATGAGGCACCATCAAATATTAAAATAAAAAAAAATAAAAAAATACGTATCTCTTATTTTTCGATAAGTAACAAAATCAGGGGGTGAGACCTTTCAAATTCGCAACTTTCCATTTTAAGGACCACCCTAATGTATATATATTTTAAACTTCTTCAAAAACCATAATAAATTTTTAAAGCATTTTTCGAAACTTTTTTTTCACACAAATGACAATTAAAAACCAGCACAAAATAAAATAACAGGGACTAACTTCACTTGAGTTTTTAAAACGTGGACAGAAAAAGATTGAGGCTGGTTCCCATTTCAAATCATACAGGTCGAATATGTTAAATATTCAAAATCATTTTTAACATGATTTTTATTGTTTTTTAGGGCAAATAATGAGATACGTATTTTTTTGTTTTGAGAAAAAAAATTTTTTCGCAGAGTTACGAGCATTTGAAAGTTTTAGGACAAAGAGTGATTTTTGAACGAAAACGCTAGAAAATTTTTTTAAAATCACTGTAGTTTTTTAAAAAAATTATATTTTTTAATTTTGATTTCTTATTTTACTTATGTTTTAGGTGCTCTTTCTTATCAATTTTGAAAATTTAAAAAATTTTGAAAATTAACAAAATGGCGGCCATTTTTTGAAAAATCAAAAAACTCAAATTTCTCAAAAACGTAATTTTTTTTTTTTTTAATTTTTTTTTGTAGTTAGTAGATAACAAAAATAATGTTTTCCAATAGGTTTAATGTGCGCTAAAACACTGTGAAAGGCGCAAGAATTTTTTTTGTAAAAATTATAAAAGTCATTATTTTGACTAATACAGCGCCATATATTAGTCATATAATTATTCTAATTCTTCATTTTACTTATGTTTTATGTGCTCTTTCTTACCAATTTTAAAAATTTTAAAAATTTTGAAAATTAACAAAATGGCGGCCATTTTTTGAAAAATCAAAAATCTCAAATTTCTCAAAAACGTAATTTTTTATATTTTTAAAATTTTTTTTATAGTTACTAGATAACAAAAAAAATTTTTTTCTAATAGGTTTAATGTGCGCTAAACACTGTGAAAGGCTCAAGATTTTTTTTTTTTTTGAAAATACAAAAAGTCATTATTTTGGCTAATGCAAAGATATCTTTCAGTTGGAAAAATCACCTTGAATATTTTTTATTTTCTTTTTAAACAAATATTTTTTATTTTGAGAAATATAATTTTTAATTCCTTTTTCTATCTAGTAAATGAAAACAAATTTTAAAGAAATAAAAAATATTGTTTTTGAGAAATTTAAGCATTTTTAGTTTTGAAAAATGAACATTTTAAAAATTTTTGAAATTTCTTAATTTGTAAAGAAAAAGCATGTCAAACATTAGTCAAACATTACTAAAATAAGAAAAAATGGAATAATTTATGGCGCTGGTTTAGCAAAAGTAATGCCTTTTATAATTTACACAAAAAAAATTGCTGCGCCTTCCACAGTGTTTTAGCGTACATTAAACCTATTGGAAAAATTTTTTTTTGTTATCTAGTAACTACAAAAAAAATTTCAAAAATATAAAAAATTACGTTTTTGAGAAATTTGAGTTTTTTGATTTTTCAAAAAATGGCCGCCATTTTGTTAATTTTCAAAATTTTAAAAATTTTTAAAATTGGTAAGAAAGAGCACCTAAAACATAAGTAAAATCAGAAAACAAAATTAAAAAATATAATTTTTTTAAAAAACTAGAGTGATTTTAAAAAAATTTTCTAGCGTTTTCGTTCAAAAATCACTCTTTGTCCTAAAACTTTCAAATGCTCGTAACTCTGCGAAAAAAATTTTTTTCTCAAAACAAAAAAATACGTATCTCATTATTTGCCCTAAAAAACAACAAAAATCATGTTAAACATGATTTTGAATTTTGAACATATTCGACCTGTATGATTTGAAATGGAACCAGCCATATGAATAAATATTAATACATACTAACTAACTTTAGGAGTTTACGGAGATTATTATTATTTAATTTTCTGTAATTTCAATTTTTTTCGATTTTGAGTTCTCGTCGGCCAACGTCGTTATTATTGCTAGAAATTGATATTTTAAGTATTATAGTTTAATATACGTTTCATCTATCTTTTCTATCAAAATTTTTTATATTGAATTCCGATCATTTCAACTTTAATTTTTTAAAATTATTATTAAAGAATACAAGCTTAAAATTCAAATTTTTAGGATTTATCTACGAATTCTGAAAGTTTCTTAAAAATTCACAGATCGTTTTCAAAACTCGCGGATCGGTTTCAAAATTCGCGGATAATTTAAAAAAATTACCTGCAAATTACCGGGCCCCTTTGGGGGTTCGGGGCCCTGAACCACGTGCTTCATGGTAGATCCGCTACTGCCTTAAAAATCATCCCTTTGCAAAAATTTTTTTTAACAGAGAAAAAACTCTCATCTTGAAATTCTATCCCAATAATTATTATCAAATTACAACTCGTTTCGGTCGAACGATAAAAAAAAATTCCTCCCAACCCTTAATTTTAAACTGCGCGGTTCTTAAAATCAATCTAATAAAAGCGATGCACGCGCACGTCGTAGAATTTGCGTAAGATCAGCGCCTCCTGGTGTTGGAACTGTTCGAACTAAGTGGACGAGCCAGAACAAGCAGAGTGCAGTGGCCAGGGGTCTGTCCCGTTTTGACATAAAAAATTTCAGGACCAGTCAGCCAGGATTGATCGCAATCAGGTGTTCAGAATGTTAGTCCTAAACAAGTGCGGTTTTTTGTCAGTTTCCCAAGTCGGTAGTGAATAGTCGGGACTTTGTGACAAGCGACAAAAGAAAATTAAAAACAAGACTAATATTTTTGTGCTCACTTGCATTTGCTGCTCGTGTGTAAATTCATAATAAATCTCGGTCCTGTCACGTCGCAAGCCCTTTAAATCAGGGTCAATCTGTGGATGTCCATGTACACCAAAATTTCGACATTACGTTCCACATTTTCCCGTCGACACTTGAATTCTGTCGACGAATTAGCGAGTTGGAAAACTGTTCGGCGTGAAATATATCATCTTTTGTCGTTCGAGTCGAGTGTTTTTTTCCAAACAGATTAAATGTGCGGGAATTTGAGGTTATTAAGAGAAAGCTCTGTCTAGCGGAAAAAGCTTCTTTTATTGTTTTTTTTTTTGTTTATTTTTTCCTAGTTAGCGAAGAAAATTTCAGAAATGGCAGGTATTAAGGTAGGAAATGCAGTGCAAACAAAACCTGTCGAGATTTCTCAAGAACTTCAAGACGGGGAAAAGTTCATCAAATGGGACGAGGTAATGAATTTTTATTAAATTGTGAATGTATTTTTTTTAAATTTTTTCTTCACTGAATATTGTTCTTGAGCATGTTGAGTTTTGTTTGTGAATGGACATAATTAGCTAGTTGCTAATTAATCGTGTATAATTAATATTAATTGATATAATAATTAGATTAACTTTTCTGTATTAAAAATTGACATAATTTTTTTAAGATAGAAATAAATTTATCTGTTCCTTTTTGTAATATACGACTTTAATTTGAAAATCAAGTTAATTAAAATTTTGTTAAGTTAGATTTTTTTAAGAAAATACCTACTTGGGTGATTTGTAAATCGATTTAACTTCTGGTGTTTGAAAATTAGTGCTAATATTTGTTCTAATTAATGGAATAATACTTATCAGTCTTAATAGATATAATTTTCTGAACTATCTGTCTATTTATCTATCTATTTAAACACAGAAAAGCCTCTACTAGTTCTATAGATAGTTTTACTGACAATAGAACTTTATTTTTTCATAAATTCTCTGAAAGGAATATTTATATTAGGAAAAATTGCGACAAATTGCAAAACAAAGAAATGTGATGTGAAATAATGTAATGAAATATCTACGAAACATGAAAAAAAAATTATTAAAGATTACACAAATTTTGTCGTGATTTATTTCCTGGGAGATTTATTATTTAATTTATATTTGAATTTAAATATTTAGATCCTAAAATAATCTTTCGTAAGATCTTAAACTTCTGAATTATTGAAATTATTTCATTAAAAAAATTTCGTTTAAATGAACATTCAAAACTTCAGGGACATAATTTTTCCAATTTTTCAAAATACCTAATTTAAAATTTATTTTATTTGAGTCTAAAAACTTCTTAAGAAAAACCCAAGTACACTTTCTCATTTTTTTGTATATTCAATTTTATTTTATAATTAATGGAGAATTGGGTAAATAAGATTTCTGTTAAATAAAATTTCTGACCGATGAAATTTTTGTACATTAAAACTTACCCGTAATTCAGTTTTATTTAATCCAAATGAATCCCTCTATAATTAAAAACAAAAAATTTCTAAAAATATTAAGTTTATATTTTGAGATATTATAAAAAATGCATTTGAAATTAATCTTTTTTATCATTAAAAGGCATTAAAAAAGATTGAATAATTTTCCTCTCTTTTCGATAATATTTCTGTTCTCTCCTGATTGGCCAGAGCAAACGGAAGTTACCGAAGTTATGTAATAAGTAAGTTCGAGTAAATAGCTATTATTGCTAACAAGAATTTGATTAAATTCAAATCAGTCGACGTGAAAATTATGCAGAATAAATATTATATCGAAAAAAAATTACAAAAGAAAGCAAATTTTACTGAATAAGAATTATGTAAAATTCAAACAATACCAACTGAATCTGTTCAATAGAAAAAATTGAGGTTATGTCACTTGAAAAGTCAAATTTAATTTTCCTTGGTTTTTTTGTGTGCTAATATTTCATAAACTTGACAAAATATTTTTAAGGTTAATTTCATTTCATTATTCTAAAAATGATTATTTATTTTACTAAATTCCATTTTTTCTCCCTGTATAAATATATGCTTCTAGTTTATATATATATAATTTGTTAAGTGCGGAAGCTGTTTGACATAAACCATTATGTTTAATGTAATAATTATGCAATAGGTTTGTGAGTCGGGGGCTTTGGAGTTCACGATTTGCATATTTATCTTGATGGTGGAATTATGTTTATTATTAATATATACATATTTCTGAATTTTCTCTGTCAAATCCAAAAATTAACTTGATGTTCTATTTATAAACGTAGTTATTCCCTTTACAAATATTTTCGAAATCAAAAATTCCGATTAAATTTAAAAAATAAGTTTTCCATAAACTAAGCGCGTAGTCTATATGTATATTTGTACTTTATAAAATACTAGCAAAATAAAACGCGCACCAGCGCGCGATTAGTTTTTCATACCTTTTAGAAATTATAAAATACAATAAAAAATATAACAAATCGGTAAATAATATTTATCTAATACGAAGAAATAAATATTTTAAATATAATATTTAAGAATCAATTAATATAAATAAAATAAATATTTATTTAGGACAAAATTTATAATATTTTAGAATTAAAAAAAATTGCAAAAAATAATTGAAATTAAACAAAAAAATTGCAAATTAATTGAAAAAAAAATGAAAACAATTAAAAATTGGGGAAAGTAATTTAAACAATCATAAAAATGTTTTAAACATAAAGAAAATAATTTAAATTTGAGAAAAATACTTGAGAATCTTAAAAGTAAATTAAAACAAAATTGAATAATGAAAAATTAGAGAAAATAATTGAAAATTGAAAAAACATGGTTAAAAATTGAGATAAATAAATTAAAACTATAAGAAATAATTAAAAATTAGTAAAATAATTAAACAAATTACATAAAATAATTGAAATAAAGGAAAGTTAAGCAAAATTTGAGAAAAATACTTAAAACTTTCAGAAGTTCATTGAAATAAAAGAAAATAATTAAAAATTAGAGAAAATAAATGAAAAAGATAAACATAATTTAAAATTGAACAGAACAAATTTTAATTAATGTGAAATAAGTAAAAACTTTTTGGCAATTATGAAAAAGAACGAAAGTAATTAAAAATTGAAGAAAATAATAAAAATAATGAAATTCTTTATTCTTTATTCTTTCCTTCTTAAACGGGTACAATTATGACCCTTTCGTACATGAAATAATTGAAAAGTCAGATAAATAATTAAAAATATTTTTAATTATGAAACAAATGAAAAGAATTGAAATTTGAAGGAAATAAATTTTGGAAAATAATTGAAAAATTTTTTTAAATTTTATAACTTACCGAAAATAATTAAAATATGATTCATTTAAATTATTTAAATAAATAAAAAAAATAATTGAAATTTGAAAAAAAATACATGAAGATCTTAGAATTCAATGAAAAAAAAAATAACTAAGTAAAAATTGGAGAAAAGGATTGAAGAACTAAGCTAAAAGTAATTGGAATTTACGATAATTAATAAAATTTTTTGGAAATTATAAAAACAAAGAAAAATAATTAAAAATTAAAGAAAACAATTGAAATTTTAGAAAAATTCTTAAAAATCTTAGAAAATAATTTTAGAAAATGAGAATAACTAAAAATTGGAAAAAAGACTGGAAGAATGCTAAAAATAATTGAAATTTACGATAATTAATAATTTTTTTTAGAAATTATGAAAACGAAGAAAAATAATTAAAAATTGAAGAAAATAATAGAAATTTGAGAAAAATACTTAAAAAATTTTAGAAATTTATTTTATAAAATGAGGAAAACTAAAAATTGGAGAAAAGTCTGGAAGAAAGCTAAAAATAATTGAAATTTATGATAATTAATAAAAAAAATTTGAAATTCTGATAACAAATGAAAATAATAAGAAATTGAAGAAAATGTTTTAATTTTCAGAAAAATACTTAAAAATCTTAGAAAATAATTTTAGAAAATGAGTATAATAATTAAAAATCGAAAAAAATAATTGAAAAATGATAAAATTAATTAAAAATTGACAAAAATAATTGAAATATGCTGAAAATAATTTAAGATTGAGAAAGAAAATTGAATTATGATGAAAATAATTTAAATAATATAAAAACTTGAAAACATTCAATAATATTTGAGAGAAGTAACTGAAAAATAGAATATATGTTTAAAAAAAATAATAATTACAAAATTACTTAAAAAATTTTAATTAAAGAGAATAATTAAAAAATCCCAGAAATAATCGAAAATTGATGAAAATAATTGCAATATCGGATAAATAATTGGAATTTTTAAAAGTAATGCCAAAATAATGAATATAATTATAAATTGATGAAAATCAAGAAAAATTGCAGAATTTATTTTTAAGCAAAAGAAAAAAATTAAAGAATCGTTATATAATGAAAAATTGATGACAATAATTTAAATTTGAGATAATAACTGAAAATTTAGGAAATTAATTGCATGTGTATATATTTTAAACTTCTTCAAAAACCATAATAAATTTTTAAATCATTTTTCGAAACTGTTTTTTTACACAAATGACAATTAAAAACCAGTAAAACACGACACTAACGAAAAAGGTTACCTTATTTTTTCTATTCAAATTTCAAAATATTTCCTGATAAAGAGAGTCAAAATCAATAAAATAACAGGGAGTAAGACTAACTTCACTTCAGTTTTTAAAACATGGACAGAAAAAGATGAATAAATATTAATACTAACTACCTTCACTTCAGACTTTAAAACGTGGACAGAAAAAATGAATAAATATAAAAAGTAACTAACTTCAGGAGTTTACGGAGATTATTATTATTTAATTAATTGTTCAAGTGCCGAAAGTTTAAAGTCAAAAGTGAAGGACGTGGGTGTCTGTAATGTCAAGAAATATTGTTTTTAAAACTTTTTGTGTACTGACATTTAAAACAAATAAACACAAATTGAATGAGATTATTTTTATTACTACTTTCTGTCATCATGATCATTGATACTGAATAGTTCAATAATACAATAATAAATAATACTCTAGTAGTTTAAAGGTTATGTTATTTTAACACTAAAAAAATAATAGTTTTCTTCTAATTATTAGTTCTTTTTTACTAATTGGAATAAAAAATACCTTCTCATTTAGAATGAGAATGTAAAAATCGTTTACGGTTTTAGTATCAATTAGTAATTTTCTATTCGGATTTAGAGAAAATATTCTGTAAGGAAGTTGTTATTTTTCAAATTTTAATTTATACAAATTAAAAAATTGGCTCATGACATGTTTTGTGTTGAAGGACTTTTGAAAAGTTGAAATAGGTATAATAGAAACACTGATTAAACTTACAAGGACATGGAAGTTAAATCTATTTGAAAATCGCCCACATATAAGAAAGACAATAAAGTATATTTAAATGTTTTAAGTATTTAAATGTGCATTTACTTAATCTTTTTTTTTTCTTTCTGCAAGCTTGTATTGCTTTTTATCACCCAAAATAAAATCATTAAACATTTAATTTAGAAATTTGTATCTAAATTGTTTTTCTTTTTTTTTAGCGAATAAAGTAAAATTTTGGGTATCAAATTTTATCAAACTTTGCATTGTGTATCTTCTGTTTGATATTAGATTAAAACACTTTAAAAAACGAGGCTAAATACATAGCGGTTATATAAAAATGTCTGTCATGGAAAAGCATTTAAAAATATTCATAACTTTTTTCGTACTAGGAGTTAACGATTTTTAGATAATTTTTATTAGTTATATATCTCAATAAAATTATTTTTATCATAACATTACTTGATTTTTAAATTTCAAATACAAACTAAATAATTGAAAATTGTATGATTTAATGATTTTGAATCAATTTTCTATTATTTTTTTCGTTTTTTCTTAAATTTATGTAAATGTTAATTAATATTAATTATGTCAATGTATGATGAAAATGTAAATAAATTAGAAAAAACTAAAAATTTTGTTTGATAAATATTTAATTCATTAATTGGTCAGAAATTGTTATCATCAATTTTAAACTTGTTCCAAGTTTCACAACTTTGATTCTTGACAAATTGCGTTTAGTTTCAATAACTGAAATCATCATTATTTTGCAATTAGAGAATTTGGAAATATTTACTTACATTTATTTGGTTAACAATTTAGTTTTTAGTTGTTTCTAATTTATGAAAACAATATTAACAAATTAATATATTATATTTTATTAAAACCTGTTAAAACAAGTGCAAGTCTAATGAATATTAAATCGTTATTACTTTTTTCTTTACAGCACTGTCCATTTAATTTTGAACTTTTATTGTATTGTAATTTGTAAATAAACAGCCTACGTTTTGATCAAAACACAAACAGAAAATGCAATAGACCGAAATTTATTTATCCTCATTTTTAAATTCCCGAAATTTCATTTGTCAGAATATTTAATTTCTCGAATTTACATTTGTCAAAATGTTTAAATTCTCGAATATATATTTCTTAGAAATTGTATTTATCAGATTCATTTAACTAATCAAAACTTTATTTATCAGAGTCTTAAACTCCCCGAATACTAAATTAACAGTATGTACATTTGCCCGAAAAACGGAATGTAGAATTTCTAAAGGAACTTGCTGATTGGCTGGTAATATTTCCCGAAAGATTACCAGCCAATCAGAGAGCTCTTTTAGAAACTCTACATTTCGTATGTCGGTCAAATGCATATTCTGTCAGTTTAGAATTCCGGAAGTTTAAGACTCTGATAAATGAAGTTTCGGTTAGTTGAATGTTAGGATAAGAAATGAATCTGCTAAATGCAATTTCTGAGAAATATATTTAAATATATACACATTGGAAAATTTAAAAATTCTGAAAATTTGGGAAGTCAAATAATGTGAAAAATGGAATTTCCGGAAATTAAATATGAGGTCAAAAAGTTAATCTGATAAATGCATATTCATGTAGTTAAATATTCCGACAAATGAACTTTCGGAAAATTACATATTCTGACAAATAAAGTTTCAGGAATTTAAATATGCAGATAAATAAATTGAGGTCTTTTGCATATTTTGTCAATTGCGTTTTTGTCAAAATGTCGTCTACCCTTGAAAATAATGCCTGTGAATTGAGCTATAAATTATAGTGCTTCTGTAATAGTAAAAAATACTGTTTAAAAATAATTTTGCATGATTTAGTTTTGTAAAATTATATTGCATTTGTGTAGTTATTTGTATTTAAAAAATTTCTGTAAAAAGTACGATATTTATTTTTTGCCTGTATTTGCATTTATTTTAATAAATAATCCTATACTATAGATGTATTGATTGTAAAAACACAATATTTGACAGAAGTCTTGATATTAGTATCTGTCAAATTTCCCTGTTGAATAGGATTCAGGAGTAGCAACCCCAGTCACTTTAAAGGTCGACAAATTCGGCTTTTACTTGCATTGGGTAGACCAGCACAACGAAATGGAAGTGCTCGATATAGCCAACATAAGAGACACACGATGTGGAAAACATGCAAAAGTACCAAAGGTGATTTTTAGAGCACTGCATGCACAGCTCTAACATACATTTCTATTCTAAATTTCATTTTACAATCATATAAGTTCGACTCTAGAAGATATTTCAAAAATTTTCAGACGATATATTCGCTGACTGAAATCAAATTTTGTAGTTTTACATTTTTATTGGTACAGACTTGGAAATTTTGTGTTAAATTTAACATAAATCACATATGCCAAACGGTCCACTCAAAATTTGTGTTAATTTTTAACATAGGGATTTGTGTTTTGTTTATCGACAGCTTGAAAGAATCATTATACAAATCTCTCTAAATCTGAATTAGTAGTTTTCTACTATGAATTAGTCAAATTCATGGCTCCTTTTTCTCTAATTCATATAGTAGAAAACTACTAATTCTTAGTGGAAAACTACTAATTCTTAGTAGAAAACTACTAATTGAAATAGTGAAACTTTACTTTTAAAAAAAAGTAGATTTTTTTACTAATTTAATTAGTAGTTTTCTACTACAAAATTAGTAGTTTTCTACTAAGAATTAGTAGTTTTCTACTAAGAATTAGTAAAATTCTTACTATTTTAATAGTAGCTCACTTTTCGCTAATTCATTAGTAGAAAACCATTAATTCAGATTTAGAGAGAATACTCAAAATTTCCAAAAGTGGTTTCAGAAATTAAGTGAAAACAATGATTAATTCATAAGATAAAGAATTTGCTCAGAATTGTTTGTCCTTGAATTGTGCAATTTTAAATTTGTTTCTGTTAGATTCAGGGGCGGCGATTTGTAAATTTTTGCCACCCGCAAACTTAATATTGACCGAGGGCGGGGGGGGGGGGAGAGAAATAAAACAATAATAAATTAAAGAGTTTCTTGATTAGCGTAATTATTGTAACACAAAAGTTGACAATTTTATTTGATTTCGAGTACATTTTCGTAAATAATAACCAAATAATCAAAATAATATAAAATTTGTGATCAAATCATTACAAGTTAAAAAAAAATTAAAAATTGTTGAACTTAATTGAAATTTGAGAAAAATAATTGAAAAATGATTAAGACATTGAAAATTTGAAAAAAAATAATATTTTTTAAAATAATTGAAAAATGTCGAATTAAATTTAACTTAGAAAAATAATTACAACATTATAGAAATAATCGTAAATTTAAGAAAATAATTGAAATTTGAGAGAAATAATTGAAATTTTCGGAATTAATCAACAAATATTCGCAATAATATAAAATTTGTGAAAATCATTGCAAATGAAAAAAAATAATTAATAATTGACGAACGTAATTAAAATTTGAGAAAAATAATTGAAGATTGATTAAAACATTGAAAAGTGGGGACGATAACTTAGATTTAAGATAATAAATGAACATTTAGGAAATAAATTGAAAATTGATTAATATATCTACTTAAAAGGTAAAGAAAATAATTGCAAAAGTATAAGAGGAAAAGAAAATTGAAAAAGATAATTGAAAAATGAGATAAATAATTGAAAATTTAGGAATTTCACTGAGAAATGAGTAGTGAGAACAACAAAAAATTGAAAAAATTGCTTGCAAAATGATAAGAATAGTAATTGAAAATTGAAGAAAAATGATAAAAATAATCGTTAATTGAAGAAAATGATTGAAATTCGAGAGAAATGATTGAAATTTTTGGAATTAATCAACAAATAATCAAAATAATATAAAATTTGTGAAAATCATTGCAATTTAACAAAAAAAAAATAATCAAAAATTGTCGAAAGTTATTTGGAATATGAGAAAAATAATTGAAGAATGATTAAAGAATTGAAACGTGGATACAGTAACTTAGATTTGAGATAATAAATAAAAATTTAAGAAATAAATTGAAAAATGATTAATATAAATAATTGAAAATTTAGGTATTGAATTGAGAAATGAATAGTGAGATTAGTAGAAAAATTAAAGAAATTGATTGCAAAATGATAACAAAAATAATTGGAATTTAAAGAAAATTATTAAAATTTGAGAAAAATATTTTAAAGTCTAGAAAATTAATTGAAGAGTAATGAAACTAATAAAAAATTCGAGACAATATTTGCACAGTAATAAAAATAATTAAAAATTGAAGACATGGATTGGAAAATGATAATATTAATAATTAAAAATTGAAGAAAATTATTAAAATTTGAGAAATATATTTTAACATCTAGGAAATTAATTGAAGAGTAATAAAAATAATAGAAAATTCCAGACAATATTTGCAAAGTAATAAAAATAATTAAAAAAATCGGGCAAGTACGAGTTACACCCGTACCAAAATCTAGGGTTCCGTACATTTACGAAACAAAGATATACCTTATTAACAAACAGAGAAATTGAGAATTGAAAATTGTAAAAATTGATTGCAATATGATAATAATAATATTTTGAATTGAAGAAAATTATTAAAATTTGAGAAAAATATTTTAAAGTCTAGGAAATGAATTAAAGAATAATTAAAATAATATAAAATTGGAGAAAATATTTGTAAAGTAATAAAAATAATTTAAAATTGAAGAAAATAATTCTGTTTTGTGAAAAATAATTGAAAAAATTTCAACCTATAAGTATTTGTAATATAAGAAAATAATTGCAGAGTGATGAAAATAATTGTAAATTGCAAAAATAACTAAAATTTTGAGATAAATAATAAAAAAAATTAGAAAATTAATTAAAAAATAATTGAAAATGAGAAAAGTAATTGAGAATTAATTGAAAAATAAATTTAATAATAAAGTACCTAATTGATTAAAATAATTGTACATTGAAGAAAATAATAAACATTATTTTTGTAAAAAATAATTTAAAAAATTGCAGAATATATTTCAGATAAACAAGACTACAATTAAAATTATTATATATTATAATTCTTCAAACTTTAATTAATTTGAAATTTCATTCATTAACATTTTAATTAATCCACTCTTGAATAGTAAAATTAAAATTATTTACAAATTTCTTAAATTTTTAACAATTTGTTTCTTTTATGATTTTAATTATTTGATACAGTTGTCAACTATTTTTATCATTTTCCAAAAAATTTCTTCATTTTCTAATTATTTTTATTATTTTTAAATTTAATTTCCGCAAGTTTCAATTCTTTTCTTTAATCTTTAAAAAAAAAAATTTCAGTTTTAATTATTTTCTTTAATATGAAATTAGTTAAATTATTTATTAATTAATTTTTAACTTCTTTCGTCATTTTTCAAATATTTTGTTCAAAATATGTTTTTTTTTTTAAATTTTAATCATTTTCTTCGAATTGTAAACTCATTTATCCACATTCTTATTAAGAAATTTATTTTTTGTCAGTAATTTTGCCATATGGAATTCCATAGGGCGACTTTTTTGCTCTATGGAATTTGCACACGTACCATACACAAGTCGCCGCCTCTGGATAGATTGGTAAGATAAGAAAACTTAAATCATTTGAAAATATTAATCAGTGAAACACAAAATCGTTATTATATTAAAGGTAAAATTTGCAGATGTGAAATTGTAAGATCTTCTTCTTCTTCTTCTTTTTGTGGCCTTGGTGTGGCCAATTCAAGCTAAATTGTAAGATGGAAATCATATATATACGTCAAGATGCCATGGTTGTTAGATAAGGTGTTAGTCTATACGCGCATCAAAAGTCAGTAGACAGATGATGCGCATGAACGAACCTGTTGTGTAATAACTATGGCACTTTGACATGTATAGTTTCTCCCTTACAATTTCGTACAAATGTGGTGTACGAAGCGTATATGAAATCAGACGAAATCTATCTCAATTAATAATTTTAATAAAGTGAAAACATAAATATCACTCAGAGCAAACGGAAATTAAGTAATACGTAAATTCGAGTGAATGTTTATTATTTAGATAAACTTAAACACGTTGAAATGGAAATTATGCAAAATAAATATTATATCGAATAAAGATTAGGAAAAAGAAATATTTAGCCCTACAATGAGCCCTTCTGTACCCCTGGAATTTCAATCTGACATCTCTGTATCACCCATTTTAAAAATTTGCAAAACGTAGTAAATTTCTAGGTTAAGTACGTAGCGTTGTATTGTATGGCTAAATAGACACAGCGTAGAAGAAAATGAATCTTGTCTTGAATAAAAACTATGAGAAATATAAATAATTATATCGAATGATAAATAGATAGAGAAAATAGATTTATGACTATTTATGAGCAAACTTTTTGCTTTAATTAACGATTGTTTTCACTTAAAATTTGGCATTACAGAAACTTCTCATCAGTAAAAACAAAATCATAAAGTTTCCTCTTCAATTGCGAACTTATTTTGAAAATTTGTAAATATCTGTTAGAGTCTAATAAAACTAAATTTATGAATTAAAATTAAAACCTTTTTTTAAAAAAAAGAAACAATGGTAATTTATAAAAGCATTTATAAAAATACCTATAATTGACCTAATTTCAAAGGAAATGTGCAAAATGAAAATACGGGTTGTTTTTTAATTATCAAACATTTTATTTTTCTTATCTCGTTTAGAATGCGTATTTTCTTTCAATATATACGTTAATGGGTAAATCTTTTTTAACAATGTTATTATATCATTAAAAATGTTGTAAACATATTTTATTAAAGAAGATGAATTGGTTTAAAAAATTCTAATAAACCATACAATAAGACGAGTGTAACAGAAACGGTCTTTTTGTTCTTATTTCAATAAGAGAAAACTTCTGGTTTTTAAGGCCAAAAACATTTTCACTTTCTTAGAAAGCTGTAGTTGATATTAAACCTTTCGGGAACTAGGACAAGTGTCGTTTGTTAAAATTTGCATTTACAATACGCTCGAGGGAGGACTGTGTTTGTACTACAGCTTCATCTTTCTTTTCATCTTTTTTATGTCAGCCTTTATCTGTTCATCCACCTTTTTTGTCCCCAGGTGACGTTTAGAGAAATTAGAAAAAGTTTTTTTTTATTTCATCATAAATTAAAATAAACCGAGTCTTTTGACAAATGCGGGATAAATATATTAATAATATTTCAAGCAAATTGTATTAAAATGGATATAAAGATAAGTGCCTAAATAGTTTTTAGAACTGTGTTATTATTGAAATCTTTAAAGGTCTGTACAATTTTAAATACAACATAAAATTTTATTTATTTTGATATAATTATTTTCAATAATATAAAATACACCATTTTTGTTTATTGTAAGAGAGTCAACTCAACATACATTTTTTCATCAATTTTTAAAAATGTTTAGAATATCTGGTTGAAAAATAAAAAATAGAATAAAGAAGAAATTGAAAATAAATAGAATAATAGTAGACTATGAAAGTTGATATAAAATCAACTTCAGTAGAGAAACGGATTAACAATTCTTAAAAATGTTTTTACTAAAATGATGAAATTACTAAATGAAATTAAAGAAAACAGTGGTGCACTGAATCTAAATCTATGTCTGCTTTAATCCTTGCACATCAGGTTTCCGAGGTAAAAGGATAAGCTTAATAAAAATATTCATTTAAGATGTCACAATTGACAAAGTTTTACAAAAGGATATCTCTTTACGAGTGGAAACATCATACTGTTGGAAAATACAACTTTCATCCACCATTTATGACTTTTTATAAAGGTCCTTATATGCTTTTTCTTTGGTTTATAAATAATATGCAAAGTTAGAAACCCACAAATGTAACTGATCGCGTTGTGAGGCTGCCTCCGCTATCATGAAAGTTAAGCATCATCGGGTACGGTTAGTACTTCGAATAAATGAGTGATCACTTTTGTGATTGTCAGTCTGGTGCTCCTCACTGTGATTAAAACATTCAAGCGAGAGATTTAACATTAAGAATTGGTTGTGCGTCATTTTGAGACTTCAAAGGTATATATTCCGACTTGACTGTTAACAAATTGGTTGTATTTAATAGAGATTTTCCGTAGTTGTCCTCTACTCTTATTACAGAAGATTAGGCGGATGCGAGTACTTTGGGCCTGTATCATTTTGACACATATTTTTTCGGGCAATTTGTTATATTGTACTCCCGAAGATGAATGTTATATTTTACTCTTTCTGAAATAAAAGATTTTTAAGTCCTATTTATTAAATATTTGATTTTAATACATTAAATTAATATTAAAAGACTTAATTAATCCAGTAAGCTCAATTATTGAATAATTAAAACTTAAAAATCTTTGATTTCAGAAGGAGAAAAATATAACATTCATCTTCGAGAGTACAATATAACAAGTTGCCTGAAAAAATTTGTGTCAAAATGATACGGGCCCAGTACTTTTAATAAAAAGACGCTTGAAGGCGGTACGAATGTCGCTCACCATTTGATCTCATCATCAATTTTAATAAATTAGAATAGAATTAGAGAAATATTCATTTTAACATTAATTGTGAACGTTTCAAATCTCGTAGAATAATCCTTAATAAAGGTTTTTGTTTTCTACGAGATTTGGAAAATGCCTTTACGCACACCATAAGGAACATCTTACATTGAATGATGATCATTTAATGAGGGTTCTCCCCGTGTGTGGGACTCGAGCCCAGAGAATAGTTTACTTAAGAATATAAATATTTCCCCGTAGGTTTGACTCTGGATAATACCCACTAAACCTTCCTCGCTTTATAGGAGTATTTAACACCCAGCGGGACAATTGTAGAACCAACATTGTCAAGAGTTAACTTCACCCACACTGAGAAAAATGGATGTTTACCCTTAACGACTGGATGTTAACGCTTAATATTCAGTCGTTACGGGTAAACATCCATTTTTCTCAGTGCATACACATAGATTCCTCAGCCCAGCATCAGATCTCGATCAGCCGACGAATCGAGGGTCTGAATGGTGGACACACTGTCGCCGAATATGAAGCAGTTGAAGTTGTTTCAGGCGGCGGCTCTAGGATACTGAATGTCCTTCCAGTGAACTAAACCTTATTCTCAGTAATATAACCCTGTAAGGATGCTTTTTTCTTCTTCCAAGACTTAGGGGACTCATGTGGTAAATTTGAACTTAAAACTAATGGTAGTAGTAGAAAAGATTCTAGATGAAGAAGAAACAAATTCGGTGACATCAAGCACTGCTTATATCACAATATGGAAAGGGTTTCTTTAGTTGGTGTTTGTCGGTAGATGACCGACCTAGGTCCGAATGAAGAAGAATGATGTGTTTTGTTAACGACTAATTTGTGAACTATGTGTGATGATGGATAGGAAGTCTAGGGCTCACAATAAAGTCAAATCTGTGTAGCTGTGATCGTTTATTAAAACAGAAAATTATTACAACAGCAGTTCAATTGACATGTAAGGGATATTCAAAATGTCCACAACGACTTCATCCCGTTTTACACTTCTCCAAATCTGAGAAATTCCAAGTGCCACACAGCTTCATCTCAAAAAGGATATTCTAGGTCTCGACAGACTTCATCCTAAGTATTCCGCTTCTCAATAATAATTAATAACTTAACATTCTTGGAGTTGAGAAGAGGGGGACACTAAGTGACTCCTCCTACCGGCGTGGCGAATTAACAAAAGATGGTCGAAGAACCAGCTGTCAACAATAAACTCAGGTCAAAAGGGGTCCCAAGCATACCGCTACCGTTGAGACAAACCAAACCAAACATATACAAAATTAAACTGAAACATAACACTCGGAAGAAACCACGAGCTAAACTAAACAGGATTATAACTTAAACAAATTTAAATTTATTAAATAAAACATTGATGATGAACATTAACCGTTAACATGTTTATTTGCGTGAGAGCATTCAGAAACGCCACAGATGTAGAAAGAAAGAGCCGAAGTTGATGATGGAATCAACATCTCAGTGATGATATCAAGAACGGGTAGTAGAGTTTCTGAATTTCAAAGATAAGAAAGAATTTTGAAGTCGGATAGGCTAATCGGGTTTATCGTGTAGTGTCCACCTGTACAGGTTTATACTACACGACTCCGCCCATGATATGTAGTGCAAGTTTCTTGTAGTCCGAGTACCAATCCATATGGAGCCAATAAATGTATGGCGTTTCATCTTATCCTCCTTTGTGCTTCTGTACTTGACGAACTTAAAAAGTTCAGAAAAGAACCTCGCTCAAGGTAGACCTACAAATGAAGGGAAGCACGCCTTCTAAGGTTAGAAACAGGTTTAGATTTGAAGGCCCTCATGACAAAGATTTTTAATGCTGTGCCTGTAAGAGGTATGAGGACCGTCATGTAAATGGTGCATTAGAAGATTTCTCTGGAAATCCGAGACCTTGACAATCTAACAGAGAAAAAAACGGTAGTTGAGCAATTTTATATGATATTGAGGGGTCATCTCGGAGATTTTATTTATCGTACGTTTTTTGGATAGAGATTTGGGGTCTATTTAAAGATTCAAAATAACACAGGAACAACACCAAGGTGGCGCTGCTGTTATTCGAAGGTTTTTATACTTCTGCTGTAAGGAATTAAGTTTGACAGATTTTGTAACCTTCTTTCGGTGTAGAAACAAAAATTGGATGTGATAGAGTCAGTTGAAGTTGTCGCATTAAATGAATTTTCATCGTTCAAGTTTGATGGCTTGCATTTTCTAGAGAAGTAAAAGGAACATTTTTAAATTAAGCTAAGAAAATTGAAATATCTTGACTGGTCTTAAAGTTATAAGTAAATGTATGATACGAGAAACGATTTTAGTGCTCCCTCTATTCTTGGTTACCTAATGTATGGGAATTAGAAACGTTTTATTTATCATACACATTTACTTATAACTTTACAACCAGTCAAGATATTTTAGTTTTCTTTAGCTTATTTTAAAGTTAAAAATTCAAGGTTTCACTTAGTTTAATTTCAAAATTTTCCTATTACTTCTCTAGAAAATGCAGGCCACCAAACATGAACAATGAAAATTCACTAAAAGCTAAAAAATCCCCTGTCTTTATCACGTTTAATCTCCGTTTCTATTACTCAAAGAAGCCTCAGTATAAGACAATTTAACGGCAAGTTTTATAAGCTTTCTAATGGTCAATCAAACATTTATTTCGCTTATTTCCAACAGAGTTATCTGCGTTTAAAGACGGTGATGTTTTTAATCCGATTTTTGTAAGTGATCTCTTAATTTTAGCCGGTAGTGTGGGTGTGTAGTGTACAAAACAAGAAATTTTTTCCCAAATACAGACTTCTTAGGAGAAAAGACATATTACAGTTATTGGACTCAACTAAAGGGAAGTTTAACTTGTAATCATGGCTACGGATTACGAAGCAGGAGGATTGGAGAGGATGGGGCGGATTAAATTAGATCTCCTTAGTTGCCCAATTAGAAAGCGAATTACAGCATCGCCAGAAATTGTCAGTCCACTTACAAAAATTGTATTAAAAATATCTCCGTCGTTTTTCGTTGATATTTTACTAAAGCTGGAGAAAATTTTAAATAAAGTTATAGAAAGCCTATTAAATTCTGCATAAAATGATATCCCTAATGAAGCTTTTTTTGATAAACAGAAACAAAGTTAAAACGTGATTTAGACTGACAAATTTTTTTTTTTTTTTTTTGCAATTTTTTATTATCGAGCTTCAGGTTTCTGCATGCTCTAAACCAGGTTATTAAACCAGGTTCTAAATTTATATTGTCTAAAATTCATTTACCCAACTGATTGGGGAACGACATACCAGATGTATACAAAACATGTTTCAAATGGCAACTCATATATTGGTAAAAGGTTAACTCAGAAATGTTAACTTGGTTTCTATTTATAAAAGAAGCATTATTAGAGAACATTTTATGCAGATTTTAATAAGCTTTCCATCTCTATTTCAAAAAATTTCTCTAGCTGTATTTTAAATTAAAATATCAAAAGAAGAGCAATGGGAAGTTCACTATTAGTACGAACTATTGGACCAATATTATTTGAGAGCAAGGTTCCAATATTGGTCTAATATTGCTACCCAACATTAGATCAGTGATGCTAAATCTTGACAGAGGCAACACCAAAGCCAATGTTGGACACCCTCCGTATATATCACTGCTGCCAACTTGGTAATTAAATAAAATTATATTATCTTTTGCCTGGAGATAGAAATTGTGAAGCTAATTTGTTCAAAAACAATTTATTGTGGATAAACCAATCATGCAGTCTAGACAGATGGGCTTGAATATCAAGATTGTATTTAACATTACTTATAATCATGTAAACCTTGAGGTGATCCGAGTATAACGAAAAAAAAGCAATGCTTAAAAATGAATTTAATGTCGTTGACAAACAGTAAGAACACGAGGGGGCCAAAATGCAAGCCTTGCGGAACTCCAAAAGTTGCCAAAAACATTTCTGAGTAATCATAATTAATTCTGACCGATAAAAATCTGTCAATCAAATAATTGTTAACCCATTCGGCTAAATGTTCAGAAAAACCCAGAGTCCTTAGCTCTGAAACAAGATTATGATGATTGACTTTATCAAAACCTTTACAGAAAAAACTTTTTGGATTGTTTTTTAAGGTTTGTTCCATGCGAGCAATATAGTTGTTATAACACTTCTTGAAAGTCGATTTACATTGCAAACGGAGATATGAGAAATAATTATAATCATTAGGACTGCGAGATCTTTCAAAATTCAGGTGCTCTTATTTTTTCAAGTAGATAGAAGCTTTCAATTCATTCCTAAAGCTGTCGAGTATTCAATTCAGATGTGTCAAATTAAATCTCGATGATTGGTAATAAGATATTGTCTAATTTCATTACTACTCGCACAAAAATGCCAAAAGCACAGAGTCATGAAGAAAACCGCTACTGTGTTTGTTTATTTTGTTTTGGAAAAACGTCAGAAATGATTCCTATTGAAGGTGCAATAAGTATTTTTGGTAAAAAAATACTATAAGTATGATGAAAATGACAAGCATTTGTCCCTAGCACTGTATTCTTCTTGTAAGCGAGATCTTTATCGGATTAGAAACAATACAACCAAAAAAGTAAATCTACCAAACTTTGACCAATTACAGTTACTTAAAAGGACGACTAGATTGAGTGTAAATGATATTTGCAATTGTACTATCTGCGAAAAAAGCTCGAAAACCACCAGCGAAGTTTGCTAATTTTGCCAAAGGAAATACTCTACCACTTTGGATAGGTATACTGAAAGATATCACAATTCATGATCAGTGATTAATTTAGTATTTTAACATCGTATAATATTTTATTTTTGAAAAAAGTAGTTTATAAATTAAATTTATTTCAGATCAGAATAAAAAACCTACAATTGAACTTCGCTGCAGAAAATTTTTGTCAAAATTTGGTAGTGGAATTTCCCATAAATGCAATCCAAGTACTCGTTTAAATAATTTAACAGCAACAATTGAAGAATCGGGACAAAAACTATCAGATCAAGTGGTTTCAACTTTGCTAAAGAGAAAACTTGATAACAAAGAAAATTCATCATCTATATCTTTAAGTCAACCTGAAGAGGCATTTAAAAGTATCATTTGGAATGCAAAATATTCAAAAATCGTCAAAGCAACAATTACTATCTGTGGATGATATATCAAAAATCCAAACAAGTGTTATGTTTGTTCATCCAATCAAACAACAGTTACTTAAGCAATAAGAAACATTGCCAAAAGTATGAAGTCGGCATTTGCGCTAAAAAAAATTCAAAGATAGTGATGTAAATAAATTAATGATACTAGCTCTCCCTCGTAATTCCCAAGAAAATTATCAAAACGTGCAGCAATTATGGTCCGCGTTAAATATTAATAAATTAAAAATTATTAACGTGCGTGTAAAATTTTGCAACTGCTTCAACTACTGAAATCGTACTTAAATTTCGTATTTAATATTGATTCAAAAGATTTCCAACCTTGGCTCTACTTACCTTTCTCACAAGTGAGATCAGCTACTGAATATATAAGAGGACCCTTTAATCCACTCAGTATTCCTTTAACCACCATTGGAAAATTATTAGTCTAATCTTGACGTTCCGATGTATTGAATAAGAAGCAGAGGCTTTTCTTATATATTCAGTAGCTCAACTCACTTGCGAGAAAGGTGATTGGAACCATGTTTGGAAAACTATTATGTCATTATTAGCAATGCCAATTATGGCATTGGTGTCTACAAAAAGCAATCTTAGCAGGGTGTCTACTCACCGGGAAAAACACGGGAAATTGCCGGGGAAAAAATTATATCCGAGAATTTCTAAAAATTTTCGCTAATTCGTTAACCGATGTGGCGGAAATTCTTTTCATAATTCTTCAAATTCGCTTGAAACTTGTTACTCGGGGGTTTTCAAAGTCTCTGATTGTGAATACGATGTCAGATTTACCAAATTTTCAAAATTCAAAATGGCGGATCCAATATGTCAGAAATATTTTGCAAAATTGCTCAAATTCACTTCGAACTTATTACTCGGTGATAATCCATGTTGCTGGTTACTAATCTGAAGTTAAATTTTTAAAATAGTAAAAGTGTAACAAGTTTCAAGCGAACTTGAGAATTTTCAGGGCTGCCAGTGGCTCACTTTTTTCACTTTTATTTACTTTTTTTTAAAATCACTCACTATTACTCAATTTAAAAAAAAAAACTCTTCTTACTTTCTTAGTAAAATGATAATTAATATTGTTATTATATACAATTATTTTCTTTAAATTTCAATTATTTTTGACATTGTTTAATTAGTTTCCTCTAATTTTAATTACTTTTTCAATTTTTTAATTAATGTCTACAAATTTTTAATTTTTAAACCAGTATTGTCAATTACTTTCGTCGTCTTTCAATTTTTTCATCAAATTCCAATTATTTTTGTTATTATTCAATTATTTTTATCATTTTTCAATTATTTTCTGCATATTTCTATTAGTTTTGACATTTAAAAATTATTTTCATAAAATTTCAATAATTTTTTTCAATCATTTTTTTTATGGTCATGAACTATCAATTTTTTTCTAAGAATTTCAATTATTTTCTTTAAATTTCAGCAATTTTCTTCAATAATTTTATTATTATGAATCAATAATTTTAAATACTTTACACCAATTGCCAATTAATTTTGACAAATTTCATTTATTTTTTTTCAATCTTTCATTCTTTTAATTAGTATTTACAACAGTTATCAATTAGTCATGTCATTATTCAAATATTTATCTCAATTTTTTATTATTTTTGTTTTTTCATGTATTACCTTCAAATTAAAAATTTTTTGATTTCTCAATTATTTTCTTTAAATTATTTTTGTCATTTTCAAATAAATATTTTCAAATATTTGTGTCATTTCTTGACTATTTTTTCCCATTTTCAATTATTATGTTTGTCATTTTCAAATTGTTTCTTAAAATTTTCAACTAATCTAGTAATTTCTCAATTGTTGTCAATATTTTGTATTTTCGACATTGTTTCATTACTTTCTCTAAATTTTATACTTATTTTCTTATATCTTTGAATTATTTTCATGCATTTTTTAATTTCTTACTTCAATTTTCATTTATTTTTGTCATTTCTCAAAGTCTTTTCAAATTTTAAGTATTTTTATCATTTTTCAAGTCATTTCTTTAAATTTTTTATTTTTTACTTAATTTTTAATTAGTTTTGTCTTAATTCTTTGTCTCAAATTTTTATTATTTTTGTTATTTTTCACGTATTACCTTCAAATTAATTTTTTTGTGATTTCTCAATTATTCTCTTCAAATTTCTGTTATTTTTGTTATTTCTCGACTATTTTTTCTTATTTTAAATGATTTTTGTCATTTTTTAATTTTTCTTAAATTTTCAATTAATTTAGTTATTTCTCAATTAATATCAATATTTTCGACATTTTTTTATTACTTTCTCCAAATTTGACTTATTTTCTTATATCTTTAATCTATTGTCATGGATTCTTTGATTACTTACTTTAATTTACATTTAATTTGTTAATTTTTAAATTATGTTTGTTATTTGTCAATTGCTTTTTATTTTTAAATTTAATTATTTTTATCATTTTTTAAGTATTTTCTTCAAATTTCAATTTTTTTGTGATTATTTTCAATCAATTATTTTCAAATCAATTATTTTCTTTAAGCTTCAATTTTTATTTTATTCCTCCATTTTTCAATTATTTATGTCATTTTTTACGTCTTCTCTTCAAATCATAAATTTTTTTACATAATTTTAAATTAGTTTTATCATATTTCATTTTTTTTTCTTCTGAGTTCAATTATTTTTGTCATTTATCGACTATTTGTTCCATTTTTTTTATTATTTTTGTAATTTTCAATTATTTTTGTCATTTCTCAATTGTTTTTTTAAATTCTAATTATTTTTATCATTTTTCAAGTATTTTCTTCAAATTTCTATCAATTTCATGATTTTTAAATTATTTAATAATTTTCTTTATTGGTCAATTTTTTTCTCCTATTTTTTAATTATGTATTGACATTAAATGTTTTTTGTTTTTCCATTTTTCCATTATTTTTGTCATTTTCCAAGTCTTTTCTTCAAATTTCTAATTTTTTTACTTAATTTTTGATTAGTTTTGTCATTTTTCATTTTGTTTCTTCAAATTTCAATTTTTTTTTGTCATTTTCCAATTATTATCTTCAAATTTCTATTATCTTTGACATTTGATATTTTACCCGCGATTTTGAATTGTCGATTGATTAGTTGATAAAATAATAGTATATTGTGCACCAAGAGCAGAAAGGAGGTGTTTTCCGACGAGTGCGAAATTTGCTGCCCGAGCGAAGCGAGCGCAGCAATTTGCACGAAGACGGAAAATCTTCTTTCGCTCGAGGTCCACACGCTATTTTGTGCAACACCTGTTCAGGTAAAGCACTAATTAATAATTGCGCGGGTACCTACCAGACGGAAAAGTGTGCAGAAAAGTGCACTTTTCTGCACAGTATGCAGCAAAGTATACATTGTTGCTATGTGCAGCAATTACCTATTTTGCGTCTATTTTTCAGGCAAGATAAATGGTACTTTTCTTACAGGTGTTGCACAAATTATATTATATTTTTCTAATTAAGAAAGACGTGTATTGACTTTTTATACCCAATCTGCTTCATATTTCTTATTAACCGATAATTATTTTAATATTATGGCTGTTAATCATACATAAAAGAAATCCGGGAAAAATGTGATTTTAGATCCGGGAATACCGGGAATTTGTAAATCATGTTTCGATATACACCCTGTCTTAGGTTTTTTATAAATTTTCTTAATAGTTTTTTTTCATTACATTTTTTTTCTTTTCTGGACTTTTTACTCATATTTTTAGATTCTTTTTTTTTTTTGTTTTAGCATTTTTGAAATTTTTCACAGATATTTCTTAACTTTCTTACTTTTGCATTCATTTACTAAATTTTTAAATATTTTCCGAAATTTTTGCATAATTTTTAGATTATTAAAAAAAATTTCTTTATTTTTTCAAATATTTGCTTTTTCCTATTCTTTCAGACTTTTTGACTTCTCTTTGGACTGCTTTATTTTTTCGTCAATATTTTAAAAATGCAGTTATTAATCATTAAAAGAAAAAATACAACAAAAAAAAATGTAATTGCAAAATTTTTTCATTTTTTTAATGACATATTTTAAAGGTTTAAAAACAGATGTTTAAACAGCGTTTAGTCGAGATTTCAACTGTTACACTCGTCCTAATTGAAAAAGAATAAATATTATATATATATATACATGGTTCTTTGAGCATTTTTATATTAATGCAATTCGCAACTTGCTAGAAAATAATAATAATATCCAATGTCATAGCGCAATAATAAGTATTGGCAAATTTATAAATAGATCACTACCTATAATGTCCTGTAAAAATAGACCATTTTTATCCTTAGTCACACCTAACTTTGCACCTTACCGGAAACCAAGTGTACAAATGGATTGAAAACAATAGTTTGTCAAAGATTAGAATTTTCATAAAGCTTTTCCAATAAATCAATAAATAGGTTACACATTAACAATTCTAACGTATACATCGATTTCATACATGATCAATGTCAAGGTTCTAAACGAGACGTTCTTCATTATAAATGATTTCACCTGTTCTATTAACATTTGAAAGGAACCTTCACTCTCTTTCAGCACAAGCTTATACAATAATTGAAAAGATTTCTAGTCTCTGTTAATTTTACTTTTCACTTGAAAAATACATTTTCTTATACGTCAGAGATTTTTTGTTCGAAAACCATTTTCTTGATTAATTCATTTTTACAGTTGATTAATGATCATATCACATTAATTATTATCTTAAATCTGTCTCGGAAAAATGAAAAAATGACACGTAGTAACATTATAGCTTATTTTGGTGAAAAACATGTTTTCTATTGCCTTTTTAGAAGCACACATTTATTATCAAAATTCAATTTTAAAATTGTAATAAACTAGTGTTTGGAAAGTACTTCGGATTGATAATTAAGAATTTGAAGTCAGTTTTCGAAAATTCAAAATGGTGGATCCAATATGGAGGACAATTTTTTAGAATATTTAGATTTTCGTGAATGTTTAATCCATTCAAAATTGTAATCGATTAAGAATTTAAGCAATCTCAATCTTAATCAATATTAATTCAGTTTCAAACGTTTTGATTGGAAGTTTGACGAATGCGCGTAAAGTTGACCCCGCACTAACAATTTTTTTTTTCGATTTTTGAATTCTTTAATATTAGTTCCTGAGTTTCTGATACTTTTTAGAAATATTCCTCGCAATTAAATGCCTTAAAAATCGATTTTTTAAAACAGGGGGATAATTTCTCGCCCCCCCCCCCTCCCCATTTTTGGAAAAAACAATTTTTTTAAGAGTGCTGAGTAGATTAACAATAGTTCTAGAGTTTCTAAAACTTTTTAGCAATAGTTCTGTCCAATTTCAGAAAACAAAAAAAATTCAAAAAAATTGGCAACCCCCCACTTATTTTAAAAAACGTTTTCTGTGATAAAATATAACAAACAAGAAAAATTTCTGGAATTTTTTACACATTATACATTAAAAGTTCTACAAGAAACCGTAATAACAAATTTTTTTAAACTCAAAATCAAAAATGTTATTAACATTCGAAGTGACCCAAAAAATTTTCACTTTCAAAAATTTTAGAGTTACATTGAATGTTAATAACTTTTTCGATTTTGAGTTTAAAAAAATTTTTATTATTACGGTTTTTTGTAGAACTATTCTGGGGAAAAACAGAACTCTATTATAAAAAGTTGAATCAATCCTAATTCTTTTCAAATTTTTCTCTTACTTTTAATTTTTTTTTATTAAATATTCTCTAACTTTCTTAAATTTCCTAAAAATTTTACATTTTGGTGAATTTTTAAAAACATTCTCATTTTGCTTTCATCTTTCTTAATATTTCCAGTTTTATGTTCTATGAACTCAAAATTTGTATTTTTTTGAATTTAAAATCTGCACGTCTAAGCAGGATATTTTTTAGAAAATTGACTTCAATTGTTTTTAGTATTTTTACAAAATATAAAACAAAAGCGCAGGAAACTATGTATGTATAACAATGTGTTCATTAGAAGTATTGATGAATTGAAAAAGGTTTTTTCAACAGAAAATCCAATTACAACATTTTTTTATTTTTTGTACGTATATTCTTAAGGGAATCTCTCCATTGACATAACCTCAAACTATAAAGTAATTTTTTACACGAAACAAAAATATTATTAAAATTAATTTCACTTAAGTCTGAAATGCTTATGAATATTTGGAAAAAATTAAGTTAAGCCAAAATTCGTTGATTTGGTGAAATTAATGTTGATAATATTTTTATTTCGTGTGAGAAATATCACTTTCTAATTTGAGGTTATGTCAAGGAAGAAACCTCCTTTATCGTAAAAAGATGTTTTTAACCTGTCTTAATAATTTTAATTGAAAAAATTGATATTTCCTTTTGAAATATTTTATTTTCTAATATTTTTTTTGTTTCTAATTATTTATGACTATTTTCTAGAATTTGATGTTATATTGATAATATTAAAATGATTTCTTTATTGTGATTTATAATAATAATCACAGAATATAATAATAATTATTTCTAATAATAATTATTATTTATTTTTCTTAGGATCCTAAACTGAGATCTTGCGTGACAATGGGTTCACAAGATTTATTGGAGGATAAAACTTTAACAATATGCTACGGGTCTGATTTTGTTAATGTAACGTTTATAAATTTTTGTACAACTCGAGCAGAGATTGCTCGCCACTGGGCAGACCAACTTTTTCAACTGGCGTACAATCTTACTCAACTCAACACTAGTACAATTATGTTTCTGCAAAAAGCACACATACGACTAACATTGGCTGCTGATAAATCTGGAAAAATACCTTCGAAAAAGTAAGTCAATTTTTTATTATATTTTTTCAAAATAGTAAAAATAATTATTATTTTTATTAATAAATTGTCCAATTCTATTGACTCTAATTTTAATTATCTTTAATTTCCCTTTATTTGACTCAAATTTCAATTGAGTTCAATTCAAGTGATTCAAACTTTAAATTGACAGTCGTTTCAATTCATTTGACTCAAATTTCGATTGACTTATTGCCTTATTTTTAAATTTTAATTCCGATAAATTCAGATTTTAATTCAATAACATTTTAAGTTATACAAAGTTTAGTCAATTCCAATTTAAATCCAAATCCCCATTTTTTATCCAAAATTGAATCAAACGAAATTTATCTGAATTAATCCTAATTTTCTTCTAATCCGCTATTCTATTGATTCAATTTTTGATCTATTCTCAATTCCAATTGACTCAATTTTCAATTAACTCTAATTTCAATTTCCTTTGGTTCAATTCTTAATCGATTTCAATTCCCTTTGGTTCCAATTTCAAATAAATTGCCTCAAATTCCAATTGAGTCCAATTTCAATTCAATTGACTCAAATTCCAATTGAGTCCAAATTCAATTCATTTGACTCAAATGTCGATTGACTCATTGACTTATTTTTTAATTGTAATTCCAATTAATTCAGATTTTAATTAAATGAGATTTTAAGTTATACAAAGCTTAGTCAATTCCAGTTTAAATCAAATCCCCATTTTTTTCCAACATTGAATCAAACGAAATTTAAAGAAATTTAATTTCCGATTGGGTCTCACTATAATTGGGTCTCACTCTATTTTCAATTTATTCCAATGTAAATTAATCCTAATTATCTTCTAATCCGCTTTTCTATTGATTCAATTTTTGATCAATTTTCAATGAATTTAATTTCAATTTCATCGATTCAAATTTTATTTAACTTACATTTCCATTGACTCAGATTCCCTTTGACTCTAATTTCAATTCCCTTTTGTTCAATTATTAATCGATTTTAATTCCGTTTGTTTCCAATTTCAAATAAATTGACTAAAATTCCAATTGAGTCCAATTTCAATTCAATTGACTCAAATTCCAATCTAAATCAATCCTAATTTTCTTCTAATCCGCTTTTCCATTGATTCAATTTTTGATCTATTTTCAATTTCAATTGACTCAATTTTCAATTGAATTTAATTTCAATTTCATAAATTCAAATTTTATTTAACTCATGTTTCCATTGACTCAGATTCTAATGGACTCTAATTTCAATTTTCTTTTGTTCAATTATTAATCGATTTCAATTCCGATTGGTTCCAATTTCAAATAAATTGACTTAAATTCCAATTGAGTCCAATTTCAATTCAATTGACTCAAACTTTTAATTTACTTTAATTTCAATTCATTTGACTCAAACTTCGATTGACTTATTGCCTTTTTTTTAAATTGTAATTCCAATTAATTCAGATTTTAATTAAATAAAATTTTAAGTTATACAAAGTTTAATCAATTCCATTTTAAATCAAATCCCCATTTTTTTCCAACATTGAATCAAACGAAATTTAAAGAAATTTAATTTCCGATTGGGTCTCACTATAATTACTCTATTTTCAATTTATTCCAATCTGAATTAATCCTAATTTTCTTCTAATCCGCTTTTCTATTGATTCCGTTTTAATCTATTTTCAATTCCAATTCGCTCAATTTTCATTTGAATTTCATTTGAATTTCATCGATTCAAATTTTATTTAATTCATATTTCCATTGACTCAGATTCCAATTGACTCAAATTTCAATTTCATTTGTTTTAATTCTTAATCGATTTCAATTCCGTTTGGTTTCAATTTCAAAAAAATTGACTCAAATTCCAGTTGAGTCCAATTTCAATTACTCTATTTTCAATTTATTTTATTTTAAATTGATCCCAATTTTCTTCTTATGTATTTTACTTTTTCTTTAGTTGAATTTGTAATCCGTTTTATTTCCAATTGGCTCAATTTTTATTTGAATTTAATTTCAATTCAATATTCAAATTTTATTTGATTCAGATTTCAATTTATTTAGATTCTAGTTGATTCCAATTTCCTTTGTTTCAATTTTTAGTCGACTTCAATTTCAATCGGTTCCAATGTCAAATAAATTGACTCAAATTCCAATTGACTTCAGTTTCAATTCCATTGATTTAAATTGACTCTAATTCCAATTGAATCTAATTATAAATTTTTCTATTTCCAAGTTACTCCAATTTTCATTGATCCCAATTTTACTCTAATCCACATTTCCTCTGATTCAATTTTTAATTGATTTCAATTCCAATTGGTACCAATTTCAATTTATTTATCCAATTGTCTCAAATTTCAATTCATCAACTCAATTTTCAACTGGCTCAGTTTTCAATTTATCCTAATTTTAATCCAATCTAACTTTAATCACCTCCACATTTTTTATATTTGAATTAAAAATTGCTAATCTCTGCTGTAGAATTATTTTAACCCTTTATTTATAAAATTCTTGTTTGTTACTCTTTTCACATTTTGTCAATACTTGAAAAAACAATAATAATGTTAAAATAAAAACGTTTTATAAAGAGGTTTTCTATAAATAATTATATATAAATTTTACAAAAAAAAAAAAAACTAAAAATTGTCGATACACTGAGAAAATAAGCCTCTAGCCAATTTCGAGGTTAAGGGACTCTGAACAAAACACACAAGATACCGGCGATCACAACCAAACTTCAAGGTTAACAGTAGCATTTAATCTGCTAATAATAAACAAAGAGCTTTGCAGGTGCTATATCAACAACCTCTCTCTGCTAAATTTAATCAAAAATTGGTTATATTTAGTTAACTTATTTTCTCAGTGTATTTAACTCTAAATTAAAAGAAAATCATAAAAAAAAAAGTAAAAAGTTAGTCAAGAATAAAATAAATGAATAGATACTGTAGAAATTCTCGTTTATAAACGATGAAAATAACTGAAAACTAAAAATGAACTAATTAAAATTTGGTAGAGAATATTTATAACAAGAAGGCAAATCCATAACAAAACGAACAAGATAACTTTAAAAAAACTAGTTAGCTCGTTAGACTTTTTCGCTTTGATCCTCTCAATCATTCTCTACAGAATGTATTGGGACATGCGAAAAAAGCTCTTTGATTTTTTAAGAATTTTTTTATTAAACTTTTCACGAGACGTGAATTTTTGAAAAATTTTAAATGCTTTTTTATGCTCATTTTTTGTATAAAAATCCATTAATTTGAAAAGTTAAACAAAAATTATTTACCTGATACTTTAAATTTATAGATTAAAAGCTTATTTTTAAAATATTTCTTTTCCATAAAAATTTAAAACCTGGTGCTGTCGTCGAAAAAAGTTTATTTTTCTGTTTTACAGAACTTTCATTAAATATAAATTTTTTAAACATTAAAAGTGAATGAACAACCCTTTTTTTCATTACCTAAAAAAATGTTTTTATTTTGTTTTTCTTTCCAAAAAAAAATTTTTACATTAAATGTTGTTTACTTGAAGTGACTGATTTTAAAAATATTTATTTCTTTATTGCAATAAATATCTATGTAAATTTATAAACAAAACTAATAAATCTGTGAAAAGTTTTGTATTTATTAAATAAATATAATTTAAAACTTTCATAATTTAAAATCCACAAATTCTCAAACGCTTGATAAAATTTCTCCTATTATCTCTAAGTTTTAATATTTTAAAACTTCACATTTCGACGGATTTAATAGCCGTAAATTCCAAGTTCTTGAAGTTTTAAAAGCACTCTAATTTCTAGCTTATAAAGTTTCAGAATTAAACGTTGGAATTCGTAAATTTAGTTCCGTCTCTTTGACAAATATTCCAATAAAAAATAATTGAAACCCTCACATAAAGCGTTCCTGATATAATTGAAAATAATTTATGATTGTAAGTTGTAAAATTGCTTTTCAAAGTTTAATTATTTTCTCTATTTAATTTTGAAACTCTAAAGTTTGCGACTCAGGAAAATAAGGACTGGTTAAAATATTGTGTTCAAACTATTTTCAGTTACACTTTAATATAAATAGAATGAGTATTTTTTCTTGTTTTCAAGAGTAAATTAGTTATAAAGGTTCCAAACTTTCAATTAATTATTTATATGTGTTGAATATTTTAATGAAATGTTTTTTTTTTCTTTTCTTTGTTTTTAATTCTTATTAATGATCCTGTTTATTGCGAGATAAATCACAAGAGATCATTATAAAACTAGATTAGAAGAATAAATTATCGAAACGAGTATTGATTAATGATTTAATTAATTAGCTTTAAATTAACTTCATCTAAATTAAATTATCTTAATTTCAATTTACTCTTATTTTAATTCAACACGAATTCAATTGATCGAGATGTTTTAATTTTAAATAATCAAAATATTTATTAATTAACATTTTTATCGATTGAAATTGGAATCCAAATTTTAATTAGTTTCAATTTAATTCATCAAAATTTTGAAAAATCTAAATTCCAATTCATTACATTTTTAATTAACTTCTAAATTTTAATTAATCCAAGTTTTAACCGTTTTTTAAATTGAAATCGAGAAATTTTTAAATTATACTTATTGTTAAATATTTTAATTTTGTATATCAAACTTAAGTTCAATTGTTCCGAATTTCAATTTCTCCAATTTTAATTGTGTTAAATTTTAATATAAATTTCAATTCAAATCCAAATTTTTAATGATTTAAGCTTTAATTTTTGAAAATTTCAATGGAATCTAAATTTAATTCATCCAAATATAAATTTATGTATCTAAATACCCATTTATTCAGTCGTTTCAAATTTCAACGTATCAAACTTTTAATTAATTGAAATTTTAATTTATAATATGGATTCTTTATTTAATTTATCAAAATTTATTTAAATTTAAATGTATCTATTAAACATTTTAATTTATAAGAATTTTGAATCTTCAATTAAATTCATTTAAAATTTTAAAAGATATAATTTTTAAATTATTCTGACTTTAATTAACCTAAAACTCAATCGTTCCGTAATTGAATGTATCTAATAAATTCTTAATTAATACATATTTCAATTAACAAAAATTTTAATAATAAAAATGGTTAAAAGTGTTAAATTAAATTTAATTTACGACATTTAAAATTTAATAATATAACATTTAAAAATTTTAATAACAAAAATGGTTAAAAGTGTTAAATTAAATTTAATTTACGAAACTTTAATTGATTTTAATTTCAAAATATCAATTTTATTTAAAGAATTTTAATTTTGTTTATTTACGCAAAGTTTTATTATATTTTTTCATTTTTTCCATTATTTGTTGAGTTTTAATTATTTTCTTCAATATTTCTTTCTTTAGCAAATTTCTTTATTTAGCAATTTTTTAATGAATTTTAGGAATACTCAGTAATTTATCAAGTATTTTATTTAACTTCGTCATTTTTTAATTATTTCTGCTTTTTTCAGTTCATTTCTTTAATTTTTTATTATTTTCATGTAAATTCCAATTATATTTTTCAATTCTTTCAATTATTGTCATCTATTTTTCAATATTAAACCTATATTATTTTTTTTTCAATTATAATTTTTTTTTGTTTCTTTAAAATGTTAATTACATTTTTTAATCTTTTAAGTGATGCTTTTAATTAGCTTCGTCATTTGTCAATTATTTTCTTCTTTTTTACTTGCCTTTTTTAAGAATCTCAATTTATTCAAAAATTTTCTTTTATATTCAATTATATTTTTTTTCTAGTTTTTAAATACTGTTGTCATTTTGTTTTAATTAATTTAATAAGTTTTATTAATTTTCTTAAAATGTCAATTTTATTTTTCAATTTTTTGAATGTTTATTTCTTCATGTTTATTTTTCAATAATTTTTAATTAACAATTTTATTTTTTTTCAATTGTTTTCTGTAATTTTAAATTGATTCCTCAAATTGCAATATATATTCAATTTTTTTTCTTCATTTTTCAATTATTTTCTTTAAGTTTAGACTCTTTTCTTTAAATTAGAATTATATTCTTCAATTTTTTAATTAACTTCTTCAATACATAATTATTTTTATTATTTTTAAATTAGCTTCGTCATTTGTAAATTATTTTCTTCTTTCTTCAAATTATTTCCTAAATTTTTTATTGTTTTTTGCTAATCGTATTTTAAAGAATTTTTTTGTATTGTTTATTTTATTAAAAAAGTATTCAATTTTTTTGGTATAGCTTCAATTCGTTACTCCCAAGTTTTTTTATTTTTCTATTTATTTGCTTCGATTTTAAAATATTTTCTTGATTTTCAGTTATTTGCGTTATCGTTCAATTTTTTCTTCGAATTTCTAATTATTTTACTTCTTTCTTCAATTTTTATTTTTATTTTGTATTTTTAAAACTTTTTTCTTCAAATTCTATTCTTTTCTTTAAGGCGGTTCTCTTCATAAATTTACATAACCTGAAACTAAAAAAGGAGTTTTTCACTCCAAATAAAAATATTATTATTCAAATTAATTTCACCAAAATTTTGAATGATCCAATTGTATATTTTTCAGAAAAAATTAGGTTTAGCTAAAATTTGTTGTCAAATAATAGTTATTTAACATTTTATGTTTTTTTTTTTTAAATTTAATGAACTGCAATTTTTCTCTCTCATTTTCTCAATATTCATAATTTCCTTCAGTTTTATTTTTCCACGCATTTCCAGTTTACAAATATTTTTTCATTGAACTCAGACATTTTTTACATTCCTCAAATTTTCTAAATTTAAAATATCGACGTAAATTTTTCACGATTTTTTCGTTTTTAATTGTTTAAAAAATTCTACGTCTTAGTTTTATTAACATATTAAATCACTATCGATATTTTAAAATCATTTTGTCTTTTTTTTCCATTTTGGCGCTAATTAGATTACTAAATTTCTTAAAACGTAAAAATAAATAAATAATGCAGCTTTTTTTTTACTTTCAGTATCATAAAGATGTTTACACAAAACAAGGATGACAAGAAGCGCGTCGAGAAAGCACTTGACTCTTCAGGGATACCATCTGGCAAGGTAAAATGCATCTTCTTTAATATGTAACGAGGGCGTTGATCACCCCGAGTGATATGTTTTTCCTAAGACAAACACTATTTCAAACTCTCTATAAATATAAACGCTAAAGATCTCAATTGGCGCATTAATTATACCAAAGGAGATTCCAAATGACGAATTCTGCCTGTGTGAATAAATTTGTCACTATTCATGAAAGGTGGTCGTATGTTTTCGCTTTGTGACGTTGGCACTCGGCCAATAATACTACAGGAAGCGATAAATTTTCCAAATCTTTGCAGAAATTTCAAAGCGAAAAAAGAGTCTTTCAGTTTGTAAAGTTACGCTGCTTATCTTAGAGCGATATCAGAATTGCAAGCTAATTCTAACTTTGGCAGTGCCATGAAAATATTTATTTTCAAAATAGACCTCATTTTAAATTATTTAGTTGCTTTAGATTTAGAATTAACTTTGGGTTAAAATATATATTTATCTGCTTTAAAAAAAATAAAGAAATGGATATTTTTAAAAATTGGATATATTTTGTTTGTAACATGAAAATTTTGCGACATCAACTTTTTTAGTTGCAAAATTGTTTATTTTGTAAAATATACTAACTGGCATTTTTTTACTTTGGGACATTCAAAGTTATTAGACTGGAGCAAAAAATGAGATCTGTACGAAACGATTTGGTTAAATTTTAAATTAGATAATACGAAAAATGTTAAATTTGCAATGTTTGATTGAAAATATTCAATAAGAACTGTTTTTAATTAATTAAAAAGAAATTTTAATTAAAAGCAGGCATCGCAGACAGTCACCTTTTCACTTTTTTCACCTTTTTTAAAGACTTGACACCTTTTTACATCTTTTTTTACCTTTTTTGGAATCAAAATATATAATTTTTTGTAAATATTTCGAAGTATGTTTATAAAATTCAGATTTAATGTTTGGATTTAGTTTTATTGATGATTGATACAACAACAAAAAATCCGATTTACTAATAAAAAACGCCATAAATAAGACTAGAGTCGAATAAACAATTAACTAATCTTTTCTATGTTCCTATTATTTATGTAAATAGAATTAATATTACCATAACATACCATTTTCATCATTTTGTAATTTTTCTTTCAAATCTTAATTATTTGACTTATATTTCAATTTAATTCTTAAATTTTTAATTTATTTCCTCCATTCTTAATTATTTTATTCAATGTTCAATAATCCACATCTTTCCTCAATTGTCAATTATTTTTTTCAACTTTCAATATAATTCTTTAATTATCTTCTTCAATTTTCAATTAATTTCATAAATTTTCGTTTATTTCCTAAAATTTTTACTATAATTTTCTTTAGTTTTTAATTGACAACTTAATATTCCTCTTCAATTTTGTACCTATTTATCCTTTAAATTTTTTTAAATTATTTTGTTCTGCTGACGATTATTCTCGACAGCTTTCGAATTTTATTTATTTTTTTTTCAATTATCAAGTATTTTTCTTAATATTTCATTAATTCAGTAATTTAGTAATTTTTCTTTTAATTATCAATTATTTTCTTACAAATTTAATTTACAGTAGAGACCCCATTATCCGGACTAATGAATGCAGGCACTCATCCGGATAGTCGAAAATCCGGATAATCGAAAAAAGTACGAAATAAATGAATTTTCAATGTATAATTTTAGGTATTTATTTCCAATGAATTTAAATAAGACTGAAACAATCTAAAACTCTTAAAATTAACATTAATAAATGTTTAGTTAGAAATATTTCGAAATATTTACATAAACATTTTCTTAAAAATATAAAAATAGATAAAAACAACGTGTGAAAATTCAAAATTCACAGATATATTAGAATTGACAATAATCTGCGTAAAAGTTCTTTCCTGTAAAATCTTTTTAATGTTTCAATGATTTAAAAGCTGACAGTTTTCTGCTTTGTGTATTTCCACAGTTATGAAATTTTACCCTAAGGATATAAATTTTTCACGTACTTCATGGTTGCTTGTACTTTAAGGAGGTTCTACCGTATGACGATACTAGTCAAAACAGAGACCATTATTTTTTGGTTAGGTTTAAATTTAATTTAACTGATATATAATTATACAATTGTATTTATTAACTTTATTAACTTTATTTACTTTTTAAATATGACTATTTTTCATGTGCGATCAAAATCAACATTATAAAATGTCAGAACGTCTGAACTTTTTCGTGTAAAACGTGAAATATTTTTACAAATTAATTTATTGCAACTCTCACAGGAACCCATTGTCCTTTTTTAAATTCAATATCGGTTCATTACATATCTGTGTTTAACTATACAAACTTTGATCATTATCTGGTCAATTAATAATTTTTAGTACGAAAATATATGTGACAGAGTAATGAATTCTCATAAGAATCAATGTTAAACAGGTTAAACAGTCAAAAAATAAATCGATCATAACTTTTTTCCCAAGAACCTACAGGTCTCAAAAATTTAACTACAAAATTTTAAAAACTTTATTTAGTAGTACACTAAGTTTTATCAAAATCTGTTTGATTAATCGATTTACGGTAGAACTTCCTTAAATATCAAAATCTAACTTTTAAAATATTCATGGTATTAAATGCTAATAAACTTTACAATTAAAAAAAAAAAAAAAAAAATTGAAATTTATCCGGATAATCGAAAATCCGGATAATAGGGGTCCGGATAATGGGGTCTCCACTGTAATTCAATCTTCAATTTATTTCTTCAATTTTTAATATTTTCTCCAATTATAATTCTCGTCATTTTTCAATTATTTCTTTCAATTATTAATTATTTTCCACAATTTATAATTATTTCCTACAATTTTTCTCAATTATTCACTTAAAATTTTAAAATATTATTCTTTTTTTTCAATTTTTTTGTTTTGCTGTCTATTAATCTAGCCATTTTTCGAATTATGTTTCCAATTGTCTATTATTTTCGTCATATTTCAGATATTTTCTTCAATATTTCAATTATTCTCGTCATTTTTCAATTATTTCTTTCAATTATTAATTTTTCCGCAGTTTTCAATTATTTTCTTCAAATTTTTTAATTTACAATTATTCTTGAAGTTCAATTTAATTCTTAAATTTTCAATTCATTTTTTCCATTTGTAATTAATTTTTCAATTATAATTTTGGACCTAATTATCCTTTACATTTTTTTTAATTGTTTTGTTCTTTTGTCGATTATTATTGACAGCTTTCGATTTTTTTTCTCAATTTTCAAGTATTTTTCTTAATATTTCACTAATTCAGTAATTTAGTAATTTTTCTTTTAATTATCAAATATTTTTTTACAAATTTAATTTAATTCAATTCAATCTTCAATTTATTTCTTCAATTTTTAATATTTTCTCCAATTATAATTCTCGTTATTTTTCAATTATTCTCTTAAAATTATATAATTATTCTTTTTTTTTCAATTCTTTTTTCTTTTGCTGTCTATTAATCTAGCCATTTTTCGAATTATGTTTCCAATTGTCTATGATTTTCGTCATATTTCAGATATTTTCTTCAATTTTTCAATTATTCTCGTCATTTTTCAATTATTTCTTTCAATTATTAATTTTTCCGCAATTTTCAATTATTCTTCAAATTTTTTAATTTACAATTATTCTTTAATTTTATAATTATTCTTTGATATTTTGTTTTGTTGACAATTATTATCGACAGTTTTCTAATTTTTTCTCAATTGTCAATTACTTTCTTAAAATTTTAATTTAATTCCTTAAACTTTAATTTATTTCTTCAATTCTCAATTATTTTCTTTTCTCAATTATTATTTTCAATTTGAAATCCCAGTCTTCAATTTTAAATTATTTTATTCAATATTCAGTAATTCTTACCTTTCTTCAGTTATCCATTATTTTTTTCAAATTTAAATTTAATTCTTAAATTTTCAATTTATTTCTTAATTTTTTTTATTATTTTCTTCAAATGTTAATTTTTCAGTTTTCAATTATTTTCTTCTATATTTTACAATTTTCAGCTTTTTAAATTACTTTTTTTCAATTTTTAATTATATTCTTTAAATTCCAATTCCATTTTTCAATTTTCAATTTTTACTTTTTAAAAAATGCATTTAAATTGATTAAAAATGATTAATATCAGTTCAAATAATTTTAATTTCATTAATAAATAAATCTATAATTTTTTTTATAATTTTCAACAGTTTTCAATATACAATTATTCTCTTCAAATTTTATAACCTATTGTTTAATTTTTTTAATTATTTTGTTCTTTTGTCGATTATTCTCGCCAGATTTCGAATTTTTCTTTCAATTGTTAATTATTTTCCTTATTTCTAAGTTATTTCCTTTAATATTTAATTGCTTCAGTCATTTTGTATAATTTTTCTTTCAATTATCTTAAAATTCTTAAAATTTCAATTTAATTATTTAATCTTCAATTTATTTCTTTAATTTTTAATTATTTTCTTCAATTCTTATTTATTTACTTCAATTTCCAATAGCATTCTTCGTTTTTCAATTATTTTATTCAAAATTCAATAATTCTCGCATTTTCTCAATTATCAAATATTTTCTTGAAATTTCAATACAATTCTTCAATTTTCATTTATTTTCTACAATTTTTTCCATAATTCTCATAAGTTTTAAATTGACAATTTATTATTCTTATTCAATTTTATGATTATTCATTAATTATTAAAAAAAAAAAAATTTGTTGGAATGCCGATTATTCTCACCATTTTTTCGATTTTTTTTCTCAATTGTTAATTTTTTTTTTAATAGTTAATTATTTTCGTAAATATTTTATTATTTTCGTCATATTGTTATTATTCTCTTAATTATCAATTATTTTCTTGAAATTTCCATTTCATTCTTTAATTTACAATTTATTTCTTCAATTCCTTAATATTCAATAATTCTCGGCTTTTTCAATTATTTTTTTCACTCATAAAAATTGTTTTAAAATTGCAATTCAATTATTCAATGCCAGAACCATTCACTTCAATTCTTCAGTTTTCAATTGTTTTCTTCAATATTTATTAATTCTGGGCTTTTTCCACTTACTTTTTTTCAATTTTTGAAAATAGGAATTCTTTAAATTTCAATTTCATTCTTCAATTTTTAATTGCTTTCTTCAATATTTTCAATTATTTTTTCAATTTTGATTATTTTTCTCAATTTTTAATCCAGTTGTTAAATGGGCAATTATTTCTAACAATTATTCCTGTAATTTTCTTAATTCTTCAATTTGCAATTATTTTCTATAAATTTAGTATTTCTTGTTTAATTTTTTCAATTATTTTTTTCAATTGCCTATTAATCTAGTCATTTCTCGAATTTTGTTTTCAACTGAAAATTATTTTCGTCATTTTTCACATATTTTCTTGAATTTTTCAACTATTTTCGTCATTTTTCAACAAATTCCTTCAATTATTAATTATTTCCAGCAATTTTTTATTATTTTATACAATTTTTTCAATTTTCAATTATTTAATTTAATTATTTTGTTCGGTTGTATATTAATCTAGCCATTTTCATCTTTTAATTATTTCAATTATTTTTCAATTAATTTACTAACTTTGCAGTTATTATCTCAATTTTATATTATTGTTTACAATTTTGAACTTTTTAAACGATTTTTCAATTATTTTCTTTTGCTTAAAAAAAATTCTGTAATTTTCTTATTATTTGCTCCCATTTCTAATTATTTTCATTCTTTTTGCATAATTTTCAAAAATTTCAATTATTTATCTGAAATTATAATTATTTTTATCATATTTGAATTGCTTTTTAAAAATTTTAATTATTTTCATCATACTTTAATTTTTTTTTCAATTTTAAAATATTTTTATCATTTTTCAATTATTTCCCTAAATTCTTCATTATTATTCTCCATTTTCTAAAATTATTTTTTAAACTTTATAAGTATTTTTCTCAAATTTCAATTATTTTCTTCAACTTTTAATTATTTTCATTTGTTTTCATAATTTCCAAAAAATTTTATTAACTATCTTAACTTTCAACTATTTTTAGCCTTCTTCAATTCTTTTCTTCAATTTTTAATTATTAATTCTCAGTTTTTTCAATTAATTTCTCAGATTTTCAAGTATTTTTATTATATTTCAATTATTTTTTTCAAGTTTCAAATTTTAAAATCATTCTTCAATTATTTTCCCCAATTTTTAATTATTCTTTATTTCTAAAGTTTTAAAAAAATGTTCTCCAATTTCCCATTATTTTCTCCAATTTTTAATCATTTTCAATTAATTTCATAATTTCCAAATTTTAAACTATTTATCTGATATTTCAATTTTTAATTATTTGTATTATTTGTTTATTATTTACTTTAGTTTTTAATTATTTATGTTCTTGTTCAAAATTTCCAAAAACTTTTTAATTATTTATCTGAAATTTTCATTTTTCTATTCAATTTTCAATTATGTGTATCTACGATTTTTTTGTAGGTATTTTATGTACCTATATTCTGTATTTTTTGCAATTATTTCTCTTAAATTAAAAATTGTTTTTTTTCAATTTTAAATTATGTTTATCTTTTTTATTTTTTTTCTCTAATTTTTAATTATTTTCTTTTTTTTTTATTTGCAATAAACTTTTTAAAAGTTTCAAGTTATTCTTCTGAAGTTTTCTTTAATTTTCCTTTATTTAAAATATATTAGGTAATTTTTCAAATTATTTTCTCAAATTTTAATTATTTTCTTCAATTTTAAATTATTTATATTATTTTTTCATTTTTTTCCTCAATTTTTAATCATTTTCATCATTTCTGAATTAATTTTTTATTATTTTCTCTAATTTTGCATTATTCTAAATGTTTTCAATTTATTTCTAAGATTTTGAAATCTTTTTCTCAAATTTTAATTATTTTTTTTTATTTTTAAAACATTTCTTTAATTTTTTAAATTACTTTTCCCAATTTTTAATTTTTAAAATTTTTTTTCCATTTTACACCCTACTTATAGTTAATTTTTATTGATAATTGTTTTGTTATTTATCCATTTTTATTTCAATAAATTCAATAATTTCAAATTAATATATAAAAAACCATATTCCTTGCTTTAAAAAAACCGATTAATCTATATAAAGTTTATATTTTGTTCAAATGTTAAAGAATAAATCGCAATTTTCATATTAACTATATTGCTTCCTCTTTGAGGTAGGAAATCTTTTTACTGGCGTGGAAGCAAAATATTAATATAAAATGAACATTATGCTCATTTCAATCCTCGGCTTGTTTGTTAAAGTTTTTTTTTTATTATTTGGCTAAATTTCAATTAATGTATACCTACCTAAACATTTATTTACTCAAATTGCAATTAAATTTCAATAATCGAGAGAAATGTAAATTAATAAAAATGTTGTATTTGGTTCAATTTTAATCCTCATTTTGAGACGCATAAAATTAATTATACTGTTTAATTGCTTTTTTTTCAGACTGACGGTGTGCCGTTGCAGAAATTTGAGTTTGAGGAATTCTTCAATTTCTACAAAACACTTACTCAACGTACCGAGGTGGAGAAAGTATTTGATGAAATAATTGGCAATTCAAAACGTAAACTTATGTCTGTGCCGCAGCTTGTTGACTTTTTGAATAAAACACAAAGAGATCCACGACTCAATGAAATTTTATATCCATATGCGAATGCAGCGCGAGCGAAGGATATTATTAATGAATACGAGCCAAATAAATATAACGCTACTCGGGGACAATTGAGCTGCGATGGTTTTTTGAGGTATTTGATGAGTGAAGATAATCCCATTGTCGCAGTGTCCAAGTTCGAATTATCAGACGATATGGATCAACCACTTGCTCATTACTTTATCAATTCTAGTCACAATACGTACCTAACCGGTAAATATTTTTTTTTTCACTTTTACTATTTACTTTTTAGATCTTTAAAGTACTTAACTGAACCCATTTCGTTCTTTTTTAGAAACATTTTCGCTCCATTATTTTCTAGGCCAGTTGCTAGAAACAAAACCATCAAGTTATTCTTTTGTTTTTGAGTCTGCATTTTTAGAATTCAGAATTTAAAAAAATCCATAAAGTTATTCTTTTGTTTTTGAGTCTGCTTTTTTAGAATTTGGGATTTAAAAAAATACAGAAATTTAAAAAAAAAACGAATGAATGAAAAACAAGTGACAACATTTTGAAAACTGTTTGAAAATTTGAGGAATTAATGCAAAAATAAGAAAGTTGTCGAATATCTTTTAAAAAATGAGAAAATGTAGAACCAATTTTCAGAAATCTAAGAAGGTAATAATGTAACAAACTTACGAAATAAAAGAAAAAATTTAATTTAACACGTTTATAATAAAGACGTTAATTTTAAAAAAGAAACTAATAGTAAGTTTTCAAGAAATGAGGAATTTTAAACAATATAGAAACAACTTTGAAAGAACGAAAAATTATTAAAGACAACTAAAGAAAAAACCCCTAAAAACACCAATTTAAAATTAAAATCAAGAATTAATATACGAAAAAATGGTAAAATCAAAAGAAAATATATAATAAACAATTAAAATTAAGCGAGAATGAAAAAATAAAGAAACGTATGAAGAGTAAAAATTTTGTTTATGAAATTTGTAAAATTTACGAAAGCAAATATTTTAAAAATATGAAATAAAAAAATATGAATTACAAAATGTTAAAATAATTAAACAAATCAACTTAAGAACGTGTCAATTTTACGAAATTCATAAAATAAATAAAAGCAGTTTGTGTGAAAATGAATTAATAAAAATTAATTAGAGAAAATCAATGGAAAGGAAAAACTAGAAAAAATAAAAAAGAAAGTTTTCAAAAACGGTTAAAAATTCAGAAACCATTAAAAAAACACGGAATAATCTTTAAAAAAAATAATTTAGAAAAAAAAAGAAATTAAACGGTTTCGAGAAAGAAAAAAGTGTCTAAAGAACATTATGTCTAAGAATAGAAAAATAATTATAAGATTACAAATTTTATAAAAAGGTTACGGATTTAAAAAAATTTATGAAAGACAGAAAATAAAGGAAAAAATGAATTTTATTTAGAAGAAAATAGGAAAGAAATTGAATATTTTTTTCGAAAAATAAGAAATTGTAAAAACTAATGTAACAGTGTCAAAAAAGAAAAAAATTTCTTAGAAATTGAAAAATTTTAATTAAATAAGAATATTTATTAAAAGGATTTTACAGGGTGTCTAGTTAATAATCATTTTGAATTTTCTGGTAAAATCTCGAATTTTTTATATCGTAAACTACAACTTTCCCGGATTTATAATAATGGCAAATTTGACAAAATAATTAAATAAAAAAAAAAAAAAATTAAAATCATTAAAATTGTCAAAAGTAATTTAAGAAATCATAGAAATGTTTAAATCTAAAGAAAATAATTTAATTTTAAGAAAAAAAACTGCAAAATCTTAGAAATAAATTTAAAAAAATTAGAATAATGAAAAATTGGAGAAAATAATTGGAAAGGTTTTTAATTTAAGGGAAATAATTACAAAAAATACAGAATATAGGTATAGATAAAATACAAGAAAATCGTAGATGTAATTGAAAATTAAGTAGAAAAACGAAAATTTCAGACAAATAATTAAAAAAAATTTTGAAACTATGAAAAAGAACGTAAGTAATTGAAAATTGAAGAAAATAATTGAAATTTGAGAAAAATACTTAAAAATCTTTAAAAATAATTTTATAAAATGAGAATTATACCTAAGAATTTAAACAAATAATTGAAAAATGATAAGAATAATTTAAAATTGAAAAAAATAATTTAAAATTTGAAAAAATCTTTGAAATATGATGAAAATAATTAAAATTTCAGATAAATAACTGCAATTATTGAAAATTATGCAAAAATAATGAAAATAATTAGAAAATGGAGAAAATAATTTAGAAAAATTACAGAATTTATTTTTAAGCAAAAGAAAACAATTGAAAAATTGGTTAAAAAATTGAAAGTTGAAGACAATAATCTGAATTTAAGATAAAACCTGAAAATTTAGGAAATTTATTAAAAAATAATTAAAATAATTGAGAGATGGAGAAAATAATTGCAAAAGAAAAAAAAATTTTATAATAATTAAGAATGGTAAATTAAAAAATTAATTTAAAATTGCAATAAATAATATAGCATTTAGCAATAAAATAATAGAATTTTTTTATTTTCAAAGAGAGAATAATTTAAATTGTCAAAGTTATCGAGAAAATTAAAGAAAATAATTAAAATTTTAGAAAAATTTTAGAAAAATATTTGATAATCTGGAAAATTAATTGAAAAAATTAAAATAATCAAAAATTGAAGAAAAGAATTTAAGAAAACTTAAAATAATTGAAATTAAGGTAATTATTAAATATTTTTGGAAATTATAAAAACAAATCAAAATGAATAAAAATTGAAGAAAATAATTGAAATTTGAAAAAAATACTTACTTAAAAATTTTTAAAAATAATTTTTCAAAATTAGAATAATATTTAAAAATTAAGGTAAACAGTTAAAAAATATGATAATAACAAATAAAATTTCAGATAAATAATTGAATTTTTTAAAAATTATGACAGTAATTAGAAACTGAAGAAAATAATTGTAGATAGGTAAATTACAGAATTTATTAAAAAAAAAAAAAAATATTGAAAAATTAAAGACAATAATCTAAATATGCGATAATAACTGAAAATTTATTAAATTTCTTAAAAAATAATTAAAATAATTAAAAGAAAAAGAAAAAATTGCAAAATGATAGAAAGAAATTAATATTTAACAAAACAATTTAAAATTTTTAATAATTTCATTTCATTTCTTTATTGAAATAAATCCAACAGTCACAAGGACCAATTACAGGATTATCAGATTAATTAATACATATAAGTATTGAAAATAAATTGCCACAATGTACATACAATGAAAAATATAATGCAATTACAAATGTGAAGAATGTTGCATATAATAATAATTGGAATAGAATAAAAATTATTAAAATTTTAGATAAATAATTGCAAGTTTTTAAAATTATGCAAAAATAATAAAAATAATTTGAAATTGTAGATAACAATAGAAAAGTTACAGAATTTATCTTTAGGCAAAAGAAAGCGTTGTTAAAATAAAACTTCTTATAGAAGATCTGTAATATAAGCATTATTAACAATTACCTTTTATTATATGTAAAATCTATTTCATAAACGATTGGGTTCGAATCTCTATTGTAAAATTTGTGAGTTAATATTTTATTTATTTTTCCTTTTAATTTTATTAGAATAAAATTATTTTCACTTTAAAATTGAACTTAAAAACTAATTTTACTTCACTTAAAAAACGATACTTTTTTGATAATTTTATTCAATTTTGAGGCTACTTTTTTTGATAAGAAGGCTACTTTTTCATACTTTTTTTTTAGTCTCTTACTACGCTTTGAAGCCTGTTATTATAAATGCAAAAATAAAAAAGTTGAGAATATAATCTACAAAATGCGAAGATTAAAAACATAAAGATAATGTAAAAAATACAATTTTCGATTCAATTTTTCCCCTTTTTTCCAATCAAATTTAAATTGATTTGAAACCTTTCAAATTATTATTATTTAAATAATTACAAAAAGCCAATTAATCAAAATTTTAATTCATTCAAATCACAAAGGTCAAAAATTGAATATTTTACAGATTAATTTATCTTTTGTAAATTATTATCTTATATTCTAATAGATGTTTTTATTAAATTTGAAATTTAACGACTTTCATTTATATTTATAATTTTTTGTGTGCACTTTATCGTTTTTCTATGACTTTTGAAATCATTCTTTTAGCTTTTAAATATATAATATAAATATAATATAATATAAATATAAAATATAAATTTTATAATATTATTATAAATTTTCTATTACTTAAAAAATTGTTTCTTCTTTTTCATTCGTTTTTTTCTCTATAATTTCTTTATTTTTGTTATATTTTTAACAATTTTTCTTTCTTTTACATTTCATTCTATTTACTTCTTAGATTTTTTCCAATTTTATTATATTTTTTCATTTTTATTCAAATTATTTTATGCTTTGTCAGGGTGCCTAGCGATCCGTAAAATCTAGGAAATTGACGGAAATTTAGCAAACCGAGTATTCATAGATAAATCTCGAAAACGTCAATTTCAATATTTAAATTTTTATATTTTGATAAATTAAACTATAGATGGTCAGAATGCGATCTAAAAATTTTGGGCAGAGGGAAAGTAAAAAATAATACTAAATTTTAATATTTTCAAACCATTATAATGTAAATAAATTGCAAACATCAATTAACTTGTATTTTAATTTATTAAAATTTGCAAATTTTAATTAATCCAAATTTTAATAATCAATAAGTTCCATTATTTTGCATAATTCACAATAATCTTGTTTTTATTTCCTGGAAACTTCTAAGAAACTTTCTTATTTTTTTAAATTGTTCAATTTTTTTCTTGTAATGTCTTATTTTTCAATTTTTTATAGTAAATTAAATTTTCTATTTTTAAACTAAGTAAATCAAATGTTAATTTTGAAATAGATAAAAAATAAATTAGAAATTACGTATATTTTTATTGTTTTAAATTTTATAAATTCTTCAACTTAATAAATGATCGACAATATTTTTATAAATTCCATTATTTTAATGCAGAAGAAAAAATAATTGTAAATCGAAGTGGTGTTTAGTAAAATTTTTGAATTTTCATATTTTTAGTTCTCGTTAAGTTAAAAGTAAAATTGTCAATTTTAGACTCAAAACACGAAAATGATCAAATTTAGAGTTGTTTAATTTATTTCAATAAATAAATAATTGTTTTTTTAGGTCATCAACTTACTGGAAAAAGTTCCGTGGAAATTTATAGACAGTGTTTACTTGCTGGTTGTCGCTGTGTCGAACTCGATTTCTGGAATGGAAAATTCGACGAACCTGTCATTGTTCATGGGTTAGTAAATAATTTCCTAAAAATTGTTTGCTAATTATTTTGTTTAAATTTTCAGAAGGTAACGAATTAAGGCCATTTTATTAATAAATAATATTTTACAGATACACTTTTGTGCCTGAAATATACGCGCGCGACGTGATAGAGGCGATTGCTGAGAGTGCCTTTAAAACATCAGACTTTCCAGTCGTCCTCAGTTTTGAAAATCACTGTAACCCGAGACAACAAGCGAAAATCGCACAGTACTGCAGAGAATATTTTGGAGACATGCTGCTAGAATCTCCAATTGAATCTCATAAAGTAAGAAATTAAATGAGTTATTTTTAAAATTAAAGGCACTCGATCCATTTAGATAATTTTGTGTTATGAGAATTCAGTTGCATGGAAGTTTTGTTGAATGAAAATTTTGTTCAATGAAAAATCGACGAAATAGAGAATCTGCTATTTAAAATTTTCTTTATCTATGAATTTTAGAAAATAATCACGCGTCTTAAATACAGTTGAAATTGACAGACATTTCTTATTGTTTTTAGAATCTGTTTTTCAAAAAAATTCTTCAGTTTTTTATTTGTTGAATAAATGGACGTAAATTGTATTGTCACATTGAGAAAAGTTAAAATTGAATAAATATTTTTGTTTAGTTGGAGCCTGGCCAAGAACTTCCACCTCCGTCGTTACTCAGAAGAAAAATAATCATTAAAAATAAAAAGAAGCATCACCACCACCATCATCATAAGAAACATCACAAAAAACAATTGGCGGTGGTTCAAGGAACGGAGGAAGGAATTCAGGATGTGGAAGACAATGGTTCAGAGAATCAAGTAGCCGAAGGAGAAAATGGCCCACCTCCTGATATTATTCCTCAAAATGAGGTTGTCGATGGTGTCGTCGTTAGCAATAATAATGATCATCAATTAGGCAATGGAGAGATTCCACATGCACCGATGCTTCAACATCGACAGGGCAGCAAAGACAGTACACAAGAGGATGAAGGTGTGTACAAATTTTCTTTTTAGACAAAACGAAGAAAAAAAATTATAGGGTAGAGGTACCAGTTATTGGACATTTGGTGGTAGATCGTCGAATATTAATTAATTTTGGGGGAATTACGCATGTATTTATGAAAAATATTAGTTGGAACACATACATTAAGTTTTTTGTACATATAAAAATTTTTGTTGAAGTTAAATACTAAATATTAAAAAAAATATAAAGAAAATAAAAAGATAAGCCACTTGCTCTAGTTATTGGACTCGAAAAACATAGAAAATCCAGTTATTGGACCCCAGTTATTGGACTCATCAAATTATTTAAAATATTTGAAAGTTAAGTGTTTGGTTTTATTATTATTAAACAAGAATAGCCTTAAAAATGTTTCAAACTAAAAAAGAATAAATAAATAATGGAATAAAATACTTAAAGGTTAAAGAAAATTTATATTTATGAAACAAAATATTTTTAGGTAATAATTAAATAATTTTGTCCTTGGATTTTTTAAATTTCTCATTTACAGTCTTAATTTTTTGTATTGCTTTCTCATTAGGGTGGTAAAAACAATAATTTCTAAAATGATCTGGGAATTTTTAAAACGATCAGGAAATTTGGAGGAAATTCTAGGAATTTGTAGATTGTAAATCCGAAAAATTTTAATTTTAATCTTTTTTAAAATAATTTGGAACTATAGAGCTGGTCAGAATGTGATCTAAAATTTTGGGTATTAGAAAGAATATACAAAAATATTGATTTTTAAGTCATTATATAATTTAAATAAATCTAAAACATCAGTTCAATCGAATTTTTTTATTTCTCCAGACTTTTCCAAATTTGAATGTCCAAAAATTAATTATTTTGCCTGTAAATTTCATCTTTTAATACTTTTTCTAATTTTATCGTCATTCTTCTATATTATATTAGAAAATTTTTCTTTTCCTTGAGCTGAACTAGATTTTTCTTCTATTTTTCTATTTTTATTAAAAAAGATTTTCTAGCTTTTTTTGTGTACGTGAGTATTTTTATTTTAACTTTTTTTTCTTCAGATTACATTTATTTCCTCATGTACACCTTTTTGGATTTTTACATATTTCTTGCCCGTACTTTTTACACAAGTAAACTTGAAACTAGAATTTGAATAATTAAAAATATATAATAAGTAAGAAATTAAAAAAAAAAAAAATAGAAAGTATAATAGCTGTCAATTTAAAATTTTGACGTTTTTTCATATATTATCTTAGTATTTTTCACAATTTTAATTTTTCTTTATTTATAAAAAAATGTCCTTTTTAATTCCTTTTTTTCAGACTTGTTTTTATAATTTTGCATTTTTTATCTTCTTGTTTTAAAATACAAATTTGTACTTAATTTTTTTAAATTTTAAAATTCTTAGATATTTAAAATTTTGTTATTCTATAAAGTTTGTTTTCATGTCTTTTTTATACATTTAAATTTTTTTTTAAATAGGTAATTCCTTTAACTCGAAATGGTTAAATTTTTTTCTTTTGTTTTGTTTGTTTTTTTTCAATCATTTATTCAATTGCATTTTCCTTTAGTTCTTTAAATAAATTCTTTTTTTTTTAATAGTTTTAAAAAATTTATTTCTTTCAAAGTAAATTTCTTTATTTTCAGGTAAAAAGTTTTTTTTATATTTTTTTAGAGTTTATTAACAACATTTGGTTGACTTTCGATGTTTTATCATGAATTTTTTTATTATTTTTCAAAATTTTTTAAAATATGTTTAATTTTCCTTTAGGATATAATTTGGAAAAATATATTCTTTTTCTTATAATTTTATTTTTATTTTTCTGACTTTTTTTTCAGTTTCGTGCACTTTTATTATATTTCTTCGGTAAAATACATATTTACTCGATTTGTTTTCCTATAAAATATTCTATAACATACCTCTTTTTTAAAATAATTCCCTGAACTTTTTTTATTTCAAAATAATTCTTTTATTTATTTTACAGACTTTTCAGTTATTATTATTATTATTTTTTTTTTTATTTCCTTATTTTATTTCTACATTTTGAAATATATATTTCCTTCATCTTTCTTTCTTCAGCATCGATTCATAAGTTTTGAAATATTTTTTTATTGTTTTTTTTATTACCCACTTATTCTCATTTTGTCCACTCTTTGGAACTTTTTGAGTTCAGTTTAAATTTCTTTCCTTTTTCAAATATTTACCAATTATTTTGCTTGTAAATCTGTTTGATTTAATACATTCTTTCATTTTATCATTTTTCCATTCTTTAGAAATTTTTCCCTTTTTCTTAATCGTTTCATTTTCCCCTTTCCTTTTCTTATTTTTTCAAAAACTTTATTCATTATTTTTTTGTCGTTAGTTTCTTTAGTAATTTTTTAGTTTTTCTAGTTTTAAAAAAATTTTTTTAAATCATTTTCTTATTATTTTCATAATTGTCAACAATATTTTGCGTATGTCGTTTAATTTTTTACAAAGATTTTCTACTTTTTTTACATATACCTATATTATGATTCATTTTTGTTCTGTTTTTCATTTTTTTGACAAATTTATAATTTTTTTCATAATTGCATAATTTCTTAATTTAAAAAAAAGCGCAACACTAAAGGATTTTTTAAAACACTTTAAGATGTTTTATCACAACTATTCATATTTTTTAAATTTCCTTCCTTCTAAAATAATCTTCATAAAATTTTTGTAATTTTTCAAAATTTATTTATTTACTTTGTAGCCATTTTGTAATAATCTTTTCACAATCTTCAAACATGTTATTTCAATTTTCTCATATTTTAGTTGAGTATGTTCCATTTTCTTATTTTTGTGTAATTATAACAAGGTTTAAAATATTTTTTGCAATTTTATCATATTTTTTATAAATTTTTAGACTGTTTAAAACATTTTCATTATTTTTTCATTAAGTAATCAGGAAAGACCATTTCCCCTTAATTTTCTATTTTTGGCACATAGTTTTTAATATTTTAAAATGTTTTTTTCCCCTGAATTTCAATTAATTATAAATTAAATAAGACTCACACTAAATTCACTTAAACTTTAATTTATTCAAATGTCAATTGATTCGAACTTTAATTAAAGGATAACAACACTCCAGCGTTAGAAAAGAGATTAAATTTTTACCGTTTGTTTCGTGAGTGCGAATAGAAGGAACGAGATTTTTGTTTTTCTTAGGATTTCTAATCTTGACCTAATTCCCTAAAAATTGAATTTTAATGCTTCTTTTTTATTGCATGCACAAATTAAACTTATTTGATTCCTAATTAAATTAATTAATCAATTAATTTCTTTAATATTGAATTATTTTAGTCATTTTGTAATTTTCCTTTCAAATTTATCAACTACTTTCTTAAAATTTCAGTTTAATTATTTAACATTCAATTTATTTCTTTAATTTTTAATTATTTTCTTTAATTTTCAATTGGATTCTTTGTTTTTTAATTTTTTAATTCAATATTCAATAATTCTCGCATTTTCTCAATTATCAATTATTTTCTTGAAATTTCAATACAATTCTTCAACTTGCATTTATTTTCTACATTTTTTTTCCAAATTTCCATCAGTTTTCAATTGATAATTTATTATTCTCATTCAATTTTATGATTATTCATTAATTTAAAAGTTTTTTTTCGAATGCGTTTATTCCCACCATTTTTCGACTTTTTTCTTAATTGTTAATTGTTTTTTTTTAATAGTCAATTATTTTCGTCAATATTTAAATATTTTCCTCATATATTGTAATTTTTCTTTTAATTATCAATTATTTTCTTTTAAATTTCCATTTAATACTTTAATTTGCAATTTATTTTTTCAATTTTTAATTACTTTCTTCAATTCTCAAATATTTTCTTTAATTTGCAATTATTTTTATTGATTTTCAATTAATTCCTTAAAATTCAATAATTCTCGGATTTTTTCAATAATTTTTTTTACTCATAAAAATTATTTATACATTTTAATTCAACTACTCAATTCTAGAACTATTCTCTTCAATTCTCAGTTATTTCCTTCAAATTTAAATTTTATTTTTCCATCATTTTCTTTAATATCAAAAAATTATCGCTCTTTTCTATTATTTTTTTCGATTATGATTAAGTTTCTTTAATTCTAAATACAATTGTTCAATTGTATTATTTAATTTTTAATCCCATTCTTCAGTTTTCTCTTCTATATTAATTAATTCTCGCCTTTTTTGAATTACTTTTATTTAATTTTTAAGTATAATCTTTAAATTTTAATTCCATTCTTCAATCTTTAATTGCTTTCTTCAATTTTTAATTACTTTTTTCAATTTTAATTACTTTTTTCAATTTTAAATCTTATTTTAATTGTTATTTCCTTTAAATTTAATATTTCTTGTTTAATTTATTCAATTATGTTTTTCAGTTGTTTATGAATCTAGTCATTTTCTAAATTTCGTTTTCAATTGACAATTATTTTCATCATTTTTTAATTATTTCCTTCAATTATAAATTTTTTTTTCGCAATTTTCAATTATTCCCTACCCTTTTTTTCAATTTTCAATTACTATCTTTTAATTTTATAATTATTTTTTGGTTTGTTATTTTGTTTGGTTGTGTATTAATCTAGCAATTTCTTAAAATTTGTTTTCAATTGTCAATTATTTTCATCATTTTGTAATTTTTTTATTTCAATTACCAATTATTTTTTCAAATTGTAGTTTGATTCCTAAATTTTCAATTTATTTTCTCAATATTTTATTATTTTCTTCAATTTCAATTATTTTTTTCAATTTTCACTCCAGTTGTTAAATTTGCCATTATTTCCAACAGCTATTCATATAAAAATAATTTCATTCTTTAATTTTTAATTGCTTTCTTTAATTTTAAATTACTTTCTTTAATTTTAATTCTTTTTTTCAATTTTCAATCCAGTTGTTAAACATGCAATTATTCCCAACATTTTTTTCTATAATTTTCTCAATTTTTAAATTTATAATTATTTTCTTTAAATTTAATATTTCTTGTTTAATTTATTCAGTTATTTTTTCTGTTGTTTATTAATCTAGTGATTTTTCACATATTTCCTTCTATTTTTTTTTCTATTTTCAATTATTATCTTAAAATTTTATAATTATTGTTTGATTTTTTAAATTATTTTGTTCGGTTGTGTATTAATGGCTGAGCAATTTTTTGAATTTTGTTTTCATAATTCATTGTCTTTAATTCTTAACCACTTTTATCGATTTTTAATTAATTCCTCAATATTCAATAATTCTCGGATTTTTTCAATTATTTATTTCATTCATAAAAATTGTTTTTAAATTTTAATTCAATTATTCAATTCTAGAACTTTTCTCCTCAATTCTCAGTTATTTTCTTCAAATTTAAATTCTACTTTTCAATTTTCAATTATTTTCTTTAATATTAAAAAATTATCGCCTTTTTTCTATTATTTTTTCGATTATCATTAAGTTTCTAAGTACAATTGTTCAATGATTTTCTTTAATTTTTAATTCCATTCTTTAATTTTAATTTCCATTCTTCAGTTTTCAATTGTTTTCTTCTATATTAATTAATTATCGGCTTTTTCAATTACTTTTTTTCAATTTTTAAGTATATTCTTTAAATTTCAATTCGATTCTTTAATTTTTAATTGTTTTCTTCAATTTTCAATTCTTTTTTTTTTCAATTTTTGAATCCAGTTGTTAAATGTGCAATTATTTCCTACAATTATCCCTATAGTTTTCTTAATTTTTTAATTTGCAATTATTTTCTTTAGATATAATATTTCTTGTTTAATTTTTTCAATTATTTTTTTCAGTTGTTAATACAAGTCTATTAATCTAGTAATTTTTCGAATTTTGTTTTCAACTCTCAATTAATTTCGTCATTTTTCACATAAATTCATCAATTTCGTAATTTTTATTATTTGAATTTGCAAAAATTTATGGTTTTAGTTGACTAACAACAGTGCAAATGTTGCTAGTTAAAGTAATAGTAATGATAATTGAAAAATGAATTTTTTTTTTTCAGATGACGAGGACGAAACGAGTTCAGAGGAGGACGAATCCAACGTGGAAGTTGACAAGGTTGCTGTACCGGATAAAGCGGTGGCATCTGCGAAGGAGACTGAAGCTGGTGCTGAGATTTCCGCCCTGGTTAATTACGTCCAGCCGGTGCACTTTAATAGCTTCGAGTCAGCTGAAAGTGAGTAATTTCGTTAGAGTGACTTGTCGTTTCTTTATTTTTTTGATCACTTTATGTTCGATGATTTGTTTCCCCAACCAACAATTTCCGATGTGTATAAACAGTTTGCTACTATTTACGTCAGTCGATTGACCCCTGTTATCACTTGGCTTGCTCAATCTCAATTGGCAGAGAAAAATCGAATGTACGAAATGTCCTCGTTCGACGAGAAGCAAGCAACGACATTGTTGAAGGAAAGGCCTTTGGAGTTTGTCAACTACAATAAACATCAGCTATCGAGAGTTTATCCGGCGGGCACGAGATTCGACTCCAGCAACTTCATGCCGCAGGTCTTCTGGAATGCGGGCTGTCAGCTGGTCGCTCTCAATTACCAGACACTCGGTAAATATTCTCCTTTAATCAAACACTTGAAATTTACGTTTAATTTCATTTTCGATTCGTTTAAAAAGTAGGGGAGAGTGGCCATCAATGTACCAGTTTATTCAATGAACCATTCAGGGCTCGAACTAGCTCCGTAAATCCCGTAAAAGTCCGTAAATTTACTTATGATCCGTAAAAGTCCGTTTTTTAAAAAAAAGGTCCGTAAAGTCCGTAATTTGTTTAGAAAAGTCCGCAAATTCCGTAAATTCTACGATAAGAGGCTCTAAGCAGTGTAAATACTGTTACGTTTCAATTTTTCAATTCCTTTCTTCAATTTTTAATTATTTTATTTCAATATTCAATAATACTCGCCTTTTTTCAATTATCAGTTATTTTCTTGAAAATTTAATATGTTCTTCAAGTTCCAATTGATTTCTTCAATTTTCATTTATTTCCTAAAATTCTTCCTACATTTTTCTTTAGTTTAGATTATCAATTAATAAATTCATAATTTGAAAAAAGTTTTTTCAAATATAATTATTTTCATCCACTTTTATAATTACTCTTTAATTTTTAAAATTACTTTGTTCTAATAACAATTATTCTCGACACATTTCGAGTTTTTTTCAACTGTGCATTATTTTCGTCAATTTGTAATTTTGTCCTTTATTAATTATTACCTTAAAACTTCAATTTAATTCCTTTACATTTAAAAATTCCCTGATTTTTTCAATTATTTGTTTCACTCATAAAAATTGTTTTAAAATTTAAACTCAATTGTTCGATTCTAAAACTATCTCCTTCAACTCTCCATTCTTTCCTTCAAATTTCAATTGCATTTTTCAATTTTCAATTTTTTTCTTTATTATTAAAAATTCTTGCCTTTTGTCCATTTTTTTTATTATCAATAAGTTTCTATGACTATAATTCACATGTTCAATTAGTTTCTTCAATTCTGAATTTTTTTTCAAATTTCAATTCTGTTTTTCAGTTTTTAATTATTTTCTGCTATATTTAATAAATCACGGCATTTATAAATTACTTTTTTGAATTTTCAATTAAATTATATAAATTTTAATTCCATTCTTCAACTTATAGTCATTTTTTCATTTTTAAATGATTTTTTGAATTATAAAATTGTTTTAATTTAGCGATTTGTCGAAGTTTGTTATTAATTGTCAATTATTTTCGTTATTTTTCAGATATTTTTTTCAATTCTTTAATTATTCTCGTCATAAACTGTTTCTTTCAATTATTATTCATTTTCCGCAACTTTCAATTAATTTCAACAATTTTTTCAATTTTTATTCATTCTCTTGAAGTTTTATTATTATTCTTTAACTTTTTAAATTATTTTGTTCTCTTGTTGATTATTCTTGACAGTTTTTGAATTTTTTTCATTTGTCTATTATTTTCTTTAATATTTGATAATTTTGTATTTTGTTATTTTCCTTTTAATTATCTATCTCAATCTGTCATCTTCAAAATTTGATTTAATTCTTTAATTTTCAATTATTTTTAAAAAATTTAATTAACTTTTCCAGTTTACTATTTTGTTTCTAATTTTTCTTTAATTCTCGGCTTTTCTCAATCATTTTTTTCAATTATAAAAATTGTTTTAAATTTAAATTCAGTTTTTCAATTCTACAACTATTTTCTTGAACTCTTAAATATTTTCTTCAATTTTACATTTTTTATTCAAATTTCCATTTATTTTTTAACTTTTCAGTTGTTTAATTCAATTTGCAATTATTTTTTTCACTCATAAAAATTGTTTCAAAATTTCAATAAAATTGTTTAATTCTACAACTATTTTCTTCAAATTTCATTTTTCAATTTTAAATTATTGTCTTTAATATTAAAAAATTCTCGCCTTTTTTAAATTATTTTTTTTTCGAGTATCGCAATAAATTTTTTTAATTTTAAAAGCAGTTGTTTAATTATATTATTCTATATTCAATAATAATCTTCTTTTTTCAATTTTAAGTTTATTCTTTGAAATTCAATTCCTTTTTGCAATTTCTAATTAATTTCTTAATTTTTCAATTTTTTCTCCCTTTTTTTTTTGTAATTATTGCTTTCAATTTTCAATCTAGTTGTTCAATGTTTAATTATTTCCAACAATTGTTCATATAATTTTCATATTTTTAAAGTATTTTTTTCCAATTGTCAATTAATATATTTTTCAACTATTTCTTGCAATTATTATTTATTTTACCCAATTTTCAATTGTTTGCACACTTTTTTCAATTATTCTCTAAAAATTTTATAATAATTCTTTAATTTTTTCAATTTTAATTTTTTTTCAGTCCTTTTTTAATTTTTCCAATTTCAAATCAGTTCTGAAATTTTCAATTTATTTCTCGAAATTGTTATTATTTTCTTCAGTTTTCAATTATTTTCTTCAATTTCCATTATTTTGCCGATTTTCAATTCAGTTTTTCAATTTGCAATTATTTCCAACAGTTTATTTTTTAATTTTCTTGTTTAATTTGAATATTTATTGTTCAATTATTTAAATTATTCTTTTTCAATTGTATAATTATCTAGACATTTTTCGAGTTTTGTTTTCAATTGTCAATTATTTTCGTTATTTTTCAGTTAGTTTCTTAAATTTTGTAATTATTCTCCTAATTTTCATGATTTGAAGTTGCAAAAATTTATAGTTTTTAATAACAAATAACAATGCAAAGTTTCTGGCGCACGTTAATGTTGCTAGTACTATAATAAGACTTACAGGTCTATTTTAATGCACAGAAAGCTTTTTTTTGTGCCTATGTTATAAGTATACCTACAATAATTGTTCTCTTATTTGCCTCAGACTCATTAATATTTTTCTATTTAATATTAATAAAATTTTCTATAATTTTCAAAGAAATAAATTATTTTAAACATAAAAAAATACAATTTCTTTTTACTTTTCTACTGTATTTTAATTCTATCACACTCCAAATAGTTTTTCGGGATACAAAATGTTTATTCGTAACTACTCCGTAAAAATCCGTAATTTTGAATTTTTGGTCCGTAAAGTCCGTATTTTTAAGAACTTTTACCGGTTCGAGCCCTGACCATTTCAATTTTCTCAGAAACAACTAAATAAAAATTCTCCTAATTTTAAATATAAATGAAGTTTGCTTAAACACACTACGTCCATAAATTTGAGACATGTGGATTTATTCTTTACAGAGAAAACTGAAAAAAACTGTTTTTGATGCACTGAAGAAAAAATTTACCTAAAATTCAAACACGTTTTTTAATTCAAATAAGGCAATTTAAAAATAAATGAACTTACGATTTATTTTGTAACGGGCCTTAACTACAATATTCTAATGAGATAAAGATTTTGAAATATTAGATTAAGTTATAAAAAACTATTTTTGTTGCAAATGTCATGTTGATTCAATGTACCAGGGAACAATGAACCACCTGAAATTTCCGTGTATTTTCGATTTCCAGAGTGGTATGCCTGATTATAAAACTAGGCATGCGTACAGCATGTGACAGCGATTGTTATCAGTACTCTTCTCAACATAGCAAAACTGAAATGCCATTTTAGCTAGTTAACTTAAATTTGAAGTATATGGTAAAATCCACAGAACCGGTCGATTTTCACTTATAAAAATAAAAATTTTCAAATTACGAGCACACCTTTCATTTATGGTTTATTTTATTTGAAAAGTATTTAAGAACAATTACCTTCTTGCGTGATCCATTTTATTTTAATGCCGTTTGAGTTAAAAGCCAAAAACGAAAATACCTATGTAATCTTTGTTCAGAAAATTTTAATGAAAAATGTGTACTTCATTCTTTTGTTTTTTGCATATATATTTGTAATATTTGCAAAACATTTTGAATAATAAAATATGATAAAATACAATTATTTATATACAATTCATATTTACAATTAACATAGGTAATAATTAATAAATTATAATTTCATCTTAGCATTTATTTTTTTATTTTGAAAATTAAATTATCTGAACCAATACCTAAACAGACATTATTGACATTGATTTTGATACAAGTTTGAAAATAAAACAAATGAATGGTTATTTCATTTTTCATATTTATAAATACCTTCATTCAGTTAAATTTCTTTTAATTTTAGTTTTATTTTTAACTTTTAGATATTATAAATTGAAAATAGAATTTGGCGTTTGTATATAAAAATTATAATAATGTCTTTAAATAATCACACATGTTTTTAATTCATTATATTTTAATTTGTAGTTGTGCTCCTGAAAAAAGGCTAAGTTTTGAATCATTCACGATCAAATATAGAGTGTTAATTTTTGTAATATTTTCTTTAATTCTAATCGCACACTGTTCTATTATACCTAGATTTGTTCATCTGCTAAAAAACAACAAGTACCAATTTGAAAAATTCAAATCGAAGAATCGCCGTAAAAAATATTTATAAAAATGTATAGGTATTTCATTATTTTAAAATAATGAGTAACGCTACTTTCAGCAACTACCATTTCTTTTTATTTAAGGGCACATATTTTTTTCTGCCTTCAATAGATTCTACACTAAGTAAAGTATAATTCACCATCATTTGGAATTGTTTCAATCTATGCCGAACAAGTTATACCCATAAGAATTAAAATTGATACCTAGAATAACACGACAAATTTGAATTTTTAAGTAACTTAACTCTATTTTATTTTTTATATAAGACGAAAAGGTTTGCATTTACTCAATTTTCTTAGTTTAATTGGTTATCAGGGATACTATAAATTGGTAGAAATTTGAAAAAGATTAATATGATACTTCTAAAATAGAAAAATCTGTGAGTAACATGAAATCGACCGGTTCTGTGGATTCGCCCATATTTATGTTATACATTATCAATTAAAAAGTGTTAAGTAATAATTTTTTATAGTATTTAATAGAAAATAAGATTTTTCACAAAGTAAAAATTGCAATATTATTATTGTTGAACATTTTTAGTGTTTTTATAGAGGTGGTTCATTGTCTACCCAGGTTGTTGAAAATGAAAATAGCGTGTTAGTTTAGAAAAATCTCAAATTTTATTATTTAATCAAAATAAATCGGGTATAATATGTGTGCATTACCTAGAGAAGTATTCCAGTTTTATATTGATCCAAAAAGTGCTTGAAATTGGTGAAATTGAATAAATACTATGACCTTGAAAAAAACCCGGTACATTGATGGCCACTCTCCCCTACTCAATTAAAACAGAGACAGAAAATAGCTAGGTGAATATTATGTTCGATTTATGAACACTTTACTTCAATTTAAGCAAACAAATTTGCTTTCTCATAGAAGAAGGAATAAATTAATACAACACAGGAAAAATTAAATTTAAATTTCGTTAAAAACAAACAAAAAGGCAGCTTTCTGGCAGTCATGTTTGTGTAAACAATTCTTTGCACTTTTAATAATGTATTGAAATACATAGGGGAGAGGGACCCAAGATGGACTTAGTTTCGATTTAATGCTCTAGTATCCAAACTGAATAAGATATATTAAAATGTTTTATACGGGGTGAAAGTACAATATATTAGGTAACTTACGGTCATAGGGATAATATTTTATTTTGTACATAAACATTTTTTAAAGCATTAATTCTAATTGTCGAAATTTTCGATCTAAAAAAAAGTGTCTCCAAGTTGGACACCTTCTTAAAAGTTTCTAAAAAATGTGGTAAATTAAAACAAAAAAATTCGGGTAACAATTCTTGAATTAATTTTTAATCATTTTACTGTAGTTATCAAGAAATAACGTTTTTTAAAACTTCAATTTAATAAGTAGATAACAGTTACAAAGTAATAAGATAGGGTACATGGCACAATTTTCTGAGCCTCAGTAAAAATTTGTATACAAACACAGTATTGGTAAAATCATTTTAGAATATTATTATACGATAAATAAATAGTGTTATAAAGTTAAGTACTTATTCTAAATCACAAATTTAAATAAATTTGCCAACTTAAGGAACAACAGTAACAAAACTTTTTTTAGACTCAAAATCAAGCGGTATGTGTAGAAGAAAAACAAACTGGTTTTTTTTCTTTAAATTCAAGAATTTCATTTTTTTAGTCAATTGTTTAGTTTTAAAAGCCTGCTAAGTGTCAAGATATCCGAGAATATTCTCCTTCCGGAGAATTATGAACAGGGTTTTATATAAATTATAAAAATTGTAATTTCTTATATTCAAGTTATCAACAATTGTAAATATTTTAACTATAATATTAAAAAAAAAAAAAAACAATGGCAAATTTGACAAATTAATTGAAAAAAAAAATGAAAACGATTAAAATTGTCAAAAGTAATTTAAGAAATCATAGAAATGTTTTAAAACTAAAGAAAATAATTTAAATTTGAAAAAAAAACTACAAAATCTTAGAAATAAATTTAAAACAATTAGAATAATGAAGAATTGGAGAAAATAATTGGAAATTAAAAAAATTGTTGGAATTGAGATAAGTCATTAAAAGTTTAGAAAATGAATTAAAAAATTATGATAATGATTAATATTTTAAGCAAATAATGAAAAAGTACACTTAATAATTTAAAATTGAAGAAAATAATTAAAATTTGAGAAAATAATTGAAAAAATTATATAATATATTTTAAATGAAGGAAAATTAAAGAAAATTGCAGGTTAATACTTGAAGTTTTTAGAAGTTCATTGTACCTAAAAGTAAAAAGAAAATATTTAAAAATTTTAGAAAATAAATGAAAAAAATTGCATAACTTAAAATTGAAAAAAAAACGATTTTTAATTTAAGGGAAATAATTACAAAAAATACAGAATATAGGTATATATACAATACAAGAAAATCGTAGATCTATGTAATTAAAAATTAAGTAGAAAAATGAAAATTTCAGACAAATAATTAAAAAAGTTTTGGAAACTATGAAAAAGAACGTAAGTAATTGAAAATTGAAGAAATTGATTGAAATTTGAGAAAAATACTTAAAAACCTTTAAAAATAATGTTACAAAATGAGAATTATGACTAAGAATTTAAAGAAATAATTGAAGAATGATAAGAATAATTTAACATTAAAAAAAATAATTTAAATATGATGAAAATAATTTAAAATTTGAAAAAATAATGAAATAATATGATGAAAAAAATTAAAATTTCAGTTAAATAAATTCAATTATTGAAAATTATGCAAAAAGAATGAAAATAATAAAAAAATGGAGAAAATAATAGAAAGATTACAGAATTAATTTTAAGCAAATGAAAATAATTGAAAAATTGGTTAAAAAATTAAAAGTTGAAGACAATAATTTGAATTTAAGATAAAAACTAAAAATTAAGGAAATTTATTAAAAAATAATTTAAAAAATTGAGAGATGGAGAAATTAATTGCAAAAGGATGAAAAGAAATGAATATTGAACAAAATAATTGAAAATATTGTGATATGTAAGTGAAAGTTCAGGATATTAATTTAGAAATAATGAAAATGATTAAAAACTGAAGATAATAATTCAAAAATTTATAATACTTAAGAATGGTAAATTAAGAAAATTAATTTAAAATTGCAATAAATAAAATAACATTTAGCAAAAAAATAATGGAATTGTTTTATTTTCAAAGAGAGAATAATTTAAATTGTCAAAGTTATCGAGAAAATTTAAAAAAATAATTGAAATTTTAGAAAAATATTTGATAATCTGGAAAATTAATTGAAAAAATTAAAATAATCAAAAATTGAAGAAAAGAATTGAAGAAAACTTACAATAATTGAAATTAAGAGAATTATAATAAATATTTTTGAAATTATAAAAACAAACCAAAATAAATAAAAATTGAAGAAAATAATTGAAATTTGAGAAAAATACCTAAAAATTTTAAAAAATAATTTTACAAAATTAAAGTCCACAAATTCCGTAAATTCTACGATAAGAGGCCCTAAGCAGTGTAAAAACGGTTACGTTTCCATTTTTTAATTCTTTAATTATTCTCGTCATAAACTGTTTCTTTCAATTTCTATTCATTTTCCGCAACTTTCAATTAATTTCAACAATTTTTTCAATTTTCATTCATTCTCTTGAAGTTTTATAATTATTCTTTAACTTTTTAAATTATTTTGTTCTCTTGTTGATTATTCTGAACAGTTTTAGAAGTTTTTTCAATTGTCTATTATTTTCTTTAATATTTGATAATTTTGTATCTTGTTATTTTCCTTTTAATTATCTATCTGTCTTCTTCAAAATTTGATTTAATTCTTTCATTTTCAATTATTTTTAAAAAATTGAAATAATTTTTCCAGTTTACTTTTTTGTTTATAATTTTTCTTTAATTCTCGGCTTTTTTCAATCATTTTTTTCAATTATAAAAATTGTTTTAAATTTAAATTCAGTTTTTCAACTCTACAACTAATTTCTTCAATTTCAAATTTTTTATTCAAATTTCAATTTAATTTTTAACTTTTCAGTTGTTTAATTCAATTGTTTAATTCAACATCTATTTTCTTCAAATTACATTTTTAAATTTTTTTGATTTATGTTTAATTTTTATCCCTTTTACTCAATTTTCTTTGTTCTTTCATAATCATTTAAAACTAATTTTTTGAACTTTTAAATAATTTTTAAATATGTAATACTAAGCACTTTTTTTTCATCAAAAAATGTTATTTGACACAAATTATTTTCATTTTAAAAATACAACTTAATGAATAAAAAAAACATACTTCTTGTCTCAAAGCGAATCGATTAACCTATAAATAAAGTATATAATTTACCGAAACTCTGCATAATAATTCATGATTTTTATGTTTCGTTCTTTTACATTTAAAATTATTTTTCCTTCTGTATCTTCTCCGATTTGTATTTTTTTTAACCATAATTTCTTTGGAAAAAATATTTTAGAGATAATGTATATATTTTATTTGAAATTTCAAGAATTAATGGAGATTCTTTATATTTAATACAAATTTTTTCAATGAAAAAAGATGCTTTTTGCATTATTTTAATCTGTTGCTTCCTCTTTAAGAAAGCAAATGACTTTTCTTACATCGAAGGAAAGTGTTTATGAAATGAACATTTTACATCTAGCTTAATTTTGCTTTCACAAGGTTTAAAATCTTTTTTTTTTTTTTTTAATTTTCTCATTTATTCATATTTTTTTATTTCGAGTAAAGGTTTTATCAATTTTTTTTTATTTTTCATTAAATGTTCTCATATTTCTTTTAAACCAAATAATATTTACATAATCAGTTTATCAATCATTAGAGGAACAAATCTGTAAAAATTATTGTAGTTTACGATCCGGAAAATCAGGGAATTTTTTATTTGAAAATTATTATTCGCTATACACCCAGTAAGGTTTAAAACCTCAAAATTTTTACATAAATTTTCGTTTTTAACATCAATGAATCCAAAAATGACCTTAAAAAATGCCATGACTGTCTGTCTGTCTGTCTGTCTGTCTATTCACAAAATTTTCTTTTACAATCATATTTAAAGGGCTACACTAATTTAAATGAAACTTAAAGGTAAATTGAAAATTGAAAATTTTAAAAATTAAAATTTTCTAAGTGGAATAGGAGATTTACATTTTTTCAAAAAATTCAAACTTGTACATTTTTTGATAAATTCCTGCGTAATTTTCTTCATCTGTTTTGTTAGGTTTTTTTTAGTAAAGTTATTAACATCATTTTCAATTAATTAAATATTAATGTTGAATCTATAAATAATAAAAAAAAATTAATGAAAAAATAAAGAGTTACAATTTTTGGATTCATAGATTGATTCATAATTTGTTTGTCTTTAAGGTGTCGTAAGTAATTATTTTAAAAATTATTGTATTGGTCAAAACATTTATTAAATTACAATCTTAATCGATGCCAATTTTTAATTCCTTAGGATTTTAAACAATATAAATTTCAATTTATTTTGGTTTTAATCAACCTTAAATTCAATCTATCCAAATTTGAATTTACTACAAGTAATCCGAATTAAAATAAATTCTAATTTTTATAAAACTTTTATTGATGAAATTCTCAATCAGTTGTAAATTTAAATCATTCTAATTTATATTAATATTAATTTCAATTCTCTTTTATTGTAATCAACCAAAAATTTCAAGCTAATAAAATTTCAATTAATGCAAATTGTAATTGTTACTACATTTAATTCTTTGTAAATTATTTAAATTTTGCATTAATTTTATTCTAATTCTTATTCATTTTATAAAAATTGTAGCTTATCCAAATTTTAATCCATTCATATTGAGAATAACCAAAAATTACAATCAATTCTAATTTTTATTTGATGCAAAACTTTTATCGAACAAGATTTCAATCAGTTCTAAACTGAATTTATTCAAATTTGAATTAATGTCCAAGAATTTGAAAACGCCCTCTTGTTCTTTCGAAAAAAAATCCAAAAATTGACGTTGACGTCAATGTCAATTGTTGACTTTTTTTTTATTTTTGATAATACCAAATGCGTTAAAATAAATTATTGACTTAGTGAGGATACTAAGTATTTTATTTTCTTGGATTGTATTATTCCCAGGCGTTAAACCAATTTTTTGGAAATGTTTTCAATATTCATTTTAAAAAAAAGTGTCAAAAATGACAAATTTTTACAAAAAAAGTCAAAATTAAGGACTTGAAAATTTTATTTGTTGGTCATTTGTTTGGGCCCGTATCATTTTGACACAAATTTTTTCGGGCAACTTGTTATATTGTACTCCCGAAGATGAATGTTATATTTTACTCCTTCTAAAATCAAAGATTTTTAAGTCCTATTTATTAAATATTTGATTTTAATACATTAAATTAATATTAAAAGACTTAATTAATCCAGTAAGCTCAATTATTAAATAATTAAGACTTAAAAATCTTTGATTTCAGAAGGAGTAAAATATAACATTCATCTTCGGGAGTACAATATAACAAGTTGTTCGAAAAAAATTGTGTCAAAATGATACGGACCCATTTGTTTCGGTTAAAATTTTAATTATATAATTTAAACATTTTCCAAATATAAAATATTAAGTAAACTTTTTAAAAAGTAACATTAAAAGTTTATGACAATTTTAAATCAAAAATTTGACGTAACATCTGAATTAGAATGGTTTTTATTAATCAGACTTAAAAAATATTAAGAGAAGAAACATGCAATTTTTTTATATTCTAAAAATATAAATCGGACTTTAATAATATTTATAAAAAAGGGAACTTAAGATTTAAAAAAAAAATTAATCTTCAAAAAAAATTGTTTCGAAGTTTAATACTGAAATATTCTAAAAAAAGTTTCTTAAAAATATTTTTATGATTTATTCTGATTTAAAAACTAATGTTTATTTAATATCTTATAGCAAAAAATTGTGTACAACCTTTATTTCTTCAAAGATGGTGTTCTGAATTTCTTGAACCTTTTGAATTATGTAATTTGGACAAAAATTTACATTTTTCTGTTTAATATTACTGGAAAACGAAATCTCTCACTGATAAGAAATATTTCCTGAAAATTGAAAAAATTTAATACCAATTTCAGGGAATATTCAGAAAATGTCTGGTTCTGTGGAAAAAAAAACTTAAACATTTAGTTTCTAAATTTATTCTCTTAGGTATTTATTGCTCTTGAGAAAGGTATCAGGTGAGCATCGAATAGTCGGTTATTACTATATATTTAAATTTTCATTTTTTTGGTTCTGTATTTCAATACTTACAATAAACGGGAGTCATTTTTAAAAATAATTATTACAATTTATTTTGGGTCATTCCTTAGACTTTTTTTTAGATTTTACTCGCTTATTTTAAATCTTAATTTAATTACCGACTCATTATATTATTTTTTTAAATTTTATATTATAATTTCGTGGTTTTTGTTTAAAAAAGAAAATGAACGTTCTGTTAATTATCGCCTATTAATTAAGCGTAATTATTATTGAAATTTGCTTTAACAATAGATTTCGTGTTTTTTATTAGATTTGGCAATGCAGCTCAATTTGGGAATCTTCGAGTACAATCAGCGCTGTGGTTACCTGATGAAACCCGAATTCATGAGACGCAAAGATCGACGACTGGATCCTTTTGCTGAATCTACAGTGGATGGAATTATAGCTGGGACCGTTCACATTCATGTGATATCCGCGCAGTTCCTGAGCGACAAGAGAGTCGGCACTTTTGTGGAAGTCGATATGTACGGCTTGCCAGCAGACACCGTGAGGAAAAAGTTCAGGACCAAAATCGTACAAAGCAATGGAATCAATCCGATTTACGATGAGGAACCATTTGTCTTTAAAAAGGTAACATTTTCTATTAAAAAAAAAAGAAAAAAAAAATTTTATCGGTTCTACGCTAAAGCTTCACTTATTTTAACCCGGTCGACGCAAAACCATAAGAAAAGTTGCATTTATTTTAACTTCCACGTAGTTATAAACTAAAGCATTTCTCAGATTCGCTGGTTGAATTCGCAGCAATCAATGAAAATGTTAGTTAGTTTTAATTATTCGCCAAGTGAAAGTCAGTGAGACTTTGAATAGTTAAAATAAATGCGACTTTGAACAAGCGAGACTTAATGAATAATTAGAAACATATGAAATGGGAGAGATCTACTAAAAACTTGAAAATTGACAAATAAAATAAGAAAATAAAAAAATAACTAAAGAGCCTATAAAATAAATGAAGTGATAGTTTAAAATTAAAAAATTATAAAGAAATTAATCAAAAACTGAGGAAATGAAAATAAAATATAGGGTAATAGTGTATTTTGACTTGAATATTTCTTAAGTTTTCAAAAGATTTAAAATAAACTTATTTATAGCAGAGTTAAATAAATTCATGAGACACTTAAGTCATTTAGTATTTTATAAACATACAAATAAGTTTTAATAAATTTATAAGCTTCTTAATCAATCAATTTGTTTCATTACTTCTGAAGAAATTGTAAAAGATTATCTTTTCCGATTTATATTGTCCCTTTTCTTTATTTTCGTAGTTCTACAAATATTTCGAATAAAATATTTTGAAATAATTTTCCTGAAAGTTTTTATTTCTGATTTTTCTTCCATTAACTTATTTAAATCTTAAAAAATATTTTATAATTTTATAAATTTAATTTTAATTTTAATTAGTAAACATTTCCACTAATTTTTTGCAATATTGAACTATTTAATTTAGTTTTTTTTTACCTTTTTGATTAAATTTTTAGTGAAAGGTTAATAAAAATTAGTTGAAATTTAATTTTAGTTATCACTTGGAATTTTTAGTCAAATTTTTAAAATTTTTTATGAGTTTTACTTTTTATGAATTTTTAGTTTTTAGTTCTTACGTATAATTTTGGTTTTTTTGTTTTATTATTGGTTATTAAAATATTAACATAAATATATTAAAAATATTTTTATATTTATTATCACTTCAACGGACTCTGTTTTTCTAACTTATGATTTATTGAAAATTTATGTAAAACTATTAATTAATAAAAAACTTTTTATTACTTACATATTTTTACTAGATAAACGTTTGACGAGTTTTTGACTTATATAAAACTTTCCCTTGTGTTTTTCTCCATCGATAGAACCTTTTTCAGACTTTATTCTTATTTATTCCTGAAAGCAAAAAAAAATGCAATTACAATTGATTTCAATAAATTTTGAAAAGTTAAGATAAGTACAATTTTGTATGAAATTTCAATGAAATCGTTTCACGTAAAATGTTAAAAATATTTTTAAATTTTTTGCTAAATTATATAGTTACCTTCTCGTGCTTTTTCTTTAAAGACTCCAGCTTTTTTTCAAGTTCGGTTTTCTTTTCTTTGACAAGTTTGTTCTCCATCAACTTTTCCAAACATTCTGCCACAATTTCCTCACTCACTGTAAAAACAGAAATTTAAATGCATTAAAACTTTTGAAAATTTGTATAGATATACATATTAAAAATACATTTTAATAAAACTAAAAACAATAAATCATCTTTTAGATTGTTAATTCCTCAAAGTTGAATTTCCAAAAGTAAATATAAATAATCTAGTAATCTGTTCTTAACCTCTACTTTTTTACCATTTTTTAAAATCCCTGAAAGTATTTATTGTTTAATAAAGTTTAAAAACTTATATTTAAAAAAATATAAAATTTGAATTATTTAACTATATTTCAAAACTATTTTATCTAATAATGTAACTGCTCTAATTTCAATATTATAAATAAAAACCCTACAAGTTTAAAGCTTCTTGAAAAAGAATTTTTGTGGCAAACTATTACTATATCTATTATAAATTAAATATTATTAATTAATTTAATTAATATTAATAAGTGGTAAACCGTAAAAGAAAATATATTTTTAAAGCTCTTTGTTTAATTATAAATTTATGATTTAGAATGAAAACATTGTTGGGTATTTTATTAACATAGTTATTTCAAAAATCGAAATCATAGAGAACGTAATAAAACTTTCAGCAAAAAAAGTTTAATGTTGAATGCATATTTCTATAAAATATAAAAATAATTTACGGCTTATCTTCTGAGATATGATTATTTGAAAGTCACTATTTTTACACAGGTATAGGTTAAAATACATCTTTTAGGTGACAATTTTTTTAATATCCAATAGATAAATCATACGCATCAAGTCGCAAAATTAGATTTCAATAATTAAAAGTTTGTAGATTACATAAATTTAAATTTTAACTTATTTTACCGCAAGATAAGAAAGTAAAATTAAATAAATAATTAAAATTTTCAAGTTTTATTTTTGTTTTATCGAAAGTTTATACATATGGCAACATCGCTTTTCTACTGACTCAGAAATTATTTTAAAATTTTCATTTTTAACCTCTTTGTTTGACATTTGTAAATATTTAATGTTTACTATTAGTACAAAACAATTGAAAGTAATTTTGAAGTTAACCTCTTTAAAAAGCAACGTTGCCATGATATTAAGGGTGATTGTCAAATTGCGGGAAAACTTGAAATCCCAGTTAAATAAAATAGTTATAAATTATCTTTTCACTTTTACTTTCTTTGCTAAAAGTTTTGCTTTTTTATGTTTATAATGGGGCTAATTTAGTTTTAATTTTATAATATACCTATTTTTTTATTTTAATACGAAAACACTTCAAACGTCATTACCGTACATGTCCAGCATACACTTTTAGTACTTTAAAATTTATTATCTTCTCATTGTTTAAAGAATATGGCTAAAACAATTATTGGATCACATTAGAGATATGTTAAGGTATTAAATAAAATATTTGAAATTGTTGCAAAGGAAGCAATTTTAATAAAAAAAAAAATTGTTTAAATGTGTCCCACAATTTCTTCATGTTATGAACGTCATTACCGTACGCTACTTTTTCTTTAAAATATAAATAGTCAAAAGAAAATAACAATTACCCACAAAACAAGCATACAAAATGACTCAAAAATACTGTAAAGTTATTATTAAAAAGCTTATTATTTTTTTGTAATTAAATAATAAAGTTGGAAATTCAATTTTGACAGCATAAAAAGTCATTACCGTACGTACTTAAAAAACCATTTCTAATTATTTTTAGTACAGAACCAGTATCAGTAAAAGTTAACCGTAATATTAACTTTCACTTATAGTAACTTCAATATTGTAAAGTTAAGTCTCAGTGGTTTTGTTGAAATCATTACCGTACGTTAGTACGGAATAACAGTTTTGCGCATGCGCGTGGCTATTCGTCTGGAACGTCGGGAATTTAAAAGTTAACATAACCTCTAAAAATGTTTATTTTGATGGTTGTATAATCTTTATTCGTTTTAAAAATAATTATATTTAATAAAGATAATAGTAATAGAAACTTCAGAGATGACTTAATTGTAACAACTTTTTACATTTTCTAATTTTCTGGTAACTTGTTTAATATTATTTAAAATTTTTCCCGCTTTTCCAATCTTGATTTAACCTCAAATCTTACTCCTCATTTCAATAATAAATACTGCATTTATTTCTTGCTTTTAAAACTGCCCCTTCCAAAATTATTCATTTTAGGAGTGATAGAATAGATTTTTATTAATATTTATCGCATTATTTATCATAATCAAATTTCCACTTTTCAGCTAAAAGAGTTTTCCTTTATTTTGACAATCACCCTATAAACTATATAAAAATTACATCTGTAATCAAATAAGATTTATTTTTCACACTTATTTTTATTTAATTAATTTTTCATGTTGAAAGTTTATCATTCAAGTTTAAAAGATGTTTCTAATATTTATTGACTAAATCTAAATGTAGATCTAATTAGCTTTTCATCCAAAAAATCAATTTGACTAGCAACGTTGGCTTATAACTACGTTAAACTGAGTAGTAAACAATTTATCCGATAGATGGTGCGACTCAACTTTCCTCGCAAGCGAATTCGATATTTTATGTATTAAAAGCCAGAGTCTGAGACTTGTTTAATCATTACCTACTAGTCACTTCTAGTCAATCAGTTAAAACTGATTTAAATTAGAATACAATTAGTACATAGTTTATTAGTTTTAGTGTAACTCTGCAACTGTTTTGGTACAACGCAAACTAATTTTTGCCTGGTTTCACAACCAGAATAAACAACATTTAAACAAAAATTTTTATTTCAGGAAATTGAACAAGCTGTTTTAAAATATTGGTTTGGCTTAAGGAGGAATCGGACAAACAATTGGAACAAAAGTTTGTCCAAATGAATAATTTTGATTTTTGATATAGAAAACACATAAGTTAGTGTAATTTTTTTCAGGGGAAGTGTAGACACTTGTAGTTTTTACAAAATGAGCCGTTAAAAATTGCAATTTGATGAAAATTAAAAAAAATTGACATGAAAAACGATTATTCAATTTGAGGTTCAAATTAACCCAAATTGAATAATCGTTTTTCATGTCAATTTTTTTTAATTTTCATCAAATTGCAATTTTTAACGGCTCATTTTGTAAAAACTACAAGTGTCCACACTTCCCCTGAAAAAAATTACACTAACTTATGTGTTTTCTATATCAAAAATCAAAATTATTCATTTGGACTAACTTTTGTTCCGATTATTTGTCCGATTCCTCCTTAACACAATATTTTTAAAAAAAGTGTTCCTCGCCGACAATTATAGAAATACTTAAAAATATAGGGGAGAGGGCCCCAAGTTGGACACCCTATCGATTTATTGATGTAGAATCCAAACCGAATAAAATATATTAAAATGTTTTATACCGGATGAAAGTACAATTTATAAGGTAACTTATGGCTACAGAGATAAAATTTTATTTTGAACATAAACATTTTTTAAAGCATTTTTTCTAATTGTTAAAATTTGCGGTCTAAAAAAAAGTGGCCCCAAGATGGACACCTTCTTAAAAGTCTCTGAAAATGGTAGTAAATAAAAAATTAACATCGTGTAACAATTCTTGAACTAAGTTTTAATCATTTTACGGAATTTATCAAGAAATAAAATTTCTAAAAACTTCAATTTAATAGCTTAACAGTAAAAAGTAATAAAATATCGAAAAATATCAATATAATAAATTCTCTAAGGATAAAATCACATTTTATGGTGGAAAATAAAAAATTTTAATTATTTGGCTCAAAAAATTATTGAAAAAAGTATAAAATCGAAAATATGCAAAAAAAATACATTGAGATTTTAGGCCTGTCCATCTTAGGGTACATGACACCATTTTTTAATCCCCAGTAAAAATATATATATGAATACTGAATTAGTAAAATCATTTTAGAATATTATTATACGATAAATAAAGAATATTATAACGTTCAGTACTCATTCTAAATCATAAATTTAAATAACTTTACCAACTTGAGAAAACACTGTTACAAAACTTTTTTAGACACAAAATTACGTGGTATGTGTAGAAGAAAAACCAACTGGTTTTTTTTCTTCAAATGTGCATCAAAATGTTCGTCTATACAAACAACAAAACATTTATACGAAATGTCCATCTTGGGGCCCTGTCCATCTTGGGGCCCACTCCCCTACTGTGATCCATCACACAAAATTTAAAAGTTTAGACAAAGAGACAATTTTTTAAAGAAATAAAAATCAAATTCTGACTCAAACTGATTTTTTTTTAAATGGTTCAACTGAACTTACAAAATTTGGTGAGAAATAAATTTAAATTATGTTTTTATTTAATAATTTATAGTCTGTTAAAAACCTTATTCAAATTTGACGTTATGGTTTTACTATTGAAATCAGGTTTAATTGAAATTTTAAACTTTATTCAGATTAAAATTTGAATTTGTGAAAAATTGGATTAAATGAAGTTTTCATGAGATGAAATTGAAGTGAATCAAAAGTGTGAATGAAAAAATAGTGAAAAAGAAGAAAATTACAAAATTTTAGGTACATATTCGTGATTTTTTGGAATTAAAATAAAGAAATGAATAAGATTTCCGGGTCTTTTTAAGAATTGTCAGATATTTTTGCAAATTTAGAGTCTCCTGGATCGCTAGTAAGCTTACATAAAAATTCCATGATATTTAAATTCTTTTCCGACACTTTAAACCCGCCATTTCGAACAATTTTATTATTTTGCTTCCTCATAGAGGAAGCTTTGTGATCGTTAAAATTTTCGATTTTCCAAAAATAGTCTAAATCGACTTATTTTTATCTAAAAAGCGAAAATTTTTATTCCTAGGCAAATGTCCTGATGTATGTGTGTGTGTGTGTGTGTGTGTGTGTGTGTGTGTGTGTGTAGAGTTTTTTGTAAACAAGATATCTTGAGAACGCTTAAACGGATTCCAATAAAATTTGGATGACTTATTAAGCTCATGAATATCTAAATTTGGACACAAGGATTTATGAAAATACCCAACCAAATTTTTTTGAGCATCTTTTTTCATCGAAAAACATCGTTTTTTGCAAAAAAATTTTTTTGTGCTAAAAATACAACTTAATTAATACAAATATCATATTCCTTATCTCAAAACGAATCGATTGACCTATATAACTTTTATAATTGATCAAGAATTCGTAAAATAATTCATATTTTTACATTTTTTGCATTTAAAATTCTTCATTTTTAACTAACTTCCCCAATTAACTTATATATTATTAATTTCTTGCTTCCTCTATGAGGAAGCAAATTATTTTGCTTACTTGTTTTATCAGTTTTCATAAGAATCTAAATTATATAATATGAGATTCAGGTGATACAACTAAGCAGGGTGTCAAAATATTTTTGAAAAAACTTTTTTAAACTTTCTAAAGTCGAAAATAAATTATATCAAGATCCACTTCTTAATAATTGAAACAAGAACTAAATTTTAAACTGAAGAAAATAATTGAATTTGAAGAAATGAGTTGAAAAAATAAAAGACATAAATTAAAATTGAAGAAAAGGTGCAAAATGAAAAATGTAATCAAAATTTAAAGAAAATAATTTAAAAATGAGAAAAAAATTGCAAATGTAGGACAATAATAATTGATAAATTAATAGACTTAACATTGAGGAATATAATTAAAAAATTAAAGGAGGGTGTCTACTAATTTTGTCCCACAAAATTCCCGGTCATTTCCCGATTTTTGTTCCTATTTTTCCCGGTTTTTCTCTTGTTAACTTAAAATTTATTTTAAGTATAAATAGACCTACAAATGTCTACAAAAATTAAAGATTGATAGACAGTTAATAATTGAAGAAAATAATTGAAATTCAAAGAAAATAATTGAAAATTGAAGAATTAAATATGAAACTTTACAAAAAATAATAATTAAGAATTAAAAGAAACAATTAATATTAAAAAGAAATAATTAATAATGGAAAGAAATAATTAAACAATGACAAAGATATTTCACAATTAGAAACAAAATAAAAAACAAAGTAAATATTAATCTACAATTGAACAATAATTGAAAAAATTGAACAATGGTTATTAAATTCAAAGAATATAATTGAAAATTGGTCAACTAGATAGAAAATAAAAAAATAATTGAAAATTTAAGTTATTAATTCGAAATTGAAGAAATAAATTGAAAATTAAATAATGAAATTGAAATCGGAAAAGCACAGAATTCCTGAATATTAAAAAAAATAATTGAAAATTGAGAAATAAAATTGAAATTCGAATACAATAATTGAGAATTAAAGAAAATTACTGAACAATTGGATTCAAAAAAGAAGAAAATTTATAATTAAAAATAAAAGGGAAATTGCCAGGAACTATTTAATATTGAAGAAAACATTAAAAATTGAAGAATAGAATTGTTATTTTAAGAAATTAATTGAAAATTGAAAAAAATAATTAAACAATTGAACAATTAAATTAAAAATAGAAGAAAACTATTGAAAATAGAAGGAGGTTTTTAAACCTGAAATAAATAACTGATAATTGAAAAAAGTCGAGATTACTGAATATTAAAACAAACAATTAAAAATTGAACAAAATAATTGAAAATTGAAGAAAATAATTAAACATTGAAGAAAGTACTTAAAAATTAAAGACAATATTTGAAAACAGCAGAAAAATTTAGAAATCGACGGAAATAATTGCGCATTGATGAAAATAATTTAAGAATTATCAATTTAAATAAAAATTGAAAGAAAAACATAATTTAAAAAAGCTGAGAATTGTTAAATATTGAAGAAAATTGAGAAGAAATTGAAAATTGAAAGAAATTGAGAAATTAAAAGAAATATGGAAAAATAATTGAAAATTGAAGAAAATAATTGAAATTTAAGAAAAAAAAAATGGTAATTGAAGAAAATAAATGAGAATTTGAAAAAATTATTGTAAAAAACCTAAAGGTTATTGAATATTGAAAAAAACAATTGAATATTAAAGAATGGAATTGAATGTCGAAAATTATAATTGAGAATTAAAGAAAATAATTCAAAAATTGAACAATGGGATTGAAAGTAAAAGAAAATAAAAGAAAATGTAAGTGATAATTGAAGAAAAAAGAAATTGACTAACTCAGGAATTATAGAATTTGGAGAAAACAATAAAAAATGAAGAATGTAATTCTAATTTGAAGAAATTAATTAAAAATTGTAGAACATAGTTTGAAATTGAAGAAAATGTGATTTCATGAAAATTGTTGAATAATAATTGATAAATTGAATTGAAGTTTCAAAAACATAATTAATAATTGAAAAAAAATAATGAAAAATGCCGAATATTATTGATTATAGAAGAAAATAATTGAAAATTGGAGGAGTTATTGAGTTGTGAAATAAATAAATGATAATTGAAAAAATAGTTGAAAAAAGCCGAGAATTATTTAATATTAAATTAAATAATTCAAAATTGATGGAAATAATTTATATACGAAGAAAATAATTAAAAATTGATGAAAATAATTAAAAATTGAAGAAAATTGTTTAAAATTGAATCAAATAATTGACAATTGAAAAAAATAATTTAGAGCTGAAGAAAATAATTAAAAATTGATTAAAATAATTGAAAATCGTAGATAGTATTTCAGAATAAAAGAAATTAATTAGAAATTTATGAAAATAATTGAAAATTGAAGAAAATAATTGGCAATTGAAGAAAATAGTAGAAAATCGAAGAAAATAATTGAGAAATGAAGACATAATTTGAAATTAATGAAAATAATTCAAATTTGAGGAAAATAATTGAGAATTGTAGAAAATAATTGGAAATTGAAGAAAATAATTGAAAATTGAAAAAAATAATTGTCAGTTGAAGAAAATATTGTGAATTTTTGAAAATAGTTGTATAATTGAAGAATTGAATTGAAGCTTCAAGAACGTGATCGTTAATTGAAAAAAAAAAATATTGAAAAAAGCCGAGAATTATTTATTGAATATCGAAGAAAATAGTTGAAATTTGATGAAAATAATTGATAATTGAAAACACACAATAGAATTGCCCATAACTATATAAACTATTATGCAATGTACGGTCTAATAAAAAAACTGAAGTTCTGTCTACATTTTTTTATAATAATTTGACTTTTTCATGTTTAATGTCTTTCATTGTTTCTGCGGTATTGTTAGCGTTAAGAAAAAAAGATTGTAGACAAATATCTATATTTCATGAGAATATATTATATTATATTTTTAATGTATATTTTTTATTTTTCAATTGCATAATTGTCGCATAATTACTCAAAATTTAAATGCATAATTTTAGGAAAATTGAACTAAAAATATTTTTATAAAGTTACGCTTAAAAGAAGTTCAACAATAAATTTAGAAAAATAAAGAAAATCTAAAAATTTTATGAAAGAATATGTAGGTTCGCAAAAAAAAACACAAGATATAAAAACAAAATTAATAAATTTACAAAAAATTCATAAATTTTATGATTTTGTAAACATTTACTCGCTATTTGTAAATTTCTTTTATTTTCTTTACATTTTGTTTATTGTTTTGCAAATTTATTTAAAATTGTTCATAAAATTTCTAGACGCTATAATTAAAAAACAAAAATTTTATTGTAATATTTTGAGATTATGTCAATGGAGAGAATCTTCTTTACAAAATGCACCGTGAGAGCTAAATCTAAATAAAAATTTAAAAGTAGCCACAAAATAACAATTCCAGAATGTAAAAATAATATATATAAATTTTAAATAATTATTATTTGATAATAAATTTTTCCCCATTCTAATTTATTCTGATAAATCCCCAACTCAATCTTTTATAGTTTAGTAAAATCAATTTAAGAAATATTTTAATTTAGTGAAAATAACGGAAAGAAGGTCCTTTATAAAATGTATGATATAGGAAAATAATTTTATTACTTATTATTATAAATAATTTTAATAATAATAGATTAGTTGAATTTTGGTTTTTTTAAAAGTATTTTACAAGCGAAAATAAAATCTTCTATCCGTTCTAGAGATAGACCGGATTTTTCAAAATTTGGCGAAATTCAGTTTAATAATATTTTTATTTGGCGTCAAAACCACTATCTAGTTTGAGGTTAGGTTATGTAAATGGAGAGAATCTTCTTAATAAATAAATAAATAGAAGTTTACAGTGAGAGCCATATCTGAATAAATATTTCAAAATAGACTCAAAATAACTATTTGAGAATATTGAAATTTCCTAAAATAAAATTTTGTTTAAATGTCAGTAATTCTGGTTGTGAAACCAGGCAAAAATTAGTTTGCGTTGTACAAAACTTGTTGCGAAATACACTATTATACAAACTATAACTAACTATGCTAATTACAAGCTATTTTAAATCAGTTTAAACTGATCGACTAGTAGCTAGTAACTCAACAACTCGCACATGCTGCCTTTTAATACAAATAATACTCAACTCTCTTGTGAGATAGGACGTGTCGCACCATCTGGCGGATATACTGTTCACTACAATTCGTATTTGTTAAATTACTCAGTAATGTTTTCACTCTAATTAAAAAATTTAGGTATAATAATTTCAAAAATAAGATTCATTTTTATAACAATTTTAAAAACAAATAATGTTTAAAAGTTATAGAATCTAGAAATAATATCAAAGAGTAAATAAATTTGCGAACAAATGGTTAAAATGTACAAAAAAAAAAAAAAAAATGAAAGTAAAGGAAAACAATTTGATTATTAAAAAAGTGTAACACAATAATAAAGAAAAATTTCTACAAATTAAAAAAATAACTAGACTTTTTCACTCCAAAGTGAAAATAAAGAGTCAGAAATTAAAAAAAAAACTATTAAATGAAGTAAATGAAAATGAAAAAATACAAAGAAATGTGTGAGAAATATAGGTAAACCATTTTTTAAAAATTAATACTAAATCAAAAAGTAGCTTTAAAATGAAAAAAGTTAATAGGAAATTTCTAAATAACTAGAAAATAAGAAAAATAACCATAATTTGATTAAAGAAATTTAGAAATTAAAAGAAATGTCTAGAAAAAAAACAATTACAGAAACTAGGAAACTTCAAAATAACTAGAAAATAACAAAATATGCATAAATAAAATAAAAAACTAGAAATGTAAAGAAATTCCTAAACAAAGAAAAAATAAATGACTAGGATTCCAGATTAATAACTAGAAGTGAAAGAAAATCATTTAAAGAGAAAGAAATCTTAAAAAAGAAAAACAAGTAGAAAAAGAAGGAAAATTATTTTTAAAAGTAATAAAATCTACTAGTAAACTATGATTATTACTAGAAGTTAAAAAAAACTTTTATAATTACTGAAAGTTCAAAAAACTAAAAAATATAAATTTAAATTTAAAAGATTAAATTTATCATTATATATTACTTATTTTTCTACTTTTATTATAAAAGGCAATTAATGTTAGATATTAGATACATAAAATAAAAAGTCATAAATGATTTATAATTAATTTAAAAATATACATTTTTTAAAACTTAACATATTTAAAACAGACAGAAATAATTAATTAAGCAAATAAATTTCAGATTAAAGAATTAAATTGAAGATTAAAGAAGGAATGATTTTGCAATTAAAAAAAAATTATTTCTTTAATTTTTTTAATCTTGTGGATTATTATTATAGATAGACAAAAAATAACCGTTTTGCACAATTTCGTGAATTTTATGTGGCTTTTTCTGTAATTCTCAACAGTTTTCAATATACAATTATTCTCTTTAAATTTTATAATTATTCTTTAATTGTTTTTAATTATTTTGTTCTGTTGTCGATTATTCTGACCATTTTTCGAACTTTTCTTTTAATTGTCAATTTTTTTCCTCATTTCTCAATTATTTTCTTTAATATTTAATTATTTTCTTCAATTTTCAATTACATTACTCGTTATTCAATTATTTTATTCAAAATTCAATAATTCTCGCATTTTCTCAATTATCAACTATTTTCTTGAAATTTCAATACAATTCTTTAATATCCAATTGATTTCTTTAATTTTCATTTATATTCTACAAGTTTTTCCATTATTTCCATCAGTTTTCAATTAAAAATTTATTATTCTCCTTCAATTTTATGATTATTCATTAATTTTAAATATTTTTTTGTTCGAATGTTGATTATTGTCACCATTTTTGAATTATGTTTTCAATTATTAATTATTTTTTTTAGTAGTTAATTATTTCCATCAATATTTAATTATTTTCGTCATATTGTAATTTTTCTTTTAATTATCAATGATTTTCTTGAAATTTCCATTTAATTCTTTAATTTCCAATTTATCTCTTCAGTTTTTAATTATTTTCTTCAATTCTCAAATATTTTCTTTAATTTTCAATTATTTTTATCGATTTTCAATTAATTCCTCAATATTGAATAATTCTCGTATTTTATCACTTTTTTTCACTCATAAACTTATCATAACACTTGTTTTAAAATTTCAATTCAATTATTCAATTCTAGAACTATTCTCTTTAATTCTCAGTTATTTTCTTCATATTTCAATTCCATTCTTCAATTTTAAATTGCTTTCTTCAATTATCAATAATTTTTTTCTTTTTTAATTATTTTTTTCGTTTTTTAATCAAGTTGTTAAATGTGCCAATTATTTCCAACAATTATTCCTATAATTTTCTTAACTTTTCAATTTGCAATTATTTTCTGTAAATTTAATATTTCTTGTTTAATTTTTTTTCTGTTGTTTATTAATCTAGTCATTTTTTGAATTTTGTTTTTAATTGACAATTGTTTTCGTAATTTTTTACATATTTTCTTCAATTATCAATAATTTTTTCTTTTTTAATTATTTTTTTCGTTTTTTAATCAAGTTGTTAAATGTGCCAATTATTTTCAACAATTATTCCTATAATTTTCTTAACTTTTCAATTTGCAATTCTGTAAATTTAATATTTCTTGTTTAATTTTTTTTCGGTTGTTTATTAATCTAGTCATTTTTTGAATTTTGTTTTTAATTGACAATTTTTTTCGTAATTGTTTACATATTTTCTTCAATTTTCAATTATTATCTTAAAACTTTATAATTATTGTTTGATTTTTTAAATTATTTTATTGAGTTGTGTATTAATTGCTAAGCCATTTTTTGAATTTTTTTTTCAATTGACAATTATTTTCGTCATTTTGTATTTTTGTTTTCAAATTTTAATTTAATTCTTAAATTTTCAATTCATTTCCTCACTTTTCTGGTTATTTTCTTCAATTTCAATTATTTTTTTCGATTTTCAATCCAGTTGTTCAATTTACAATTATTTCCAACAGTTATTCCTATAAAAAAATTCCATTCTTCAATTTTTAATTGCTTTCTTTAATTTTCAATTATTTTATTCAATTTTGATTCTTTTTCTCAATTTTCAATCCAGTTGTTAAATGTGCAATTATTTTCAATTATTTTCTGTAATTTTAAATACAATTGTTCAATATTTTTTTCAATTTTTAATTCCATTCTTCAATTTTTATTTCAATTCTTTAGTTTTCAATTGTTTTCTTCTATATTCATTAATTCTCAGCTTTTTTCAATTCCTTTTTTTTTAATTTTTAAGTATATTCTATAAATTTCAATTCCATTCCTCAATTTCTAATTGTTTTCTTCAATTTTCAATCAAGTTTTTCAATTTTATTTTATTTTATTTTTTATTTATAATTCAGTTGTTAAATGTTTGATTATTTCCAACAATTATTAATTCTATAAGTTTCTTTATTATTTATTTTTCAATTTACAATTATTTTCTTTAAATTTAATATTTTTTGTTTAATTCTTTAAATTATATTGTTCAGTTGTTTATTAATCTAGTCATTTTTTTTATTTTGTTTTCAATTGATAATTATTTACGTCTTTTTTCACATATTTTCTTCAAACTTTTTATTTATTCTCATCATTTTTCAACTATTTCCTTCAATTATTAACTATTTTCCGCAATTTTCAATCATTTCCTACAATTTTTTCAATTTTTAATTATTATCTTAAAATTTTATAACTATTCTTGAAATTTTTAAACTATTTTGTTCTGTTATGTATTAATAAGTCTACTTTTATTTGATTTAAATTTTGTAAAATATAATGAAACTGTCTAATTTGGTTTTATTTAAACGCAGGTGGTTTTACCGGAGCTTGCTTCCATTCGAATAGCTGCCTACGAAGAGTCTGGGAAGATGATAGGTCATCGGGTGCTACCTGTGGTTGGCCTCTGTCCAGGATTTCGACACGTGGCTCTCAGAAACGAGTGTGGACAACCTCTGCCTTTGGCGAGTTTATTTTTACACGTCATCGTCAAGGATTATGTACCTGATGGTCTCAGCGACTTTGCAGAAGCTCTGGCCAATCCTATCAAATACCAAAGCGAACTGGAAAAACGTGAAAAGCAGCTGGCTGTTTTAACTGACGACATGGAGGAACCCACCGATGGAGAAGAAGAGGTCAGTTCACCTTAAAATTCATGGGAAGCCGACATTTTCACCAAAACTCAATTTACAGAATGTGTAAAAGACCGAAATTTATTTATCCGAATATTTAAATTCCCGAAACTTCGTTTGTCAGAATATTTAACTTCCCGAAACTTTATTTGTTGGAATATTCAACTTTTTGAATATGCATTTTCCAGAAATGGTATTTAGCAGACTTAATTTTTGTCCGAATACTTGAAAAACCAAAACTCTGTCAGAATATTCACCTTTCCAAAAATGCATTTGGCAGAAATTTAATTCCCGAAATTGAATTTTTCAGATTATTTAATATCCCAAATATGAATTTGTCAGATTTTGTATTTATCAGACTTACCGTTTGTTTAAATATTTAATTTCTCAGAAGAAATATATATTCGCGAATTTAAACATTTTGACAGATGAAAATTCGAGAGATTAAATATTCCGACAAATGGTAAATCTGATGAATACAGTTTCTAAAAAATGCAAAATCAAAAAATAAAATATTCTGAGAAATGAAGTTTCGAGAAATTAAATATTCGGATAAATAAATTTCGGTCTATTACACTTTCTGTAAATTGAGTTTTGGTAAAATGTCGGCTTCCCAAATTCATTTAATAAAAGTTTTTCATTCAAAACAATTTCAATTCCACTTGGAAAAACTTTTAATATTAAACGAGGGCTTAATAACTCAAAAAATCGAGTGTACAGATACTTTTTACTTAAAAATAATTCACGATATTCAACGATAATACAGCATCTAAAACAACCGGAAAAGTCACGGATTTTTGATAAATATCCAAAATATTTTTACTAAAGTTATTAAATTGCTAGCAAAAAATGTTTCGTTTTTCATTGACTGAGATAGTTTAAATACAAAAAATAAACTGTGAACTTATTTAGATTAAATTAATTATATATCAGATAAAATTTTAGGAATTAATTTGTATTTATCAAAATTTGTTACAAATTACTAAATAGAAAAAAATTTTAAGAGATTTCATTCCTGTTTTAAAAATACAAATTTTTATAGTACATATGTTACAAAAAGTTAAAAATTTTATTTTTATTAGCTTTTTGAACAAAATATATTTAAGCTTCTAAACAAACTTAATTCATTCTTAACTTCTTAAAGTTCTTAAAGTTTCTATCAATATAAATTTTCATTTTTCCAAATTAAAAAATTCCCAACTTCTATCGGTTCAAATTTAAATTATTTTAAACTTGAATTTATCAGAATTGCAATATAATCAAAGTTTTTAGATTTAGAACTCATTTTTATTTTAATTCCTAATGGTGGGAACAATTATTTCAATCTTCTACCTTTAAGAATTAAATTAAAAATTTTAAACTTTATTTTAATAATACGAATTTAAATTTCTTCAAAACTTTAATTAGTATTAACTATAAACTATTCAAATTTCAATAATAATACACTTGAATTGTTTAAAATTTTTAATGATCCTAATTTCAAACCTACAATTTAATTAGAAATTAAATAAGTTTAATAATTTACCACGCAATAACAATTTTTGAGATAAAAAATACAACATTTATTTGGAGAAATTTAGTTTGGTACGTATTTTTATTTAAAATAGCACAAGAAAATCTTAAATTAAAAAAAAAGAAAATTATTAAAAGAGGAATAAATTATAAAAAAAGGCACTTAAAAGCTCTAAACAATATTAGAAAACGGTGCTCGATTCTTTCCAATGATATAAAGTGTTTTGAATCTTTATTAAAATCGGTAAAGTAAATTTAAATAAGACGCGTTTATAATTTAATACATTATTTTTAAAAATGAAATAATTATTTCTTAATAAATCTAAAATTTAGATTCAGGAGGATTAGAAAATAATTAATAATTAGAGGATACTTAATTTAAATGTATTTATAGCATTAAAATTTAAAAATCAGGCGAATTCTGCAAAAAAAAAAAAATTTAAAAACTTGGAAATGAAATTGTTTCTATTTTTTTTCTAAAAAGCGCAGTTTTTGATGTAAGTCGCAGAGAAATAAAAACACCCACACAAACGTGTCCTTAAAAAATGATTATTGATTATTGATTTTCTAGGGTTTAGAATGTTTCAGAAATCTCAATCAGTAAAAATCGGAAGACCCAGAAAATCAATAATTGAAACTGAAAAATGATTAGAAAATGAAAATGAAAATAAAAAATTGAAGAAAATATATTGAAAATAGATAAAACGACAAGAAGTATAAACGATAGAAAAAAATTATAAAATGCAAAAAATGAATGAAAAATTAATTTAAAAAGAAAACTAGTTAAAAATGAAGAAAACTGAAAAAAAATGAATGAAAAAGAGAAAATTTTGATAGACCGAAGAAACTAAAGGATAAATAAAAAACAATAACAAAAGTCGAAAAATATTATTAATTGAAGAAAAATGTAGATAAAATGAAGAAAATCCCTTAGAGAAAAAAAACGGCCAAAGCCAATTTTTTTTAATGATTTGGAAAATCTTAGAACATTACACCTTTTAATAAATGCTTTAATTTTATTATAATTTTTCAATTTCTTACAAAATTTTTCACATTTTGAAACTGCTTTTGTTTTTCTTTATTATCTCAAAAATTTAATTACAGTATTTTTTCTTCATGTGTTCATAATTTCTTAATCTTTTATTTTATTTTTAAATTTGGAAATTATTTTGTTCTCGAAACAGTTTAATTTTGGACTTATAATGTATTATTTGTTCAAGTTTATTTCATATTTTAGCTACATTTTTCAAATAGTTTGTTGAATTTTTGAAATCATTTATTAATGATTTTCCTCTTCTTTTCTATTATTCCTTTTTTAAAATAAATTTTAACTAAATTTTTTTCTTTATCTCATTTTTAGGCAACTTGTTTAAATTTATTTCAAGAATGTTTGTCATTATAACCATTAGTAAAATTTCCGCGTTTTTATACTGATTTGCTTCTTCATTTCTATACTTTTTAAAAAATGTTTTCATGATTTTATTAGTTTGAATTCCTAATAAACAAACAGGGAACCGGGAATTTCTTCGCGGATCTAAAAATTCTGAGAAATTTGAGAGACAATCAATTTTTTTTCATATATCACATATCTATAATAATAATAATAATAATCCGCAAGTTCTTTTGTTCCTTTATTCATTTTTTGTCTGTTCAACATACAATTATTCTCTTTAAATTTTATAATTATTCTTTCAATTATTAACTATTTTCTTTAAATTTGAATTTAATTCTTTAATCTTCAATTTATTTCTTTAATTTTCAATTATTTTCTTTAATTCTCAATTATTTTCTTCAATTTTCAATTTCATTATTCGTTTTTCAATTGTTTTATTCAATATTTAATAATTCTCCAATTTTCTCAATTATCAATTATTTTCTTGAAATTTCAATACCTTCAATTTCTATTTGATTTCTTTAATTTTAATTAATTTTTCATAATTTCCATAATTTTCATCAGTTTTCAATTGACAATTTATTAGAATTTAAAATCTCCTAGAATTTTATGTTTATTTATTATTTTAAAACATTCTTTTGTTCAAATGCCGATTATTCTCACTATTTTTGGAATTTTTGTTTCAATTGTTAATAATGTTTTTTAATAGCTAATTATTTTCATCAACATTTAATTATTTTCGTCATATTGTAATTTTTCTTTTAATTATCAATTATTTTCTTGAAATTTCCGTTTAATTCTTTAATCTCCAATTCACTTCTTCAATTTTTAATTATTTTCCTCAATTCTCAAATATTTTCTTTAATTTTTAATTATTTTTATCAATTTCAATTATTTTATTCAATATTCAATACTTAATTCTCGCCTTTTTTAATTCTTTTTTTTTCAATTTTTATGCATTAAGTTTCAATTACATTTTTCATTTGTTAATTGCTTTTTTCAATTTTCAATTAGTTTTTTCAATTTTACTTATTTTTTATTCTATTAATCTAGTCATTTTTCAACTATTTCCTTCAATTATTAATTATTTTCTGTAAATTTCAATTATTTCCTACAATTTTTTCAATTTTCAATTATCTTACAATTTTATAATTAATCTTTGATTTTTTAAATTATTTTGTTCTCGCCTTTTTTAATTCTTTTTTTTTCAATTTTTATGCATTAAGTTTCAATTACATTTTTCATTTGTTAATTGCTTTTTTCAATTTTCAATTATTTTTTTCAATTTAAATTATTTTTTTTCGATTTTCAAACCAGTTGTTCAATTTGCAATTATTTCCAACAGCTATTCCTATAATTTTTCAACTATTTTGTTTAAATTTAATATTTATTGTTTACTTTTCAAACTATTCTTTTTTTTTTATGTAGCCATTTTTCGAATTTTGTTTTCAACTGTCGATTATTTTTGTCATTTTTCAGATACCTATATTCCTTAATTTCGTAATTTCCATTATTTGACTTTGCAAAAATTTATAGTTTTAAATAACCGTTCAATTAATTAAATTGACATTAATTATAATTAATAAGGTTATAAGAATGTGTAAATGTTAAATTTAAGTACAAAGTTGTATTTTAAATATAAAGGCGAATTTCGCAAAATTAAAAATACTGTTTTAATTGTTAGAATATTTTGTGACCGTAAAATCCAAAAAATTGATCGGGAATTTAATTAAATAAAAAAAGTGGCCAAAGTAAAAAGTGACCGTGAATAAAGTAAGATTTAAAGAATCTGTAAAATTGCTGGTCTGGGAAAAATCAGAGAATTTTGAAAATTTAATTTTGCGGCCACCTTGTTTTCATGATTTTATCTGAAATTGTCTAAGATTTTTTCACTTTTTCCAAGTTGTTTTTATATTTTCGTAGCTTCTTTCAATTTTAACCTAGACTTTCAGGTGTTTCAGCTCAAAATAACTTTTCAATTTACATCTCAGTTTACACAGAAAATATATTGAAAATAATTGTTTGAACTTGTATATTCTGGTTAAAAATATGTACACGAACATAAACTACATTTTTACTGAAAAATTATTTTTCTTTAAGACTTGAAATGAAGTAATACATCATTTTTCATATTTAAGCCTACATTTAAAGGCGATCAAGGGTTTCATAACAAACAAAACAGTCTTTGACAATATGTTTAGAACACAGAAAGTCGATAATATAGAATATAATTTTTGTTCATAAAATATCTTGTTTAAAAAAAGTAAGACTGTTTACTCTGTTTAAAGTAAAATAAGTAACAGCTATAAAGTAAGTTATCAACTGAAAATGTCATACAGTTTTTAGCTAACTATGGTCAAAGTCAAATGCTTCTGTATCCTGTCTATTTTACTCGGAATTGTGTCAGGATTTAATAAAGAAAATTGGCTAAATTTCCTAACAAATTACATTTCACAAAAGAGTGAAGCTTATCAAGTGATAATACTAACTGACGCTTGCGAAAAGAAATCATTAAACCAAATTGATTATATAATTCGTAAAATTGGACAACACACTGTTATCTGTTTAAAACAGAATTTTAATCTGAATTACGAGTCGTTAAATAATAATCAGTTACTGAAACCTAGTCAAGGTAAAATTATGTATATGCTGTTAAAAATATCCTATTCCAACGAAAATAAAACCACGATCAAGACACGCTTCACAAAAATGATGAATTTTGTCACTAAAATGTCAGGAGCACGAATACGAGACAAATGCCTGTTTCTTCATTTCACAAATAGTCAATACTACAAATATAAAAAATTCATTGCAGACATGTGGACAGAAAGATTTTTAGATTTAACTGTTCTTCAGATTATCAAACATGACTCTCCAAATCACTCGAAATTATTACAACTTCAAGACAAATTTGCTATCCAACATTACTTGAATCCGTTTACGAAAAAGTACGTGAAACAAAACTTGTCATCGAAAGCAAATCTTTTTCCCGACAAGCTTGACAATTTAAACGGTTACGAAATGAAAACAGTCATTTATAAAATGGTTGGATACGTGAACCTTCACAGAGACCCTGAGGGGTAATCCAAAAAATATAACAGGAATTTATTATGAGATGGCTAAAGTCATTTCGGAAGCAATGAACTTTAGTTTGAAGTTTGTAAAAAGTAAAGTCGAGACGGTTGGGAGGTTTCATTTTGATAAAGAGAAAACAACCGGTCACATGTACCAACTTACGCACAACAAAGTTCGATTTGTTGTTCAGCCATTGATTGTTGTTGGACCCGCTCTGTGGAATATTTTAGAATCAAGTCTATTTCCTGTATTTGGTGCATCGACTGCAATTGTGCCTATTATAAAAACAAAAACTAGTCTCAGTCTGTTAATCGACAACTTATCGGCGGCAGGAATATGTACGGTTATTCTTTTATTTTCATTATGGTTTCTGGCACGTCTACTTAAATTTACATCTGATTCTTGTCGGCTGATGCAAATAATCCAAATGATTCTTGGATCATCTGTACCTCATGAACCAGTGAAAACACTCGAAAGAATCATATTTGTCATCACGTATTTGTCATTTATAATTTACTCATCATGGCTTCACCAGAAAATTACGAATCTTCGGATTGTCGACTACAATGAAGTGAAATTTGATTATCTAGAAGACATTTCCCGAGCTGGTCTAAAGGCAAATGCTGGTGGGGAAGCAATATATTCTATCATTGCAAATACCGGCAATGAACTTATTTTGAAGCTGCTTGACAACTCTTTAACTATGCCGTCGGAGAAATGTGTTGATATTTTAATGAAACATAAGAATATCAGTTGCTGGATGGCAAGCGTAACTGTTGATACGATCATTAACAATCACAGAAAGAAGCAAAATAAAACCTTAATGAAAACGGTGAAACAAAATGTTATTAGCACTGCAAGAGCCTTGATGTTTGAACCAGGTTCTCCTTTTGTCAAGAGATTTCAGAAATTATTGTTGCAGCTGTATATATCGGGTATAATGAGTAAATTACAATCCGATTGGGAACGAAAGTCAATGCCGAACAATAATGAAGAAGCAGTAATTGATCTGTCAATGGACTATCATTTATTGTATATGTTGATGATTGGATATGGTTCCTTTTAAACTTCTTACATCTGTTTTCCATTATTTTCATTATTATTTTTATTAATGTAACGAATTTATTAATTTTTTAACACCTTTTTCAATTATTTTTTCATATTTGAATTTTTATAACATTTTTGAATAATTCTCTTCAAATTTCAATTATTGTCTTAAAACTTCAGTTAATTTTTTCAATTTTCAATTATTTTCCTTAAACTTTTTTTTGCGTAGGATGTGAAAACCTGCCTTCAGGTACCCTGTAGCCCGTACTACAGGGTTATGCGGGGGTGGCGATGTTCTGCCGACCCGCTAAAAACACACCCTTATTTGGGGACCTTAGGAACACTCCCGGCTAGCACCTTTCGCGCGTATCGCCATCGGGAGTAGTCTTATATCCCCTCCTCTGTCGCCAAAACGACTTTCTCCCTTATTCTACGGGACCTCCATTCTTTGGCGACCATCGAGGTCTTTGACCCTCATAACGTAATGTATGAAGGTCTCGATGGTTTGCCAATCCTCGGGAGAGCGAGTCATAAGCGAGATCATGTTCTCCGGTGTAACCTTGCGATTAACACCGGTAAACATAACCTGCCTCTCCGCGTCCCAACGCTTACAGCTGAAGAGTGTGTGCTCTGGGTCGTCCACTGGGAACTTGCAGTACACACACTCCGAGCTAACGACTTTTTTAAATTGCTCCAGATAGGAGCCGAAACACCCGTGCCCTGTGAGAGCTTGGGTTAAATAGTAGGAAACCACTCCGTGATTCCTGCTTATCCACGTGGCGAGTGTAGGTATCAGCCGATACGTCCATCGGCCTGTCTCCTCCCCGCTCCATCGTTCTTGCCATCTGTCGACGAGTCTGCTTCTCGCATCTCGGCGAATTTGGTCCTTGCTGGGTCTATTATCTTCCGTATATGCGGAAGAATTTCTCTTCTTGAAAAGGAGGTAAACTTCCTCCCTTTCTTGTGCCAAAAGATCTGCCGGCGGGACGCTGGCAAGGACCTGAGCAGCACACGTCGGTACTGTCGAATAGGCCGAAATAATACGTTTCGTAATAGTTCTCTGCGCGGACAGCACCCTTCTACAGATGGTCTTGCTTCTGTCATTTCGCAGGGTCGGAGCCCATACAGGTGCTGCGTATAGCAGCTTTGAAAGGGCAACACTCGCCACCAGTCTTCTCTTTGCTTCAGAAGGCCCACCAATGTTCGGCATTAGACGAGCTAAACTTGCCGAACACTGTTCGGCCTTCTGACATGCTACGGTTATATGGTGTTTCAAATTCAAAAATTTGGCGAGTTCGACACCTAAATATTTAATATGATTCCTCCATTGGACCTCGAATCCGTCTATCTGAATACCAGGGGCTGTATAACCACGTCTGTCTGTGACTAGCAGCGCTTCGGTCTTTTCCAGAGCCAGTTGGAGGCCTCTGGCCTCCAGCCAGCGCTTTGCCCGTCTCAGACATTCGTTCACCAATACGCCCAGAGCTTCTACTATTTCGGCAGTGCATACGATCAACGCGTCGTCCGCGAAGCCGATGATCACCGCGCCTTTAGGTAGACCCATTCGCAAGAAGTCGTCATACGAGACATTCCATACGAATGGTCCTATCCTCGAGCCTTGGGGGGCACCTTTCTGCATCTCCTCTTTCAGAGTGCAGGTGTCACCCTCGTATATTACCCACCTGTCGCTAAGATAATTATCCATTATCCGCAACAGGTAGGGCGGTATTCCTTTGTTTCTCATCGACTTGATGAGATCTTCCCATCGCGCGGTATTAAACGCGTTGCGTATATCAATGGCTACCAACGCGCAGAAGCCCTTTTTCTTCCCTGGTCCCAATTTGTTTTTCCTTCTCTGGCTAGGTCCACCGCCTTCTGAATGGCGTCTACTGTGGACAGGCCTTTGCGGAATCCAAATTGGTTGTCAGACAGACTATTCTCTCCGGTCAAGTGAGATTGCATTCTCTGCAGAACCATGTCCTCTAGAAGCTTACCCATCGTATCTAACAGGCATATAGGCCTGTAGGATGAGACTTTATCTAGAGGTTTGTCTCGTTTCCTTAGGAGGACCAGCCTCTGTCTTTTCCAGTCGCGGAAAAACTCTCCTCTCTTTAGGCAGTTGTTATAGCAGTCTAGGAGAATCTGGGGTGTAGCAACGATCACTTCTTTAAGGATCTCGTTGCTTATTCCATCTAATCCCGGCGCTTTGCCTGGCTTTAACCTACTGCCTGCTTTTTGTAATTCTGTAAGAGTGAAGAGTTCTTCCTCACCGACATGACAGTTACTCCAGTCCATCCTAGGCCATGGTTCTGCTGGAGGAAACAAAGCCTTTATGATTTGCCGGACCCAATCGGGATTGTCTAGACCGGGGGTCTTTTGCCTCGATAACAATTTCTTGTTAACGATTTTATAAGCCAGACCCCATGGGTCATTTTCGACGTCACCGATTAGGTTCTTCCAAATGTTTCCTCAAACTTATAACACAGCCCCACAAAAAAAAAAGTGTCATGTACTTTTGACCGGAATACCTTAGCCCTATGTATTTTGACGCGCTGAACACGAATCCGAAGTCCATTTTGCTCCATCACGTCAGGATTTTTTTCTAACCTCAAAAAACATGTCGGATTTTGAGAGGTAGGCGATTTTTTAAAAAAATTTATGGATTTACTTCAAACTTGATATCTGCGGGTTTTTTGGGTCGCTGATTATGAATCTGAAGTTAGATTTTCAAAATTCAAAATGGCGGATCCAATATGGCGGACGAATTTTGAAAAAATTTGAAGATTTACTTCAAACCTGGTATCTGGGGGTTTTTTGGGTCGCTGATTACGAATCTGAAGTTAGATTTTCAAAATTCAAAATGGCGGATCCAATATGGCGGACGAATTTTTAAAAAATTTGAAGATTTATCAGGAATAAGATGCAGAATGGAACAATGTACTTTCTTATTTGGCTTCTGCACCAAACATATCCAATCTGTTACCAAGGAATATTTTATGATAAAATTGTAATAGAAGTCATATTTGAAAATGTAAGAAACTCGCTTCGAAATCACACTCAGCAACTTAAAAACCTGAAGATACCAAATTTCATAAAAATTTCGAAAATATGACGTCAGATTCGCAATCAGCGACCCAAAAAACCCCCAGATACCAAGTTTGAAGTAAATCTTCAAATTTTTTCAAAATTCGTCCGCCATATTGGATCCGCCATTTTGAATTTTGAAAATCTAACTTCAGATTCGTAATCAGCGACCCAAAAAACCCTCAGATACCAAGTTTGAAGTAAATCCATAAATTTTTTTAAAAAATCGCCTACCTCTCAAAATTCGACATGTTTTTTGAGGTTAGAAAAAAATCCTGACGTGATGGAGCAAAATGGACTTCGGATTCGTGTTCAGCGCGTCAAAATACATAGGGCTAGGGTATTCCGGTCAAAAGTACATAACACTTTTTTTTTTGTGGGGCTGTGTAATTTTTCTTTTAACTTTACAATAATTATTGTCTATAATTTTTTAATTTTTACAGCAGTTTTGAATTATTTCTTTCAATATTTTAATTGTTTTATCAAGTTTTTAAGTGTTTTTTTCATATTTTTAATTTTTTTAAATGTTATCAATTATTTTGGTCATTTCTCAATTATTTTTCCAAATTCCAACTATTTTTGTCAATATTCAAATATTTTTGATGTTTTGGAATTATTTTCTTTAAATGTCATTTTCTTCAATCTTTTTATTATTGTCAAGAATTTATAAACTTTTGAAGATGCGTTTTCAATTATTTATGTCGTTATTAAATCAGTTTCTTAAAATTTCAATTGTTTGGTCAATTTCTCAAGAACTATCTTTAAATTTTTAATTTTATTCACCAGTTATCAATTTTTTTTTCAAATTACAATTTTTGTTGTTATTGTTTAATTATCTTCTTTTAATTTCAATTATTTTTAAAACTTTTCAATTATTTTTTTTAAATTTCAATTGTGTTCTTCAATCTTAAAATTATTGTCATGAGTATCCAAATTTTCTACACAAGTTCAATTTACTATCGTTATTTATGTTGATTTAATTTAAAATTTTTTTTTTAATAATATCTCTTAAGGGGTTACATGGATTTCAAAAACCAATTGTCAGTGCCTAGTGTACGAAAGGGCGTTTTTCTTTTTCTACTTTGCTCGTTTATGTAAGAAATAAATAAATAAATAAATACAAATTTAGTTTAATAATATTTTTATTTGTCGTAAAAACCACTTTCTAGTTTGAGGTTAGGTTATGTCAATAATGAAGAGAACTTTGTTAATAAATAAAAAAAACGAGCTAAATCTAAATAAATATTTCAAAATAGCCTCAGAATAACTATTCGAGATTATTGTAATTTTCTAAAATAAAATTTTGTTTTAATGTCAGTAATTCTGGTTGTGAAACCAGGCAAAAATTAGTTTGCGTTGTACAAAACTTGTTGCGAAATACACTATTATACAAACTATAACTAACTATGCTAATTACAAGCTATTTTAAATCAGTTTAAACTGATCGACTAGTAGCTAGTAACTCAACAACTCGCACATGCTGCCTTTTAATACAAATAATACTCAACTCTCTTGTGAGATAGGAAGTGTCGCACCATCTAGCGGATAAATTGTCCACTACTCGTGTTGAAACTTTTCAATTATTCACTTCAAATTCCAATTATTTTGTTTTAATTTTTGTCATCATTTTTTGATTTTTAATCAATTTTTTAATTAGTTTTGTCATTTACAATTTTTTTTCCGATATTCGAATTGTTTTTTTTTTCAAATTTGAATGGCTTTTCCTGCTGGCGCTCACCAATTAGATTATTAGATAAATATTATTTATCGATTTGTTTTATTAATTCACCAAAATTTTGAATAAATACTTAAAATTTGTATTCTCTTACATAATTTTAGGCATTTAAAAATTGTTTAAACTATTATTATTATTAATTTTTAATTTTCCTCTATATATTCCTAAAGAGTTCTAGTTTTTTTTTAAAATTTTGCAACATTTTGTGTCTACAATAACTAAGTGTGAAAATGAAGAATAATCTTAAAGATTTAACAATTGTTTAAACAATCTATTATTGCTAATTTTAAATTTTCTTATAAATAATCAAACAGAGTTCTAGGTTATTATAAATTTTGCAATATTTTGTGTCTACAATAACTAAGGATGAAATTGAAGGATAATATTAAATATTTACCAATTGTTTAAACAGTCTATAATTGTTATTTTTAATTTTCTTAAAAGTAATCGTACACTAATAGATTGTTAAAACAATTGTGAAACCTTTAAGATAATCCTTCACTTTCATACTTAGTTATTGTAGACCCAAAATGTTACAAAATAGATAAGGAATTTAATCACGAAGATTTTAAAAAAAAATTTGTTTAATTTGCGCGTATCGCGCCGCAATACGTTTTTTGCCGTCTAATATTTTAAAAACAAAGAAAAGGACATTCTGAAAATTTCTATATCGATGGGAAAAAATCTCAGCTTTCGTCTGCAATACTTTATTTTAAAATCAAAAGGACCGATTTTAATGAAAACAGCAAATTAAATATTAATTATAAAAAATTAGGGTCAAATTGTTAAAATATTAAAAAATAAAATTCACCAATGAAAAGAGCATTAAAAACTCTTTAAGAGTTTTTGGGTTATATTGGCACTAGATAGGACAATGAATTCCCAAAGTTTTAATTTTTTTGGTGGAAATTAATTTTGAACTTGGTACATTACACGTAAAAATTAGCAAACTAAATTAACGAATTAATATTATTATTAATATAATAATTAACTAATTATTATTATTAATAGTAATTTTAATTAACAAATTATTGTAAATTTAATTGATTTAAATCAAAGTTTAGATAGCAAGCTTCAATAATAATGCATATTAATTCTTAGAATGGTTTAAAATGTTAAAAATATTTATAAGAAACGGATGTCAGTTTTGACTTTCGTAACATTCGATAATTTGTAGAACTAAGAAAATATATGTGTTTTTTTTTTGGTAATTATTGATATATTTGTTTTATGCCTCGGCCTGAATCTAAATCCTCATAATCAAGATTCCTACAAATTATTATCCATATGGAGATATTGTTTTAAATTTCCGAAAATTAGCGTATATTTTTAAATTTTAATTTTTAAGCAAAAGCTAAACAAAGTTGAGTCGAAAAGACTAATCTTTTATTGATGAAATTTCAATAAATTTTGAATTTTTATTATTTTGAAATTTAATTCACCTAATTTTTAATTTGTCAAAATTTCCGTTTATTAAAATTTTTAAATATTAATTTATTATTTATATAAACATTTAATTTTTATTTTTTCTCTCAAACTAGTGAATATTTTTACATGAAACTTTGTAGATTTATTTAAAATATCATCTTCAAGATCTCTCTGACCCTAGTTTTTTTATTAATTTGTCTAAAAAATTAATTTTGTAAAATTGTCCAAAATCAGAAAAATACAAAACATTAATTTTGGAGCAAAATCCAAATAAATTAAGGCCAGAGAGATCTTAAAGATGATATTTTAAGTAATTCTACAAAATTGGATGTAAAAATATTCCATAGTTTAAGAGAAAAACGGCTGATAAATTTTGCCTTTGGGTCAAGTAACCACTAATATCGATTTTCTGAAAGTAAACTGAAATGTGAAATCAATATTTAAAATTTAACCTTCAGCTGAAACTTCATATGATTATCGGCATTTTTAAAATCAATATACTTATTTTTATAAGAATATATATAATATACATATATTTATAAATATGAATATATTCAAGGTGTACACTTTTTCTAAATAAAATTAGAATGTAAAAATTAAATTAACATTTAGGAATAAAATTATCTACATTATTTCTATATTAATATACTAATATGTTTTAAAAAGATCTAAGATTAAAATTTAATAAAGTCGACATAACAAAACGTAGTTCTTAACTTCTAAAATAATTAAATTGGATATTTAATTATTTCTAAAATGTTCTTTTCGATTTGGCATTGTAAACATAAATTAAAAAATATTTTTTGCTTATTTAATAAACTTTAAAAAAATGTTCCTTTCTCAGAAAGAAAATTCGCTTTTTAAATTATATAATTTCTATATTTAAACAACACTTGTCCATACGAATAAAAAGACCTAATGTTTCTTTTTTTGACATGAAAATTTAATTTTTAATTATCATTATTTTTATATTTCTTAGAAAATTTTCCCTTTCACAAAACCGTTAATATGTTTCTTAAAATTTTCTATTTATTTTTTTAAAAATTGTTTTTAGTATTTTGACCTCCACCTTTTTATACTTTCTTCATTTTTTCACATTTGTAAAAGATTTTTCTTTCTTTTTTCCATTTTTTCGTCCCTTTTTTTGTTTTTTCAATTTTATCACTCTTTGTTCTTCAAAAAAGTTTTGAAATTTTATCATCATTTTAATATTTCTTAAAATAATTTCTTATTTATTCTCATTTCATAAAAATATTTTTTTTTTTTCGTTATGCAAATTATTTTAATTCAATGCATTTTTGTTTTTGTAATTACTTTCAACTTTTTTCTCGTATTTTACGACATAATTTTCAAAAAAAAAATTTCTTTTTTTGGAGAGAGATTTGGAAATAAATTTTCTAATTAATTTAAAAATCATTAATTTTTTCCATTCTTTTACATTTCTTATAAAGTTTCGCAAATTTATTTTCGTTATTTATTTAAAAATTATTTATTATTTATATTATATTATTTATTTAAAAAGTAAATTCAGAATATTTATCTAGTTTAAACTTTATCCTCGTCTGAAAAATTCAAAGACTTCAAGGTTTTTTAAAATACTTTAGGATACTTAAAAATATTTTTAAAAAACTCTAAGATGGTTAAAGTCTCTTTTGGGAATTCTAGGTATTTTAATTTTCAACAAGATATTTTTAAATAATAAGTGTATACACTTTGATTCTCGAGTTGTTTTTCTCTCAACTTATAATTTACCAGGGTTGCCACGATTCTGGAAAACCTGGAATACCTGGATTAGTCAGGGAATTTTATAAAATTTTGTTTTAAAAAATTAATTTAATTAATTTCTATTTTTATGATTTCATCAGTGATATTTTAATTACAATAAGTTGAAAACTGCTGAATTGTCGGTGACTTTTACCTGATTGATCAATAGAAAATAATTCAAATTTTCAATGCTGTTACTAAAATTGAAAATTATTTCCAATCTATCAATCAGTAAAAAATTAATGACAATTTACTCATTTTCAACTGATTTTCTGTGAAACTTCATTTATTAAAATCATGAATAGAAAGTGATTTTCAATATAAAATTGCTCTCCTTAAATTTTATAATTATTCATCATTTTTTTTAATTATTTTGTTCTGTTGTCGATTATTCTCGACAGCTTTCGAATTTTTTTGGCAATTGTTAATTATTTTCCTAATTTCCCAATTATTTTCGTCATTTTGTAATTTTTCTTTCAATTATCAATTATTTTCTTCACATTTCAATTTCATTCTTTAATTTTACAATTTATTTCCTCCATTTTCAATTATTTTCTTCAATTCTCAATTATTTTCTTCAATTTTCAATTATTTTATTCAATATTCAATAATTCCCGTCTTTTTCCAATTATGAATCATTTTTTTTAAATTTCAATATAATTATTTAATTATCTTCTTCAATTTTAATTTATTTTCTTCAGTTTTTAATTGACAACTTAATATTCTTCTTCAATTTTACATTGATTATTCTTGACATTTTTAGAACTTTTTTTCCAATTGTCAAGTATTTTTCTTAATGTTAAATTACTTTAGTCATTTAGTAGTTTATTTTTTAATTATCAATTATTTTCTTACAATTTCAATTTAATTCTTTAGTCTTCAATATATATTTTCAATTTTCAATATTTTTGAAATATTTTCTCGAATTATTATTTTTGTCATTTTGCAGATATTTTCTTAAATTTTTTATTTATTCTCGTCATTTTTCAATTATTTCTTTCAACTATTAATTTTTTTCCTCAACTTTCAATTATTTTCTACAAATTTCATATTTATTCTTTAATTTTTAAAATTATTTTGTTCTGTTGTCGATTATTCTCGACAATTTTCTATTTTTTTTCAATTGTTAATTTTATTCTCAAAATGTTCATTCAATTCTTTAATCTTTAATTTAATTCTTCAATTTTTAATTATTTTCTTTACTTCTCAATTATTTTTTTCAATTTGAAACTGCAGACTTCAATTTAAAATTATTTTATTCAATATTCAAAAATTCTTATCTGTTTTTAAGGTATTAGTCGCGTAAATGCTCCCGCAAAACTCCCGCAAAATAAAAAGAACAAAAAATAAACTTTTATATCAACTCACTTGCTTCCTTGTGACCTCTTCTAATATAATATATGTAATTTTCACGATTTTGAGTCAGGTACTATAAGTTATCGTGATGTATTGCTTACACGTTTTCGACATTTTTCAATGAAACCACGTGAAAATGAAAAATTATGAATTTTTAAATTATTGTATTTTTTATACGGCGTGGTCAATAAAATTAATTTTTTTTAAAGGATTTATTTTATCTCAATGTGTAACTTAGTAGTTTTATTTGAAAAACTGACGACTTGTTTTTTTATAATTGAATATAAGAGACATTTTTTACATGCATTTTGTGCTATTGCATGTAAAAGGTATAAACTTTGAACTAATATTTTGAAGCTCAGAAGTGGTCAAAATTAATAGGATAGATCTCATTTAATAGATAAATACCTCATGAATACAAATACAAAGTTTTAAAAAAATCTGACGAAAATCATTTTACGCGACTAATACCTTAATTATCAATTATTTTTTTTCAATTTGAATCTAATTCTTAATTTTTTAATTTATTTCTTTAATTTTTAATTATTTTCTTCACTTCTCAATTATTTTCTTCAATTTTCAATTACATTATTCGTTTTTCAATTATTTTATTCAGTATTTAATAATTCTCAAACTTTCTCAATTATCAATTATTTTCTTGAAATTTCAATACCTTCAATTTCTATTTAATTTCTTTAATTTTAATTAATTTTTCATAATTTCCATAATTTTTCTATAGTTTTTATCAGTTTTCAATTCACAATTTATTAGAATTAAAATCTTCTAGAATTTTATCATTATTTATTATTTCAAACATTCTTATGTTCAAATGCCGATTATTCTCACTATTTTTGGAATTTTTGTTTTAATTGTTAACAATTTTTTTTAATAGCTAATTATTTTCATCAACATTTAATTATTTTCGTTATATTGTAATTTTTCTTTTAATTATCAATTATTTTCTTGAAATTTCCGTTTAATTCTTTAATTTCCAATTCACTTCTTCAATTTTTAATTATTTTCCTCAATTCTCAAATGTTTTCTTTAATTTACAATTATTTTTATCAATTTCAATTATTTTAGTCAATATTCAATACTTAATTCTCGCCTTTTTTTTAATTACTTTTTTTCAATTTTTATGCTTTAAGTTTCAATTCCATTTTTCATTCTTTAATTGCTCTTTTCAATTAGTTTTTTCAATTTTAATTATTATTTTTCGATTTTTAATCCAGTTGTTAAATGTGCAATATTATTTCCAGCAATTATTCTTACAATTTTCTTAATTTTTCATTTGCAATTATTTTCTTTAAATTTAATATTTCTAATTTAATTTTTGAAATTATTTTTTCAGTTGTCTATTAATATAGCCATTTTTTTAATTTTGTTTTCATCTGACAATGATTTTCGTCATTTTTCAACTATTTCCTTCACTTATTAATTATTTTCTGCAATTTGCAATCATTTCCTACAATTTTTTCAATTTTCAATTATCTTAAAATTTTATAATTAATCCTTGATTTTTTAAATTATTTTGTTCGGTTATGTATTAATCTAGCTATTTTTTGAAATTTGTTTTTAATAGTCAATTATTTTCGTCATTTTGTAATTTTATTTTTTCAATTACCAAATATTTTTTCAAATTTTAGTTTAATTCTTAATAAATTTATTTCCTCATTTTTTATTAGTTTTTTCAATTAAAAATTTTTTTTTCGATCTTCAATCCATTTGTTCAATTTGCAATTATTTCCAACAGTTATTCCTATAATTTTTCAACTATTTTATTTAAATTTAATATTTATTGTTTAACTTCACTTTATATCTTCAATTTTTAATATTTTTTAAATATTTTTTCGAATTATGATTTTCGCCATTTTGCAGATATTTTTTTTTTTTTTTTCATTTATTCTCGTCATTTTTCAATTAATTCTTTCAACTATTAATTTTTTTCCTCAATTTTCAATTATTTTCTACAAATTTTATATTTATTCTTTAATTTTTAAAATTATTTTGTTCTGTTGTCGATTATTCTCGACAATTTTCTATTTTTTTTTCAATTGCTAATTTTATTCTCAAAATGTTTATTCAATTCCTTAATTTTTAATTTAATTCTTTAAGTTTTAATTATTTTCTCCACTTCTCAATTATTATTTTCAATTTGAAACTGCAGACTTCAATTTTAAATTATTTTATTCAATATTCAAAAATTCTCACCTGTTTTCAATTATCAATTTTTTTTTTTTGAAATTTGAATCTAATTCTTAAATTTTTAATTTATTTCTCCACTTTTTTATTATTTTCTTTAAATTTCAATACCATTCTTTAATTTTCAATTATTTTCTTCTATATTCCATAATTCTCAGGTTTCTTAATTACTTTTTTCAATTTTTAATTATATTCTTTAAATTTAAATTTCATTCTTTAATTTTCAATTTTTCTCGATTTTCAATCGAGTTGTTTAATTTGTATTTATATTTGAATTTGGTTTTCCATTGTACATTATTTACGTGGATTATTCTGGACAGCTTTCGAATTTTTTTTCCGTTGTCAATTATTTTCCTCATTTCTCAATTATTTTCGTCATTTTGTAATTTTTCTTTCAATTATCAATTATTTTCTTCACATTTCAATTTCATTTTCAAATAATTTCCTCCATTTTTCATTATTTTCTTCAATTTTCAATTATTTCAATTATCAATTATTTTTTTTAAATTTCAATACAATTCTTTAATTATCTTCTTCAATTTTCATTTATTTTCTAACATTTTTTCTATAATTTTCTTCAATTTTTAATATTTTCTCCAATTATTATTCTTGTCATTTTTCAATTATTTCTTTCAATTGTTAATTATTTTCTACAATTTATAATTATTTCCTACAATTTTTTCAATTATTCTCTTAAAATTTTATAATTATTCTTTAATTGTTTCAATTTTTTTGCTTTGTTGTCTATTAATCTTGGTCACTTTTCGAATTTAGTTTTCAATTGTCTATTATTTTCGTCATTTTTCAACTATTTTCTTCAATTTTTCATTTATTCTGCTCGTTTTTCAATTACATCTTTCAATTATTAATTTTTTCCACAATTTTAAATTATTTGTTACAAATTTTTCAATGTACAATTATTTTTCCTAAATTTTTTACATTATTTTAATCTGTTGTCGATTATTCTCGATGGTTTTCTAATTTTTTTTTTTCATTTGTCAATTATTTCCCTAAAATTTTAATTTAATTCCTTAATATTTAATTTAATTCTTCAAGTTTTAATTATTTTCTTCAATTCTCAATTATTATTTTCAAGTTGACATTGCAGTCTTCAATTTTCAATTATTTTATTCAATATTCAATAATTCTCACCTTTTTCTTTTAATTATGAATTTTTTTTTTTAAATTTAAATTTAATTCTTAACTTTTCAATTTATTTCTTTATTTTTTTTATTATTTTCTTCAAATTTCAATTACATTCTTCAGTTTTTAATTATAATTAAATTAAGTAGTAAGTAATTGAAAGAACTTTTTCGAATCCTTTTCAAGATACTTTGAAAATAAAATTAAATATGTGAAATATAACCTGACTTTTTGGCAAAGTTGAAAAAAGCCTTTATTTTTGCCTGATCCTCATTCTCCTATACATTTTTGAAAAATATTTTCTTCCATAAATTAACACTCTGCCTTCTACTAACATTTTATAGGACAAAGATAAATGCGGTGGTGGTCCGAGTTTCTCTAAACCGGCTGTAAGTTTGAAATAAACGAGAAATTAGTTTTATGAATGCCCAGAATTTTTGTTAATGTGACTTTTATTTTATAGGAGGAAGGAGCAAAACCAAAACGAATGCATTCGATTGGAGAAATGCCGACAAACTTATTACAATCAATAGAAAAATTTCCCTCGAGACCTTCCATTAGTGCAATAAATGCTGCGGAATCACAGGAAGTTGACGATGGCATTTCATCCGTGATGACTTCTTCGGTTGTCGATTCATCAGTCAATAAAAGTCCGATAAATGCAAGCAGCAGTAAGTAATATTTTGCAATTTTTTAATTGATTAACTATTACATTTCTCAGGAAATTTCAGAATAATGAACTCTTTTTATTATGTATTTTGCAATAAAATAAATTATTAAAAAAACTGAATCAAAGTTTAAATATAAGAGAGGTTTAACTCTACGTCGAAAAATTCATTTTTCAGAATTCATTTTTTTTTTTTTTAATAATTTTTTAGAAAATAAGATGCGTATTAAACAAATTACAGGTAGTTTTTTTAATTAAAAAAAAATACGATTTTCAAAAGTTTTTTTAATAAATTTTTTTAATAATGACTTTATGCTATTAATGTCTTTGTAAAAGTTACAAATATTGTAGAGTAAAAAATAGTCAAGTTATAAAAAACAAAAATATTTGAGGAAATTGAATTTCTAAATGACAAGTAGAAATTTACAATTAAAATGAATACATTTTTTTAAGTCGAGAGTAAATAAGTGTGGAAAATGTGGCATCAAACAATATAATTATTTATATATTAATAATTAATATATTTATAATTATTTTCTTCAAATTTCAGCAATTTTCTTCAATAATTTTTAAATACTTTACACCAATTGCCAATTAATTTTTACAAATTTCACTTATTTTTTTCAAATTTCAATTGTTTTTTTCAATCTTTCATTCTTTTAATTATTTACAACAGTTATCAATTATTCATGTCATTATTCAATTATTTATCTCAATTTTTTTTTATTTTTGTTATTTTTCATGTATTACCTTCAAATTTAAATTTTTTGTGATTTCTCAATTATTTTCTTCAAATTTCAATTATTTTTGTCATTTCTCGACTATTTTTCCCCATTTTCAATTATTTTTATCATTTTCAAATTGCTTCTTAAAATTTTCAATTAATCTAGTAATTTCTCAATTATTGTCAATATTTTGTATTTTCCACATTGTTCTATTACTTTCTCTAAATTTTATACGTATTTTCTTATATCTTTAAATTATTTTCATGAATTTTTTAATTTCTTACTTCAATTTTCATTTATTTTTGTCATTTCTCAAATTCTTTTCAAATTTTAATTATTTTTATCATTTTTCAAGTCATTTCTTTAAATTTTTTATTTTTTACTTAATTTTTAATTAGTTTTGTCTTAATTATTTGTCTCAAATTTTTATTATCTTTGTTATTTTTCACTTAGTACCTTCAAATTAAAATTTTTTTGATTTCTTCATTATTTTCTTCAAATTTCTGTTATTTTTGTTATTTCTCGACTATTTTTTCCTATTTTAAATTATTTTTGTCATTTTTTAATTTTTCTTAAATTTTCAATTAATATTTAGTCATCTCTCAATTAATATCAATATTTTCGACATTTTTTAATTACTTTCTCCAAATTTGACTTATTTTTTTATATCTTTAAATTATTGTCATGGATTCTTTAATTTCCTACTTTAATTTACATTTTATTTGTTCATTTTTAAATTATGTTTGTCACTTGCCAATTGCTTTTTATTTTGAAATGTAATTATTTTTTTAATTCTTGTTTCAGTTATTAGGAAGTGGATCTTGCTATAATTTATTTTCGACTTTAGAAAGTTTAAAACAGTTTTTTCAAAAATATTTTGACACCCTGCTTAGTTGTAACACCTGAATCTCATATTATATAATTTCGATTCTTATGAAAACTGATAAAAAATAATAAAATTGTTCGAAATGGCGGGTTTAAAGTGTCGGAAAAAAATTTAAATATCATGAAATTTTTTATGTAAACTTACTAGCGATCCAGGAAACTCTAAATTTGCAAAAATATCTATTCTTAAAAAGATCCGGAAATCTTATTCATTTCTTTATTTTAATTCCAAAAAATCACGAAAATGTACCTAAAATTTTGTAATTTTCTTCTTTTTCACTATTTTTTCTTTCACACTTTTCATTCACTTTAATTTCATCTCATAAAAACTTCATTTAATCCAATTTTTCACGAATTCAAATTTTAATCTGATTAAAGTTTAAAATTTCAATTAAACCTGATTTCAATAGTAAAAAATTGTAATTATTTTTTATGTTATGAAAAATTGATTTATTACCATAACCTCAAATTTGAATAAGGTTTTTAACAGACTATAAATTATTAAATAAAAACATAATTAAAATTTATTTCTCACCAAATTTTGTAAGTTCAGTTGAACCATTTAAAAAAAAATTAGTTTGATTCAGAATTTGCTTTATATTATTTCAAAAAATTGTCTCTTTGTCTAAACTTTCAAACTTTGTGTGATGAATCACAGTATATTTTTAAGTATTTCTATAATTGTCGGCGAGGAATACTTTTTTTAAAAAAATATTGTGTTAAGCCAAACCAATATTTTAAAACAGCTAGTTCAATTTCCTGAAATAAAAATTTTTGTTTAAATGTTGTTTATTCTGGTTGTGAAACCAGGCAAAAATTAGTTTGCGTTGTACCAAAACAGTTGCAGAGTTACACTAAAACTAATAAACTATGTACTAATTGTATTCTAATTTAAATCAGTTTTAACTGATTGACTAGAAGTGACTAGTAGGTAATGATTAAACAAGTCTCAGACTCTGCCTTTTAATGCATAAAATATCGAATTCGCTTGCGAGGAAAGTTGAGTCGCACCATCTATCGGATAAATTGTTTACTACTCAGTTTAACGTCGTTATAAGCCAACGTTGCTAGTCAAATTGATTTTTTGGATGAAAAGCTAATCAGATCTACATTTAGATTTAGTCAATAAATATAAGAAACATCTCTTAAACTTGAATGATAAACTTTCAACATGAAAAATTAGTTAAATAAAAATAAGTGTGGAAAATAAACCTTATTTGATTACCGGTAAAATTTTTATATAGTTTATAGGGTGATTGTCAAAATAAAGGAAAACTCTTTTAGCTGAAAAGTGGAAATTTGATTATGATAAATAATGCGATAAATATTAATAAAAATCTATTCTATCACTCCTAAAATGAATAATTTTGGAAGGGGCAGTTTTAAAAGCAAGAAATAAATGCAGTATTTATTATTGAAATAAGGAGTAAGATTTGAGGTTAAATCAAGATTGGAAAAGCGGGAAAAATTTTAAATAATATTAAACAAGTTACCAGAAAATTAGAAAATGTAAAAAGTTGTTACAATTAAGCCATCTCTGAAGTTTCTATTACTATTATCTTTATTAAATATAATTATTTATAAAACGAATAAAGATTATACAACCATCAAAATAAACATTTTTAGAGGTTATGTTAACTTTTAAATTCCCGACGTTCCAGACGAATAGCCACACGCATGCGCAAAAATGTTATTCCGTACTAACGTACGGTAATGATTTCAACAAAACCACTGAGACAAAACTTTTTAAATATTTATGCAAGAACAATTAACTTTACAATATTGAAGTTACTATAAATGAAAGTTAATATTACGGTTAACTTTTACTGATATTGGTTCTGTACTAAAAATAATTAGAAATGGGTTTTTAAGTACGTACGGTAATGACTTTTTATGTTGTCAACTTTGAATTTCCAACTTTATTATTAAATGACAAAAAAGTAATAAGCTTTTTAATAATAACTTTACAGTATTTTTGAGTCATTTTGTATGCTTGATTTGTGGGTAATTGTTATTTTCTTTTGACTATTTATATTTTAAAGAAAAAGTAGCGTACGGTAATGACGTTCATAACATGAAGAAATTGTGGGACACATTTAAACATTTTTTTTTTTATTAAAATTGCTTCCTTTGCAACAATTGCAAATATTTCATTTAATACCTTAATATATCTCTAATATGATCCAATAATTGTTTGGGTCGAGGACATTTCCACCAAAACCCAATTGACCGAATTTGTAATTGGCCGAAATTTAATTATCCGAATTTGTAATTCTACAAACTTGCATTTGTCAGAATTTGCAATTCCCCGAACTTGCGTTTGTCCGAGCTATTAACTTCCCGAATTTGTATTTGTCATAACTTCCAAATCATCAAACTGACATTTGCCAAAACATTTAAATCGACGAAATTACATTTGTTAAAATTTTTAACTCCTCGAACTCGTATTCGTCTGAACTTTTAAATCCACGAACTTGCATTTGCCAGAACTTTGAAATCACCGAACTTGCATTTGTCAAAATATTCAATTACCAGAATTTGCATTTGTCCGAACTTTGAAATCACCAAATTTGCATTTTTCCGAACTTTGAAATCACCGAACTCGCATTTAGCAGAATATTCAACTCTCCAAATTTGCAACTGTCAGAACTTCTAAATCCCTGAATTTGCATTTGTCCAAACTTTAAAATCACCGAACTTATATTCGCCCAAATTTTGAAATCTCCGAATTTGTAATTGTCCGAACTTTGAAATCACCGAACTCACGTTTAGCCGAACTCTTAAGTCTCCGAATTTGCATTTGGCCGAACTTTTAAATTACCGAACTTACATTTTTCCGAATTTTTAAATCACCGAACTTGCATTTGTCAAACTCCTTAAGTCACCGACTACTCGTGTCCCCGAATTTGCATTTGTCCGACCATCGGAAAGTAGGTTTTCTAAAGGAGTCTTATGATTGGATGGTAAATTTCCCGGTAACATTACCAGCCAATCAAAAGACTCCTTTAGAAAACCTACTTTCCGATGGTCGGACAAATGCAAATTCGGGGACACGAGTAGTCGGTGACTTAAGGAGTTTGACAAATGCAAGTTCGGTGATTTAAAAATTCGGAAAAATGCAAGTTCGGTAATTTAAAAGTTCGGCCAAATGCAAATTCGGAGACTTAAGAGTTCGGCTAAACGTGAGTTCGGTGATTTCAAAGTTCGGACAATTACAAATTCGGAGATTTCAAAATTTGGCCGAATATAAGTTCGGTGATTTTAAAGTTTGGACAAATGCAAATTCAGGGATTTAGAAGTTCTGACAGTTGCAAATTTGGAGAGTTGAATATTCTGCTAAATGCGAGTTGGGTGATTTCAAAGTTCGGAAAAATGCAAATTTGGTGATTTCAAAGTTCGGACAAAAGCAAATTCTGGTAATTGAATATTTTGACAAATGCAAGTTCGATGATTTCAAAGTTCTGGCAAATGCAAGTTCGTGGATTTAAAAGTTCAGACGAATACGAGTTCGAGGAGATAAAAATTTTAACAAATGCAATTTCGTCGATTTAAATGTTTTGGCAAATGTCAGTTTGATGATTTGGAAGTTATGACAAATACAAATTCGGGAAGTTAATAGCTCGGACAAACGCAAGTTCGGGGAATTGCAAATTCTGACAAATGCAAGTTTGTAGAATTACAAATTCGGACAATTAAATTTCGGCCAATTACAAATTTGGTCAATTGGGTTTTGGTGGAAATGTCCTCGACCCAATTGTTTTAGCCATATTCTTTAAAAAATGAGAAGATAATAAATTTTAAAGTACTAAAAGTGTATGCTGGGACATGTACGGTAATGACGTTTGAAGTGTTTTCGTATTAAAATAAAAAAATAGGTATTTTATAAAATTAAAACTAAATTATCCCCATTATAAACATAAAAAAACAAAACTTTTAGCAAAGAAGGTAAAAGTGAAAAGATAATTTATAACTATTTTATTTAACTGGGATTTCAAGTTTTCCCGCAATTTGACAATCACCCTTAATATCATGGCAACGTTGCTTTTTAAAGAGGTTAACTTCAAAATTACATTCAATTGTTTTGTACTAATAGTAAACATTAATGTTTACAAATGTCATACAAAGAGGTTAAAAATGAAAATTTTAAAATAATTTCTGAATCAGTAGAAAAGCGATGTTGCCATATGTATAAACTTTCGATAAAACAAAAATAAAACTTGAAAATTTTAATTATTTATTTAATTTTACTTTCCTATCTTGCGGTAAAATAAGTTAAAATTTAAATTTATGTAATCTACAAACTTTTAATTATTGAAATCTAATTTTGCGACTTGATGCGTATGATTTATCTATTAGATATTAAAAAAATTGTCACTAAACAGATGTATTTTAACCTATACCTGTGTAAAAATAGTGACTTTCAAATAATCATATCTCAGAAGATAAGCCGTAAATTAATTTTATATTTTATAGAAATATGCATTCAACATTAAACTTTTTTTGCTGAAAGTTTTATTACGTTCTCTATGATTTCGATTTTTGAAATAACTACGTTAATAAAATACCCAACAATGTTTTCATTCTAAATCATAAATTTATAATTAAACAAAGAGTTTTAAAAATATGTTTTCTTTTATGGTTTACCATTTATTAATATTAATTAAATTAATAATTAATATTTAATTTATAATAGATATAGTAATAGTTTGTCACAAAAATTCTTTTTTAAGGAAGCTTTAAACTTGTAGGATTTTTATTTATAATATTGAAATTAGAGCAGTTACATTATTAGTTAAATAGTTTTGAAATATAGTTAAATAATTCGAATTTTATATTATTTTAAATATAAGCTTTTAAACTTTATTAAACAATAAATACTTTCAGGGATTTTAAAAAATTGTGAAAAAGTAGAGGTTAAGAACAGATTGCTAGATTATTTATATTTATTTTTTTGGAAATTCAACTTTGAGGAATTAACAATCTAAAAGATGATTTATTGTTTTTAGTTTTATTAAAATGTTTTTTTTAATACGTATATCTATACAAATTTTCAAAAGTTTTAATTCATGTAAATTTCTGTTTTTACAGTGAGTGAAGAAATTGTGGCAGAATGTTTGGAAAAGTTAATGGAGAACAAACTTGTCAAAGAAAAGAAAACCGAACTTGAAAAAAAGCTGGAGTCTTTAAAGAAAAAGCACGAGAAGGTAACTATATAATTTAGCAAAAGATTTAAAAATATTTTTAACATTTTACGTGAAACGATTCCATTGAAATTTCATACAAAATACTACTTATTATCTTAACTTTTCAAAATTTGTTGAAATCAATTGTAATTGCATTTCTTTTTGCTTTCAGGAAAAAGTAAGAATAAAGTCTCAAAAAGGTTCTATCGATGGAGAAAAACACAAGGGAAAGTTTTATATAAGTCAAAAACTCGTCAAACGTTTATCTAGTAAAAATATGTAAGTAATAAAAAAAGTTTTATTAGTTATTACTTTTACATAAATTTTCAATAAATTATAAGTTAGAAAAACAGAGTATATATGGGAAAATCCACAGATCCGGTCGATTTTCACTTATAAAAATAAAAATTTCCAAATTACGAGCACACCTTTCATTTATGGTTTATTTTATTTGAAAAGTATTTAAGAACAATTACCTTCTTGCGTGATCCATTTTATTTTAATGCCGTTTGAGTTAAAAGCCAAAAACGAAAATACCTATGTAATCTTTGTTCAGAAAATTTTAATGAAAAATGTGTACTTCATTCTTTTGTTTTTTGCATATATATTTGTAATATTTGCAAAACATTTTGAATAATAAAATATGATAAAATACAATTATTTATATACAATTCATATTTACAATTAACATAGGTAATAATTAATAAATTATAATTTCATCTTAGCATTTATTTTTTTATTTTGAAAATTAAATTATCTGAACCAATACCTAAACAGACATTATTGACATTGATTTTGATACAAGTTTGAAAATAAAACAAATGAATGGTTATTTCATTTTTCATATTTATAAATACCTTCATTCAGTTAAATTTCTTTTAATTTTAGTTTTATTTTTAACTTTTAGATATTATAAATTGAAAATAGAATTTAGCGTTTGTATATAAAAATTATAATAATGTCTTTAAATAATCACACATGTTTTTAATTCATTATATTTTAATTTGTAGTTGTGCTCCTGAAAAAAGGCTAAGTTTTGAATCGTTCACGATCAAATATAGAGTGTTAATTTTTGTAATATTTTCTTTAAGTCTAATCGCACACTGTTCTATTATACCTAGATTTGTTCATCTGCTAAAAAACAACAAGTACCAATTTGAAAAATTCAAATCGAAGAATCGCCGTAAAAAATATTTATAAAAATGTATAGGTATTTCATTATTTTAAAATAATGAGTAACGCTACTTTCAGCGACTACTATTTCTTTTTAATTAAGGGCACATATTTTTTTCTGCCTTCAATAGATTCTACACTAAGTAAAGTATAATTCACCATCATTTGGAATTGTTTCAATCTATGCCGAACAAGTTATACCCATAAGAATTAAAATTGATACCTAGAATAACACGACAAATTTGAATTTTTAAGTAACTTAACTCTATTTTATTTTTTATATAAGATGAAAAAGTTTTCATTTACTTCTGTCATTTTTCAATTATTTTCTCAACATTTCAGTTATTTTTTTCTATCTTTAAATTATTGCCAGGAATATTTAAATTTTCAACATCAGTTTTTCTTCTACTTTTGTTAATTTTCAATAATTTTCTTCAAATTTTAATTATTTTTGTCATTATTCAGTGTTTTTGTCATTTTACAATTAATTTCTTTTATTTTTTACAAATTTTATTATTATTTTATTCAAATTATTGAATGCGACCTATTAATTATTAATATAGTAATTATAATTGTTGTATTAAATTTTAATTCTATTGTTACATGAAATAAATTTTTAAATTTTATATTGTAATGGGCTTTTACCCGTAAATAAATAAATAAATTCAATTTTTTTTATTGACATGAATTTTTAAATTTATTATATTACTTTTTAATTATATTCTACAAATTTCAATTATTTTCTTCATTATTTTTATTATTGTCATGAGTTTATTATTTTTGTTCATCTTTTTATAATTATTTTCAACAAATATATCTTTTTCTTTAAATTTTAATTATTATTCTCTATAAATTTTTGATTGATTTTTCAAGTATTGTCTTAAAATTTGTAATTTTATGCACCAGTTTTCAATTATTTCTTTCAAATTACAATTATTTTTGTTATTATTCAATTATCTTCTTGTAATTTTAATTATTTTTTAAACTTTTCAATTATTTTTTTACAATTTCAATTATGCTCTGTAATCGTCAAATTATTGTCAGAAATGTCCAAATTTTCTACTCAAGTTTCAATTCACTTTTGTTATTTTTCAATTATTTTCTTTTAATTTTTAATTACTTTTGTCAATTTCCAATTATTTTCTTTATGTTGTTGTTATTTTGGCTATTTTAGAATTATTTCTTACAAATTTCTATTATTTTATCAAGTTTTTTTATTGTCATGAACTTTTAAATCTCTTACTCCGGTTTTTAATTATTTTCATCATTATTCTTATTATTGTCACGAATTTATTAATTTTTTACATCTTTTTCAATTATTTTCTTCAAACTTTAATTACTTTTTTCATATTTCAATTTTTTTACCATTTTTAAATTGTTCTCATCAAATTTCAATTATTTTCTTAAAACTTCAAATAAATTCTTCAACTTTCAATTATTTTTATTGTCTATAAATTTTTAATTTTTACACCAGTTTCCAATTATTTATGTCATTATTCAATTATTTTCTTAATATTTCAATTGTTTCGTCAAGTTTTCAGTATTGTCTTTAAGTTTTTAATTTTTAAAACTAGTTATCAATTATTTTTTTAAATTACAAATATTTTTATCAATATTCAAATATTTTTGACATTTTTGAATTATTTTCTTTAAATGTAAGTTTCTTCAATCTTTTTATTATTGGCATGAATTTGTTAACTAAAATTTTTTATTTTTGAAGGATTTTTTAGTTTCTTTTGTGGTCTTTTGATTTATCTCTATACACATTTTTTAAATTTATTTTTATTAGTTCTAATTTTTTAGTAGATTTTTACCAATTTTTTTTATTTTTTGTACTTTTTACATTTCTTTACAGTTTGTTAGATTAAGAAAAAAACATGTCTCCATTTTCTACCTTTTTATTTCATTTTCTCGTTGTTTCACAATTTTTCTAGTTCCTCCTTGAATTTTAATTCATTCTTTAATTTTTATCATCATTTTTCTATTTCTTAGAAACATTTTTCGTTATTTTAAATTGCTTAGTTTTTATCTTGTAATTACGAATTTTTGAAAACATTTATTCGATGCTTTTGTCTACATTTTTTAAATTTCTCAATTTTCTACTTTTAAGAAGATTTTTTTTCTTTTTTTTTATATTATATAAATTTAAGCTTGTACTAAATATCCTCATTTTAACATCGTTATTCTATTTCATAGAATTTTTTCTCTTTTAAAATTTTTCAAAATTTTATTCATTTTTTTATTCTTTAATTTGTAAAATAATTATCTAATTTCTCGAATCTTAAAATTTTCCTCTCTTTAGTAATTTATTTTAACGCCTTTTTTAATTATTTTCTTATTTATTTTTCAATTAAAAAAAAATGAACGTAATTAATTTAATTTTTTTAAAAGAGTTTCTGCTTTTTTATATATTTTTATGTCAGTGTTTCATTCTTCTTGTATTTTTTTTCTAATTTTTCTTAATTCCTTAATTATGTCTATGACTTTTATTTAATAGAATTTTCTCATTTTTTTAATAGTCTGTTTTTTTATCTTTTTACGTTTTTTTTTTTTATTATTTGTGTTTATATTTTTATTATTTATTAGTTTTTCGTTGCTTGTACCTAATTTTCTTAATTTTGTGATCATATGAATTTGAAGATATTTTTTTTAAATCTTCTCATTTATTCGACATAATTTGCTTAATTTTGATGAAATGTTTTACTCTTCATTATTTCTTATTAAATGTTCTGATTTTAAAAAATATACTACTTACAAATAAACATTTGAAAATTTTATATACAGATTTTATGTATAAAAAAAATCAGTTTTCGATTTAAATAAAAAAAATTATAAAAATCATGATTTTTATCAGCTCTGCTTCTTATCTTTATTAGCTAAATTCATGGCTTAAAATTGTTTTTTTTTTCAATTATTATTTCCAATTAATGCATTTAGGCAATTTTGTTTTCAACTCTTCTTATACTGTTGTGTTAAAAAGAACAGAATTTGATGATTTTTTCTCATTCTCAGTTATATGTTTCGCAGCATCTCTACTGAAGTTGGTCCAAGTAGTACAGCTGTTACGGAGGCGTCTGAATGTTCCGAAGATACTCGTGACACTGTTGAAGGATTACCTAAAGGACTTCCAAGAAGTCAAAGTGAACGGCTTTTGGCAGTTTTTAAAGAGCATATTCTTCAAGAAAGAGAATTGCAAGAAAAGTATCACGAAAGTGTGTTTTCAACTTTAGAAAAAGTCATGAAATCTTCTCAATCTAATCAATTAAAAACACTGAAAAGTATGTTGGATCGAGAAACTGCTGACGTTATGAGGAAACTTCAATCAAAAAGACACGAAGAGGTGCGTAATTTGATTTTTATAATTAATTATTTTAATTATTATTTCTGTAAGAATAAAATAAATTTGAGCATTTTTTCAAAATTTGATAAATCCATTTGAAATAAATAGTTTTTCAATAAAGTGACAAACGTTGTATCTTTATAAACATAAGTGGTAAAAAAAAGTTTAATTTAATTTATCATCGAAGCGAACGTCTATATTAATAATCAGTAAACCAAAAAAAAAAAATATTATTTATTATTCTCGTTACTTTATAAACAAAAATGGATTTATTTAGTTTTGTTTCAGTATACCTGATTTTTAAATTTTGAAATAAATTAATAGAACAAATATAATGCTTTGAAATGATTGTGAACTATTAAACTCTATTAGATAATCTGCTTTTTTTAGATGTAACTTTGTTCATTCATTATTAAATAATAATAATATTCGTAAACTCCTGAAGTTAGTTACTATTTATGTTTATTCATTTTTTCTGTCCACGTTTTAAAATTTGAAGTGAAGTTAGTCCCTGCGTTTTTTTCATTAATTTTGATTCTCTTTATCAGGAAACTAGCAAAATATAACGAGCGCAAGCGCGCCATTAGTTTTCTATACATTTTTGGAATTAAACTATAATAATAAATAAAACAAAACTATGAATAATATATATCCAATAAGCAGGGCTGCCTGCGGACTTGCAGGTTGAAAATAGTAAGAAAATGACTTTAATTTAAAAAACTGAGTAAATAATTAGTTTTTAAGTGAAAAAAGTGATTAAAAAAAGTGAGTGAATAAGCAATAATGAATTTGATGTTACTGATATTAAATTGGGGGCGCCAGCAGGAAAAGTCATTCAAATTTGAAAAAATAATTCGAAATATGAAGAAAATAATTGAAAAATTTCAAAAATAATTCAATTTGAATAAAAAAGTTATAAATGAAAAAACTAATTTAAAAATTGATTAAAAATCAAAAAATGTAGACAAAGGTTAAAGTGAAATAATTGGAATTTGAAGTAAATAATTGAAGTTACAAGAAAATAATTAAAGAATAACAAAAATACTTGTAATGTGAAAAAATAATTGATAAATGGTTTAAAAAATTTAACCTTTGAAGACAATAACTTGAAAACTTGATGTAACAATTTAAATATTAAAAAAATAATTAAATAATGACATAAATAATTGAAAACTTGTAAAAATTAAAAATTTATAGACAATAATTGAAAATTTGATAAAAATATTTGATAAAAATATTTGAAGTTTGAGGAAAATATATGAAATTTGAAGAGAATAATTCTAAAAAGGTAAAAAAATTTTGAATATGAAAAAAGTAATGAGAGTTTGAAGAAAATAATTGAAAAAGGCGGAAAAAATTAATAAATTCGTGACAATAATAAAAATAATGATAAAAATAATTAAAAACAGGTGTAGTAAGAAATTAAAAAATTTATTAACAATAAAAAAAATGGAATAAAATAATTAGAATTTGTAAAAAATAATTTTATAAATGTCAAAAATAATTTGATAATGACAAAAGTAATTGAAAGTTGAAGAAAATAATTGAAAAATAACAAAAGTGAATTGAAAATTGTGTAGGAAATTTGGACATTCCTGACATTAATTTGAAGATGGAAAAACATAACAGAAATTATAAAAAAACAATTGAAAAGTTTCAAAAATAATTAAGATTACAAGAATATAATTGAACAATAACAAAAATAATTATAATTTGAAAAAAATAATTAATAAAATTAAAAATTTGAAGACAATTCTTAAAAAATTGACCAAACAATTAAAATTTCATGAGGCTAATTGAATAATGACATAAATAATTGAAAGCTGGTGTATAAATAAAAAATTATAGAGAATAATTGAAGTTTAAAGAAAATAATTGAAATTTGTTGAAAATAATTGAAAAAGACGTACAAAATTAATAAACTCAAGAGATAATAATAAAAGTAATGAAAAAAATAATTGAAATTTGTAGAAAATAATTGAAAACTAATATAATAAATTTATAAATTCATTGTAATAAAAAAAAAATTGAATTTCTTTATGTTTTTTAGTTATTTATAGAATTGATTTCAAATAACAATAAAATTAAAATTTTATACAACGAGAATAATTACTATATTAATAATAATTAATAGCTCGCATTCAATAATTTGAATAAAATAATAATTGACTTTTGTAGAAAATGATTCTAAAATGGCAAAAATAATAGAATTATGATGGAAATAATTGTAAAATGACAAAAGTAACTAAAATTTAAAGAAAATTATTGAAAATTAACAAAAGTAGAATACTCAAAATTATTAATTGTGTACCTCATCTGCATATTTTGTCTGTAAAATAAAACTATTTAAAATTTTTCTACTAAAAAAAATCAGAATTAATAAAAAAAAACAGGGACTAACTTCACTCTGGATTTTAAAACGCGGACAGAAAAAGATGAATAAATATAAATACACTAACTAACTTCAGGAGTTTACGGAGATTATTATTATTTAGTAATAATAATTTTAAAATTGTTTTAGTTTACAGACAAAATATGCAGACCAGGTAGTCTTAATGACGAGATATTGATAATGACTAACAATAATATATATATTACATACTTATATGCATTTTAATAATAATTTAGATTAATTTAAAGTAACGAATAGTCGAATTTATTAAAAATTCAAATGACGTTATTTTACTTTATTGGAAAAAATTAAATATGGTTTAAATTATTCTGTAACTTTTTAAACCATTATTGAAGTTCCGAAAGTTTAAAGTACTTTTGTTAACTCTATGAATTTAATTTTTTCATATATCAATTATTCGTTTCAGTCTTTAAATTATCGTCATAATTATTTAAATTTATTACACAAGTTTTCATTTACTTCTGTTATTTTTCAATTATTTTCTCAACATTTCAATTATTTTTTTCTATCTGTAAATTATTGCTAGGAAGAATTAAAATTTTCAACGCCAGTTTCTATTCTCTTTTTGTTAATTTTCAATAATTTTCTTCAAATTTAAATTATTTTTGTCATTTTACGATTATTTTCTTCATATTTCTATTATTTTTGCAAGTTTAGAATTATTTTCTACAAATTTCAATTATTATTTTATTAAAATTATTGAATGCGACCTATTAATATTTAATATAATAATTATTATTGTTATATCACATTTTAATTTTATTGACATGAATTTTTTAATTTATTATATTGGTTTTCAATTATTTTTTACAAATTTCAATTATTTTTTTCCTTACATTTATTATTATCATGAGTTTATTAAATTTGTACATTTTTTTCAATTAATTTCAACAATTTTCAATTATTTTCTTCAAACTTCAATTATTATCTATAATTTTTTTATTTATACGACAGCTTTCAATTATTTAAGGCATTATTCAATCAGTTTCTTAAAATTTCAATTATTTTTGAAACTTTTCAATTACTTTTTTATATTTTTGCTTCCTCATAGAGGAAGCTTTGTGATCGTTAAAATTTTCGATATTCCAAAAATAGTCTAAATCGACTCATTTGCATCTAAAAAGCGAAAATTTTCATTCCTAAGCAAATGTCCAGATGTATGTGTGTGTGTGTGTGTGTGTGTGTGTGTGTGTGTGTGTGTGTGTGTGTGTGTTTGTGTGTGTGTGTGTATAGCGTTTTTTGTGTACAAGATATCTTGAGAACGCTTAAACGGATTCCAATAAAATTTGGGTGACTTATTAAGCTCATGAATATCTAAATTTGGACACAAGGATTTTTGAAAATACCCAACCAAATTTTTTTGAGCACCTTTTTTCATCGAAAAAAATCGTTTTTTGCCAAAAAATTTTTTTATGCTAAAAATACAACTTAATGATTACAAAAATCATATTCCTTATCCCAAAACGAATCGATTGACCTATATAACTTTTATAATTGATCAAGAATTCGTAAAATAATTCATATTTTGACATTTTTTTGCATTAAAAAATTTTTTTTAACAACTTCCCCAATTAACTTATATATTATTAATTTCTTGCTTCCTCTATGAGAAAGCAAATTATTTTGCTTACTTGGAAGCGAAATGTCCATGAAATGGACATAATTCTCACCTAGTTGTTATTTTCGCCATTTTAGATTTTTTTTTACAAATTGCTATTATTTTTTTTTTTCAATTTTTTTTTGTCCTGAACTTTTAGATTTCTTACACCTGTTTTTAATTATTTTCATTATTATTTTTATTATCGTAACGAATTTATTAATTTTTTTACACCTTTTTCAATTATTTTCTTCAAACTTTAATTATTTTTTCATATTTGAATTTTTTTCTATTTTTGAATTATTCTCTTCAAATTGCAATTATTATCTTCGAACTTCAATTAATTTCTTTAATTTTCAATTATTTTCCTCAAACTTATAATTTTTCTTTTAACTTTACAATTATTGTCGATAATTTTTTAATTTTTACACCAGTTTTGAATTATTTATTTCAATATTTCAATTGTTTTGTCAAGTTTTCAAGTATTTTCTTCAAATTTGAATTTTTTTAAAGTTATCAATTATTTTTGACATTTCTCAATTATTTTTTTCAAATTACAACTATTTTTGTCAATATTCAAATATTTTTGACATTTTGGAATAATTTTCTTTAAATGTCATTTTCTTCAATTTTTTTATTATTGTCGTAAATTTATTAACTTTTGAACATCAGTCTTCAATTATTTATGTCATTATTTAAGTAGTTTCTTTACATTTTAATTATATCGTTAATTTTTTAATTATTTTATACAATTTTTAAATTAATGTATTACATTTTTTACTTTATTTTTTAATATATTTCTCATTTTTCGTTAATTTTTTTCTAATTTTCAGTCATTTTTGTCATTATTTAACTATTTTCTACACATGTACATTTTTTGATATTTTTTTCAAGTTTCAATTATTTTCTTGAAAATTCTACCTATTATTTTTTCCATTTTTCAACTATTGTCTAAAAAGTGTAATTTTTACACCAGCTTTTATAATTATTTATATCATTATTCAATTAGTTTCTTTCCATTTTACTTACTTCCTCAATATCTCAATTATTGTGAGAAAATTTAAATTTTATACACCAGTCTCAAACTTTTGTCGCAAATTTTTATTATTTTTATCATTCTTTAATTATTTTTTTGTAACTTCAATTATTTTTGAAACTTTTCAATTATTTACTTCAAATTACATTTTTGATTTTTAATCAATTTTTCAATTAGTTTTGACATTACAACTTTTTTTTCAAATTTAATTATTTTTGTCACTATTTAATTATTTTTGCTATTTTAATTTTTTTTTTCAAATTTGAATGGCTTTTACTGCTGGCACCCCCCAATTTAATGTCAGTGATATCAAATTCTACATTGCCTGTTCATTTTTTTTATTTAAAAGCTCACTATTTACTCACTTTTTTCTTTTAAAAACTCATTATTTACCTACTTTATTAAATTAAAAGTCTTTTTTTCACTATTTTGAATCTGCAAGTCCACTGCAGGCGAAGGTCAATAATCATATTTCTCAAGTCCGAAATTTATGGAAATCATGTATATTTCATTTTTTTTAAAACATGGATTTATCAATTTTTAAAATTGCTCCTCAAATATTATCATATTTCAATTTATTCAAACTTTGAAAATTTAATTAATCGAAATCTCAATAGTCAAAAATTAATTATTTAGCATATTAACAATAATCCTTTTTCTATGCCTTAGAAATTTCTCAGAAATTTCACATTTTTAAAACTGTTTAACTTTTGTTTGATAATTTTTTGTTTCTAAATGTATTCAGTATTTTCTATTTTTTTTTTTTTTTATTACTTATTTTCACGTTTTTAAAAGATTTTTTCCTTTTATTGCCTTTAATGTTTTTGTTTTTTAAAAAAAGATTTTCTCTAATTTTCTTTCTTTTTAATCAAACTGTTTATTTTTATTTTGTTGAAAATATTTAATTGAGTAGTTTTTGGTTCTTTATCTTTTCTTTTCTGATATAACGTATTTTTTGTAGATTAAAACATGGCTTTGTAAAATTTTTCTCACTTTTACTTCAAGAGGGTTAAGTAAAATATTCTTCTCAATTTTCTTATTTCGTTTCGAATCACTTATTTTTTTGTAAACTTATTCAATTTTTTTTTTTGCATTTTGTGTATTTCTTTTTGCAAAATTTCTGTCCCTTTCATAAGATATCTTGATTTTCTTTAATTCTTTAAATTTATTGTTCTTGGGTTTGCCTACAAAAATTTGCTTTTTTACTGTTGAAGGATTTTTTCGTTTTTTTTTTTGTGAATTTTTTAATTATTTCATTTCATTTTTAATATTTTTATAGAATTTTAGATTTTTTTAATTTTTCCTTATAGTTTGCTAGATTAAAAAAAAAGTTTTAATAGATTTTTTTTATACAGATTTTTTTACTTTAACGGCTTTATTTTTATTTAATTAATTTTTTTTTCTTTTCTCCTAATTTCTGTTTATCATTATTTACATTTTTAATTAACTACATTTTATTGTCATTTTTCTATTGTCTAGAAATGTTTAATTTATCTTATAATTTCTGATTTTTTAAAACATTTATTCGGTTTTTTCTCAATTTTTTCATAATTTCTTAGTTTTTCTAATTTTTAAAAAACTTTTCTTCTTTTATTTTATTTTGTGTAAATTTAATTTTGTTATACATTTTATTAAGTTATTATTTTTATATTTTTTAGAAACTTTCTCCGTTTATTAAAACCATTTCATTTCTTGTTTTACAAATTCTCATTTTTACAAATTTTCAAAAAAATTCTTTATTTTCTTCTCTTAATTTTTCTAATTTAAAAAAAAAAAATGTTCTCTTTAGTAAAATCTTGACGTTTTCTCATTACTAGAACTTTTTTCTTTAATTTAAGGGACACACTTTTTTTTCGTAAAGACTTTATAAAATAATAATAAATAAAGAAATTATGTATCGCAAAATTAAATAACTTGAATTTTCTCAAAAGTGTAAAGAACTAAATTATTAAAAAGTTACAAGATGGGTAACCTTTTTATTAACTTTGTGTTTAGCGTTAGATATTATTGTGTTTTAAAAAAGTAACGTTATGAAATAATCCTATTAATACAGGTGAAGAATTTAGCAAAAAATCATAAGGACAAAGCTGAGTTGGACCGTATGAAGAGAGAAGTTGCTAAATCAACGGTGGAAAAAGGCGTAAACGAATGTACAAGACTGACAACAATTTATGAAAAAAAGAGATCTGAACTCGAAAGACAGCATGAAGAAGTTCGACAGAGGCTTGAAGATGAAAGGGCTAAGGTATGATACATTTTTTCTTATTTTTTGGTACTGTGCGTTTTTTGTATCCTCCATTAAAAAATACTGAAAATTGGAAACAAAAATAATAGCTTATTTTGCTTTTTGTAACATTCTTTACAATTCTGTTTATTAAATTATGTTAATATTATTTTATTCAAAAGTTATTAAACAAATAAAATTTGATTTATATTTTATACATATATATGTTCTTTTAAATAAAATATTATTTAACAAAATCCAACAAACAAAATTATAGAGAATCTCTTAAAGAGCAAAAATGAGCTATTTGTCAAAATTGGATTCACTAAAAAAATAAAAAATACAATTATTATTTGACAATAAATTTTTGTTAAATCTAATTTTTTCTACAAAATCTGGAACTGGATCTTTCAAAGTTTGGTAAAATAAATTTAAGTAATATTTTCATTTAATGAAAAGAACGTATTTTATAAAATTTCTTTTTAATATTACTTTTATTATTTATTAAAAACAATTTAAATAATAATAGATTAGTTGAATTTTTATTTTTTTAAATATTATACAAGCGAAAATAATATCTTCTATCCGTTTTTGTAAAATTCGACTTTTCTAGAATAAAGTTAAATTTTTAATCAAAATTGAATGAAAATTACAAAAAGAAGCTACACAAAATGTTAAATAATTATTAATTGGTAACAAACTTTAAGTCAACCTAATTTTTTCTGAAAAATGTACAATCCGATTTTTCAAAATTTGGTGAAATTAATTTTAATAACATTTTTATTTGGCGTGAAAGCCGCTTTGTAGTTTGAGGTTAGGTTATGTCATTGTAGAGAATCTTCTTAATAAATAAAAAAAACTTTACAGTGAGAGCCAAATCTAAATAAATATTTCAAAATAGCCTCAAAATAACTATTTGAGATTATTGTAATTTCCTAAAATAAAATTTTGTTTTAATGTCAGTAATTCTGGTTGTGAAACCAGGCAAAAATTAGTTTGCGTTGTACAAAACTTGTTGCGAAATACACTATTATACAAACTATAACTAACTATGCTAATTATAAGCTATTTTAAATCAGTTTGAACTGATCGACTAGTAGCTAGTAACTCAACAACTCGCACATGCTGCCTTTTATTACAAATAATACTCAACTCTCTTGTGAGATAGGACGTGTCGCACCATCTAGCGGATAAATTGTCTAATACTCGTTGAATATATTTAATTGCTGATTGTGAGCAATGTTATCACCCTACATTAAATAATTAGGTACAATTAAAAAAAATATTTTTAAAACGTCTTTCTTTAATAGTTTAATTGTTTTGATTGTAAAAGTAATAATTTAGCATATTAAACAATATTGATATATGTGTATACAGTGGCGTAACTGGGTGTTCAAGGGCCCTGGGGCAAAAAGGAAAATGGGGCTCCAATTATAAATAATAATTAATTAATTAATTTCAGTTACTTCAAATACAATTTTGTACTATTTTTATCATTTTTCAACTATTTTCTAAAATTCTTAATCATTTTAATTGTTTTTAAATTGTTTCCCTAAATCTTAAATTAACCTTCCTTAAATTTTAATTCTTTTGTTTAGTTTTCTCAATCTTTATTCCAATTTTAATTATTTTTGCCTTGTCATTAAATCATTTTAATTATTTCTTCCCAAATTTTATATTATTCATCGCAAATTTCAATTAATTTTTTTAATTTACCATTAGTTTTGTCATTTTGCAATTATTATTTTCAATTTTAAATCATTTTCATAACTTTTGAATTAATTTATTGAACTTTCAAATATATATCTCAAGTTTCAATTATTTTATTCAGTTTTTATTTATTTTTATTATTTTGCAATTATTTTCTCCATATTTTAATATTTTCATTATTTACCAATTAATTTCCTAAATTTTCAATTATTATTTCAAATTTAGATTATTGTCTTCAATTTTCAATTTATAAGCATTTTTTGAATTTTTTTTTCGCTTAAAAACAAATTCTGTAATTTTATATTATTTTCTCCGATTTTTAATTATTTTCATTCTTTTGGCATAATTTTCAATAATTTCAAAGATTTATCTGAAATTTAAACATATTCTATGATTTTTTCAATTATTTCTCTCAAATTTTATTTGCTGTTTTCAATATTTTATATTTAAATTATTTTTTTCAATCTGAAATTAGTTTCAGCATATTTCAGTTATTTTATTCAATTTTGAATTAATTTGATCATTTTTTAATTATTTTCCTCAATTGTTAATTATTATTCCCATTTTCTAAAATTTTAATTTATTTTTATGAAATTTTAATTATTTGCTTTAATTTTTAATTCTTTTCATTTGTTTTCATAATTTCCAATTTTTTTTAATAATTATCGTAAATTTCATTTATTTTTAACTTTCCTCAATTTTTTTCTCCAATTTTTAGTTATTCTCATTGTTTTTCAATTGATTTCTAACATCTTTATGTATTTTTCTCAAACTTAAATGATTTTTTTTTTAATTCAAACAAAATTCTGTAATTTTTTCAATTATTTCACTCAAATGTGATTTATTATTTACAACTTAAAATCATATTTCAATTATTTTCTTCAAGTTTTAAGTTGTAAAATTATTTTTCAATTAATGCAGGGCTGGCAATGACACACTTTCTTACTTTTACTGACTATTTTAAAATTGCTCATTATTACTCACTTTTTTAAAAAACTCACTTTTCTCACTTTTTTAGTAAAATATCTGATTCAAAATTTACCTTATAAATCAATTAGTTTCCTCATATTCCAATTACATCGTCAATTTTTTAATTACAATATACAAATATGTAATTTCTACACCTCTTTTCAATTATTTTTGTCATTTTTAAAGTACTTTTGTCAACTCTAAAGTATTATTGTCATTTTTCATGAATTTTTGCGATTCTAAATTTAATTTTTTCAAATATCAATTATTCTGTTCGGTCTTTAAATTATTGTCATGAATATTAAAATTTATTACACAAGTTTTCATTTACTTTTGCAATTTATCAATTATTTTTTCAACACTCTAATTATTTTTTTCTATCTTTATATTAATGCCAGGAATATTTAAATTTTCAACACAAGTTTCTATTCTACTTTTGTTAATTTTCAATAATTTTCTTCAAATTCCAATTACTTTTGTCATTATTCAAGTATTTTTGTCACTCTACTATTATTTTCTTCATATTTCTATTATTTTTGCAATTTTAGAATTATTTTCTACAAATTTCAATTATTATTTTATTCAAATTATTGAATGCGACCTATCAATATTTAATATAGTAATTATTATTATTATATCAAATTTTAATTTTATTGTTACTTGAAATACAATTTTTTAATTTTATATGTAATGAGCTTTTGCCTGTAAATAAATAAATAAATAAAATGTTTTTTATTCACATGAATTTTTAAATTTATTATATTATTTTTCAATTATTTTCTACAAATTTCAATCATTTTTGTCATTATTTATATTATTATCATGGGTTTATTAAATTTGTACATTTTTTTCAATTAATTTCAATTGTTTGGTCAATTTTTCAAGTATTGTTTTTAAATTTTTAATTTTATGCACTAGTTATCTATTACACTAGTTTACAGCCAAAATGTACATTCAATGTCACTATTTTTTTCTTATGTACTAAGCTTCTCGTTACTTAAAAATGACATTAAGAAATTTTTCTATGGATAGGTTTTCAAAAAATGAATTTTTTTAATTTTTTACGTTTTTTTCGGAGGTGACTTCACGTTTTAGGCCGTATCTCGAGTTACAGACGTCCGATTAAGTTTTTCTAGGTGTCAAATTAAAGGTAATCAAATTCCAAACAATCACTTTCAACATTATTTTTCAATCGGTTAAATATTTTAAGTGATATAGTCCAAAAAAAAATTTTAAATTTAAGTTTTTGGCCCAAAATCTGAAAAACAAATTCATTCTACCGCCATGCAAAAATAGAAAACGTCAAATTATGTCCAGTTTTAAATTTTTTACATATATGGCTCACTTTTAAGAAGAAAAAAATGTATGGATGAAAACAATCTATGGGTAATTATTGAAGTTATAAGCCAGGGTACTGAAATTCTCGTTTTACGCCATTTCGGTATTTTACCTCCTTTTATAGTGATTATGTTGATTAATTTAATGAATACAATATCTAATTAGAAAATGGACTTTTTTCACAGATTTCAAATAATTTTCAGTGCTTTATTAATTCAAATTTGACTGAAAAATTTTTTGGAGTTTTTGACAAAAATTTCTGAAGAGGCATAAATTGATTAAAATCTGCTTTTTTGACAAGTTGAATCAGATGCGCAATGGTTAAATTTTTTTTAATTTTGTTCGTTATTAGATGAAAAAGTTTGAAATTAGATATAGAAATATGAAAAGTAAATGATATTTGACTGAAAATTTTTTTGGAGTTTTTGACAAAAATTTCTGGAGAGGCATAAATTGATTAAAATCTGCTTCTTCGACAAGTTGAATCAGATGCGCAGAGGTTCAATTCTTTTTTAATTTATAAGGAGAAAAACCAATGACTTTCGTCTGAGGGCTGCTGCGGAAATATTTTTTTAAAAAAAATAATTAATATCATATTTCTATATCTAATTTCAAACTTTTTCATCTATTAACGAACAAAATTCAACAAAAATTAAACCTCTGCGCATCTGATTCAACTTGTCAAAAAAGCAGATTTTAATCAATTTATGCCTCTCCAGAAATTTTTGTCAAAAACTCCAAAAAAATTTTCAGTCAAATATCATTTATTTTTCATATTTCTATATCTAATTTGAAACTTTTTCATCTATTAACGAACAAAATTCAACAAAAATTGAACCTCTGCGCATCTGATTCAACTTGTCAAAGAAGCAGATTTTAATCAATTTATGCCTCTTCAGAAATTTTTGTCAAAAACTCCAAAAAATTTTTCAGTCAAATTTGAATTAGTAAAGCACTGAAAATTATTTGAAATCTGTGAAAAAAGTCCATTTTCTAATTAGATATTGTATTCATTAAATTAATCAACATAATCACTATAAAAGGAGGTAAAATATCGAAATGGCGTAAAACGAGAATTTCAGTACCCTGGCTTATAACTTCAATAGTTACCCATAGATTGTAACTCGAGATACGGCCTAAAACGTGAAGTCACCTCCGAAAAAAACGTAAAAAATTAAAAAAATTCATTTTTTGAAAACCTATCCATAGAAAAATTTCTTAATGTCATTTTTAAGTAACGAGAAGCTTAGTACATAAGAAAAAAATAGTGACATTGAATGTACATAAATTTTTTTTTTTTTGTAAACTAGTGTTATTTTTTCAAAATACAATTATTTTTGTTATTGTTCAATTATATTCTTGTAATTTCAATTATTTTTGAAACTTTCCAATTATTTTCTTTTAAATTTCAATTGTGTTCTTCAATCTTCAAATTATTGTCAGAAATATCCAAATTTTCTATTTAAAACGATTTTTATGAATGAAAAATAGAATTGAAAAAATCAAAGTATTATTGAATATCGAGGAATTACTTAAAAATCGATTAAAATAATTGAAAATAAAAGGAATAAATAAATTGGAAATTAAATAATTAGATGGAAATTTCAAGAAAATAATTGATAATTAAAAGAAAAATTACGATATGACGAAAATAATTAACTATTAAAAAAAAAATTAACATTTGAAAAAAAATTCGAAAAATGGTGAGAATAATCAGCATTTGAACAAAAATTTTTTAAATTAATGAAGAGTCATAAAATTGAAGTAGAATAATAAATTGTCAATTGAAAACTGATAAAAATTATGGAAAAAATTGAAAATTGAAGAATTGTATTGAAATTTCAAGAAAATAATTGATAATTGAAAAAATGCGAGAATTATTTAGTATTAAATAAAATAATTGAAGAACGAAGAATGCAATTGAAAATTGAAGAAAATAATGAAAAATTAAAGAAATAAATTGAAATTTTAAGAAAATAGTTGATAATTGAAAGAAAGAATACAAAATGACTAAAATATTTATATATTAAAGAAAAAAATTGAGAAATGATTGATTAAAATATGTATAATTAAAGCCTAAACCAATAAAAATTTCATGAGTTGTTATTTGCATCAAAGAAAGTTTTGATTAGAAGATGCAGTAGTAAATAATTATTTCGAAATTTCAAATATCTCAATTTCCAATAATCTAAATATCCATCAATTTAAACTTTTTCGCATGAACATTTTAAGTAATTTTTGTATTAATAGAATTAAATTTTAATTCACTAAAATTTTAGTTCATCGAAATATCAGTTCAATATTTTAAAGTAAACTATATTTAAAAAAATTTAATTTAGAAAGTTTTTTTAAATAAAAATAGCGTTGGAAGTTTTGAAACAAAAATTTCAATCATTAAGGAATGAAAAAATTATTTTAACTCATGATTTATATTTAATTTACAAAAATATATTTCTTCAAAAAATGTGCACAAAATGAAGGAATGAATGAAAGAATGAATCTTGTGGATTATTATTATAGATTCCAACTACTTTTATTGCAATTCTAACTGAAATTTGCAGAAGCCAGCAAAAATTTCTCAACAAAACTATTTTGTTATGATTACATTGTTAACTTTTTTAAGAGAAGTATTTTCAAAATTGGACCTTGAGAAAAATTATTTTATACCTTGAAAAGTTCTTGAATTTTTTTTTCAAAATGGAAACTGTAAAAAAAATTGTACAGGGCTCGAACTAGCTCCGTAAATCCCGTAAAAGTCCGTAAATTTACTTATGATTCGTAAAAGTCCGTTTTTTTAAAAAAAAGGTCCGTAAAGTCCGTAATTTGTTTAGAAAAGTCCGCAAATTCCGTAAATTCTACGATAAGAGGCCCTAAGTAGTGTAAAAACTGTTACGTTTCAATTTTTCAATTCCTTTCTTCAATTTTTAATTATTTTATTTAATATTCAATAATACTCGCCTTTTTTCAATTATCAGTTATTCTCTTGAAAATTTAATATGTTCTTCAAGTTCCAATTGATTTCTTCAATTTTCATTTATTTCCTAAAATTCTTCCTACATTTTTCTTTAGTTTAGATTATCAATTAATAAATTCATAAATTGAAAAAAGTTTTTTCAAATATACTTATTCTCATCCACTTTCATAATTACACTTTAATTTTTAAAATTACTTTGTTCTAATAACAATTATTCTCGACACATTTCGAGTTTTTTTCAACTGTGCATTATTTTCGTCAATTTGTAATTTTGTCCTTTATTAATTATTACCTTAAAACTTCAATTTAATTCCTTTACATTTAAAAATTCCCTGATTTTTTCAATTATTTGTTTCACTCATAAAAATTGTTTTAAAATTTAAACTCAATTGTTCGATTCTAAAACTATCTCCTTCAATTCTCCATTCTTTCCTTCAAATTTCAATTGCATTTTTCAATTTTCAATTTTTCTCTTTATTATTAAAAATTCTTGCCTTTTGTCCATTTTTTTTTTATTATCAATAAGTTTCTATGACTATAATTCACATGTTCAATTAGTTTCTTCAATTCTGAATTTTTTTTCAAATTTCAATTCTGTTTTTCAGTTTTTAATTATTTTCTGCTATATTTAATAAATCACGGCATTTATAAATTACTTTTTTGAATTTTCAATTAAATTATATAAATTTTAATTCCATTCTTCAACTTAATAAAATTGTTTTAATTTAGCGATTTGTCGAAGTTTGTTATTAGTTGTCAATTATTTTCGTTATTTTTCAGATATTTTTTTCAATTCTTTAATTATTCTCGTCATAAACTGTTTCTTTCAATTATTATTCATTTTCCGCAACTTTCAATTAATTTCAATAATTTTTTCAATTTTTATTCATTCTCTTGAAGTTTTATAATTATTCTTTAACTTTTTAAATTATTTTGTTCTCTTGTTGATTATTCTTGACAGTTTTCGAATTTTTTTCATTTGTCTATTATTTTTTTTTAATATTTGATAATTTTGTATTTTGTTCTTTCCCTTTTAATTATCTATCTGTCTTCTTCAAAATTTGATTTAATTCTTTAATTTTCAATTATATAATTTAATAATTTATAATTTAATAATTTTTCCAGTTTACTTTTTTGTTTATAATTTTTCTTAAATTCTCGGCTTTTTTCAATCATTTTTTTTCAATTATAAAAATTGTTTTAAATTTAAATTCAGTTTTTCAATTCTACAACTATTTTCTTAAACTCTTAAATATTTTCTTCAATTTTACATTTTTTTTTTTCAAATTTCCATTTATTTTTGAACTTTTCAGTTGTTTAATTCAATTTGCAATTATTTTTTTCACTCATAAAATTTGTTTCAAAATTTCAATACAATTGTTTAATTCTACAACTATTTTCTTCAAATTTCATTTTTCAATTTTAAATTATTGTCTTTAATATTAAAAAATTCTCGCTTTTTTAAAATTATTTGTTTTTCGAGTATCGCAATAAATTTTTTTAATTTTAAAAGCAGTTGTTTAATTATATTATTCTATATTCAATAATTATCTTCTTTTTTCAATTTTAAGTTTATTCTTTGAAATTCAATTCCTTTTTGCAATTTCTAATTATTTTCTTAATTTTTCAATTTTTTCTCCCTTTTTTTTTGTAATTATTGCTTTCAATTTTCAATCTAGTTGTTCAATGTTTAATTATTTCCAACAATTGTTCATATAATTTTCATATTTTTAAAGTATTTTTTTCAATTGTCAACTAATATATTTTTCAACTATTTCTTGCAATTATTATTTATTTTTCCCAATTTTCAATTGTTTGCATACTTTTTTCAATTATTCTCTAAAAATTTTATAATAGTTCTTTAATTTTTTCAATTTTAATTTTTTTTCAGTCCTTTTTTAATTTTTTTTAAATTATTAATTATTTTTCCAATTTCAAATCAGTTCTGAAATTTTCAATTTATTTCTCGAAATAGTTATTATTTTCTTCAGTTTTCAATTATTTTCTTCAATTTCCATTATTTTGCCGATTTTCAATTCAGTTTTTCAATTTGCAATTATTTCCAACAGTTTATTTTTTAACTTTCTTGTTTAATTTTAATATTTATTGTTCAATTATTTAAATTATTCTTTTTCAATTGTATAATTATCTAGACATTTTTCGAGTTTTGTTTTCAATTGTCAATTATTTTCGTTATTTTCCAGTTAGTTTCTTAAATTTTGTAATTATTCTCCTAATTTTCATTATTTGAAGTTGCAAAAATTTATAGTTTTTAATAACAAATAACAATGCAAAGTTTCTGGCGCGCGTTAATGTTGCTAGTACTATAATAAGACTTACAGGTCTATTTTAATGCACAGAAAGCTTTTTTTTGTGCCTATGTTATAAGTATACCTACAATAATAATTGTTCTCTTATTTGCCTCAGACTCATTAATATTTTTCTATTTAATATTAATAAAATTGTCTATAATTTTCAAAGAAATAAATTATTTTAAACATAAAAAATACAATTTCTTTTTACTTTTCTACTGTATTTCAATTCTATCACACTCCAAATAGTCTTTCGGGATACAAAATGTTTATTCGTAACTAGTCCGTAAAAGTCCGTAATTTTGAATTTTTGGTCCGTAAAGTCCGTATTTTTAAGTACTTTTACCGGTTCGAGCCCTGAATTGTATTTTTTATTGAAAATGTTGTTAATTATGTTTTATTTATTCAACAGGTTCGAGCAACTTTACAAGCTGAATACAATAGTCGCTGCAGCAAATATGAGAGCGGAGAAATGCATTTATCACCATCGGGCGAATGTAGCGTCTCGGAAGCACTGAGTGGAAAAACGTACTAAATGAATCTCCAAATCAACTGATCGTTGATCTGGGTACAATTTCCACCTGGCATGTGTCAACGTGCCAAAAAGAGAAAAACAAAAAACAGCAAAGCAGTGACTCTGTGAGCGTCGTCGGAGTTCAATTGTTGGGTAAATGAATTTACATTTAATTACCTGCGAGGATATTCGTCATGAAGATTCACTCGTTTCGCGGAGCTGTCAGCAGATTGTGTTTCAGGTTTCAACAATGGGCTAGGGATTTTGATTTTAAATGAGAAGGATTTCGATTTACGAGAAAGATTTTCCTCCAGATCTTCTAAAGTCAAAGTCGACCTCCTTAATTTTATCATTAATCTTTCTATTATTAATTTCTAGCTATATTAATTAATTTCTAGTTCTATATTATTAATTTTTATTTTTATCCAACATTCCTAAATAACGTAATGGTCAACTTCCTGCAATTATTATTAAACGGATATATTTTTATTTTATTTCCTCAGTATTAAATTCAAGTACTATCCAAAAGAAAAAGAAACTAAATAATAATAATAATAATAATAATTAATAGAAGCAGATTTTCAATTAAATAGATTGCATCGTTAATGAATACTGACTGATTGTCGAGTCAAAGAAAGAAAACGAATGGACTGCCCTTGATTTATAAATGGGGCATGTGATTCTAAATAAGTGTAATCTTTTTTAGCCATAATTATAAACCTTGTTGTTATATACATAAGGCGTTATTAAACGATTGATACGTGTCGATCGTACTCGCGTTTTGAATCGATTCGTCGTTAATAAAACACCACGATCTCTCCAATTCGTGTAAAATATTTTTCTGTGAATCTCATTGGGCCTAGGAGAATGGAAATTTGTTGAGGTGGCTTCTTAGTTGAAGGGGCATGCTTGAATTCAACGCATTATTTATCGACTCTCGATAGAAAAAAATCCGACTGAAAGTAATCGTCGAATGAATCTCTGACTTAGCCTTCGTTAACGATTATTCTGTAAAAGACGAAATCTTAAGGAAATAAAGAATCGGGATTATAATTATAGTCGTAGAAAATCGAATATACACCCGATTATTATCATCTGAATTAACGAATTCCAGCATTGCTTGAACCGGCTATACGCAAAAATTGTTCGAGACACGAACAATCTGGGTCAAATGTGACCTTTTTGAGAAGACAATCAAAAGTGTTACCCGGTTACTTGATGGTAACATTTTCCTTGTTATTTCTAATCTTGTAAGAATTATATCTATAATTATGGTAACGAATCTAGGATTAAAATCTGCGTAATCTAATCTTCTTCTTACAACTGCGCTAATTATTCTTTCATTCTTATTAATGGCTATCTTTTTTTTTTTTTTTTTTTATAGATGATCAATTAATAATCCGTAAAATTCGTTTGATACGATTTTTCATTGTTTAATCAAGCCAATCAAAATGAAATTTCTACCTTTTGTATTGTTATTGGACTTGAATACACTGGAGTCTCACTTATTTTAACATGGTTGACGCTATTCGACGCAAAAAGTCAAACGCAAGTTTTTTGCTTAAGATAAGTGAGACAGAAAGCTGTAAAATAATTGCGACTTCAAATAAGTGAGATTTAAAATAAGCGAGGTCCTAGTGTAGTTTAAATTTTATTTTAGGTGGGAAGAAATTCACAATTCTATTTTTATATAATTTTTGTATTCAAGTAAACATTTAGATAAATTGGATTATATTCATACTGTTTTTGAATTTTTCATATTTTTTAAATCTAAACTTGAACTTATCAAAATTTAAAGGGATTGGAAATTTAATTAATTGGAATTTTAATCAATGCCAATTTAAAATATTCATAAATGATCATTTTAATCGACGCTGAATTTAATTTATCCGAAATTTAAACGATCGAATTTTCTGTTCATTGTAGTTTTAAACAATCAACTTAAACTTCTATTTAAATCCAAACTTAAATCCAGAAAAAATTTTAAAGTAAGTTAAAAACATCGTCACTGAATTAGCTATTAACTTTTAAAAAAAACTATTTACAAAATAAGTATTCTTTAAAAACTATTTGTTTTTCTTGTTCAAATAAAATCATTTTAGTTGAAAATCCATCAGGGGCGGCGACTTGTAAATTTTTGCCATCTGCGAACTTAATATTGACCGAGGGGTGGAGGAGAGAGAGAGAAATAAAACAATAATAAATAAAAGACTTTCTTAATTAGCGTAATTATTGTAACTCAAAAGTTGACAATTTTATTTGATTTCGAGTACATTTTCGGAAATAATAAACAAATAATCAAAATAATATAAAATTTGTGATCAAATCATTACAAGTTAAAAAAAAAAATTAAAAATTCACGAACTTAATTGAAATTTGAGAAAAATAATTGAAAAATGATTAAAACATTAAAAATTTGAAGAACAAAAATCATATTTTTTCAAATAATTGAAAAATGTCGAAAAAAATTGAACTTAGAAAAATAATTACAACATTAGAGAAATAATCGTAAATTTAAGAAAATAATGGAAATTTGAGAGAAATAATTGAAATTTTCGGAATTAATCAACAAATATTCACAATAAAAAATTTATAAAAATTATTGCAAATGAAAAAAAAAATTTTAAATTTACGAACGTAATTAAAATTTGAGAAAACTAATTAAAAATTGATTGAAACATTGAAAAGCGGGTACGATAACTTAGATTTGAGATAATAAATAAAAATTTAGGAAATAAATTAAAAAATGATTATTATATCTACTTAAAAGGTGGAGAAACTAATTACAAAAGTGTAAGAAAAGATGAAAATTGAAAAAAATAATTGAAAAATGAGATAAATAATTGAAAATTTGAATTTAATTAAATTTGAATTTAATTGGAAATTAAAAATTGAAGAAATTGATTGCAAAATGATAAGAATAGTAATTGAAGAAGAAATTGAAGAAAAATGAAAAAAATAATCGTTAATTTTAGAAAATAATGGGAATTTGAGAGAAATGATTAAAATTTTCGGAATTAATCAACAAATAATCAAAATAATATAAAATTTGTGAAAACCATTGCAATTTAACAAAAAAAAATAATCAAAAATTGTCGAAAGTTATTTGGAATATGAGAAAAATAATTGAAGAATGATTAAAGAATTGAAACGTGGATACAATAACTTAGATTTGAGATAATAAATAAAAATTTAGGAAATAAATTGAAAAATGATTATTATATCTACTTAAAAGGTGGAGAAAATCACTGCAAAAATATAAGAGAAAATGAAAATAAACAAAATAATTGATAAATGAGATAAATAATTGAAAATTTAGGTATTGAATTGAGAAATGAATAGTGAAATTAATAAAAAATTAAAGAAATTGATTGCAAAATGATAACAAAAATAATTGGAATTTAAAGAAAATTATTAAAATTTGAGAAAAATATTATAAAGTCTAGAACATTAATTGAAGAGTAATGAAACTAATAAAAAATTCGAGACAATATTTGCAAAGTAATAAAACTAATTAAAAACTAAAGAAAATTATTCAAATTTGAGAAATATATTTCAAAATCTAGGAAATTAATTGAAGAGTAATGAAAATAATAAAAAATTCGAGACAATATATGCAAAGTAATAAAAATAATTAAAAATTGAAGACATGGATTGCAAAATGATAATATTAATAATTAAAAATGGAAGAAAATTATTAAAATTTGAGAAATATATTTTAAAATCGAGGAAATTAATTGAAGAGTAATGAAAATTATAAAAAAATCGAGACAATATTTGCAAAGTAATAAAAATAATTAGAAATTGAAGAAAATAATTTAATTTTTTGAGAAATAATTTAAAAAATTGCAACATATAGGTATTTGTAATGAAAGAAAATAATTTCAGAATGATAAAAACAATTGTATTCTGTAAAAATAAGTGGAAGTTGTGATAAATTATAAAAAAATTCAAAATTCATTAAAGAATAATTGAATATGACAACAAGTAATTGAAAAATTATATAAATAATCGCAAATTGAAAAAAATGTTTGAAAAATGAGATAAATAATTGAAAATTGTAAAAATTGATTGCAAAATTATAACAATAATATTTGAAATTGAAGAAAATTATTAAAATTTGAGAAAAATATTTGAAAGTCTAGGAAATTAATTGAAGAATAATGAAAATAATATAAAATTGGAGAAAATATTTGTAAAGTAATAAAAATAATTAAAAATTGAAGAAAATAATTTTAGTTTGTAAAAAATAATTGAAAAAATTTCAACCTATAAGTATTTGTATTATAAGAAATTAATTGCAGAATGATGAAAATAATTGTAAATTGAAAAAATAACTAAAATTTGAGATAAGTAATAAAAAAAATTAGAAAGTTAATAAGAAAATAATTGAAAATGAGAAAAAGTAATTGAAAATAAATTTAAAAATAAATTTAATAATAAAGTAATTGATTGAAATAATAATTGTATATTGAAGAAAATAATAAACATTTGTAAACAAAATTTAAAAAAGTACAGAATATATTTGAGATGAACAAGCTACAATTAGGTACAATTATTATATATTATAATTCTTCAAACTTCAATTTTTTTGAAATTTCATTGATTAACATTTTAATTAATCCACTCTTTAAGAATAGTAAATTTAAAATTATTTAAAAATTTCTTCAATTTTTAAGAATTTTTTTCTTTTATTATTTTAATTATATTTGCTACTATTCTCAACTATTTTTATCATTTTTCAACATTTTTCTTCAATTTTATTTTCATTATTTTTTATTTTTTCCCCTCATTTTTAAATTCAATTTCCCAAGTTTCAATTCTTTTCTTCAATCTTTGAGAACAGTAAATTAAAAATTTTTTTAACAATTTTTTTTTTATGATTTTAATTATTTGATACAATTGTCAACCATTTTTATCATTTCCCAAAAAGTTTCTTCATTTTCTAATTATTTCCATTATTTTTCATTTTTTCCACTAATTTTTAAATTTAATTTTCGCAAGTTTCAATTCTTTTCTTTAATTTAAAAAAAAATTTCAGTTTTAATTCTTTTCTTTAATATCAAATTAGTTAAATTATTTATTAATTAATTTTCAACTTCTTTCGTCATTTTTCAATTATTTTTTCGAAATATGTTTTTTTTTTAAATTTTCATCATTTTCTTCGAATTTTAAATTCATTTATTCACATTCTTATTAAGAAATTTATTTTGTGTCAGTAAGTTTGCCATATGGAATTCCATAGGGCGACTTTTTTGTTCTATGGAATTTTCAGACGTACCGTACACAAGCCGCCGCCCCTGAAATCCATTAGAAAATTGTTTAGAATTGAATAAATATATCGTAAATTAAGATAAACACATAACGATTTCTGAAGCATGAAGTGACGATAACTGGGGCATTTACATTAATCAAAATCAAAATTCTAGTTTTTATTGATATTTCTAAGAATTCTAATGTTAACCAAACTCAATTTTATCGAATTTCAATTTATTCCAATTTCAACGAATCTTAATTTTTATTGTTCTACACTTTAATTAATGGAGGTTATATTTGATTAAAACTACAATAATTGTCTTTTAATTTAAATTGAGTTTTCGTTAAATTAATTCCAAGTTTCATTGATTATAATTTTAATCAATCCCAGCTTGAATCTATGTAAATTCAAATTTATTTATCTTATGAAAGAATAATTCGATCATATGAAAATTTTACATTACAAAAATGAATTTTGATGTAAATGAAGAAAGCAGAATGTTTATTTGAAAACGTAAAAATTTTGTTGTATTAAAATTTTAGTAAAGAGAATTTACAACTATAAATTCATTATAAATTTTGATTTAATAAAAAATATATCAAACGAATTTTAGGAAATATATAATCAACTTTATTTCACAAATTTCAAGCCTGCAACGTTTAAAAAGCGAATAAAATTACAAATAAACTTAAAATTTTTGTTTAAAATAAATAGACTTTAGTCTCTAAATAAAATTTGAAAACATTTTTTTACTACATTTTTCTTTTGTATTAGAAATTTGTAACTAGAAAATAATGTAAAATATAAAATTAAGAATATTAAATAAAGTTCATTTGATTTTTAAAACTGCACTAATTAAATTTTTTCTCTTTAAATAACTAAAGTAGCTATTTAAAATTCTTCTATAAATGTTCTCTTAACAGATCTGGTTTATTTTTAAATAAGATGTCAACAAAATTGTACAAATTAAAATTTTTTCTTGAATTATTCCTAAAATAAGAAACATTTTCTACATATTTTTATTTAACGTATTTTTTAAATATTTAGCGACGTATACAAATGTAAATCGTCCGCTTATTTTTAACATAACTTTATATACGATAAAAATAATTTACTGTTTGAGTTTAATCAAATTCAAATTAAACTAAAAATCGAAATTTCAATTTATTTAAATTGTAATCTATCTAAATATTAATTGATTCCTATTTTAAATTATACGAATTTGAATTTATCCAAATTTTAATCATTTAAAAATTAAATTTACCCAAATTTAAATTTATCCAAATAACAAATTGTTTAAATTTCAATCTATTTATTTAAATTTATTCTAATTTTAATTTCTACTTAACTCAAATTAAATAAATCAGTTGTAATTAAAATTTATCGAACTTTTAATGTTTAAATGATTTAAATTTCAATATATGCGAGTTTTAATTTATTGTAATTAATTTACAATTTAATTGATTTAAAATTCTATTTAACCAAATTTTTATTTATCAAATTTTAATTCACCAAATTTTCAATATGTTTAAGTTAAAGTTCTATCTATTTCAGTTCTATTCGATTCAAATTTCAGGCTATCAAAATTTTAATCGATTCAATTTTTAAGCAACTCAAATTTTAAACAACTCGACTTATAATTAATCGCACATTTTATTGATCGGAATATTTATAGTCTAATATTTCAATTTTAATCAATTCTAAATTTAATTAATTTAAATTTCAATTTATTCGAATGTCCTATTTAAATATTGAATTTTATTTTTATTTAATATTTGTTAATTTTATTTTAATGTAAATTGATTTATTTTTCAAACTCTCAAATGAGCCAGTTTCAAGGAAGTAAAATTTCTTTAAATGGAAATAGATTATTTTTATCGTAACTAAAATTATTTTTAAAATAAGCGGACAATTGTTAGAAAATTTCCATTAATTTTAACTTTAAGAAAAAAGTTACAGATTCATTTATTTTTACGATATCTTTTTCCCAAGTTTTACAGAATTCTATTAACTACTAGAATTTAAAAAATTTTATTTATTTATTTTTTTTGCCAATTATATAATTCATCTTGTCACTAAAAATATTTTTGTTCTCAAACTTTTCTCCCTTCGAAAGATTTATTAGTAAACTATTCTTTCAAAAATATTTCGTTTCAAATAAAAATGTAATAATAATAACAATTTCATATTTGTTTTTTAAACGTTGCGTTGTTTAGATATTCTAAAATTTTGGTGTTTGCTTAAAAATTTCACCAATGTCATTTTTTAAAAGCGTTTTAATATTATAATGTGACTTGCAAAAAAGTTGAATTAATTTTTTAAAAAAAGCCAGCTGTATATTTTGTAAATTTCTTATCTCTAAAGATCGCTTTAAATAATGTACCGCGATCGTGATGTTTCTTCGTCCAACCGCCGATTGATGTAATAATTGTATAAATAGCATGATTTTAAAGTAGACACGACGCGTTGTGATATTAATTGATCTCAAAGCAATTGTAGACTCGCGACACAAATAAAAAAAAAATATATCGAAAAATGAAGAAACTTGTAACATTTTTGCAACACGCTCGAATTAGATAAAAATATAAACCATCTTGTCTTTAGAGTTGAAACGGCGAAATTTTAATGCGTTCTATTGATCTTTAATCAAAGGAAAAATAAATTATTGACGTGCCGTGCTAGAATTTAAAAAATGAAATTTCAATTCTCTCTGTCGAGCCGACTGATTCATCAGTTTTTTTTTTAAATCATAATTCGTTTTTTTTCATTTCATTCTAGAACAGGGTTAATGGAGAATTTCCATGAGTTCCAGATAAAATATTTTCTTAATTCCAGATGAAATTAAAAAGTCGAAGAAAATAGTTGATCAAAGAAAGCAGTTCGTTAATAAGAAATCAAACATTAGGATCGAATAATTATGGATTGAAACTTGTCTAAAAGTGCACTTTTCTAAAACAAAAAATTTAAACTGCTGACATTTTGTTTTTATTTATTTTTTTTTCAGAAGTTTTCAATTAATAGCTTAGCAGTCATTAATGCTTAAAATAAAAAAAAAAGGGTATAAACTTGTTAATAATTGTGAGTCCAATGTCCAACTTTTAGGAAAAAATCATGTTTTTGAGTTAAACGCTATTTTATAAATAAATAGTTGCTCGGTTAAAATCAGAGTTTCTGCAAAAAAAAATGTTATGCACTCGTCTGATTTTAATTTTTCGTCTCATTTGATTAATTCCTTAATTATCGAGTTAAAAGCAGAATTTTAGATGAATTTAGATTCTGGAATAATTATTATGATTATTTTACGCAGAGTTATTGTCATTATTCTTCCAATGAAAAAGCGCTTCTTATTGCACAATTATAAAAAAAAAAAAGAACTGAAAATATTTAGAAAATTGAATGTCAATTCCTGCAGCATGATGCAAAAAGTTGTCGTCTCTTCCGAAAAGTAGATTCTTAAATTTACATTCTCTCTCATCAATAATAGACGAATTCAAGAATAGATAAACAGTAGGATTTTCAAACTTCCTGAAATGTGATTCATCTGAAAATTTAAACATTGTTATATAAATATAAACTAAATTCTTAACGATTAATTCTTCCATTTAACTCAGACCAATCTTCGAGCATGATAAATCATCGATTCGGAAATTTTCCCATCCCTCGAAAAAGGCGCGAGAAAATTGTTCAAAAACTCGTTTGATGTAATTTTTACTCTTAAATCTTCGCTAATTTAAATTTTATTTGTTTAAATTCAAGTTATTTCTAATTTCTAATTAACACTTTTCCAACTAGTGACTAAAATTGGCATTTTTTCACCGGTGACGGAAATGGTAATTTTCCACACTTGTGACGAAATTGATGATTTTTATTAATTTCTCTCCTCATAATTACTGTTAAGTATAATTTTTGTCTTAACAATTCTACAATTTCCGTAAATGTATATTTATTTTTTTTTAATTTGCATTATTAGATGAGCGAATTGTTTACCCTTCCCCCAAGCGCTTTTAAAATTTAAGTCGTTTTTTTTTTACTAAAAATATACGAAAATATAAAATTAGACTAATTTTTTTCTGAATATTTGGATTCAATTAAAATTACATCAAACAGATTTTGAAAAATATTCATGCGCCTCTTCCGGTAACATTTTAAATCCAGGGTGCCTCTCTTGATACAAAAATCGTAATTTCGTGTTTAATTTTCTTCACGATATTTTAATTTTGTTAAAAAAACATTTTATCACTATTTACTTTTTTTATAACCAAGTTCAGCTCCTTCCTTCTGTAAAACAATATTTCAAGTGTGAAATTTGTTAACTCGATAAACATCAATAAAAGTTTCTCGATTAGCAAATTTCTCATTTTTGACACTGTTAAAAGTCTCAATCCAAGGAAATGTCCTCTGAATGTATTTAGAATGCCATCCAGCGTATTTAGATTTTTAAAAATATGGCCCCGGACTATTTAAATTTACATATAAAATATAGAATAGCAACACTTATAGCTAGATCCGCGTTATACATTATGTGTTATTTGCTGTTATTGTTGTTAATCATAACATAATGTACGATACTGTCTCTAGAAAATATTTATTTGTAAACAATTACTGTAAATATAGAACCAATTAATCGAAGTAGAAAACTGTCGTGGAGGTAAAACTGGACTCTCGCAAATACTGTTTCTTGAAAATTTTCAATTGTCAGCAACAATTTGCAGTTTTTCTTGCCATACTGAGACACTCTATCAACTATATTTGTATCTTAATCAACAATTCGAAAACTTAATTATAATTGATAAATTGCTACTGCTCCAAAATGTCATCGATTTAGCTGATATTGTTTTAGAAAATGGATCAAACAAGTTCTTCCAACGATTTTCGGAACTTGTTATACACTGTTTAAAATTTCTTCTAGAATTTTCTGTCACAGCAGTTTTTTTTTTGTCACAGATGATAGAAAATTTTGTCTCTGCTTTAGAAATTAAACATAACGCGCATGCGCGCAATTGATACGACGCATGCGCGAGGTTGATTCTGACCAATTTCTCTAATTGTGTCAGAGATTATTTTCTGTATCGACAATTGGGAAATTCTGTTACAATTGTAACATGAGAGTTTTGTAAGTTTTTAAATATTTTTAACAGTGTATAAAGTTTCGCTTTACCTTCCGAATTTATCGAATAAGTGAAAAAAATGTATAACGAACTCTGCGAGAGATAAGTGTAGTTTAATGGAGTTAGATTAGAACAGTGGTCTAGTTATCAACGATACTGATGAACGAATGATACAATTTTTCTCATAGAAAAATCCCAATCAAAATCTCACCAAATATTTAAAACATTTATCTTGTTCATGTTGAAAACGAACTTTTATGCATTTTAATTATCTACACTCTAATTAATTATTATCAAAGTTAAGTCCGTTTCAGAATCGAAGTCAAGGTGCTCAGCGACTTTATGAACTTTTTTAAAAAATTAATTTGACAGTTTTAGACTGGAAAAAATGGGAGACTATGGAACAGTGAATCATTCATTTTTTGTTTTGAAAAAAAACTCCAATGTAATCATGTGATCCACTGCTTCTCGCTCTCCCTTAAAATTTCAAATACGATATAATAAGTATGGGAATACTTCGAAGATGTAAAATAATATTTGTAATACTTTAAAGTATGACTTATTAAATATTCAGATTATGGAACTTGATTCTAATTAATTTTATGACACGCATAAATTTTAATCGATATTTACTAATAGTGTTGGTTCACAGTGAAATGAGTCAGGAAATTAACTGAAAATATATATAAAATCTTAATTTTTTGTTTTAGGTAAATTTCAATCCAAGAAATTCATTCAAATTAAAATAAGATGCCAAATTTCAATTAAATTTAAAAGTGGGCCGAATTTTTTTCTTAACTTTTATTCAAATTTTTTGAAATTTATTTATTTAAATTTCAATACATCTAAATGTAAATTTATCCAAATTTGAATTGATTTAAATTGCCATTGATCCAAAGTTCGATTTATTCAAATTTTCATTCACCCGAATTTCAGTCTATTTAAATTTCCGGATGTGAAAATTTTTATCTTATAAAATATTAATAAATTCGAATTTCAAATTATCCGAAATGCAATTTATCCAAATTCTAAACCATTCAAGTTTCAAACTATTTAACTTTCAATTCATCCAAATTTTAATCTTTTAAAATATTAATTGATTTAAATTAATCAGAATTTTAAACTATTTATTTAAATTTAATTCCATTGCAATTTCAAGCCTATCTAAATTGTAATCGGTTCAAATTTCAAGCAACCTAATAAAAAAATAATTTCAAGAATTCGGAAATTGTAATGTTATTTTTAATTTTACTATAAAATTGAAATTTGGTTTTGAAAATAATAAAACATTTATTTTTGTCTCTAAACGAAAATTAACTTCTTTACAAGTATATTTTCGAACTAAAATTCTGACTTTTCTAACTGTGCGACTGTTAATTGCAATCAATCTTGTTCGAATTTTAATTTAATCAATTAATGAATATTTAACTTATCGAAATTAATGTCTATTCGATATTAAATTAAGAATTTGTCGCTAATTTTGCTACATTTATGTTTAGGACATAACAGATTTTGAATTCGTCAGTCTTTGCGTTCAATTGAATTTGAAAAAAACACCAGTTAAAAGTTTTAAATTAAATTTATAATTACGGAAGGATTCGATCAAAAATTTTAATTTAAAAAATAGGAAAAATATAAAAACTGAAACAGAACAAAATTACAGACATTTCTTAAAACTGTTGATTGAGTTCTTTTTTAATTTAAATTCAATTCCTGTTTTATTCAGATTTAATTTAATGTTAAGAATTCAATTTTACATTTTTTAGTTTTTCAACTATTATTACTGCAATTTTTCGCACAAATTGGAATGTAAAAATGCCAAACTGATAAAATGAGAGGCGTTGTTCTTACACGAATTTTCTATTTTAAAAAATGTATGTGCATGTTTTTACTGTATATATTTTTTAGTTAAATTTTGTCGAAAATCATCGTCATCTGTCCAAGCACTTTGTCTTCCTTTTTCATAGCTTTAGGACGTTGACAGTTATTATTGTCAGTGTAATACGCTTATATTTGTAATGTGAAATTTAAAAATGCACTGAAATAGATTTCAGAAAAAATGTGGTTCGCTTCGTTTTATAGTTTATAAACAATTAATTGATAACTGAGGATATAATTATGTTTATTAGTTTAACGAATTTTTATTTTATCTCTGATTAATAATAAGTTGATGTGCCTCGATTGTTGCTCATTGCTGATTAATGATTATTTTTCCTTTTAATTATTATTACTATTTTTATCATTATTAATTATATTATTATTTTATTTTAAGTTGATTTTGCCTTCACTTTGTAAGTTTTCATAAATTATAAGCTTATAGTTTGTTACATTTTGATTTTAGTTTGTTAATGAAACGATTATTTTACTTTCGAAAATCATTTGCTTTTAACAAATTTCTTTCCGTTCCTTCTATTTTATCTTGAAATTTGACAATCCGCCTACGTTATAACTTATTATAATTGTTATATATTATGAAGTTAAATTTATTGCAAAATAGTTTATAAATGCGAAGGAATTGCTTTTAATGTGCCATTTTCAAAATTAAATTAATATTCTATAAAATTATTTAAAAAAGACACTTTGTAAGATACTTAATACAATAATTATTTTACATTTTTTTTTCAAGTCGAGCATAAGGATCTGAATTTAAAAAAAAAGTTTCAGGAAACTTGTTATTTTAATTATTTTTGTAAATTAATTTCACTTCTTTATTTATTGCAATTTTGTTTAAATTAGACTTCTATAATTACTTCCAGCTTGCACATGTTTTATAATATTTATCTTACTGAGAGAAAAAATATTTCAAATAGAAAAATGCGCAAATTTTGAACATATGTATTGCAAAACAATTTTTTACATCTTTGCCAGTTTTATGAATTGCTCATTAAAAAGTGTACCTGAAAAAGTAGAACTTGGTTCATTATATATTATTAAAATTATGAAATATTATAGTTTGACAGTATAACAGTTAGTAATTGTTTGATATTAGAGAATTTGCAATAATTGTTATATACATAATTCATGCTACAAAAATTACGAAACTCCACCTATATACATATAAACTACTATATTCTATATTTTTTATTCTCTGCTCTATTACTATATAAACTTATACAAGCCACTTGCATGTGCAGGGTGATCCTTAAAAACAAGTTCAAGTGCACAATTATTTCTTAAGGATGTTTAAACATAACCTCTAAGCAAAATATTAAAATTAAAAAAAACAGGTTTAGAATTATTTTACAAGAATCTTGTTTAATTCTAGGATAAAAACATTTATACGTAAATTTACGTATTGTTATAATTATTGGGTTTGTTAAATTTTGATACTTGTAATATTTGCTTATTTTTTAAATTGTTTTTCATAACACGAATTGTATTTTTTGAAATAACACGATACGTAAACGAAGTAGGCCAGATCAAATAGAATCCAGGGTTATATATAAACAAATTAAAAACTGAAATAATTTTAACTGATGATAAAAAATGAGCTGTGAGTTAAGAGGTTACAGTGGCCATAGAATGACAAGATTCAAAGATACGTAGCATCTCATCGGAAATGAATGTTCGTCTCTGATAGGTCCGTAACATTTCCGGAAATTTACCAGCCAATCAAAAACTTGAAATCATTTTAGATGCAAATTAATATTGTTAATTTAAAATTATGATCATTCTAATTGTCAGATATATTATTTTTTCCGGTTTAAAATAAATATATTATAATTTTGTACACCAAGTGAATTTAATTATAAAATTTAACTTAGAGAATATTTCTTTAACAACCTTAAGTGTAAGTTGATGCCCCTGGCAAATATCTATCCGCTCAGCATTGTAGTATTTGGACACCTCTGTACATAAAAACACAAAATTTTATTCTACTTACAAAATGAAAGTATCGATGCACTTACTACGAATATTTATTAACATCTATCTCTATTTCTTAAGCAATGTTCCTTTAATTAAAAGCAACTTGATAAAATTGTCGAATTAGCAAATTAAAGAAAATAGCAGTCAATGAGAAGAGAATTTTGCCCCCGTCAAATGATGACCGAACTAACTTGAAAGTAGATCATGTGTGCGTGTCATAGCCTCTTTTTGATTAAATAAAATTTAATTAAAAATCGATTTTTATTATATATTCGCATAATTATATTAGCTTACAATAATTTTCAATTTCTCTGAATGTCCAGTTTATATAATTTATTTTATACCTACGTTAAAAAAAATTCTTATCTTATTTAATTTTGTTTAAAAATTTTCAGATTTTCAATACTTTATTACTAATTTAAAAAATTTTGGGCTCTCGACATAACCTAAAAATAAACAGTGATTTTTAACTCTTTCTTAATTGTTTTGTTTTTTATTTATTTTTTCTAGGAAAAATGACAAAAACCTTTAAATCCTCTAATTATTATAAACTTTAATTAAAAATAAACAAAAAACATTCTTATATAAATAATTTCGTATAGTTTTTTTTTACTTTAGGGGTTATAGGTGCAAAACTGCATTTGTTTTATTTCCTCGAAATAACAAAATGTGGATTTATCAACTTTTGAAAAAGTGCTCATTAATTGTTTTACAAACTATTAAATGACAAATTTTTAAAAATTGATACAATAAGTTAAAAATATAGACTGGACATTCATTTACAATATAAATTGAATTTTCACTTTTGAACTGTTTACAAACATTATTAGAACTTAATTTATTAAAAATTTAATTGGATTATTCATACGTAGCTGCTTTTTCTCTCATTCACTGGTGCCTTGCTCTTTGTCATCATTCATGTAATTGTCTCATATGTTAATAATTTTTTCAAAACTAAATGTCTTCAATGTTCGATGTCGCTTTTAAGATTGAACTGTAATTATTGCATTTACAATTAAAATTAAACATTAATCACTGCAGTGCGAAATATTAGTTTAATATATTGAATATTATTAAAAAAAATATTATCGGTCATTAACAAAAAAGTACACATTTTTGTTGTTTAACATTTTTTAAAATGTTAAATTAAAATGATATAAAATTTCCTTTAATTAATTAATTGTCTTTTTAATCAATGGAAATTTCAGATTCACAAAAAGAGTAGATGAAAAATAAAACTTTTCAAAGTCTTCTATTCGTGTAATTTTTAACGACTTTCTTTGCATTTGATTTGAATTTTGCATTTTGTACGTTGTTTTTAATAAACTATTTAGATAAAAATAATTGATACTTACCTTGAATGTTATTAATGTTACACTACTGATGTAACATTATATTATTTGGTATAAAATATATTTAATATATTATTCCGTTTTAATGTTCAAGTTAAAAATAATAGGCGTAATTTGTAACGTTATACGTAACAATGTTGTGCTTTTTTAACAAAAACATTTATTTTGTCGTTTGTGTAACACAAGGTGTTACAATAATTGTCACATATAGACAATTTTTTATTGAAAAAATACAAACTGCTGAAAAATTGTAATACACCGAGAAAGAAGTTTTATTCAATAAAAAAAAACTGTTTTGATTGATAAAATTTGCTTGTAACAATATTACGCAGAGAAATTTTAAAAAAATAATATTAATGTACTTTTTATTTAAAAAATTGAAAAACATTCCTTTAAGTCGATAAAATTTGTCACTTAACAAATTCTAATTGTGTAATTTATTTTAGAAAGAAATATTTGTTACAAAAAATTTGGTTTGTAAAAAATCAAAAATACATAGATTCTGGAAAATTGTTTCTTGAGTGTATGCAAATTGTTACCGTGATACAATGTTTTTAGTTAAATACTAATTTACATCACTATATTTAATATAAGATACTTAATAATTATGTTGGCAATTTTTACCGAGAAAAATCAACTTTCCAAGAGAGTTTAAAAATGCGAAAGTATAAAAGTTATGAAAAATTGTTTTAAAGAAATTACGGAAAAAATGTGTGTGTAATTTCAAAGGGTTCAATAAACCAGAATGATAAATATCTATATCTTAATAAACTGACGATAATAATGATATTACTAATAACAATTACAGGTATGAAATACAAATAAATTACTGTTACAGCAATTATTTCAAGAAAATAATTGTCTACTTGAGTTCCTTCCACTTGAATAAAAAGTTAGTCGTGTTGATATCGCTTCGAGGACGAAAAATGTATTTCTCTAATTAATACACATCTGTGATATTCAGAAAATAACATCAAATTCTATTTGTTAGTTTAATGTACAAGATGGTCTGATATCTTATCACAATTTGCAGAATTCTTGTGATTACTTTAACTATGTAGATTGTTGGGTAACTTTAAAGTCCGCTTGAGATAAAATTGTTACGGTATAATATTATTTGTTGCATAATTATTACGGATTTGCTTTTATGATATAATTATACTGCACGATATAACGCAAACATTATGAAATAATTATGTGACAAGTAAGCAATTACTGTATTAAATATTATAAAACCATTTCAAATGTTATATAATCGTTATATATACAAGTATCAAAGTAACGTCGTTACAGGTACATTACAATTTTTTCTATCAACACACATGTTGTAAATCACAGTCATTAACAAAATATATGTACGTCTTCGATAACGATTGATACACGACATGTGTCGTAAATCGATGTTTGTAGTTAAGAAAAACGTGTAAACCTGAATGTATTTTTTAGAATTTAGATTAGTGACAATTGTTACCTGCTGTGTGAAAACTCAGTAATATAAATACATATACCTACGTATATCTATGAGACAATTTGAGAATAACATCATTCTATAAATGGCTATACAGCAATGTAAGGTCATAGCGATAGATTCAAATAAAATGTAATGTTATAGAAAATTGTTTGACTTTTTATTACTCGATGGATTATTATCATTATCATTTTACAAAGTAAGTTTGGCAGAGGTAGAAACGCATTTATGTTCATGATAGTATGAGATTAATACCTTACTAAAATGATATTTTTGCTTTAATTCAATTCCTCCGCCGTCCTAGAAGGTAAGTAAAAGCGTCTTTCATTTGCTTGTAACGTGATTTATTCGGAATTCTTCTATGGTTGTCTTTTTTTTATTACCGATAATGTCTTTACTCAGGAACTAACACTGGATCCTTTTTTTAAGAGATACCAGATATGTTTTAAGGTGCTGCGGAACCTAAAATGAAAACTGAGAGGAATAGACTTTTGCATACGACCCGCTCTTGATTCTTTGTTTGATTTTAAATGACATTGCGCTCTCCAGGATTCGGAAACACAATTATACACTGATATCATTACTGATAAGATGAGGGCTGTAAAAAGAAAATTTCTAGATCTTGCACTGGCCATTTTCCACAAGAGAATTCTGCTCTTTGGACAAACAGTAAGATAGTTTTATTTATTTACATACGGGACATGCCATTCATACAAAAAGTATTCTTACAATCTAAGTAAATTGCACAGACCGGAATCAAGTTTAAAAGTACAAAATATATACTAAAAACAAAAAAGCCAGGTAGTCAGTTATAATAAATCTTTTTCAAATAGTAGCCAACGTAATAAGAAGGTGAATCTCTCAAAATTTGCATCAAATAGGTCAATATCAAAATAAACTGAGTTTGCCTCCTTACTGAGCCTACTGATTAGGGAGTGATTCCCATAATTAGTTTTATGAAATGTTACCTCAAAAATTGTATAATTACGTGTCAACATTGCTGGAGCAGATAGCCCTACCATAGACAACAAAGAGGGACAATAAAAAATTCCATTAATCATTTTATAAAAAAACTATTCCAGGATCGATCTAACTAAGGAGAAGTATGAAGTTTTAATAGTAGTCATGTTATGAAAAACTGAGGCATTCCTTGTCAGGAAACCAAGGGATCTAAGTGCCTTTGATATGTTCGTTGCTCAGAGATATGTTCGTTAAAAGAAAGATCACTACAGATCAGTACACCCAAATCTCTAACTTTACTGACCCTGTTCAGTTCTTCATTACCAATAGTGTACAAATATATGAAGGTGCTTTGTCTAGAAAAAGATATTACTAAAGTTTTATCAGTATTAATTGACATGTGATTAATCTCACACCATTCATATAGACGATCAAGGTCAGACTGCAAATCCCTGAAATCCTGACAAAGATTTAATGAGTTTATTGTTTTAAAAAATTGAAGATCGTCAGCATAAAGATCAAAAGATGAATGTGAAAATACTGATTTAATGTCATTCATGAACAGAACAAACAGCAGTGGGCCAAGATGTGACCCCTGCGGAACACCAGACGTGGCCAAATAAGGACCTGAGAATTCACAACCAACTCTGACCTGCTGAAATCTATCTATGAGATAACTAAGACTCATAAATGAGACCAGGTGATCAGACAAACCCATGATACGCAGCTTAAACAACAAAATATTATGATCGATTCTATCGAAAGCTTTTGCAAGGTCGGCATAAATTGTGTCCACTTGGCAACCTTTCTCAATTATCAGTAATAAGTTATTAATGAATAGGCCAAGATTAGTCACTGTTGACCTACCCTTAACAAATCCTTGTTGTTCCTCTATTGTAATTGCTTGAAACGGCCTTATATAATGAATCAAACAAAATACTCTCAAATATTTTAGGAAATGAACTTAGAATTGTAATAGGCCTATAGTTAACTATGTTATTTTTGTCACCACTTTTATAAATAGGAACAATTATGCCTTCCTTTCATACATATGGGAAAATTTCACTTTGCAACGATTTATTAAATAAAATATACAGTGGTTTAACAAAACATTAGAAACAAGATTTAATAAAAGAGGGAGGGATTTTATCCGGTCCTAAACCATTTTGGCTGAACCATTTTATACCATTCTGGCCCCGAAAAAGATAATATAACACTTTCAGCACAGTGCAGTCGAGAAATACAAAAGATAAACCTACAAACAACCCTATTTTGTTTATGAGATTGTAGACTTGTCGGTGGAAAATGATAGACTGACAGTATAATCTACTTTCTTAATACGACCTTGGCACATCTATGGTGTTGATGAAGCTAATTCATATCTAATATTACTGAGCCTTTTTGAAAAAGACTATCATATTCTTTTCCGGAGAAATAATTTCTGACATGCACGTAAAAAAAACTTTTCATTTTCTGTTGTTTGGGAGGATTCAACCATTTCCAATCTAAATGAGCCATTACATCGATATTTGCATACGTGGAGTGAAAAAAAGGCTATCCCTTATTAGAGATGTTAATACCACTTTACGTTTTAACGTATTGTCTTTAGGGGTGGTCTTATATCCCAACGCTGTCACCTAAACGACTCTCTTACTATTTAACTCCCTGAGAGTTATTCTGGGCTTCATGCGCAAGATCCCGAGGTCAATCTTGCTCTAGGATTAGGCTGATTCAGCAGGAATTTAGAAGAAGCTTACTTGCGCAAAATTTTATAATTAGAAACTCCCAATGAACGGGTAATCTGCTGGGTCATAAGGTTAGTGCTGTTGTAGAGTCTGACACGAGAGAAAGGGGAAGGGAAATGCTACCAAAATTTAAAGTACTTGTGGCCTGGGTATCTGTTTGGGAACACACCTCAGAGGTTTTCTCAACAACTCTCTTACTTGGATCTGTCTTGGAGGTCAATTGTTGGACGGATTAACACTGATACTAGTCTGGGGTTTGATCTGCGTGTCTCTGATCATCCTGATGTTAACCTGAATAGGATTATAGAGGAGAAAAACTCCTCGGCTGTGGCTTTTTACACTGATACTTTCTCAATTCTTTATTTTTTTTTCAAACGAGGTTAGAAAAATTTACGCACCATAAGGAATTTCTTACAAAGAATGATGCTTAATGAAGGATGATCCCCGTGTGTGGGACTAGGGCCCAAAGGATATTTACTTGGGAATATAAATATTCTCCCGAAAGTCGACTTTGGGTGATACCCACTAAACCTTTCTCGCTTTGTAGGAGTATTTAACACTCAGCAGGCCGATTGAACTTAGCAACCTACATCTCCGAGTGTCAATTTCATCCATATCCATAGATTTCTCTGCGCAACATCAGATCTCGAGGATGTTTAGCTGCTGAATTTAACCATGTAATTATATTAACCAACTCTAAATCAAAAAGAGAGTTTAAATATGTTGCCTTAACTTAGGAAATATGAGGAATTGCTGATCGTTTATGTTAAAAAAGATCGGGAGATACTCCAATTTGGTGGGTTCCTTCCCATTGCGCAATAAGTGGTAATGAGATTGTTAATGATCTTGCTAGATTGGCTTTTGGATTGCCTTTTGTGCCTTAGAAATTTCACACCGTTTAAAACCTCTTTTCCCATTTTCTCTCTCTCTCTCTCTCTCTCTCTCTCTCTCTCTCTCTCTCTCTCTCTCTCTCTCTCTCTCTACTCTATCCTAGACACCTGATATACCTATTCCTCTTTCATATTTCGCACGCCATTGTTGTCTTTATCTATCCCAGGTAACCTTATTCTCTCTTGCTTCAAGAACCACAACTGTGAACTCTCCTTGCGTTTCGCACGCTATTGTTGTTTTTATTTATCCGAGGTAACCTTTTTCTCTCTTGCTTTAAGAACCACTAGTGTGAACTCTCCTTGCGCTTCGCACGCTATTGTTGTCTTTATCTATCCCAGGTAACCTTATTCTCTCTTGCTTTTAGAACCACAACTGTGAAGTACATTAATGTTAGGTAGAACCAGAAAATATATATGATCCAGGAAGTTCCTGGATCATATATATTTTCTGGTTCTACTTAAACAAAATGGAAGGATATACATCTCTCTCATCTACATTAATGTTAATTCTAGGACATCTTAGTTCCGTCAGCTTAAACTAGATCGTAACCTGGTTTGTCGGGTCACAAGAATCAGGACAGGAAATACTTTGACGGGAGATCATATTCTTAGTAAATTCGGTTGATCATTTTCTGTTGAATATGTGAATTCGAGTTTAAGGATATGAGCCACATTGCTCTGAATTGCCCATTATACGCGAAGGTCAGACTAAGATTCTTTGATTATCTTATCTACAATGATAAGATTTATGTTTTTATTTTTAATCCTAGTTAAGTGGGCTTTAAGTTGGATAGATTCTTCAAGCAGTCGGATACGATTATTTGAAGATCCTCCCTGATTCTGGTTTCTTCCTTTTCGATGTATGGTTTATCGGTTATGATATGCTCTTAACCGAGTCGAGCTCTAGCAATTAAAAGTTCCAGCTATCTTTCGAATTCCCGCCTGATTATACTTAAAGTTTGAACATTGAATACAAGTGTTACTAAGATATAATACATCTTAAGGATTTACGCTTTCGTCTCGGATTATACTTTGAAGTCTGCTCTGGTTATTCTTATCATGGAAACGCTCCACGATTGATTAATACTCCTATATTTATGATATTGATAGATTTTATACTTTGTTACTAATTGAAGATTTTGCTGATCAAGCTGAACAAGTTATGACTTTTTTTTACCGGAAGTGGTATAAGGCCAATAAACAAAACCAAACCAAATAAGTATGACAGATGGCGTTCGTCGCTGAAACATTTCAGTTTTTTATCCTCGATTTTTAACTTTCAACTTTGGAATGGGTATATAGCGAAATTGGGAATAGAAGGAATCCGCCTATTTTGCCAAGAGTCGGGCAACGATTACTTATTGGCTTTTGGTCGCTCCGACTGGTGAGAGGGTCGTTGATTACCTCTCATCAAAATTTATTTTAATCTAATTTGACTGGAACTGAGTTTCCTCAAAACGCTTTTTGTTGTTTCTTTCGGGTGTGTGCTTGAGTGTGGGGACGCCTACACTCTATCTACAAATTTTAGTAGAAGGTAAATCTTTAAGTAACCTGAAGATTTGGAAAATAAATAGAGACTTTAAGTGAATATTTGTTAGTGGTGTGAATCTTTTGGAATCGGCGATCGTTCTGTGGAAGTTGAGGTTGGTGAGTGAAATTAAAATTGTATGTTCAAGGGAAACTGAAATATTAAAGAATAGTTTGATCCCCACTATTAAATTAGGTTTCATTGGTGCGAATTTAGTGTGTCACTTAATGTGAATTGGCAAAAATAGACCTTAGTTTTATATATCTTTATTTTCTCAGAACTACGAAGAAAGTTGTTTCAAGGAACCAAGATTGTATTAATGTCCCATGATAATTTGAGTTCATTAAATCCACATATTCTTATTAATTGGGTACTTTTTTCTTCATAACTCCTCATCACAGTCGTGCATAAATAACATTCAAAAGAAGTTGATATTTTCTAGCTAATAAAATGGCACATAAATCCCATAAGGATTACATAGAATCATTACAAATGGCGCCCAACAAAACAAAGGATGAGGAAAGTGTGAAGGAAGGGGTTAACAATATAGAAAAAAATTTAATAAATGGTAGCGAAAAATCATTAAAACTTTCTGCTCATTCATCTGAAGTGAATTCAATCAGAATTAGTAATCGGTATGAAATTTTCAACGGTGTGACTAATGATCTTAACTAATTTGAATTATTTGCATTGAACAAATAATGGGAAGCTTCTAACGATTAGACTAAGATGTCCACCGAATATCAGGGAAATTTCACCAACAAGAGGAAGGCAAGATTGATTTTATGAACTTACCTGCCCGATAGCGGACCCTTTTGGGAAAAGGCATAAGAGGGTAAAAAAATTAACTTTCGAGATAAACAAATTAAACAAGGTGCATATTTATTTTCTGCATTCTCTCCCTAACACTGATTGTTAAGCAAATACCTCTAGAGCTGTTCAACCTTGGAAGAATCATTAATGTTTCTCTCTGTTAATATGCTTGATGCCGGGAATTTCTTTATTGTATATAATCCTTCAAGGACCTTAGTAGGTATCCTTTTTAAGGTATTTTAGGAGAGAAAGGACGTTAATTCAACATTATTTGGACCCAATTGATTTACTCCATTAAAAGTAAAAGATTTCAAACAAAATGATAATTGGAAATTAACATTTTTGATTGCCAATGGAAGTTTATGTCGTGAAGGAAGAACATGACTCGATCTCTTTTGGTTAATAGTTGCCAGATGATAAACATCGATTAGAATTTCTTGTCAAAAGTTAATTTAAATTTATTTAAGAATGAAAGTTTTTGCGAGGGTAGAAAGAATTGGGATGTAGTAGGAGCGAAACATGGACGGAGAGGAAAGACTAGGAATGGGTGAAAAGAAATTTACCGAGAGGGTATAGGTGGGAAATGCACGAGGCAAAGAAAGAGAAAAGTAAGGGCAAAAGTGCAGGTGGAATGATGACCGGGGTAAGGGTAAAGTCAGATATGAAGGACTAAGGTATCAGAGGATTAGAATAGACCTATCAGATAATTGGTTACATTGGAAAGTATTTTCTGATTGGTGTATTTTAATCCCCTGATACCCTAGACCCTTTTATGTGACTTCACCTTAAGAGAGAGAATGAAAGAGGAAGGGAGACAGGCAAGTGGTAGGGAGGGGTGCATGGTTAGAATCATCAGAATTGGAAAAGACAAGTGGGATGTGGTAGGAATATATAAAATGAGAGGAGAAGAAAGGGGTTAACGCAGGGACTGGAGAATTAAAAGGAGGAATATGGAATGGAGAAAGCGGAAAGTATGAAAGGGCATCAAAACATAAAGGAGTAGATAAAGAAAGAAAGAGATTGTTGGAGATGTTAGGAGAGAGGGGGTGGACTATATGAAACGGAAGCATGGAAGGGGACGTAGAGGAGAAATTTACATTCACGAGGAGAGGGGATGCGGTGATAGATTACGTTGTAGCAAAAGAGAGAGTTAGGAATTGGTTTATTAGCATGAAGGTAGGAAGAGAAGTTGGGTCAGAGCACTTTCCGGTGATAGTAGAAATAGAAGGGGTGCTAGGAAAGAGAAAAAAGGAGTATAGCGGAGAGGAGAAGAAAGTTAAAATGGGGAACTGGTAGGTAGAGAAACTAGGGAAATTTGAGAGAAAGAAGCAAGAAAAAGGGAAGTATTGGGCACCGGTATACAAGGAGGACATAAACCAGCGAGTAAAAAGGTTGTGAAGGATTATAGATAAGGTAAAAAAAAGAGATGAAGCAGGGAGAGATAGAAAGACGGAATTACAGGGGATGGTGGGATGGAGAATGTGAAAGACGTAGGATGGACTTAAGAAAGAGTATCAAAGAATGGAGGGAAGGTAATATAGAGAGAAAAGAATATAATTTAAGGCATAAAGAACATGAGAAGCTGCTTAAAAGAAGGAGAGAGGAGAAGGGGGAAAGATTAAGGAGAGAAGTAGAAGAAGTGGTGAAGGAGGAACGGGAATGGGAAGTGATAAATAAGGAAATGTATAAAAGAAAAGAGATAAATAGGGAGTTTAGCGTGGAAGAGTGGACAAGGTATTTTAAGCAATTAAGCGGAGGAGTAGAGGGAATGATAAGACTCGATGAGAGGATAAAGGTAAAGGGAGAAGATGTAGAGGAAGTGAGAAGAGAAGAGGTAGAAAAGTCGATAGACAGATTAAAGAGAGCCAAGGCGGCGGGACATGATAGAATAGAAGGAGAAAGTTTAAAGTACGAAGGCGAAAGAGTGAGGGAGGAAATGTGGGAGATTGTTAGAAGAGTATGGGGAGGAGAGGGATGACCAGAAGGACAGCCGTGTCCTCCAATCTGACTGTTTTATCATTAGTGAAAAAGGGAGAATGTAAAAAGGTGGAGGAGTATAGGGGCATAAGACCGATGCTGGTAGGGTGTAAAGTGAATGCGGAGGTACTGAAAGGTAGATTAGAGGAGGAGGTAGAAAGGACAGGAGGAATTGCAGATAATTAAACGCGGTTTAGTAAAGAGATGGAAACTATGGACAATAAATACGTACTAAATTACTTAGTAAATAAGAACTTAGGTAGAAAGAAAGGCAAGTTCATAGCGTTATTCGTAGATTTTAAGGCTGCATTTTCTTCGGTGAACAGAGGGATTTTGTGGAAGATCTTAAGAGATAGGGGAATAGAGGAGGGTCTGATTGAGATATTAAAGGAGTTATACATGGATGAAAGATTAAGGGTAAGAGTAGAAGAAAAGGTGGAGGAGGAATTTTGGTTGGGAAAGGGGCTAGCATACGCGGATGACATAGTGCTGATGGCAGAGGAGGAAGCTGGCAAGAGACTGTTAATTAGGGAGTTTGAGAAGTATGAAGGAGAGAAAGATCTGTGGGTAAACGTAGAAAAGACGAAGGTTGTGAGATTTAGGAGCAGGAGAATCGGATCGGCATGAATGGAAGTTGAATGGTAGAGTGGCTGAGAAGATGGAGGAATTGTTATCTGGGATTCTGGTTTTGTTACAATGGAGGGCAGGAGTTAAATGTGAAAAGAAGAGTGGAAAGAGCGAGTGGAATGATGGGATAAGGATGGGGGATTGGGAAAAGGAGATTTAGGGATGATTGGAAAAGGAGAGTATGACTGTTTGGTGTGATAGTGTGGTTGTTACTGAGTTATGGGGTGGAGGTGTGGAGATGGACGGAAGTAAAAAAAGTAGAAGTTATGCAGGAACGTTTTTTGAGATGGACAATGGGTATGAGTGGATACTGTCCGGGATATTTGTTGAGAGATGAACTGAAAAGAGAGAGAAAAAATGGTAGTAAGACAAAGAATGAGAGCGTGGGGGTATGAGAGAAAACTAAAGCAAGGAGGAAGAAGCAGTTGGGGAAAATTGTGTTTGAATTTAGTTAGCGAAAGGGAAGAAAGAGGGGATATGGAGATTTCAAAGTGGGAGAAGAGTCGAAGAGAAAGAAGGAAGAAGGTTAAGAAATGGTCTGAGTGGATAGACAAAGGGAATATAGGATATTCTTAGATAGTGTGGAGAAGAAAGGATAAGGAGGAAAGGTGGGAGAATTATTTATTGTCTAGATTTATTTGACTGCAGGCTTTAATAATGTCATACACTATTTGTAAAAATTACTTTCTATTTTTATTGGTCAATAAATATTACATGTAGATAGTTAACATAAAGCTATTTTTAATTATCACTATTCAACGGTTTTTTAAAATATGCAACTAAAACTTGATATTTGTCTAATATACTATACTCTTCTTTGATTTTATTATTTTTGTTAAGACAAATCATTTTTTCATTGACAATTTCTCGCATAAGATCGTTTATGTATTCTTCCGCTATATTATCTGACATTCGATGCAGGAATGGATTAACGGCTCGAACATGACCTGCAAATTAACAATTAAATACGAATTATAAATCATGAAATTTTTTTCTACATGCCTAAATATGGTAAATAATGTAGGTTTTAGTGTATTTAAATATTTTAAATACAGCAAATAAATTAAAATTAAATAGCAATTAATCAAATACATGAGGTACGCTAAATATTGAAGTTTTATTCGAGTGTAAGTGTATAAAATAGTTCAAGCACAAATAAATGAAACAAGCGAATTGAAAATAAATAAATAATTAATTTATTGCAAACAAGAGTAATGAAAATTAAATATTTGTAAATGAATTACTTTTTAGAACTTTCATGCTCTTATAAACAAAAGTTTTTTCTCTATTGCTACAATGTATTACTTCGAAGCCAGTCTCTTCTAACATTTTTTTAAATTCTGCTCTTACATTGTTATAGGTTAGCGTTGGTGGGATAAATTTTCGTACGTCCTAGAAGCAAACAACAAAAAATTATATTACTTTCTTTATTGATAAATTTTATTCTACTAATCATTTGGTTTTGTAGTTTTATTTGTAATTTTTAAGTATGCTTATTCCATTGACATAACCTCAAACTAAACAATGGTTTTTCACATAAAATGAACATATTATTCAAATTGATTTCACCCAATTTTTAAATACCCAGTTGCACAATTTTTAACAACAATTAGGTCGGTTCAACATTTGTTACAAAATAATAATTATTTAACATTTGTTTTTTCTTCAAAGTTTGTGAACAATTGTAATTTTCATTGTTTTTTCATGTAATTATCATAATTGTTTTTTGAAAAATTCTCTACCAGTCTGTTTGTTAGATTTTGTTAAAACATATTTTTTGTTAAAAAGAAAATATATAAAATGGAAAAATTTTATTTGTTTAATAAATTTTTAACAAAATATTATTAACAAAATCCTTTTAACAGATTTGTAGAAAATGTTTCAAGTATCAAAAGGAGCTATTATTTGTCAAAATTGGATAAAAAAATACAAGGTAACAATGTTACAAAGAAGAAAATAAAATTTTTTATTTTAATTTTTTACCTTCATGTATGGCTTGTATTTGGGATTTTCACTGAGTTTTAAGTAAGCCTCAAATCCACTGTTGAATGTTAAAAATGTTAAAACAACTTTTCCGCCAGGTTGAAGTAGTTCATAGATATTTTCATAAGCTTGTCTGAAACCAATGTTGAATTGAAATTGTAAAATTAAATTAAAAAAATGTTTCTGTTATATTTTTTAGATTTTGTTTAAAAAAATTATTATTAAGGTGAAAATATAATTATTTTTCATTTGTTTTTCATAACTGTTAGTTGTTAAAATAATTTTAATACTTTTAAAGAAGTTCTAAATAGTTCGAAATCAGTTCTACACAGTATATTAAGTTCTTAACAGTTTTAAACAAGTTACAATTAGTTTTAAAGAAGCTGTGTAAAGTTTTATACAACTTCTAAATGTTTTCTTTTTTCAAAGTTTTTATATATGTTCTCACGTGGTAGAATGCTATTTTTTATTTTTAATAATTTCTTTTGTTTTTTACATCAAAATTGTTTAACTTGGCGAATGATATCTTTATTTTATTGTTAATGTCTGTCATCATATCAAATGAGACATTTATTAGAATTTTTTTCCCTTTTTTTTTGATTGAAATTAATATTTTAAGTTTTCATTTAACTCCAGTGTTAATAATCACCTGTAGGATAATTTTAAATCCAAAATTTTGCTAGAAAAAAATTTGGCACCTCTGAAAAATTGAAATTATCCTACAGTGACAAAATTAAAAAAAAAATGTTTGGTTTGGTTTTAGAATATTGAAATCTTTTTTAAATGAAACGCTTTTTAAGTCCATGCGTAATTTTGTTCAAAATTGTAAAAAAATTGGCGTTATAAAAATTGAAAATTGCAGAAGGAGATAAATGAGAATCTATCTTCATGAGAAAGAACAAAATTTCAACTTGTTCCTAAAACGTGTCAATTTTTTGCTGTCATAATTTTGGATCTAGAATTACATTATGTTAACAATTGAAAAATAAAGTTTTTTGACATAAAAGTTTTTTTTTTTTAAAATAAGAATTTTTTAATATTCATGCGTAATTTTATTCAGAATTGTAAAAAAGCCTGTGAAAAAATTGGCCACAAAAAATAGTGAAAATTGTGGAAGAAGGTAGATTTCTTAGAATTTTCATTTTTTCGAAAATAAAAATTTTAAACACTTCCAAATTTTATTTTTTTTAGGACCGCTAAAAAAAGCTTTTTTCTTTTATAATGCTTACATAATTTTCAATTAAATGTGTTGTTTTCTTGTATTAGAAATTGAAAATATTATTATTATTATTATTATTATTATTATTATTATTACCGTGGGTTTTGAATCCAATGTAGACAATAAAAGGAAAGTGCATTATCATAACGTCCAATTTCATTTGTCGGAATTTTTGCTGTTTCAATATCCAATTCTATGAAATCTATTCTGTCCTCATCGGCGCAAGTCTTTCGTGCATATTTAATCATTTGTTTGGATATGTCAGCACCTGTATTACATTAATATAGTGAGATTATAATATTTATTTTAATTATCTCAGTGGCATTGGAATCCATGGTTTTATTAATTAAAATTTAATTAAATTCACACTTTCATTATAATAATAATTGGAAAATAGATTATTCTTTGAGGGAAATTTTACCAGAATGCTTTTAATTTTCTATTTAATTAAAATAGCAATTTTTAATACAATTTTAATTCACCCTTTATTGAAACAACTCAATTGTAATTAATAATTAATTGTAATTGATTGAACAGCTTCATTGAAATCTTTAGAAAAAATGAGTCGCAATTCTTACAAGCAATCAGTTATGATAAAACAGTCAAAAGTAATTTAAAATCGGCTAATTTGTTTGTTCTTTAAATTAAAAACTATACAGAAATATAGAAAAGAAAATATTTTTTCTAGTTTTTCAAAAATTTTCACGTTTGTTTTTATTTAATTTTTTTCACAATTTTCAGGTTTATTAAATATCTTTAAATATATATGTGGGGCGCACAAAAAATGTAAAAAAAATAGAAAAGTGATGTTATATCAATCTGATTAATCAAAACACGTAGTTTTTTGGTAAATAATCGATTCCCTCGGGTAATCACTGCAATCAATCGATTTCATTAGTTTTTATTATGCCCGTCATCGATTTTTATATTCTTTTCAGTCGTTATTTAGATACAGTATAATTAAATTGTTCTCCCTTATTGAGATTCTGAACTTCCAAAATTAATTGAAAAAATACCAGTTCTCTAAAATTAAAAATTTTTTTTATTTGTTATTATTTAGGTTTGTTTAATAATTTGTTTTAAAAAATTATTTTTGTATTAAATAGAATTTATAGGTAAAAAAGTCCATTACGCAAGATAGATAAATATGAACAGAGATGTAATATTATTTTTTCAGATTAGATTATAAAATAGTTATCTACTACAACTATTAAACATTTATAAAAAATATATTTCAAAAATATTCTGAAAGTATTTTGGCTTTTGTTAACTTTGTTTTTACGATGATATTCTAAATAATAATAAGAAACTCCTTTTGTTTTGTATTAAAAAAAAAATTCATAATAATAATAATAATATTTTAAAATACAAACAGATGTCAACAAAATTTCATTTCGAGTCGAAATTTAGAAAGTAGTTAATAAATAAAAATTTAAAAAATTAAAAACAAGCACAAATAAAGATTTATGTATAATTTTCTTTTAGTAGTTAAGATAAATGTAAAAAATTAATAATCTGAATAATATATTATAAATTAATATCAGATCAATATTAAATGTCCAAATCGATTTTTATTTAATTATTTATTTATATGCCTATTTATTTATGAAAAATACAGAAATCGCATTTTGATGAATATGTGAAGTTATTAAACAAATATTGTTTAAAGAAACGATTTACGAAAGAAGAAAAATATTTAGTTTACAAAATCGGCTTCGAAAAAAAAGTTGTTTAGATTTAAAGATTTTTAGATTTTAAATTAAAACAGTTAATTTAAATTTAAAAATTTGTTTTTAAAATAATAAACAGTAAATTAAAAAAAAATACTAAAAAGAACAAATTAATATTCAATTATTATTTTGCAATTGGAAATCGATTTATTATTGGTAGTTTTCTACTAATAATTAGTTATTTTTTACTAATTAGAATAGACGAAACCTCTATCTGTCCAGGATTTTAATAACAATTAGTAAATTTTCACTTTTTGAGATTCAAAGAACATTTATAGACTAGTAGAAAAAAAATTGGTAAAAGCGACTTTATTGAGTTAAAAAAGTGAATTCATTAAAATAATATTTTATTAAATAAAAATTTTAAAAATTATTTTGATTATAAGTTATAATTTCTTGTTTCTTGATTATATTAAATTAAAATTTATACGAAAAAATTAATTTTTATTAAAGAAATAAATTGAAACGAAATTTTTGTTAAAAAAATGTTCTTTTCATATTAACAAGAAGCATAAGTTTCTTCAATTAAAAAAATGTTTTTATGTTGTCAAAAAAATTGTTTTTTTTTAAATAAACAAACATTTGAAAATTTAAGGAAATTTTATCAAACACTATATTAATAAATGAGAAAATTTTTTTAAAACTTTTGTGTCAAAAGTGTTCATACGAGAGCACAAAAACTTCTTTGTTTGTAAAAAAAAAATTCTTCTTATACTTTTTGAAAAAAAGAGAATAGTTTTAAAAATTTGTGATTATTGAATGTATTTTTGTATATTGAAGAAAAAAAATTCTTCTTCTTTTAGAATTACAAAATTAATAAATTAATAAATATCCGAAAGTTCTAAATATTATCAAATTTTAAAAATTAACATTTTTTCTCCTACCCTCGTCAACTTTTAAATTGTTTATATTATTAAAAAAAAAGAAAATAAAGAAAAGAAGAAAGTTGGTTCAAAATTTTCCATACATAAAACATTGGATTAAATAAATTTTTTTGACAATAAAAATAAATGAAAACATTTTTTAAATTTTAAAAATCTTTGTCTGATTTAAGAAAACTTTTTTTGCACGTATCCTCATTTTTGCTGGTCAATGAGAGGGAAAAGAAATCTTTCTGGGAAATGAGACAATTGGAACTCACCAATTAGAACTGAGTCAGGATGCATTTTTGGTAAAAGGAAGTTTTTACTGAATGTTCCGGGTCCACATCCTATGTCAAGGCACCTTCCTCTCATTCGATAAATCTCATCAGTGAATTCTTCGATAACATCACAGGCATCTCGAGTTTGGAGGTCGTTGGCTTTAATATACTCTTCTACATTTTCCATATCGAATTGAATATTTTATTTTAATTTAATTTAATTAAACAATTAATAAATATGATATTGAAATCAAATTAAATATGGAAACTTTGTATTATTTTTTGTCAAAAAGAAAAAAAAATTTAATGCTTTGGTTCTGGAGATATCTTCTACCAAAAAGGTAGTTTCTTCTTCAACTATAAGACCAAACTGTCTTGGATACGGAAATGCACGGTACTAATAATGTATCGAGAACCGACATCTTTACCCCTCCACTTTACGATTTCGACTCTTATATTTTCATTCTTTTGTACTGATGCATTTCTCAGTATCTGGTCACTTTGAAGAAGTGTATTTTTATTAATAATTACAGAATTGCACTTTAAATTAAAACGAGATTTTGTGGATCTTTTCTGTCAATCTGAATTACTGAAAATTTTCATTAATTTTTCGCAAATTGTAATTATAAAAGTAAAATTTGCTGATTGGAATGAAAAAATCGAAAAAGAGTTTTAGTTGTGATTTCTTGATGGTAAAATATTCGAAATGATGAAAAAAATGTCGTTAAATGTTACAGTTGTTTGTCAAATTTCAAATATTTGTGACAGAGTTGAATAATTTTGCCGCGTTTGTGAGCTGTTCTAATAAGCGGCGTGCGCTACTGTACCAGAAACTTCAAAAATAGCAAAAGTGACTTTTTTCCTTTAATAGGAGAAAAATAATGTCAATGTAATAATGCAAGGAATATTAAAATATATATCAAGTTGAATTTATAAAAGAAAAGCTGAAAAAAATTCCATTTTAAATAAGAAGGTAATAAAAAAAAATTTTTATGGATATTTTTAAAAACCCTTGTGTATAATTTGAAATTTTAATAGAAAAAACAGCCACACCAAATTTTATAAAAATATGTTGAACCGTTTCCGAGTTATTGTGTTCACAAAAAGCGAGATATCCACACATATAAACATACCCATACATACGCACATGTGTGAACACATTCTTTCCGGGCTGAAATTTCTTTTATGACATAAAGATATATTTTTCAAATTATTGCCATCGAGTTTCGAAATTTGTAATTGTTTATCAAAAATAACAGTTGAAAAGTGCTAAACAAATTTTTTTTTACTACTTATAACGTTAAATTCTTAGCCAAAAATACCTGTAATACCACTTGTTTAAATTAAATGGAATTTTCTAAATGTTTGTATCGAATGCGAAAAGTTTGAGATTTTCCAAGTGTAAACAATTATCATAAAATATAAACAATTGTTTGTAATATCAATTGACAAATAAATACATTTTAAATTTATGTAATACTTGTTTGCTTTAAACAATTCTTTTGAATTTAAATACTTTATTTAAAAAATTTAAACAAATGTTTATTGAACTTTCGTATGTTTAATTTGTCTCAAAATCATTTTAAAGAAACTAAACAAATAGATTAAAAATAGCAAAAAAGTTCTTCGATCTTAAAAAGATGCTTTAAATTCAGTAGAATATTTTTAAATGTTTGTTTATATCAAACAAAAGTATCTTTTATGGTTTGTTTACAACAATTTAATAATATATTAATTAATTGTTTGTTATATGTAAACAATTGTACGATAAATTTAAGTTAATATTTCTAAAATAAAAATATTTTTTTTTAATTTAAATTTAATTATTTATTTAAACCGAATGATTGTTTAATTTTAACTAATTGTTATTAAAATTAAACAAATATTTTTATCAGTTTTAAGAATTATAAAATTTGTTTAATTAACACAAAAATATTTTTAATTAAAACAAATTTAAAAAGTTTTTTCAAGAACAATTTTGTTTTTAATTTTATACAGATAAAATTATACAATTGGATATTATAAAATAAATTATCATATATATTATGTAACTTTACTGGTATTCAGTTTACTTATATAGCTTGAAGTTACTTTTTAAAATCTAGTTCCTGACCTATTCTCTTCGTTCCTTCATGTCTACTGACATGAAAGTACACAAAAGGGTTCGGCGGCCTAAGAATATCTCGAGAATTTATTCAAGCATGTTTGCCTCTAAATATGTAACTATAATCTATCGCTCTAATGTTTAAAGCTCAAATAGATAGTACCGATATCCGAGTTTAAAAACTTAGATTTATTTTAAAAGTTACCCGTTATTCCTTTCATATTCTTTTTTTAAATTATATATTGGTTCCTTTATCCTTTTATATAATACTTACAAATATATGAACATGCGAGCTGCATTGCATACTTTATTACTAAATAATTAAAATAAATAATTTTTACATTAAAAAAACATTTGTATTTTTTCAAATACACTTTTTCTGCAAAAATACTCAATTTTTTAAAACACTTAACTCCTTCTTTCAAATAATTTGCATTTTTCTTCGTCTTAATAAATTTTCAAACTAAATATATATCTAGCCCGCAATATTTTGTTAACAGTAAAAAAATCCTATGATTTAATTCTTATGGTAAAAGAATCGTTTGGAAACGCCTATTTGATTATTTATATAAACACTAAACATTCCATTTTAATTGAATATGTGAGTAGGATGAGAAATATTTGTTGAATTAAAAAAAAGTATCAACCCCTTGACGAAGAAATAGAAATGAAGTTTTTCTGTCAAGTCATCAGAAACATTTTCAAATATATAAAGAATGTAAATATCCCAGTCACCATGACTTTAATCCCACCAACCATGATAAAGTTAATTTTAATTTTAAGGAATCGTTTTTAACTTCTTTATAAAAATAAAATTTTTTTTTTTTAATGCAACAATAAAATTTTGTCTCTATACATTTTAAATTACGGAATAATTAATTACATATAATAGAAAAAAAAGGTTTTTGCAGGGGCGGCGACTTGTAAATTTTTGCCATCTGCAAACTTAATATTGACCGAGGGGGGAGGAGTGAGAACTTTGAGAAAAATAATTGAAAAATGATTAAAACATTAAAAATTTGAAGAACAAAAATCATATTTTTTCAAATAATTGAAAAATGTCGAAAAAAATTGAACTTAGAAAAATAATTACAACATTAGAGAAATAATCGTAAATTTAAGAAAATAATGGAAATTTGAGAGAAATAATTGAAATTTTCGGAATTAATCAACAAATATTCACAATAAAAAATTTGTAAAAATTATTGCAAATAAAAAAAAAAATTAACAATTGACGAACGTAATTAAAATTTGAGAAAAATAATTGAAGATTGATTGAAACATTGAAAAGTGGAAACGATAACTTCGATTAAATATAATAAATAAAAATTTAGGAAATAAATTGAAAAATGATTAATATATCTACTTAAAAGGTGGAGAAAAAAATTACAAAAGTATAAGAGAAAATGAAAATTGAAAAGGATAATTGAAAAATGAGATAGATAATTGAAAATTTAGGAATTTAACTGAGACTTGAGTAGTGATAATAATTAAAAATTGAAGAAATTTATTGCAAACTGATAAGAATAGTAATTGAAAATTGAAGAAAAATGATAAAAATAATCGTTAATTTTAGAAAATAATGGAAATTTGTGAGATATGATTGGAATTTTCGAAATTAATCGACAAATAATCAAAATAATATAAAATTTGTGAAAATCATTGCAATTTAACAAAAAAAATAACCAAAAATTGTCGAAAGTTATTTGAAATATGAGAAAAATAATTGAAGAATGATTAAAGAATTGAAACGTTGATACAGTATTTTAGATTTGAGATAATCAATAAAAATTTAGGAAATAAATTGAAAAATGATTATTATTTCTACTTAAATGATGGAGAAAACAACTGCAAAAGTATAAGAGAAAATGAATTTAAAAAAAAATAATTGATAAATGAGATAAATAATTGAAAATTGAGGTATTGAATTGAGAAATGAATAGTGAAATGAATAAAAAAATTGAAGAAATTGATTGCAAAATGATAACAAAAATAATTGGAATTTAAAGAAAATGATTAAAATTTGAGAAAAATATTTTAAAGTCTAGAAAATTAATTGAAGAGTAATGAAACTAATAAAAAATTCGAGACACTATTTGCAAAGTAATAAAACTAATTACAAACTGAAGAAAATTATTAAAATTTGAGAAATATGTTTCAAAATCTAGAAAATTAATTGAAGAGTAATAAAAATAATAAAAAATTCGAGACAATATTTGCAAAGTAATAAAATAATAAAAAATTAAAAACATGGATTGCAAAATGATAATATTAATAATTAAAAATGGAAGAAAATTATTAAAATTTGAGAAATATGTTTTAAAATCTAGGAAATTAATTGAAGAGTAATGAAAATAATAAAAAATTCGAGACAATATTTGAAAAGTAATAAAAATAATTAGAAATTGAAGAAAGTAATTTAATTTTTTGCGAAATAATTAAAAAAATTGCAACATATATTTGTAATGAAAGAAAATAATTTCAGAATGATAAAAATAATTGTATACTGTAAAAATAAGTGGAAGTTGTGATAAATTATATAAAAATTCAAAATTCATTAAAAAATAATTGAATATGACAAAAAGTAATAGAAAAATTATAGAAATAATCGCAAATTGAAGAAAATAATGGAAATTTGATATAAATAATTGGAATTTTTTATATTACATTGAAACGTGGATACAGTAACTTACATTTGAGATAATAAATAAAAATGTAGGAAATTAATTGAAAAATAATTAATATATCTAATTAAAAGGCGGAGAAAATAATTGCAAAAATATAGAAGAAAATGAAAATTGAAAAAAATGTTTAAAAAATGAGATAAATAATTGAAAATTGTAAAAATTGATTGCAAAATGATAATAATAATATTTGAAATTAAAGAAAATTAATAAAATTTGAGAAAAATATTTTAAAGTCTAGGAAATTAATTGAAGAGCAATAAAACTAATAAAAAAATCGAGACAATATTTGCAAAGTAATAAAACTAATTAAAAACTGAAGAAAATTATTAAAATTTGAGAAATATGATTCAAAATCTAGGAAATTAAATGAAGAGTAATAAAAATAATAAAAAATTCGACCCAATATTTGCAAAGTAATAAAAATCATTAAAAATTGAAGACATGGATTGAAAAATGATAATATTTATAAGTAAAAATTGAAGAAAATTATTAAAATTTGTAAAAAAAATATTTTTAAATCTACGAAATTAATTGAAGAGTAATGAAACTAATAAAAAATTCGAGACAATATTTGCAAAGTAATAAAACTAATTAAAAACTGAAGAAAAATATTAAAATTTGAGAAATATGTTTCAAAATCTAGGAAATGAATTGAAGAGTAATGAAAATAATAAAAAATTCGAGACAATATTTGCAAAGTAATTAAAATAATTAAAAATTAAAGATATAGATTGCAAAATGATAATATTAATAATTAAAAATGGAAGAAAATTATTAAAATTTGAGAAATATATTTTAAAACCTAGGAAATTAATAGAAGAGTAATGAAAATATTAAAAAATTCGAAACAATATTTGCAAAGTAAAAAAAATAATTAGAAGTTGAAGAAAATAATTGAATATGACAAAAAGTAATAGAAAAATGAAAGAAATTATCGCAAATTGAAGAAAATAATGGATATTTGATATAAATAATTGAAATTTTTGATATTACATTGAAACTTGGATACAGTTACTTACATTTGAGATAATAAATAAAAATGTAGGAAATTAATTGAAAAATAATTAATATATCTAATTAAAAGGCGGAGAAAATAATTGCAAAAATATAAAAGAAAATGAAAGTTGAAAAAAATTTTTTAAAAATGAGATAAATAATTGAAAATTGTAAAAATTGATTGCAAAATGATAATAATAATATTTGAAATTAAAGAAAATTAATAAAATTTGAGAAAAATATTTTAAAGTCCAGGAAATTAATTGAAGAATGATGGAAATAATATAAGATTGGAGAAAATATTTGTAAAGTAATAAAAATAATTGAAAATTGAAGAAAATAATTTAAGTTTGTAAAAAATAATTAAAAAAAAATCAACCTATAAGTATTTGTAATATAAGAAATTAATTGCAGAATGATGAAAATAATTGTAAATTGAAAAAATAACTAAAATTTATGATAAATATTAAAAAGAATTAGAAAATTAATAAAAAAATAATTGAAAATGAGAAAAAGTAATTGAAAATCAATTGAAAAATAAATTTAATAATAAGGTAATTGATTGAAATAATTGTACCTATATTGAAGAAAATAATAAACATTTGTAAAAAATAATTTAAAAAATTACAGTATATATTTGAGATAAACAAGACTAAAATTACAATTATTATATATTATAATTCTTCAAACTTCATTTAATTTGAAATTTCATTGTTTAAAATTTTAATTAATCCTCTGTTTGAGAATATTAAATTTAAAATTATTAAAAAATTTCTTCAATTTTTGAGAGTTCTTTTCTTTTATGATTTTAATTATATTTGCTACAATTCTCAATTATTTTTATCATTTTTCAACATTTTTCTTTAATTTTATTTTCATTTTTTTTCCTCATTTTTAAATTCAATTTCCCAAGTTTCAATTATTTTCTTTAATCTTTGAGAATAGTAAATTTTAAATTTTTTAAGAATTTCTTAAATTTTTAACAATTCTTTTCTTTTATGATTTTAATTATTTGATACAACTGTCAACTATTTTTATCATTTTCCAAAAAATTTCTTCATTTTCTTATTATTTTCATTATTTTTCAAATTTTCCCCTAGTTTTGAAATTCAATTTCCGCAAGTTTCAATTATTTTCTTTAATTTTTTCAAATACAAATTTTTCAGTTTTAATTATTTTTTTTAATATCAAATTAGTTCAATTATTTATTAATTAATTTTCAACTTCTTTCGTCATTTTTCAATTACTTTTTCGAAATATGTTTTTTCTTTTATCTTTAATCATTTTCTTCGAATTGTAAATTCATTTATCCACATTCTTATTAAGAAATTTATTTTTTGTCAGTAGGTAATTTTGCCATATGGAATTCCATGGGGGCGACTTTTTTGCTTTATGGAATTTGCAGATGTACCATACACAAGTCGTCGCCCCTGGATTTTTGTCCAAGCCACTACACTAGTGTTTTTTTCACATATTTTTCTTCGCTAAATCCAAATCCGAAGTCAATTACTAGATTGGTTCTAATTTTTTAGATAATCTCAAAAAACTGCTCAAAAACCCAAAAATAAAAAAAAAATTTTTTTGGCCAGGACAATAGGCTAGTGTATTCCTACGTATTTTTCTCCGCTGAATCCGAATTCGAAGTAAGAATCATCAGATTGGCTGAAATTTTTGAGATAATCCTAAAAAACTGCTCAAAACACGAATATACCTATTTCGTTTTCTTTATATTATCTAAAAAATTCTAGTTAATCTCATCATTCTGACTTTGGATTCGGATTCAGCAGTGAAAAATACTTAGAAATACAATAGTGTAGTGTCCTGAAAAAAAAAGTTTTTGTTGTTTTTTTTCTGTGTTTTTGAGAAGTTTTTTGAGATTATCTAAAAAAATTTAATTAAATTTATCGGTAAAGTATATATGTTTCAAATTCATGTTTACAATAATCCTAAAATATAATAAATTCAATAAAAATTCTTCTTGAAAGTAATTTTGACGAATGACAGTATTTTGACGAAGTCAAAGAAAAATACAATTTTAGCTGAAATGACATATAGTATATGGTTTTTTTTTTTTATAAACGAGTATGCAAGGAACTGGAGTTTTCGACGATGAGGTAGGAACGTAGCGAGTCTGGAATAATTTCGTTTTCACAGTAAATGCATTATAACTAGCGTTCAAGAGGGGCGAGGGGGAGACAGGGAGTGAGTCCTGCAATGTGTTTGATTAATAATTAGAGCACTTCGCTCTCTCCACTGTCATCATTTCCGCTACACACCTATGTCCTTCATAAAATAGTCTAAAATGCAAGCATTAAAACCCGTAGGCTGATGGAGAATGCGTTAACTTGTAAAATTATAACACAACTTTTCACTCATAAATGAAAAACATGATTAAACTTTTCAAAAGTATTTTTAAATTGCTATTCTTATTGATTTCACGCGCACAAAATGTAAAATGCCAATTTTATTTTTCAATAATAAACGAGCATTGAGACTAATTAACTATTCGTCATTTTCTGGCATTGCTAATTTTATAAAATACTGGAAAAAGAAAGTCTCATTTTATGTCAGAAATGCTGCAATGTTTTAAGGTTTGTTTAATGTTTTTTGAGGTAGTGAAAATTTGCAATTGCATGAAAAAAGAAAAAATTGTTTAAAAAGTATTTTGATCTTTCTAAGTATATAATCACACGTAGTGGCGTAAGGGACAAAAAGGAAAATAGGGACCCAATTATATATGATTTTTTAAATAGATGCTTTTTTCTTTTAAAATTTTAAACCATATTTCACCTTGAGTCAAATTTTCTGAACTGGGCCACCTAAAACTGACTTTTCAAATTTGATTTACTTCTATACATAATTTATTACAGCCAGGTGGTACAAAAACATTCCTGGAAAGCTTCTTTAAAAATTTTAATTTTTCAATTAGTTATAAACAATTAAAGTTTAAAAAATTTCAATTGTTTAATTAATTAACAATTTATTTTGCATAAATAATTACGAATTTTTAAAATTCTGATCGTGATTAATAGAGGCACTATTTTTTTATATCTCTACCAAATATTATTCAATTTTATCAAAAAACAGCTGAGCAATTGACAATTTCGTAAAAAGGTGCTTTAAACTTTAATTGTTTATAACTAATTGAAAAATTAAAATTTTTAAAAAAGCTTTCCAGGAATGTTTTTGTACCACCTGGCTGTAATAAATTATGTATAGAAGTAAATCAAATTTGAAAAGTCAGTTTTAGGTGGCCCAGTTCAGAAAATTTGACTCCCTTTTAAAATGTTTCCAAATTTTAAATTTCTAGCAATTTTAATTTCTTCAAATTTCAGTTAATATATGAACTTGAATTGATTAGAAGTTCAATTATTCCACGTTTCAAATATACTAAATTTGAATTTTAAACTAGTTTTATCATTTTTTAATTATTTTTTGCAATTTTTAATTTGTTTGATTATCTTTAAATTGTTTCCCTAACTCTTAAATTTACCTTCCGCAAATTTCAATTACTTTTTTTTTATTTTTTCAATCACTTTTTCAATTTTAATTAATTTCTCTTCGACATTAAATCAATTTCATTATTGATTGCTAAATTTTATATTATTTATCGCAAATATAAATTAATTTGTTTGATTTACTATTATTTTTTCATTTTGCAATTATTATCTTCAATTTTTAATCATTATTATAATTTCTGCATTAATTTCTTGAACTTTCAAATATTTCGAATAATTATTTTGTTCAATTTGTTTTTTATTTTAATTATTTTACAATTATTTTTTCCATCTACTAATATTTTTATTATTTTTCAATTAATTTCCTAAATTTGCAGTTTTTATCACAAATTTAGATTATTGTCATCAATTTTCCATATTTTAAACGATTTTTCAATTATATTCTTTTGCTTAAAAATAAATTTTGTAATTTTTCTATTATATTCTTTAATTTCTAATTATTTTCAATATTTTGGCATAATTTTCAAAAATTTCAATTATTTATCTGAAATTTCAATGATTTTCATCAATTTTCCAATATTTTTGCAATTTTTTAATAATTCTTTTTAATTAAAATTTTTTTCAGTAATTTTGTAATTATTTTATTTCTTTAATCATACATTTTATGATTGTTTCAATTACTTCCCTCAGATTTTATTTACTGTTATCAATTTTTAATATGTAAATAAATTTCATCATATTTCAATTTTTTTCTCAAACTTAAATTATTTTCAGCATATTTCACTTATTTTTTTCAATTTTGAATTAATTTGATCTGATTTAATTACTTTCCTCAATTGTTAATTATTAGTAACATTTTCAAAAATTATTATCTAAGATTTTTTAGAATTTTTCTAAAATTTTTATTATTTTCTTCAATTTTCGATTATTTCTGCGATTTTTTAATAATTCTCTTTAATTACATTCCTTTTAGTAATTCTGTATTTATTTTATTTCTTTAAACATATATTTTATAATTTTTTCAATTACTTCCCTCAGATTTTATTTACTATTATCAATTTTTCATATTTAAATAAATTTTATTATATTTCAATTTTTTTCTCAATCTTCAATTTATTTTTAGCATATTTCACTTTTTTTTCAATTTTGAATTAATTTGATCATTTTTCAATTAATTTCCTCGATTGTTAATTATTTTTTTTTTTTTCTAAAGTATATTATTTTCTAAGATTTTTAAGGGCATGTGATGGATTATGACGTCACTGGTATAGGCAAAAATTGTCCGTAACTTTTCTCTTAAAATATTAAATATTTTGTCATGAAACTTGGTAGAATTACTTAAAATGACATTAGGAAGGTCTCTCAGACCCGAGTTTGTTTGAATTTTGGCCCAAAATTAATTTTGGGAATTTTTCGAAAAATTTCAATATTTTTTAAAAATCAATTTTGAGCCAAAATTCAAACAAAATCGGGTCTGAGAGACCTTCCTAATGACCTTTTAAGTAATTCTACCAAATTTCATGACAAAATATTCACTATTTTAAGAGAAAAGTTACGGACAAATTTTGTCTATACAAGTGACGTCATACTCCATCACATGCCCTTAAGTATTTTTTTTCAAATTTTAATTATTTTTATCAATTTTCGATTATTTCTGCGATTTTTTAATTATTTTCTTTAATTAAATTTTTTTTAAGTGATTTTGTAACTATTTTCTTTTTTTAAACATATATTCTATGATTTTTTCAATTATTTCTCTCAAATTTTATTTACTGTTTTCAATTTTTTTTCTCAATCTTAAATTTATTTTCAGCATATATCACTTATTTTCTTCAATTTTAAACTAATTTGATCATTTTTTAATTATTTCCCTCTATTGCTAATTATTATTCTCATTTTCTAAAATTATTGTCTAAGACTTATAAGTATTTTTCTAAAATGTCAATTATTTTCTTGAATTTTTCATTATTTTTATTTGCTTGCTTAATTTCTAAATTTTTTTTAATTTTCGAAAATTTCAATTATTTTTAATTCCCTTCAATTCTTTTATCCAATTTTTAATTATTCTAATTTTTTTCAATTAATTTTTTTAACTTAAGTTTTCTATTCAGTGTTTGTTGTAAATTTTATAATCGGTAATATACGTATTATGAAAGAAAAAAAAGTGTTTTGTATTAAAATTAATTGAAAAGTAACAAAAGACGACTTTATTTTAGTTAAATTACTTTTCAAATTTAACTGTGTCGAATTTAATTTCCTATTTTTTCTATAAAAATGTAATTTAGAAGACCTATCTAAAAATTTAAAACATATAAGGATAAATTTGTTTTTTTAAAAAAAAAAGAGTGTAAAGTTTAAGATTTCTATAAGAGCCCATGCATTTTAAAAATTAAAAATAAAATTATTATTTTGACCTTCAAGTTTAAAGTTAAACAGAATGTTTGTTATTTTTAGGATATAGAATAATTATGAATTATAAAATGTACATTTTTTATAAGCCGTGAAAGTCAAACAGGTCATGCAGAAAAACAGTAGCGTATCTAGAGGGGGGCAGAGGGGGCAGTCGCCCCGGGCGCCAACCTCGAGCCCAATGCATTTGGGGGCGGCAAATCGATGAAATAATTTTCAATAAGGGGCGGCAAAAATTTCCTTTTGCCCCGGGCGCCAAAAATGCTCGGTACGCCACTGCAGAAAAATATTCTAAAACGAAATAATATTGTCAGATAAAATTGCTTCTAGAAAATGTACATTTTATATTTGAAAATTGGTTTTAGAAAACAGAAAAGGTAAAAAGGATTATATCTACAAACTATTCGTAATAAAGGACGACACACCGTTTTGTATCGTATGGAGGAACTTTTTTATTGAAACGACATAACCTTTTTTACTACGTACAACTAGAATGTCAAAACTTGCAATCTTTAAGTTTCATTAATGCTCTCCCCATAAATGTCAAATCACAATTTTTAAAAGATCTTGGTACTTTATGAACCAACATTTATAAATATGATAAAATCAGATGACATTCGAGAAGCGTCAAATACATGGCGAAATGCCGACTAAAGCAGACGTTACCAGAGAACAAGAAAAATGTTGGAGCTTCAAAAGGTTGCCAATTCCGATGAAATTTGTCTTTTTGACTTTGTTTTTAACAAGCTTATCAAATGCTGGTGAAAATCCAGAAGAAAAGGATGCAAGGGAAAGTTTCGTTCGATACTTGAAGGATGCAGGCAAACATCAGGTAATAATTACTATGATTATTATTATGATAACGGTTCAAATAATTTCTTATCATCAGGTAATGATACTCATAAACGAAGAAGAAACAGATAAAACAATAAAACATAACGATTTCATTACCAAAATTAGTCGCCATGTGCCTACAATGCTGGTTTTAACCCAACACTTGAAAAAGTCTCGCAAAAAGTATATCAAACACATTGGCAAAAATCCTAGAGCTACAACATTGTTTGTGAGCATAGCGACAAATGGTAGTCGTGTTACAAACTTCTCCTTAGACCGACAGAGTAAGATCATAGCGGATCTTTCTAATCAATTTACACGACCAAAGTATTTAATTGTCCGCTTAGCATAGAATCTAAAACCGACTTACAAAGAAGTTTTGCAAGATCAATGGTTAAATCAATTTTTAGACACAACAGTTCTCCAAGTATCAGAGAAGGAGACTTCTACCGAGAAGGGCCTATTTGAACAAAATCGAAGATTTTTGACACGTTATCAGTACAATACCTACAGTTCAATCATCAGCAAAGAGAAGGATTGGCTAAAATCGCAGTGGATCCAGACAAAATTGAAAATTTACACAAGCATCCAGTAACTCTTAGGGCGGGATCTTGCTATCCAGAAGACTTTATGATGTATGGAGTTTTTGCAGAAAGCATCAATTCACTTTAACAACCTTGAAGACAGTTGTTAGCTGTGGTTCCACGATTAAGGGCCTATGACAAGATGAATCTCATCACTTGGAAACTCGTCTTTGTCATTTTGGCAAACTTTCTGCTTGTTATTGTTTTACGGCATGTCTTGATGTTGATACAATTTGACAAAGATTCCTGGCGAATGCTCAAAATTTTTGCTGCCATTCTTGGATTGAACTTTATCAATGTCCCAAAGAGAGTCATTGAAAGAATCGTCGCTTGTTCTTTGGACGCATCATTTACTCAAGATATTTGCACACTCTCTTAACGGAAGTCAAACTTCAGACAATTCCCGAGCAAGAAATAAAGACTCTTGAAGATTTGGCTAACTTAAACTTACCGTTTTATACAAGTGTTCGATTTTTGACAGATAAAGTTTAGAATGAACAAAAAATTGAATTTAACGAAGCACTCCGTGACCAAACCTTCAGGTATAAAAAAGGGTATTACCATTGCCAATGCTTGCATGATTTAGAGAGGTATAAAAATGTCTCATGTACTTTTTCAATTAACTATTTGCTTGCGGTCGCCAAAGATGCTGAGAGGAACCATTTGATTAAAAAGGCAACAATTGTAGAAGAACCGTTACTAATGGTATATACCGCTTATTAGCACAAAAAGGAGAAGTTTTAATGGACGCATTTAACAAGTATCTCCTCAGGATGATCGACAGCGGTTTAATGAGCAAATGGAGCAGATATCCTTCAATTAAGAAACCACACTGAGAAAATAAGCCTCTAGCCAATTTCTAGGTTAAGGGACTATGAACAAAACACACAAGATACCGGCGATCACAAACAAACTTCAAGGTTAACAGTAGCATTTAATCTGCTAATAATAAACAAAGAGCTTTGCAGGTGCTATATCAACAACCTCTCTCTGCTAAATTTAATCAAAAATTGGTTATATTTAGTCAACTTATTTTCTCAGTGCAGTGTTTTCAATAGAAATCGAAAACTCAGATGTCGACAAATCTGGTATCTTGCATCGAAGAGTACACTGCAAAAAGTAGGTATCTTAATTTAAGATACATTTGTAGTCACTTTTAAGATGTTTCCGACAAGTTAGCAAAAAAAAAAAAAATCAAAAAGATGGAAGCTGAAATATAAGATACTTTAAACGTCTTAAAAGTGACTACAATGCATTTTAAGATGTTTCTTTTTTCAGTGTACTACTGTATCTGGCATTTGGTTACGGTTTGTCATTGGTCGTCTTATTCGTCGAAATTCTTATCGACTTCTGTCAAAGAAGAAACGAATGTACGTCGAATCAAGAAGATACTATGTTACATGTTTTAAAAATGTAAAAGAGGATGCATTTGGTTTTTTGCAAAATTAAAAGATGTCTGTCGACCTTCTCATCTACGACGAAGATGTAAATTGGTAAAGACTAAATTGCGCAACAATTTTGTTACGAAAATTGATAGAATTACTTAAAATTTCATTAGAAAGGGCTCTCTGATCCAACTTTGGTTAAATTTTGGCTCAAAATTAATTTTTAAAAATTCTCGAAAAATAGGAAGTCATTCAAAGATCAATTTTGAACCAAAGTTTAAACAAACTCGGGCCAGCGATACCTTCCTAATTATATTTAAAATAATTCTACCAAGTTTTGTGACAAAATATTTAATATTTTAAGAGAAAAATAAAAAAGTTAAAGAATCTGACTGAAAACGGTAAGTCAGTGTTTTTTGAGGTCGTTGACTATTATTATACACATAAATCTTAGAAAAATATATATGAAACTTGCTTTTTTCAAGTACTGCTTTTGGGGTAGAAATCACCCTTAAAATTTTCTTGGGATAAATATAAACTTATTAATTTATAAAGCACTTGTGAAATAGAATTATTGAAGCCATCATTTTGAATTTTTAAATTCTGGCTATAGATTCGGATTCAGCAACCTCGAAAAATCTTCGAGTAACCATTTTCAGCCAGATTAGCCAACATAAAAATTTTTGTCGCCATTATGAAACCGCCATTTTGAATTTTTAATTTGTCTTCTAATTCGGATTCAGCGATCCCAAAAACATACAATAACATAAAATCATTGTTTTTTAAAAACCAAGAAAATAAACAAAAGCATTTTACTCAAAAAAGTAAAAAGCAAAAATACGTTAAGAAGGTTTTCAATCAAAAAATTTTTTTTATTAGAAATTAATATAAGCTATCTCTTTTTTTGGTAGAAGTGCAAGAAATTTGAAAAAAGGTTCTAAAATGATACTAGACTGAATTTCTCCGTAATACGCCAAAGCTTATAATTTATGCACAAAATGGACAAAATGCGACAATCTCATTTTTTTTTGTAGATGTGCAAGTAAACAAGTTGATTTCAAGAATGGCACCAAAAATCATACTAGACTGATTTTCACTACAATTATTTAGAGCTAATTATAACAAAAAATAGCACAAACCCTTTAAGAGCATGTAATGGTGAATGACATCTTAGTGGTCACGTGACCCAAAGGCAAAATTTCTCAGCGGTTTTTCTCTTAAACTGCTTAATATTTTTAAATGGAATTTTGTAGAATTATCTAAAATAATATCTAGAAGGTCTGTCTGGTGTTAATTTATTTAGATTTTGCTTTAGAATTAATTTTTTTAATTTTTCTGAATTTGGACAATTTTACAAAATTAATTTTTCAGACAAAATAAAACCAAACTAGGGTCAGCGATACCTTGGAAATGATATTTTAAGTCATTCTACAAAGTTTCATTTAAAAATATTCAGTAGTTTGAGAAAAGAATTGCTGAGAAATTTTGTCTATTGGTCCTTTGATCACTGACGTAACTCTTTGTCTCATGTTCTTAATTCTGTAGAAATAAAGGAAAGTAAGGGTTATTCCCTCAAAAAGATCAAATTCAAAAATATAATTTCTTATGTTTAATATGTTTAATATGTTAATTAATTAATTAATACGACTTAAAAAACAGGGTGAAATCCTATTTAGAAAATATGTTAATATGTTTGAAATAATATGTTTAAAAAATACATGTATTATTGGTCCTATGTCAAGTGGAGGAGTAAGTGTCAAGTTTGGAGTAATTAAAAACTTGTTGTTTTTAACTAAAATATTTATTTAATTTTTTGCAGGAGATACAATGATTGCACGAACTTTAAATTTGTTATTCGTGTGTTTTTGGGGTCCCTGTTTAAGAATCTTAAATCAATTTTACAAAATTCAAAATGGTTCATTTAATATGGCGGACTATATTTTAAAAAAATATATTGATTGTTATAAAAAAAATATAAATTTGATTAATTATATGAATAATGTTTGATACATTTTATTCAACTCAACAAATATTCTAAAAATAATGAATTTAAATTGAAAATATATACTGGTGGTTACGGAGGGGAGTTTTTGTTCACTTGAATATGTAGCTTAAAAATATATAAATTCTAATAGTAAAAAAATAAATTTTATAAACGAATAATGTGTAAATAAAATAATATTGTAAGAATTATTAATAAAATCTATCATTACTCAGTAAACATCAGAAATTATTGCAGTTACGAAGGAGAGTTGAAACCGATCCGCGAGTTTTGAAAACGATCTGTGAATTTTTAAAAAACTTTCAGAGTTCGTAGATAAATCCTAAAAACTTAAATTTTAATCTTATATTCTTTAATAATAATTTAAAAAAATTAAAGTTGAAATGATTGGAATTCAATATAAAAAATTTTGATAGAAAGATAGATGAAACATATATTAAACTATAATAGTAAAATATTAATTTCTAGCAATAATAACAATGTTGACCCACGAGAAATGAAAATCGAAAAAAAATTGAAATTAAAGAAAACAATTAAAAATTATAGAAAATAGTAAAAAAATGAAGAAAACAATTGAAAATTAAAGAAAAATAATAGAAATTGGAAGAAAATGAGGAAAAATTGAAGAAACAAATTTAAAATTTAAAAAACCAATTGAAATTTGAAAAAATAATTGATAATTGAAAAAAAATTAAAAAACGTGAAAATAATTGACAATTAAAAACAAAATTCGAAAAATGGGTAGATTAATACGCAACCAAAGAAAATAGTTGAAAAACTCAAAAAATAATTACTACATTTTCAGAGAACTATTGAAAATTGAGAAATTTGTAGGCAATAATTTAAAATTGTGAAAAATAATTAATAATTAAAAGGAATAATTAAAAAATTGAAGAAAATATTTGAAAAATGACAAAATTAATTGAAAGCAATTGAAAACAGAATTCGAAAAATGACTAGATTAATAGACAACTGAAAAAAATAATTGGAAAAATGAAGAAAGAAACATTAAATTTAAACAAAATTATTTTAAATTGAAAATTAAGACAATTATAGAAATAATTGTTTGAAATATTTGTCCATTGAACAGCTGCATTCAAAATAGAAAATAATAATTAAAATTGAAAAAAAAAAAATGATTATAATTCAGAGAAAAATTATAAAATGAGGAAAATAATTAGCAATTGAAACAAAAATCGAAAACTGGGGACAATTATTGCGACCACAGAATAAAATTTTTTATTTAATTATTATATAAAATTATTTTATATATTAAAGAATAATTATAAAATTCAATGAGAATAATTGTAAATTAAAAACTGTTTAAAATTATAAAAAAAATTGTAAATTTGTTTACTAATTTATGTCACTTTCTTGAAATATTTAATTTTTTTTCTTGTAATTTTTAACTTAAAAAAAAAAAATTTGTAAGTATTTTGTTTTGCATTGTTTTTCTGTATTTTTATAGTCACTTAACTTTTATCTCTTTTAAAAAAATTTTCCTTTTTTTATGCATTTAATAATACTTTCTATGTTTTGGATTTTTTAGATTTTTCTTCTTTTTACGTAAATTCCCTACCTCTGTTAATTTTAAAAAGTTTTATTTTTATAATATTTAGAACAATTTATTTACTTTTTTAGTGATTAATTTTATTTACTAGTATAATTAAGAGGTGGAAAATATAATTTTTTTCGAATTTTCTGCTTTTTTTTTAAACATTTATTCGATTTTTTTTTAATTTGTCATAACTTATTAATTTTTATAATTTTTAAAGACTTTTCTTCTTTTATTTGTTTTTATGTCAATTTGATCTTTTAATAGATTTTCTGATTTGATCATAATTTCTCTATTTTTAAGAAATATTTGTTCTTTTCTGAAAATTTCGTAATCGTTTTTATTTAGTTTTTTATTTAAAAAAATAATATTGTTTCTTACTTAATTTTCAAAACAAGTTTTTTAATGTATTTTGTTTTCTTTAGTAACATTTTTCCGTTTTTTACTGATTATCTTATTTATTTTCATTATTTAAAAAAACATATCCGTGAAATATTTTAACTTTCTGAAAACCTTTATTTCCTCTTTTTTGTAGTTTCAATATTTTCATTTAAAAAATTTTACTATTTTTTCAAATATTACTTTTAAATATCGATTTAAAAAATACAAATTAATCAATGTTTCTTAAACTGTTTAATATTTTATAGCATTATTAACATATTTCCTAATTTTTCTCTTTTTGCCTTCAATAATTTTTGTACCTTTTTTATTCCCTAGAAGAAAAATTTTTTTTTTGACAGGTTCTTAAATTTGTCAATTTTTTACATATTTTTGCTTTAATATTTCCATTTCAATGTAAATTATTCCTAACTTTCCTATCTGCTCATTTATAATATTGGTTTTAATAAAATTTTGCAATTTTTGTAGTTTTTGTAAAATTTCATTTGTCACATTTTGTTAGATTCTTCGAAGATTTTCTACATTATTTAAATTTTTTTAGATTGTTTAATAAATGCTCTTACTTTTTGTTACTTCTTCAGACTTCTCGACTGTTTTTTAAATTTATTTATTTGTTCCTTGTATTTTTATTCTTTCCATAATATAAATTTTAATGTTTAAAATTTTTGTTTTAAATTTATCGATTTTGTTTTTGTACATTTTTTTGAATGAATATTAATGTTTTGTTTAAACTTTGTTAATATTAAAATTGTACAGTTATTAATAAAAAAATAAACAAATCCGAAAAAAGTTGCGATCCGGAAAGTTCAAAATGTGGCCAAAATTATTTTTATTAATTTAAATTATTTTTTTTTTTGAAGAACGTCATCGAAGATGGTACTAGACTGATTTTCTCCATAATTATTCAAACCTTTATGCACAAAATGTATAACAATTGCAACCCTTGTACATAAGCGCGATACATTTTCGTACATTTTTATTATTATTTTTACTAATTTTATGATTACCATGAAAATACTATGTTCACATTACAACATCCTTCTTTTTATTTTATTTCTTTTTATTTATTTGAAAAGAAAATTTTTAAGAATGTTATTATTTATGTCTTATCAGAATAAAAGTCTTATATTTAGCATTTTTATCTGATATGTCAAAATTTTAATATTTCTATGCGTGGTATCAAGAGCCTGAAAATATAAATATAAATAAAGATTAAATAGAAGTAAAAAAGAAGTAAAAAGTAAAAAATGATTAAAAAGAAGTTTAAAGTTTCACATTTTACCAGTATTTCTAAAAATTAATTTTCAAATGACAAAATGTGTCTTGGAATGGGTAAAAAATGCTCACAAAATTAATTTTGATTGATTCCTGAGTTTTAGGTATTGATCATAATTTGATCATAATTTTTATTACGATTTCCATAGCTCATCAGAATACCCTATGGTCTTATCTTTCGGACACATGTATTTGCTTTTGGACGTCAGTCTATTTACGTATGCGCCAGCACACTCTGGATAACCTGCGATGGGTTCAATCTCTCCTAACTAAATAAACTCGCTTTATAGTTGTCGGCTATTCTAATTTTTTTTATGACAGATTGGTTTTTTCCTTCTTTGAGACAAAACATTTTCTCTCTCTCATTAGAAATGTTCCACATAAAAAAAACTCGATAAAAAATTAGTTATGAAATTAAATTTTCGCAGTTAATAATTATTGTACTTTGTTCTAAAAATGTGCATAAACACGTAATTTAATTGAAAATAAAATAAATTAATACTCAAAATACTAATACAGCAAAAAAGCAATACCTGAAAAATCCAAATGTTTAATAAAGACATAAAATAAAATCTAAAAATAAATGCAGAAAAGATAAATAAAATGAAATGTAAATAGATATGTAACTAATCGAAATACGTGAGAAATAAATAAATAAAGAGAGTAACTGATTTATGGAATGCAATGTAAATGATGAAAATTAACAAATGATAAAAAAGTGCAATTCAAGAAAATATTGGATTTTTTTTTATTATTATTGATATTTTATTCAATGTGAGTGAAATTTCAAAATACGGTTATTGACCTTTAATTCCACTAGATTGATTGTGGGTGATAAGTTCCCCATTTCTCTGAAGTATTACAAAATTTTTAAGAAATTATGTGAATAATTTTTTTTTCTTCATTTTATTCAGTTTTGTTATAGAAAAATAAAGAGAAGGATATGAAATTTTAAAAATTTTTGGATTCACATGAGTTTAAATTTTTTTTTTCGAAATTTTCAAACCGTCATAACTATAAAAATAATTACTGAAAAGATATTATCGATTTCACTGAGTCAAATAAAACGAAAAAATCTTCACTTTTTTAACGTTTCAACAGCTATGCTGTTGAAATAAAAATAATTATTGGATTTTATTGATTTTTTCAGGGATTACCTACTTATTATTAATTTACAACATTGAAAAAGAAATCCAAAATAGCCAAATTAGCTGAAAATTTTGAGATAATTTTAAAAAATTGCCTAAAACCACCCCGAAAAACAAAAAAAAATTTTTTTGTCTGGGACAATGTGCGTATTCCTACGTATTTTTCTCCGCCAATTCCGAATTCGAAGCTAGAATTGTCAGATTGGTTTTAGTTTTTTAGATAATCTCAAAAAATTGCCCAAAACCCCAAAAAAATCCAAAAAAAGTTTTTTTTTTGTTCGGAACAATATGGTAGTGTATTCCTACATATTTTTCTCTGCTGAATCCGAATCCAAAGTTAGAATTGCCAGATTGGTTCAACTTTTTAAGATAATCTCAAAAAACTGATCAAAAACACGAAAAAATCGCTTTTTTGAGATTATCTAAACAAATTTGGCTAATCTAATCATTTTGACGTTTGATTCTGATTCGGCAGAGAAAAATACGTTGGAATACACTAGTGTATAGTGTCCAGGACAAAAAGAAATTTTGTTTTGTTTTTTTTGTGTTTTTGAGCAGTTTTTTAAGATTATCGAAGAAATTTTAGCCAATCTGGTTATTCTGACTTCGTATTTGGTTTCAGTAGAGAAACATATACGTAGAAATACACAAGCGTAGTATCCCGGAAAAAAATTTTTTTTTGGGTTTTGTTTTGTGTTTTGAAATTTTTTTGAGATTATAAAAATGGATTATTCTGACTTTGGATTGGCGACCGAAAATAGGCCATTTTCTCGATTTTCTTCTAAAAGATAATAATTAATTAAAAAACGTTTTTTATTACTTCATTATACATGTCTTAAACTTGTTAGAAATACTTTATTAAAAATATAAAAAAATTGTAAAAGTTATTGTTGATTCTTCCGACCAATTTTTTTTAAGTGCCTTGCGGTGGACATAAGTCAAGAATGCTTCATCTGAAATCGAAGTTTAAAAAAAAAATGGTGATGGTTGGAACCAAAAAGTTCGATTTTTAAATGTTCGATTTATTGCTTTTAAATTTTGTTTTTTAAATTAAAATCCTTCGTTCAGCAACTAACTTTAGAGATGATTTATAAGTGGTATAAATTTGGTGTTGATCGGTTTGATAGTAAAGTAAAGCCCATTTTTAAAATAGTTTAATTTTTGGTGTAAAGTGATATCAATATTGTGACAAATTTGTAAATTAGTCAATTCTTAATTGATCAATGGTTTTTATATTTATTAAAAGTAAAAAATATTTTTAATGGTCGATTCGAATTTCGAACTATGCTGATTCCAAATCTTCGAATAGTTCAAATTCGAACCATTCGCACATCTACCAATTCCAGGGCCATGTAATACTAAAAAAAGAAAGAATGTAATTTAATTAACTTTTTAAAAATTTAATTTACTTAGGCAATGTAAAACAAATGTTTTCTGCATCCTCAAAAACATCGATTTTTTGCTGTTTATACAAAAGTCTATACTGACCGGCAGCTAGATGACTCAAGGCGAGACTCAAGGGTCGCTGCGCAAATAGTCTTCTCGAAATGGCTATAACTTTCGTTCTAATGCTCCGATTATTAAAAAATTTACTGAGAGTATTCTTATGGAGATGTACTTGAAGAATCTGCAATAAAAAAATTGCATTTTTTGATCAATCACAAGCTGTATATAACCCCTTAAAGGATGATCTAACAAATGCAAGTTCGGGGACTTTGATGTTTCGATGATTTAAAAGTTCGGGAAATTCAAGTTCAAAGATTTGGAAGTCTGGACAAATGCAAGTTCAGAGTGTTACAAATTCGGACAATTACAAATTCGGTCAATTGGGTTTTAGAGGAAATGCAGGCGACCCTTTCTGTATCATTAGGTAGACGGTATAACCAGCCACTGTGATATATAAAAAGGTCAGCTTTGCACCCTTGCGGTGACCTCTTGCAACTGGCGTTCAACTTTAGAGGGATGGCTCTTATTTGGTCCTTTCGTTTTCTTCCCTTCCACTTTCATCGTCTTTTCTATTCTTCCTCATCTTCTACTTCTTTTCTCCTGACATAGAGGCACGTCCGACTACTCTCGGTTCGTGTTGCATCGAGTGGCTGCGGGGTATGTTGAAGAGATGAAATGAAAGGAGGGTATAAGGGCTTTGATAAATGACTGTCGGGAAAAAATCTCGCGTCGATACGTCTTGCTCAAGGAGATGCGCTCTCGAGACGAGAAAAGAACGGGAAAACGTTGAATCGAGATTATATATCGATGTATGGGTTAGAGGCAACTGGACGTGTTGCCAACGGTTTACATGTTTTTCAACCAGAGAAAAACGAATGTGATCTTCTGATTTGCTTGCAATACACATTGATGAGATTTTTACGTATTTTTACGTAACATTATTTTAAGGGTCAACTCGCAGTTGAAGCATTAAAAAAATCGATTTTTTTTCTTGCAGTTTCTTAGAGAATATGTGTTCAAAAATGTGTCTATATAAAAAATTTTAAGATGATCTGGTGAAAATTTAATGAGATATACAGGCTGAAAGGGGATCAGCAAATCGGGATTTTAGAAGCTGCTTCATCTGCGGAAAAACTACTATATGACTTCGGAATTGATGACTCGATCTGATTAAAAAAATAAATTTTCATCTTCATATAAATGTAAGTTGAAACTTTAAACACGCACAGTGGGTCTGAAAAAAACTTTAACCCAAACAAGCTTGCATATTCCGGTTCTCTTCTGATTTTACTTCTAGCATGACTCTCGATGATTTTGAGCTAAAAAAGAAAAAATCGCTTGGGCCCTTTTTGGAAAAAACCACTTTTTCGATTTTTTGAAAGTGTTAATAAACATATTTTTGAGAAAATAGTAAGAAGTAATGTTGTTATTGATTTTGATTATTTAAAATAACATACGTAAAAAGTTCCTACCCTCCCAGTTTCTTGGGATAACAAATTTCCATAAAAATTCTGATAAACTGTGAAAAATCTGCAAAATTGCTGGTTTTTTAAAATTATTACTTTCCAGTGTACTGCAGGTCATTGAATATCTATACAAAAATGAAAGTTAATTAAATTTATCGTCAGTTAAGAAAAAAAAAGAACGATTTACATATCTCTAAAATTGATAGAGTTATGACCTTTTGAAAAAATATAATTTCCTCTAAAAATATAAAAAATCAGATTTTTGTAAAGTAGGTAAGCAGTTTTTTTTAAATGTATAGTAGCCACTAGTACAAAACAAATTAAAGTAGATATAATTTCCAGTAATTCTAAAAAAATAAAGCTTTCTATCTTAATTTGAGCCAAGGTTGTGACCTTTTGAACATGATCTTTCATTTTTTTAACATCAGTGTTTTTAAATTTGTTTCTTCTCTGAGCAATCTTACTTGAAAACAACGTTTGTTATAAATAAAAAAAATTAAAGAAAAACAACAATATTTTTGTTGGTACAAAACACATTAATTTAATCATCTTTTTCAACAACGCTTGATATTTTTAAAATGAATGAGAGAGAACTAAAACAATAATAAATTATAAAGAGTTTCTTAATTAGCGAAATTATTGTAACTCAAAAGTTGCCAATTTTATTTGATTTTGAATACATTTTAGGAAATAATAACCAAATAATCAAAATAATATAAAATTTGTAATCAAATCATTACAAGTTAAAAAAAAATCAAAATTCGACGAACATAATTAAAATTTGAGAAAAATAATTGAAAAATGATTAAAACATTGAAAATTTAAAAAATAAATATCATGTTTTTTTAAATAATTGAAAAATGTCGAAAAAAATTGGACTTAGAAAAATAATTACAACACTATAGAAATAATTGTAAATTTAAGAAAATAATGGAAATTTGAGAGAAATAATTGAAATTTTCGGAATTAATCAACAAATATTCACAAAAATAAAAAATTTGTGAAAATCATTGCAAATGAAAAAAAAATAATTAAAAATTGACGAACGTAATTACAATTTGAGAAAAATAATTAAAGATTGATTGAAACATTGAAAAGTAGGGAAGATAACTTAGATTTAAGATAATAAATGAAAATGTATGGAATAAATTGAAATTAATTGGGGAAGTTATTAAAAAAAAATTTTAATGCAACAAAATGTAAAAATATGAATTATTTTACGAATTCTTGATCAATTATAAAAGTTATATAGGTCAATCGATTCGTTTGGGATAAGAAATATGATTTTTGTGTTCTATAAGTTGTATTTTTAGAATGAAAAAAATTTTTGGCAAAAAAAACGATTTTTTTCGATGAAAAAAGGTGCTCAAAAAAATTTGGTTGGGTATTTTCTAAAATCCCTGTGTCCAAATTTAGATATTCATGAGCTTAATAAGTCATCCAAATTTTATTGGAATCCGTTAAAGCGTTCTTGACATATCTTGTACACAAAAAACGCTATACACACACATACATACACACACACACACACACACACACACACACACACACACACACACACACACACACACACACACACACACACACACACACACACACACACACACATACATCTAAGCATTTGCTTAGGAATGAAAATTTACGCTTTTTAGATGAAAATAAGTCGATTTAGACTGTTTTTGGAAAATCGAAAATCTTAACGATCACAATAATTGATAAATGAGATAAAAAATGGAAAATTTAGGTATTGAATTGAGAAATGATTAGTGAGATTAATAAAAAATTAAAGAAATTAATTGCAAAATGATAACAAAAATAATTGAAATTTAAAGAAAATTATTAAAATTTGAGAAAAATATTTTAAAGTCTAGAAAATTAATTTGAAGAGTAATGAAAATAATAAAAAAATCGAGACAATATTTGCAAAGTCATAAAACTAATTAAAAACTGAAGAAAATTATTAAAATTTGAGAAATATGTTTCAAAGTCTAGGAAATTTATTGAAGAGTAATAAAATTAATAAAAATTCCAGACAATATTTGCAAAGTAATAAAAATAATTAAAAATTGAAGACATGGATTGCAAAATGGTAATATTAATAATTAAAAATTGAAGAAAATTATTAAAATTTGAGAAATATATTTTAAAATCTAGGAAATTAATTGGAGAGTAATGAAAATAATAACAAATTCGAGACGACAATATTTTCAAAGTCATAAAAATAATTAGAAATTAAAGAAAATAATTTAATTTTTTGAGAAATAATTTTAAAATTTGCAACTTATATTTGTAATGAAAGAAAATAATTTCAGAATGATAAAAATAATTGTATATTGTAAAAATAAGTTGAAGTTGTGATAAATTATAAAAAACTTCAAAATTCATTAAAAAATAATTGAATATGACAAAAAGTAATAGAAAAATGATAGAAATAATCAAAAATTGAAAAAAATAATGGAAATTTGTTATAAATAATTGAAATTTTCGATATTACATTGAAACGTAGATACAGTAACTTACATTTGAGATAATGACTAAAAATTTAGGAAATTAATTGAAAAATAATTAATATATCTAATTAAAAGGCGGAGAAAATAATTGCGAAAATATAAAAGAAAATGAAAATTGAAAAAAATGTTTGAAAAATGAGATAAATAATTAAAAATTGTAAAAATTGATTGCAAAATGATAATAAAAATATTTGAAATTGAAGAAAATTATAAAATTTGAGAAAAATATTTTAAAGTCTAGGAAATTAATTGAAGAATAATGAAAATAATATAAAATTGGAGAAAATATTTGTAAAGTAATAAATAAAATTTAAAACTGAAAAAAATAATTTCAGTTTTTGAAAAATAATTGAAAAAATTTCAATCTATAAGTATTTGTAATATAAGAAATTAATTGCAGAATGATGAAAATAATTGTAAATTGAAAAAATAACTAAAATTTATGATAAATATTTTAAAAAATTAGAAAATTAATAAAAAAATAATTGAAAATGAGAAAAAGTAATTGCAAAATAATTGAAAAATAAATTTAATAATAAAGTGATTGATTAAAATAATTGTATGTTGAAGAAAATAATAAACATTTGTAATAAATAATTTAAAAAATTACAGATTATATTTGAGATATGAAGACTACAATTACAATTATTATATATTATAATTCTTCAAACTTTAATTAATTTGAAATTTTATTGATTAAAATTTTAATTAATCCACTGTTTGAGAATAGTAAATTTAAAATTATTTAAAAATTTCTTTAATTTTTAAGAGTTCTTTTCTTTTATGGTTTTAAATATATTTGCTACAATTCTCAACAATTGTTATCATTTTTTAACTTTTTTCTTCAATTTTATTTTCATTATTTTTTATTTTTTCCCCTCATTTTTAAATTTAAATTCCCAAGTTTCAATTCTTTTTTTTTAATCTTTAAAAATAGTAAATTTAAAATTATTTAAAAATTTCTTAAATTTTTAACAATTCTTTTTTTTTATGATTTTAATTATTTGATACAATTGTCAACTATTATTATCATTTTCCAAAAATTCTCTTCATTTTCTAATTATTTCCATTATTTTTCAATTTTTCCCCTAATTTTTAAATTCAATTTCCGCAAGTTTCAATTATTTTCTTTAATTTAAAAAAAAAAAAAATTTTTAGCTTTAATTATTTTTTTCTTTAATAGCAATTTATTTAAATTATTTTTTAATTAATTTTCAACTTTTTTTGTCATTTTTCAATTATTTTTTCGAAATATGTTTTTTCTTTTAACTTTAATCATTTTCTTCGAATTGTAAATTCATTTATCCACATTCTTATTAAGAAATTTATTTTTTGTCAGTAATTTTGCCATATGGAATTCCATAGGGCAACTTTTTGCTCTATGGAATTTGCAGACGTACCATAAACAATATTTTGAATGCAATAGATCGTCCGATGTTATAAAACATTAAAGATTTTAATGAAGGTTGCTTTTCGTAAATAAAAAATTTACGTAATCAAAAGTATAAACATATTATCTAATTTTTTTAACTATACAATAGGAATCCACTACTCATGACTCCCATCTCAAGTTTTCAAGAGTAAAAGGCAATATTTGTGAAAAATTCATAGTACCTACAATAAAAAAAATATATATAGGTATATAGATAGTTTGTTTATAAAAGTCGTTTATTTATGCAGACTTCCTATTGCTTAAAATTTATAACAAATTTATGATAACCAATAACTGCGATCATCTTGAATGAAATGTAGCTTTGAAATTCTTTAATTGAGTTCTTTATAAACTTTTGTATAAATAATTTATAAAAATTGTTAATATTTTTGAAATAATTTATTTATAATTTTCATTCTATGCAATAAAAAAAAATAAATTTAAAAATGAAACTTTTATAGACTCCGCGCAATCCAGTCCGTCCTACTGCTTGCACCGCTGCATGGTGAAGGGGACCTTAGCTGCGCTCTTGCGGTAAGGTCTTGTCATGTCACCATGACTATTAATTAATTAATTAATTAATTAATATTTAATTAATATTTTAATCACATTTTAGTGCAATAAATAATACAAATTTGTGTTGTTTTATGTTTACACAATTAACTTTTATTTAGTGAAGCGAACAAACAATTAGTTAAGTATAAATTATTAAATTATTATATTTGGTTTGTTTAAACAAATAAATAAATTGTTTAAACAAATTAAAATAAATAATTAAACGATGTTTATAGTTTCTATAGAAATAACCTTGAAATAAATTACAGAAATAATTATTAATTTTGTCTTGATTGTTTAAACAAATAAATAAATTGTTTAAACAAATTGAAATAAACAATTAGACGATGTTTATGGTTTCTATAGAAATAACCTTGAGATAAATTACAGAGATAATTATTAATTTTATCTTGATTGTTTAAACAAATAAATAAATTGTTTAAACAAATTGAAATGAACAATTAAACAATGTTTATGGTTTCTATAGAGATAACCTTGAAATTAATTACAAAAATAACGATAGATTTTGTCTGATTTGTTTAAACAAATAAATAAATTGTTTAAACAAATTAAAATAAACAATTAAACAATGTACATGGTTTCAATAGAAATAATCTTCAACTTGATTACAGAATAATAATTGATTTTGTCTAAATTTGTTTAAACAAATAAAATTGATTGTTTAAACAAATTTAGTTAACTGAGCACTAGATGTCTACTAGCAAAATAAATAGTTATTAAATATTTATCTCTTTTATAAAACAACAAATGTAAATTTATTGTTTAAACAAATATAATTATTAATATCTGCCAACTTATGCAATAAAGAATTAAGGCACAATCTTCAATATTCATCAATATTTATTCTTGTAATAAGCGAATTCATAATCAGCGTTACCAACAATTATGTTATTTTCTCAACGCACACATGTTTTAAATAATTACACGAACAAATCATGTATTTATTAATTTGGTTAATTGAAAAGATAGAGATTGTTTTCCTCTTGGTTTATCTGAAATGGGTTCAACGCAAAGAAGAAGACGTGCAAGGCTGCAACACATAGAAGAAAACCTACACAGATACAACACACAGAAAATGACGCGCAACGGGCCCGCTGTGCCTTCAGCATCTCGTACTCCAAAAACTGTGCCTTTTTTAGACAAAGGGTCTGTGCCTCCAGCATCCTCGTACTCTAAAAACTGTGCTTTTTTCAAACAAAGGAACTGTGCCCTATTATGCAGCATAACGAAAAATGTGCCGAAAACGGAATAAGGTGCTTCGCTAGTCAAAAACTGTGCCTTTTTCTAGACTATAAATATCGAGCGACATTTTAGTCAGCAGTTCAGTTTGAGTTCAGTTTTCGGTTCAGTTCAATCATCAAGAGAGATCGAAACAAGTATTTTTCGGAGTCATTCAACTAGTTTAATCAGAAGTCAGATTAAAACAAGTGTTTTTCGGAGTCAATTATTAAAGTTGAAATTTGGATTCATAAACGAGAGTCGTTGGAAGAAAATTGCAGTACCAGCTATTACCGAGAAGAAGCCTTACGCAGTGCCTACCGTAAACTCTTTGCTGAGGACAACAATTGCAGGAATTTACTACCTTTATTCACGGACACGCCATTCGAGTCGGAAGGTCTCCTAGCCCACTTTAACTCATAAAAAAGGTAATTCAATAATTCAAAAATCCCAAAAAAGATAGAAAGACCAAGAATCTTCGAAAAGAATGTATATGAAGAAATTCTAATAGTAAACTCTTGTTACAGATATCGAATCTCCTAAATCCATTAAAACTATTTGGAAAACAATTTCAAATTTACAATTAACCAAAAGATTTCTTCTTCTTATAATAAATATCGTTTAAATGTACCTTTGTGTATTTATTTGACTGGCCTCACCCCTGCGACGATTATTTAGTTAACCTAGCTAAATCGAGGAACATTAGGGAAATATTTTCGTTTTTAGCTTTAGAAAATCTATTAATTCTTTTTTTGAATAATAATATTAATAATAAAATTAACAGTATTAGGGACGTAACAGTCTCTTTCGGCGTGCATCGTTAAATTTATTTAAAAAGTAGGTTGCCAAGTGTTATACACATTTGAGACGTTGTCTATTGCAACGCTTTGCCTAGGCAACCATGCCGATTTGTAATCTCCTCACAAAAACCTATCTTAAAATAGTCTTTCGCATTATTTCCCTTATGAGCTCGGTTTTTAGCGTTCGGCTCTCTACCTAATAGTGTTGGTCACCGCAAACCATGTTTTTCGGAAGAACGTCATTTCGACGGGACATAACTTTGAAACTACTCAATATTTTTAACTTTTTTTTTTGTTTTAATTCAAATTTAAATGATGTACTTTTAGATAATAAATTTGAGTTTGGAGGCATTCTAGTGTTGATTTTTTTTAGTATAAGTATGTTAGTCTCAAATAGTCTGGGGTAAATGGGTTGGGCGAAGATGGTGGGGTGAATTGGGTTTTTTTTGAGGCAGTGAAAGAAGTGTTGGTGTGATGGGGTGGTTTGATGGTCTTCTCACAGGTATACGCGTGGCGCAGTAAGTTCTATCGGAAAACACTGAGTGAGATATATGGTGAGATTATGCGAGATGGCGTTTCAGAGTCGAACAGCGCACCATTCTCCGCTCCGTCAATTATGCTAATTTCGATTGCCGCGAGATTAATGGAAGGCGGCAGCGTCTCCGGGCTCTTTGCTCTCGATATATCGAACCAAGAATCGTGACGTTCGTTGGAAGTTGCTCAGTCGTGTATAATACACTCTACTCATGATTATTATCATCCCCTGTACTCCTTCTCTCAAATCTGGTTCAACACCCCTGATTCGCGCAAAATTCCCAGGGAAAGGGTTAACCGATAATATTCAATATCACAAGTCTATCATGAAACATTTATCGTCTTTAAGAATTTTTACTTTCTAATTTAGAGGAGTTATACTTATTTAACATGAAAATAGAGTAAGATAGTAATAATAATAATGATAAATTCATAAGATAAAATTATAAACATAAAAAAAATTCCTGCTTTCTTCAACCGATATATATTTTCTGTTGGAAGTAAATGGATTCAAAACGATAAATCCACCATGTTGGATCCGCCATTTTGAATTTTTAAATTTTGTCATCAGATTCGTAATCAGCTACCCTAAAAACCCTTGTGTATTAAGTTTCAAGAGTATTCAAAAAATTTTAAAAATCTTCCGCCATATTGGATCTGACATTTTGAATTTTTTAAAACTAGTCCGAAAATCGTTATTAGTGACCCCAAAAATATTTCAAGTTTAATCCTTAGTTTACTTTGTATTGTTGTTAACTTAAAATTACATTTATTCTGGAAAAATGAAATCGATTTTCAAGTTCATTTTTTTATAATATTTATTTTTTTTAACAATAATCATTTATTTATTGCTTTTTGTGGCAAAGGATCTTCTGTAACCAAAATAAAGCTATAGAGTTGCAATCTTCTCTCAAATTTGCAACTTTTCAAGCCAGATGTTACCAATTACTAAAAACATACTAAAAAAAAAAACATACTTTTTATTAAATTAAACCAAGGAGCTGCAACTTTTTCTCAATTTCGCAATTTTTGAAGACAAATGTAACCAATTATTAACAACAAAAAATTTAATAACAATTCGGCCGATTGTTAAAACAAATTACTGTTGCTTAATCAACCATGTTCAAAAATCATCAAAAATGTTGTCATTTTAATCAAATTAAGACACAGGGTTGCAATTTTTTTCTCAATTTTTCATTTTTTGAATACGAATGTAACCAATTACTAACAACAAATTAAAAAAACCAACAATTTGACCGATTTTGTTTAAACAAATTACTATTGTTTAACTTAAATTTTTTATCAAATTAAGCTACAAAGTTGCAATTTATTTTAAATTTGACATGGGTTTTTGAGGAGGTAAGATTAACTATAAAACGTCATCGTCGATTAAAAAATTGTTAGTAACTGAAAACTGATTACATTCGCAAGGCCGAATTCGAGGCTGCCACTGGCCTGAAGCACAAAAAGATTTCAGGGCCCTCCTAAAAAGAAACGAAAAAAAATTTCTACATTTTTATCTTATCAAGGTGTCTAGCGAATAATCATTTTGAAATTTCATGATCGCAACTCATAATTTTTTCGGATTTGTTTATTTTTTTATTAATAACTGTACAATTTTAATAATAACAAGGTTTAAACAAAACATTAATATTCATTCGAAGAAATGTACAAAAACAAAACGGATAAATTAAAAAAAAAATGTAAACATTAGAATTTATATGGAAAGAATAAAAATACAACGAAAATATAAATAAATTTAAAAAACAGTCAAGAAGTCTGAAGAAATAACAAAAAGTGAGAGCATTTATTTAGTAATATAAAAAAATTTAAACAATGAAGAAAATCTTCAAAGAATCTAACAAAATGTGACAAATAAAATTTTACAAAAACTACAAAAATTACAAAATTTTATTAAAACTAATATTATGAATGAGCAGATAAGAAAGTTGGGAATAATTTACATTAAAATGGAAAAATTAAAGCAAAAATATGTAAAAAATTTAAAAATTTAAAAACCTGTCAAAAAATAACTAAATTTTTCTTCTAGGGAATAAAAAAGGTAAAGAAATCATTAAAGGCAAAAAGAGGAAAATTAGGAAATATGTTAATAATGCTATAAAATATTAAACAGTTTAAGAAACATTGATTAAATTGTATTTTTTAAATCAAAATACCGCGCAGTAACAGTTGAAAAAATAGTAAAATACAAAAAATAGGAAATAAAGGTTTTGAAAAAGTTTGAATATTTCACGGATATGTTTTTTAAATAATGAAAATAAATAAGATAATCAGTAAAAAACGGAAAAATGTTACTAAAGAAAACAAAATATATTTAAAAACTTGTTTTGAAAATTAAGCAAGAAACAATAATCTTTCTTAAATAAAAAGCTAAATAAAAACGTTTACGAAATTTATAGAAAAGAACAAATATTTCTTAAAAATAGAGAAATTATGATCAAATGAGAAAATCTATTATAAGATCAAATTGCCATAAAAGTAAATAAAAGAAGAAAAGTCTTTAAAAATTATAAAAATTAATAAGTTAAAACAAATTATAAAAAAATTGAATGAATGTTTAAAAAACCAGAAAATTGAAAAAAATTATATTTCTCCACCTCTTAATTATAATAGTAAATAAAATTAATCACTAAAAAAGTAAATACATTTTTCTAAATATTATAAAATTAAAATTTTTTAAAATTAACTGAGGTAGGCAATTTACGTAAAAAGAAGAAAAATTTAAAAAATCCAAAACATAAATAAGTATTATTAAATGCATAAAAAAAGGTAATTTTTTTAAAAAGAGATAAAAGTTAAGTGACTATAAAAATATAGAAAAACAATTCAATACAAAATACTCACAATTTCTTTTTTTAAATAAAAAATTTCAAGGAAAAAAAATTAAATATTTCAAGAAAGTGACATAAATTAGTAAACAAATTTACAATTTTTTTTATAATTTTAAACAGTTTTTAATTTACAGTTATTCTCATTAAATTTTATAATTATTCTTTAATATATAAAATAATTTTATTCTGTTGTCAATAACTGTCCCCAGTTTTCGATTTTTGTTTCAATTGCCAATTATTTTCCTCATTTTATCACTTTTCTCTGAATTATAATTATTTTTTTAATTCAATTCTATTCTTCAATTTTCAATTACTTAATTCAATATTCAATAATCCTCGCCTTATTTTAATCATCAATTGTTTTTTCGAATTACAATTTTACAATTAATTTTCTTCATTTTTTATTATTTTCTTTAATATTCACAAATTTTCACATTTTGCCAATCATTTTTTTCGATTTTGAATAAGTTTCGATAATTTCAAATTATTTTCTTCAATTTTCATTTTTTTTTAATTTTAATTCTATTTTTTAGTTTTTAATCATTTTCTTATATATTCAATGACTCTCGGCTTCTTCAATTACTATTTTGAATTTTTAAATATATTCTTTAAATTTTAATTTCATTTTTCAATTTTCAATTATTTTTTCAATTTTAATTTCAGTTTTTTAAATTATAATTGCTTTCTTCAATGTTTAATTATTTTTTTCGATTTTTAATCCAGTTGTTAAATGTGCAATTATTTCCAACAATTATTCCTTCAGTTTTCTTAATTTTTCAATTTGCAATTATTTTGTTTAAATTTAATATTTCTTGTTTAATTTTTTCAATTATTTTTTTCAGTTGTCTATTAATCTAATCATGTTTCGAATTCTGTTTTCAATTGCTTTCAATTATTTTTGTCATTTTTCAAATATTTTCTTCAATTTTTCAATTATTTCTTTCAATTATTAATAATTATTTTCCACAATTTTAAATTATTGCCTACAAATTTCTCAATTTTTAATTGTTCTCTTATAATGTAGTAATTATTTTTTGAGTTTATTAACTTTTTTATTGTGTTGTGTATTAATCTAGTCATTTTTCGAATTCTGTTGTTAATTGTCAATTATTTTCAGGTTTTGTAATTTTTCTTCAATTATCAATTATTTTTTCAAATTTCAATTTTACTTTTAAATTTTGAATTAATTTCTTCAATTTTTCATCATTTTCTTCCAATTTCTATTATTTTTCTTCAATTTTCAATTGTTTTCTTCAACTTTTTATTAGTTTCTATAATTTTTAATTATTTTCTTTAATTTCAATTTTTTTTCGATTTTGATTTCTCGTGGGCCAACGTCGTTATTATTGCTAGAAATTAATATTTTACTGTTATTGTTTAATATACGTTTCATGTATCTTTCTATCAAAATTTTTTGTATTCAATTCCGATCATTTCAACTTTAATTTTTTAAAATTATTTATTATTATTAATAATATTAATATTAGGGGAGAGGGCCCCAAGTTGGACACCCTTTCGTCTTATTGCTGTAGAATCCAAACCAAATAAAATATATTTAAATATTTTATACCGGATGAAAGTACAATTTATAAGGTAACTTATGGCCACAGAGATAAAATTTTATTTTGAACATAAACATTTTTTAAAGCGTTTTTTCTAATTGTTAAAATTTTCGGTCTAAAAAAAAGTGGCCCCAAGATGGACACCTTCTTAAAAGTCTCTGAAAATTGTAGTAAATAAGAAATTAACATCCTGTAACAATTCTTAAACTAATTTTTAATCATTTTACGGAATTTATAAGGAAATAACATTTTTTAAAACTTCAATCTAATAGCTTAACAATAAAAAGTAATAAAATATCGAAAAATATAGATATATCAAATTTTTTAACGATAACATCACATTTTATGGTGGAAAATAAAAAATTTTAATTAATTGTCTCAAAAAATTATTAAAAAAAGTGTAAAATCGAAAATATGCAAATAAATACATTGAGATTTAAGGCCTGTCCATCTTAGGGTACATGACACCATTTTTTAATCCCCAGTAAAAATATATATACGAACACTGAATTAGTAAAATTATTTTAGGATATTATTATACGATAAATAAAGAATATTATAACGTTAAGTACTCATTCTATAAATCATAAATTTAAGTAACTTTACCAACTTAAGAAAAAACTGTTACAAAACTTTTTTAGACCCAAAATTACGTGTCACTAAACTTTCTGGAATTACTTAAAATATCATTAAGATGGTCTCTCTAACCCAAATTTGTTTAAATTTTGCCTTAAAATGATTTTTTTTAATTTTTCGAAAATCAGCTAATTTTTTAAAAATTAATTTTAAGGCAAAATTTAAACAAATTTGGGTCAGAGAGACCATCTTAATGATATTTTAAGTAATTCCATAAAGTTTTGATGTAAAAATATTTATTATTTTAAGAGAAAGTTTACGGACAAATTTTGCCTATACCAGTGACGTCATTCTCCATTACATGCCCTTAAGGACTTAAAAGTTGCAAGAAAAAAATAAAGCTTACTTAGGTCATGAAAACTTAAGGAGGTAAAAAAAGCGGTGGTGCCTTCCCTTAATGACCTCAAGATTTCATATCCTTATGACGAAGCAAAAATGGAAAATCGTTTACAATTACGTGTTTTAATAGCTATTAAGGAAAATCGTTAAAGTGCTTATAATCGAGTTGGTCGGATATATCTGGCAATAATGTTATTATTATTATTATTATTATTATTAATTTTTTTTAAAAAACCAAATACTGTTGATAAATTAATAGTTATTTCTGATGTGAAATATGAGGAAAAAGTAATATTTTGCCCCCTTCCTAGTAGTGAGCCAAGACCTCGCTTATCGTTCACGCGACCTGCAATGCTGTCCCATTAATAATACATGTCGTCTGCTCGACACCTATGCCACCTTCAGTATTTTGTTCCTGGTTTTAAGTATAGTATTGACGTAGGCTTGTGACCTCTCGCATTCATGGATTGAAGGCATTGTTCGAACCATGATAATGGTTATCTAAAGGTAAAGTATTTTTGTCAGATGAGAAGCTTCTTTCATAAAATGACAATAGATTTGAGACGTAAGAGCCAAAAGAGTTGTGTTTCAATCACTTTGTGTAAATATCAGATCGTCGTCAGAGAAAATGTTATTGAATCCACATTATCTGAAATACAATAAAATCTTCAAGTGTTTAGCTCTAAGAATAATGTAACTTACAAAACCTAATACGATTTTCAATTGTTAATGGGTGATTCTCCACAAAGTAGTAACTTTTAATAACATTAAATTTTTAAGTAAAAAATATTTTTTCTTAAATATTTCTTATGTATAATTGATAAACAATTATTTTAAAATAAAATTTAAAAAATTGTTGAGCTTATATTAACACCCTTAGTCTTATATAAAAAATTTTAAGTTTAAAATTTTAAAGGTTACAAACATTTTTTTAAAATATTTAATTTTTTACCTTAAACGATTATCCTAAGGATGTTAGCTTATTTAGAGAATGTTTGTAGGACATCAAAGAAAATTCTTGAAACACTTGATCACGAATTAAAAAAAGTATAATTACATAAATAATTATACAGAAATTAATCAATATTTTGATTAAAAACTCAGGTTAATGATATTCTTATAAAAAACAAAACACTATTCCTATGTATTTCGAATTTTATGAACCGGAGTTTACAGAAACCGGAGTTTACGAATCAAAGAAAATAAATTATTATAGCAGAAAAACTTAATAAAATATAAAGGTCTTTGCAGAATACTGCATAGATTTGACTACTTTATATCACTATTATTTTTATTTTATTTTAAATTTAAACAATTCAATTATTTTTGAAGAACCGGAGTTTACATGTCATTAAAATACGCAGGAAATTAATATTAATTTTTGAAATTATAAAACTACATATCCTATTTCTTCAACTAAGTTGGACTTAAATCAAATTTTTTACCTCAATAACATTAATATTCAGTGAAAATTCAATATAAAAATGATTAAAATTACTGAAAAACAATGAACATGTAAACTCCTGTTCCAAATAACAAAAGGGTGGAGAAAGTATTTAAAAATTATTTTCGCACAAGTTATCAATAAAAACTGGAAAACAATACACAAAAAAACGAAGCTTTTGAGATAAACTGTCGATTAGAACAGATAAAGATTTGAGGCATTTTTAACCATTTCATGTCCTTTGATGTTAAAAAAAAATATTTTTCAATCATGATATTAATAAACAAAATAACAAAGAATAACTGTACAAAGAATTCAATATTTATTTATATAAGGTTAAAAGTTATTAAGTGGGGAAGTAAAAATAACCACTCAGTGAAGAATCACCCTAATACAACTTTAAATTGCATTTTTTATAAACATGCAAATGTAATTATATGATTGTTTAACTACATTTTTTTCAATTATTTTATCAAAATCAAGAGAATTTTAAAAATCTGTGTTTAGGATTTTTCTGAGCTCAATCCTTGTTGAGGTAACGTTAATGTCAAGTGACACAATGGATAATTTTATGCTCGATGTGAAATTAATGAATTTTGAATATTATAGTTTGAACAGTACGATATATATATATGTATAGATGTATAGTTAAACGAAAAGCGGAAACAGAAGGGGTGTTTGCAGAGCTGTCTGAAGTAGAGTGGGAGATCCATCGTGGGGTAGAATTCGATAATCTCGCGTCTATAATTTCTTCGCCTTTCGTTTTGAGAACGATGGCTCGTTCATCACTTTTACTGGCAAGAGCCAGCCGCTCTCTTGTCAAAATTTAAAGCGTCTCTTACCCACACCGAAGCCCGTTCCGCTGTCCTACCACTCATCATCAACCCTTCGCAAAACGTATAACGACCTCGCGCGCCACCAACTATCATTTCTCATTTTTGTTGAGATCTTTCACCTTTGCCGAATCGAAATCGATAAAGTGCAAATAATGCAGTGTCACTAGCTTTTGCGAGTCAATTATTTCATTTTATGTCTTTTTTATATTACAGTAAGCATACATTACATTACAGAAATATATTCATTACCGTCGACACTGTTTCAGGATTTGAGCACCTCACCCTCCTTATTTAACCTAATGTTAATTCGATCTTAATTTATTTGACCTGATTATTATTTAGCCAGTAAATCTTATTTGACCTATTACTTATTTAACCCAATTGAACTATTGTCAACAAACATTTTCAATACAAACTTTAAGGCAAATAAGATTTCGGACTAAAAAAGACAAATAAAATTTAAGCCGAATAAGAATTAGGCTATATAAGAATTAGGCCAAATAAGATTTAGGGTAAATAGGATTATGTCAAATAATATTTAGGCCAAATAATATTGAGGTCGAATAAGAATTAGGCTAAATAAGAAGTAGGCAAAATAAAATTGAGGTTAAATTAGAATTAGGTTATATTAAAATTAGACTAATAAAAAATAGGCTATATAAGAATTGGGCCAAATAAAATTTAGGTTACATTAAAATTAGACTTATAAAAAGTAGGCCAAATAAGATTAAGGGCATGTAAGAATCAGTAAAAGAATTAGTAAATTCCACCGTATTGGAACAACCATTTTGAATTTTAAAAATCTTATACTAGATTTGTTATTAGCGACACCAAAAACCCCCAAGTTACATATTTGAAAACAATCGGGACATTTGACACTTAACACTTACCGTTAAGCACTTACCGTCAGGTGCTAAAAGCATTTACCGTCAAGCATTTACCGTTTTGCATTTGACGGTAAGCGTTTTGCTTTAAGTGCCAAAAGCTAAAAGTACTTACCGTCAAGCACTTACCGTTTAGAATGTAACTAAACGGTAAGTGCTTTCAGCACCTGACGATAAGTGCTCGGCGGTAAGTGTTAAACGGTAACGGAACATTTGACACTTAACATTTACCGTTAAGCACTTACCGTCAGGTGCTAAAAGCATTTACCTTTTAGCAATGGACGGTAAGTGTTTTGCTTTAAGTGTCAAGTGATAAAAGCACTTACCGTCAATCACTTACCGTTTAGAATATAACTAAACGGTAAGTGCTTTCAGCATCTGGCGGTAAGTGCTCGGCGGTAGGTGTTAAACGGTAAATGCTAAACGGTAAATGCTAAGTGTCAAGTGCTTAACGGTAAGTGTCAAATATTAAGTGCCAAGTGCTAAGTGTAAGGTATTAAGTGTTTTTATTCCCGCAAATCGTTTTTAGGCACATTTTTTATTGAATTACCAGTAATAAACTGACCAGGGGTTGATGCGGACAAGTCATTTTTGATCTGATGTTAAGGGAGTTTAAAGGTTTGGAATTTAATAATCCTTCTATTTCAGTTGCCAAAGTTGTAATATCTTTGTATGTTAATGACACGTAGCATTTAGCACTTGACAATTGAAAATATATTATTTTCAAGTTTGATTTTTTTTTATTCACAAAAGTGAGATAGATATGAATGAAAAAGTTAGATAGAAGTTAGATAGAATCTAGATAGAGTTAGATATGAATCAGAAGAAAATTAAAATTTTTCCTTCCACCATATTAGATCCACCATTTTGAATTTTGAAAATCTTATATTAGATTCAGTGGCGGATCTACCTTGAAGCACACGAAGCACGTGCTTCAGGGCCCCGAACCCCAAGGGGCCCGGTAATTTGCAAGTAATTTTTTTAAATTATCCGCGAATTTTGAAAACGAGGCGTGATAGAAAACTGTAATAGTAAAATATTAATTTCTGGCAATAATAACGACGTTGGCCCACGAGAAATCAAAATTGAAAAAAAATTGAAATTAAAGAAAATAATTAAAAATTTTAGAAAATAATAAAAAAATTAAAGAAAACAATTGAAAATTGAAGAAAAATAATAGAAATTGAAAGAAAATGATGAAAAATTGGAGAAAAAAATTTAAAATTAAAAAATAAAATTGAAATTTGAAAAAATAATTGATAATTGAAAAAGAAATTACAAAACGTGAAAGTAATTGACAATTAAAAACAAAATTAAAAAAATGGGTAGATTAATACACAACCAAATAAAATAGTTGTAAAAATCAAAAAATAATTACTAAATTTTAATAGAACAATTGAAAATTAAGAAATTTGTAGGCAATAATTCGAAATTGTGGAAAATAATTAATAATTGAAAGAAATAATTGAAAAATTAAAGAAAATATTTGAAAAATGACAAAATTAATTGCAAGCAATTGAAAACAGTATTCGAAAAATAACTAGATTAATAGACAACTGAAAAAAATAATTGGAGAAATGAAGCAAGAAACATTAAATTTAAACAAAATTATTGCAAATTGAAAATTAAGAAAATTATAGAAATAATTGTAGGAAATATTTGCTCATTGAACAGTTGGATTCAAAATAGAAAATAATAATTGAAATTAAAAAAATAATTGAAAATTGAAAAATGAAATTAAAATTTAAAGAATATAATTAAAAATCCAAAATAGTCATTGAAAAAGCCGAGAGTCATTGAATATACAAGGAAATGATTAAAAACTAAAAAATAGAATTAAAATTTTAAAAAAATGAAAATTGAAGAAAATAATTTAAAATTATCGAAACTTATTCATAATCGAAAAAAGTGGTTAGCAAAAGCTGAGAAATTTTTAATATTAAAGAAAATAATAAAAATTGAAGAAAATTAATTGTAAAATTGTAATTCGAAAAAACAATTGATGATCGAAATAAAGCGAGGATTATTAAATATTGATTTAAGTAATTGAAAATTGAAGAATAGAATTAAATTAAAGAAATAATTATAATTTAGAGAAAAGTGATAAAATGAGGAAAATAATTGGCAATTGAAAAACAATAGAAAACTGGGGACAATTATTGACAACAGAATAAATTTATTTTTATATTAAGGGCATGTGGAGAGCGCCAACTTCAAATCATTCGTTGTAATATTTTCCACAAATTTAAAATTAAAATTAAACCTCAAACGGATTGAACGCCAATGCGTCTAGGTCTTATTTACTATTTCCTTCAATTTTATTAAAAATTGTTTTGTATTTTTCTAGAAAATTGGTGGAAAATATTACAACGAATCATTTGAAGTTGGCGCCTTTCACATGCCCTTAAAGAATAATTATAAAATTTAATAAGAATAATTGTAAAGTAAAAACTGTTTAAAATTATAAAAAAAATTGTAAATTTGTTTACTAGTTTATGTCACTTTCTTGAAATATTTAATTTTTTTTTCTTGTAATTTTTAATTTAAAAAAAAAATTTGTGAGGGGCTGCTTCCATTTCAAATCATACAGGTCGAATATGTTGAAAATTCAAAATCATGTTTAACATGATTTTTATTGTTTTTTAGGGCAAATAATGAGACACGTATTTTTTTGTTTTGAGGAAAAACAAATTTCCGCAGAGTTACGAGCATTTGAAAGTTTTAGGTCAAAGAGTGATTTTTGAACGAAAACGCTAATAAATTTTTTTAAAATCACTCTAGTTTTTTCAAAAAATTATATTTTTTAATTTTGTTTTCTGATTTTACTTAAGTTTTAGGTGCTCTTTCTTAGCAACTTTGAAAATTTGAAAAATTTTGAAAATTAACAAAATGGCAGCCGTTTTTTAAAACATCAAAAAACTCAAATTTCTCAAAAACGTAATTTTTTTTTTTTGAAATTTTTTTTGTAGTTACTAGGTAACAAAAAAAAATTTTCCAATAGGTTTAATGTGCGCTAAAATACTATGGAAGGCGCAGCAATTTTTTTTGTGAAAATTATAAAAGTCATTATTTTGACTAATACAGCGCCATATATTAGTCATATATTTATTCTATTTCCTGATTTTACTTATGTTTTATGTGCTCTTTCTTAGCAATTTTAAAAATTTTTTAAATTTTGAAAATTAACAAATTGGCGGCCATTTTTTGAAAAATCAAAAAACTCAAATTTCTCAAAAACGTAATTTTTTATTTTTTTGAAATTTTTTTGTAGTTACTAGATAACAAAAAAATTTTGTTCCAATAGGTTTAATGTGCGCTAAAACATTGTTAAAGACGCAACAATTTTTTTTGTGAAAATTATAAAAGGCATTATTTTGGCTAAACTAGCGCCATAAATTATTCCATTTTTTTTTATTTTAGTAATGTTTGACTAATGTTTGACATGCTTTTTCTTTACAAATTAAGGAATTTTAAAAATTTTTTAAATGTCTATTTTTCAAAAATAAAAAAGCCTAATTTTCTCAAAAACAATATTTTTTATTTCTGTAAATTTTGTTTTCATTTACTAGATAGAAAAAGGAATTAAAAAATATATTTCTCTAAATAAAAAATAGCTGTTTAAAAAGCAAATACAAAATATTTAAGGTGATTTTTCCAACTGAAAGATATCTTTGCATTAGCCAAAATAATGACTTTTTTTATTTAAAAAAAAAAAAAAAAAAAATTCTTGAGCCTTTCGCAGTGTTTAGCGCACATTAAAACTATTGGAAATTTTTGTTTTGTTTTCTAGTAACTACAAAAAAAATTTCAAAAAAATAAAAAATTACGTTTTTTAGAAATTTGAGTTTTTTAATTTTTCAAAAAATGGCCGCCATTTTGTTAATTTTCAAAATTTTTAAAATTTTCAAAATTGCCAAGAAAGAGCACATAAAACATACGTAAAATCAAGAAATAGAATAAATATATGAATAATATATGGCGCTGTATTAGTCAAAATAATGACTTTTATAATTTTTACAAAAAAAATTCTTGCGCCTTTCACAGTGTTTTAGCGCACATTAAACCTATTGGAAAACATTATTTTTGTTATCTACTAACTAAAAAAAAAATTTCAAAAAAATTACGTTTTTTAGAAATTTGAGTTTTTTAATTTTTCAAAAAATGGCCGCCATTTTGTTAATTTTCAAAATTTTTAAAATTTTCAAAATTGCCAAGAAAGAGCACATAAAACATACGTAAAATCAAGAAATAGAATAAATATATGAATAATATATGGCGCTGTATTAGTCAAAATAATCACTTTTATAATTTTCACAAAAAAAATTGCTGCGCCTTCCACAGTGTTTTAGCGCACATTAAAAAATTGAGTGATTTTAAAAAAATTTGTTAGAGTTTTCGTTCAAAAATCACTCTTTGTCCTAAAACTTTCAAATGCTTGTAACTCTGCGAAAAAATTTTTTTCTCGAAACAAAAGAATACGTGTCTCATTATTTGCCCTAAAAAACAATAAAAATCATGTTAAACATGATTTTAAATTTTGAACATATTCGACCTGTATGATTTGAAATGGAAACAGCCGAGTATTTTGTTTGGCATTGTTTTTCTGTATTTTTATAGTCACTTAACTTTTATCTCTTTTTAAAAAATTTTCCTTTTTTTATGCATTTAATAATGCTTTTTATGTTTTAGATATTTTAAATTTTTCTTCTTTTTACGTAAATTGCCTACCTCTGTTAATTTTAAAAAGTTTTATTTTCATAATATTTAGAACAATTTATTTAAATTTTTAGTGATTAATTTTATTTCCTATTATAATTAAGAGGTGGAGAAATATAATTTTTTTTGAATTTTATGTTTTTTAAACATTTATTCTATTTTTTTGTAATTTTTTATAACTTATTAATTTTTATATTATTTTTAAAGACTTTTCTTCTTTTATTTACTTTTATGTCAATTTGATCTTATAATAGATTTTCTTATTTGATCATAATTTCTCTATTCTTAAGGTATTTCTCCGGCAAATCGATTTTCGTTAGAATTTTCTTAAACTTTGGATAAATGTTCTTTTTTGTATGCTTTATGTGTGGTAAAAATCTCAGGGCCCCTTGCGATGCTAAAAATTGAGATATTTACCTTCAAAGTTTCAACATTTACATGGGAATCATACACTAAACGTATAAAAGTGGCACACTATTAGTAATATGTGGAAAACAACTCGCTAAATTTTTTTCAAAAACTAGTATGTTATAGGGACAAATAAAAGAAATAATATAAAAAAAAAATTTATAGGGGTATCGATGCTCCTTTTTTAATTATACTAATCTGAAATTCGAAACCAATGTGATTTTCCATTGAATTTACGAGCGAAAGGAAATCCAACGGTCGCAAATTGCCAAAATTCTTTCGTTTGAAGCACATGTGAAGTGTCACGAGACTAACATATTGCTTTAAATTACGTTTTCAGATTTAATTTATTAGTTTTTATTTATTTGTTTTTATTTATTTTTTTTATAGTATTTGTGCGGCCCTGAAGCCGGAGAACTACCTTAAGATATATTTGTTCTTTTTTGAAAATTTTGTAATGGTTTTTATTTAGTTTTTCATTTAACAAAGACTATTGTTTCTTGCTTAATTTTCAAAACAAGTTTTTAAATGTATTTTGATTCCTTTAGCAACATTTTTCCGTTTTTTACTGATTATCTTATTTATTTTCATTATTAAAAAAAACATATCCGTGAAATATTTTAACTTTTTGAAAACCTTTATTTCCTCTTTTTTGTAGTTTCAATTTTTTCATTTAAAAAATTTTACTATTTTTTCAAATATTACTGCGTGGTATTTCGATTTAAAAAATACAATTTAATCAACGTTTCTTAAACTGTTTAATATTTTATATTATTATTAACATATTTCCTAATTTTCCTCTTTTTGCCTTCAATGAGTTTTTTACCTTTTTTATTCTCTAGAAGGAAAATTTATTTATTTTTTGACAGGTTTTTAAATTGTTAAATTTTTTACATATTTTTTCTTTAATTTTTCCATTTCAATGTAAATTATTCCTAACTTTCCTATCTGCTCATTCATAATATTGGTTTTAATAAAATTTTGTAATTTTTGTAAAATTTTATTTGTCACATTTTGTTAGATTCTTTGAAGATTTTCTTCATTGTTTACAGTTTTTTATATTGTTTAATAAATGCTCTCAATTTTTGTTATTTCTTCAGACTTCTTGACTATTTTTTAAATTTATTTATTTTTTCGTTGTATTTTTATTTTCTCCACATAAATTCTAATGTTTATAATTTTGTTTTTAAATTTATCGGTTTTGTTTTTGTACCTTTTTTTTTGAATGAAGATTAATGTTTTGTTTAAACCTTGTCAATATTAAAATTGTACAGTTATTAATAAAAAAAAAAAACAAATCCGAAAAAATTACAAGGTGCGATCCGGAAATTTCAAAATTCAAAATTTTTCGTTCTTCTTTTAGGGGGGTCCTAAAATTTTTTTGTGCTTCAGGCCCGGGGCATTATTGATCCGGCCCTAATTAGATTTGTAATCAGCGACACCAAAAACCCCTAAGTTACATATTTACAACTAATCGAAAAAAATTTATTTTTTATCTGCCATATTGGATCCGTCATTTTTAATTTTGAAAATGTTACATTATAGATTTAGGCAAATCCGACGACACTTTTTTGGCGATTGTCAAAATATTTACTTGACCTTCAATATTTTGCAATGGATATGACGCCATATTGGGTCCGCCATCTTGAAATTTTGAATTGCGTCATAAGCCTAACGCACAATGAATCGTAATCGCTAATCCTTAATCGTAAGAATGAGAGGAAGTAGGACAGACATATATCTCTGTTCTGCTTCCTCTCATTCTTACACTGTTAAAAATTTCTGTATTGTCCATCACATACATGTATATAAAATTCAATTTAACATACAATTATATTAAATTTAATATAAATTATCCTAAATTTAATATAATGTATATTAAATTTGCTATACATGTATCTGAGAATTCATAACGTTGAATGAATTCTGATATACATGTATATTATACTTAATATAATTGTATGTTAAATTGAATTTCATATACATGTATGTGAAGCACAATACAGAAATTTTTAATTAAGGATTAGCGATTACGATTCAATGTGCGTTAGGCCATGTATGTTTTTAAAAGTACACAGTTTTTATGCACTTTTGGTCTGTGCACAAAAAGTTACTTTGAATGCTACTTTTTTAATACATTAAATAAAAACTACTTAATATAAAAACACATATATATTCAAACTGATTCTATTCACAAATTTATCGATAAGAAATAGTTTATTGGACATTCACTTTTTTCAGGAATGTGCGCAATATTCTTTAGAAGTTATTACTCGACATGGAATCTATCTTGGTTCTTTGACCGAAGAAAAGATAAAATCCATACGGTCGAAGAAAATGTCCGTCATTTAAAATGGATGGATTTAGGTGGATATAAAAGTGAGAGGGTGAAAGAAACCGACGGCTTGAAAGTGTGGCGACGCAAGGTGTGGAAAGGAAGCTACTGAAAGTCGTTCGAGTGGGGTGGCTTCGAGGTGGATGGGAAGTAGAAATGTTCATCCTGGTGGTAGTTGCCTTCGTTGTGTTTGAGATTTAAGGAAGACACTTTAAACGGATATATGGCTCTTTCTTAAAAGTCGCAGCATTCATTTCTATATCCCTTGATAAATGCCACCACGTATTCTTCTTCTATTACCATAAAAAAGGGACAAATTATACTTTGAATCTTTCAGGAAAATAATTCCTGGCGCTTATCTCTTTGACAATAGCAGAGGAAATTAGGTATTTCATTTTCTCACGAAACATAAAGAAAGTTTTTAAGGAAATTATACTAACTAGGTGAAAATTATAATTATTTTATAAACACTTCGTTTACGTGCAAACAAAATAATTTGCTTCTTTACAGAAGAAGGGATAGATTAAAATAATACGAAAAGAAAATTTCAATTTTGGTAAAAATATAAAATAACTATTAGTTCTATCAATCTCCGGAAAAATACTTGTACTGTTTATATTGAACAATTGGTTTTTTTTTAATGTTGAATATTTTTGTCAAGATGAAAAAAATTCAAAAAACGATTTTTCGATGAAAAAAGGTAATTAAAAAATTTGATTAAGTACTATTTTTAAAAATCCATGTGTTCAAATTTGGATATTTACGAGCTTAATGAGCGATCTAAATTTTATTGAAATACGTTGAAATAGAAATGAGAAATACTGGAGATAAAAAAATTACTACACACAGACACATATCCTGAAATTTTTTTAAAACTGAAATGAAATGTGGTATCTGTTAAAAAATACGTAAAGAACAAATTTTATTTGTTTAATAACTTTTAAACAAAATAATATTTAATAGAACCCAACAAATAAAATTGTAGAGAATGTTTCAACGAGAGAAATGAGCTATTATTTGTTCGAATTAGATGAAAATTGCAATCGTTAATTAAATTTAAAGAAAAAACATAAAATGTTAAATAACTATTATTTGACAACAAATTTTAGCTGAACCAATTTTTTTTCGAAAAATGTACAATTGGATCTTACAAAATTTGATGGAACTAATTTGAAAAATATTTTTACTTGGGGTGAAAAACGACTTTCTAGTTTGAGGTTATGTAAATAGAGACAACCTATTCAAGGAGGGACTATTATGTAAATTCCAAAGTATTCTAAAGTATACTTGAGAGCAATGCCGTAACTTAGGTTTTTCGCGCCCGGTGCGAAATAAATATTTTGGCGCCCCCCCCCCCCTATATTCCTCAGAAGAATATAAGTTAAAAAATATGTTTAATCAGAGGTAGAGACTTTGTAAATTTTTGCCATCCACACACTTAATATTGACCGGTGGAGGGAGGGGGGAAGAGAAATAAAACAATATTAAATTAAAGAGTTTCTTAATTATCGTAATTATTTTAACGCAAAAGTTGACAATTTATTTCATTTCGAGTACATTTTTGGAATTAATAAACAAATAATCAAAATAATATAAAATTTGTGTAAATCATTACAAATTAAAAAAAAAAAATTAAATTGACTAACTTGATTGAAATTTGAGAAAAATAATTGAAAAATGAAGAAAATTATTAAAATTTGAGAAAAATATTTTAAAATCTAGGAAATTGATTAAAGAATAATGAAAGTAATAAAAACTACAAGAAAATATTTGCAAAGTAATAAAAATAATAAAAAATTGAAGACAATAATTTTAGTTTGTTAAAAATTATTGAAAAAATTACAACATATAGTTATAATAAAAGAAAATTATTGCAGAATAATAAAAAGAAAAGTGAATTGAAAAAATAACTGTAGTTAGAGATAAATAATAAACAAATTTAAAGAATTTATTAAAAAATAATTGAAAATGACAAAAACTAATTTAAAATTGATAAAAATAATTGAAAATTGAAGAATTTAATAAAAATTTGTGTAAAAGAAGTTGTAAAAATTACAGAATATATTTGAGACAAACAAGACTACTTGAAAAAGAATAAAAATAATTTGGAACTAAAATTAATTATTGTAATTTAAGAACACAAACTGGGAAAATTACAAAATTTATTTGATGTAAAAGAAAGTGATTCAAAATCCAAGAACATCATTGAAATACTTGAAAAATACAAAAATCAAAACTCATATTTTGTAAAAATGATTGAAAAATTACAAAAAAAAATGGAAAGGTAATTAATAAATAATGAAACTAATTTGATATTGAAGGGAATAATTTTAACTGAAAAAGTTTTATTGGAAAAAGTAAAAGAAGCTAATTGAAACTTGCAGAAATTTGGAATTTAAATATTAGGGGAAAAATTAAAAAATAATGAGAATCATTGTAGCAAATTTTTGAAAAATGATAAAAATAGTTGAAATTTGTAAATATTAATTGCAATCATAAAAAAATAATTTTAAAAAGTACAGAATATTTGTAAAGTATTACAAAATGATTTCAAGAATTTAAAATTCAGGAAAATAATTACAAACTTGTAAAAATAATCGAAAATTTATTAAAGAACATGATAATTTTAGATATATTATTGAAATTTTTGGAAATAATCAACAAAGATTCAAAATGATATAAAAATTGTGAATGGAATGCAAATGAAAAAAAATTATTAAAAATTGACGAAGTATTTGAAATTTGAGAAGAAAAATTGAAGAATGATTAAAACATTAAAAAGTGGATGCAATAACTTAAATTTAAGATGCTAAGTGAAAATTTAGGAAATTTATTGAAAAACAATTAATATATCTAATTAAAAGGTGGAGAAAATAATTGCAAAAATATAAAAGAAAATAAAAATTGAAAAAAATAATTGAAAAGTGAGATAAACAATTAAAAATTTAGGAATTTAATTGAGGAATGAAATTTCAGAATAACTAAAATTTTAAGAAATTGATTGCAAAATGATAAAAATAATAATTCAAAATTGAATTTTAATTATTAAAAAATTATTAAAAGTTGAGAAAAATATTTTAAAATCTAAAAAATTAATTGAAGAATAATGAAAGTAATAAAAAATCCGAGAAAATATTTGCAAAGTTATAAAAATAATGAAAAATTAAAGACAATAATTTTAGTTTTTTAAAAATAATTGAAAGAATTACAACATATAGTTATAAATAATAAAAGAAACTAATTGCAGAATGATGAAAATAATTGTAAACTGAAAAAATAACTAGAATTTGAGATAAATAATAAAAAATTCGAAAATAAATCAAAAAAGAATTTAAAAATGCCAAAATTAATTTTAAAATAAATTTAATAAAAAAATAATTCATCGAAATAATCGTTAACTGAAGAAAATAATAAAAATTTGTTAAACATAATTGAAAGAATTACAGAATATATCTGAGTTGATAAAACTATACAATTACAATTATAGGTGTATTCTAATTCTTCAAGCTTCAATTAATTTGAAATTTCATTGATTAAAAATTTATTATTATTTAAATTATAAATTCAATTTCCGCAAGTTTCAAATATTTTCTTTAATTTTTTCAAATAAATTGATTGATGAAATTTTTACTTCAATACTAAAATTTACTAAATGAACGAATTATTCCTTCCCATTAATAATTTTTTATTTATTGATTTTAAAAGCTTCATTAAAATGATGTTTTAAATACAGTAAATAAACACTTTTTGTCCAATAAAGTATTTACAATTGATAACATTTATAATAATCAACTTTGAACTGCCTAAAAACAGTAATCTAATTTTTTTGGTTTTATAATTTCTTAATTGAAAAAAAATATATAGGGGAGAGTGGCCATCAATGTACCGGGTTTTTTTCAAGGTCATAGTACTTATTCAATTTCACCAATTTCAAGCACTTCTTTGCATCAATATAAAACTACAACACTTCTCTAGGTAATGCACACATATTATACACGATTTATTTTGATTAAATAATAAAATTTAGGATCTTTCTAAACTAACAAGCTATTTTCATTTTCAACAACCTGGGTACACAATGAACTACCTCTATAAAAACACTAAAAATGTTCAACAATAATAATATTGCAATCTTCACTTTGTAAAAAAACTTATTTTCTATCAAATACTATAAAAAAATATTACTTAACACTTTTTAATTGATAATGTTTAAAATAAATATACCTCAACTTTAAGTTAACTAGCTAAAATGGCATTTTAGTTTTGCTATGTTGAGAAAAGTACTGATAACAATCGCTGTAACATGCTGTACGCATGCCTAGTTTTATAATCAGGCATACCACTCTAGAAATCGAAAATACACTGAAATTCCAGGTGGTTCATTGTTCCCCGGTACATTAAGGCCCAAAACAAAATAAATCGTAAGTACATTTATTTTTAAATTGCTTTATTTCAATTAAAAAACGTGTTTGTATTTTAGGTAAATTTTTTCTTCAGTGCATCAAAAACAGTTTTTTTCAGTTTTCTCTGTAAAGAATAAATCCACACGTCTCAAATTTATGGACGTAGTGTGATTACGCAAACTTCATTTATATTTAAAATTAGGAGAATTTTTATTTAATTGTTTCTGAGAAAATTGGAATGGTTCATTGAAAAAACTGGTACATTGATGGCCACTCTCCCCTATAAAAAACATGTTGCGTCCCTGCAAGTTTGCGCCCGGTGCCACGGCACTGCTTGAGAGTTATCTTGAGAAATATTTTGAAATATATATTAATTTTCATGAAGCATTTATATAAATAAGTATACCTAAGGTACAAGTCGGTCAGTGTTATAACATTTTATTATTTTGTGTGATGAATATAATAACTAACAAATTATAATTCAAGAAGAACTTCATAAGAAATGAATAAATTATTTTCTTTTTTTATTAGCCACTATTTGGCACTATTTCCACTATTTGCAAATGTTTCTTTTTTCTAAAGAAAATAAGAAAGAAGTATTTCTCTCGTTCGCGATTCCAATAGCTCGGGATTAGCGAACGGTCATGATCCTCGGAGTACCGTGAAAAACGATATCCGTTAATCCTGGGTTATATCGGGAATAAAGCTCGAGTTACGAGCGTCTTCAACATTCCCGCGGAATCGACCCTTTGAAACTACTACTGAGTTGAGTCGACGTTGGAATACGTGCACGAAAGAGAATTTTCCAATTTCCTCGCATATCGGAACGTCTCTTGTCTCCTCTTCGATCCGCGAAAAGATCAACTAAGATACAAATCGTGTATCACATCGATTCTAAGCCCGGGCCTTTTTAAAGAGATAGTATACAGAAGACGTTTCTTAACATGCAGTGTATTCAAACCTACTATATGCTCTGCACTATTATGTAAACTTTTAACAAATTCCGATCCCAATTTATTAAACCTTCCTATCAACTCATGCAGTTCAATTTAAAAGATGTAGAATTAAATTCTAAATGTAAAATTATATACGAGCCAATGCCAATACCACATTACATCTCACATTCCAAATTTCAAAATCGATATTTCAAATTCCATTTTCGACATTTCAAATTACATAATCCTGATTTCACATTCTAAAATCCGGATTCCGGTTTTCGGATAAAGGATACCTTGGTCCAAATTAGACATACAAAATTCAAACTTCCTGATTCCAGATTTCAAACTTTATATCCAATATTCCGGATTCCTAATTCGAGATTCCGTAGTTGCATATTCCGTATTTTCGGTTTTACCTTCTACATTCCATATCCCATATTCCGGATTTCAGATTCCTCAATCCAAATTACACATTTTAAATACCAATTTTCTAGTTCTACATTCCAAATTCCATTTTCGACATTCCAAATTTCATAATCCTGATTCCACATAAAAAAAATCTGGATTCCGCTTTTCGGATAAGAGATTTCTTGATCCAAATTTTACATTCAAAATTCACATTTCCTAGTTTCACATCCCAAATTCCACATACCATATTCCGCATTCCAGATTTCCCATCAAACATTTCAGGTTCCTGTCTGATGCTATGCATGATGGAGAAACTTGGTTCTTGATGCATGAAGGAGTTATATGGATTTTGATGTATAAAGGACTTACGTGGTTCTAGAGGTAGAAGAAAGATACGTTGTTTTTGAGGCAGAAAAGAGTTACGTGGTTGTCGCGATAGAAGACAGTTACGTGGATGATGTATGAGGGAGTTACGTGTATCTAAAGGTTAAAGAAAGTTACGTTGTTCTAGAAGTAGAAGGAAGATATATGGTTCTTGATGCATAAGAGAGTTACGTGTTTCTAGAAGTAGAAAAATATAAACGTGGCACTTGATGTATAAGGGAGTTACATGGTTCTAGAGTTAAAGAAAGTTACGTGGTTTTTGAAGTAGGAGGGAGTTACGTAGTGATAGAGGTAGAATAAAGTTACATGGTTCTTGATGTATAAGGGAGTTACGTGGTTCTAGAAGTAAAAAAAAGTTACATAGTTTTTGAGGCAGGAAGGAGTTACGTGGTTGTAGAGGTAGAAGAAATTTACGTGACTCTTGATGTATGAGGAAGTTATGTGGTTCTAGAGGTAGAAGAAAGTAACGTTGTTTTTGATGTATAAGGGGCCGTCCATAAATTATGTAAGGAATTTTTCTCAGATTTTGACCCATGCACCCACGTCTGTAAGGCTCCGTAAGATTTTTATCCACCCACCCTCCCTATCTTACGTAATTTTTTGCTTATGTATTTTTTTATTGGATTTTTTTCTTAACATTGCAAAAAATTGCTTAATTAATGTAGGCATCACAGACAGTCACCTTTTCACCCTTTTTCACCTTTTTTTTTTTTTTTTCAATTTTGTCACCTTTTTCAGCTCTTTGGGGTCAAAAATATATAATTTTTTTGTAAATATTTCGAAGTATGTTCATAAAATTCAGCTTCAATGTTTGAATTTTTTCTTCAATTCTGAATTAATTTCTTCTAATTTTATTTCCTTTTTGCTTCCTCATAGAGGAAGCTTTGTCATCGTTAAGATTTTCGATTTTCCAAAAATAGTCTAAATCGACTTATTTTCATCTAAAAAGTGTAAATTTTCATTCGTAAGCAAATGTCCAGATGTATGTGTGTGTGTGTGTGTATGTATGTGTGTGTGTGTGTGTATAGCGTTTTTTGTGTACAAGATATCTCGAGAACGCTTTAATGGATTCCAATAAAATTTGGATGACATATTAAGCTCATAAATGTCTAAATTTGGACACAGGGATTTTTGAAAATACCCAACCAAATTTTTTTGGGCACCTTTTTTCATCGAAAAAAATCGTTTTTTGACAAAAATTGTTTTCATGCTAAAAATACAACTTAAAGAATACAAAAATCATGTTCCTCATCTCAAAACGAATCGATTGACCTATATTACTTTTATAATTGATCAAGAATTCGTAAAATAATTCATATTTTTACATAAGTATTTTTGCATTAAAAAGTTTTTTTTTAACAACTTTCCCAATTAACTTATATATTATTAATTTCTTGCTTCCTCTATGAGGAAGCAAATTATTTTGCTTACTTGGAAGCGAAATGTCCATGAAATGGACATAATTCTCACCTAGTTTCAATTTTCAATTAATTTCTTAATTATTACAAAACTTCTTGCCTTTTCTCAATTATTTTTTTTTATTATTAATAAGTGTCTTTAATTTTAAATTCAATTGTTCAATTTTTTTCTTCAATTTACAATTTTTTCAAATTTCAATTCCATTTTTCAGTTTTTAATTATTTTCTAATGTATTCAATAATTCTCGGTGTTTTAAATTACTTTTTTCTATTTCTATATTCTTTAAATTTTAATTCCATTCTTCAATTTTTAATGATTTTTTTCAATTTTCAACTTTTAATTATTTTGTTGAATGGTAATTATTTATTTATATTTTCAATCCAGTTGTTAAATTTGCAATTATTTCCAACAATTATTCCTATAACTTTCTTAATTTTTTAATTTAAAATTATTTTCTTTTTTAATAATTCTTGTTCAATTTTTTAAATTCTTTTTTTCCATTGCCTATTAATCTTGACATTTTTCAAATTTTGTTTTCAATTGTCAATTATTTTTGACATTTTTTAATATTCTTTTTAATTTTTCATTCTTCTTGTCATTTTCTAATTATTTCATTCAATTATTAACTATTTTTCGCAATTTTCAATTTCAATACTTTTCTACAATTTTTTCAATTTTCAATTATTCTCTTAAAATTTTATAATTATTCTTTAACTTTTTCAATTATTTTGTTTGGTTTTGTAGTAATCTAGCATTTTTTGAATTTTGTTTTCACTTGTCAATTATTTTCATCGGTTTGTAATTTTTTTTTCAATTATTGATTATTTTTTTAAATTTTAATTTATTTTTTACACTTTTTAATTATTTTCTTTAATTTTTAGTTATTTTCTTTAATCTTCAATTAATATCTTATATTTTTTAAATATTTTTTTCTTTCATTTTTTGTCACCTTTTCCAGGGGAAAATTTAGCTTTTAACCTTTCATGAAGATAAAGGGTACTGTGATGCATGTATAATGAAATTATAATTTTAAAAAAATTGTTTAATAAATAAATGTTTGGTGTTTCTTACATAACGTGAAAATTTCAAAAATTTATTGCGTAAAAATAAGAAATATATCTTACGTAAGGAATTTGTTTATAGGTACCCACCTATAGTTGTTTCATAGGTACCCACCTATGAGAGATTCCATATGAAGTGATCATGGTAAAAAAAATTGTTTGCCAATTATGCTTAAATTCGACATATTTATGGTGCATATAGATGGTAATTTTTGGAAATTTTTTTTTTGTCCAATATTTTCCGAGTTGGACGGGGGGAATTTTTTTCGGTTTTACGGTACAACGCAAATTTCAGTATTTTTTTTCTGTTTAACGATTAGATAAAAAAGTTTTGCTACTATCAGTTTCGATAGAGTTTTTCATGGCCTTTCGATTGATGATATGTATTAAAAAAAAAAAAATTCTTTTGACCAAAAAAATGCAAGTCAAAAATAAATTTGAGTTTTTTTTGGTGAAGAACACGATTTTTTTTTTTTTTTTTTTAATCGAAAGCTGAGGTTTTTTCCTATAAGGGTATGTAGATGAAAAGTTAGGCCTTGAATGTTTAAGCCATGAAAAATAGAGAATTAGATAGCTGATTCTACTGATTCTACTGATTCTATTCTATTCTAGATAGCTGCTCTACCTCTGCAGCGCTTCTCTCTAAAACTCTAATTTTCATGGCTTAAACACTCAAGGCCTAACTTTTCATCTACATACCCTTGTAGGAAAAAACCTCAGCTTTAGATTAAAAAAAAAAAATCGTGTCCTTCACCAAAAAAAACTCAACTTTATTTTTGACTTGCATTTTTTTGGGTCACAAAAAATTTTTTTTTTTTAATACATATCATCAATCGAAAGGCCATGAAAAACTCTATCGAAACTGATAGTAGCATAATTTTGTTATCTAATTGTTAACTAGACAAAAAATCCTGAAATTTGCGTTGTACCGTAAAACCCAAAAAAATTCCCCCCCTCCCACTCAGAAAATATTGGAAAAAAAAATTTCCAAAAATTACCATCTATCTGCACCATAAATACGTCGAATTTAAGCATAATTGGCAAATAATTTTTTTTACCTTGATCACTTCATATGGAATCTCTCCTATGTAAGTTAGCATAGAAAAATTTTTTACCCACCCCCCTACCCAAAAGACCTTACGTAATTTATGGACGGTCCCTAAGGAAGTTACATAGTTCTAGAGGTAGAAAAGAAGTTACGTGGTTCTAGAAGTAAAAGAAACTTACGTGGTTTTTGAGGCTCGAGGGAGTTACGTGGTTCTAGAGGTAGAAGAAAGTTACGTTGTTTTTGATGTATGAGGAAGTTACATAGTTCTAGAGGTAGAAAAGAAGTTACGTGGTTCTAGAAGTAAAAGAAACTTACATGGTTTTTGAGGCTCGAGGGAGTTACGTGGTTCTAGGGGTTGAAAATGAGTTACATGGTTCTTGATTTTTCGGGGAGTTACGTGGTTCTTGATAAATGAGGGAGTTTTGTGATTCTAAAAATAGAGGAAAGTTACGTGGTTCTTGATGTATGAGGGGGTTACGTGGTTTTTGAGGCTCGAGGGAGTTACGTGGTTCTAGAGGAAGAAGAAAGTTACGTTGTCTTTGATGTATGAGGGAGTTACATAGTTCTAGGGGTAGAAAAGAAGTTACGTTGGTCTAGAGGTAGAAATGTGTTACTTGGTTCTTGATGTATGAGTGAGTTACGTGCTTATAGTAGTAGAAAACGAGTTACGTGGTTTTTGATGTTTGAGGCAGTTACGTGGTTCTAGGGGTTGAAAATGAGTTACATGGTTCTTGATTTTTCGGGGAGTTACGTGGTTCGTGACAAATGAGGGATTTTTGGGGTTCTAAAAATAGAGGAAATTTACGTGGTTCTTGATGTATAAGGGGGTTACGTGGTTTTTGAGGCTCGAGAGAGTTACGTGGTTCTAGAGGTAGAAGAAAGTTACGTTGTTTTTGATGTATGAGGGGGTTACGTGGTTTTTGAGGCTCGAGAGAGTTACGTGGTTCTAAAGGTAGAAGAAAGTTACGTTGTTTTTGATGTATGAGGGAGGTACATAGTTCTAGGGGTAGAAAAGAAGTTACGTTGTTCTTGATGTATGAGGGAGTTACGTGGTTCAAGATGTAGAAGAAAAATACGTTGATTGTGATGTATGAGGGAGTTACATAGTTCTAGTAGTAGAAAAGGAGTAACTTGGTTGTAGATGTATGAGGCAGTTACGTGGTTTTAGGGGTCGAAATGAGTTAGGTGGTTCTTACTTTTTGAGGGAGTTACGTACACTGTAAAAAATAATGGAAAATTTTCCATACAAAAGTAACGAATTTTTTCTATACTTGGTATGGAAATATGTTTTTCAGTACATCAGTATGGAAAAATTTCATGACATTATGGAAAATATTCATTCTTATAGTAAAATACCCAATTTGAGTATAGAAAAATTACCTTACGACAAAATTCCATACATGGGGATGGAAGAATTACAATACATTACAAAATATTTTCATACGTGTTTGGAAAAATTCCAATTTTTTTAAAACAGTAATAATGATAAATTGTATGTAATTATAAGTGCATAATTTTTACAATAGTTAATAAAATAAAAAGTTAATGAAATAATTGGAAGAAAATATACCTATTATTACGTGCTAGATAGCGTAATTTTGTAAAATCATTTATTTCTAAAAAACTTTAATTATATAAATTAAATAAATTCTATTTATTTAAATAAAAATCCCCCTCAATATATTATATGTAAATAATTTTTATAATTTACTTTTGTATTAAGTATTATTGAAATTAATTATTTAAATAATATTTTATTTTTAAATAATAATATTAAATTAAAATTAAAATTAATAAATAATAATTATTTGTTAATTTTGTTTACATATATTGCAATTATTATATTAGAATATTTATTTAGAAAATATTTAGAAGTTAGGAGATTGGATTGTATAAACTGTGTATTAGTATATACAAAAGATAAATAAATTCTATTAATTTATTTTAGATAATTAATACGTTCCAGAATTATTATAATTTAAATAGCATGTAATCCAGGCCTGAACCTCCCAAAGTTATTTCTATCGACACTCAACTACCCGGCATAGCCGAGTGGTACTAATAGCGTGCGTTCACCGCGAGCGAATTCGTCTATAGGGCCGTGGGTTCGATCCCCCCTTGAGCGTGCGATATTTTAATTCATAGGTTAATTGTTTATATGTATTAAAATTGTTAATTAGTCTTAGGTCTATAATAATTAAGTGTTTAAATGTACACTTAAGATTAAATTATAAAAATAACAATCTAAAAATATCAATTTAAATAATTATAGATTCTGCTTCTGTGGAAACAGACTTGACCATACAACGTATGGGTTTTTTTTCCATACAATCGTATGGAAAAATTGCAATAAAGTATGTTGATATAACTATACAACGTATGGTTTTTTTCCATACAATCGTATGGAAAAATAACAATAAAATATACTAATATAACCATACAATGTATGGCTTTTTTCCATACAACTGTATGGAAAAATTACAGTAATGTAAGGGTTAATTTACGTCCAGTACATGTATGGAAAATTTACCACAAAAATTTTTTACAGTGTAGTTTTGAGGTAAAAAGTAGTAACGTGGTTCTTGATGTAGGAGGGAGTTACGTGGTTCTAGATGTAGAAGAAAGTTACGTTGTTTTTGATGTATAAGGGAGTTGCATAGTTCTAGTAGTAGAAAATGAGTCACGTGGTTGTTGATGTATGAGGCAGTTACGTTGTTTTAGGGGTTGAAATGAGTTAGGTGGTTCTTAATTTTTGAGGGACTTACGTAGTTTTGAAGGTAGAAAGTAGTAACGTGGTTCTTGATGTAGGAGGGAGTTACGTGGTTGTAGAGGTAGAAGAAATTCACGTGTTTCTTGATGTATGAGGGAGTTACGTGGTTCTAGATGTAGAAGAAAGTTACGGTGTTCTTGATGTATGAGGGAGTTACATAGTTCTAGGGTTAGAAAAGGAGTTACGTGTCTCTGGAGGTAGAAAGGAGTTACGTGGTTTTTGAGGCTCGAGGGAGTAACGTGGTTCTAGAGGTAGAAGAAAGTTACGTTGTTTTTGATGTATAAGGGAGTTGTATAGTTCTAGTAGTAGAAAAGGAGTCACGTGGTTGTTGACGTATGAGGCAGTTACGTTGTTTTAGGGGTTGAAATGAGTTAGGTGGTTCTTAATTTTTGAGGGACTTACGTAGTTTTGAAGGTAGAAAGTAGTAACGTGGTTCTTGATGTAGGAGGGAGTTACGTGGTTGTAGAGGTAGAAGAAATTCACGTGTTTCTTGATGTATGAGGGAGTTACGTGGTTCTAGATGTAGAAGAAAGTTACGGTGTTCTTGATGTATGAGGGAGTTACATAGTTCTAGGGTTAGAAAAAGAGTTACGTGTCTCTGGAGGTAGAAAGGAGTTACGTGGTTTTTGAGGCTCGAGGGAGTTACGTGGTTCTAGAGGTAGAAGAAAGTTACGTTGTTTTTGATGTATAAGGCAGTTGCATAGTTCTAGTAGTAGAAAAGGAGTCACGTGGTTGTTGACGTATGAGGCAGTTACGTGGTTTTAGGGGTTGAAATGAGTTAGGTGGTTCTAAATTTTTGAGGGAGTTACGTAGTTTTGAAGGTAGAAAGTAGTAACGTGGTTCTTGATGTAGGAGGGAGTTACGTGGTTGTAGAGGTAGAAGAAATTTACGTGGTTCTAGATGTAGAAAAAAGTTACGATGTTCTTGATGTATGAGGGAGTTACATAGTTCTAGGGGTAGAAAAGGAGTTACGTGGCTCTGGAGGTAGAAAGGAGTTACGTGTTTCTTGATAAATGAAGCAATTACGTGGTTCTAGAAGTTGAAAAGGAATTACGTGGTTCTAGAAGTTGAAAAGGAATTACGTGGTTTTTGATTTTTGTGGGAGTTACGTGGGTCTAGAGGTAGAAGGTAGTTAAGTGGTTCTTAATTTTTGAAGGAGTTACGTGGTTCTAGTGGTAGAAGCTAGTTACGTAGGTCTTGATGTATGAGGGAGTTACGTGGTTCTAGAGGTAGAAGAAAGTTACGTGTTTCTAGAGGTAAAAGAAAGTTACGTGTTACTAGAGGTAGAAGAAAGTTTTGTGGTTTTTAAAGTAAGAGGGAGTTACGTGATTCTAGAGGTAGGACAGCGTTATGTGGGGTGAAACTTTCTGACTTAGTGGCAGCGGCGAAATTGTTTTTGTATAATAGTGGAGTATTATATAAAGGGAAAGGAGTCTTAAATTATAAATTATAAAAGAACATTATAGATGTTTTTTTTAAACGATTTTTTTAGCATTTTCGGTTGTGTTTGTGTGTGTGTGTGTGTGTGTGTGTGAGTGTGTGAGAGAGAGAGAGTGTGTTAAAGCGAGTTTTTTCAGCTTTTGCGGTTGTATGAGAGAGGGAGGGAAATAGGTAGTAATAGAAAGCCACAATATCTTTAAAATATCTTAAAGACTCTTATTACTTTTCATTTGCAGCGCAATTTCCCTTTAAATCAGTTTAGAGACGAAATAACCAAATAACAGAATAAAGAATCCAATTCAGGGAAAGGCCAATGAGAGAAGGTATGAATTCACGACCAATCCGAGGGTTTTACGAATCGCGAAGTGTCTGTGCCAGTTGAGACGATTGCAAGGGGGAGGTGCGTCTAGGGCCAGTAACATTCCGAGAATCATTCGGCCTGCGCGTGACTCGAGTTTCCCGAATTCGTTTCCTCAGTGAGAAGTTTCCTGTATTTGCGCTTTCCATTGGTCTCTGACTGTCTCCAGGGCCAATGGCATCGCAATGCCAACTGTGGGGGCGGGGGTGTATGTTGGGGGGAGGCAAGCGGGGGGTGGTTACGCCCCGCTTTCTACGGGTGTGTCTGTGTGTGTGAGTGGATAGGAGAGAGATAGAAATGAATAGAGAGAGGGAGTGATAGCCGTTAGAGAGGGCACAGCAGAAGGAGAAAGAAGGGGGAGGACGTGGAGAGTGCTCGAGAGGGTAAGAGGATGAGGGCACCTCGCTTCGATCCGAGAAAGAGACGCCAGACAGTAGAGCCACAGCGAGTTCTGCAACGTTCGATCCCACAAGAAGCTAGACGCAACCCGCTTTGCAGTTTCAAGTTTTCAACTCATATTTTCTACCCGGGATTTTTCCTTTAATGGAAAGCATTCTGTTTTTAAACAAGCTTTATGCCCAGAGAAAGATAAAAATTACTCTCGAGGGTAATTTTTATTTATATTGCCATTGCAACGTGGTTTATTTTAAAACAGGTTTTTTTTTTATTATTATTATTGTTGTTAATGTGCGTTTGCAAAAAGTTCACTTTTTTTCGTTTTGTAATTAGTTAAATTACTTTTTACCATTGAATTAGTAAAAAATAGTAAATAAATCAGTAAGAGGATGTCACTCAATAACATCCTGTTATGTTTATAATAACACAAGATAACAAAAAAATTATATTTCTATCATTTGGACACTTGCACGGAAAGTGATTATTTATATCGCTGGTGGGAAAAAAACTCACTTCCATCACGAGTGCGAAAAAAGTTTATTTTCTTAACTAGCAAAATAAAAAACTCACTTTAGTCACTGGTTTGGAAAAAGTTATTTTTCGTCACTAGTGGGGAAAAAACCTATTTTTATCACTAATAGAAAATTCGTATTTCCAACACTAGTGAGAAAAGTCTCATTTCCATTACTTGAAGGAAAAATTGATTTGGAAAAAGTTAATTTCCGTCACTAATGCGAAAACACTTTTTTTCATCACTAGTAGAAAAATTATATTTTTACAACTAGAGAAAAAGTATTATTTCCATCACTAGTGTCAAAAAACCCATTTCCATCACTAGTTGGAAAAATGTAATTATATTGAAATTCTTTTGTTCGGATTTATGTGAAGGAACATTTTTCAATTGAATATATGTGCACTCGAAAAGTAGCTAGTTTTTCTGAATTTTCTCGAGTCTGAAATGAGAGCAGCGGCCGCCTCTTACAAGAATATGAAGATTTTTTTATTACTTTGAGCAGCTTCTTTTCTGGTAAGAGCGGGTGAAAGAGGAAGTAGATGGTTGTACTAAAATGCTTGTGAAAGGTCCAAATTACATTGCAAAGTATATGTAGGTTCAATAAAAAGTACGGAGAATAATTCTATTTCAGCGTATACATTTTCCATTTCTTATCGCATAAATGGATAAATATTATTCGGAGCGTACATAACAGTTCGAAATATTGTTATTTCTGTTATAAAATAAAAAAAAAAAAGAAGAAGTTAGTATGAAAATTGCAAAACATGAAAAATGGTTTGATTATTACTATGAGAAATTGTAAATTGTTGCAGCAATTGTATGGCAAAAATTTTGTTTTCAAGATTTCAAAATGTGATTACACTCTATAAAAATGTAAAAAAAAAATCAAGTGAAAGGATTGATTTTTGGGTGATTTTAAAAAGATTTATGTGTCAATTAAAATATTTACCAAGCAAACGTGTTCTCATTTATGAGAAGGGTGACGTATGCATACAAATATGTTAGAGGCAGCAGAACTGATACCAGAAAGAGGATTAAAGGTGATTCGAGGCTGTCGTTTCATGCGACCCACAGATTTTGTAGGGCTCTACGATATGTCGTTAAAAACGAGCTAATTGCTTCATCTGTGCATCGTTATACACAACTAAATGAGTGTGAAACGAGTGACTGTCGCAGCCCTCAAAACAGGACAAGAAATTAGTGTCTACAAAATAAGTCAGACAGTATATTATGTTGTATTTAATTAACGATGTCGTTAGAGAGCACAATTTATTTTAATACTATCATGCTAATTCTAATTATTAGTTATTATTATTATTATTATTGTATTATTTACAGATATATAATAAAGAAATGAAGAAAATGCTAAACTGTTGTGAAGGCACCTTAAAAATGGACTATTTTGAGGGTATTATTATTGTCTATTGTGGAAGCACTTTAATGGTCATATCAACACACGCTACTGAAAATAAAAATAATTTCGATTTGAATAAAGTAACAATTCTAAATGTAGAGAACAATTGGTTTAAAAGAAAATTTTTAGAAATGATTTATATAACAAAAGAAAATAAAGCAATAAATTTTAAAACAGACGTTGAAAGGCTGAGTAGTATATATCAGGGATTTTTCAATAATGTACATTAATCTGGTAATACAGCGCTCCAAATTACCGAAATTATAATTTCTACACAAAATAGTATCAGAATTTAAGTAGTGTCATATATACAGTTAGGACATGATGATGAATAAAATCATCATCATGTATAAAAATCTTTTAATTGATTTATTTTATGATTTATAATCTAAAAAAAAATGAAAGTTAAGAATCTTTTTAATATAGCAGTATTTATAATTTTCAAAATGTAAGTAAGGCTTTTCCTGGATTTTGATTTAAGGTGGCAGAATAACACATATACACTTGTATAAATTTAATCTAAAAATTTTTTATTTTTAGCATTTTATAAAAAAAAAAGAAAAAAGATAATGAACTTGATAAGGGTAGCGGCAGCTGCCAAAACATACATAAACTGACACTTATTAATTAAATTTAGATCTAAAACTTTTAAATTTAAAATTTAAAACCAAGTTAACTAATTTTTTAATCCTTCATATATCAAAATATCAACAATTTAGATTCGAAAATCTCAAAATTAATTGAAATATGTAGAAAATAATTAAATAATGACAAAAATAATTCAATTTGAAAAAAAAGTTGTAAATGACAAAACTAATTGAAAAATTGATTAAAAATTATAAAATGATGACAAAAATTGAAACGAAATAATTGTAATTTGAAGTAAATAATTGAAAAGTTTGAAAAAATTGAAGTTAAGCAAAAGTAATTAAAGAATGACAAAAATAATTAAAATTTGAAACAAAAGTTTGAGACTAGTGTAAAAAATTAAAAATTTCGCACAATAATTGAGATATTGAAGAAATAAGTAAAATGTAAAGAAACTAATTGAATAATGACATAAATAATAGAATTTTCAAAACAATAATTGATATTTGAAAAATTACTTCACTGAAACTCACACAACACTAATAAGTCTGCTACAATTTTGCCGCAACCTTTCCGGAAGTTTTCAGACCTGCAGCAAACTTCATGAAAGTTTCTAAACTTCAAAAAATTTAAATTACAGTTAAAAAAGTTTGAGAATAATTTAAACTGTATTTAATTTTTCCAATAAAGTAAAATAACGTCATTTGAATTTTTAATAAATTCGACTATTCGACACTTTAAATTAATCTAAATTATTATTAAAATTCATATAAGTGTGTAATATATAAATTATTGTTAGTCATAATCAATGTCTTTTCATTAAGGCTACCTCATTTGCATATTTTGTCTGTAAAGTAAAACAATTTTAAAATTTCCCGATAAAGAGAATCAAAATTAATGAAAAAAAAGCAAGGACTAACTTTATCACTTTGGATTTTAAAACGTGGACAGAGAAAGATGAATAAGTATAAATAGTAAATAACTTCAGGAGTTTACGGAGATTATTATTATTAAGTTATATGTACGCCTTAAAATGAACTTAAGAAACAATTTTAATATTTTCAATTTAGTTTGAATTTACCGCCAACTATTGTCTTTCTTTTAACAAGGTTGGCATTCTGCTCCATAGATTACGTAGATAATTTCAAGGCTTACGTTCCTAAACTGCTGTTTAACGATTAATGTATTAATTCTACACTGGTGTGTTATTAATATTAAGTTAATAATTAATATTATTTTATTATTATTATATTATATATATATTATATAATATTATTATTATTATTATCAATAATTAATATTAATTTATTTAATACTATGAAACCAGACTGTGATTTATTTTACTTAAAAAGCAGCTTATTTCTTAAAAGCTTGAATTTATATTTGAATTCACTAGATTAGCTTTATTATACTATAATGTTAAACTGATTTTGTATTTACCCTTATATGGTCCTTTTGGACTGCGGGTGTTATTGTGCAAATAAATAAATAAATATTTTTAAATCAATTTGAAAATATTGTACGAGGTAAGTTTTTACCTCGTCACAACACATAGCGTAGTCATTTCAAAAAGGATAATTTTGACCAATTACAGCTAGAGGTACTTTTGAATACCTTTCATTCAACAGAGCTATTCATACAAATCGGTCAGAGGTCAAGTTTTTCATTGTTCGTCCAATTGTCCAAAAAACCTCATCCAATTGCTCAACAGCGTCAAAACTAAAGCAACAAGGTCGCGGGCGAGCAGCTAAGTGACCTTTTTTTTTTTCCTCTTCCGCAGCTCGTTTCCCTTCTCATAGGTGGACTTGTCGCTTTGGTTGTACCTAGCTAAAATGCAGTGGGTGGTTGGGAGAACCGAAGAGAGTAAAACCCTTTAGTCTAGACCGCAGGACCGGGCAACGAAGCTTCGTGGACAAGAGTTTTCTGTCTCGCAGCACTTTAACGAGAGAATAAATTTGCCGGTGGCCTTTCGCTCGGTACAGGCTGCGGGGCGTTAAGACAGAAAATACAGAAAAAAGAGGAGAGGAAGAAGAAGAAGAAGAAAGGAAAGAGAAAAACGAATAAGAACGGTGCTTTGGTGGGTGGTTGGCTCAGTGAAGGAAATGTAGGGGGTTGAGCGGGGTCGGGAGTAATGCACCTCTCTCTTGGCACGCCTCCCTCCTCTCTTAGCCGGCAATGACAGATACAAATAAACGATCCGCGAGTCCCGCGCAAGCGCCTTCTTTCCTCCCCCTCGCTACCTTTAGCCAACTCAGTGACTACGGCGACGACGACGACGACAACTTCCCCCCCTCCCTTTATACCTTTAGCGTTCTCTTTCCCCCCTTTCTCCTTTCAAGTTCTCTTTCACCCCTTTCCCCTTATAGTTCTCTTACCCCCTTGCCATTTAAGTTCTCTTTCCCCTAAAAGTTCTCTCTCTTCCCTTTCTCCTGTTTCTCCTCTTCCTCCCTTTTCCCTTTATAGTTCTGTTGCCCCTTTCCCTAACAGTCTCAGTGTTCCTCTTCCCCCTTAACACCCTACCTGCTCTTTCTCGACACAGGGTAAGGAGGAGAGAGGGAGGGGATCACCAACAGTGCCTCCCGTTTTAGCTACCATTTCAGGATTCTACTACTGGGAACTGCTAGCAGCACTCAGGGGCGGCGACTTGTGTATGGTACGTCTGCAAATTCCATAGAGCAATAAAGTCGACCTATGGAATTCCATACGGCAAAATTACTGACAAAAACAAAATTTCTTAATAAGAATGTGAATAAATGAATTTACAACTCGAAGAAAATGATTAAAATTAAAAAAAAAAACGTATTTTGAACAAATAATTGAAAAATGACGAAAGAAGTTGAAAATTAATTAATAAATAATTTGACTAATTACACCGAAATCCGTCGCCGTGACGTAGCAACCGCGAGCGACCGAACTCTGTCGCGCGGCGAGGTCTGCCCACCCCTGTTTTTCAGCCGTCTGCAACTATGTTGAAAGGTAGTAAACAATCCTCAGGGCAACTTCTCAGCAAATTAAAAGTAGAGATTTCTCCACATTTCCATATGGAAGCGAGTCAGGTTCGTGGAAAAGTAAAAACAGATTTTTGTAATCAATAGCTCTTGTTGTCAGCAACAACAATACCGGATTGTCAAGTTGGCAGGTAAAAAAAATTTATGATTAAATAATTGAAATCATTTGAGTAAATTTTAGATTCAAATTTAATTAACCTAAAACTAGGATTTAATAAAATCTAACGAATTAAATTAAATTAACAATTGAAAAATAAATTAAATAAATAGAGCAAAAAATTCGCCCTATGGAATTCCATACGGCAAAATTACTGACAAAAAATAAATTTCTTAATAAGAATGTGGATAAATGAATTTACAAATCGAAGAAAATGATTAAAATTTGTAAAAAAACATATTTTGAAAAATTAATTGAAAAATGACGAAATAAGTTGAAAATTAATTAATAAATAATTTAACTAATTTGATATTGAAGAAAATAATTAAAACTGAAATTTTTTTTTTTGAAAAAATTAAAGAAAAGAATTGAAAGTTGCGGAAATTGAATTTAAAAATTAGGGGAAAAATTGAAAAATAATGAAAATAATTAGAAAATGAAGACATTGTTTGGAAAATGATCAAAATAGTTGATAATTGTATCAAATAATTAAAATCATAAAAGAAAAGAATTCTGAAAAATTTAAGAAATTTTTAAATAATTTTAAATTTACTATTCTCAAAGATTAAAGACAGGTGAGAATTATGTCCATTTCATGGACATTTCGCTTCCAAGTAAGTAAAATAATTTGCTTTCTCATAGAGGAAGCAAGAAATTAATAATATATAAGTTAATTGGGAAAGTTGTTAAAAACAATTTTTTAATGCAAATAAATGTAAAAATATGAATTATTTTACGAATTCTTGATCAATTATAAAAGTTATATAGGTCAATTGATTCGTTTGGGATAAGAAATATGATTTTTGTGTTCTATAAGTTGTATTTTTAGAATGAAAAAAATTTTTGTCAAAAAAACGATTTTTTTCGATGAAAAAAGGTGCTCAAAAAAATTTGGTTAGGTATTTTCAAAAATCCCTGTGTCCAAATTTAGATATTCATGAGCTTAATAAGTCATTCAAATTTTATTAAAATCCGTTAAAGCGTTCTTGAGATATCTTGTACACAAAAAACGCTACACACACACACATACATCTGGACATTTGCTTAGGAATGAAAATTTACGCTTTTTAGATGAAATTAAGTCGATTTAGACTATTTTTGGAAGATCAAAAATCTCAAGGATCACAAAGCTTTCTCTATGAGGAAACAAAAAGAATTGAAACTTGGGAAATTGAATTTAAAAATGAGGAAAGAAATGAAAATAAAATTGAAGAAAAATGTTGAAAAATGATAAAAATAATTGAGAATTGTAGCAAATATAATTAAAATCATAAAAGAAAAGAACTCTTAAAAATTGAAGAAATTTTTAAATAATTTTTTTGAATTTACTATTCTTAAAGAGTGAATTAATAAAAATTTTAATCAATGAAATTTCAAACTAATTGAAGTTTGAAGAATTATAATATATAATAATTGTAATTGTAGTCTTGTTTATCTCAAATATATTCTGTAATTTTTTAAATTATTTTTTACAAATGTTTATTATTTTCTTCAATATACAATTATTTCAATCAATTACTTTATTATTAAATTTATTTTTCAATTAATATTCAATTACTTTTTCTCATTTTCAATTATTTTTTTTATTAATTTTCTAATTTTTTTTATTATTTATCTCAAATTTTAGTTATTTTTTCAATTTACAATTGTTTTCACCATTCTGCAATTAATTTCTTATATTACAAATACTTATAGGTTGAAATTTTTTCAATTATTTTTCACAAACTAGAATTATTTCTTCAATTTTAAATTATTTTTATTACTTTACAAATATTTTCTCCAATTTTATATTATTTTTATTATTCTTCAGTTAATTTCATAGACTTTAAAATATTTTTCTCAAATTTTAATAATTTTCTTCAATTTCAAATATTATTATTATCATTTTGCAATCAATTTCTTCAATTTTTTATTAACTTTACTATTCATTTCTCAATTATACCTGTTGTAATTATCTTCTCCATATTTTAAGTACCTAGATACATATATTAATCATTTTTCAATTTATTTCCTAAATTTTTATTTTTTATTTCAAATCTAAGTTACGGTATCCACGATTCAATTCTTTAATCATTCTTAAATTATTTTTCTCATATTTCAAATAACCTTCGATAATTTTTGACTTTTTTTTTTATATTGCAATGATTATCACATATTTCATATTTTTTTGATTATTTTTTGATTAATTCCAAAAATTCCAATCATTTTTCTCAAATTTCCATTATTTTTTTCCATTATTCGAATTAAGGTTTACCAAAACTTTAAAAAATTCTGTATACGAATTCTAGTAGTATTAATTAAAACTTAAAATTATTCAAATGTCTCTGTTATTTGTAATTTAATTTTTGAATTTTAATAATACTTATAATATCTCTTTTGCGGCTCAGCCATGTAATTATTGTATATATTACTCCGAAAGGTTGTTTACAGCCTGTATAATCTTGATAAATAAATAAAATAAATAAATAAATTATTTTCTTCAACTAACGATTATTTTTATCATTTTTCTTCAAGTTTCAATTACTATTCTTATCATTTTGCAATCCATTTCTTCAATTTTTAATTATTCTCAGTACTCATTTCTCAGTTAAATTCCTAAATTTTCAATTATTTATTTGATTTTTCAATTATCTTTTTCAATTTTCATTTTCTCTTAAACTTTTGCAATTATTTTCTCCACCTTTTCAGTAGATCTATTAATCATTTCTCAATTAATTTCCTAAATTTTTATTTATTATCTCAAATCTAAGTTACTGTATCCAAGTTTCAATTCTTTAATCATTCTTCAATCATTTTTCTCATATTCCAAATAACTTTTGACATTTTTTTTATTTTTTTGTTGGTTAAATTGCAATGTTTTTCACAAATTTTATATAATTTTGATTATTTGTTGATTAATTTCGAAAATTCCAATCATTTCTCACAAGTTTCCATTATTTTCCTCAATTAACGATTATTTTTATTATTTTTCTTCAATTTTCAATTACTATTCTTATCGTTTTGCAATCAATTTCTTCAATTTTTAATTATTTTCACTACTCATTTCTCAGTTAACTTCCTAAATTTTCAATTATTTATCTGATTTTTCAATTATCTTTTTCAATTTTCATTTTTTTTTATACTTTTGCAGCTATTTTCTCCACCTTTTAAGCAGATATATTCATCATTTTTAAATTTATTTCCTAAATTTTTATTTATTATCATAAATCTAAGTTATCGTCCCCACTTTTCAATGTTTCAATCAATCTTCAATTGTTTTTCTCAAATTTTAATTACGTTCGTCAATTTTTAATTTTATTTTTTCATTTGCAATAATTTTAACGAATTTTTTATTATTGTGAATATTTGTTGATTAATTCCGAAAATTTCAATAATTTCTCTCAATTTCCATTATTTTCTTAAATTTACGATTATTTCTATAATGTTGTAATTATTTTTCTAAGTTCAATTTTTTTCGACATTTTTCCATTATTTTAAAAAATATGATTTTTGTTCTTTAAATTTTCAATGACTTAATCATTTTGCTTCCTCATAGAGGATGCTTTGTGATCGTTAAGATTTTCAATTTTCCAAAAATAGTCTAAATCGACTTATTTTCATCTAAAAAGCATAAATTTTCATTCCTAAGCAAATGTCCAGATGTATGTGTGTGTGTGTATAGCGTTTTTTGTGTACAAGATATCTCAAGAACGCTTTAACGGATTCCAATAAAATTTGGATGACTTATTAAGCTCATTAATATCTAAATTTGGACACAAGGATTTTTGAAAATACCCAACAAAATTTATTTTGAGCACCTGTTTTCATCGAAAAAAATCGTTTTTTGACAAAAATTTTTTCCATGCTAAAAATACAACTTAAAGAATACAAAAATTATATTCCTTATCTCAAAACAAATCGATTGACCTATATAACTTTTATAATTGATCAAGAATTCGTAAAATAATTCATATTTTTACATTTTGTTGCATTAAAAATTTTTTTTCAACAACTTCCCCAATTAACTTATGGGTAATTTTCCCGAAATATTACTTTTGTATGTCCTCAAGATTTTCTCAATAATAATAATAATTTATGACAATTTCTCTCTATACGTCAATAGTTTACCACTTTTTCTCAAAATCCTGCAAAAGAATTTATTTATTTTATAACTTTAAAGTATTTCTTTTTTTGGAATTTTATCTACTAAAAGTGAGCCTTTTAACCCTCCTATGTCAATTTTTCATTCTTTCAAAACGTAAAACAACTATTTAATATTTGAAAAACAATACTTTACAGATATTTTCTAGAAGCTACGGGATTGTAGAATATTTGTACAAAGTCTAAATAAAATAGATCTTATAGATTTTCCATAAATGGAAAATGAATTTTGTCCTCTGGTTTTGCATCATTCCTCTGGCTTCTGGTATATTATTCAATATTTTTTATATTAGTTGAGTTATTTATTTGTTTTCATACTTATTAAATACATTGACATCCCTAATAATAATTTGTCAAGTGGGTTTTGTAAAAAAATCATTATTTAAAGTTAAAAATATATAAATTGAAGCTTTTACAGCGATTCACAACCTGAAGCGTCATTCCTCTGGCTCAAATTAAAAATAGAATGATAGTAGATAAAATATTTTTGCAATTTTTCTACAATAAAGTTAACTTATACAAACATGCTAAACTTTTTGAAGTTTAAGAAAAATTGTTTAATTTTAAATAAAATGTAAAAAATGTTAAAATTATCATTCCTCTGGCTCGTCATTCCTCTGGCTCATATTAAAAATTAATATGAATATCAATTGTTTTTGAACTATCAACGTAAAATAAACCTTCAAATATTGACAAATAATTATTGGTGGTCAAAAGATTTCATATTTTGGTAAGAGTTTTAAAATCTACAATTTTTTTAAATTATAATTAATAAGAAATTAATAATATTAAATAGCTTTCTAACTATAAAAAATATTGTTTAAAATAAATTCAAATGACATGAAGTTGTTGTTTACTTTAAAAAAAACATCTGCTCTACATTTTAACCTTTAGATTTTTCTATAAATTTTAATATTAAAAATCTTTTTTAAATGCTACAAATTAGCATGATCAAGTTATGAAGGTGTTAAATCTTTAATTGCTTAACATGTTAATAAATTTTAGAGGTCTTAAAATGTATTTAATAAATTTTCATTTCCGATGCACAAAAAGGAATATTTCTGGAGAATCACCCTTATATATTATTAATTTCTTGCTTCTTCTATGACGAAGCAAATTATTTTGCTTGCTTGAAAGCGAAATGTCCATGAAATCAACATAATTCTCATCTAGTTTTCATTATTTTTCTCAAATTTCAATTAAGTTCGTCAATTTTTAATTTTTTTTTTTAACCTGTAATGATTTGATCACAAATTTTATATTATTTTGATTATTTGGTTATTATTTCCGAAAATGTACCATTGTTATATCTCTATGAAATGTACTCGAAATCAAATAAAATTGTCAACTTTTGAGTTACAATAATTCTGTGGCTGAAAGGCAGAACATCATAACTGCATTTTCATTGTTTTGAGAAAAAACTGTTTTTGTTTTTTTTCTTGGTTTTGTAAAATCAAAAAATTAACCAATATTTTTGGTGTTTTGCATTGTATCCTATTTTCTAGTGTAGTTTTTACATCCCCGAGTCGAAATTTTGAGGCTACTTTAACGCTACATAGTCCAAAATTTTTAGGAAATAGAGGTTTAAAGTAGAAGCAAATTCAATACAATTTAGCTTCTACTTTGGTGCTATTATTGGAAGAAATTTCCTGTTTTCGCGATGAGAGCGTTAAAGTAGAAGCTAATATTCAATAATATTAAGGCCTCTTTTAACGCTCAAGACCCCCTTTTTATTGATCTTCTAAAGTCTAAACAAAGAAAGAATCTGTTTTTGCGAATAAAACTGAAATTAATATGAATGAAATTATAAAAAAAAAAATATAAAATAAATATTCAAAATTCATGCGCTTTTAGAATTCGTCACACTTAATACACACAAGCTGGAAATAGTCTAAACTTACTAAATAAATTATTATAACGCAAGTGGGGATTCGAACCCACGACATAACGACCTACGCACTTATAATCTAACGCACTAACCACTACGCTACCGACGCCTATGAACTTAATATTTAATTTTCTCAGTGTCCTTATGATACAAATTACGAATAGTTTTTTTAAGACTTTTCAACAAAATTGTTACATATCGCCAATTTCTGAATGTTTACGGAGATTTTTATGTATTTTTCATTTGTTTAAACAATTTATTATTGTCAAGTTACAGGCTGATATTGATTTAAATCATTGAAGCATTTGCATTAAAATCATGATTTAAATAAAAAAAAAAACTTTACAATTCTCCGGATGTCTAATACTGCATGTAAAAAATCACAAACCATAAAAAAACCACAAATTTGTGGATAAATCTTTAAAATTTCAATTTTAATATTTTAATCTTTATAAAATTTAAATAATTGGGCTAATATAGATAATCAAAATACCTACGATTTACAAATTTTTGGTATGAAGATAGCAAAAAATAATATTAAATCTTTATATCTTTAAGTCATTATAATTTAAATAAATTCCAAACGTCAATAAACTCATATTCCAATTTTTTCAAACTTTTAAATGTCAATTAATTCAAATTTAAAGACACATTAGTTAATGCAAAATAATTAAATAATATTAATTATTTTTCATATTCACAATAATCCTTTTTTTAAGTCTTACAATATTTGTAATTCTTCTTTAGTTTCTAATTCAGTTTCTTTTTCGAAACTGTTTAAATTTTATCTTTTAATTTCTTATTTTTATAAAATTTAAAGATTTTTTCTCCTTTTACTAATGATATTTTTTGTTGTTGTATTTGTCATTTTATTTTATTGATAAATAAATTATAAATAATAAATAATAATTATTATTTATTATTATTTCGTTGAGTTTCATAAGTTTTTTCATATTTTTAAAAATAAATACGCTTATTTTTTTATTAACGCACCTAATCAATTTGTTTTTAAATCTTGGATAGTTTTTGCGAGGTTTTTTGCAAACTTAGTACTTATTCTTTTATAGAATTTTTAGATTTTCTTTATTTTTCTAAATTTATTGTTGGACTTGCTTTCAGTGTAATATTATAAAAATGTTTTTGGTTTAATTTGCCCAAACTTTTTTTTTCTGAAGGATTTTTAATTTTCTTTTCTGGACTTTTTATATACATTTTTTTAATTTTATTTTCATCAATTTTAATTTTTTAAACAAATTATTGCTAGTAATTACTAATTCTTTACAAACACACCTAGGAAGATACAAATTTTTTCTAATTTTACAAATAAATTACTGGGCTCTAGTTAGAAAAATAAAAATTATTGACCATAAATTATTATTTTTATATTTTAAAACAATTTATTATTGTTAATTTATAACATTTAAAAACACCTAGCAAGTAGTAGTTTTTTAATTTGTTTACTTTTTATATTGAAAAAATAAGATATTTATCAAAATTAACAACAATTACCACTCAAAATTGTTTAAACAAATTATTGTTAATAATTGTTATTTTTTTACAAGTGCATCTAGAAAGATACACATTTTCCCTAATTTTACAAATTATTGGGTTTTGGTTATAGATTAAAATTTTTTCCTCTTAAGGGCTAATCAGAGGAACAATAATAATTGAAGAAAAAGTTAGTTTAACTCCCGTTTTTCTTATATGTTAAATAAAAAAGTATATTTCAATGGAAAAAATGACTGAGTTTCACTTGCAGGTTTAAAGTAGAATAAAAATTTTCATTTCTTTATAACTAGGAATGTGGAGCTTTAAAAGAGCTGCTAATTTTAATGATTGGAAAAATGAAACATGTGTATAGACGTAAAGTAGAAGGAAATATTATTATTAGAAGTAAGGAAGAGGGTAAAAATTAAGAAGTCGTTAAGTAGAAGCTAAAGTTCCTCATGAGCTTCAAAGTAGCTTCAAAATTTCGACTCGGGTCTGTTTATCAATTTTAATAAAATATAAACGCTTCAAAGAAGAATATCAATTCTTTTTTTCGATTTGAATGCTGTTATGTTATTAATTATTTTCTACGTAAATAAACATTTAAATCACTTTACCGTTATGAAACTTTAAAGAGCATTACTAAATAAACTCAAATCTGGTATTATCTCAAATTCGATAAAATGTTAGGTATGATGTTATGCCTTTCAGCCACAGAATTACTCTAATTAAGAAACTCTTTAATTTATTATTGTTTTATTTCTCTCTCTCCTCCCCCCCCTCGGTCAATAATAAGTTTGCAGATGGCAAAAATTTACAAGTCGCCGCCCCTGAGCAGCACCTTGGGTGGAGCCTCACTGCTGACGTCATCAGTCGTACAGACAAACGCGACAGACGTAGAAAGCAATGCGCGAGTCAGGTGGGGCCGACAGCTGCGTACGAATAGGTTGCTTTACCTATTTCTAACCAATGGAGAAACGCCCTGCTTCCTACTCTTGTGTTGTTGAGTCCAACCCGTTTGTCTTGGTCTGCGTTTCCGCCACCGGAATATCCGGAGCGGAAGTCGATCTGAAGGGGTTGTACACGCGGCTTTCTCTCAAGAACGATACAGAGAGGGGTTTGGTGTGGAGGGGTATGGGAAATTGGAGTGAGGAGGTGGGGGAGGTAAGTTTGGAATTAACGGCGACGAAGCGAAGACGTCGAGAATGGATATAGCATTGCTGGAGATGGCGGCCGGAAGATGGTACATTAAAAGGGGATGAGTATGAAGGGTGTGCGGGTGGAGGTAAGAGGGTGGTTCGATGCTTATGGAGGGTGGGAGGTGTCGAAATTGTCGTGCCATGATCGTAAGACGAGAATCTAAGGATTGTGGGATGATACTGAGAGATCCTGTAATTCCCGAGTTATGGGCACACGGATCATTATGCGGTTTGAATTGTATCATTACAAGGTTTGCTCAAGATGAAATTAGGTATAAGGTAGTTTTAAGTATGATAGCTAAAATAAAATGTAAGATTTCGGAAATTAGTGATTTGTACTGATTAGAAGAGTTTGGAGAATTTTTGTAAGTGTATCAGGTTGCGAGTATATGGTTAAAGGAGATATTCCAAGATCGTCTGCGGAGAGCATGAAAGGATGTGTTGATGTTAGAGAACGATGAGAATTTAGGGAGAATGAAAAGGGAAATAAAATTGGTTCAATTAAACGCATTTGAGCATGGAGCCAATTTATCACTAAATTTAAAATAAATCTGATCATAGGTGCAGGAGAATAGAATAGAATTGACCTGGTTTAAAACTGCTGCGAGTTAATAATTAATTTAAACTTTCTACGTGTATATTTTAAGTTTATTAACCACTGAGGAATTATAAAATAACGTTAAACAATGTTCTCGAGTCAGTATCTTGAACTCGAGAAGGAGCAAATGAAGTTATTCTCCAAGGAGCTTGTTGGGTCCGTACGGACCCCAGAACTTAAATCTTGTTGTAATGTTTCTATTTGAGGGGAAAATAATTTCTATGGTTATAATTATGGAGATAATTTTCTTATGTAGTAAGTTTATATTAGTGAATTAATACTAAAGAAGATTACTTGGTAACCTAAAAAAAACTGTTTGAAGACCTTTTTGCTGAAATCTATCAATAAGTGAGGAATTTTGTATACTTTGAAAGTGTGTCACATCACCCATTCTAATTTAAATTTTTGAACTTTCTAAACTCATAACGCAAACTTTTGGTCCAATACCTATAGTACACAGCGAATTTACGTTTAAATCTGTTTATCCACTGACGTGTTGTTGACCCTTGAAGTTCTGTATCAGACAGACAAACAGACATACATTTTTATGTGAATTGCTGAGTTCGTTGATACTCAAAATTACCAATTATTTAAAAATTTTTAGGTTCCAAGTGATCTATTTCAAACACCCGCTCTTTTCGACCAATGATTAGACTTTCTAGAGAGTTGCGCAGATGCTCAATATCCGACCAGTAATTTTCGTCTGCTAGTTATGTTTCACGCTTCATTTTTGAGATGCAGAAATTATTAAAAATCTACATATTTTACAATCCTTGCAATATTTTTTATGCAATATTAATCAGGAGTTACTATAGATTAATTCTCTCTTTTAAACAGCAAAATCGGTTCAGCAGTTCAAAAGGTAGAAATATTTATTTATTTAAAAAATTTAATTTATAAAAAAATTAAAAAACTGTTAAAACAAAAAATTTTTGTCTTTTTTTAACGAACATTTTAAAAAAAATTAATTCAATATGTTACATAGAATAGAAGATATAAGGATTTGACTCTTTTTTAAAAAATTTTGACATTTTATAAACAAATGCATATTGTGATTAAATATTACGTGGATTTTGTTACTTTAGATATCTATAACAAATTCCAAAAGTGTCATAACATTTAGTTTGGTTACTCCGAAATAATGTAAAAAGATGGTGGAATCGCTGTACCATGTTTTATTAAAATATAATAATTTTTCAATTTTCAGGTCCTCCATATCGGACGCTTTATTTTGAATTTTTAAAATGTAATAACAGATTTGTAATCATCGACGCCAAAAATTCTTAGATACCATGTTTTATTAAAATACACTGATTTATTCATTTTTATGTCCGCCATATTGGATCCGCCATTTTAAAAATTTAAAAGCAGACTTTAGATTTGTAATCAGCGACCCCAAAAATCCTAAATAAACATGTTATATTAATATAAAATAATTTCTTCATTTTTTGTCTGCCATATTGGATCCGTCATTTTGAATTTTTAAAATCTAACAACAGATTTGTAAACATCGACCCCAAAACTCCTAACAACCATGTTTTATTAATATAAAATGATTTTTTCATTCTTTTGTTATTTTTTTTAATTTCTATTGCTGTCCTTTTTAAAAACAGTTTTTCTTTGCGCGCGTTTTTTTAATTTGCAAGTGACCGAAAAAAAAAAATTCGAAATTTTTTTTTTGTATTTTTTTGGTGGCACACATTTAAACATAAACACATTTAAAAATAAACTCATTTAAACATAAATCATCTCTCATCGACTTATCCTACATTTTTTTTGAGAGGTTACATACGTCCAGAATTTTCGAAAAATCGATTTCTTTTTTTTACAGATTATTATTCTCTATAGTTTAAGACGCATTTCTGTGTAAGTCGAATTTAAAAATTCCCCCTAGATCAAAAGTTATTACTGAAAACGTGACTGCATGATCAGAGTTTGACGTTTGCAGATAGACGTTCCTTGTTTATAAAACAGCTGGCGCTTACTTTCGGAGCCTTCTATTCTGTCGACTACATACAGTATAAAGCTGGAATTTGAGGTTAGACGTAAGTGAACAAAATAAATAATTTTTTTATAAATCAGTTCTAAAAACGGCGTAGATTGTACCCTCGCGATAGGAAGAAAACTAACATTGGCCGAACGGAGTGTAAAACGGGCTTTAGAGTGCGAATAAAAAAAATAATGTAACGCAGAAAGGATAACTGAATCAATGTTTTTAACAAGTACAGTAAATTTGACAATTTACAACGTTGGCAGTTGTGTGAAACTTCTCACTGTTACCAACAAAATTTCAGTCCACAGCGCAGACGCGACGCCGCGATTCATACCAGTCGTACGTCTGTTTGTTTACATTGTTTACATATTTTTGGTTGAGTGAGGTAGAGGTAAAAATGAGTGCCGCGATAAATAAAATTAATATGAATTAATATTATTAGTTGCCACGTTCGGTGTGTCATCTTGTTTTAATTATTTCGAGTCGAGTTTTTCTGAAATCGTTGGGAGTGAAAATCTAACCTCAAATATTGTTCTAACATTTTTTATTTTTTGAGTTAGTTTTTTTTGTTTCTTCAACTCGTTGCAAAAACATTGCGTTCGTGTCAAAAACGCCTTCAGTTCAAAAATATTGAGTGATTCATGAAATATGACTAATTATGTCCAAGCATATTATTCTCAAAAATCAGTCAAAACCGTGTTTTTTGCCTAAAAATGAAGGTTTTTGAGAAAAACACGCTCGGACAAATTTAGTCATATCTCGTGAACCACTCAATATTTTTTAAGTATCCTTGGCTCAAATTAAAGGTGGCAATTAAACGAAGAGAATAATATAAATTTCAATTTTTTTTTCTTCAATTTTTCTACATCAGGCAACCAACTGAACTTCGTGAACGATAATTGAAAAATTCGAGAATTTTTTTTTCTAACTCACCAATTTATAAATTTACTTTGAAATTTCTAAAAAAATTAACTAATAGCTATTCTAAAGTAGAATTTAATAAGCATTCGAAAATTTTAAAAGCCAAGTATCTATCTTAATTTTTAACCAAAACATGGTGGTTTTATTTGAGTTGTGTTTTTTCGATCCGCTCCAATCGGTCAGACTAACAATTTCCGGCGGTAGTGTAGGTACTATTTTTTTGTCATACGAGACCGACCCGCGAGCCGCGGCGCGCTTGTTTTTTTTTCTTAATGAATGTTTATAATGTTAACTGTTTAAGAAAATTCATAAAGTGTAATTATTTATATAAATTGTTAATAACAATTTTTAAGAGCAAAACCTTCTTCTTTTATTGACGCACCCCCAAACATCAAATGCATACATTATAAAGTATGCAAAAAAATCTATGTGCAAAAGAAATAAAAAATTGTAAAAAATCATTTCTTTTATACTTTTTAGCATTAACATTAAAAATTTATAAAACAATAATTAAAAAATCGACTCTCACAGATCTCTTTAGAATTTAGTTTTGCGTTAGGGCAAAGAAGAACTTTTCAATTTGGTTTAAAATTGCGGTCTAAAAGTCAATTTAAACCAAATTTTGTCATTTTATCCTACTGTTCTACCTAACCGGAGAATAATAGCAAAAAACATAACCTTAAACATGAAAGTATAATATTTTTATTTTACAGGAACTTAAAAGGTAAATGGATTATAAACATACAATAAAACAAAATAAAGAACTAAAAATTATTATTACTTACCAGTTTCACCATTTCCACTTGACCGAAAAGAAATGCGATAACAATCACCACGTGCATTCCAATAAAAAGAAATATCAAAACCTAAAATGATATAATTAATTATGATACTTTAAAAAAAAAATAATGTTTAAATAATAAAACTAAAAAACAGATAAATAAGTTACAAATAAAATAAATATAAATAAAAGATTATTAATATTATTATCATTACTCACCTGTCAGAAACTAATGACAATGTAAACAAAACATTATTTCACTTAAAACACTATAACCTTAACAACTTCAGTAAAATCACTGTCACTTCTTAAACTATTACTCCTTAATTATTACAATTTAATTTATTTTCAATTTATTATTATTTCATAAAATGCAATTATTCAATAAACGAAGATTTTAAATAAATTGAAAAATATTACAAATAAACGTCTAAACTGTGATGTTATTGTTGACAAAAAATATCGAAAATCTGCTAGCCAATCAGAAGCCCGATAAAACGCGTTACACCTCTGAAGTTGGTCTACAAAACTAACAATCGAAACTGAAAACTATCGATAGTGAGGTTTGATATCTACTGACCAATGGGAGACTTGGAAATGGAGTTACACGTTTGAAGTTAACCACAATGTCCGTTCTTTTTAGAATAGGAAAGTTCCAATAGTAATAAACAATGTCTAAAAGTCAATTTTATTAATTTCTATTGCTGTCCCTTCTAAAAACAGTTTTCTTTGATCGCGTTTTTTGCGTTTGCTGGACGCATGTAACTCTTTAACTTACAGTAGGTCCAAAAAAAATATTCAATTTTTTTTTTTTTTTTTTTTTGGTGGCACATTCAAACATAAACACATCCCACATTCTTCCGTGGTTTTTTGTTTGTTTACAAACTCTTTTTTTTTTAATCCGGCTGGTATAGAAACCGATACTTTGAGAGTTAGTGAGAGCAAATACTCTTTTCAGTATCGGAAGTTTCTAGAATGTAGTAAAATTTGTGTTGATTGGTGTTTTGAAGCGGGCTACGGAGAGAGGTAGGTCAGGTTGGAAAAGTGGTATGTATCGATACCGTGAGCCGTGACCATAGGGAGGTTTGACTGGTGGGTAACATATCGTGTAGTGTGTAGTGGACGGCAGTGGCAGCGGTGCCGTGTCGCGCGGCGTGGGTGTAAGCGAGTGAAAGCGGTAGCGAGTCAGGGGGGTGAGAAAAGGGGGTAAGAGAGTAAGAGTGGGAATACTGCAGATATAGATGGCTTGGAGTCGAGTGCCCGGGGCTGAATCGACCGGGCCACAGTGCACACCCAAGCCGGTCTCTCTCTCTCTCTCTTCTCTTCACTCTGCTCTTCTGCTCGTCGCTTACTCTCGGTGCCTTGCTGAGTGTTGTGTCGGTTCTCACGACTCTGACTATCCACTGGCACCCGACCCACCTCTTTCTCTGCACCTTGCACCCTTGTGTGCATGGACATGAGGGCAAAGGCCACACGTACGCTTTGCCTCTGATGTCAACCACCATGCCTACGGTCCACTATTTCTCAACCGCCTCAACTTTTTAAGTCACGTCTCCCTGTCACCTTTAGTTTTTCACAATTTCTTTCTTCCTGAAATCCTTCTACCGCTTGGCAAAAAAGTCTAACTGTAATTCTTGTTAACTGTTGCCAAAATAGAAAAATGTCGCGATTATTAATGAATTTAAGAGGGGCAAACCATTTACAGTTTCCAGAAAGATTGTTTTTTGTCCTTCATATCTCGAAATAATAATATTCATTTATGGGTTGGTCGAGAAAAGGCTAACCGCGAGGGAAGAATGCTTCGTCGACAGCAGCAAATCGGGATTTTGGAAGCAGCTTCGAAAGAACTACTAGATGGCCCCGGAATTGATGACTCGATCTGATTTCAAAAAAAAAAATTATCTTCATGTGTCATGATCGGCATTAGTGACCTTGTTTTCTAAATTTTAATTATAAAAAAAAGATAGTTTACTAAATATTTCTCAATTGTGTTAATAATTTCATTAATGACCTTCTGAAGTTATGTAGAATTGTTTTCCTATTCTAAAAACAACAGACGTTGTGGTTAACTTCAGACGTGTAACTCCATTTCCGAGTCTCCCATTGGTTAGTACATATCAAACCTCACTATCGATAGTGAGTTAGTTTTCAGTTTCGATTTTTTGTTTTGGAGACGTATTAAAATCTTTTAAATAAATATTGTAACTTCAAGTTTATTTTATAAAATTTCTTATAATGTTAGCAATCTAAAATAACAAAAAATTTTATGAAAATAATTAATACATAGAAATTAGCTTTGACCTTGACTTCCGTATACGAGAACCCTTCGCCCAACTTCAGAGGTGTAACACGTTTTATCGGGCTTCTAATTAGCTAGCAGATTTTCGATATTTTTTGTCAACAATAACATCACAGTTTAGACGTTTATTTGTAATATTTTTCAATTTATTTAAAATCTTCGTTTATTGAATAATTGCATTTTATGAAATAATAATAAATTGAAAATAAATTAAATTGTAATAATTAAGGAGTGATAGTTTAAGAAGTGACAGTGATTTTAGTGAAGTTGTTAAGGTTATAGTGTCTTGAGTGAAATAATGTTTTGTTTACATTGGCATTCGTTTCCGACAGGTGAGTAATGATAATAATATTAATAATCTTTTATTTCTATTTATTTTATTTGTAACTTATTTATCTGTTTTTTAGTTCTATTATTAAATGTTTTTTTTCCTAAAAGTATCATAATTATTTATGTCATTTAAGGTTTATACTTCACGAGAACATACACAAACAATAATAACCAAAATGAATTTATCGAATCTGTTATAAAGAAGTAAAAGTTAAATAACATCAATTTTATATTGACTTCTATTTCTTTTTATAACAAAATAAAAAAATCAAACAAAATAAAGTGAATAAAAAAATAAGAATTTATACTTTCAGGATTGAATCAATTTTATTACAATTAAAAGTGCAATGTAAGGTGCTCTCGATTATCAATCAAGAATTCCACCAACACCAGCATTACAAAAACCATATCGAACTAATTACATCAATAATGATGAAAAGTTTGTCAGCAAAGATCTATTTACTCAAGTAACATGAATTAATAAAAGGGATTGACAAAAGTAAATCGAGGTCTTTTTGGCCGAGTCTCAAGAGGAGACGGAAAGAATATTTTTACTATTCTTGAATAGTTTCATTGTAAAACTTTGTGCATAACCAGGAAATATATCATTTAATAAAGTAATTGTTTTAATATGATAAATACAACTCATTAGTGTTTCAATTATCTCTATCCAAAATTGAAATCGAAAATACGGCTTTCTGCCGGTGTACTGAACAATAGTACATTTTTAAAAGACGAATCCCCTATCTTTTGATTGTTGATTAAATTAATCCTTTTTGACAGTCAATTTTGTTAGTACAGGGTGTTTTAAAACCACTTTTTCTATTAGTTTATTCTGATCAAACTGAGATTTTAATATTATTTTTTTAATCAATTAACTTTCTTTTTCAAAAAACACCCTTTACCCTTACATCATGTAAAAGTAACTTGAAACTTTAAACACCTTTTTCTCAAAACTACAATTATGAAGTCGGTAACCACTCTTACTTGAAAACTACTGAACTTATTTTAATGTTTCTGATGATCAAAGTTTCAGTCTGCCGGACAGCAGACGTTGCTTATCGTAATTTAATAAAACTTTTTTTTTAAATTTACTTAAGTTTTTCTTGCTGAACGTTAATCAAGTTATATCTCTTATCATGCTGAAAAATTTTTGATTTTGGTGCATTAAGACGATTCTTTGGTTTTTCAATCGTTGGTGAATTTTGTATTTAAAAATAACAAATACAAAAGTCTCCCACTGTGTTATCAATGACAAATTGGTCAGCCCTTTTACATATTTATTCAGAATGATACGAGAAACAACATAACACAAAATTCAGCTTGAGAAAATTACCTTAGTTTTTTAATTCTTAATTTTTTTTTTACAACAAATTACGTAACGTCTGCCGCCTGGCAGTCAGAAACTTCCATCATCAGAAACATGAAACATGAACCTTTTTAGGTTCTTAAAATTGTGTTAAAAGATATTTCTGTTCATTTTTCTTAAAGACGTTTTTCTTAATTTTTATAGTTATTTAATAAATTTAAAGAGTTTAAAGATTGAAAACTTGAATAATTTAAAATTTCCCACAAAAATCTTTACTATTTGATTACCACGTCGTTCTGCGGTTAAAAATAGTTTTTTCTTTTAATTTTTAACATAAAATTTTAACGCTCAATTTTCATTGTATAAACGCCAGTGGAAACAAATATGTAACTAACGAGAATCGCTTTTTATAAAACTGTACTATGGAGTGGTTTTATTATTATTTTATACATTCACTTTTTTCCACTTCGCGAGAATTATTCTTTTTAAACAGGTTTTATAAATACAATTTTTGTTCTTTTTGTGATGTATGAAGAGCATTTATTAAACTTTTTAACTTTGTTAATAAAATAATAATATTAATAATAATAATTATTACCTTTAAAATGCATGTATTATCGTATTAAAAATAATATTTAATAGGAGACAAGCGTAATTTTGCAAAAAGCCTATGCTTCTATTAAAATGGATATTTTCTCATACAATTTAAGTAGAAGTGACCGCTGCAGTAGTAATGATCTTTTTTAGTCAGACGTGATACACTCATCGTTATATTCACAAATAAAAGTGCAAAGACAAAAGTGTTTTTTAAAATAAAGTACATAGATTTTTGAAATTAAGTTTAAAAAATATTTATCTAATTCAAAACTCATTAATTTAATATTTTAAAAACTTTTTAAATTTAATAAAACGTTTTAAAATTTTTGTACACTTTATTTTAAACTTAAATTTAAAAAGTAGTTTCTTTGGAATCACGAAAAAGTTTAGTTATATTTACATTTTTCATTTTATTATCTTTAATCATTTATAGTTTTTAAATTAACAATTCTTAATATTTGACATGAAAATTATTCGAAATTAGCGACCCCAGAATCCACCAATTAATTCAGCATAATAAAAATGTTTTTAAGAATTTTTGTCCGAATTCAAAATGTGCATTTTTGAAATTTTAAATTTATGTAACATATATGGTCGATTCTTGCGTAACTGCCCGATTTCAAGATAAGTTTTGGTAAAAAAAAATTTTTTTTATTCAATGTTTCTCTGCACTTATTTTTCTTATTAGGGTGTAATATAAGTATATTTTAAACGATTTTACTACAACTATATTTATACGAAAATAATAGCAAATTTTTGAAAATTGGCTGCCATGTGAAACTGAACCGCATTCTTTTATTGAAAATATATTGTACAAAATAAAAATTTCTTTTTGATATTTTGCTAGAACGAAAATAAATAATAAATTTATAAATTATTTAATATTCTAACAGTATTTTAGATATTAGTTAACATATATAAAATTTTATAAAAGAACAGCAAATACAATATTTAATAATGAATATTTTGTTTTATTTTTTGGATAATTTGAAATCGAGATCGAGCAGTGTATTCCGGCATTGCTAAACTACTTTATAAAATAATATTTTAAAAGAACCACCACAGATAAAAAAGTTTTGCAATATATTGCAAAATAAATCTATTCCTTCTGCAGATCGCTTGTTTCACATGAAAACTTAAAGAAAATGGTAACAATACTATCAAATAGTTGTTACAGTAATATAATAGTAATGACATGGAACTGAACGCTTTTTTTGTACACATGCGATTTTCACAAAAATAATTTTTTTTTAAGCAAAAAATTATCTTTTTTAAAACTTTTTTTACATGTGATTTAGTGCTAATGGATCAAAATGGAGATTTAACTTATTAGAAGGCGTAATAACTAAACACATGACACCTTAATTATAAGTCTACAGATTTCGTTCAAAAATTGGAAAAATTGAGGGACAAAATATTTTTACAGATTTTTAAGTATGAAAAAGGTATTATGAAGTGCAATATAAACCTAAATTGTTCATAAATATAGACACTTTATGCTTGAAAATATTTGGTTTTCAGTTACTCTCATATATACCTTTAAAATTCACTAATACACTTCAGAATATATTTTTAATTTAGGTGTATTTTTTCAACGCCGCCAAGTAGGGCAGTTAAGTAAGAATCGCCCATATCCAAAAAACTAATTTCTACAGATTCTTAAAAAATTTTAATGACATATTTAACGGAAATTTTTTTTTCAATAAAATTTGTTTATGGAATGATTTTAACTACAAAATACTATTTAGAAACCAAATTATATGAACAAATGAAATTAAAAAAATATTGACTATCACGGTCCGATAGAATGAGAACTGCTTCAGGGTATAAGCATTCTTAAAGAAAAAAATTGAAACTTCGGAAATTGAATTTAAAAATAAGGGTAACAAAAAAAAATGAAAGAAAAACATTAAAGAAAAATGTTGAAAAATGATAAAAATAGTTGAGAATTGTAGCAAATATAATTAAAATCATAAAAGAAAAGAACTCTTAAAAATTGACGAAATTTTTAAATAATTTTAAAATTATTCTCAAACAGTGGATTAATTCAAATTTTAATCAATGGAATTTCAAATTAATTAAAGTTTGAAGAAATATAATATATAATAATTGCAATTATAGTCTTGTTTATCTCAAATATATTCTGTAATTTTTAAAATTATTTTTTACAAATGTTTATTATTTTCTTCAGTATACAATTATTTCAATTAATAACTTTATTATTAAATTCATTTTTCCATTAATTTTCAATTACTTTTTCTCATTTTCAATTATTTTTTTATTAATTTTCTAATTTTTTTATTATTTATCTCAAATTTAAGTTATTTTTTCAATTTACAATTATTTTCATCATTCTGCAATTATTTTCTTATATTACAAATACTTAAAACTTGAAATTTTTTTAATTATTTTTCACAAACTAGAATTATTTTTTTCAATTTTAAATTATTTCTATTACTTTACAAATATTTTCTCCAATTTTATATTATTTTCATTATTTTTCAATTATTTTCCTACATTTTTAATTATTATTTCAAATGTAAGTTACTCTAACCACGTTTCAAAGTAATATCGAAAATTTCAATTATTTACATCAAATTTTCATCAATTTCTTTAATTTGCGATTATTTCGATCATTTTTCCATTACTTTTTGTCATATTTAATTTTTTTTTAATGAATTTTGAATTTTTTTATAATTTATCACAACTTCCACTTATTTTTACAGTGTACAATTGTTTTTATTATTCTGAAATTATTTTCTTCCATTACCAATAAATGTTGTAATTTTTTTAATTATTTCTCTAAAAATTAAATTATTTTATTTAATTTGTAATTATTTTTATTACTTTGCAAATATTGTCTCGAATTTGTTATTATTTTCATTACTCCTCAATTTATTTCCTAGATTTTAAAATATATTTCTCAAATTTTAATAATTATCTTCAATTTTTAATTTTAATATTATCATTTTGCAATCCATGTCTTCAATTTTTAATTAGTTTTATTACTTTGAAAATATTGTCTTGAATTTTTTATTAGTATTATTACTCTTCAATTAATTTCTAGACTTTAAAATATTTTTCTCAAATTTTAATAATTTTCTTTAAATTCCAATTATTTTTGTTATCATTTTGCAATCAATTTCTTTAATTCTTTATTAATCTAACTATTCATTTCTCAATTCAATACGTAAATTTTCAATTATTTATCTCATTTATCAATATTATTTTCAATTTTCATTTTCTCTCATACTTTTGCAATTATTTTCTCCACCTTTTAAGTAGATATATTAATCGTTTTTCAATTTATTTCCTAAATTTTTATTTATTATCTTAAATCTAAGTTATACACTTTTCAATGTTTCAATCAATCTTCAATTATTTTTCTCAAATTTTAATTACGTTCGTCAAGTTTTAATTACTTTCTTTCATTTGCAATGATTTTCAGAAATTTTTTATTATTGTGAATATTTGTTTATTAATTCCGAAAGTTTCAATTATTTCTCTCAAATTATCATTATTTTCTTAAATTTACGATTATTTCTATAATGTTGTAATTATTTTTCTAAGTCCAATTTTTTTCGACATTTTTCAATTATTTAAAAAAACATGATTTTTGTTTTTTAAATTTTCAATGTTTTAATCATTTTTCAATTATTTTTTTAAAATTTTAATTAAGTTCGTACATTAAAATTTTTTTTTTAACTTCGAATGATTAGATCACAAATTTTATATTATTTTGATTATTTGGTTATTATTTCCGAAAATGTACTCGAAATCAAATAAAATTGTCAACTTTTGATTTACAATAATTACGCTAATTATGAAACTCTTTAATTTATTATTGTTTTATTTCTCTCTCTCTCTCTCTCTCTCTCTCTCTTCTCTCCCCATCCCTCGGTCAATATTAAGTTTGCAGATGACAAAAATTTACAAGTCGCTGCCCCTGAAGGAAATTGATTTCAGATTGGTGTTATTTATTGTTTTTAAAATTAATTTAAAAACATTGTGCGAGGTAACATTGTACCTCGTCACAGTATATAACACATTTTTTGGCATCTAAATTCAAAAATGCTATCCATTTTTTCTTAACATTTAGGGTTTGCGAGATAATTTATAACATTTGCAGATATAATTATTTTATAATTAATTTTAGATATTTGTCATCGTGAAACATCACAGATTATAAATATACTATTTAAAAACTTAAATTGTTAAAATTGCAAATTTTTCAAGTCATACAATTTTAATTTATTGGAATAATAGACCAAAGGGTCTACTGTTCAAGTAGAGTGAGCAAGATAATAATCGAAACTTTCTAAGATATTCATTTTTTCGAACTTTTTCCAAAAAGTTAGGTAAAAACCCTTAATGAATTTTTCCTATGAGATTTGGAAATTTTTCCTAATTTTTGTAAGGGAAACATCCCAAAATTTTTAACAGTGTGTTAAATGAAAAGTGGGACATGGGAACTATGAAATGGAAAATTAAAAGTCAGAAGTAGTAATATAAGTAAAAATAAAACTTGGGAAGGTAAAAATGACAAATGTATAGGGGAGAGTGGCCATCAATGTACCAGTTTTTTCAATGAACCATTTCAATTTTCTCAGAAACAACTAAATAAAAATTCTCCTAACTTTAAATATAAATGATGTTTGCTTAAACACACTACGTCCATAAATTTGAGACATGTGGATTTATTCTTTACCGAGAAAACTGAAAAACTGTGTTTGATGCACTGAAGAAAAAATTTACCTAAAATTCAAACACGTTTTTTAATTCAAATAAGGCAATTTAAAAATAAATAAACCTACGATTTATTTTGTAACGGACCTTAACTACAATATTCTAATGAGATAAAGATTTTGAAATATTAGATTAAGCTATAAAAAACTATTTTTGTTGCAAATGTCATGTTGATTCAATGTACCAGGGAACAATGAACCACCTGGAATTTCCGTGTATTTTCGATTTCCAGAGTGGTATGCCTGATTATAAAACTAGACATGCGTACAGCATGTGACAGCGATTGTTATCAGTACTCTTCTCAACATAGCAAAACAGAAATGCCATTTTAGCTAGTTAACTTAAATTTGAAGTATATTTATGTTATACATTATCAATTAAAAAGTGTTAAGTAATAATTTTTTATAGTATTTGATAGAAAATAAGTTTTTTCACAAAGTAAAAATTGCAATATTATTATTGTTGAACATTTTTAGTGTTTTTATAGAGGTGGTTCATTGTGTACCCAGGTTGTTGAAAATGAAAATAGCGTGTTAGTTTAGAAAAATCTTAAATTTTATTATTTAATCACAATAAATCGGGTATAATATGTGTGCATTACCTAGAGAAGTGTTCCAGTTTTATATTGATGCAAAAAAGTGCTTGAAATTGGTGAAATTGAATAAATACTATGACCTTGAAAAAAAAACCCGGTACATTGATGGCCACTCTCCCCTAGTGTTAATTGTGGCATAGAAACTTAAGAAAAAAAACGATAAGGGAAAAATAAAAAGTCGAAAATAAAAAAAAACGAATTTTTTCGCATCCGAAAATGACTCAAATCAGTAAAATTTGTCCTGCTCAGATTTAGGTAGCAGGCGGCAATTTTCAAAGAACCCATCTCTGTCTCTTTTGAATGAAAGACAATATTTGTCTGTGCAAATGCTTTCTGTCGGTACTTTTGCGAGTTGCTTTGAATAAAGGCGTGAAATAGATTTGGCCTCGTCGATTAGGCGACATCCGATATGGAAAATTCGCTTAGATCGACAGATAAGTTTGAGGCTGAGTCTCGAGGGGCCTTGAGTATGTCGAGTCGAGAGCGAGTCCAATCGACTGCCTATTTACCCGCCAAACAGCGGCCTCTTTAAAAATTGCACCCCCTGAATGTGGCGAGTGGCGTCGCGACGCCTTCGACGCCTGCACCGCTCACACCTCAAATAGCGCGAGACAAAACCGTCTCATTCCCATCTCAATCTATATTCGCACGTCCAACACACTCGAGATTATGAATGCGTGGGGTTAATGAAACCAGGGAAGGCGTCTGCTTTTGCACCAGCAAGCGTCGACAAAACCACCTCTCTGCCCTCCTCTCCATTTAAACTCTCTTGCTTGTCGTTCTTTTCCTTCTCCTTCACGACCTTCCACTCAAACGTTTGCACATTTACACACTATCACACTGTCTCTGTTGCCGACTCAGATGCCCGTCTCGCCCCTCTTTTCATCTGTAAACATGGACTTTGTAGACGGGCGCGAACCCACTGTGTGTCGTTTTATTTTTTAAAAGACCAAGGGACGAGAAACGCGTGAAAGAACCGCCACAAGAGGAAAGAAAGAGTTGTGGATGTCGAGCTGGCTGCACTTGAGGAAAATCGGAAACGGTTCTTTAGGAAATGGAGTTGCCTCCGGCAAAGGTACGTTCAGCGAGAAGAGTTCTTTTATGTCCACTTGTTTCGCTCAAGCTGCATTCTTAGAAATTTATATGCTAATTTTACTGCAAATGTAGTGGAATGCGCAACAGTCAACTTTGTGATTGGTAATTGATGATTGCGAGAGAGAGAGATTTTAAATTCAGCATGTAGGAAAAGCAAAGATAGACATTTAAACGGAGATGATTATGACTGCCATTTTCAAGAGGTAATTTTATTCGAATTCTAAATTTCGGTTTCTAGATTCTAAATTTCAAACCCCATATTGAAGATTCCAAAATTTAGATTTCGAATTCCATGCATTCCAGAATCCACAGTCTGTTTTCCAGATTTCATATTCCGGGTAATCACATCGAGAATTTTACACCGCAGATTTCACATTTCAGTTTACATATTCAAGAATCAACGTTACAGATTTTACATTCTAGATTTCAAATATAGATAGATTCTATTAGATTCTAGATTTTAAATAGATAGATTCTATTCGATTCTAGATTTCAAATAAAAAATTACATATTCCAGTTTTCAGATTGCAGATTACACATCCTACATTACACATTCTAGATTCCGAATTCCCTATATTCCAGATTTCAGATTCCACTATCCAGATATCACATTTGAGATTACATATTCCTGTTTCCATATTACAGATTTAACACCCTACATTACACATTCCAGATTTCAGATATCACAATTCAGTTTCAACATTTAGAATTTTACACCGCAAATTTTTCATTCCAGTTTCCACATAGCAGACTTCAAATCCTAGATTACACACTCCACAATCCAGATTATATACACATATACTCCAGATACCACATTCCAAATTCCAGTTTCCATATTTCAGATATCACATCCCAGATTAAATATTCCAATTTTCACATCGCAGATTTCACATCCTAGATTACACATTCCAGATTCCGCATGCGATATATTCCAGATTCCAGATTCCACATTCTGGATTTCAAATTCTAGATACAACATCCCAGATTCTAGATTCCATATATTCCAGGTTCCACATTCCATTATCCAATTATCACATTTGACATTACACATTCCAGATTCCTGATTCGATATATTCCAGATTTCACATTTCACATACCAGATTCCAAATTCCAGATACCACATGCCAGATTCCGCATTCCATATATTCCACATACCAAATTTCAAAATCCTGATACCACATCCCAGATTCCGGATTCCATATATTCTAGATTAAACATTTCATTTTCCAGATATCACATTCGAGATTACACATACCGGATATCACATTCCAGATTTCAAATTCAAGATAAAACATTCCAGATTCCAGATAACACATACCAGATACTGGATTCTATATATTTTAGATTCCACATTCCACTATCCAGATATCGTATTCGATATTATACATTCCAGATTCCAAATTCGATATATTCCAGAATCCTGATTCCAAATACCAGATTTCAAACTTCACATACCTCATTCCAGATTCCGGATTCCATATATTCCAGATTCCACATTCCAGATTGTAATTCTAAACAATACATTCCAGATTCCGTATTTTATATATTCAAGATTACATATTCCATATTCCACACTCCAGATTTCAAATTCCAGATACCACATTTCAGATTCCGGATTCCATATATTCCAGAATCCACATTTAACATTCAAGATTTAAATGTTATATCCAGAAATTTGATATATTCCTGATTCCACAATCTACATTCCACATTTCAAATTTTAGATAACACATTTCAGATTCTGTATTTCATATATTCTAGATTCCACATTCCATTATCCAGATATCATATTCAAGATTACACATTTCGGATTTCACATTCCACATTCCACATTCCACATTCTACATTCCAGATTTTCGATTACAGATTTCAAATTTTAGATACCACATCCCAGATTCCAGATTCTATATTTTTTAGATTCCACATTCCATTATTCAGGTATCACATTCGATATTACACATTCCAGATTCCGTATTTCATACTTTCCAGATTCCACTTTTCATTATCCAGTTTCTACATTTAAGATTACACATTTCGGATTAAAAATTTCATATTCTACATTTCAAATTCCATATAACACATTCCACATTCCGTATTACATATATTCCAGATTTCAGATTTTCCAGATTCCAGATATTCCAGATTCCACTTATTCCAGATCCCACTTATTCCAGATTCCACTATTCCAGATTCCACATATTCCATATTCCACATTCCATTATCCACTTTTTCCATTCAAGATTACACATTCCATATTCTAAATTTCACATTCCAGATTTTAAATTTCAGATTTTAAATTCCAGATACCACATTCCAAATTCCAGTTTCCATATTTCAGATATCACATCCCAGATTAAATATTCCAATTTTCACATCGCAGATTTCACATCCTAGATTACACATTCCAGATTCCGCATGCGATATATTCCAGATTCCAGATTCCACATTCTGGATTTCAAATTCTAGATACAACATCCCAGATTCTAGATTCCATATATTCCAGGTTCCACATTCCATTATCCAATTATCACATTTGACATTACACATTCCAGATTCCTGATTCGATATATTCCAGATTTCACATTTCACATACCAGATTCCAAATTCCAGATACCACATGCCAGATTCCGCATTCCATATATTCCACATTCCACATACCAAATTTCAAAATCCTGATACCACATCCCAGATTCCGGATTCCATATATTCTAGATTAAACATTTCATTTTCCAGATATCACATTCGAGATTACACATACCGGATATCACATTCCAGATTTCAAATTCAAGATAAAACATTCCAGATTCCAGATAACACATACCAGATACTGGATTCTATATATTTTAGATTCCACATTCCATTATCCAGATATCGTATTCGATATTATACAGTCCAGATTCCAAATTCGATATATTCCAGAATCCTGATTCCAAATACCAGATTTCAAATTTCACATACCTCATTCCAGATTCCAGATTCCATATATTCCAGATTCCACATTCCAGATTGTAATTCTAAACAATACATTCCAGATTCCGTATTTTATATATTCAAGATTACATATTCCATATTCCACACTCCAGATTTCAAATTCCAGATACCACATTTCAGATTCCGGATTCCATATATTCCAGAATCCACATTTAACATTCAAGATTTGAATGTTATATCCAGAAATTTGATATATTCCTGATTCCACAATCTACATTCCACATTTCAAATTTTAGATAACACATTTCAGATTCTGTATTTCATATATTCTAGATTCCACATTCCATTATCCAGATATCATATTCAAGATTACACATTTCGGATTTCACATTCCACATTCCACATTCTACATTCCAGATTTTCGATTACAGATTTCAAATTTTAGATACCACATCCCAGATTCCAGATTCTATATTTTTTAGATTCCACATTCCATTATTCAGGTATCACATTCGATATTACACATTCATCCAGATTCCGTATTTCATACATTCCAGATTCCACTTTTCATTATCCAGTTTCTACATTTAAGATTACACATTTCGGATTAAAAATTTCATATTCTAGATTTCAAATTCCATATAACACATTCCACATTCCGTATTACATATATTCCAGATTCCAGATTTTCCAGATTCCAGATATTCCAGATTCCACTTATTCCAGATCCCACTTATTCCAGATTCCACTATTCCAGATTCCACATATTCCATATTCCACATTCCATTATCCACTTTTTCCATTCAAGATTACACATTCCATATTCTAAATTTCACATTCCAGATTTTAAATTTCAGATTTTAAATTCCAGATAACACATTCCAGATTCCGTATTTCATATATTCCAGATTCGACATATTCCAGAATCTACACTGAAAAAAAAAAATTATTTGATTCAATTAATTCAAATTATTTCATAAATATTTACTTCGTTCAAATATCTTTTAGTTGGATCTAAAAAATATGTATTTAATTCAAATAACTTGAATTATTTGAATCACGTTTATTTAAACCAAATAAATCTTCTTTGGATCAAGTAAATAATTAATTTAATCTAATAAACGAATATATTTAAAACAAATGCTAAATTATTTGAAACTATTCATTTATTTATTTCACTCAAGTATTTGGGTTTTTGGACACAAATAAATATTATTTAACACAATTAATTTATTTTATGGATTAAAGCAAACCGAATTATTTAATATAAATAATGTATTATTTAATGCTAATATATTATTTTATAAAAACAAATAAAAAGTATTTCAGTCAAATAAATAATTTATTGAAACGAAATTTGTGAGTTATTTAAAACTATTCATTTAATTATTTCACTCAATTATTTGGGTTTTTGAGACAAATAAAAATTATTTAAAACAATTAATTAATTTTATGGATTAAAGTAAACCAAATTATTTAATATAAATAATATATTATTTAATGCTAATATATTATTTTATAAAAACAAAAAAAAAGTATTTCAGTCAAATAAATAATTTATTGTAACGAAATTTGTGAGTTATTTAAAACTATTCATTTATTTATTTCACTCAAATATTTGAGTTTTTAACGTTAATAAAAATTATTCAACACAATTAAATTATGTTATGAGTCATAGTAAATTAAATTATTTAATGCTAATATTTTCTTTTTTAAAAACAAATAAAAAGTATTTGGATCAAGTAAATAATTTATTGTAACTAATGTGTGAGGCTAAATAGGTGTTTTTGTAATTTTGAAGTCAAGTCAGCGTGGCTTTGTGGGTAGGGTAAAAGTCTCGTATTGCGTGCGTCGCGGGCTTAATCCCACCATCCGTGCGAAATTTTATTTCATAGTTTATATGTTAGGTTATAATAAGTGTTAACTAAATATAAGCAAATAAGTGTAAAATAATCAGTATTTAAATAAATAATAAATAATAAGAATGTTATGAATGAAAATCACCATACTTATAATAACATTAAATAAGAGTAAACTCAAAAAGAAAAGAGGGGTTACATTTTATTCATGCAAACTAATATTTATTTGCTTTAAAAATATAAATGAAATAATTTTTTTAATTGATTTAAGTTATCAGTTATTAGCTCCAAATATTTAATTTATTTGACACAAATTACTCTTTATTTAATGCGATAAAATAAAATACTCAGGTCGAATAAAATATTATTTGAATGGAATAATTTTCATAATTGATTTAAGTTATCAGTTATTAGCTCAAAATATTTAATTTATTTGACACAAATTACTCTTTATTTAATGCGATAAAATAAAATACTCAGGTTGAATAAAATGTTATTTGAATGAAATAATTTTCATAATTGATTCAAAACACCATGTACTAGCTCCAATTATTCCATTTATTTGACTCAAGTAATTTGTATTTGATACAAATTAGTCTTTACTTAATACAATCAAATAAAATACTTAGGTCTAATAAATAGTTATTTGGTTCAAATACAGGTTTATTGGATAATAGACAAGTAAATAATTTAATTGGATCAAATCATTTTTATTTGATCCAAATAATTTTTTCTTTCAGTGTATATTCCATTATCCTAGATATCACATTCGAGTTTACACATTCCAAATTCTGGATTCGATATATTCGAGATTCCACATTTTACATACCAGATTTCATATTCCACATACCACATCCCAGATTTCGGATTCCAAATATTCTAGATTCCCTACTCCATTGTCTAGATATTACATTCAAGATTACATATTACAGATTACATCTAGATTCTGTATTTCATATATTCCCGATTCCAGATATTCCAGATTCCACTTATTCCAGATTTCACATATTCCAGATTCCACATTCCATTATCCAGTTTTTCCATTCAAGATTACACATTGTTTATTCTAAATTTCACATTCCAGATTTTAAATTTCAGATTTTAAATTCCAGATAACACATTCCAGATTCCGTATTTCATATATTGCAGATTAAACATATGCCAGAATCTATATTCCATTATCCAGATATTACATTCGAGTTTACACATTCTAAATTCTGGATTCGATATATTCGAGATTCCACATTTTACATACCAGATTTCATATTCCACATACCACATCCCAGTTTTCTGATTCCATATATTTCTGATTCCACATTCCATTATCCAGATATCACATTCCAGATTACACATTCCAGATTCCGGCTTTGATATACTCCAGATTCAAGATTCCACATTCCAGATTTTAAATCCCAGATACTACATCTCAGATTCCGGATTCCATATATTCCAGATTCCACATTTTATTATCCTAATATCACAATCCAGATTAAACATTCCTGGTTCCACGTCTCAGATTTCGGACCCTACATTACACATTCCATATTCCAGATTTCGCATTTTATTTTCCACAATGAGAATTTCACACCGCAGATTTTGCCTTCCAGGTTCCACATCGTAGATTTCACTAGCTTCATTACACGTTCCAGATTTCATATATTCCAGATTCTACATTCCGAATTTCACATTTCAGGTTCCACATTTAGAATTTTACACCGCAGATTTGACATTCTAGTTTCCACATCGCAGATTTGACATCCTAGATTACACATCAAATATTTAGGATTCCATATATTCCAGATTCCACATTCCATTATTCAGATATTACATTCGAGATTACATATTCCAGTTTGCACGTCGCAGATTACACATGCCAGATTCCATATATTCCATATTCCACATTCCATATTCCACGTTCCATATTACAGATTTCAGCTTCCAGTTTCCACATTGCTGATTTTGCATCCTAGATTACACATTCCAGATTCCGGATTCCTTATTCCAGATTTCACATCCCATGTTTTACATATCAGATTTTGGAGTGTAATATGTGAAATATGGTATTTGAAACTTGGAATATGGAATCCGAAATCCAGGAACTGGAATTTCAGATATGAAATTTCGAAATGTAGAATCGGGAATGTGTAATGTCGAATGTGGAAAATAGAAATTGTAATTTTGAATCTCAGAAGTGAAATCTGGAATACAGAATCTGGAGAGTGGAATTTGTAATATTGAATAAGGAATATAAATTGTGGAATTTGAGTTCTTAGTTTTAAAATCTGGAATATGGGGTGTGAAATCAGGAATGAGGAACTCTTAAAGTAAAATCATATGATATCTGGAACCTGGAATGTCAAATATATAATTTGATGTTCAGAATCCGAAATTAAAGATGTGAAATCTAGAACAAAAATTTTTCCCAACAAAATTTTTTTCAGCTGTAGAAACATTTGGTATATATTGAAGAAAAAGGTAAATACAGAGTATTATGTAAGTAATACTATGAATATTATGAAAGTAACAGTATATCTTTTAATGTTACTTGCATTATTAGTATAAGTATTTTCTGCGAAATAAATACTTTATAAAAGTTATAATAATATACATAATTGTTTCTAGGTTATAAATAAGAGTATTTAGGGAGTAAGTTTTTAAAAGTTAATAAATCAATTTTTTGTTATTTCGAGAAATTTAAGCAAATGACATTTCTCACATAAACGATAAAGTCAATTTTAAGATAGAAAAATTGTAATAATTTATTTATAAAATAATGTTTTGTTGGATTAAGACGATTTGTATTTAATTGAATTCTTTCTATCGCATAATTAGGAGATTTAAAGTTGTTAGTAATTTTTTCAAATAAACAAAATTAAATTTATAAATCGACTTGGTTAATTCCAGATATCTTAAAATTAAAATTTTTTTTTAATAAATTTTCTTTTTTTTAATCAACAGTTTTAATCAACACATCAATTTTGAGGTTAGGTTTATAGACTTTTGTTTGATTTTGCGTTTTTATGAATAAGTTTAATTACCATTTTACAAATATAGCTTTTACTCACAAAACTGAAGCATTTTAAAGTAAGAAATGTTTGTTATTTGCTTAAACTATTAAATAATTAGAATGAATTAACTTTTCATGATAATCTGTTTTATGTCATTTGCTCAAAAGATTTTATTGAATATACAATTTATTATTGAACTTTCACATTTTTAAAATATCCCTATTTTATACATATTTTATAAATATTTTTTATCATTTTAATAATCTCAAATAAAATTAAAGATTAATTGCTCAACAAAACTATTTTGTTATGATTACATTGTTAATTTTTTCAGTGTAAGAATGAAGTTTTTTGCAATCACTGACGTTAAAATTTCATCTGCACAGAAATTAAAGTTTCAATAATACGGAGTATAAACTTTGAACACATATATTACAATATTAATTACACACATGAGTGACATTTTAATTATTTTCTCTGAATCCAATTACCAAAATATATAACCAATTTAATAGTAATAAGTAAGTTAATGTATAAAATTACAAACATTTAATTATTCTTTTAAGAAGCATAATTAGTATTCAGTTTTTTTCAATTTAACGAAGATATTAATTTTGAAATGTTTTTCTCAAATATTATAGTCATTCCTTCTACTATAAAAAAAAAAAAAAAAAACCAAAGTAAATAAATAATCTAAGCATTATTTTTAAAACTGTTTTATAATTTTTGATCAAATTGACAGCAAACATGACAGCTGTCATCTAATATGGCTGTAGGATCGAAATTAATGTATTTTTGTATAATATTGGAATCTATGAGTTTTTGTTGTAAAAGAAAATTTGAAGTATTATTTCATAATATTTTATTAAATAGATTTAAAAAATGCAATAAATTATTTTCTTTAATAGGAGCTTGTACATTTATAACCTTTGAGTGGGGAAAGTGTGGAAAATTCACTAATACGTTTAACTGTATCTGCAATAGACATATGAGGACCGTTAGACACATGCAAAATAATAGTTTAACATATAATAATAAATTTAAGTTGTACTTTAAGTCTGACTAGTTTAAGTCAACTGTTTCATGTTTATCTCTTTCCTTAAACAATTCTACTAATCATAATGTTTATGCAACACTTGTAATTTTCTACAATTTCTATAAAATTCTAGTTTTCTAAATGATAGTAATTTTAAATGATTCTTTGTATTTTATACTATACGAGCATCCTTACAGTTAGTGTCAAACAATATTTTAATTTTTAACAAATCCAGGAGAAATATATGACTTCCTGTAAAATGCAAACGCTACATTAAAAAATGGCAATTTAGACAGTAGAAAACAAAAAATTGCATAAAACAATTGAAACAATTTTTTCTGAATATTATTATTTTTTTTTAATAGAAATTTTAATTTATTACATAACAGTAGTTAATAGTTACTAATTTTAATTGGATCCAAATTTTAATCAGTTTCAATTTTAAGTTGGTCCAAATTTTAATCGATCTGAATTTTTAATTATTTCCAGTTGATTCAAAATAAATCAATCTAAATTCTATAAATTTTCAAATTTCAATCAATTCAAATTTCCACTAATTTCAATTTCTATAATGTCTTCTAATTAATTGCTTTTAAATTTTTCTGGAACGAAAATTCTATAATCGACACAAATTTTCATCAAACCATAATTTTTTTTCTAGTTTCTATTGATTTAAATATTCATTTAAATTCTAATTAATTTATACTTTTATCAGACCGAATTTATACACATAAAAATTGAAATCGTTCAAAGATTTAGTGAATAAAAAATTATTTATATGATGTCTTCAGAAATCGTATTTTCTGAATCTAAAGAATTTCAATCTTCTGAAAAATGATTTCTCCTGTTTGAACTTTATTCTGTGAATTTTGTTGAAAGTTAAAATTTCGTTAAATTGGTTAGAAATAGTTTCTATGTGAATACTGAACATTCTTAAATATATTATATACAATTTTTCTTAAATAGAAAAATATTTATTATTATTATTATTATTATCATTATAATAATAATATTATGTTGCGTTCGAAAAATTAAGAAATACTTTTTATATTTAAATAAATTTTATTACCATCGACTGAGATAAGGTATTGTAGTTTCTTACGATTCACCTCCAGATAGCAGCATTAGCCACAATCGGCTAAGCCGACACTGTTGACTAACTCCAGAGATTTCAAAGTTTGTATAATACTTTAAAACTTGTTTCAAAAATAAAAAAAAATAAAAAGTTACACAATATTGTTAACTTTAACTAATACATTTTATTCTTTTTCGACATTGACATAAATTTTTTTCGATGATTAAAATTTATGTTTAAATTGTCTGAACTAAATTACATTTTTTCATTGTAAAAGTTTTTTTTTATATAATTTATTATAATTTTAATTTACATTCTAAAAATTTCAGATATTCTCAGAATAATCATAAAACATTTAGCAATTGAGTTTGAAATAATAGAAATCTTTATCAATTAGATATAAAAGAAATTAAAATTTGGATTGTTAAATTAAAATATGATTTATAAATGAAAATTTAAATTAACTTCAAAATAGTCGGATATCTATACTAATTATTACCAATCTGAAGTACGACTTCATATTTCAAAATGGCGGATTCCAAATGAACAACTAAGTTACAAAATTCAAGTGAATCAGATCAATTAAAAACGAATCAACCATATTAAATCCGCCATTTTGAATTTTGAAAGTCGAATTTAAAATTCCTAACTTAACCAATCAGTGTCTGAAAAAATAACTTCGCTTAATATGATATATATCGCTGTGTACGGTTAATAATATTTATTATAAATAATATTGTATAAAAATGTAAAAGAATATTTCGATTTTTAACATCAGTGATGTAGTAGTACATCAGAAAATGCATAAACAAGAAAGCAATTTTTTGAAGCCATTTTGAAACTTGTTCTCGTGAGAATATCCATAAGGACAGAATACGTTTGAGGGTTGGAAATGCTGATAGTAGGTGCATGGCGAGTGTTGGAGTAAGAAATAAGATGGATGAAAAGCAAGGTAAGGTCGTAAAGCTTTTTATTCATGGATGTTATCTTCGAAATAATGTCCATAGTAAACCAAGCTAACCCTGGGGATTCTTCGTCGACTTCGAAAAAGCTTCTTCGATGCGTATCATAGTCCTCAAAGAGATTATTATTACCAAATGGAAAATTGACAATGTCAATAGTAGTGCTGTAACGGTAAACCCGGTATAATAAATAGATCTTCAATAATGCCCCATCCCGGATTCCACAATCCTAATATCACATTTTAAATTACATAAAATGTAATTTATTATAGAAAATAATAATAAAAAATTACAAATTCCTCATTGCGAATTTTTTAACATTCCTAATTCCGAAAAGAACATTCCGAATGACTAATTCCGAATTGAGCATTCCTATTTCTTTATTCCGAATTCGTAATTCCGTATTGAACTTTTAGAATTTCTGATTCCAAATTGAATATTCTTAATTCCGAATTCCTAATTCAAAAATAAACATTTCTAATTCGTCATTCCGTATTGGACCTTCGGAATTTGTAATTACGAATTAAACATTACTACTTTCTTAATCCAAATTAAACCTCCCTAATTATTAATTTCGAATTAAACATCCTGAATTCATAATTTTCTTTTAAACATTCCTAATTTAACATTCCCAATTCCTAATTCTGAATTGAACATTCCGAATTCGTACTTGAGAATTGAACATTATGAATTCCTAATTTAGAATTCAAATTTCCGAATTCCTAACTCCTAATTGAACATTCCGAATTCCTAGTTCTGAATTTAACATTCCTAATTTCTAATTCCAAAAATAATATTCTGAATTTAGCATTCCGAATTCCGAATAAAAATCTCGAATTCCTAATTCCGAATTAAACATCTCAAATTGCTAACTCGAAATTTAACATTCATTTCTCATTCCTAATTCTGTATTAAACTTACCGAATTCGTGATTTCAAATTGTACATTCCTATTTATAAATTTCGAATTCGTAATTCAGAATTGAACATACCTATTTCCTAATTCCTAATTGAACATTCCGAATTCCAAATTCAAGTTTACAAACTCCTAATTCCTTAATGAACATTCCGAATTCCTAATTCCGTTTTGAACAATCTTAATCAAACATTCCGAATTCCTAATTCTGAATTAAATATTCCTAATTCCCAATTCTTAATTGAAAATTCCGTATTGCTAATTCCGAATTTAACATTCCGCATTTAACATTCCTAATTAAATATTCAGAATTTCTAACTCTGAATTGAACATTTTGAATTCCCAATTCCGAATTAAAAATTCTGAATTCGTAATTCCGTATTGAACTTTTAGAATTCCTGATTCTAAATTCAACATTCCGAATTCCTAATTCCGAGTTTTCCATCCCTAATTAATTATTAATTACGGATTAAACATTCCGAATCCCTAATTCTGAGTTTTCCATCCTTAATTAATTATTAATTACGGATTGAACATTTCGAATCCCTAATTCCCTATTAAACCTTCCTAAATAAACATTCCGAATTCCTAATTCTGAATTAAGCATTCCGAATTCGTAATTCAGAATTAAACATTATGAATTCCTAATTCCGAATTCAAAGTTCGGAATTTCTAATTTCTAATTGAACATTCCGAATCGCTAATTCCGAATTTAACATTCCGCATCCAACATTCCTAATTAAATATTCAGAATTCCTATCACTAAATTGAACATTTTGAATTCCCAATCCGAATTAAAAATTCCGAATTCGTAATTCCGTATTGAACTTTTAGAATTCTTGATTCTAAATTAAACATTTCTAATTCTAAATTCCTAATTCAAAATTAAACATTTCTAATTCGTCATTCCGTATTGGACCTTCAGAATTTGTAATAACAAATTGAACATGACTACTTGATTAATCCGAATTAAACATCCCTAATTATTAATTTCAAATCAAGCATTCCGAATTCCTAATTTCCTTTTAAACATTTCTAATTTAACATTCCTATTTCCTAATTCTGAATTGAACATTCCGAATTCGTAATTCGGATTCGAACGTTTCTATTTCTTAATTCCGAATTTGTGATTAAGAACTGAACATATCTGTTTCCTAATTTCTAATTGAACATTCCAAATAGCGAATTCCGAATTCAACTTACTGAATTCTTAATTCCTAATTGAACATTCGGAATTCCTAGTTCCGAATTTAACATTCCTAATTCCTAATTCCTAAAATAATATTTCTAATTACTAATTCCGAATTTAGCATTGCGAATTCCTAGTTGAACATCCCGAATTCCTAATTTCGAATTAAACATCTCAAATTCCTAATACTAAATTTAACCCTTTCACGCCCCCGGTAAACTTAGCAATACGATTTTTTTGAGACTTGGTACTCGGGGGTTTTTTGGGTCGCTGATTACAAATCTGAAGTCAGATTTTGAAAATTCAAAATGGCGGATCCAATATGGCGGACGATATTTCAGAAAGTGATTGGATTTTCTTGAAACTTGGTACTCGGGGGTTTTTTGGGTCGCTGATTACGAATCTGAAGTCAGATTTTAAAAATTCAAAATGGCGGATCCAATATGGCGGACGATTTTTCAAAAAGTAATTGGATTTTCCTAAAACTTGGTACTCGGGGGTTTTTTGGGTCGCTGATTACGAATCTGAAGTCAGATTTTAAAAATTCAAAATGGCGGATCCAATATGGCGGACGATTTTTCAAAAAGTGATTGGATTTTCTCGAAACTTGGTACTCGGAGGGTTTTTTGGGTCGCTGATTATGAATCTAAAGTCACATTTTAAAAATTTAAATAGGCGGATCCAATATGGCGGACGATTTTTCAAAAAGTGATTGGATTTTCTCGGAACTTGGTACTTGGAGGGTTTTTTGGGTCGCTGATTATGAATCTAAAGTCACATTTTAATTTAATTTAATTACACTTTCAATTTTTAAACTAATTTTCTTCAATTTTTGGTAATTTTCTTCTGCTTTCAATTATTTATTTTTAGAATTTTTAATTAAAATTAAAATTTTGCAATTATGTTTGTTAATAATTAATTATAGTCTTCAATTCGAATTGTTTTTTTCATTTTGAAATAATTTCCTTTAAAAATTTAAATAGGCGGATCCAATATGGCGGACGATTTTTCAAAAAGTGATTGGATTTTCTCGAAACTTGGTACTCGGAGGGTTTTTTGGGTCGCTGATTATGAATCTAAAGTCACATTTTAAAAATTTAAATAGGCGGATCCAATATGGCGGATGATTTTTTAAAAAGTGATTGGATTTTCTTGAAACTTGTTACTTGTGGGTTTTTGGGGTCGCTGATTACGAATCTAAAGTCAAATTTTAAAAGTATTTTGTGTTAAATATTATTTAAATCGTTTTGAATTAATTTTTCTATGCTTATGTCAATTAATTTTATCCTTTGTTATTTGTAAAACTTTCATCTTATTCAAAAGTTCGCGCGCCCTAAATTTAGTTCTCCTTTTGTCCGAAAGGTGGCGAAGTTAGGTTCTCTGACATGCGAGACGCGTAGTATAATATATAAGAACGGGAGATTTTGGCCACAAACCTAGAAGAAGAAGAAGAAGAAGAAGAACGGGAGATTTCGCAAAAAAATTTTTATCAATTTTTCGTGCATTGTAGCAGGTAAGTGGAGTTTTTTGTATTTTATATATGTAAATCAGCACTTTTCAGAGCTTTTTATTTTTTTTCGTTTTTATAATTCTTTTCTCTGGCCTTTGGTCAGCTGTTTTATACTTTTTCTACGGAATCAATTTTGCATGTTATTTTAGAGTTTCGTATATTTTTATGCTCATAATTTCGTAGAATTTAAGTTTTACGTTTTTGAGCAAGAAAACTTGCTACTTGAAAATGAATACTCGTTCTCGAGTAAGAAACATGGAGCGTTTTTCGCTTCCATCAGACCCAGAAGATTCAGAAGGAGATATTGATTCTGAAAATGAAGAAAATGATCTCGTCGATTCTGAAGATGCGGATAGCGCAATTGAAGACAGCAGTGATGAAGATTCTGACAATTTAGCAGCTTCAAATAATGCCACAGAAGAATCATGGATGACGGGTACTTGCAATTGCACGGGTACTTTGAATTTTGAACAGGATCCGAAAATTAGAGTAGAAATGGGGAAAAATATCAAAGAATACGATTTTTTTAATTTGTTTTTTGGCCAAGACATTCTAGAAAAAATTGTTGAGGAAACAAATTTGTATTTTCATCAAAAAAATGAGAGTGTGTCTCGGTATGCTTATGAATTATCAATTAAAGAGTTACGTGCTTGGATTGGTATGCTGATATTGATGGGAATACATCGTTTACCTCAACAACAAAATTATTGGAGTTTGGATCCAGCTCTTCGAGTAGAATATATCGCTCAGATAATGCCACGTGATCGATTTCGAAAAATTAACGAAATTCTTCACCTAAATGATAATAACAAAATTCTCAAAAAAGATGATCCCAATTATGACAAGTTATTCAAAGTAAGACCTCTCCTTGACCATTTGAATATAAAGGCGCAAGAAAATTATACTCCTTCTAAAGTGCTGTCAGTTGACGAGTCAATGATAAAATTCAAAGGCCGATCATCTATAAAACAATACATGCCAATGAAGCCAATAAAAAGAGGATATAAGGTTTGGTGTCTGGCTGATTCGCAGTCTTCATATATTTTAAAATTTGAAGTTTATACAGGAAAATCTACAGATAATCAGAACTGTCATGAATCTCTTGGTGAACGCGTTGTTACTAATCTTACAAAAGAGTTGCAGGGAAGTAAATCATTAGTAGCATTCGATAACTTTTTTACTTCTCTAGATTTGGTTACTTCACTCCTCAGAAAAAAAATATATTCTGTTGGTACTGTTAGAGTGAATCGAAAAGGTTTACCAGGCATAATGAAAGAAAAAACAAAATTCAAGCGCGGCCAATCAGCAATAAGGACCAAGGGGTGTGTTGCAGCCATAAAATGGATGGATGCAAAGCCTGTAACACTTCTTTCCACTGCTCATGATTCCAACAAATCTACTACTGTGAAAAGAACACTGAAAAATGGGAACAGAATAGATGTACCATGTCCAGGTGCTGTAGCAACCTATAATAAAATTATGGGTGGTGTGGACAGATTTGATCAGAAGAAGCAACCGTACAGTGTAGGCAGACGCTCAAAAAAATGGTGGCACAGGATTTTCTATTTTTGTGTAGATTTAGCCATAGTAAATTCCTTTACACTTTACCAGCTTCATCATCAACGAGTAGATGATCAACTTACGTTCCGTACTAATTTAGCAAAACAACTGCTAGCAGAATTTTGTGATTCCAAAAGATCATATTCAAAATCTGAATTTTCTAAAAAGAGAAAATCTTCCGAACAAAGACCAGAAGAAGTAGGAAATCATATGCCTGATGTACAGCCAAATCGACGTCGTTGTCGTTTTTGTTCTACAGAAGTAAATCAAAAGCGAACAAATGTGATATGCATAGAATGCAACGTACCTCTGTGCATCGATGGCTGTTTCCGAAAATTCCACGGCAAGTAGTGCTCATTAGAATAAGTGTTAAAATAGGGTTATAGGCGAAGGTTCACTTTAAAAAACCTAACGCGCCTCTAACGGAACCTCTTAGGTGGTGTGGAATACCGGAAAACATAAAATTAATTAATTTTAAAATAAGGTTCGTAATCAGCGACCCAAAAAACCCCCGAGTACCAAGTTTTAGGAAAATCCAATCACTTTTTGAAAAATCGTCAGCCATATTGGATCCGCCATTTTGAATTTTTAAAATCTGACTTCAGATTCGTAATCAGCGACCCAAAAAACCCCCGAGTACCAAGTTTCAAGAAAATCCAATCACTTTCTGAAATATCGTCCGCCATATTGGATCCGCCATTTTGAATTTTTAAAATCTGACTTCAGATTCGTAATCAGCGACCCAAAAAACCCCCAAGTACCAAGTTTTAGGAAAATCCAATCACTTTTTGAAAAATCGTCCGCCATATTGGATCCGCCATTTTGAATTTTTAAAATCTGACTTCAAATTATAATCAGCAACTTCAAGATCATAAAATGCCGAAGTTTTGATATAATTCATATAACAGATATCAATAAAGTATCCTTTTTGTTACCTACTTTCCTTCTTGCCTTTTATCAATGTTGTACACATTGTTTAAACTAATTACAGATGTGCTATATGATAAATCAATTTTTTTGCATATAGCTGTGACCTTCCTTAATAAAATAAGCCAAAGAACTTGTTGATCCGATGATATTTATGAAACTTATGTCATATTTTGTAACCGGTACATATATGTACCAGAGGCGCGAAAGGGTTAACATTTCTAATTCCGACTAATTCTGTATTAAAATTACCGAATTCCTGATTTCAAATTGTACATTCCTATTTCTATATTTCGAATTCGTAATTCAGAATTGAACATTTCGATTTCTTAATTCCGAATTTAACATTCCTAATTCTTAATTCCGAAACGAACATTCCAAATTGTTAATTCCGAATTAAGCATTCCTATTTATTAATTCCGAATTCCTAATTCAGAATTGAACATACCTGTTTTCTAATTCCTAATTGAAGATTCCAAATAGTTAATTCCAAATTTCACATTCTGAATAGCTCATTCCGTATGTAACATTCCAATTTAACAATTCCGAATTCCTGATTCTAAATTAAACATTCCGAATTCCTAATTCCGAGTTTTCATCCCTAATTATTAATAACCAATTACACATTCCGAATTCCTAATTCCCTATTAAACATTCCTGAATAAATATTCCCAGTCGTAATTCTAAATTAAGCATACCGAATTCGTAATTTAGAATTGAACATTATGAATTCCGAATTCAAATTACCGAATTCTTAATTCCTAATTGAACATTCCGAATTCGTAGTTTCGAATTTAACATTCCTAATTCCTAATTCCAAAAATAATATTCTAAATCGTTACTTCCGACTTGTGCATTCCTATTTCTTAATTCCGAATTCGTATTTCAGAATTGAACATATCTATCTTCTAATTTCTAATTAATCATTCCAAATAGCTAATTCCGAATTGAACATTCCGAATATCACATTCCGAATAGCTAATTCAGAATTTAACATTCTGAAATCCGAATTTCTAATTCCAAATAGCTAATTCCGAATTTAACATTCCGAATTTCGAATTAACCATTCCGATTTAAAAATTGTGAATTCCTGATTCTAATTGAACATTCCGAATTCCTAATTCCGAGTTTTCTATCCCTATTTATTAATTACGAATTAAACATTCTGAATTCCTAATTCCCTATTAAACATTCATAAATAAACATTTCCAATTGCTAATTCTAAATTAAGCACTCCGAATTCGTAATTCAGTTTTTGAACATTATGAATTCCTAATTCCGTATTCAAATTACCGAATTCCTAATTCTTAATTGAACATTCCGAATTCCTAGTTTCCAATTTAACATTCCTAATTACTAATTCCAAAAAAAATATTCCAACTTAATAATTCCGAATTGAAAATTCGAAATCGCTTATTCTAAATTTAACATTTCGCATTCAACATTCCTAATTAAATATTCAGAATTTCTAACTCTGAATTCAACATTTTGAATTGCCAATTCCGAATTCGTAATTCTGTATTGAACTTTTAGAATTCCTGATTCCAAATTAAACATTCCTAATTCGAAATTCCTAATTTAAAATTAAACATTTCTAATTCGTCATGCCGTATTGAACCTTCAGAATTTGTAATTACGAATTGAACATTACTAATTTCTTAATCTGAATTAAACATCCCTAATTATTAATTACGAATTAAACATTCCGAATTCCTAATTCCCTTTTAAACATTCCTAATTTAACATTCCTAATTTAACATTCCCAATTTCTAAATCTGAATTGAACATTCCGAATTTGTAATTCGGAATCAAACGTTTCTATTCCTTATTCCGAATTTGACATTACGAATTGAACATTCCTTATTAAATATTCTGAACCTCTAATTCCAAATTTATCATTCCCAACTAAACATTCTTAATTCCTAGTTCTGAGTTAAAAATTTCGAATCTGTAATTCAGAATTGAACATTCCGAATTCTAAATTTCGAATTTAAATTTCCGAATTCCTTATTCCAAACTCAAATTTCCGAATTCATTATTCCGAATTGAACATTCCAAATTCCAAATTCCCCATTCAACATTCCTAATTCCGAATTCTTAATTCCTAATTGAACCTTCCCTAATTTAACATTATTGATTCCTTATTCCGAAAAGAACATTCCGAATTTAACATCCCTAATTCTTAATTCCGAATTGAACATTCCTAATTAATCATTTCAAATTTCTAATTCTAAATGTAACATTTCTAATTCCTAATTTCGTATTGAATATTTTGAATTCATAGTTCAGAATTTAACATTCTGAATTGAAATTCCTGAATTCCTAATTCCTAACTGAATATTCCGATTTCCTAATTTCGAATTTAACATTCCTAATTCCTAATTCCGAAAAGAACATTCCGAATTGAATATTCAGAATTCTGAATTGAACATTCCCAATTGAAAAATTCGAATTCGAAAGTCTGAATTAAACTGTCCGATATCCTAATTTCGAATTTAACATTTCTAATTCCTATTTATAAATAGAACATTCTGAAGTCCTATATCCGAATTGAACATTCCAGATTTCTAATTCTGAATTTAACATTGCTAATATTTTTTAAATTGCACATTCTAAATTCTACAATATTAAGCCAGATTTCAGGTTTCAGGTTACACATCCCGGGTTCCATGCTTTAAATTTTTAATTCCGAATATCATTTCCTGTATTGTTTATCTAGAATTCCATTTATCAAAATTTTACATTCCGAAATCGACAACCCAAATTACGCAAACTGAATTTCAAAACTTGAATTCCAAATTCTTAATCTTAAATTCTATCTAAAATTCTACAATCCAAATTCCCTTTTTACAATTACACATCCAGAATTCAATATTTCAAACTACATATACCCACTCCATTAACTGAAATCCAATTTCCGAATCCCTAATTTTAAAATGCACATTTTGAATTCTATAATAAGCTAGATTTCAGATTTCAGGTTTCATATTCTGGGTTCCAAGCCTCAAATTTTAAATTCCGATTCCATTTTTTTCTGTATTCTTAATTCAGAATTCCATTCATCAAAATTTTACATCTTGAATTTGACCCAAATTACACAAACTGAATTCCACTAACAGAATTCCTCAATTCTAAATCTTTAATCTTGGATTACATAATTTTATATATGCTTTCCATATCTTGGATTTCAGGTTCCTGGTTTCACATCTCGGACTTTACATGTCGAATTTCATCTCCTAAATTCTATTTTCTGTACTTCTAATTGAGAATCTCAAATTCAACATCCTGAATTTAAGATTGCTTATTTTACATAAAGAATTGTTCATGCTAGATTTCACATTTTGGAAATTCTGAAAATCGTCCCGAAACTTGGTTAATGGAACACGTATTCTTTATCCTTACAAATCTTTCACTAGAGAAATAAAAATTTCAATCACGGAAATTAACAGCTAAAGAAAAAGAATCAGCAATAAATAATTTCAAAAATTGAGTTTGGATTTGTACTTAAAAATGCGTAAAACAATTAAATTTAAGAGTCCATTTAGTAAGAGAGTTTCTTGAGGTTTGTTTAATGAAATACGATTTTTTTGGTAACTAATGACGCTTGGAGAAGTTACATAAAAAAAAATTAAAATTTTAAGTATTACAAATTTTTATTATTTTTAGAAATTTTCGCTAAAATTATATTCTATTTAACTAAATTATATTTAATTTTATGTAATAAACACATTAGAACAATTTTTTTTTATTTTTACCTAACAAGGATCGAATTTAATTTCTAGGATTATATTAAATTGGAAGAAAATATTCTTACTATTAAATTCAGAAAAAATAGTTTTAGAGAAAACACTTGAAAAATAGCAAATTTTAAAAAAATACAATATAAATTATTTATGATAGAAAAAATGTTTTCTCTGTTTTTAAAATCGTGTGCCAAGAAAGGTTAATAAAAAACTTTATTTGTTTTAAATACTTGCAGCCATCTACGAAGATTTTGAAATATGGAGTACTTATATACTCGCAGCAGTATATACGTTTTAATTTTAAATAATAATTACTTTAGAACAATGCTAATTTTCCATTGAAAAACAAAGCGTATTTTAAAGATATGAAAATAATTTTTTCACTTATGGGCGATTCCATATCAAAATTACAGTCCAAATTTTAAATTTAATTGAATCTATTTTTTAAAAAAATGATAGATACGCACTTCTTACTTTTTGCATAAGTGACCAAATTTGCAACTTATGAATTTTCAAAAATCTAGGTTTTTCTTCAATTTTTAAATAGTGTTTACCAAAAACAAGATAATTTTTACAATTGGAAAAAAAAAAATTGTTTAGAAACAAATTCGTTTTTATTTAATTTAGACCCTACTAAAATTTTTTTTTTTATTTACACAAAATTTCAAAATGTCAAAAATAATTTAACAAATTTACCAAAGTTAACTTATTTTAAATTTATCCCAAATCACAGTGCTTCCGATATCTATACCTGTTTAAGGTTTAAATTTCTTGCAGAGAAATCGGTGAATAAAAAAGTAGTTTGTTTTTCTTATCGAGGAAGAAAGTTTGTAAATTAGAAGAAAATCGAAATAGCTGCGAGGCAAAAATCACCTTGAAGAAGAAAAGAGAGGTTGACTATAATTGGCAAACGATATGATTCTACTCGTCTCAAACGACAACTCAAAACCCAAATCGAACCCCGGAGACATCCAGGAGTGGCTTATTTGCATAGCGACCTAAAATCCCGCAACCCTCGCATAACAGGAACCGCATGCGTCGCTCCAAGTCACCCTGATAACCCGACATAAGGTGGCCTCGTACTCGTGCCCGTCACCCCACGATCGTTTAGCACTTTGCCGTAATTTTTCCAGCCCCCCCTCCCCCCTCTACCCTCAGAGTCCTATTTGCATAGTCGCGAGGCCCTACCCGTTTCTTTCTCTTTTGTCAGACCCTCAACCCAATTCGTGACGCTCGCCTTCCAATATCGTCCCCGATAGGAATTGATGCTTTCTCTAATCGAACGAAAACACTCGAGGCTAATTATTTTCATATTTCGCTCCAAATCCAATTCGTTTGCTTTGAAAAAATAAAAAAAAAATAAAAGGAAATGAGCAGGAGAGATAAGATTTAAATGAAAGTCAACCTGAATAATATTTTGGTTCCTCATAGAGGGAGCTTTGTATTTCTGAAAATTTACCAATTTTGTTTAAACCTTTAACGTCCTAATGTACAATTTTTTGTCACGAAGTTTAACGCAAAATTTTTTCAATTAAACATTAAGAAAAAAAATTCCGCAATAGTCATAACTTCTGGCCCAAGAATCGTTCTTTCGAATAGGGCGTAAAATATCTTATACATTTTCAAATAAAAATATTAGGCATGTTTTTCTAACCAAAATCATAGAACTTTTAGTATTTTATTTTCAAGTTATTGAATATTTTTATTGGTAATGGCATTACAATATCCATAAAAGTTATAAATGTCGTGTTACAACTAAGCAGATAATAAGATAGGGGTATTAAAAAAAAATTTTTAATTTTGAGAAGGCGCATTAATATTACCTAAAACCCATTTAGCCTAAATCCCATTCAGGCTAAAACCATATAGCCTAAAATGCATTCAGCATAAATACCATTTAACCTAAAATGAATTCCGCCTAAATCGCAATTAACCTATAATGCATACAGTCTGAATTCCATTTAACCTAAATGCATTGAACCTAAAACCCATTTAACCTGAAACTCAATTTAACCTAAATCCTATTTAACCTAAATCTCCTTTAACCTAAAATGCATTCAGCCTAAATTTTAGTTAACCTAAATTCCCTTAAATCTAAAATGCATTCAGCCTAAATTCCATTTAATCTAAAATGCAGATAGCGTAAAACTTATTAACCTTAAATCACATTAAACCTAAATTACATTAAACCTAAAATGCATCAAAACTAAAATACATTCAGCCTAAATCCCATTTAACCTAAATACCATTAAGGTATTTCTCCGGCAAATCGATTTTCGTTAGATTTTTCTTAAACTTTGGATAAATGAACTTTTTTGTATGCTTTATGTGTGGTAAAAATCTCAGGGCCCCTTGCGATGCTAAAAATTGAGATATTTACCTTCAAAGTTTCAACATTTACATGGGAATCATACACTAAACGTATAAAAGTGGCACACTATTATTAATATGTGGAAAACTACTCGCTAAATTTTTTTCAAAAATTAGTATGTTATAGGGACAAATAAAAGAAATAATATAAAAAAAAAATTTATAGGGGTATCGATGCTCATTTTTTAATTATACTAATCTGAAATTAGAAACCAATGTGATTTTCCATTAAATTTACGAGCGAGAGGAAATCCAACGGTCGCAAATTGCCAAAATTCTTTCGTTTGAAGCACATGTGTAGTGTCACGAGACTAACATATTGCTTTAAATTACGTTTTCAGATTTAATTTATTAGTTTTTTTTATTTGTTTTTTTTTTATAGTATTTGTGCGGCCCTGAAGCCGGAGAACTACCTTAAACCTAAATTCCACTTAACCTAAATTCCATTGAACCTAAATTCCTTTGAACCTAAAATGCATTCAGCCTAAAACCCATTTAACCTAATTCCCATTAAACCTAAATTCCATTTAACCTATAATGCAATCAGCCTAAAAAAATTTAACCTAAAACTCATTCAACCTAAATCCCATTTAACCTAAAATGCATTTAACCTAATATCCATTTACACTAAATCCCATTCAGCCTAAAACCAGATAGCCTAAAATGCATTCATCCTAAATCCCATTTAACATAAAATGCATTCAGCCTAAAATTCATTTCACCTATTTTCCATTAATCCTAAATTACATTTAACCTAAAATGCATAAAAACTAAAATACTTTCAGCCTAAATCCCATTTAAGCTAAGTCCCACTAAACCTAAATTCCAGTTAACCTAGATTCCATTGAACCTAAAATGCATTTAGCCTAACACTCATTTAACCTAATTCCCATTAAACCTTAATTCCATTTAACCTATAATGCAATCAGCCTAAAAAAAATTTAACCTAAAACTCATTCAACCTAAATCCCATTTAACCTAAAATGCATTCAGCTTAAATCCCATTTAACATAAAATTCATTCAACCTAATATTCATTTACACTAAATACCATTCAGGCTAAAACCAGATAGCCTAAAATGCATTCATTCTAAATCCCATTTAACATAAAATGCATTCGACCTTGAACACATTTAACCCAAAATGAATTGGCATTCAGCCGAAATCCCCTTTAACCAAAATCCCATTAAATCTAAATTCCAGTCAATCTAAATTCCATTAAACTTAAAATGCCTTAGCCTAAATTCCATTAAACCTAAAATGCAATCAGTCTAAATTCCATTTAACCTAAAATGCCGTCAGCCTAAATTCAATTTTATTTAAAATGCATTTACCCTAAATCCCATTTAACCATTATGCATTGAGCCTAAATTTCATTTAACCAAAATTCAATTTAACCTAAAATGCTATTTTCCTAAATCCTATTATTAACCTAAATCCTATTTATCCTAAAATGCATTATTCAGCCTAAATTTCTTTTAACCTAAAACCCATTTGACCTGAAATGCATTTAACTTAAAATGCACATAGCCTAAAACTCATTTAACATGAATCTCATTAAACCTAAATCTCATTTAATCTAAATCTCGTTTAACCTAAAATTTCATTAAGCCGCAATCTTATTAAACCTAAATTTTAATTAACCTAAAATGCATTCAGACTAAAGCCCATTGAACCTAAAATGAATATGACCTAAAATAATTATTACTAAATTCCAATGAACCTAATTTTTAATGTAACATTAAGGGCATGTGATGAAAAATGAAGTCACTGGTATAGGCAAAATTTGTCCATAAAACATAAAAGTTTTATTAAGTCTGTAATCAACGAATCATATGATTTAATTTTAAAAAGTAACATTAATAATAAAATATTTAAAACTAAAACATTGTTATATATTTAAATTAATTGATAAATTTGATTTAGATTTAAGTACCTGCATACGTTATTTTTTTGTATATAATAAGTATCTTTTGAATTTCAAAATACCTAACGAAAAGAAAAACATATTACTTATTAATGACAAAACTAAATGCGTACTTAAATTTATCTATTATTTTGAAAATAGAAATACAAATACAGAATCATAATTTTGTCAACTTAAATTTTATCGTGTTCACATCAATCCTTCTTGATTTCTTTTTTATAAGTCACTATCATTTCACAGCATTTCGCTAAAGATAATTATAACATTTTTATTAATTAAATAATGTTTTAATAACAATTTCAATATTTATTATGTGTTAAAAGAAAAGTAAACAACACCTAACCACGAGAATATTTAAAGCTGAAAGTTTCAAAACAATTAAAATTTTGAATGGCAGTGAGACAAAATGTGATGAGGATGATGATATGAGATGATTATTCTGCAATAATTGAGTTCTTTGGCCGCTGACTTTTCATAAACACAATTTTAAATAACCTTCTATAAAATAAGTTATAATTGCACAAACATATTCATTTCCTATTTTTCAACTTTTTGTCAAAATCAAGTTCCTAGCTATACATTTTAAATATTTGAACCAAAGAATTTCAATTTCTTTCTTTTAAAGTGACAAGTATATAAATTAATAATACACTTTCGCTAATATAGAAAAAATGAGCGACGATTTTCAATTTCGCCAAAACAGTGATATTGGCAATATCGCTCGTTCGTTTTTGGCTAAATGTTTAGATATTATGGAGAAAAGTTTAACTGAAGCAGTTGTATTTTTTTTCCGTGTACTAGTGACGTCATTCTTCATCACATGCCCTTAAAGCTCAATGGAATTTAGGACAAATGGTTTTAGGCTAAATGCATTTTAGGTTCAATGGGATTTAGGCTGAATGCCTTTTAGGTTAAATTGTATTTTGGTTAAATCGTATTTTGGTTAAATGGGATTTAGGCTTAATGCATTTTAGGTTAAATGAATTTTAGGCTGAATGCATTTTAGGTTAACTGGGGTTTATGCTTAATTCATTTTAGGTTAAATAGGATTTAGGTTAAATGGGATTTGGGCTTAATGCATTTTAGTTTAAATGGTATTAAGGTTGAATGCATTTTAATTTAAGCTAAATGGGTTTTAGGGAATATTCATGCGCCTTCTTTTGAAGTAGCTGATAATGAATCTGTTATCACTTTTTTAAAATTTAAAATGTCCGATGCAATATGTCAGACGAAATTTTGACAAATTAATTGGATTCGCTTCAAACTTGTTACTTAGGGATTTTTGGCGTCGCTGATTACGAATCTAAAGTCACTTTTTAAGAATTCAAAAGGAGGGATCCAATATGGCGAACGAAATATTGAAAAATTGATTGGTTTTGCTTCTATTTACTTGGGGGTTTTTGGGCTCGCTGATTATAAGCTGAAAGTCACTTTTTAAAATTCAAAATGACGGATCCAATATGGCATACGCAATTTTTAAAAATTAATTCGAGTAGCTTTATCTTTGTTACTTGAGGGTTTTTGGGGTCTCTGATTACGAATCTGATATCACTTTTCAACAACTTAAGATGGCGGATCTAATATGGAGGACGAAATTTTGAAAAATGAATTGGATTTTCTTCAAATTTGTTACTTTTGGGCCTTTGGTGTCACTGAAACACGAATCTGAAGTCACTTTTTAAAAATTTAAGATGTCGGATCGAGTATGCAAGACGAAATTTTCAAAAATTAATTGGATTCGTTTCTAATTTGTTACTTGTGGGAGTTTTTTTTTAAGATGAATTGGACAATTGAAGTTGAAAAAAAAATTTAGGGTTTTTCAAAAACGGTAAGATTTTACAATTCTATGTGCACAATTTTTAATTCAATAAGGGCACAATTCTATGTGCCCTTATTGAACCCAGAGGCTCATTTGAATTAATTGGATATTAGATAAATTTGAAATTGGATATAAGAAATGTAATTCAAGGTATGGTTAAATTAAATTGAATAAAAATACAATAAACGTAAATAAATGTAAAGTTAAATTTAGTTAAATTAGAAATTGCTGATAAATTCACAATTGGATAAATTTACATTTGGATCAATTGAAAATTGTATCAATTTTACAGTTGGAGGAACGTATTTAAATAATAACTGAGACTGCGTGAGAAAACCGATTAAAATACCGGTGCTTCTTTGCAGAAGCATTTCAAGGAGGCAGAACCATAAAGGAACTGGCATAAGAGAATAAGACGATTGGAACTAATTACAAGATAAATGATTCTCTTCTTGACAAGCAGAAAGGTGTGGATAGAAGAATGAGATAAGATGACGAGTGCGAGGGAGAAAAGAAAATATATGAGTATGGAGCGAGAAAAGATGATGTTCTTTCTGGAACGAGATCAATGGCACGAAGCAGGTGAAATATACATATATATATTGCATCCATAAAGCTGATAGTTCTCTATAATGACTTCTAATCAATGTGTCACTAATTTTAAGAAATCGAGCTCAATAAGTGACAAGTGGAAAAATATCGATTAAGAATTGAAATAAATCACTTTAATGATATTAACCAAACAGTACAACAGACACTTTTTCTTAAAAGTGTTCTACAGCAATGTAGTAAAAAAATAGAAAAAGAAATGTAGTATACAAAAGTTTTAATTAAAATATTGTAAAATATATTTACAAGTATGAAAGTTATTTGTATTTTATTTTTTAAAGTATATAGAATATACATTATTAAATGATTGATAATGAACGAACCGGAATTGGCAATTAATTCTAAATTGGCTATTAATTTTCGGACATTTATATGAGCATTTGAATGATGATTTAAAATTCTAAAAATTATATTATATTAATTTTGAATTTTTATTTCATATACAAAGTTTTAAATTGTTAAGAAAATAACTAGAAACTTGTGAAGAATAAATATAAATTTTAAAAAATAACAGAAATAAGAGGAACTCTGACGAGTCAATAAATAATTAAAATTAAATTAAAGCAATTATAAAATGGAAAAAAATCACTAGAAAAGATAAAATAATAAAAAATTGATAAATAAGTAGTTTAAGTTTAAAAAATACAAGTAAACAAAAAAATCCCTAAGAAAATGCGAATTGTAAAATTTAAAAAAAATTATATTCAAAAGGATTAAGTCAAAGGTCAGGAAAAATTACTAGTAACTTGAAATAAATAACTATAAAATTATAACTATAGGAGGATAAACTTTTTTTATAAACTAAAATCTTGATAAATTAAAATTATTCAATTTGATTGATATAAAAATTCCTTAAAAGTTTATGCGTGAAAGTTTAAATTAACTGTTATTTTGATTTCTGGAAATTAATATCTTAAAATGTTTCAAACAGTTTTTTATTAATAGAAGTCTCAATCAATAAAAGAATTTAGAATCAATAAATACAATTATTAATTGATTAATGTTTGAACTGAACTGAAGTTTAAATCGCTTTGAAATTTTCAAATTTCTATAAATTAAAACTAATAGTTTTTCAAGTTTAAATTGATTTCAAGTTCCATTAATTCTAATTTTTATTAATGCAAATTTTAGTCAAAAATTTTAATAGTTGAAACTTTAAACATAATTTGTATTATTAAAGTTTTGATACAATGCCAAGGTTTTATATTCTGAAGTTTTTATACATTCCTCTTGAAGTTTAAAATACTTAATTTAAAAATACGCATTGTTAGAATTAGAAATATTTAAAGTTTACAATAATTAAAAATTAATTGATTAAAATTTAAACCATAAAATGTTTTAAATAATTGAAGTTTAATATTATAATATTTTATTATTGAAATCTGAATAATTCGTAGTTTCAACGAATTGAAAGAATTTAAATTCGAATTAATGAAAACGAGTTTAAAGTTGTGTAATTTAATAATTAAAAAAATAAATAAGAAATAATAAATAAATAAATAATAATAATAATAAATAAATAATTGGTCCTTTTAATAATTTATCCAAAACTATCCAAAAACTGAAGACCATATTAATATTTAAAATTTGTAATCTGTAAGGCCTGTTACGCTTTTAGCTGTTACGCAGTTTAAGACTGTTTGTCCGTTACGGCACAGAGAGAGAGAGTCAAAGATTGTAGATGGTTCTCCTTAGAGAAAATTAATATAAATACTACAAAAATGTTTATTTTTAACTTTGGAAGAAATCTAAATTATTCCCTAAAATTTCTTTCTATTTATTAATTTGTAACAATTTTTAATCGAAATTGATAAAAATAGTAGTAATATTTTTTTGCGGCATATAGAAAAGCTTAACATTTATTTAATAGAAAATATTACCAAAAACTATCCGAATAAATCAAGTTAAATTGAAGTTAATTATTTTCTGTTTTATGAAAAGGATTAAATTTTGTAAAAAAAAATTAAGTTGGACTATTTCTGAAAGGATGAAAAATTTCGACTGAAGGCCAATTCCCCAAGTGGCGTCCGCAAAAGACGAATATTGATCACTAGCTGCCGCCTTGTTCGTTTCCTTACTCCACCCCCAAGAAATCATCATGCGAAAAGAATCGTATCTCGAAACCACAAGCGAGTGGCTCTAAATGAGAATCGAGCGAAACGATCTTCGCTCAGCGTCAACTCAGCGGTCGCGGACGGACCCTCGGCTCGGTAATGAATAAAGATTATAATTACATTTCTCGTCGTCGGGAAGAAAAAGAAGTTAATCAATCACGAGAGAGATTCTCGTCTTCCTCTTCCCGATGGAGTCCACTGGGCACCCCTTCAAAATCCGCTCAACCCCCAAAGTCCTTTTCGCCCACTTTACAAGCCACTTTGGATATGACTCTTACTCAAGGTCGTCAGAGGGAAAAAGGCTAGGGGACACGGAAAGAAGTAATTTAATAATTAAGTTACTTACTTTTATTGTTTTTTCATTTTCGCACATTTTTAAAAAAAATTCACCGATTGTTGCGTTCCGAGCAAAATAAATAATAATAATATAATTATAACATTATATATAATGTTATAATTTATTTTTATTAATATTAAATTATATTATTATATTATTAAAATATTTTATTATAACCACGGAGTTAGCTCAGTTGGTTAAGGTCCTGGACTCTACGGTCGCGCCAAGTCCAGCGTCAAGCTTGCTTGGTTCGCGTCCCGGGGAGCCTGGAATTTTTTCCGGCTGTGAGATAACTTCAGTGAAAGTTAAAGAAGTCGAGGTATAATGATATGCACTGTCGGTAATCGACCTGTGCAGATCACTAGAACTCGACTGTCGATAAACCGGTTGTACTCAGGGGAAGTTTTTCTACAGTTTTCCCTCTCCACTGGCGAGCAAACCCAATATACCGGGTGGTCCAGGCAAATGCGAGTACTCCTAATTTCAAGCCGTTCTGTAGACGCAAAAACACTTAAGAGAATATATTTCAAAGTACTGAATTCTAGGAATTCCCTACGGAGGGACATTCATTGGGCCTGAAAGGTCGTTAAAACGAGTGTATAATAACTAAAAAAAATATTTTATTATATTATATATATTATTATCCGTGGCGTAACTGTTAAGGGGCAAAGTAGGGCGGTGCCCCGGGGCCCTTCAGCTTAGGGGCCCTTGGTCAACCCTAAAAGACGATTTAAAAAAAAAAAGAAATTCCAAAAGCTTTACTGATTGTAGTAATTTAAAGTTTGACTAAATTAAACAACACCTTGTATTATCAACAATTATAAATATTTTAAATATGATATTTCAAAATAAATTTACATAAACAAAATAAATAATTATTCAGGACAAAATTCATAAAATTCCAAAAGCTTTACTGATTGTAGTAATTTAAAGTTTGACTAAATTAAACAACACCTTGTATTATCAACAATTATAAATATTTTAAAAATATTAAAAATAAATAAATAAAAATAAATAAATAAAAATAAATAAATAAAAATTCATAAAATTCCAAAAGCTTTACTGATTGTAGTAATTTAAAGTTTGACTAAATTAAACAACACCTTGTATTATCAACAATTATAAATATTTTAAAAATATTAAAAATAAATAAATAAATAAATTTAAAAATAAATAATTATTCAGGACAAAATTCATAAAATTCCAAAAGCTTTACTGATTGTAGTAATTTAAAGTTTGACTAAATTAAACAACACCTTGTATTATCAACAATTATAAATATTTTAAATAAATTAAATTAAATTAATTAATTAAATTTAATTAATTAATTAATTAAATTTACATAAACAAATAAACAAAATAAATAATTATTCAGGACAAAATTCATAAAATTCCAAAAGCTTTACTGATTGTAGTAATTTAAAGTTTGACTAAATTAAACAACACCTTGTATTATCAACAATTATAAATATTTTAAATATGATATTTCAAAATAAATTTATATAAACAAATAAACAAAATAAATAATTATTCAGGACAAAATTTATGAAATTTTAGAACTAAAAAAAATTGCAAAAAATAATTGTAATTAAACAAAATAATTGACAATTTTTGCAAATTAATTGAAAAAAAATGAAATCAATTGAAAATTGGGGAAGTAATTTAAAAAATCATAGAAATGTTTTAAAAATAAAGAAAATAATTTAAACTTGAGAAAAATACTTGAAAACCTTAAAAATAAATTGAAAAAAATGGAGAATGAAAAGTTAGAGAAAATAACTGTAAATTGAAAAATAAATTATTCAAATTTGATAAAATAATTGAAAAAATTACATAATATATTGTAAATAAAGGAAAGTTAAAGAAAATTTCAGAAAAATACTTTAAACATTTAGAAGTTCATAGAAAAAAAAGAAAATAATTAAAAATTCGAGAAAATAAATGAAAAATATTAACATAAGCTGAAATTGAAGAGAATAATTTTTACTTACAAGGAAATAATTAAAAAGTTTTTGGAAATTATAAAAAAGAACGAATGTAATTGAAAATTGAAGAAAATAATATAAAAAATAATATAAAAAATAATATAAATAATAATATAAATAATGAAAATTGAATGAAATAATCGAAATGTCAGATAAATAGTTTGAATTTTGAAAATTAAAGACAAATGAAAAAAATTTAAATTGAAGGGAGATAAATTTTGGAAAATAATTGAAAAATGATTTTCAAATTTGGAACTTGAATAAAATAATTGAAATATGATAAAAACAATGATAAGATGTAAAAATAAATGACATTTGAAATAAATAATTATTGAATAAATTACGGAATAAAAAAATAATTGAAATTAGAGAAAAATACATGAAGATCTTAAGGTATTAGTCGCGTAAAATGATTTTCGTCAGATTTTTTTAAAACTTTGTATCTGTATTCATGAGGTATTTATCTATGAAATGAGATCTATCCTATTAATTTTGACCACTTCTGAGCTTCAAAATATTAATTCAAAGTTTATACCTTTTACATGCAATAGCACAAAATGCATGTAAAAAATGTCTCTTATATTCAATTATAAAAAAACAAGTCGTCAGTTTTTCAAATAAAACTACTAAGTTACACATTGAGATAAAATAAATCCTTTAAAAAAGAATTAATTTTATTGACCACGCCGTATAAAAAATTCAATAATTTAAAAATTCATAATTTTTCCTTTTCACGTGGTTTCATTGAAAAATGTCGAAAACGTGTAAGCAATACATCACGATAACTTATAGTACCTGACTCAAAATCGTGAAAATTACATATATTATATTAGAAGAGGTCACAAGGAAGCAAGTGAGTTGATATAAAAGTTTATTTTTTGTTCTTTTTATTTTGCGGGAGTTTTGCGGGAGCATTTACGCGACTAATACCTTAAGAAATTGAAAAAAATGAGAACAATTAAAAATTGGATAAAAGAATTGAAGAGAACTAAAAATAATTGAAATTTAAAGAAATTAATAAAAAAAAAAATGGAAATTAATGCAAGCAAATAAAAATAATAAAAAATTGAAAAAAATAATTGAAATTCTAGAAAATTACTTATAAATCTTAGAAAATAATTTTTGAAAATGAGAATAATAATTAACAATAGAGGAAAATAATTGAAAAATGATCAAATTAATTCAGAATTGAAAAAAATAAGTGAAATATACTGAAAATAATTTAAGATTGAGAAAAAAATTGAAATATGATTAAAATAATGTAAGTATGAAAAATTGATAACAGTAAATAAAATCTGAGGAAAGTAATTGAAAAAATCATAAGATATATGTTTAAAGAAATAAAATAACTATAAAATTACTGATAACGGAAAATTGATGAAAATAATTGAAATTTCAGATAAATAATTGAAAATTTTTAGAATTATGCCAAAATAATAAAAATAATTAGAAATTTAAGAAAATTATAGAAAAATTGCAAAATTTATTTTTAAGGGCATGTAATGGATTATGACGTCACTGGTATAGGCAAAATTTGTCCGTAACTTTTCTCAAAAAATACTAAATATTTTGTCACGAAACTTGGTAGAATTACTTAAAATATCATTAGGAAGGTCTCTCTGGCCCAAATTTGTTTGATTTTTGGGTCAAACGTAATTATTAAAAAATTTTCTATTTTTCGAAAATTTCTCAAAAATTAATTTTGAGCCAAAATTCAAAGAAATTTGGGTCAGAGAGACCTTCCTAATGATGTTTTAAGTAATTCTATCAAGTTTCATGACAAAATATTCAAAACTTTAAGAGAAAAGTTACGGACAAATTTTGCCTATGCCAGTGACGTCATATTCCATCACATGCCCTTAAGCAAAAGAAAATAATTAAAAAATCATTTAAAATATGGGTAATTGATGACAATAATCGAAATTTGTGATAAAAACTTTAAATTTAAGAAATTAATTGAAAAATAATGAATATATTAACAGATGGAAAAAATCATTGTAAATTAATAAAAATAAATGGAAATTAAACAAAATAAATATTTGAAATATTTGAAAGTTTAGAAAATTAATTCAGAAATTATGAAAATGATTAAAAATTAAAGATAATGATTGAAAAATGAAAAAATAATAGTAAATCAAATAAATGAATTTATATTTACGATAAATAATATAATATTTTGCAATAAATAATGAAATTGATTTAATGTCGAAGAGAAAATAATTGAAACTGAAAGAATGATTAAAAAAATAAAAAAAATAAAAATAATTGAAATTTGCGGAAGGTAAATTTAAGATTTAGGAAAACAAGTTAAGGATAATTAAAAGAATTAAAAATTGCAGAAAATAATTAAAAAATGATAAAACTAGTTAAAAATGCAAATTTAGTATATTTGAAACGTGGATTAATTGAAATTTTAATCAATGCAAGTACATTTAACTAAAATTTGCAGTAAATTGCTATACATTTTAAATTGGAGAACATTTTTAAAACGGTGAAATATGATTTAAAATTTTAAAAGAAAAAAACATCTGTTTAAAAAATTGGGGCCCTATTTTTTTTGCCTGTTAGGCCACTGCTCCACATTCTACAAATTTTGATTAAACTTAACAATACTTCGGATATGAAATACTTTCCAATACGACAAAAATTTCTGAAAATTTCAAACCGATCTAAAAAAACTTCATTTCTATATTAATAAATTTTAGTTTAAAATTTTTAGTTTTCATAACTGTTGGGTCAAACCATTGACTTTCGTCTGAGGGCTGTCGCAGACATATTTTTTGAAAAAAGAAGTGTCAGAAAATATGAAACTTCAAACTTTTCTGAATCCCATAACCATAGTGTTAAAGTGTAAATTTTATTTCTTTAAGAGTTATTATTAATCAAAAGTAGAAGGTTTTCGATGTGATTTCGTAAACCTTAAATTTGGCACTTTCTTAAAACACATTATATTTAAAAAATTATTAAATATAAGAAATCAAAAACTTCATGACTTTTTATGCTCCTAACTTATTTTTGGGAGCTCTCAATAATTTGAGGATTTGAATATATTTTATTATTAATATAACTTACTTGCTATTAAAATTTGTCGAAGGTGTTTTGCTTCGTTTAGGAATAAATTAAAATTGGAAATTGTCTATTTAAAAAGGTTAATTCTGGTACTTGAAGTAAACAAACCAATTTCACATAGCTCTATTTAAATTAAATTTTGACCTTTTTGAATAGACAATTTTCAATTTTAATTTTTTCCTAAACAAAGCATAACGCCTTCGCCAAATTTTAATACGAAGTAAGTTATATTAATAATAAAATATATTCAAATCCTCAAATTATTAGGAGTTCGCAAAAAAAAGTTATAGGCATAAAATATCATGAAAATTTTCACAAGTACAATTTTTTTAAATTATATTATTATTTTAAAATAATGTATTTTAATAAGATTTCTATTACTTTTAGGATTAAAATAACGGGATTACTAATAACTCTTAGAGAAATAAAATTTACACTATAACACTATGGTTATTGGATTCAGAAAATTTTGAAGTTTCATATTTTCTGAAACTTCTTTTTTCAAAAAATATGTCGTTGAGAGCCTTCACCCGAAAGTCAATGGTTTGACCCTATTATATTTACTAATAATAACACAGGCCAACAAAATTGAAAAAAAAATTTGGTGCCGGAAATGTCAAAGCTGTTTTCAATGCATTTTTTCGCGCTAATTACGAATCCGTTAGTAAAAAGGTTCCATCAGCTCTGGTTTTTGAGAAAAAAGGGGTCAAAAAGTCAAAAAACCGTGTTTTTCGCAATATTTGGACACCTCTAGCAAAGAAACAAAACGTGATAGAACCTTCTACTATAGCTCAAATTAAAGCTTGAACTTTCGACTACATCTCCTGAAAATTACATAACTGCACCTTGCTCCCAAGGTCACTGGTAGACACTTTTTTAACCATAAAATCTCAAATTGGCAAAGTTTGAGAACCTGTAGCAACGAAACGATAGGAGATAGAACCTTTTACTAAGGCTAAAAGTAAAGTTTGAACTTTCGGCTACAACTCCTGAAAATTACGTAACTGCACCTTGTTCACAAGGTCATCTGTAGTCACTTTCTTAACCGTAAAATCTGAAATTTTTAAACTTTGACCTTGGCAACAAGGTGCATTTCTGTAATTTTTACGAGTTGTAGTCGAAAGTTCAAGCTTTATTATGAGCCTTAGTGGAAGGTTCTCTTCTATCGTTTCGTTGCTAAAGGTTCTCAAACTTTGCCAATTTGAGATTTTATGGTTAAAAAAGTGTCTACCAGTGATCTTGGGAGCAAGGTGCTGAAGCATATATCGTTCTCTCTCTTATTTTCCTTAACCGGGGAATCGGCAATCTGTACTTAAACAGAAGAAAGACAAGGCATCTTAGAGAGAAAAGGACATAAGTTCAAATAATGGACATTTAAATCCATAAATTAGATAAGAAATTACACGTGAAATCAGCCACCTGTTTTCTTTTATTCTGATTTCTCAAATTTTATTTTTAATTTTATTCTGATTTTAATATTTCTAATTCTCACAATTTCTTTTATCGTTCAAATAAATTGATTTTATTAGGAATCTCAGATTTGATTTTATTAATATTTATAAATTTATATCAAGCTTCATCACAGATTCCTCAACTCACCTGAACAATAAACATTTAATTAAACAAATAAAATAATAATTTTATTAAATTATAAAAATTTTAATTTTAAATCTTTTAAATAAATAATAAATTTCGAATAATTAATGACTTTAAATATTTTATTCTAAATTAATAATTTAAGACATCAGAAATTTTTATTTTATTTTAAATTAGAAAATTTAAATGTCTTTTAGGAAACAAAACAAACAATTTTAAACTGTATCTATTTATATTTAACTTACTTTATCAAAATAAAAATACTGATTAGCCAGACAAACAGAAGTTACTTAAAGCAATCTTTACTTTTTCAAATCTAAAACAAATTATTACAATTAATTAACTTCTTATATTCAATCTCAAATTTCTATATTTTTAAATTTAATCCTACCTACAGACCCTAATTTTTGGGGATAAAGCTATGCCCTAATCTATTTTCTTTATATATATATTTTTTTTATATGGTTTATTGACAACCTAAATTTTATTATTTTAGCTCAGAATATTGGTTGTCGCCAAACCTACAGCAAATCCTAACATTACACGGAGGACTGGGAATCATTAATTTAACAAACTTTTGGTACATGTCATGAGCATGGCTCGGCCATTCCCCACAACACTCCACTTTTTGTTAAATTGTTTATTGAAACTATATCATTCAACAAGGAATCCTTTAAAATTAAACAATCCTGGATGGTTAACCGGTATGTTAACTAAGAACATACAAAGCTCCAAAACAGGGGATATTCAATTTGTGTCTTTATTAAATATTAATCGAAATTAATATTTAATAAATATAAAAGATACACATTGTCAAGAGACAGTGAGATCCAATAATGTATGTTTGAACTACGTTGAATGTTTGAATGTTTGAATAGTAATTTCTTCGTAATTTGAAAAAAAATTTCTTATCGAAATATTTTTCGGCAGCACCTCACCTTCAGATAATATCAGAAGAGGAAGAGAGACCCCCCTTGTAAAATCGCCTGTTTATATACTATTGACCCCGGAAATGCTAAAAGTCAAATAACTCCCGCGTCTAAGATATTTTTGGCGCAAACTGTTTCTATTACTTTAATTTGCTCTTATTTATTTTGGACAATCCCTTTTACCAATAATTATTCTTCCCTCCAAAATAAAACCGGAAAGTAAACAATTTTAAAAGCTTCTAGAACATTCTAGAACATTCTGCAACGAATTTTTACTTATTTATTTATTTTCTCAAAGAATAATTAACTTATTAAATTTCTAATTTTATATTATTTTACTTTATTTTATTTCCCATCATTTGACTGTATTTTTATTAAAATTCAAACAATATTTCTAGTCTTTATTTACAATTTTTAAATAAACAATTTAATATTTGTTGTTTATTGTTAAATTTTCACAATTCTTATTTAACTAGTTATTTTTTTGTATTTTCTGTAATTTATTTTATTAAAAACAACTTATTCTCTAATTTATTATTAATTTTTTAATAATTTTTACGAAATCCTTATTATTTACACTTAAACTAATTTAAATTATTCTTATATTTCTTTCTATTTACTAATTTTACTAAAATATCTTATTTTTATTTTCATAACTTAATTATTTATTTTATTTAAATTCTTAATTTCTCTACATTTGCTAATTTTTCTGTTTATTTTTCTCTAAAATCGGCCCATTCAACCTCTCATGGCTGAGCGGCCAAGAGCAACGACCTCCAACCCACACGTCGAGAGATCAATCCCCATCACTCGCAATATTTTTTTTTATTTCCATATATATATTTAATTATTAATTTATTATTAAATACTTTATTTTTATTAATTTTATTTATTAATTTTAATATATTTTAATGGTAATATTAATTGAAATGGTTTTGACCATTGAATACCATTTCAGTGCAGTTATGTAATTTTCAGGAGATGTAGTCGAATGTTCAAGCTTTAATTTGAGCTATAGTGGAAGGTTCTATCACGTTTTGTTTCTTTGCTAGAGGTATCCAAATATTGCGAAAAACACGGTTTTTTGACTTTTTGACCCCGTTTTTCTCAAAAACTTGAGCTGATGGAACCTTTTTACTTACGGATTCGTAATAAGCACAAAAAAATGCATTGAAAACAGCTTTGACATTTCCGGCACCAAAATCAGTGTTGGCCTGTGTAATAAAAGACACATGAAAAGAACTCATACGTCATTTAAGTCGTGATAAAAAGTATAAAATATAAATATGCCATACGAAGCTGAAACTCCGATTAAAGTGGTCTGCGACGGTTACGTCGACCAGAAACGATTTCCATTCGATTTGCCGAAGAAGTCGAACGTTAAACGTCCTTCGTAAGGGCGTAAGTGAACCAGGGAGTGCAAAAGCCCATGCATATAAATGATATGCTAACAAGATACATTTGTCTATAGAGCTTCACTCTCTTATTCTCTTCATCTCTCGTTTTTTTCGCCCTTACCACAATTTTCTTTTTGAATCTTTCCTGTTGTCTCTCTCAGTCGCGTATTGAATGGTTTACCATCGTTCAAACTCGAGTCATTGGTAGGAGGGTCTGTACCCCTCTCCCGCCCACTCTCTTGACTCTGAGCGAAGCTTCCTTCCCCTATAAGCAGATTTATAGATCGATTATAGACTTCGTTTATGATTGGAACCATTTGCATCAAGTAGGTATATAGCCAGTTTTACTCCCGATTCTCTCATGAATCATCCGTGCCAACTGCTCTCTTATGGTTTCATGCGATAAACGTGATGCGAAGCTCAGTGAGTGATGCGTGTAACACGAGTGTTTGCTTCTTCATTTATTTTCTCTACATTCTTACCCCCTTCTTATTGTCTATTATTTACGCGCCTTGTAAACGCACACCCTTGTCACAGATTTTGCTGTCTTTAATTTTTTAACTATAGATTAAGAAGTTCTGTTTAGGATGATAAGGTTTTATGGTTAGATTTGTTGCACTCTTTAAATCTGAACCAGTGAAATTTCACTGTTTTTCAGTGACTACTTTCTCGTGATTTGAAATCAGCAGAAAATAAAATTTCAGTAATTTTTCACTGATAGTCAAATGGAACATAACTGACACTTTCAGTATTGGGGAGAGTCAGGTGAATACGGCATGCGACTATGTCCGTTTCCTATTCTAAAAAAAACGGACGTTGTGGTTAACTTCAAACGTGTAACTCCATTTCCGAGTCTCCCATTGGTCAGTAGATATAAAACCTGACTATCGATAGTTTTCAGTTTCGATTTATTGTTTTGCAGACGAATTAAAATCTTTTAACTAAATATTGTAACTTCAAGTTTATTTTATAAAATTTCTTATAATGTTAGCATTCTAAAATAACAAACAATTTTATTAAAATAATTAATACATAGAAATTAGCTTTGACCTTGACTTCCCTATAGGAGAACCCTTTCGACCAACTTCAGAGGTGTAACGCGTTTTATCAGGGTTCTGATTGGTCAGCAGATTTTCGATATTTTTTGTCAACAATAGCATCACAGTTTAGACGTTTATTTGTACTATTTTTCAATTTATTTAAAATCTTCGTTTATTGAATAATTGCATTTTATAAAATAATAATAAATTGAAAATAAATTCAATTGTAATAATTAAGGAGTGATAGTTTAAGAAGTGACAGTGATTTTACTGAAGTTGTTAAGGTTATAGTGTTTTGAGTGAAATAATGTTTTGTTTACATTGGCATTCGTTTCTGGCAGGTGAGTAATGATAATAATATTAATAATCTTTTATTTATTTTTATTTTATTTCTAACTTATTTATCTGTTTTTTAGTTCTATTATTTAAATGTTAGTTTTTTTTCTTAAAGTATCATAATTATTTGTGTCATTTAAGGTTTTAAAATTTTTTTTTATTGGAATGCACGTGGTGATTGTCATCGGATTTCTTTTCGGCCAAGTGGAAATGGTGAAACTGATAAGTAATAATAATTTTTAGTTCTGTATTTTGTTTTATTGTATATTTGTAATTCATTAACCTTTTAAGTTTCTGTAAAAAAAAAATATTATACTTTCATGTTTAAGGTTATGTTTTTTGTTATTATTCTTCGGTTAGGTAGAACAGTAGGATAAAATGACAAAATTTGGTTCAAATTGATTTTTAGGCCACAATTTTAAACCAAAATAAAAAAATTCTTCTTTTCTCTAACGCAGAACTAAATTCTAAAGAGATCTGTGCGAGTCGGGTTTTTAATTTTTGTTTTATAAATTTTTAATGTTAATGCAAAAAGTATAAAAAATTATTATTTACAATTTTTGATTTCTTTTCCACAAAAATTTTTTTGCATACTTAATAATGTATGCATTTGATGTTTGGGGGTGTGTTAATAGTAAAAAAGAAGTTTTTGCGCTTAAAAATTGTTATAAACAGTTTATATAAATAATTACACTTTACGAATTTTCTTAAACAGTTTACATTATAAACATTCATTAAGAAGAAAATAACAAGATAGCCGCGGCGCGCGGGTGGATCTCGTTTCCTATATAAGAAACCAGCCAGTTATAGGCCTGTTACGCTTTTAGCTGTTACGCTGTTCGTCCGTTACGGTATAGATAGACAAAGATTGTAGGTATCTTAAGATAGAGAGATAAGAAAGGTAAGTATACTAGGATAGAAGGTAGCTTGAGATACAATATAAAACCCAAGTTCTCAATAATTACGCCGAAATTCAAAAATAGTTTCAAGAATTTAAAAGTTTAAGAGCCTAAATATACTTTTAAAAATTTTAAACTTTACATAGTTATGAAATAAAAACGTAATTGTAAAGTCGAATTAAATCAGACAGCTTTAGGCCTGTTACGCAGTTCGTCCGTTACGGTATAGAGAGACAAAGATTGTAGGTAGCTTAAGATAAGAATAATATAAGAAGATAATATAGAAGAAGATAATATAAGAAAGGTAGGTATACTGGGATAGCAGGTAGCTTGATATACAATACAAGCTTTTTGTAAAATTATTTAACAGTCTATTGCTAAATGAGTAAATTAAAAAACTGATTATTGGATATAAATAAAACTTTCAGTAACATGGAGAAAAAAGAAAAATATTATTAACATCTTTTTTGAACTTGTCATCCTTAGAAATGCAGAAAGTGATTTGACGCTCGTAGCGCGCTCTGGAAGTTCTAGTAATTTCAAGAAATTTAGGTTTTGGTAGTCCAAATCTGCATACGATAAATTTTCTAAATTAAAAAGTAATTTTATTTCCTGCAATGCTCTTTGTTCATGATTATCTTTAAATTCCTCACAAAAATATTTTTTAAACTTCTCCTAAATTTTAAAAGATAAATTAGCATTGTCAGCAATGAGAAAGCATGCAAAAAAGTTTCTTAATTCTCGAGGCATTATAATGCTACACGTTTCTTCAAAAATTTTGAAAACTTAAATATTATTTTCTACTAATTTTCTACTATCTTTAAACGAATCATAAATAATATTTTCAAATTAATAATAATTTTCAGAGGTTGCAGCGATATTCCGTGATTGGCTAATTTTAAGATCCTAGAATAAATTATCAATTTTATTGTATTTCTATTTATGTAAATTCTCGTTCCGGTTTCCTGAGTCTTCGTGGAAGAATATTTTAGATTTCAAGAAATGATTGGGACGCCTTTCATGTATTGAAGAGTGAAAATGTTTATTTGGACTTTAAAAGAATTTTGAAATTTTGAACTTTTCGCCTAATTTATCTCAGTTTATCAATCAACTTTAAAGGTCTCCAAATTACTGGCCCAAGAATATTATTTTGTTGAATTGTTAAAAATTTAATTTGAATCGGATTGATGCGTTCCAACCTTTCTGTATGTCAAATAGTTGTTGTTTTTTTAATATTCTTGGAAGAATTCGACTTCCGTAATTTTATGAGAAGCTCCTATGCCAACAACCCATTGAAATCACCATATGAACATATCGTCAATTAATTTCATTCCAGTTTTTGGATTTAGTCTATTTAATACTTTGTGGTGGAGTTTTGACTATTATTCAGTATTAGAAGACAATGGAGGAGTGTCTAGAGGATTTGTTATTAGTTTTTTACCATCTGGAATTAAAGTAAATTGAAAATTTACATTTGGAAATTTAAAATTTAAACTTTCCATCTGAAGTTTGTGCTATTGGGATATTTAAACTTTCAACCTGAATTTTGCATTATTGAAATAAAACAGCAATGTCGTGCCGCTGAATTAAGTCTGTTGATATTAAAAACATATGAAAAGCGTGGAAACCATGGGAATCAAAATAACAAGAAATCAAGATCCTTCACCTTTTGTCAGCAACCTCCGAAGTGACAACACGTATTGTGAACATAAAATTTAATTTAATTTTGATTTAATTTAATTTAATTTTATTTTATTTATTGTATTGTGCCCTATTAATTGGATTATCTTGGACTTTACTCTTCTAAAAAATTTTTACTTTATTCATTTCCTTTATTGAATTTTATTGTCAATACTGAATTAAATTTATTTTGAATTTTGATTTATCCTTCAATATTTGTGAAACATAATTTATTTTGACCCAAACCCCGAATTAATTGAAATAAATTGTAATGTCATTTTGATTCTTTCCCAATTGAGTTATATAATTTAAAATTCGATTTTGACTCCTTCCCTGCATATATTATTAATTTATAAATTAAATTTTAATTTTGACCATTACCCGATTTATGATAACTTGATTTATTGACCCAAAACGGTATATCGTGACAAAAGGTCAATTCGTTATTTTTTTTTAAATCTTTAATTGCTGTTACTTATTTTCTATGTTATGATAAATCAAATTAATTATTAAAAACATTATTGTAAAACGTTGCATAACAAGATAAAATCTTGTTTAATTAAAATTTTTTTAAATGTCTAGATTACTCTATTGTAATAACTTTATTGTCAATCTAAATGTTATATTAAACTAAAATTTATTTAAAAGTTTGGATTTCTTTTATTTAAATTATTAAATTTGCATAAACAATTATTCTTTAAAATAATTAAATTATTATCCAAAGTACACTTTAGTTTTTTTTTTAATTTTTGGACAGCGACAAAAAATCCTTTAAGAATTCATGGTCCGATTTCTTGATACAAAAGAATATTAATTGTTCGTTTGGACTAATGGATGATTAATCAGGAATAATGGCTCAGGGATAATAAAAATTTGGTTAGAGTGGGATGTGTTATAAAATTTTATTCATAACATTTCCTTGGGGGAATTAGTTACAAATACAGTGAAAGTCAGATCATTTACCTTAAAATCTTCCCAAGAAAACTTTCAGGAAGTTACAGTTGAGGTAATTTTCTAAATTCTAAATTTTCTGCCTAGGAAGCCAAAAGTCATCAAATCATCATGAGGAGTGTTCAAGCTGAGTGTAAAAAAGTCAAATCCATCAATGGCACTGATCAGTGGTCGAAATGAATATTCACTTGGATAGAGTGGTTGGAAATCTGTTTTAAGAGTCAGCGGTAAGTGAAACCCGGAAATGTTTTGTGCTTGAACATAAAACGCTATAATTTCAAGTTGTTCGAATGAAACTCCATATTTAAATGTTTCATTCTTGTCGAATCTTTTTCCGCAACTGCTGAGGGAATCATTCTTACAGGAAATAAGTCCACAAGTTTGAGCGTCTCCTTCTACCACGCCGTCGGATCTGCTTCCATCAAAAATACCAAATCGGTACCTAAAATATGTTAAAAAAAAGCTAAGACGTTAAATAGTTCGATATTTACTACTAGGGGATCTAGACAATTACTACAAAAAAGGCTGCAGTCTGGAATAATTCAGATTCCATATTCGTACTTAAGAGTCGTAAAATGGAAACTCCAATCTCGCTATAAAATTTTGTTTACAGGGATACCTATAATAATTTTCTCCAGAATTGAGCACCGTCATGTTGAAGTTTGCCTTGTAGGTGAAAAAACAAGTGTAATCCTTATTCGTAAGTGCGAAATGTTGATCTTGACCAGGAAAAATAGAACGTGTTGTATATTCACTTAGGTCCTCAGTTCTGAAATTAGTTTGAATTGACAGATCACTTGTAATCGTTGATACTTCATCGTTTGAAAACTCGTATAATATTGTGTCATTGTAAACTTTATTTCTCCGTCCATTTATCACTTTCGGTATTTTTGCAATCAAAACGACATTTTTGTCCGTTTCAGAACGAATTGTACCTAAAATATTGTCTTTTCCGGCAAAAATGCCACTTCCGGATGATCCAGATGAGGGTTTATTGTAACCTGCTGCAAGAACATTAATATCATGAGCATTAGACCAAGCCGCTTGAATTTGTAATTCATCCAGAAAAGGGAGAAATGAAAACCAATGAGTGGAGTAAACAATGTCGGTAATTTGATATCTTCTTAATAGATCTAATGCCGGGGATCCAAATAAAATGTCAAAACAAACGAATTGTCCGAATTTTACTCCGAAATCGGTGTTGAAAGTTGAAAGCTCCGGTTTGGAGGTTCTGTTAGTGCCAGGTTCTCCATATAAATTGTATTTTCGGTATCTGGCAATTATCGTTCCAGAGCGATCAAAAACAATGTTAGTGTTGTAGAAATTCAAGTTGTCGCCTGCACATTGTTTACAGTCTTCTTTTTCTAAATAGTTAACTACTAAATAGGTACGATATTGTTTTGCGGCACAGGACATTATTTTTAAAGCCTGCAATAAAAGAAAAGTTATATTGTATTTTTTTTAGAAGTTTATATTGATGCACGGAAAGAAATTTGTTAGTATTATACCATTGGACGGCCCATAGACTTATGGGCCCCTTATGAAATTAGTTTTTGCCTTACTTAAATTCCTAAATCAGTCTTATAAATTTCTTTTCTTTCCTTACACATTCAGCTTTAGAGTTTGTTAGATGTTAGTGTGTTTTTGAAATTATGCTTATTTCTGTAATTCTTCCTCGAGTGCTTCGAGGACATCTTTAGCTTTAAGTACGTCTTTGGTGAAAGAACTAAATGCTTCATAATTTGTTTCTGACAGAAGGTTGGTTCCAGTGAAGTCGCCTCCTACATTAGTGACTAAAATATTTCAAAGATGCTCGTATTTTTCACATTCTTTAAGAACATGATATGGTGTGTCCCGCACACCACAAGTACAAGTGTCATCCTCAATGATTTTGCAATTCTTTTTATAGCTCTTGAAATTACCGTGACCAGTTACAAACTAAGTCACCCAACGACAGGGTTGAATCCAGTTGGAGCTCATTCTGACTTTTATGTTCGGATGATATTTATAGGTAGTTCGGCCTTTCTTAGACTGATTCCAGTGATCCTGACATTCCTAGATCAGTGAGCTCAGGATCAGTCTTGTCGATTGTCTTTGCTTGTCGGATAATTCTGATTCGCTTAAATTGTCAAAGTTAAAGCTTTCACCTTTTCGTTCAAAGATGAAGTTTTGAGTGCATAGCGCTGAGGGTCAGAGTCATATGATTAGTCAATATAGCTGCGTAGAATGAATCAGTGGTGCCGTCCGACAGAATAAGTCTATGGGCCGTCCAATGGTATAATACTATCAAATTCCTTTCGTGTGGTAGTATTTTTATGAGAAATCAAAAATTTTACTGTTTAGAGAATCTTGCAGACTTCACCTTTGTTACTTTCGTGTTTTTCCTTCCACAAGGAGACACTTTTTTTGATGGACTAGGAATGTATGATGCAGCGGGTGCAATATGTTTTCTAATTTCTTCAATACGAAAATCACTCCCATCGCCGGAAGTTGTTAGTCCAGTCTCTGGAAACACAGCTATGTCCAAGTCCTAGGAAAAGTATGTTTCAAATTTTGTTATGAGGTGAAATTTTCTACAAACCATATAGAAATAAAATATTCTGTATTATTTATCTGTTTCTGGATGATTAAGTGTCATTGTTCGACACTCAAACAAAATTTAAAAGAGTAGAGAATAAAAAGAATACAACTTACGGAATTTATTTCTTTTGTAATTTTAAGCATGGTGACATAGTTTTCCGCGTTTGCGATTGCAACATCTTCTGCACTTTCTCCTGTTGTTATGGGATGATACTCTATAACTGCGCCAGTATAGTGTGCGGATTCAATTAGGTTCCCCTAATGACAATAAGAAATGTTAAAAAAAACCTCCGGGTAACAAATTTCAAGCGAATCCGATCACGTTTTAAAAGTTCATCAGGCATATTGGATCCGACATATTGTATTTTTTAAAACTGAATACCGATTCGTAATCAGTGACCCAAATAACCCGTTAAAAAAGAGTTTTGCAAATATTGATAAAAATTTATATTTTGTCGTACATATTGGATCGTCCAATTTCGCTTGAGACTCGTTACTTGGGGGTTATTGGAGTCGCTGATTTGTAAAAATCAAAATGGCGGATCTAATATGTCAGTTAAATTTTTAAAAAGTTATCGGACTTGCTTGAAATTCGTCACTTGAAGGTTTTTGAGGTCGCTGATTACAAATCTGACGGCAGAATCGTAATCAGAGACCCCAAAAAACCCCAAGTAACAACTTTCAAGTAAAATAGTACGATTTTTGAAAAATGGCTCCGCCATATTGGATCCGCCATTTTGTTTTTTTCAAAACTGACTTCAGATTCGTAATCAGCGACCCAAACAACCTTTAAATACTGAGTTTCGCATAAATTGACAAACATTTATATTTTGTCGGCCATATTGGATCGGCCATTTTGAAGTTTCTCAAATCTCATTTAGTTTATATAAAGTACTCATAAGAAGGTATGTTTTCAGAAAGTCAGAACTATTTTTTTATTTTTTCATATTTATTCAGCAACAATCAGATTTTTTTATGCACCACGACTGCTTTGAAATATTGTACGAGTCCGCCATATTGGATTTTTAAAAAAGGCCACGGTGCAAATAAAAAAAGAGGTTTCAAGCTTTTATTTGACCTTTATTTGGAATTTTTGCGTTGAAACCAAAAATGTACAGGGGGGTTAAATCTGAAAATGAATGCCCTATATTCATTCCCAGATATTTAATAATAATAAATTAAATCTCTATTAATTAGAGAAACAAATAAATATTTCCTATAAAGAACATAATACATTAATTATAAATATATTATTATATTTTTTTATAATTTATTATTAATATTTAGAATTATTATCATTATTACTATTTACTGGCAATATTTTTGAAAACAATATTTTTGAAAATACTAGAAGTTATTATATACACCATTGTAAATTTACTTAAAATATCTTTATGTTGTTATGTATTCTTGAAATTTCTTTAAAGCTTTAAAAATTAATATTTTATTTCTAATTAAATTTTAATATTAATTATAAAAAATTTTAAAAATTATAGCTTAATTAATTATTTATTATTATTATTATTATTATTATTTATTATACGATTTTAATTAAATAATTCATTTTCAATTATTAGATAAAAACTTGTTTATTATAAATGTAATTTTCTACGACATGATATTTAAATATTTAATTCGATATCAAACTTTCATATGAAACTTCTAATAATAAAGAAAATAAAATTGTACATAAATAATATTTAATTAATAAGAATAAAAAAAAGGAAATTAAGTACTAAAAATATTTAAAGATTTATATATATTTTCAAGAATACACATAATAAATAAATAGAAAAAATAAAAAATAGAAAAACGAGCCAGCGTTAGCAAGCGAGAGTTGTTACGCTAGTTATTATAAATATACAATAATTTTTTTAATTTACAAAAATCTTACCTGAATTATATTCTGATGAAAGAATAAATGAATAAAATATAATGTGAAAAATTTTATCCCTAAGGACTTCATTCTAAGAAAGATCAAATTTAAGCCTAGTGAGAATTGTCATTAATTTAATAAATAACAGTAGTTTTTAAATACACGAATCTCTGAAAACAAAGTAGAAAGTTCTTTAATAAGAAAAAAAAATTTAATATTTTTATAAGAAATAAATAATTGTGCACTATTATAAATAAAAATTTAAAACATACCAGAAATGTCAACGAATTTAGTTTCTTATATTTTCTCGCATCCGAATGCTTGCTATAAAAGTTTCTAACTGAGGATTACTTTGAGTTAGCAGTAAAAAATGTCATTTTTCTCTTTTTTCGTATAGTAAGCACACTTTTTATAGATTTCATTTGAAGTAGGCAGAAATAGATAAATTACTTGTTTATTATACGGGCCAAAGGTGTATTCTTATCATTCTAAAGAATACGGGTTTTCCTGAACGAGAGATAGATGTATTAAATTATGAACAACATATTTAAAAACAGCGTTGCCAATTCTTAAAAAATCAGCCTAAAAATCTGGAAAAAACTGGTGATTGACACCGACACTCGAAAAATCTAGATATTTCTGCATTTTTAAAGAATGGGTTTCTAAAAATTTAAGGTTTGTACATACAAAGAAAAAACTGTGAACGTAATTGAAATTTGATGGGTCAAATAACGTGTTTCAATTTTATTAAAATCGTGGCTATTAGATCCGTGAATTTACATAAATTAGAAAAAATTTGTATACATAATGGATACACGTGCAAATACATTTTTTGTTTGTTAGCCTAAATGAAAACAGTACCTAGTTACCCGTATACTGTATTTATAAAAAAAATATATATAATAAATTAATCCAAACAAATTATGCAATAACTAAATGATCTTAAAGTTCTAAACGTTTAAATTAACGAAATTATTATTTTAATATTTTCCAAATTTAAATTAGACCAAAAATAATGTTCTGATCAAAAAATTGATTTGGATATTTTCAAAATTAAACGTATTTTTTTTATTTTGCGTTACAAAAAAAAGGAATACTTTTTTTAAAAATATTCTTTCTTTTTTAAAATGAAAAAATATTACCTTTGGAATCTCCGTAAATATTTGGATCGCGTCGCGCGCTTTTGGAAGTTCTAGTGTGAAATAAATGGGATCATAATTTTAATATAACCGAAATTTTTCTAACTGATATTGAACAAAACCGAAATTGTCAACAAATCGTATTTTTTTTTTCTTTTAGGTTTAGTCTTGCTTTGAAGGATGTCTTGCATTGAGGATTATGTTTTAGCATTTTATGAACGGGAGGTGTCGAAAATAAATAAAACTTAAAATAACTTTTTTAATTAAAATAAATTTTAGAATTAAAGAATGTAAACTCAAAATAATAAAAGGCAAAAATCGCCGAGTTTACATTGGGCTGAACAATATCCTGAATATGATTCCAGACTGTTAGTCTATATTATTATAATTATATTTTTAAATCAATTTAAAGATAATGTGCGAAGTACATTTTTACCTCGTCACAATACATAAATAATTTCGTAAACGTATCGATTTTTTATTTTTTTTAACTATCGTATTTTTTATTTCTTTCAAGACTCAGAAAATTTATTAAATATATTGTTGTGAAGTTAGTTATGAAATTTTAAAGGCAAATTTGTTATTGTTTATTTAAAAGTATATATTTTTCTGAACGTTACATAAAGTTACAAGGGAATAGAAGGGTTGAAAGCTTACAAGGAGAAAGGGTAAAGTGGAGAGATATGGTAATCAGTGGTTAGTTAAGGGTTTTGGAAGTGTGTGGCATTAGGGACGTTTAGAATGCGTCTATAAGACAGGTTTAGGATATTAGGGTAAATAGATACCAAAAAACAATTGCCGGATATTCAATAAAGTTAAAGAACATCAAGAGTTTTTTTCTGTTATCAGATTAGGTAAAGATACAACAAAAAAAAAACTCACCGCACAAATATTGTTTATAAATTCGATTGCAAATGTTGTCCAATGTCATACATAGGAGAAACAAATCGTGAGCTAAGATTACGCGTTGGCAAACATCGAAAAAATACTAATATAAATTCTGTTATTTGTTATCATCGAGTAGAATTGGGGCATGAGTTTGACTGGGAAAATGTTTAGATTTTAGATTATGAAGAAAACTGGAAAAAAGGAGAATTTCGGAAATGATACAAGTAAATTTAAACGACAATAATATAAACAAAAAAGAAGACTTTTTTTAATAAATAAAATTCTTTTCCCTTTACTTAGAAAGATAAACTCATGATCAGCTTTATTTCTGTTTGTATTATTGTTTTCGTCTTCGAGTTCAACGACACTTTTCAAAACTATTGACATCGATGCGTTACCTTTGAAAGTCGCCAAATCTGAGATAATTTCAGTCTTGACGAAGCTGTCGACAAGAAATGGACACTGTCCGCTTAGACTTTATATACTCGAGATATAATATTGTAATAATTTGACAAGTTATAAAAAACTTATGTTTTAATTAATTAGTTAAACAAATTTTAATTTTATTTCTTTATTTCCCCGGTGTGATTTGTGTTGTGCTAATGAAGTGTATCTGTTTAAAAATTTTAGCCTCATGAGGTTTGCAAACCTGAGCCAACGAAACGTGGCTACTTTAAATATAAAAAATGAAATTCTTTTCAATTTTTATTTTTTATTAACCTTCTTAAGATCACATATGTCTCCGTTTGTTTATAAATTTATATTTAAATAATAGTGCAATAAAAATATATAAAAAATTTATTGATGATTAAAAATTTAAAAGGATTTTGAGAAATTAAAGAATTAAATAAAAATACGATAAAGAAGGTTCTAGAAGCTTTTCAATAAAATTAGAATTTTTGGTACAATATTGGAGGCAAAATAAAGAACTGTTATTGGTTAATAATAATAAGTCCAGAAAATAGAAAATGCTAAATATTTACAATTTCTGCGGTATTTAAATACATGGGAAAGTCTTTTTGGGGGACGGAAATATCGTAAGGCAAAAATATTCCACAAAGAAGAATTATTAAAATAAACCGACGCCGAATTATTATTTAAAAATGCTGGGATAAATTAGAAATTGTCTATTTCTGGAGGTAAGGGTATATAAGCATGTGTTTACAAAGGGGAGGGTCTCTTATTCTGATCGTCTTTTGAAGGGTAAGTATGTCTTCATGAAGAATTTTTCGAGCAATATTTCATCACTAATTTGGAGTATATAATATACCATCAAATTGAAGATATCTCTTGACTGAAGGGTGATTGGTAAATTTATTAAATAATTCAAAATTCGATTGCCGGTGGCATTTATACAGATCTCACCGACAAGTAGAAAGTTTGTTAAATAAAATGGCCCTTCGCTCTCCTTGTAATTTGTATAATAAAATAAAGTGTTGCCTTCAATAAGGTTAGCTAAAGTTTGATTTCGTTTGAATAAATCAAAGTAAGTTAAAATAGAATTTTAATAAATTAATCGTCAAGTCCGGAATGAAATAAAGTTTATCATTAAGTGCAAATTTAATTGTTACCTAATAATAAGTTTATTTTTTGCGAAGGCGGGATTGTAATTATTGGGATTGAATGAGCACCTCGGTCCTGGGCAATATCAAAGCGTTTACCAAAATAATCAGCCCTGCTGAGATTTAGGGAGTTCGGAGGTTCATTTAGCAGAAAGACGGGTGATATTCTTTACGTCATTACGGCGATTTAATTACGTCAAGTTCCTTTGAGACTTTTAATTTGCCTACCCACTGGGTAAAAAAACTTCGCTTATTGCTGCTCTTCTTTCTACTTAAGCTAAAGGTCTGTTTAATGCAAATAATCATTAAAAAATGCCAAAAAGGAGAATTAGTAATTTCTTATCTTCGTTGTTATTTATTTAAAATTAAAAATATAAAATGCTCAGCATTTTATACCTTTTTGTTTTAAAACTTTTTTGTCGCTAAAATGCAATGGGGCTGATTTTTGAAAAACTTTTTAAAAAAATCCCGGGTTCCGGTAGCTTACAGTGGAAAAATCATATCTCAAATCTTAATTTTGAAATCTGGGATTTTAGAGCACTCATTACTTGAAAATAACATATTCTTACAGTTTATCAAACTACATAACAAAAAATAAAACAATCTTTAAACCCATAAACAATTTTAATAACCACTGAAAGAGATATAAATACAAATTCAAAAGCATAAAGTACACGGAAGATCTCTTATCCCCAATATTCGAGAGTAAAATTAATTTTAACTTTAAATTAATACTCAAGCAATACCTGGTTGGCTTTTTGTTACGTGGCCAAGATGGGCTTGAATCGCGATAGAGGAAAGCAGGGGCTGGAGAAGTTGAAGATTTTCTTGCTTTTGTCTACTTTAAATGAGCACTTTACCATATATTTCCACCCAGTTTAATCATTTTACTTAATTTCAGTTTTTTCACTTTGAATTAACTCTTAAAATAGTATGCTGGAATTCATCGATAATTGGAAAATATAGAAAATTGACGTTTTTATAAAATGTTTCCTTCTAAAGTTTCTATTTACACTTTGGACACAATAGAGTGGACACTTCGGGGAGGGCAACTAAAAACACGACTGCCTTTGAACTGTGATAAATCCGCGAAAAATAATGCTAGAAAAATTTCCAAAACTGATTTGGAAAGCTTAAAAAACTTCTAAAAAGATGATTGATATCGGAAATAAATAGCTTAAATAGTTTTTTAATTATCATGAGAGAAATATTCAGTAAGTTTCCAATTTTTGAAAATTTCTAACTTCAAATTCAACTCTTTTCCTAAGCCAGGGAAGTTAAAGGAAAAATTTGAAACTTGACACGCATAATTATTGTCTTTTTACCTTTAATTTGAGCTTTATAATCTTAAAAAATTTTAACTAGTTTTTGAATTAGGAACTAAAACGTTTTAGTTTATAACTCAAAAACTAGATAACATTTTTTAAATTTAATAAGTTCAAATTAAAGAGAAGAAGTCAATGATTATGCGTGTATAGATTCAAATTTTTCCTTTAACTTTTCTGGCTTAGGGAAAAAATTGAATTTTAAGTTAGAAATTTTCAAACATTTAAAAATTACTTAATATTTCTCTCGTGATAATTAAAAAACTATTTATTGCAACTTTTTACTGACTTAAAGATATATATTTAAACAAGAATTTCTGAAATTTTCAAAGGAAAATATTCTTAACTCCGTCATTGTGACGTCATTTCCGGTGACCCCTCAGAAAAAAGGTCCTTCCGCGTTGACAGTAGAACTCATGACAGGATCATCTGAAGTGAAAAAAAATTCATGTTTTAGTAAAGACCATAAACTAGAACTTGGACGAAGTAAAAGAACAAACATTGAAAATTGGATTTTTGGCAGACTATTTAACATAAGATACAATTTTTGCTCAAATTTGCTCAACATTTTTTTTTTAATAGTTGCGATTGAACAAAAAAAAAATCTTTCGTCCAAGTCCTTGTATCTCGAAGACCTGTGTAAAATTTCATCAAGATCGGTTGAGTAGTTATCGAAAACTTTTGACAACCGACTTTGAAAACACAGTTTCGAGAAAAACGCATAAGTTTTGAGTGACAATAACACTGGAAAAAAAAATTTTGTTAACTGACATTGAATCGTCGATTCCTGGGACAGAAAGTAAAGAACCTGCAGCAGCTGCACATCTCCGAAACTTTTATTCGGATCGAATTGAAAATTTAGGATAATATTCTCAAGATGTAGAAATTAATAAAACAATAGAAAAAATTTGATTTTTTAAAGCTGTGAAACCCATGTAACCTCTTAATTGTGGCCGGTAGTGTATACATTTTTTTTTTTAATTACAATTTATAATGTAATGCATAAAAATGAAAAGTTGAATGTGCAATTAATATAAAGAGAAAATAAGAAGGGGATTTGAGTTTGATAGTTGAATCGTGAAAGATTGAGCGCGAAGGAGAGATGCTGGTAAAGGAAAAGACCATCGCCATCGGTCAATTAATCAAGATAATGAGAGCCAAGTTGAACCGAGAAGCAAAGGGAGTGTATGGAGTATAATAAAGATGGAAGGGGGTTACCGCCTGTACGAGACATCCAACACCTCACCCAAGCCATACGGACAATACTGAAGATACGCGACTTGGTGATGAACTTGGCGAGCGAGCTTTCGGATAAGCAGGCTAACTTGAACGGGTCATGATTAATTAATTAGTCCGAGCTAGTTAGGACTTAGGGAGACGGCGCTTCTACTAGGTAATTTCTCCTGCTTCCTAGATCGATGATCTGAAAACAGTGAGAAATAGATTTTCAAATACGTTAATTTATTAGATGCAGAGTTAGAAGAAAGTTACAAATTGTACAGCGAGATTGTCTTTGGTCGCAAATTAAACATTCTTTTTGGCCATTTATAATTACCATTTAGAAACTAATGACCAATGCTGAGAAAAGTAAAAAAGCGAAGAATATTATTCTAAAATATTAACTTTACTCTCAGACTCTGCAACATATAAAATAATAAAATTAAATCCGCTTAAAAAATTACAGGACAATACGGCTAAAATTTTACTTCATCTTAATGAGAACGACAATCTTGATAAAAAATACCGTCATAATGATCTTACTCTGACTGACACGAATTTAGCTAAGGCATATGGCTTAACAAAAGTTCATAAAATCAACTTACCTCTACGACTGATTATATCTCTTGTAAATAGTCCTACATATATTTTATCAAAAGTTTTATATAAATAACTAAAAAATTGTATCCCAGTACCGAAGTCACATATCAATAATAGCTTTGAACTTAAAAAAAAAAAAATTTCATGAAATTGTAGAATACACTAGATTTTTTTTTGGTTATACCTACTTCTCCTTTAACAACAAATTTTATCAAGAAATTAATGGAACTTTGATCGGCTCCCAGATTTCACCTCTTTTTGCTAATATGGTAATAGAAGATTTAGAATTTGATTGTCTTAGACAATTAAAGGAGAAGTATCGCTATATTCCACGTTTTTATTTTAGATACGTAGATGATACATTTATTTGTATAAAGGAAGACTTTGTTGACATTCTGTTTAACCTTTTTAGTTATTATGACAAAAATTTACAATTCACTTTTGAAATTGAAAATAACGATAGAATCAACTTTTTTAGACTTAACATTAATTAAAGAAGATCTAAAGATTATTATTGATTGGTACAAAAGACCAACATTGTCTGGTAGTTTAATAAATTATTTTTCTAAATACATGATCCAACAAAAGAAGAACAATGTGTTCAATTTAGTCGATCGTGTAATATCTATATCTCATAAAATATACCATCTTAATAATTTTAAATTAACGACTAACATTTTAATAAATAATGATTACCCGTTTGATTTTATTCAGAAATGGATAAATGGATATATTAGTCACTGGCTGGAAGAATGAACATTCTGACGTTGATAAAATTTTATGACAAAGTAATTATAGTTTGATATTTTTTTATTTATGTATTTATTAAGTCCAATAGTTTTACAACCAATAAAAGGACTACAAAATTTTACAATTGGTATAAGTATAAGATGCGCATATTAAGAGTAGTTACATGTAGTGATTAGTTTTCAATAATAGTAACAGCTTAAAACTTATTCAACCTTAACTACAAAAATTTAACAAATTCTTTGGGAGATACGCTGAATAAGTCAAAACAAGTTCCAGGGCTAGATACTATCCTGCCATACTGGTTACAAACTCTATATAATGTTGAATTATTAATATATTTACTTTTGATCTTAGGAATATAAAACTTTAAAGCGTTGTTTCTAGAACCATATTGGGGTACGCAAAAGTCCAATGAGTTAAATAAAAATTCAGAATTTATTAATCCCCTAACAAGTTTATGTAAAAATACCATACCAGAAACCTTGCGCATGTCTTCCAATGTTAACACATTGAATTTAGTGCAAAGTAACCCACAAACACAACCCCTTTCAGGATAAACACCATATTTTTTAAATGCTAAAAATTTTTTATTTTTTTTTGACATTTTCCAAGAGTTTTTTGTATTTTTGTTGATATGAAGACCATATGATATCACCAAATCTAAGTTTAGACAAAAGAAAAGCATGAAAGAGTGATTGGAGTGTATTAACATTTCTAAAATATTTTCAAATTCTAAATAGAAAACCAGATATTCTGTTAATATCATTTATTAAGTATGCAATATGTGGAACAAATGACAGTTTATCATCAATTAATATCCCGAGGTCTCTGACCACTGCAGTTCTCTCCACAAACACACCGTTAATAGAATACGAATCAATTTTTTTTTTCCTGATAATTGATAAGACGATACTTTTTTGTACATTTATAAGCATTCTATTTATTTTACACCATTCAGCATATTTATCCAAATTATTTTGAAGCTTAATACAATCAGACAATGACGAAATTGGAAGATATAACTTATTATCATCAGCAAACAATTCATAAAGAGAATCTAGATAATTCCCACTGTCATTTATAAATATCAAAAACAATAACGGTCCAAGATTAGAATCTTGGGGTATGCCAGATGTTGACGGGAATGCTTCAGATTGAACACCAGAGTATTCTACAACATTTAACCTGTTATTTAAATAAGATCTTATAAGATTAAATAGTTTATTATTTGCACAAAGGTTTTTTTTAAGATAATAGAATATCATGATTAACTAGATCAAAAGCTTTTGCTAGATCAATATAAATCACATCCACCTGTCTATGAGTAAGAAGAAAATTGGAGATTGTGTGAATGAATGTAGCAAGATTTGTATTCTATGACCGTTTTTGTCAAAAGACATTTCTGAATTATACTTTTTTTTACCACACAAATAACATGATAGCATTACACAAATGAAAAGTCGTCGACATTGAATGCCGTCTGACAAAAATCCAAGATGAGTTTGCTCTTGAAATATTCTCAATGGTACGGAGGGTACCATTTTGTTTGTATATCTCCATATCGAATTTTCCATTTGTTTCTTGATTGTCAGTTGCAAATGAGTCTCAAATGAGAGATGGAAATCTCTGGACTGAACAGTCGTTTTCAGTAGACATTTGTGTTGAAAGTTTAAAGCAGTTTGAGTGGAAGTCGAGTGCATGCGTGCGGTCATCAAGAACAACATCAAGTATAGACCGGATAAACACAGTGGACAGTGCTGACCGTTATCATCAACCCTATTGCTGACGAACGAGAGATGGCTTCTGGTCAATCCTATCTTTCGATCCTATCCTTGGGCAAATATCCTGCTGAATGAACACCGAGGATATTAACTTTCTCCATCTCGTGTATCTTCACCACTCGAATTCGAGATCCCGGAACGTTTACACGAGATATGGACGAGTACTCGCTGGTACTTAGTTTCTACGAGGGGGTGAGCCGGATATAAGGGTAGGAGAAAAATGAAACCGCCTTCAATGAGGCACGCAATGAACGAGAACAATATTTTATAAAGAGTCTTCAGGATTGTTCGCTATACTCCTGTTTTCACTGCTTCTGTTATTTTGGTTTTTGCACTAATGGAAACCTCGAACTTTACCATTAAGGGGTTACATGGGTTTCACAGCTTTAAGAAATCGATTTTTTTATTGTGTTATTAATTTCTACAAAATCTCGAGAATATTATCCTAAATTGTCAAGTAGATTCGAATAAAAAAAATTTTTTTTTCTAGTTTTATTGTTACTCAAAACTTGTATGTTTTTCTCGAAATTGTGTTTTCAAAGTCGGTTGTCAAAAGTTCTCAAAAACTACTTAACCGATCTTGATGAAATTTTACGCAGGTCTTCAAGATACAATTCACAAGGACTTGGACGAAGGATTTTCTTTTGTTCAATCGCAACTATTTAAAAGAAAAAAAATTAGCTAAATTTGCATTTTTTTGTAAAAAGGTCTGCCAAAAATCCAATTTTTCTTTTTTTTCTTTTCCTTCGTGCAAGTTCTAATTTAGAGTCTTTACTAAAACACGAATTTTTTTTTCACTTCAGATGATCCTGTCATGAGTTCTACTGTCAATGCAGATGCACTTTTTTCCGAGGGGTCACCTGAAATGACGTCACAATGACGGAGTTATGAATATTATTATTTGAAAATTTCAGAAATTCTTGTTTAAATATATATCTTTAAGACGGTAAAAAGTTTGAATAAAATATTTTATTTTTTATATGAAAAAAAAGTTGTTAAAAATGTTCCTTTTTCCCCAGAATAAACCCATGTAACCTCTTAAACATTATTATTAAATGTTCGTAAACAAAAACATAACTGTTGGCAGTGCAACGATGATTTTTAAATGAACATTAGCTCAGTTAATTTGGAAAGAACTCTGTAGAATCTTAAAGCTGAAAATCCAACTTAGGTATAGAAAACAATAAATAAAGGTTCTAGGGTTAGTTAGTCTTTGCTCGGCTTCAGACGCGTATGGAAGCAAAATAAAGTTCTTAAAATCATATTCTTTGATTTTGTACAAATATTCTTTATCTTACCAAATTTTATGTTAAATAAATAAGTTTTATTGTGTTACGTTGATGACATAATTCTTTGAATACACAAAAATTTTGTTAATTTGGATAGTTAATGTTTTTAATTCTTACCATAAAAAGTTACAATATACACATGAAGTTGAAATTGATAAAAACATTAATTTTCTGGACCCAACACTTATAAGAAAAAACAACAATCTTATCACTGACTAGTATCAGAAACCCACAGCTTCAGGTAGACTTCTTAACTATCAGTCTAATCACTCTACCAACAAAAACATAACATTGTTTTCAATTTTGTGGACAGAACTATCTCCCTTTCACACAAAAGTTTTCACAATAAAAATATAGAACGTACTAAGAGTCTATATACTCACTAATAATAACTATCCTATTAACTTTGTCAACGAGTGTAATTTCATTATTTTTTGAAATCAAAAACAAAAAATAACAATGTTGAATTGTCTAAATTAAAAAAACTTTGTATACAAAATGTCAACAAATTGTCATTCTATATTATAATTTGCCAGTGTCCCTTTAGCTGAAAATTTTCGTTTCAAAATGGGCGGAGATTTGGCATTGTTCTCCTATTGTTCTCCTTTTGTCTGCATTGCAATGAGTCTATTGTTCTCCTTTTGTCCAAATAAAAATGAGCTCATTATTAGCCTTTTATCGAAATTACAATAACCTTATTATTAGCCTATTGTCAAAATTACCATGAGGTGATTATTAACCTTTTCTCTACCTTTAAGGAGTAAGGGTATTCTGGGCGTTTACTTGAAATTACCAAATGATTCGATTGGTATTTTCTGTGAGTAAGGTTTGCCTCTTTTTGAAAAATGATGTTGATGAGAGGGGATAGGTTTGTTTTGTAAGGCCGAGTGAAAGGATCGTCCTGAATCTAAAAACGCGAAGAGGATCTGAGGTGAATTTTTGACAGGTAGGTAATTTTACTTGCCTATAAATATAAATTAAAAAGTTTATTTACACTTACAAACAGATTTAGATTACTTTTCAAATTTTAAATCAAACAGATTTAGATTACTTTTCAAATTTTGAATTAGATTTGGTTAAACTTGAGTTTAGTAGCCGCTTACCGAGATAATATAGAAAGATTCCATACCAAAAAGATCAAAGTTGCAAGTCAAGCTTTTGATTTTGATCAAAGTTGGTCAATTTGTAGTATTTAGGGGTAGTAATAACTTAGTCAAGCATTTTTGAAAAAATTTTAAAATTTTAGGAATTACGTCACTTTGAATTATTTAACTCCAGAACCTGTAAGGCATAAAAAAGCGTTGACAAATGGAACAAATGTGGAGTGGTTTATAAAATTACTTGCAAAAAACTTTTTCGGAAATTTGGAGTGCCGAATGTGAGATCTCGAATGACGGAATGCGAAAGATGGAATACCGAATTCGAAATATGAAATCTGGAATGTGAAACCCGGAATGCGGAATACAGAATTTGGAATCTGAACTGCGGGATAAAATACACAATCGACAATTTTGCGAAAAACAATTTCTAATATTAAAAACCATAACCTTAAATGCCATCAATAATAAATGAGTGTTTAAAAACGAATGAGTTATTGTATTGTTAATTATTTGTTCAAATATGTACATTCTTGGAGCGGAAGGGAATGGTTAGAGTTGCAGGTTATAGAACTCACGTAAGATAGTCCAAACATTAAATACAAACAGGAGAAGCTGGAGACCGAGGGCTCCAAACTGGGAGGTTAGGTTACGTCAGGTTACTCTGCGAAGCCATGGCACGTCACACATTAACATAATGCTAATTATCTTACCAGCTCATTAGCGCCGGTAAACTGTCCGAGGAAACTCGGCCGACCGAGATAAGATGCGGGGATTCTTAGTGTGCATGTTTCCAAGTGACTAATACACTTTCCTTGTGTTGAATTGTGTATGTGTGTGGTGTGCCTGTTGCCCGAAACCGTCATGCAAAGATTAAGGCTCTGGCTAAGTCTCGGCTAATATGATGTGGGTCCCTTCGTACCTTGCTAGTGTACGAGCCTCAGGAAATTCGTAAACTTTGCCCAACTTATGCTCAAGTCTTGAATTCAGGAAGTACAAGATATGTATGTGCAGGATGTTTACCCCATTGTGGAGAAGCAGAAAATAATGACAGAAATCTGTGGGTAATGTTGGCTTCTAATTTATCAATCTCCTTACTAAATATTATTTTAATACAATCATTGCAAAAAGCCACAAACTTTATGAAGCTAATAATCCTATATAAGAAATTAGTTAGCTATTTTTTGTATACCCAGGTAACGCGAAAGAGACAAATGCATTAGGTAGCTTAAAGATTGAGAGAGATAGTTTTCTATTTCTGTAGACTCTTGATAACAAGAAAGAGACAGATGCATTAAATTGCTTAAAGATTAAGAGAGACAAAGTAGTGACTGTTAGGGCGAGAGATAGTAGTAATGGCTGGCAGTGCGAGAGAGACAAAATTTTACGGAATACATTGGTGAGTATATTGAGTAATTTGTCACTAAACTTGGTACAATTACCTAAAATGTCATAAGGAAGTTCTCTCTGGTCTAAGTTTGTTTAAATTTTGGAAAATTTTAGAAAATAGCAATTTTTTCAAAAATTAATTTTGAGCCCAAATTTAAAAAACTTGGGTCAGAGAGATTTGGTTAGTAATATTTTAAATAATTCTACCAAGCTTCGTGACAAAATATTGAATATTTTAAGAGAAAAGTAACGGACAAAGTATGAATACAGGTGATGTCATGCTCCATCACATGCCCTTGAAAAAATTACTAGATGTTAAAAAACATCTAGAAATCTATCAAAATTACCATAAAATAAAAAAACGTGAGGATTAAATGAGTAATTTAAAAATGAAAGAAAATAACAAGGAAATAGAAGAAAGAAAAAAAAGACATAAAAATTACTAGAAATTGACAAAGTAACTTAAAATTGTAAAATGCAAGTATAAAAACTTCATAAAATTAAGTAAAAAAAATATAATTTGGGATAAAAAGGAATTATAAAATGGAGTGTAAGTGTTAAAAATTGGGTAAAAATTTTTAAAAATTTAAAACGTAATTTTTTTTTAAATTGCTAGTACTTTAAAACTTAACTATTAAATTGAATAAAAATCAAAATGTGATAAAATTACTAAAAAATTAAAAAAGAACTAGAAAGAGAAAGAGAAGAAAATAGCAATTAATGAAAAAACTTGATTTCCAAACTAATCACTAAAAAAAATATTTAAAAGTCACTGGTAGGAGAATAAATAACTCGGGAAAAATACAATAGGATTAAAAACAATTGAATAGAATTTAAAGATAACCATTTTGAAAATAAGGAAAAAATAATTGGATAATATACTACAGGTAAATATGTGCATATTAAAAAGTATATAACTAGAAAGTGAATAATATGATTAGAGTGTGACAAATAACTAAACGGTAGAATTACAATTTAGAAGATGTAATAAAACAGTTACTAAAAAAGAAATAAAGAATAATGAAAACTTATTAGAAAGTAATATTCTTTCTGTAATTTGAAAAATCTTGGGAGTGAAAAAATACTTAAGAGATTTACGAGATATAACTGAAATTGTATAAAAATTGCCTGAAAATTACAATAAAATACCAATACTGGGATTTAAAAAAAATATATAAGATATAAAAAAGTATTCAAATGATAAAAAGGAATAATAGAAAAGTTAGAGAAATAGGAATAGAATTTGAAAATCTAAATTTTAGAATTAAAAACTGGATCTTTAAAATCTCTAAAAAGCGGAAAACATCTGCAAAATAAAGAAAAGTAGTTAGAAAATAAGGACAAAATACGAGAAAGTAAATTTTTCTTACAAGTTAGGAAAAAAAAACAAAAAAATCAAATAGGGTTTTAGAAGAAAGCTTAGCAGTGAAAAATAACTTTAAAGCGAAAAGATAATCAATGTAAAGAAGTAACTAAATTATGAAAATAATACTAGAAAGTTAAAAAACATGGAAATGAAAGAAATACACATTGAAGAACAGTTACTAGAAAATATGAAAATAACTCGAAAGTAACAAATTAATTAAAAGGTAATAAAATAACAGGAATTTATAAAAAGTAAGTAGAAAATAGCAAATTAACTAGATCAAAGAATTTATTATAAATATTGATGCAAAATAATTAGAGTTGATAAAAAAAAAACAATTTGGGAGTAAAAACATCAGGGTATTGGAAAAGATAGTAAACCAAAAAGAAATACAAGAAAGTTGAAAATATTTGGAAATTTTAAAAAGGTAACTAAAAAAATACTACTAGACGTTCAATAAAAAAATACTGTGTAGTAAAAAAGTAATTAAAAATTTTAAATGTATCTAAGAGTAAAAAGATAACTGTAAAGAAAGTTTTAAAACAACATTAAAATGACAGAAATATCTAAAAATAAAATGAAAAGTTACTAGAATGAATAAGAAAACTATAAATTATAAAAAAGAACTTGTTAAGGCGAAAAAAATATCTTAAGCTTTACAGAAATACCTGAAAAATAAAAATAATTAATATGTAGCAAAATATAACTAGAAGATGCTAGTACGAAAATACAGAAAAAACAATTTAAAAACAGAAAAAAATTTTGAAAATAAAAAATATCTAGATATTTAAAAAATGACTAGAGTTATATGAACCTACTAAAAGTGAAGAAAAATAACTAAAAATGGAAAAATTACTATCAGAAAGTGTGAAAATTAATAGCATTTTAAAGAGAACTCGAAATCGCGTAAAATTAATTAAAGTAAATTTCCAATAAAAACAATTTTCAATTAATAAAATCATTATATTGAAAATTTTTCAATTTTTTGCATTGTTGTTTGATATCTGGACTGTCGTAAGCACTATATGTTTTTACTTAATTATTTTTCAGAAATCAAAAAAACATTATCCAAAAAAAAATAAAAACTGTCATTAATATTAATACTTGTGGTTTTTAAACTATTACAAAACTTTACCCCTTAGAATAATTGAAAAAGCTTTCTGGAATCAGTTTTATATTATAATTATAAAAATTCTCCTTTTCTTGTAAATCTACGTTTTAGTAAAATTTCAGAGTTTATTGCTATCTATAATAACTTACAACAATGTCAGTAATTATGAAACGCAATTTATCTTTAAAAAATGGCGGCGAAGCATTGGAATTAATAACTTAACCTTAAAATATTTTCCTGGTAATTTGCTTATACAATAAGCTTAGTATTTATCATTTCTTACATTTTCACCTATTTTTATTTGCGAAATCGTCGTTGGTTCAATTGTGTGGAAATTGTTATGATATTGTTCTTATCAAGAACGTAATAAAGAATGAAAATAAAAAAGAGAAGTACAAGAATAAAAAAAGTAAAACAATATGAGAAATATAAGAATATAAAAAGTAAATGTGATATAAATAGTAAAAATAATAATGATTCTTACTAAATACTGTTTTTCTTTGGTATTTGAATTTATTTGGTTTCGTTGTTCCCTTATAATTTAAATTTGTAGTGGTTGAAAGTCCCGACAAGTATGATTTATAAGTTATCGCTTGACAAAATTTAATAAATCAAATATCGTACTTTGACCAAAGCTTTACATCAATACCCAATGTCCCAACCTGAGTACTTTGGATTCGTTTGACTTTGTCTATTTTTCAAATTATAATAAAGATTGTTACATAAATTATACAACAGTAATTATACAAATTTTTAACAATCGTCATTGTAATAAATAAAAAAATAATTACTCTAAGAGTTACAATATAAAGTAAACAAAACAAAATTTCCGCTGTACAATGTCAAAGAGATACGCACCTTATAACATTTTTCTCGAGTGGCTATTAGTATGCTAGTATTTTAATTGACAACAAATTATTCTAAAGAATCTCTAGTCTTTTAAAAAAAAAATGCTCAAGATATCTTTAATAAAAGTCAGGTGTAAGCATGAAAAGAGTAACGAGCGATCGAACGAGAGACAGAGGTATTGAACGTCAATACGAGCGACCCACCCAATTACACTGCAGTTCAAACACATGCAAATCCGGAGAATAAGCTTTATTTGTTGTGCAAATTAGCCGCATATTGGCGCACCGAACGTACAGGTTTTGTTGATACGTAGCGTTGCGCGACCGTGGAGTACCGCGGGGGTCAATTGCTTATTTTGAGTCGACGCGATTCACCGACTCCGCAAATATCAGCCGCGGGCAATCCCCAATCTCGAGTATAATGCGTGTACAAATATGCATGAATGTGTGCGTATAATAAAGGGCGTGAAATTAAATGCCCACTTTCAGCAAAGGCCCAGCGTAAACGAGAGCAATCGAAGCCAATAAGAAAAAAATTATTCCTCCTTAAAATAATGAGACGAATGTGCAGATCCAGCTCTATGACGGACGAGGAGGGTCTCGAGGGCTCGATCTATCCTGGGGGAAAAGGGAACGAAAACCGGGACGAGAACGAGGAAGTTCTCGATAACCCCTGACCTCCGGCTATCCTTCATGAGCATCCAACTCGACATCCCGAGGGATCTTTTCACTTGAGATATATACCCGAATCGTTTTTTCGGTTAACTATTCCGATAGAGAAATAGTATGGTAAAAAACTAGCTTTGATGTTTAGTAATTGAAACTGTTTATTGTACTTTAGTTTTAAAAAAATATGAAAAGCTGGCGATAGTGTCTTCAGTCGACTCATTTAATTCGTGTTATCAATTAGCACGCAGAATACAATAAACGTGATTGTAATAATGACAAAAGATCTTCGTCTTTCGTTGCCCACTCTCATAAGAATGATCACCTTTTTGATTTTAATGATGCAAAGATAGTTTGTAGTGAGACTAATATCAGAAAAAGAGTTTTTAAAGAAACGTATTATATTCTTAAATTTAAAAATTCTGTTAACACTAGAACTGATATAAATAATTTAAGTCGTCTATACTTCAATCTGATATCAAAAACCGATCCTTAAATTCAATTATATTTTATTTAATTTTTATATGATTACGTAACCGAACGTAACCACACATTAATAACGTATTCAAATCTCATTGGGTTGTGAGTAGTGCCTTAACTTATATCTAAATAGACATCTTGCGTTTATACTTCGTGATTGTATATTGACTTTTTGGAGGAAGCATGTTTTAGAAGTGTGATCACACAAACATTATATTTTTATAAATCAAACACATTGCTTTCCTCTGAAATAATGTGCAATATTGGCATAAAATTTAAAATATTATTAAAGACCAAAGACTTATCGAGGTATATAGTTTCGACGTATTTTTTGTAAATAATATAGGTATGACATATTTTTAGGTTATCTCTACAAGACTGATATTAAATCGTTGTTTTCATCTTTTTATATTCTTTGTCAATTTTATTGTTTTTAGATGCGTATTGACTGTAAAAAAATAAATGTTTAATTACTGAAGAGGTCCTTCTTGGAAGGACGAAAGCTTTTTACAAGAAGTTTTTGAAATAAATTATATGACTAGAAACAAACACTTATTACTACATCCAAAGAACTATATATTTATTCTAGTCAACACACCTGATCATCTTTATGAAAATATAAGAAATAATCATAATTTTATTTTCATAAGTATCAACAAAAACAAATAAATAAATCCTTAGCGACAAGTTATTTTAATGAGAAATAACTAAACAGAAAATAGACAAATCCAATAGACTAATGAAATTGACCAATTACTCTGTTATTTGAAACAAAACATAAACTAACAAGCCACGACTAACCAATTTTCCGGAGAGTGGGGGATAAGGAGCATCAACAAACGACGTTTTTAAATTGAATCACAACAGAACATATTTATTAGATCTAACCAATCTCAAAAGGTTTCCAAAGTTTTAAAATAGCTGGCCGCATGAAACGGACATTTTACAATGAGTATGTCCACTGAACACTGACTCTAAATTTACAAAATAGTCGGAGAACCGATTCCATCAAATAAGAAAATAAAAACTAATTTTGGAGCTTACCTGGGAGGACACAATGACCGCGAATGAGGCCCCGTCGGCAATAATGAATCTTTATAAAGTTTTTTAAAATCTTCTTAAATAATACACGACCAAAATGTCGAACAGACTAGGTCAGAATAACGACAGCTAGAACGCGTCGTTGTCAAGTCAATGGGCGGCGACACAAGCGCCGCGGTGCCGCTCTTACGAAACACATTATAAAGTTTGCGCAGTAGCTTTACCTGTGGATGGACAGATCGAGCGGCAATCGACCGAGGAACGTCGATCAGGTACAGTGGTAGGGGCGCTAACGTTTGGCGACAAATTCAAAATGGCTACCACCAGTGTTGTGAAAGTTAAGTTTTGTTAATGAAATCTATATTACTTTTTTAATTAAGAAATATTAAGAATTATAAGACATATCACACCAGCAAAATGTATTTTATATTTCAATTATTTTTTTTTAAACTTATAATAAATCTGAAATATATTTTAAGCTATAAGTACACACCTCTAGTGCAAATTTTAAGTTAACATCTAATATATTGAATTAACTAAACCAGATTCTGCCATAGGATATTAAGCACCATTTTATAACTTAATAAATACTATTAATTCAGTTTTTCAAATGACTGGACTTTCCATAATTATTAATCATGTAAAAAGCACCGGTTGTTACGATCAGAGATTTTCGGCTCCACTTGTAAAATCTTGGTAGCATTCGGATGTTTTCGGTTCCCCTCGGAATTTTTTGGTACTGCTACGAAATCCCCGTTTGGATCAGAAACATTCGGATTCTATCAACCAGAACCAGAGATGCAGAGCTATTGGCAATGGATAACGGACGGACGGGCAGACACTAAAGTCTCGTTATAAAAAAAACCACCCAACAATTCAATCTTTTGAATCCCGTAACATAATAAAGGTGACAAGTTAGTTTTAGCCGCGAAAAGGGACTAGTGGATGCAATTTGGAAATTTTTCAATTCCGAGGGTGGATATACTTTCATGAAGGTATTACCGTCGCAAGAATAAACGCGTATACGAGTCAACCTTCCCCCTTTCCCGCGAGCAAACAGCTAACATATGAACGAATAGTGACTGCGCACTTTTGCACCGTTGGTTGATTCAAATTCAACGCGGCACGGATGAAATCGATGTGTGGATTTAAAAAAAATACAGAGGGCGGCGCGGGAGCGAGGCAACAATGGAGTGCAAGTCATTGGATAAACGACCGAGAATCGTTAAAATGATTCGAGGTCCCGCAGCTATTTTGATTTTGTCAAGGAAGAGGAAGAGTTTGCCACAAAGGGTGCTTAAGAAGATTTTCAAACAGGGGGTGCGGATTTGCGATGTAGACTTTAGTCAGAGATAAGATCTACATATATTTTATATTAGTTCTACAGGGTAAGCGTATTTCGAAAATTATAATAAAATATGTCTAGTTCGCTATGAATTGAAATGTAATTTTGTTTTATATTTTTTCAACATCCTGAGATAAAAATATTTTGTCACAAGAAGTGTTGGGATTAAATAGATATTAGGAATTTTAGATATGGTGCTAATTTTAAGAAAAAGGCGGCTGGAAATTTCTGTGGAAACACAAGAGAATCCTTTTAAGGCTCTGGAAAAAATCTGACGAAGCTCTGCGAAATCCCTAAGGAGGTTTTGAGGAACCCAGGAGAGGTTCTGCAAAACCTGTAAAATTTGTAATCTTGAGGTTTGGTTCTCCTCAATTGCATATTTATTAATAAACCGTCCTGATACAATTTAGATATTCAAAATTCTAGATTAATTTCAGTTAACCTAATTAAATCATCTTTCAATTAAAATACGTTTGCTAAAAGGAAACAAACCAGCAGCAGTATTTGTCCTGAAAAAATAAACTTCCCGTATAAATGTTCATGCATGTGTGCTGGTGTATGCTTAATAAGTTCATAATTGAAATGATGAAATTTATCATCTGCAAACAATTGAACTCGTTAATAAAAGAGAAGAAGTGTTGAAATAGAGTTGAAATGCAGCTAAATTTGATGGGAGAGGTCGATGAAACACGAGAAGCTTATTTACGCAGGTAAATAACCACACAGTATGTACATGTGTACATGCTCAGCGAGACGGGAGCGAGTAAAATAATCCCGCTTTATATGCATACGCGATTTGACGCGTAAAGCCATGATTTTTCCGCGGGGGTTGCTTTTCCCTATGTATACATATGTGAGGAAAACATGTAGGTGAGGGTGAGTACTTTACGGTTATTACGCCGTGGCGAGGGGCGAAACTCCGGGACATAGTAAGGTTCCTATTCCTATGTCAAGGGTGAATCTCCTCTCGTTTAGGCGTTTCTCTTTAAGATTCTCCTGGCATTCTACAAAAATTGACGTCTTAAATAACCTTTTCATTCCCTTATAAAATTGCCTGATTCTAGTTTGACTTTATCTTTGTGGATTAATTTATTTTCCATCTGCTAAGTTATAATAAGATACTTGAAACAGTTTTTTCCAGTAGTGTAATTATACTTTTAAAAAATTTATATTTTCTGTGAAATTGTTGTGTCATGTATTTTTGTAGAGGGTATCCTGTTCTTCGTCCTAACGGGATTGGTGGACAAAAAAAAATACAATTGAAAAACTGGTAAGGATTGTGTTTGGGTGAAAAGTGCCTTGCACAATGTTTTTAATTTTTTTTAAATTGTAGGGTGGTGTTACAAATGTTTGATGATATTTTACATAAATTAACAGGATCTTTATAACTTCATAACTAAATGATATCCCTGGGACGATCTTAGGGTATCCCTGGCTCATCCCCAAGATTTCTGAAATATCTCTGGGATATCCTTGGTACATCAAAGGATATCAAAGGATAGTTTATTTTAGAAGGTAATATTTGATCGCTTTCCATTGTTAATAATAAGACAAAGATTTATTGATCCATGAGAGCCAAATTGTGTAGGTAAAGAAAACACTAACACATTGAATAGAAATACATAAAGTCTTTATTGACAACGTTTCGTTAACATTTTATTGAGTTTATTTTATTATAAATTTAGAATACGTCACAATTGTTAACCTGTTATAAACACAAATTGAAGCACCTATAAGGAGACCGTTAAACAATGCACTTGAAAACCCGCCCGATGTAGACTGTTAGAAGGCCCAAAGTGAATTCAACTGCATGATCACATCAGACCCTAGCTTACTTAATAGGAACTTTAAACTTTGTTAAAGATTTTATGATAGATTAAGCATTGTTTCACAATGTTTATAGAAAGATATAAACTACTCATTTAAATCTTTCAAGAAATTTCCCTTATAACTTTAAACATTTTAAACAGACAATCCCGAAAATGAGATTGGATGTGAGTCCCGATTTCACAAGAGAAACATGACAAGAAGGCAATTTTTGTATTTGAAGTTGTCAGCCTGTCACAACACTGGCTGCGGCCATCTTGTTTTCCAGAAAGTGGGCATCAGCGCAACCGCGTCGCTTCAACTGATCGTCACTTCTCGGTCGGTCGCCGCTCGGCAGTTCCATCTATCGGTATTGGTTACTACGTGGACTACATTGTAATTCGCTTTAGTGGCATAGAGGCGCCGTTGTCGCCGTAAAAGTGAACGACTAACGAGGCGACTTTTACATTTCGTCATATCATTCATTGAGTGGTGTTTGGTCGGAAAATTTAACTGTTTTGTTTAAGATTATATTAAAATTAATTTATTCTAACAAAAAAAGTCAGGTAGGCGCTCCATTCACTGTGCGTAATTTTACAGGTGAGCTCCATTAATATAACTTTTAATTTTTGATTGATGGAGTTGGTTCTTCGATTATGAAAATTGTAAATTATGTTCAAATAGCTAGTCAATTGTTTTGGGTTTAGTTATTCACTCGTTTTTTAAATTCAAAAATACTAGTCAATTAAAATTATTTAGTTTAAATCAAATAAAAATGCGCGTATTAGTAATTTAATTTCTAAATTAAATATAAAGAAAGAAAAAAGTTAGTGAGAGCCTATACCAATATATACAAAAAGGTTAGTAATACAAAGTGTGCTGCGGTACTCGGTGACATACAGTTCCTTGACCATGTTCGAATTGCATCACGTAGAGTAGATTCTCTCCCCATTTGTTTGTCCTCTCTTTGATGTCTGGTCAGGGGGAGTGAACTTTAGAGAGACCTGAATGACCAACGTGTGAGATTTCCTCGTAGTTTCGATAACCCAGGTTAAATCTCGGGGACGATCGAAATTGGTCGAAGGGGCAGAGTCGTAGAGACCGAAGAGAGAGAGAGTACCGCGAACTCGTGCAAAGTCCGTCGACTGGAACGAGTGAATCGATCGTGAGCGCTTTACCTCCCCAGTCCCCCTTTTGGATGGATGGAAGAGAAGGTGGTGGAGGTTAGGTTGTGTAACGCGAGTTATCAAACGCGAAAACAAAGAGGTTCTCGCGGGGGTAAGATCTAAGGGCAGGAAACCGGAGAGAGTATAACCCTTCTCTCCTGGTAGTCGCTTCGTACAGAACAATTACATTTTAATTAATATTTCCTAAGAGGCCAAAAAGCTTCGCCGTCGAATTTATGATCGTTTTATCCATTATTAGGAGGTAGCTGGGGAAAGAGAGTTGCCGGTGAATCTTCGTGAAATCCCATAACTTCGTCTTTACGACTCTCCTTCTCCAACTGCTGTTGTAATTATTGTTATTTGATTTAGTACTCCTGTTTCGATAGATTACAACGGCTTGGCCAAGTTATTTCCGTTTCCCACCTGAGCTCATCCTTGGTATCCCGCGTTGTAATTGTGACGCTGTTTTTGATTTAGAAATTTATATAACGCGACAGGTGTCAAAAAAAATTTAATCTAAAAAGGATCAATAATTAAACTAGAATTATTTAATAATTTATTACATTAACTAGCTTAACAATTGCAACCAGTGCTGCCAGCTGCTATGGAGTCGACTTATAAACTGGGTGATTTTCTATGTAGGTAGGTTGTAGGTGCTCCGAACGCCGCGAACACATTTGTGATTGTGAGTCAAAAGAGATCTTTGCTCCCGGACGTAGGGGCATAAGCAGAAAGAAATTTCAGGGTGGATATTTTCAAATTTTGGGCGGATTTTTGAATTTTCTTTTTGTCAAATGACGAATCTTGTATTTGGTGGACGATTGTTTCAAAGTCGTCCACCATATGAAATGCGCTTTTTTGAATTTTGTAATTCTGTTTTCAGATTTGTAATAAGCATTTCTAAAACTTTCCGAATGAAAGTTAGTATCAAAAAATAAAAATACCGTTTATCTTATAAACTTGGAGTGTTTCAAAGAAAATTAAACTGCAGATTCGTAATCAGCGTCAAAAGTTACCTTAGAAACATTAATAAGAAATTTTATTTTAATTTAATCGAATCCACGTCTTTGTTTGCTGCGTCTTAAAATGAATGATTGAGGATTGTTTTCTAATATTGTTTATGACTGGAATTAATGTTTGTAAAAGTAAGTGTATCCTAAGAACGATGGATTCTAGGTCGAAATTCCTGAAACGACTCAAATCCTTTGTTTGGAAAGCGCTGAAATGCGCGGTGACATTCCTTGAGAGACCTGGTGCGGTAAAGCAACCACAAGGGGACCAAGACGAAAATGCGTTGAAAGTCTTGGGCAATGTATGGGATGTTAAGTTGAGTAAGCACAAGTTGCCTCGAGGGCATCATGTGGTCAGAGATTCCTTCAACTCACCCCGTTCTCTAGGACAGCTAAAACTTCGGGGTTCCGAAGACTAAGAATGTCTTTGAATCTCGAAAGGTATCCGGTTGACGAACCTGTATTCCTAGAGTATGCTAGTTGCTTCTCTTTTACCTTTGCCTTTGCCTTCATGCCATCAAAATCGTTAGCAGAGCGCTTGAGTGGAACAATTTTTTTTAGAATACTTTTGTACAATTGTTTTGTTCTATTGTAGTTGTGACAGAAAATTGTAGAGTGATTGCAACAACGGTCTGACAAATTTTTAATGTTACATTTTTTTAATAATTTTATAGGTTTATGCTGTCCTTACACTTACATTAAGAAACTCGACAAGGAGAAGTTCGGACGGTCCCTTGATGAATCCCGCCTCATAGAGGAACTTGGATGGGTGAAGAGGCCGAATAATCTGGAATGGGAAGTGCGGACACTGAAAAATATGATTGTCACCGCATGCGACGCGTCAATGCCGCGCGGTAGAAGTACAACTCCAAGAAGAAGAAATGTATACTGGTGGTCAGAGGAATTGGCTTCTTCGCGAAAGACATGCCTCAAAGCTAAAAGAATATTTGACTGTTTTAACGGAGATCCTCTGCTGAAGGAAGCATATACAGAGGCCAAGAGAATCCTCAGGAAGGAGATACGCACAGCGAAAAGAAAGTGCTGAAAAGACATAGTCGGAAAAGTCGAAAATGATCCATGGGGTTTGGCTTATAAAATCGTTAACAAGAAATTGTTAACGAGGCAAAAGATCCCCGGTTTGGACAACCCTGATTGGGTCCAGCAAATTATAAAGGCTTTGTTTCCTCCGGCAGAACCGTGGCCTAGGATGGACTGGAGTGACTGTTAAGTCGGTGAGGATGAACTCTGCAGAATGCAGGCAGTAGGTTGAAGCCAGACAAGGCGTCTGGAATCGATGGGATAAGCAACGAGATCCTTAAACAAGTGATCGTTGCTTCACCTCAGATTCTTTTAGAATGCTACAACAACTGTCTTAAGAGAGAAGAGTTTTCCGCGACTGGAAAAGACAGAGGCTGGTCCTCCTAAGGAAAGGAGACAAACCTCTAGATAAAGTCTCATCCTACAGGGCTATTTGCCTGTTAGATACGATGGGCAATCTTTTAGAGGAGCAAAGAGCTGGCTGAAAGACAGAGGCCTTTAAATGGCTCTAGAAAAAACAGAAGCGCTGCTAGTCTCGGACAGACGTGGTTATACAGCCCCTGGTATCCAGATAGACGGATTAGAGGTCCAGTGGAGAAAGCACATAAAACACTTAGCTGTAGAGCTGGACAAGTTTTTAAATTTTAAGCAGCACATATCCGTAGCATGTCAGAAGGCCGAAAAGTGTGCGACAAGTTTAACTCGACTAATGCCAAACATTGGAAGATCTTCTGAATCGAAGAGGAGACTGGTGACGAGTGTTGCCCTTTCAAAGCTGCTATATGCAGCACCTGCATAGGTTCCTACCTTGCGAAATGACAGAAGTAAAACCATCTGTAAAAAAGTACTGTCCGCACAAAGAAGTGTTACTTTACGTATCATTTCGACCTATTGAACAGTACCTACGGGTGCTGACCAAGTCCTTGCCAGCGTCCTGCCCCAGCACATCTTTTGTCACAAGAAAGGGAGGAAGTCTTCTTCCTTTCCAAAAAAGTCCAAATTATTTTTATTTATTTATTATTTTTTTAAAGAAAAGAGACAACTTGGAGTAATTGTAAAGTGGACATGTACATATGTTTTTAAGAAGGGTTTTTAAAGTAAGATGTTTATAAATGCTTTTTATGGAAGTAGAGAAATGACAGAGATAATTATCATGTAAAGCAGTCTATTATAGAATTTCACAGGAAGTATCGTTCGGTGATACGTTATTGAACGTCAGCGTTATTTGAGGCTTCTAAGTTACTGAGAGTAGAGGACAGTAAGAGAGGATTGACTAAGTTTCCCCAACAAGAAGTTTCCACAAGGTGAAATCTGCTTTCGTATCTCTGGTGGATCTAACTCAAAGGATTCTAGCTATTCGTGTCGGAGATGATTGGCTGCTTATCAAGAAGACATGTCAGCTAAAGATGCGAGTTTGTTGTTAAAATATATTTTTTCTTTAGCAATTAATTTTTACGAAAATTTAAAAAACAATGAATGAATGAATGTTGAAGTTGTAATACAAAATCTGGAATGTGGAGAAATTAGGATATGGAAATCAGGATAAAGAATGTAGGATGTAGAAAACGGAATCTTTGTTGTGGAATCTTAAATGCAAAAATTTGGATCAGGAAAATATTCCTGTTGACACAAGAATGTAAAAACTGTTTAATATTAATGAAAAATTTGTCAAATCACAAGTAACACAAAGGTACAGGAATTGATAAATTTTTGCTAAATAGAAGCGGAGAGTTGAAAGGAACTTTATGCTTCTGTATGATGTTATTCTGCATAATCCCTTCGACCCCTTTTAGCCCTTACGATAGGGCAGTGGGTGAAATTTGATGAAAAGCGTTTTGAGGTGTGAGTTGAAGTATGAGAGGCGTAGAGAGGGGTGCTTGTAGTGGAACCTCAGTTTATCCTCTTCGGTCCTTTTCTGCGGAAGGGTACGATATTGTTGACAGGCGTCTCACGAAGTCACCCGAATTTTGGCACGAACCCGCTGCCGGGCGATGACGCGCACTTTTTCCCTGCTTTGATAAATGGTGCACTCACCTACCCCTATAACATTCGTATCGAATAGGGAGAAGTTGACAAGGAGCGTGAGAGATCCTGTGACAAGATTTATCAAGACACGAGTCTCAGTGCTCAAGACATTGTTCTGAATGAACTATATCCTAGCCAGTACAAGCAATTCTACAAATTTCCGGGCTCATCATAGACACACAAAAAAAAATTTGTCTGTACTTTAAACTAGACACACATATTACACATTACAACTCGCAGTTGTAATTTTCTAAAAATCGATTTTCTTTCTTGCATTTTCTTAGAGTATAGGTATGTTTTCAGAAATGCGTCTACAAAATTTTAAGATCATCCGGTAAAAATTAAATGAGATATACAAGCAAAAAACTTTTTGAATGTAAATATCAAGTGGAATGCCCCATATATAAAGTATTAAGCATTTAAATATTTCAAAAAATTTCATATTTTTCTGTATTGCAAACATTTTGAACTGAATCTTGTTACAGAACGAATTTGCTATCTTTGATCTGAGACCTTACACAAATACACACTCATAGATTTTTTATTTCTTTCTATGCTGAGTTTTTATTACTCTCTAAATTTGAAACTGCGAAAATTCGCTGTTTAAAATCAAGATTGAAAAGTATGCCTATGGATTAATTGAATAATGGACTTATGAATTATTACTTGCTGCCTGCAGTTCCAGGTCTGCCTGACGGTACACCATTTCCAGGACGTCTTCCGTTGGCTGCAAAAAGATTTTATTTCATTAATTATTATTTAAGGTTTTATTTAATTAATTAGTCAAATTAAGAAAGGTCTAAGAAACCTTCTTCTTATGACCTAGTATAAAAGGCATGTTGTAAATTGGGGCCCGTATCATTTTGACACAAAATTTTTTATAGTTTGAACAATATAACACAGGGCCGGATTGGGAATTAAAAGCGGCCCGGGAAAGATATTCAAAGCGGCCCCCTTCTATATAATTGGAAATTTTTATTAACATTTAAAACTAAAATATAAAAATATTAAATTATTAAATTATTTTATTTAAACTTATCAATAATTTAATTATTTGGAATTTCTTGAACAGTAGCATTCTCTACTGCCATTTGTACGAAAGCAGCAGTAATTTCTTAGTTTAATGAACACCTCAATCTGGTTTTAACCAATTTTAAAGGACAAAAAATGGACAACTTCTATTAAACAAATATAATAAAAAAATTTTGAGAGAATTTCCTGGCTTTAAAAATTGCTCTGAATGTATTCCTATCTACCTTAACCCCTTCAGCATCAAAAACAACCCTTTAAAATCATTCCCTGATCTTCAATCAAGAAATGGACAATTTTTATTAAATAAATATAATAAAAAGTTTTTTAGCAAATTCCCCGGCTTTAAAAACCGCTCAGAATGAATTTCTATCTACTTTGCCCCCTTTAGCATAAAAAAAGTCGGCTTTCATTCACCTGAAAATCATTTTTTCAATATTTGAATACCCAATTACTTTCTTTAATTTACAATTATTTTCTTCAAATCTCAATTATTTTCTTCTATTCACAATTATTTTAATTAATTTTTAATCGTGTTTTTTAATTTTCAAATATTCTCTTTAATATTCAATAATTTTCGGCTTCTTTCAATATTTTTATCAATTTTCAATTGTTTTCTTCAGTATTCAATAATTCTCATTTTTTCAATTGTTTTTCCAGTTTTCAACTATTTTCTTCAATTTTCAAATATTTTCGGTTTTTTTCAATTATTCTTTTCAGTTTTCAAATATTCTCGTTTTTTCAATTATTTTTTCAGTTTTCAATTATTTTCTTCGATTTTCAAATATTGTCGGTTTTTCAATTATTTTTTTTCAGTTTTCAATTACTTTTTCAGTTTTCAAATATTCTCATTTTTTCAATTATTTTTCAGTTTTCAATTATTTACTTGAATTTTTAATTATTTCAGTCAATATTCAATAATTCTCGATTTTTTATCAATTAGTTTTTCAATTTTCACTTGTTTCCTTCAATAGGCAATTATTTTCCAAGAACTTCAATCCAGTTCAATTTTTTATAATCCAATTAAATTTACAATTATTTTCTACAATTACTACAGTAATTTTCTTTCAATTTTTATTCTTAGTTATTTCTGTTCTAAATTTTAATTTACATTCTTAACTTTTAAGATAATTCTGTTGAAATGTAAACTTTTTAATGTTGCAATTTTTCGAATTTTTTGCAATTGTCCTTTATTTTCGTCTTTTTTCAATTATTTTCTTTCATATTATTCAATTATTAATCATTTTCTTGAAATTTCAATTCAGTTCTTTAATTCTTTAATTATTTGTATCCAATCACAATTCTTGTCTTTTATTGATACTTTTTTTCATTTTCAATTATTCTCTCAATTTGAAAGTATTTTCTTCAAATTTTAATAAAGTTTAATTTTTCAAAAAGCAATTAAACTTTCAATTGTTTCTAGAACTATTCCTATCATTTTCTTTCTTTTTTAGTTTTTTTTTAATTTCATGTTTATCTTTTTCTGTTTAAAATTATTTCTGTCAGTTTTTAATTTAATAATCTTGCCATGTTTAGAATTTTTTCCAATTGGCAATTATTTTATTCAATATTTAATAATTCTCGGCTTTTTTCGATGATTTTTTTAATTAACAATATTTTTCTTGAACTTTCAATTCAATTTTTCAACTATCCTCTTAAATTCACAATTATTATTTTCTTTAATTTTGAATTTTTTTCTTCATTTTTCAACTATTTCTTCTAATTTGAAATTATTTTCTTCGATTTTCAACTAACTTTAACTTTTTGAAATCCCATTCAATTTCCAATTATTTGTTTTAATTATTCCTACAGTTTTCTTCAGTTTTTAATTGTCAATTATTTTCTTAAATATTCACCAATCCTGGGCTTTTTCACTCTTTTATACTATTTATTTATTTATTGATATAGTAATTTGTAAATTATTTATTATCAATAATTTTTTTGAAATCTCAATTTAACTCCTTAATTCCTCAATTTTTCTGTCTAATTCACAATTATTTTCTTCATTTTTTAATTATTTTGGCAATTTTTAATATTATTTTCTTCTTATCAATTTGTGATTATTTCTTCAAATTTCAATCCAGGTCAATTTTTTAAAATTAAAATTTTTTTCAATTATTATTATTTCTGTAATTTTTTTCCTTTTTTAATTTCCAATTGTTTTTTTAAAATATTATATTTGTTCTTTAATTTTTTAAATTATTTTTGTCAATTGTCGATTTATTAATCTTGTCATTATTCCAATTTTTTTCATTTGTCAATTATTTTCGTCATTTTTTAGTTATTTTAGGTCGATATTATCAACACGAGAACATTTTTGGATGGTCAAGAGATTTTGAGATCAATATCAATATTGCTCAAATATGATATCGTCTTGATATCGTAAAGCACTAAGAAATAATGGTCAAGAGAACAAAATAATTTAAAAAGTTAAAGATTAGTTATAAAATTTTTTGAGAATTATTGAGGATTGAAAAAATTGAAGGAGATAATTGAAAATTGAGGAATGTAATGGAAATTTAAAAAATGTAATTAAAAATTGAAAGAAGTAATTGAAAAAGTCTAGAATTCTTGAATATAGAAAAAAAAAAATAATTGAAAACTGAAGAATGAAATTGAAAATTGAAGAATGGAATTGAAAGTTGAAGATAATAATAAATAAGAATTGTAAAAAATAGTTGTAGAATTGAACAATTTAATTGAAATTCTACAATTTCTGTGATTGAAAAGAACATAGAAAGAAGCCGAAAATGATTGAATGTTGTAAAATTAATTGAAAATAGAAAAGAGTAATTGAAAGTTAAATGAAATTTAATTACATAAATTAAATTATTAATTAGACCTACAAAAATACCGGCCCGCCTGGCGGCGGCCCACCGGGATTTTTCCCGGTATCCTGAATGGCCAATCCGGGCCTGAATTATAACATGTACTACAAAGAATTTTGTGACCTTATAATTCATCACAAGCCCCTGAAATATTTGAAAACTATTTAAGAAGATCAAAATGTAGAAAACAAATATACAGTTTTTTAATTTTAAAAGATTTTTTTCTTAATTCTACACATAAAAAGGAACATTTATTCTCTCTATTGGAACAAGTTTTCTGAAAACTGAATTTTTGACATGAAATTTATAAATGGCGACCCCTGAATAAATTTTGAAAATTTAACTTTTCTAAAAGCGCTATCATAAAATATAGCTAAAAATAAAGAAATTAGTGACCTAGAAAAGATGTTGCAGACAAGCATAAAAAGTTATGAATTTTTTGAGAAAAAGTTTATTTTTCCAATGCATTTTCAATGCGAAATTTCGATCGATTTCTAGTACGGGTTATTATTAATCAATCAGGCTACAATTTTACAGAAAATTTTTTTTTTTATCTATTGACCAACCTGGGGGGTACCTTAAACTAAATTCAAAAGTCGACTTTTTTACGAACACCCTAATGTCCACTTATGATCATAGCAATTTAAAACATAGTTTCACCAATTCAGTCTGTTTATACTGGGAATTTAAAAAAAATTTCAAAACGCCTTGAAAATAGTTATTATTTTTCCATTTGGAAATTATGGTAAACTGAGGCTGTGGTACAGTATAGGTACATTTTTGACAACAAGAATTCAAATATCTTTTTGAAAACATTTCTAATTTTAGTAATTTTTTGAATCATGGTTTTATCTTGAATGTAATTAAAATTGTCGAAAATAATAATTTTTCCACGTTATTACAATTATGTAAAATTATGTAAAATACAATTTAAAATTTGTACTATGTTTTGCTTACCAGAAGTTCCAGTGGCCAACATAAGAAGCATCACAGCTAACATTGAAATAGCAACGACTTTCATTTTTATATGGTAATGGTAACGAACTTTGTTTCGCTATAGAAATAATGAAGTGTAACGAAAAACTGTCGTCTTATATAGTCAAGTTTTGTCACAAACTAGAACAAATTTTCTCTAAATTAACGAAAATTGCACAAAAAGTAATGATACTCAAATAGTTAGTGATAAGAAAAAATATAAAAGCCAAAATTGACAGACTGGAAACAATTTATGAAACAGTCACTAAAAACTTTTCAAAAACAACCCGAAAAATATTTTTTTCTTGTTCGGGGTATAAGAATAATTATATTAGGTCCTACTTTGAAGATAATGTATACTTGATCCAATACAAAAATGCGTTATTGCAACAAAACATTTTTCTCGGTCCTCTCAGTTATACTTTATTATAGTCTAACTCATAAACTAAATTGAACGCAATTTTATGTATTTATGCAATGGTAGATTCATAATTATTTTATTTAGGGAACATTTGAAAAATTTAATTAAGAAGATCTCTTTGACCCAAGTTTATTGAAAATTTGCCTTAAAGTTAATTTAAAAACAAATAGATTATTTTCGAAAAATTAAAAAAATTTATCTGAACGCAAAATTTTAACACACTTGAATCAGAGAGACCCTTTCTAATAATATAATATTCTTGCGAAAAAAAACGAAAAACTCAAAATTGGTAATTTAAATAACTATGAAATTTAAATAAAAAGATTTTTCTTTCCAAAGAGTCATTTTTATAAACAAATTATATAAACAATTACACTTTAGATTTTCATAAAAATAATTGTAATATGTCATTGTTTACATAATTTGTTTATAAAAATGATAAAGTTGATTCCAAAATGACTTTTTACAAGGAAAATGCAAAGGTTTATAAAAATTGTTTAAACAATTAAGAAAAACCATCGTAAAAGTTCGGTTTAATAAGAAAAAAGTTTTATCGTAATAATCTAAAGTAAATATGTAAAAAAAAATTTTTTTAGATATAACTTCCCGTAACTTGTAATTGTTTATAAAAAATATAGAATAAATTGAAAAATAACTGTTTCGCAAGGAAAATCTCTGAGCAGCTTAGATTAAACATTATTCGTAAAAAAAATCGATTAATTTGTGACCAAAAATGTCCATACGGTGCATTTATTTATAAAAATTGTTAAAACAATTCAGAAAAATTATAGCAAAAGTTTGGTTTAAGAAGAAGAAAGGCTCATCGAGAAAATCCAAAGCAAATTTATAAAAGAAACAAATTTTTTTTTAGACATAACTTCCCATAAAATATAATTGTTTATATAAATTGTTTATAAGAATTTTTTAACGCACAACTTTTTTTTTTACTACTGACACACCCTAAACATTAAATTCATACATTATTAAGTATGCAAAAAATATTTTTGTGCAAAAGAAATCGAAAATTGTAAAAAATCATTTTTTTATACTTTTTGCATGAACATTAAAATTTTATAAAACAATTATCAAAATTCAAAAGTTCAAAATGTTTTTGACTTTCATTTTGAATTTTTTAATTTTTACTACAGATTACATTTTTAGCCAGATTTTTGATTAAAAAAAAAAAAACAAAGTGACCTGGAAAAATTGTGAGTTTCCCTTCTTTTCATAAAAAATTATTAAATTTTTTTATGCCTCAGCTATTCATTATAAATTCACCTAGAATCATGTAATTATTTACATTGTCTGGCAAAAAATTGTGACAATTATAATTATTCCTTTTAATTTACACTCTACAATATATATTTTTGTTTCTTGGATATTTTTTGTTTCAACTAATTTTGTTTATATTTAAAATATAACTTTATACTTAAATTTAAAGTTTATACAATCTTACATTGCCCTGGAAAAAATTATTGCTTCATTTCTTAGTGAATCGGAGATTTGGAAAATGGAAAATTTGGAAAACAAATCGAAATATACTTCTTTGGTATTGAACTCGTTATACTAAAATTTTTATGTAATATTTAAATAAATAAAATAATACTTTGGACCAGTGGCGTAACTGGGAGGAGAAGGGCCCTGGGGCAAAAAGGAAAATAAGGCCCCAATTATATATGATTTTTTAAACAGATGTTTTTTTCTTTTAAAATTTTAAATTATATTTCACCTTTTTAAAATGTTCTTAAATTGTAATTTTATAGCAATTTTAATTTTTTCAAATCTTAGTTAGTATGAACTTGCAGTGATTAAAAATTCAATTAATCCACGTTTTAAATATACTAAATTTGAATTTTAAACTAATTTTGTCATTTTTTAATTATTTTCTGTAATTTTTAATTCTTTTAATTATCTTTAAATTGCTTCCCTAAATCTTAAATTTACCTTCCGCAAATTTCAATTATTTTTTTTATTTTTTCAATCACTTTTTCAGTTTAAATTATTTTCTCTTCGACATTAAATAGATTTCATTATTATTTGCTAAATTTTATATTATTTATCGCAAATATAAATTAATTTGTTTGATTCACTATTATTTTTTCATTTTACAATTATTATCTTTAATTTTTAATCATTTTCATAATTTCCGAATTTATTTCCTGAACTTTCAAATATTTCAAATAATTATTTTGTTCAATTTTCATTTATTTTTATTATTTTGCAATAATTTTTACCATCTGTAAATATTTTCATTATTTTTCAATTAATTTCCTAAATTTGCAGTTTTTATCACAAATTTATCAATTTTCATTTATTTTTATTATTTTGCAATAATTTTTACCATCTGTTAATATTTTCATTATTTTTCAATTAATTTCCTAAATTTGCAGTTTTTATCACAAATTAAGATTATTGTCATCAATTTTACATACTTTAAACAATTTTTTAAATATGTTCTTTTGCTTAAAAATAAATTTTGCAATTTTTCTATTTTTTTTTAAATTTCTAATTATTTTCATTATTTTGGCATAATTTTAAAAATTTTCATTATTTTGGCATAATTTTAAAAAATTTCAATTATTTATCTGAAATTTTAATTATTTTCATCAATTTTCCATTATATCTGCGTTTTTTTCATAATTCGCTTTAATTAAAATTTTTTCAGGAATTTTATAGTTATTTTATTCCTTTAAACATATATTTTATGATTCTTTCAATATTACTTCCTTCAGATTTTATTTACTGTTATTAATTTTTTATATTTAAATTATTTTCATCATATTTCAATTTTTTTCTCAATCTTAAGTTATTTTTAGAATATTTCAATTACTGTGTTAAATTTTGAATTATTTGCTTCGATTGTTAATTATTATTCACATTTTCTAAAATTATTTTCTAATATTTTTAAGTATTTTTTTAAAATTTTAATTATTTTCATCAATTTTCGATTATTTCTGCAATTTTTTAAATTTTCTCTCTAATTAAAATTTTTTAAGTGATTTTGTAACTATTTTATTTTTTTAAACATATATTCTATGATTTTGTCAATTATTTCTCTCAAATTTTATTTATTTTATTTCAATTTTTTTTCTCAATCTAAAATTATTTTCAGCATATTTTACTTATCTTTTTCAAGTTTGAATTAATTCGATCATTTTTCAATTATTTTCCTCGATTGTTAATTATTATTTTCATTTTCTAAAATTATTTTATAAGATTTATAAGTATTTTTTTAAAATTTCAATTATTTTCTTTAGTTTTTAATTATTTATATTTGCGTGCTTAATTTCCAATTTTTTTTTTAATTTCGAAAATTTCAATTATTTTTAGTTCTCTTCAATTAATTTCTTCAGTTTTTAATTATTTCTATTTGCTTGCTTAAATACCAAATTGCTTTTTTAATTTCGAAAATTTCAATTATTCTTAGTTCTCTTCAATTTTGTTGTCCAATTTTTAATTATTCAAATTTTTTTCAAAGATCTTCATGTATTTTTCTTAAATTTCAATCATTTTTTTATTAAAAAAAAATTCCGTTATTTATTCAATATAATTATTTCATTCAAATGTCATTTATTTTTTACAACTTATCATTGTTTTTATCATATTTCAATTATTTTATTCAAGTTTTAAATTTTAAAATCAGTTTTCAATTATTTTCCAAAATATATCCTTCAATTTTCAATTTTTTCATTTGTTTTTAATTTTTAAAATTTAAACTATTTATCTGACATTTTCAATGAACTGGTATTAATCTCGTTATTCTAAAATGAATAATATAAAGGTTAAATAAATAAAATAATACATTGGACGCAAAAAAGTTCAACAAAATAAAAAGTGTATTTCTATAGGTCTTGAAAAAGTAGTAATTTAATAAAAATAAAGTTAGTTAAACCAAAAATATGCAAACATATAAATTGTTTAAGCAAGTGAATAATAAAAATAATAAATAAAAAGTTCTCAGTTTCATGTAGTCAGAAAGTTTATTTCAATAACCATGCAATAATTATACATATCAAAATATCCGAAATTTTAATAAACAGTTTACTATGTTTTTAACAATTGTAAAGTGTATTGTTCTATTTTTCGAGGCTTTTGTACAATTTGCTTTAAATGGTCTGGTAATTATTTTAAATATCGGAAAGTTTGCACCTTTTTATTAACGAGAGCAATAAATTCCCATTCTGATCGATAAATGGAGAACATTTACGAATTTTATTGTAGTTTTACAATTTACTTTAAAAACTATAAATTGTATTCTATATACAATACAATACAATTGTATTCTATATATTTTATAAAAATAATTTAATATTTATTTTGATGCATTCAAATTTGTGATAAAATTCACAATTTGCTTAAATCAAATTGACTCCTGGTTTTCATCTCAAATTGATTAAAATATCCTAGAGTAGGAAATTAATTATATAAAAATACAAACAAAGCCACATATAAAGTATTAGAAATTTTATCTTGCACTATCGCATTTTTGTATTGGATCAAGTATAAATTGTCCTTAATGTCGGACCTAATATAATTATTATATAATATAATTATTCTTTTACCCTGAGGAAAAAAAATTGTTTTTCGGATTGTTTTGTTGGTGTTTTTCAGAAATTGTTTTAAACTACTGCATAAATTGTATCCAGTCTGTCAATTTAGACATTTTTATTTTTTCTTATCACTAACTATTTAAGCATCATTACCTAATTAATTTAAAGAACACTGGAGAAAATGTATTGTAGTTTGTGACAGAACTTGACTATATAAGGTGACAGTTTTTCTTTACACTTCATTATTTCTATAGCGAAACAGTGTTCGTTACAATTAACATATAAAAATGAAAGTTGTTGCTATTTCACTGTTAGCTGTGGCTCTTCTTATGATGGCCATCGGAACGTCTGGTAAGCAAAAAAAAGTACAAATTTTAAATTGTATTTTCCATAATCAAGCATACGTGAAAAAATGATTTTTTTTGACATGTTTAATTATTTTTAAGATAAAACCATGATTTAACAAATTATTAAAATTAGAAATATTTTCAAAAAGATCTTTAAATATCTGTTGACAAAAATGTACCTACGTAACCAAATGCTCAGTTTACATTAACATATTTTATATATCCAGGTTTGAAACTTTACTATCTTCGCTGGGAAAATTTTTCTTTTTGCATGATTGTTACAGAATAATAGTTTTTATAGTAAAAATTAATGGATAAGCTGTAACAATTAATGTCTAAAGTTAAATTAAATGACTTTTGCAATTCACAACATGCCTTTTATGTTAGGTCATAAAAAGAAGGTTTCTTAGAATTAAATTAATTGATTAAATAAAACCTCAAATAATAATTAATATAATAATTTAAAATTTTTTGCAGCCGAGAGATCAGCAAGAGCTGCACCAAGGGGCATCCCTGGAAAAGATGGCACCAAGTAATAATGTTTCTCCGTGTTAAAGAACATTAATGAATACCATTAATAAAATATAATAAAATCTAAAATTAGAGACTTATTACTTAATTTACTTGTACCTTGATTAAGAAGGGAATTAAGGGCATGTGATGGAGTATGACGTCACTAATCAAGGCAAAATTTATACTTAAACTTTCTTGAAATTTAATAACTTTTTTGACCGTAAACTTAGGAAAATTACTTAATATACCGGTAAAAAGGTCCGTCTGATCTAAATTTGTTCGAATTGTTCCTTTAAATTAATCTTTCTTAAAAATTCACCGATTTTCTGAAATTTAAGAAATTAATTTTAAAGCAAAATTCAAACAAATTTGTGTTAGAGCGATCTTTCTAATGGTATCTGCAGTAATTCTACAAAATTTTGTATCAAAATATTTTTTATTTTAAGAGAAAATTTACTGACAAATTTTGCCTAAATCAGTGACGTCATAATCCGTCACATGACCTTAATACATCACAATTTTCTGTAATTTCTAATCTACATAATATTGAGAAAAAATTTTTGTCTAAAAAATTTTTCAAGATCGCAATCAATCCAAACATTAATTAATCCAATGTCACTAGATCTTGTAATTTTCGTCCATCAAAACTTTCAATACTTAAAATTATGATTGATTCTAATACCAATCAATTGACTTTTCAATCTATCTGAATTTTAATATGTTCAACATTTTTTAATTATCCTCATTTCAATTAAGCGAAAGTTCTCAGTTCGATGAACATGTAATAGGTGCAAACTTCGATTAATCAAAATTATGTCTAATTGATCCTTACTTCTATTTGGTTCAAATTATCATAAATCCAAATTTTCATCGACATTTTTTCGAAACATATTAGCTAAAAATATTAAAAATTACAAAAAAGAAAGTTTTTTAAAATATGGTTATTTTTTCGTTTATATAAAAAAAAATTATTTTCAACACTTTTTTAAATATATTTTGGTGTCACGATTATCAATCCGTTCCTAAGTTTTATAACATTTAAAATGTCGGATCCTATAAGGGGGCCAAAAATGAAAACTTTCGATCTATTTAATAAAACTTATTAATTTTAATCGGTATAAAAATATTTAATTTCATTCTACCATTATTATTTTGACAAAAAATTTAATGAAAACCAAAGATACTGAAAATTAATACTTAGAAATGTTTGAGATTGATCATTACGAAATAATTTATGGTTTTCTAAAAAGACGAAAAATTAAAAAAATTGCATTGTTTAAAAATAGCTAGAATAAAAGATAGTTTTAAAAAAGACTTGTATTTTCTTCGTTATTTCTTTATTTCTCATTTTTAAGCCAATATTTTAGTTCTTTTATATTTTCTACGTTTTTTCCAGGACATTTTTTACAATCTGTAAACATTAAAATCTTTTTTATACTATGTAATGTCTTCTTTATTTTTATAAACCTATTAATAATATTTTTTTTCACTTTTTTTTCATTCTTTTCATTCCTTCGCATATTTAATTCTTTATTTTTTATTATTATCATTTTTTATAAATATTTCATGGTTTTTTTTAATTTTTCGAATTTTTAAAAGTAGGGAGTTTTTATTTTCTCTTCTATTTTCTTATTCCTTAGATTGTTGCTCAATTTTTGTAGATTTTTACTAATTCATTTTTTACTTTTCTCTATTTTTGGTAACAAAATTGAATATTTTTTATAAAATTTCTATTGCGCTCTAATTTTGTTTTTAAAAAATTCTCAATATTATTTCCTTAATTTTTCTCACACTTTTAAAAATTGTCCCTTTTTCAAAGTTGCTTTCAATGTATATTCTTTAAGCAATTCCTATTTTTTCAAAAATTTTCTAAATGTTTACATTTTTCCACAATTTTGTTATTTCTATTGCAAACCGTTTACTTCTTTTCCACATTTTCAAATATTACTTAAAAAGTTTAAAATGTTTGCCAAAAATGCAAACTTTTCCAAATGTTTACAAAAATTCACATTTATTCAGGTTTTTTTGAGACGTGGATAACAAATCCGTTTATAATTTTGCAAAATTAAAATATTTTTTTTGAAACTATTTTTATTTTGGAAAACTATTAACTATTTCGAAAATAACGATTCAGAAAATAACTAATTTCAGTGTTTCATTAACATTCTTTTAAAAAAATTATTTTTTTGTTGCCATATTGTATCCACTATTTTCAATTTTTGAAAATCCTTAACTGATTTGTAATCAGAAGGTCGATTCTGGGATATAAAATTTCAGATGTGAAATTCGAAATTTGAAATGTGGAATCTGTAACGTAAAATCTGTATATAATGTAAATTGTGAAATTTGGGATATAGATGTGTCTAATCTCAGATCTGGTATCTCGAATGTGTATTTTATCATTAGAAATCTGTAATGTGGAAATTAGATTTAAAAATCTGAGATTTGTAATTCGGGATTCGGAACTTAAAATTTAGAATCCAATTTAGGAAAAATGGGATGTGAAATCTAGGATGTAAAATGTGAGATGTGTAATTTGAGATCAAGAATTTGGAATATGGATTACGGCATGTGGAATTTGAGATTCGGAAACCGAAATATATGGAAATCGGCATGTAAATCGCAGATGCGCAATCTGTAATGTGAAACTCGTGATGTGAAATTTAGATTTTTGAATCTGGAATCTGGGATTTGGTATCCGGGATTCGGAATTTAAACTTTAGAATCCGAGATACGGAAAAATGGGATAAGGAATCTCGGATGTGACACAAGAAATATGTAGGGGAGAGTGGCCATCAATGTACCGAGTTTTTTTCAAGGTCATAGTACTTATTCAACTTCACCAATTTCAAGCACTTATTTGCATCAATATAAAACTACAACACTTCTCTAGGTAATGCACACATATTATACACGATTTATTTTGATTAAATAATAAAATTTAGGATCTTTCTAAACTAACAAGCTATTTTCATTTTCAACAACCTGGGTACACAATGAACCACCTCTATAAAAACACTTAAAATGTTCAACAATAATAATATTGCAATTTTCACTTTGTAAAAAAACTTATTTTCTATCAAATACTATAAAAAATTATTACTTAACACTTTTTAATTGATAATGTATAACATAAATATACCTCAAATTTAAGTTAACTAGCTAAAATGGCATTTTAGTTTTGCTATGTTGAGAAAAGTACTGATAACAATCGCTGTCACATGCTGTACGCATGCCTAGTTTTATAATCAGGCATACCACTCTGGAAATCGAAAATACACTGAAATTCCAGGTGGTTCATTGTTCCCCGGTACATTGAATCAACATGACATTTGCAACAAAAATGGTTATTTATAACTTAATCCAATATTTCAAAATCTTTATCTCATTAGAATATTGTAGTTAAGGCCCAAAACAAAATAAATCGTAAGTACTTTTATTTTTAAATTGCCTTATTTCAATTAAAAAACGTGTTTGTATTTTAGGTAAATTTTTTCTTCAGTGCATCAAAAACAGTTTTTTTCAGTTTTCTCTGTAAAGAATAAATCCACACGTCTCAAATTTATGGACGTAGTGTGTTTACGCAAATTTCATTTATATTTAAAATTAGGAGAATTTTTATTTAACTGTTTCTGAGAAAATTGAAATGGTTCATTGAAAAAACTGGTACATTGATGGCCACTCTCCCCTAATCTAAAATGCAAAATTTGGAACGCGGAATCTGGATTAGGGAATTTAGTATGTGAAATTTAGAAGTTGGAATACAAAATAAGGAACATAAGGTGTGGAATTTGAGATTTGAAATCCGAAATGTGGAATCTGGGTTGTAAAATTTGAGATTTTTAATTGGAAATATGGAAAAAGGGATGTGGAATTTGAGATTTGGTGTCTGAAATATGAAATATGGGATGTAGAATTTTGTATGTGGAATCTCAGATGTAGAATCTGAGATGCGGAATCTAAAATGTGGGAATCTAAGATGTGGATTTAAAATTTTGGTATTTGCAATATTTTTTCGGTTATGCAAACTATAATATGAAATCCGTGATGTCGTATACGAAATTCGGAATTTGCGATTTAGAATCCAGGATACGGAAAATGTGATGTGCAATTCTGGATGTGGAATCTGAGATTTTGAAACCAAATATTGGAATATGGGATGTGAAATCTCGAATGTAAAATTTCTGATGAGGAATCTATAATCGGAAATATAGATTTTGGCATTTGGAATCTGGGATGTGTAATCCGGGATTAGGTATTTCAGATTTAGAATCCAAGATACGGAAAATGGGATGTTGAATCTAGGATGCAAAATGGAAAATATGGAATTTGAGATACGGAAACTAGAGTGGGAAAAATGGGATGTGAAATTTGAGATTAATCTGAACTGCAGAATCTGGAATGCGGAATCTGCATTAGGGAATCTGAGCTGTAAAACTTAAGATTTTGAATTGGAAATATTGAAAATGCGTTCTGGAATTTGAGATTTGGTATCCGAAATATGGAATATGGGATTTGGAATCTCGGATGCGGAATCTCAGATGTAGAATCTGAGATGCGGAATCTGGTATGGGGGAATCTAAGATGCGGATTTAAAATTTTGAAATTTGAAATATTTTCTCGGTTTTGCAAACTATAATATAAAAACCGTGATGTGGTATAGGAAATTCGGCATTTGAGATTTAGAATCTAGGATACGGAAAATGTGATGTAGAAATCTAGATGTGGATTCTAAGATTTTGAATCTGAAATATGGAATATGAGATGTGGAATCAGAGGTTGTAAAATTTCAGATATGCAATCTATATTCGGAAATTTAGATTTTGGAATTTGAAATCTGGGATTTGTAATCCGGGATTAGGTATTTCAGATTTAGAATCCAAGACACTGAAAATGGCATATTGAATTTAGGATGCAAAATGCGAGATGTGGAATCTGAGATACAGAAACTAGAGTTGTGAAAAATGAGATGAGGAACCTGAGATTATGAATCCGAAATATGGAATATATGATGTCGAATTTCGAATGTGAAATTTCCGACATGCAGTCTATAATGAAGAATTTAGATTTTGGAATTTGGAATCTGGTATGTGTAATCCGGAATAAGGTATTTCAGATTTAGAATAATTCAAGACACGGAAAATGGGATCTCGGATGTGGACTCTCAGATCTTAAATTTCGGATTTACAATCTGTAATCAGGATTCCATGATGTCAAATTTAAATTTTGGACTTTGGAATCTGGAATGTGTAATTCGGGATTCGGAATTTGAGATTTAGAATCCAAGATGCGGAAAATGTGATGTAGAATCTCGGTTGTAAAATATGAGATGTGGCATTTGAGATGCGGAATCTGGAATGTGGAGTATGAAAAATGGGATATGGAATTTGAGATTTTGATTTGGAAATATGGAATATAAGATGTAGAATATTGGATTTAAAATCGCAGATGTAGAATCTGAGATGCGGAATCTGGAATGTGGGAATATAAGATGCGGATTTAAAATTTTTGTATATTTGGTATACGGAAAATGTGATGTGCAAATTCTGGATGTGGAATCTGAGATTTTGAATACGAAATATGGAATATGGGATGTGGAATCTCGGATGTGGAATCTCGGATGTGGAATCTCGGATGTGCAATCTTGGATGTGCAATCTCAGATGTGAAATCTAGTTTTCGCAATCTGTAATATTCAGGGCATGTGATGGATTATGACGTCACTGGTATAGGCAAAATTTGGGGCCCGTATCATTTTGACACAATTTTTTCCTTGCAACTTGTTATATTGTACTCCCGAATATGAATGTTATATTTTACTCCTACTAAAATCAAAGATTTTTAAGTTTTAATTATTCAATAACACAGGCACACAAAAAAAAAAAAAGGTCAAATACCAGAGGGCAGACCAACATATTCCTAGGTTTTTGGGGTCGCTGAAACCGAATATGACCATGAAAATATTATCTGCTTGCCCATTTTCCCCCTAGCCCCCCCCCCCTTACACCTCTCGGGGGGTAACATTTCAGTTTTTCCAAAAACGTCAAAAAGGCAGTCTATTCCTATGTTTTTTGGGGCGCTGAATCCGAAAAAGACCACCAAAAGCCAATCCCCCCCCTCCTGCACCCCCTAACACCCCCTGGGAGGGGGTTGGAATTTCGAATTTCACGAAAAGTCGAGTTCGGTGGCTATTTCTATGTTTTTTGGGGCGCTGAATCCGAAAAAGACCACGAAAAGAAAATTCCCCCTCTCCTTCACCCCCTATCACCCCCTGGGAGGGGGTTGGAATTTCGAATTTCACGAAAAGTCGAGTTCGGTGGCTATTTCTATGTTTTTTGGGGCGCTGAATCCGAAAAAGACCACGAAAAGAAAATTCCCCCTCTCCTTCACCCCCTATCACCCCCTGGGAGGGGGTTGGAATTTCGAATTTCACGAAAAGTCGAGTTCGGTGTCTATTTCTATGTTTTTTGGGGCGCTGAATCCGAAAAAGACCACCAAAAGCCAATTCCCCCTCTCCTTCACCCCCTATCACCCCCTAGGAGGGGGGTTGGAATTTCGAATTTCACAAAAAATCGTGTTCGGTGTCTATTTCTACGTTTTTTGGGGCGCTGAATCCGAAAAAGACCACCAAAAGCTAATTCCCGCCCGCTTAAGCCCCTAATATCCCCTTGAGTGGGTTGGAATTTCGAATTTTATGAAAAATCGAGTTTAGAGTCTATTCCAATATTAAAGCAGCGCCACCAATCGTGAGAGGCAAGGGGACTCACGTTAAAAAAGCACCCCAAAGGGAACAAAAACTACCACGTCCACGCCGTTGTTCCTGGGTCGCGCTAAGTGTAGTAAAATCAAGATCCATCAAATTGTGCTGCTACATACTTGTGTAATCATCGGTGCCTACCTAGTTATTATTTATTCAAATGCGTAAAAAAAAACATTGCTTATTCTTCTTAATTACACATAAAAGAGAACATATCAACCCCCCTCCCAGTGTTAGTAACTAGATGCTAAGAGGTGAATAACGGAACGAATTTACCTTTGGTGTCCTTTTCCAATTTCACCGCCCCCAAAAACATAGAAATGGACACCGAACTCGACTTTTCGTGAAATTCGAAATTCCAACCCCCTACCAGGGGGTGATAGGGGGTGAAGGGGAGGGCCAATTGGCTTTTGGTGGACTTTTTCGGATTCAGCGCCCCAAAAAACGTAGAAATAGATACCGAACTCGACTTTTCGTGAAATTCGAAATTCCAACCCCCTCCCAGGGGGTGATAGGGGGTGAAGGAGAGGGGGAATTTTCTTTTCGTGGTCTTTTTCGGATTCAGCGCCCCAAAAAACATAGAAATAGCCACCGAACTCGACTTTTCGTGAAATTCGAAATTCCAACCCCCTCCCAGGGGGTGATAGGGGGTGAAGGAGAGGGGGGATTGGCTTTTGGTGGTCTTTTTCGGATTCAGCGCCCCAAAAAACATAGGAATAGACTGCCTTTTTGACGTTTTTGGAAAAACTGAAATGTCACCCCCCGAGGGGTGTAAGGGGGGGGCTAGGGGGAAAATGGGCAAGCAGATAATATTTTCATGGCCATATTCGGTTTCAGCGACCCCAAAAACCTAGGAATATGTTGGTCTGCCCTCTGGTATTTGACCTTTTTTTTTTTTTGTGTGCCTGTGTAATTGAACTTACTGGATTAATTAAGTCTTTTAATATTAATTTAATGTATTAAAGTCAATTATTTAATAAATAAGACTTAAAAAATCTTTGATTTCAGAAGGAGTAAAATATAACATTCATATTCGGGAGTACAATATAACAAGTTGCCCAAAAAAATGTGTGTCAAAATGATACGGGCCCAAAATTTGTCCGTAACTGTTCTCTTAAAATATTGAATATTTTTTTATGAAACTTGGTAGAATTACTTAAAATGTCATTAGGAAGATCTCTCTGACCCGAGTTTGTTTGAATTTTCTCTCAAAATTGATTTTAAAAAAAGTTTCCAATTTTTCGAAAATTTCCAAAAATTAAGTTTGGGCCAAAATTTAAACAAATTCGGATCTGAGAGACCTTCATAATGACATTTTAACTAATTCTACCAAGTTTCATGAAAAAATATTTAATATTTTAAGAGAAAAGTTGCGGACAAATTTTGCCTATACCAGTGACGTCATAATCCATCACATGCCCTTAAAGTAAATAAATAAATAAGTAACAAGTAAATTTACTGGATTTCATTAATTTTATTCACAAACAAACACTGTCATCCAAAAAATAAATTTTTTTTATGTTGTAAATTTCTTCTATCATATAGTGTTTCTTCTCAAATACTAAAAATTCATTAAAATAAATGTAAAACCACCGAGGTAAGAAATTAAAATGTAAAATTGAAGTAAACAAATGCAAGCCAAGTTGAAGAACTTGCGAAGAATCTAAGAACGTGTGTGAATTTAAGAGAAAGTTCATGAATCGCAAAAGATAATCGAAACGAATCCGAAATGAATTTATTCATGGAAGCGACGCGGGTATAAATGCAAAATTGGCAATACATACGAAATCTCCCTGGTTCAAGTAAAAAGGGGTGAATACATTAGCCCTGGGAATTAACCCCTTTGAACTTGCTCTGCAATGGAATAATTGGACGTTGCAGTGCAATAATTTCTGCACGGCGGGAGATACGAAGATTGAGAGGAAAGCGACTTCAGTTTATGGCAATCATCTCTTAAGTGTACACAGAGTTCAAGTGTAGAAATGTTGGATATTTGGCGAAAAGAAAAAGTGCCAGAGTGAAAAAAAAAGAAGGGAAAGACGATGGTTGCAGTGTTTACTCGTTGCAGCGACAAGTCTGCTTTTTGCAAAATGCATAATCGAGGGGTTAACGAATGCGTCAGCATGCAGCAGACAACTCGAAAGAGAAGAGATTTATTCTAGTGCATCGTGCGACACAGACATACTTTTTTTCAATTCTAGAGTTTGACAATTTTTCAGTGCGCACATGTCTAATTTATTTTTTAAACAATTTAAATATCATTGTGCGATTCCAATTGAAATTTACGTTTTTTTCCGGCAGGTTAACGGCGGGCAATGAAACTTTAGAATTTTATTATATTTCGTATGACTACTGTTTTACATAAATATTAGGTCAAAATATTAATTAGTTTACGAGAATTGAAATTTGCAAAAAAAATTTGAAATCGCAATATCTTCCGTTCTATCAGTCGTATCATGGTTTTCTTTTTTTTTAAAATGCTTAGAAAAATATAAGGAATAATTCTATTTCAGGACAATTTTTTATAATTTTAACCCTTCGAGCCCGAACCTGGGTCGAAGACGACCCAGGCGAAATTTAAAAGTGCTTTAATTTCCAAAATCGGCTGCCATTGGCGCCACTACCCGTTCGTAAAAAAAGTTAGGGTCCGTATGAACCCCTCTACCAAATGGCAGAGCAGTAGTACTCCTTGAGCCTTCAGGAAAGGTGTGTCAACTTAAATGCGAACGAAAACGACCCAGGTCCGGGCTCCGAAGGTGCGAAAAGTGTAAGTAATTTTTTTTCCTTCTTTTAAAACTTAGATTTTTTAATGTAAAAATGTGTCTTTTAATTTAAAAAAAAAAGTTTTAAAAATAATTAAAGGTATCAAAAAATTGTTTTTAATCGAAAAACATTTTTTTCACAGTTTTTAGTAGTTTTTAGATAAAAATGCTCGTATTTTACAATTAAAAAGTATTTTAAAAATAATGGAATAAATAAAAGAAGTAAAAAGTATTTAAAAAAAATTATTTTTGCAGTTTTTTGAAAAAAAGTGAGGGTTTACGAACGAGCGAGGAGGTCCTCAGAATATTGCGTCCTCGTCAAATATTCAATTATTTCCGAGAGGACGAGTCAGACGAAGAGGTAGATGCTATTGAGGACCACGATAGCGATTTGTCCGCGTATGTTAGTCAAAATTTATCTTGAAAATAAAATTGTTCTTTTCTACTAAAATGTTGCGTTTTTACTGATTTATACCCATTTTACAATTATTTTTTGTCATTAAAAGAAGTCAATATAGCTTTTTATTGAAAATTTTGAAATAATTTTTTACCATTTTTGAGGTCAAAAAATTAACCATTTTTTTTTTAAAATAAAATTTACTATTTTTTTGTGAAAGGCACACTCTTTAGCTTTAATTACCTTTTTTAAACTTTTCGATATCTCAATTTGGCTCAAAGTTATGATTTTTTAAGTGAAGTAGCAATTTTTCAGGAGGTAAGTCTATTTTTTAATAATAATAACAAATAAAAAAAAATTTATTTTTAAAAAACGTAATTGTTACTTCAACTAGAAGGATTGATGATGATCTATGAATTTTTTCAATTTTTTTAAAGCATTTTTTCTACCTGTAAACACGACAGGACGAAAACGACCCAGGTCCGGGCTCCGAAGGTGCCGAAAATACGTCCGGGCTCGAAGCGTTAGAATTAAAAATGTTATTAAATAAAAATTATATAACTTTTACACAGCTAAAAAAAATTCAATGACCCAAATGCTAAATCGATCTTACCTGTGTTCTTTTCAAGATTCCAAAAGAGTTGAAGTTAACTGTTACCTCCTTAATATTTAATTTTAATAAATTATAAATGTAAACATTGGAATTTTAAGCTAGTAAACATTGCTAATACGTTGCGCGCGCATCTCCGGCTGAGAAGTGCAAAGCCATGTTACACGTCGTGAATTCAGTATAATCAGTGCCAGAGCAAAGAAACTTGGTACCCCTTTGTAAAATTAAAAACTATTTTTAACTATTTTTGTCAAAAATTCTTTTCTAGAATGATATTAAGCTACTGGACATTCGGTGGCATAACACACACATGAGAAAGTCGTAAACACTGTGTTTGGTAACATGGGTTTTGCACTTCTCAGCCGGAGATGCGCGCGCAACGTGTTAGCAATGTTTACTAGCTTAAAATTCCAATGTTTACATTTATAATTTATTAAAATTAAATATTGAGGAGATAACAGTTAACTTCAACTCTTTTGGAATCTTGAAAAGAACACAGGTAAGATCGTTTTAGCATTTGGGTCATTGAATTTTTTTTAGCTGTGTAAAAGTTATATAATTTTTATTTAATAACATTTTTAATTTTAAAATTATAAAAAATTGTCCTGATATAGAATTATTCCTTATATTTTTCTAAGCATTAAAAAAAAAGAAAACCTTGATACGACTGATAGAACGGAAGATATTGCGATTTCAAAATTTTTTTGCAAATTTTAATTCTCGTAAACTAATTAATATTTTGACCTAATATTTATGTAAAACATTAGTCATACTAAATTTAATAAAATTCTAAAGTTTCATTGCCCGCCGTTAACCTGACGGCAAAAAAAGTAAATTTCATTTGGAATCGCACCATTTCTTATTGTATATTTTATTCAAAAAATTGATTCTTTACGTATTTTTGTAATAAAATATATTTAACAAAATTTAACAAATAAAATTGCAGAGAATGTTTAGAAGGAGAAAAACGCTATTATTTTTCAAAATTTAATAAAAATTACTGATTTTAACCAGATTTGAAGAAAGAAAACGCAAAATGTTAAATAATTACTATTATTTGACAAAATCTTTCTGAAAAATGTAAAACTTGATCTTTCAAAATTCAGTGATATTTATTTTAACATTATTTGGGGTAATAAACAACTTTCTAGTTTGAGGTTATGTTAAATTAACAAAAGAAATTTCTATTCTTAAGGGCATGTTATGCAGTATGACGTCACTGGTGTAGGAAAAATTGTACGTAATCTTTCTTAAAAAATCATAAATATTTTAACACCAAACTTTGCAGAAGTAATTAAAATCTCATTAGGATTGTCCCTTTGGTCCAAAATTTGTTTGAATTCTGTTTAAAATTTTTTTTTTTTTTGGAGTTTATATGGCATCGCGTATATGTAAAATTTTTTCTTGTCTTTCATAACAAAAATAACTTAAAAGTGTATCAAAACGAAACACTAGTCATTTTTAATAACTATTACAAAATAAATTCTTGGAAAATAATTAATTTTAAAGAATAAAAAAAATAACCCGAGAATAAAAAATAAAAAGAATAACCTGGAACAAAAATTACAAAATGACGAACATATTCGACTATTGAAAACTTAATTAAAAGAATGTCTAGATTAATACACAACCGAACAAAATAATTTAAAAAATCAAAGAATAATTAAAAAATTTTAAGACAATAATTCGACATTGGAAAAATTGTTGAAAATAATAGAAAATTGCGGAAAATAATTAATAACTGAAAGAAAAAATTGAAAAATGACAAGTATAATTAAAAAATTGATGAAAATATGTGTAAAATAACGAAAATAACTGTCAATTAAGAAAAAAATTCTAAAAATTACTAGATTAATAGGCGACTGAAAAAAAAGTGAAAAAATTAAACAAGAAATATTAAATTTAAAGAAAATAATTGCAAATTGAAAAATTAGGAAAATTGAAGGAAAAATTGTTGGAAATAATTACACATTTTAACAACTGGATTAAAAATCGAAAAAAATAATTAAAAATTAAAGATTTGAATTTAAATTTATGTAATATACTTAAAAATTGAAGAATGGAATTAAAATTAAAGAAAATAATTGAACAATTAAATTTAAAATTAAAGAAACTTAATTATAATCGAAATAATAATGAAAAAAAGGAGATAATAATAATAATAATAATAATAATAACAGCAATTAAATTGAAATTTTAATACAAATTTAATCAGTGAAAAAAGTAATTGAAAAAATCCGAGAATTAGTTAATATTGAGAAATTAGTGGAAAATCGATAAAAATAATTGGAAATTAAAGAAAATATTTGAGATATTTGGAAAAAAATTGAAAATTATAGAAATTAATTAAAAATTAAAGAATTAAATGAAAATATCAAGAAAGTAATTGAAAATTAAAAAATCAAATTACAATTCAAACTTAAAACAGTTTCAACGAAATATTGACTTAAGTTTATTTTAACTTAGATAAATTCAAAATTTTATTTATTAAAGTTTTAAGATTTGTATTTAATTTTTTTCAAATACCTAATTTTTTTAATCTCCTACATTTACAAACTAACATATATAAACTAAATTTTATATATACGGTTTTAAATTGTTTCAAACTTTAATTAACATGATAATTACAAAGATACTCACATTTTAATATTAATAAACTTCAGTTATTTTAAACTTTTACTTCTTCAAATTTTAAGTAATAAAAATGTTAATTAATTCAAATTTGAACTATTACAAACTTTACGTATTTTTAAAATCTAATAATGCATATTTAAATTATTTTATAATTAATTGCAATTTATATTTACAAAAAAAATATTGTGAAAAGTTTAATTAAATTAAATTCAAATTAATTTAAATGTTTAGTTATTAATAATAAGAATAATAAAAACGCAAGGATTGATTAAAATTTAGATAATTTAAAGCCTTATAACCAATAAAAATTTAGATAAAATTTAAACTTTAATAAATTAAAACTTAAATATATATATATTAATTCTTAATTACTAATTTAGATTTTCATTAAAAATGGTTATTTCAAAATTTTAATGATCTTAATATCCAATGATCTAAATATCAATTAATTTAATCACAAGAAAATTTCATGTTAAGTTATATTGATAGAAATTAAATTTTAATTTACTAACAATTTTAGGCTATGGAAATTTCAGTTCAATATTTCAAGGTAAACTATATTTTAAATAATTTATTTTTTGTTAACGCAATTAAATTGACTTTTATGAAAGTAGACTCTAATTCTAATTTAAAGCTGATTTTTTTTCAAACGTAACTGATTTAAAACAAAAAAATAACTAAGTGCCAAACTTCAGGTGCGGACATAGAAGAATGAATGAAAGAATGAATGAATCTTGCAGATTATTATTATAGATTGGACAAATGAATTTTTAAGCCCAATTGGAAACTGGAAAAATTTACTTTTAGGATCAGTTGGGAACTGGACCAATTGGATATTGGATTAAATTAATAATGGATTAATTCGCAAATTGAATAAATTTATACTAGTTGCTTAATTCTAGATTAGACAAATTTACTTCAAGTCCAATTGGAAACTGGACAAAATTACTTCGGGATTAGAAACTAGATCAATTGGAAGTTGGCTTGTTGAATTAATTGATAACTGAATAAGTCCAATTGTTCCAAAAGTAATTTTCAATCGATTGGAATTTGCATAAAATCACTTTTGAATCAATTGAAGATGGAATAAATAATTTTTTATTGAAAACTGTATACCATCGGATCAATTGGAAACTTAAAAAATCTACTTTTACGTTCACAAAAAAAATGGGTAAATTTAGAGTTTGAATTTGAAATCGGACAAATTTATTACCGGACAAATAGAAGACTTTTTATTGTAAAAATTTAATCTAGTAAGAAAATGTTAGATTAAAAGTTATTAATGTTCGTACAACTTTTTAATACGATGTATTGATATATTTCTATCATTTCGCGTCAATTATTGTTTAGCGTCCAATTTAAAAAATTCAATAACACATATTTCTATGTAAATGTAATGTGAGTGTTTGCTGTAATGAATTAGAAAAAGTTTCCATTTGACACTTGAATTAGTTAAACGCAATGAAAAGGCAGCGCTCAATATTAAATCCGCGCTGTCGACGGTATATCTGGCGAAAAATCTGCATATCATACTAGGCGTTCCCAATCAACTAATTAACAAAAAACCAAGAAGAGCCATTAATCATCGTCGGCCACTTGGAGAATATAAGCGAATGGGAAGTATCAGATTGGCCAACCCTTTCGAACCGCAGTTATTCGCTGAGAGGGTGTAACAGGGTGAAGGACCAACGGTACCATCAATATTCACATGATCCTTGGCCTTCCTCATTGTTTGCTCCAAATATTTTCTTCCTTGACGAAAAAGAGACTAAGAAAAAATTAAAAAGGAAGGTATACCTCTTCAGGAAAAAAATTGACTCACTTAGATCCAAGTGTTTACTAATTATTAGTAATCTTTCATTAAAAATGTTAATGAGAAGATTGAATTTTTAACCTGAGAAAGTCTTTTACGTAGAGTTTGTTTGCATAGAACTTTGGAAAATTAATTAAAAAAAAAAGTAATTGAATGTTAAATTAATCAAATGAAAATGTAAATTTATTAGCATGAACAATTTGGTTAAGTTAGAATTAAATATAATTGTATTTATTTTATTATATTTATATTGAGTGTCAAAATTGTTGATTTTATAAATTTGCGAACTTGGTTTTTTTTCCCCTAAATTTTGGTATATATACATTTTTAACCTGATCTCACTTTCGGAGAGGTATCACCCTATCGGATAAAAACGAAACTACAATTTGAAGCGCGAGAATTTAAAATCAATGATAATTCAAAATTACGGACTTTTACGGACTAGTTACGAATAAACATTTTGTATCCCGAAAGACTATTTTGAGTGTTATAGAATTAAAATACAGTAGAAAAGTAAAAAGAAATTGTATTTTTTATGTTTAAAATAATTTATTTCTTTGAAAATTATAGAAAATTTTATTAATATTAAATAGAAAAATATTAATGATTCTGAGGCAAATAAGAGAACAATTATTGTAGGTATACTTATAACATAGGCACAAAAAAAAAAACGCTTTCTGTGCATTAAAATAGACCTGTAAGTCTTATTATAGTACTAGCAACATTAACGCGCGCCAGAAACTTTGCATTGTTATTTGTTATTAAAAACTATAAATTTTTGCAACTTCAAATAATGAAAATTAGGAGATTAATTACAAAATTGAAGAAACTAACTGAAAAATAACGAAAATAATTGACAATTGAAAACAAAACTCGAAAAATGTTTCGATAATTATACAATTGAAAAAGAATAATTTAAATAATTGAACAATAAATATTCAAATTAAACAATAAAATTAAAAAATAAACTGTTGGAAATAATTGCAAATTGAAAAATTGAATTAAAAATCTACAAAATAATGGAAATTGAAGAAAATAATTGAAAACTGAAGAAAATAATAACAATTTCGAGAAATAAATTGAAAATTTAAGAACTGAATTGAAATTGGAAAAATAATTAATAATTTAAAAAAATTACAAAAGGTCTGAAAAAAATTAAAATTGAAAAAATTAAAGAATTATTATAAAATTTTTAGAGAATAATTGAAAAAAGTGTGCAAGCAATTGAAAATTGGGTAAAATAAATAATAATTGCAAGAAATAGTCGAAAAATATATTAATTGACAATTGGAAAAAAATACTTTAAAAATATGAAAATTATATGAACAATATTGAAAATAATTAAACATTGAACAACTAGATTGAAAATTGAAAGCAATAATTACAGAAAAAAGGGGGAAAAAATTAAAAAATTAAGAAAATAATTAGAAATTGCAAAAAGGAATTGAATTTCAAAGAATAAACTTAAAATTGAAAAAAGAAGATAATTATTGAATATAGAATAATATTATTAAACAACTGCTTTTAAAATTAAAAAAATTTATTATTATACTTGAAAAAAAAATAATTTAAAAAAGGCGAGAATTTTTTAATATTAAAGACAATAATTGAAAATTGAAAAATGAAATTTGAAGAAAATAGTTGTAGAATTAAACAATTGTATTGAAATTTTGAAACAATTTTTGTGAGTGAAAAATATAATTGCAAATTGAATTAAACAACTAAAAAGTTAAAAATTAAATTGAAATTTGAATAAAAAATGTAAAATTGAAGAAAATACTTAAGAGTTTAAGAAAATAGTTGTAGAATTGAAAAACTGAATTTAAATTTAAAACAATTTTTATAATTGAAAAAAAAAATGATTGAAAAAAGCCGAGAATTAAAGAAAAATTATAAACAAAAAAGTAAACTGGAAAAATTATTTATATTTTTTAAAAATAATTGAAAATTAAAGAATTAAATCAAATTTTGAAGAAGACAGATAGATAATTAAAAGGAAAATAACAAAATACAAAATTATCAAATATTAAAGAAAATAATAGACAAATGAAAAAAATTCGAAAACTGTCAAGAATAATCAACAAGAGAACAAAATAATTTAAAAAGTTAAAGAATAATTATAAAACTTCAAGAGAATGAATGAAAATTGAAAACATTGTTGAAATTAATTGAAAGTTGCGGAAAATGAATGATAATTGAAAGAAACAGTTTATCACGAGAATAATTAAAGAATTGAAAAAAATATCTTAAAAATAACGAAAATAATTGACAACTGATAACAAATTTCGACAAATCGCTAAATTAAAACAATTTCATAATTTAAAAAATCATTTTAAAATGAAAAAATGACTATAAGTTGAAGAATGGAATTAAATTTTATATAATTTAATTGAAAATTCAAAAAAGTAATTTATAAATGCCGTAATTTATTAAATATAGAAGAAAGTAATTAAAAACTGAAAAATAGAATTGAAATTTGGAAAAAAATTCAGAATTGAAGAAGCTAATTGAACATGTGAATTATAGTCATAGAAACTTATTGATAATAAAAAAAAAATGGACAAAAGGCAAGAATTTTTAATAACAAAGAAAAAAATTGAAAATTGAAAATTGAAAAATGCAATTGAAATTTGAAGGAAATAATGGAGAATTGAAGGAGATATTTTTAGAATTGAATAATTAAGTTTAAATTTTAAAACAATTTTAATGAGTGAAACAAATAATTGAAAAAATCAGGGAATTTTTAAATGTAAAGGAATTAAATTGAATTCAAAAAATTTGAATAATAAATGTAAAATTAAAAAAAAATACTTAAGAGTTTAAGAAAATAGCTGTAGAATTGAAAAACTGAATTTAAATTTAAAACAATTTTTATATTTAAAAAAAAATGATTGAAAAAAGCCGAGAATTAAAGAAAAATTATAAACAAAAAAGTAAACTGGAAAAATTATTTATATTTTTTAAAAATAATTGAAAATTAAAGAATTAAATCAAATTTTGAAGAAGACAGATAGATAAATAAAAGGAAAATAACAAAATACAAAATTATCAAATATTAAAGAAAATAATAGACAAATGAAAAAAATTCGAAAACTGTCAAGAATAATCAACAAGAGAACAAAATAATTTAAAAAGTTAAAGAATAATTATAAAACTTCAAGAGAATGAATGAAAATTGAAAACATTGTTGAAATTAATTGAAAGTTGCGGAAAATGAATGATAATTGAAAGAAACAGTTTATCACGAGAATAATTAAAGAATTGAAAAAAATATCTTAAAAATAACGAAAATAATTGACAACTGATAACAAATTTCGACAAATCGCTAAATTAAAACAATTTCATAATTTAAAAAATCATTTTAAAATGAAAAAATGACTATAAGTTGAAGAATGGAATTAAATTTTATATAATTTAATTGAAAATTCAAAAAAGTAATTTATAAATGCCGTAATTTATTAAATATAGAAGAAAGTAATTAAAAACTGAAAAATAGAATTGAAATTTGGAAAAAAATTCAGAATTGAAGAAGCTAATTGAACATGTGAATTATAGTCATAGAAACTTATTGATAATAAAAAAAAAATGGACAAAAGGCAAGAATTTTTAATAACAAAGAAAAAAATTGAAAATTGAAAATTGAAAAATGCAATTGAAATTTGAAGGAAATAATGGAGAATTGAAGGAGATATTTTTAGAATTGAATAATTGAGTTTAAATTTTAAAACAATTTTTATGAGTGAAACAAATAATTGAAAAAATCAGGGAATTTTTAAATGTAAATTAATTAAATTGAAGTTTTAAGATAATAATTGATAATTGAAGAAAAAATTACAAGTTGACGAAAATAATTGACAGTTGAAAAAAATTCGAAATGTGTCGAGAATAATCGTTATTAGAACAAAGTAATTTTAAAAATTAAAGAGTAATTATAAAAGTGGATGAATATAATTATATTTGAAAAACCCTTTTTCAAATTATGAATTTACAGGGTTGCCACAGGTCAGGGAATTCAGGGAAATCAGGGAAAAGTCAGGGATTTTCATAAAAAATACTGGAAAACTGCAAAGAATCTCTAAAAAAAGATGAAAAATTATATTTTTCTGAAATTTTCTAAACAAATTTTTGGAAGTCATATTTTAAACATACTTAAAATAAATAATGTTTGCAATCTGAAAAATAATTATATTTCACAATTTATCAATTTCTTCAATTTTTAACAATTCTTTTCTATTATGATTCCAACTAAAATTTTCAACATTTTCATCACTTTTCAATTATTAACTTCAATTTTCAATTATTTTCATTATTTTTCAATTTCTTCATTAAGTCTTAAATTTACTTTACGAAAATTTCAATTCTCTTTTTTTCAATTTACCATTATTTTCATCATAATGCAATTATTTTCTTCCACTGCACTTCAAATATATTTTGTATTTTTTCCAATTATTTTTTTTTTATTAAAATTATTTTCTTTGTTTTCAAATTATGTATATCATCTTAAAATTATGTCTCAATTTTTAATTATTTTCATTATACTACAATTAATTTTCTCAAATTTGAATTTTTAATTAATGACCTCAACTTTAAATTGCTTTCTTCAATTTTTAATAATTATTTAAGGATTTCTTTTTGCAAGTATTTATTCCAATTTTTCAATATTATTATTTTTCGATTAATTTTCTAAAATTTCAGTTGTCTATTGATTCTAATTTTAAGATCATTTTTCAATTATTTTTTGTTTTTTAAATAATCATTGAATTTTTCCAATTATTTCTCTCAAACTTTAATTATTTTTAAATGATTTTTCATTAATTTTCTTCTTGTGCAATATTATTTTTTTCAATTTTTAATTAATTTTATTCAGTTCCAATTATTTTCTCATTTTATTGGTAATAAAAACATTTTCTCCAAATTTTCGAATTTTTATTTTTTTTCATTATTTATAATAATTTCTAAAATTGTGGTCCAAAATTTCAATTTATTTCTATTATTCAATATATATTCTGGAATTCTTTTTAATTAATTTCTGAGATTTTCAATAATTTTATTGAAAGCTCAATTATTTTCTTCTTTTTCATAGATATTTTGTAATTTTTTCAATTATTTTTGTCAAATTTACATTATCAGGGTTGCCACAGGTCAGGGATTTCAGGGAATTCAGGGAAAAGTCAGGGATTTCCATCAAAAGTACTGGAAAAATGCAAAGAATCTCTAAAATGGAAAAAAAATTAAATTTTGGTGAAATTTACTAAGTAGAGAAAATTACTAAACAAATTTTTGGAAGTCATTTAAACATTACTAAAAATAATTGATGCTTGCAATCTGAAAAATAATTATAATTCGCAATTTATATAATAATTTACAAGTTTCTTTCATTCCTTGATTGATTCATTCATTCATACTATCCACACCTGGAATTTATCACTAAATTTTTCTTCAAATTTTATATAATTCTTCACCTTTTTAAAATTGTGCCAATTTATATACTTATAGCAATTTTAATTCCTTCAAACTTCAATTAATTTAAACTTCCATTGATTAAAAATTCAATGAATTACACGCTTCAAAAATAAAATAGTAAATTTGAAGGGATTTTAAAATTTCTTCCATTTTTAATAATTCTTTTCTTATATGATTCCATTTAAAATTTTCATCACTTTGCAATTATTTTCTTCAATCTTTAAATTATTGTCATTAGTATTTAAATTTATTATACCTTTTTCAATTATTTTCAACGAGTTTCAATTATTTTCTTCAAATTTCAATTATTTTGTTTCGATTCTTCAATTTCTGTCTTCATTTTTTTATTTTTATTCAATTTTTCAATTACTTTTGCCATTTTTTTTTGCCAATTGTTTTTTCAAAATAAATTATTTTTGTCATTTTACAATTATTTTTGAAATTTTTCAATTATTTTCTTTAAATTTCAATTATTTTTGAAAATTTTCAATTAATTTCTTCAAATTTCAATTATTTTCTACAAATTTCAATGATCTTTGAAATTTTTCAATTATTTTCTTTAAATTTCAATTATTTTGTTTCGATTCTTCAATTTCTGTCTTCATTTTTTTAATTTTATTCAATTTTTCAATTACTTTTGCCATTTTTTGGCCAATTTTTTTCGAAATAAATTATTTTTGTCAATTTACAATTACCGTAAAACAGGCTAACTTCGCTCATGTAGTGTAACTTCGCTCAGTGGAAACTTTTTTTTTTCAAAAATTATTTATTGTTATTTCTAGGAAGAAAAATATAAAATTTGCAATTGCTAATGTTAAGAAAAGTATCAAACTGTGTCTCAAGGGTATTTTAAAGTAGAATTATAGTCAAGTTTTAATAAAAATAATATTTATTTAAAGATGTCTATTTTGCTCATTGAACAAGTAGTGTGTAACAGTCGCTTGTGAAACCTATATTTAAAATATTTTATGTTAAAATCATCTAATAATCTTATTTCCTATATCCCTGACATGATTTAGAAAAAATAAAATTACTGAAAAGTTGAATAGATTTTGAAAAAAGTCAATTTAAAAAAAATATTTCATATTTGTTGGGTAATTTCGTTCATGAATACAATGTATCATTCAATTGTTTATCAAGTATCTAAGGTTATTTCTCATGACAAAATTCAAAAATTTTACGAAATTATAAAACACAAAACGTGGTTAAATATTTATTCTGATGACTGTAAATATTAATTAAATAACATTATTTTATTTATAATGATTTTATAAAGTGATTATAGCTTGTAAACTAACATATTTTTGTTGTTAAAAATTAAAGTCATTAAAGTTGAGCGAAATTACCTCACATTGAGGTGTAATTTCGCTCACAATAAAAAGGTATATTAAATAGGTTTACGCAATATATAGTAATTTTTTTGATTTTGTGAAATTAAAGAGGAAGAGTCAGAGATTATATATTTTCAGTACCAAAATTTATTATTAACTTTTTCCTATACTTTTTTAAAAAAAACATGAAAATTTGAGCGAAATTACCCTGTTTTACGGTATTTTCTTCATATTTTAATTATTTTTGAAATTTTTCAATTATTTTCTTAAAATTTCAATTATTTTTGAAAATTTTCAATAAATTTATTCAAATTTCAATTATTTTCTACAAATTTCAATAATTTTTGAAATTTTTCAATTCGTTTCTTCAAATTTCAACTATTTTGGAAATTTATTAATTATTTTCTTCAAATTTCAATTTATTTTTAATTTTTTCAATTATTTTCTTCAAATTTCAATTATTTTGTTTCAATTTTTCAATATGTGTCTTCATTTTGTTATTTTTATTCAATTTTTCAATTAGTTTTGCCTTTTTTTTGACAATTTTTTTTTCAAAATAAATTATTTTTGTCATTTTATAATTATTTTCTTCATATTTCAATTATTTTTGCCATTTTCGAAGTATTTTGTGATTTTGAATTCAATTTTTTCATATATCAATTAGTCTCTTCAGTCTTTAAATTATTTTCTTAAAATTTAAATTATTTTGATTCGATTTTTCAATTTGTGTCTTCATTTTTTGATTTTTATTCAATTTTTCAATTAGTTTTGCTATTTTACAATTATTTGCTTCATATTTCAATTATTTTTGACATTTTCGAAGCATTTACTTCAAATTCAAATGGCTTTTCTGAATCTCTATATTATTATCATGAATTTATTAATTTTTTACACCTTTTTCAATGATTTTCTTAAAATTCCATTTATTTTCTTCAAACTTAAATTATTTTTCCCCCTAATTTTCGAATTTTCAATTATTTTCATTCTGTATCGTAATTTCCAAAATTGTTGTCTAAAATTTCAATTTATTGCTATTTAATACATATTTTCTGATTATTTAAAATTAATTTCTAAGATTTCCAATAATTTTATTTAAAATTTCAATTATTTTCTTTTATTTCACAGATATTTTGTTATTTTTTCAATTATTTTTGTCAAATTTCCATTAAGATATTTAATTTTCTATTATTACTATATTTTTAAATTATTTTTCCAAACCTTTAATTATTTTCATTTTTTTCAATTAATTTCTAATATTCAATTATTTTCCTCAATTTGTAATTATTCTCATTTCTTCAAATAATTTATAATTACAATTTATAATAATAATTGACGCAAACACAAGTCCCAAAAATTAATAGCGCACGTTGTAGTATCTAGTTTTATAGTAAATGTACGAAAAATTAGTTTTAAGAACTCAAAAAAGGTCAGGGAAAATTGTAATAAAATATTTGTGGCAACCCTGATTTATTAATTGATAATCTAAACTAAAGAAAATTGTAGGAAAAATTTTAGGAAATAAATGAAAATTGAAGAAATCAATTGGAACTTGAAGAACATTAAATTTTCAAGAAGATAACTGATAATTGAAAAAAGGCGAGTATTATTGAATATTAAATAAAATAATTAAAAATTGAAGAAAGGAATTGAAAAATTGAAACGTAACAGTTTTTACACTGCTTAGGGCCACTTGTCGTAGAATTTACGGAATTTGCGGACTTTTCTAAACAAATTACGGACTTTACGGACCTTTTTTTTTTTAAAAAAACGGACTTTTACGGACCATAAGTAAATTTACGGACTTTTACGGGATTTACGGAGCTAGTTCGAGCCCTGCAAATACCGAATTTCGGCTTCAAATTTGAAGAATTCCATATCACAGATTCCACACCTCGGATTCCATATCTCAAAACCCAGATTTCACATTTTATATTCCACATCCTGAATTCTCTATTCCGAATTCCAAACTGCATATTCCAGATTTCGAATTCTAAGTTAAATAATTTATTCCATTTATGAAATGGAACTTTGTTATATGAGGTCCGGATTCTGGGATGTTTAATATGAGAAATAGAATATAGGATGAGGAAATAGAAATGTGAAACTAGGACGTACATTTTGGGATATGGAACCACAAATGTGATATCCGAAATGTGGATTCCAAGCTAAAAGTAACCTAATCAGACCCATATCGACAGCAGCTCCCGACTAAAAGACTCGACAAAATTTAATAAGTATCCAGGGTCAGTGTATATAATTTTAACTAATTTTCCTGCCAAGTGGACACTTCCTCGAATCAATTTGATGAGATATAAAAATGCTGCTCCCGTTTGGGTCCCTGTGGTTGCAAATTTGCAACATTTACTGGACGGGAAAATTATTCTCAAGTTGGTTGGACGGGTCGAGACGTTTTGATGATTTATTGTGTTGAGAGGCAGTAGACAGAGCATTGGTAATGCCGCTGGGACAAGGAGAAGGTTACCGTGGCGGGGGCAGAGAAAGAAAGAAAAAGCTTTTCGAAAACCATTTATACGGTCGTCCACTTAAACTCGAGCGAGCGACCGCTCGACCAATTTTTGGCAATTACTGAAATCGTCTAATACACCTTGCGGCTAATGATTTCTCATTACAAGTTATAAATCTCCAAGCACATATAGAAAGCAGTCAGACAGTACCTTGTCGGTTAAAGAGCGCCTCGGGACAAATTCTGGGTTCATTCGAGACGCGAGTAATATGTATATATAAATAAATAAATAAATTAAAAATCTGTATGGTCCTTGACGGACGGATGGGCCAAGGCGAAGAGAATTATTAGTCGCGATTAATTCGTTCGAGGAAAGGGGCTGAACGGAAGAGAGCGCGAATCCACCCTTTTAACGACCACTCTCGACCCACCCACACCTCTCTTTACCTAATTGCATTTATTTTGGGTACACCTACTCGAGACAAAGGCTCCTGTGCCTTAATTAGTCCGCGGCTCATATCATCATGACTCTCTTAAAGTGCGATATTGTTATTAATATTTTTTTTTTTTGTAATTAGAAAAAGCACGATTTGTTAGTTTTGCACCAAGTTTTAAAGTAAGTTAGGTTATGTTACAAGAGGAGACGAGACAGGGTAATGTTTAGTTTTGAGAATTTGTTTGGTATCATCGTCCTTGTGGCATCAGGTGTCCAGAGCAATTTTATACTTTTGGACGTATTTGAATACACGTCCTATAAAAGCGAAAGTATTTTTTTCTCAGTGCAAGAATTTGAGACGTTCAGATGTATGAAGACGACATTTGATAAAAAAAGTGTTGTTCATTTCACAAATACAAAACCTTTGACGTGACTAAGTTATTTTCTTAAACAGGTGACACTGAGAATCAGCAATGTCCACTGAAGAAACATGCGTGAATACACTTTAGCTCATTTTAGTCAAAACGACGTTTCGAGGATTTTGTCTGTTTACCGCAGTGATTTCCCTGGCAATGAGGCGAAAATTGAAGGAAAATCGAATTCGCTCCCCGTTCGCTCACGGTTCGATTTTCGCTCAATCCAACGCAAAACAACAATATAAAATGACTTAAAAGTTATTGCAAATGAATAATGGATGCCTCCTCTATTAGTTTGCACTTGCACAATCTTCAAAAATTGGCAAATTAATAATAAAAATAGTGAAAATAAGTAAGTTGTTTAAGCCAACTAACCTGCAAAGATTGACAACCAATCAGAGGGGGTCACGTGCTTTTCCGCACGAAAATCAAATCACTCTTGTTGACTTAAAGAATATATAAGAAAAAAAATCAAAAGTTTAAATAAAAATGATCAATTATTTATTTATTATCACTATTGAAAGAATAATTATTTCATTTCTTAAAAACGAAATGTTACAATTAAATAAATTAAATTTAAAAGTTAACTAATAAAATCCAAAAAAAAAAAATAAAATTAAAATATTTATCTACCACAAAATTAACAATTAAAAAAAATAAACTTTAATTACACAAAAAATAAAATTGAGATATTAAGATAATAAAAATTAAAATGTACGACAGGTAGTAGCAGTCAGGGGCACAAAAATAAATTTGTACGAAAAAATCTAATAAAGATCTAAAATAGTTGATCATACACAGAAATATACAAATTAATTATTTAAATTAATAACAAAAATTATCAAACGCTGAAAACCACCCTAAATGATAGCACTCGGAAAAAATTAAAAAGAAAAATATCAATTTGCGCAAAAAATTCTAAAAAATATCTAAAATGGAAAAACATACTCTAAAATATTAATTTTGTCCGTACTTTCTTTTATAATTATGCCTCACCAGAAAAATTTGGCAAAATACACTAAAAAATTTTCAGCCAAATATTAATTATTTTCCATATTTCTAGATCTAATTTTAAAATATTTTATCTAGTAACGAACAAAATTGAACAAAAATTGAAAAACTGCGCGTTACTTTCAACTAGTCAAAAAAAGAAAATTCAATCAATTTTTGCCTCGCCAGAAAAATTTGGCAAAATACACAAAAAAATTTTCAGACAAATATTAATTATTTTCCATATTTCTAGATCTAATTTCAAACTTTTTCATTAATTACCAAACAAAATTGAATAAAAATTGAAGAACTGCGCGTTACTTTCAACTTGTCATAAAATAAAATTTCAATCAATTTTTATCATTTTTTACAAGTTGAAAGTAACGCGCAGTTTTTCAATTTTTGTTCAATTTTGTTCGGTAATAGATAAAAAAAGTTTGAAATTAGATCTAAAAATATGGAAAATAATTAATATTTGTCTGAAAATTTTTTTGTGTATTTTGCCAAATTTTTCTGGCGAGGCAAAAATTGATTAAATTTTCAGTTTTTTACGATTTGAAAGTAACGCGCAGTTCTCCAATTTTTGTTCAATTTTGTTCGGTAATAGATAAAAAAGTTTGAAATTAGATCTAGAAATAAGAAAAATAATTGATATTTGTCTGAAAATTTTTGTGTGTATTTTGCCAAATTTTTCTGGCGAGGCAAAAATTGATTAAATTTACATTTTTTCACGATTTGAAAGTAACGCGCAGTTCTTTAATTTTTGTTCAATTTTGTTCGGTTATAGATAAAAAAGTTTGAAATTAGATCTAGAAATATAGAAAATAAATAATATTTGTTTGAAAATTTTTTTGTGTATTTTGCCAAATTTTTCTGGCGAGGCAAAAATTGATTGAATTTTCATTTTTTGACAAGTTGAAAGTAACGCGCAGTTCTTCAATTTTTGTTTAATTTTGTTCGGTTATAGATAAAAAAGTTTGAAATTAGATCTAGAAATATGGAAAATAATTGATATTTGTCTGAAAATTTTTTTGTGTATTTTGCCAAATTTTTCTGGCGAGGCAAAAATTGATTAAATTTTCATTTTTTCACGATTTGAAAGTAACGCGCAGTTCTCCAATTTTTGTTCAATTTTGTTCGGTAATAGATAAAAAAGTTTGAAATTAGATCTAGAAATAAGAAAAATAATTGATATTTGTCTGAAAATTTTTGTGTGTATTTTGCCAAATTTTTCTGGCGAGGCAAAAATTGATTGAATTTTCATTTTTTGACAAGTTGAAAGTAACGCGCAGTTCTTCAATTTTTATTCAATTTTGTTCGGTTATAGATAAAAAAGTTTGAAATTAGATCTAGAAATATGGAAAATAATTGATATTTGTCTGAAAATTTTTGTGTGTATTTTACTTAATTTTTCTGGTGAGGCAAAAATTGATTAAATTTTCATTTTTTTACGATTTCAAAGTAACGCGCAGTTCTTCAATTTTTGTTCAATTTTGTTCGGTTATAGATAAAAAAATTTGAAATTAGATCTAGAAATATGGAAAATAAAGAATATTTGTCTGAAAATTTTTTTGTGTATTTTGCCAAATTTTTCTGGCGAGGCAAAAATTGATTGAATTTACATTTTTTGACTAGTTGAAAGTAACGCGCAGTTTATCAATTTTTGTTCAATTTTGTTCGTTACTAGATAAAATATTTTAAAATTAGATCTAGAAATATGGAAAATAATTGATATTTGTCTGAAAATTTTTTAGTGTATTTTGCCAAATTTTTCTGGTGAGGCATAATTATAAAAGAAAGTACGGACAAAATTAATATTTTAGAGTATGTTTTTCCATTTTAGATATTTTTTAGAATTTTTTGCGCAAATTGATATTTTTCTTTTTAATTTTTTCCGAGTGCTATCATTTAGGGTGGTTTTCAGCGTTTGATAATTTTTGTTATTAATTTAAATAATTAATTTGTATATTTCTGTGTATGATCAACTATTTTAGATCTTTATTAGATTTTTTCGTACAAATTTATTTTTGTGCCCCTGACTGCTACTACCTGTCGTACATTTTAATTTTTATTATCTTAATATCTCAATTTTATTTTTTGTGTAATTAAAGTTTATTTTTTTTAATTGTTCATTTTGTGGTAGATAAATATTTTAATTTTATTTTTTTTTTGGATTTTATTAGTTAACTTTTAAATTTAATTTATTTAATTGTAACATTTCGTTTTTAAGAAATGAAATAATTATTCTTTCAATAGTGATAATAAATAAATAATTGATCATTTTTATTTAAACTTTTGATTTTTTTTCTTATATATTCTTTAAGTCAACAAGAGTGATTTGATTTTCGTGCGGAAAAGCACGTGACCCCCTCTGATTGGTTGTCAATCTTTGCAGGTTAGTTGGCTTAAACAACTTACTTATTTTCACTATTTTTATTATTAATTTGCCAATTTTTGAAGATTGTGCAAGTGCAAACTAATAGAGGAGGCATCCATTATTCATTTGCAATAACTTTTAAGTCATTTTATATTGTTGTTTTGCGTTGGATTGAGCGAAAATCGAACGGGGAGCGAACGGGGAGCGAATTCGATTTTCCTTCAATTTTCGCCTAATTGCCAGGGTTGTAAAACATTTTGATAAAGATTTTGTATTTGCATAATTTTTAAGGATAAAATATCACGCAAGTACAAACAATTTTATTCAACAAATATGTTGGTTGTTATATGGTATCTTAAAAGAATGTTTCTGGTATTTTAAAACTGCATACTTAATAACATAACCTCAAATTTACAACTAATGTATTTAATTATATTTCTTTTTGTAAGAAGTAAACTTCATGTGGAACTTCAATTTAGATTAATTGGATAAATTATAAACACCCTTTAAAGAAAAATAGGAAGGACGTGAAATTTGTCGACATCAGTGGATTTTAAAGAGAAAAGTTCCACAGTTTCATTAACTATGCCCAAAATAGACACTATCTTGATTAAAACAGTCCGAATTTTATCCGAAAATTGTGAAAAAATTTGGAATCCTGTCCGGTATTTGTCACCCAAAATTAATCTGGTTTTGTCCGACATTAATCCGTTATCAACAGAAATTTGTTTATAACAATTTTTATTATTTTATTCTTGACTTATATATTTATATTGGCCTAAGATTCACTAAATCTAAAAAATTAAAACAACCTAACGAATTAAAAATCGCACGACCTTGGGAAAACAGACCCGCAGTAAATAAGAATTTGTCCGAAATAATCTAAAATCGATTCCAAATAAAAATCACATTCAAGTAAATTAGAAAATTTGTTTGGTGAAATCCGAAAATAGTCCGGCCGTCAATAGGAATCCGGAATTTATTCGAAATAATCCGAAATCAGACCTTAAAACAAAATTTCAGATCAAAGACAAAACGGAAATTTGTCCGGTAATATCCGAAAAGAGTCCGGTAAATTTTGAAATCCAAAATTTGTCCGAAGGAATCCGCAATGAGTCAGAAATAAAAATTTCAGATCAAAGATAAAACGGAAATCCGTCCGGTGGAATCCAAAAAGACTCCGGTGAATTTTGAAATATGAAGTTTGTCCGAAGAAATCCGAAATTTGTCCAAAAAAATCAGGAATCAGTCCTACATAAAAAATTTAGATCAAAGACAAAACGAAATTTTTTCCAGTGAAATCCGAAAAGAGTACGGCAAATTTTGACTTCCGAAATCCGTCCGAAATTAAAATTTCGGATCAAAGATAAATCGGAAATTTGTCCGGTTTTATCCCAAAATAGTACGGCGAATCTTGAAATCCGAAATCAGTCCAAGGAAATCCGGAATCAGTCCGAAATGATAATCACAGATAAAAGATAAATCAAAAATTTGTTTGGTGGAATCCGAAAAGAGTACAGCGAATTTAGAAATCCGAAATCAGTCCGAAATAGTAATTTCAGATCAAAGATAAATCTGAAATTTGTCTAGTAGAATTCGAAAAGAGTCCGGCGAATTTTGATATCCGAAATTTGTCCGTAGAAATCCAAAATCAGTCCGAAATCAAAATTTAAGATTAAAGTCAAATAGGAAATTTGTCCGCTGGGATCCGAAAAGAGTCCGGCAAAATTTTAAAATCCTAAATTTGTCCGTAGAAATCCGGAATCAGTCCGAAAAAAAAATTTCAGATCAAAGTCAAATCGGAAATTTGTCCTGTGAAATCCGAAAAGAGGCCGGCAAATTTTAAAATCCGAAATTTGTCAGAAGAAATCCGGAATCAGTCGGAAATAAAAATTTCAAATCAAAGACAAAACGGAATTTTATCATGTGGAATCCGAAAAGAGTCAGGCGAAAATTGATATCCGAAATTTGTCCGTAGAAATCCGAAATCAGTTCAAAATTAAAATTTCAGATCAAAGACAAATCGGAAATTTGTCCGGTGGAATCCGAAAAAAGTCTGGCGAATTTTTAAATCTGAAATCATTCCAAATTAAAATTTTCAGATCAAATACAAAACGGAAATTTGTCTGGTGGAATTCGAAAAGAGTACTGATTCCGCCGGACAATTTATGTTTCTTTTTTTAAATATAATTTTTACTTCGGACTGATTTCGGATTTCAAAAATTAGCCGAACTGTTTTCGGATTTCACCGGACAAATTTCCGTTTTATCTTTGATCTGAAATTATTATTTTCGACTGATTTCGGATTTCTACGGACAAATTTTGGATTTCAAAATTCGCTGGACTCTTTTCGGATTCTACTGGACGAATCTCAGTATTATCTGTGATCTGAAATTTTTATTTCGGACTGATATCGGATTTTTTCGGACAAATTTCGAATTTATTCAGATTGATTTCGGACTTTTATTTTTTTCCGTACTACTTTTGGACTTTACCGGACTAATTTTAGACAAATTTCGGACTTGTTTCGTAAAAAACCGAATCAATTAGTCCGAAATTATTCAGAAATTTGTCAGAAATTTGACACAGGGTAGGGAATTCCAAAAAATGGACATTTTTTAATTTTGTTTCCGGAACAAAAACAAATTGACTGCCAATCAGAAAAAAAGAAAACCCCTTTTTTTTGTTGATCCGACAATATTAGGGGGTACTGCCTGCACCCCCTATTTTCCCATTAGAAATGCATGGGAAAAATGGATTTTTTAAAAAATTTAAAAAAACTAATGAAAATATAATTCAAAAAGGCTCAGAAGTTTATGAGCACTTGCAAAATGTTTAAACTTGAAGGTATATTATTTTTTTTTACAAATACACCCATTTTAGGGGACCCTTAAATAAACCATCCCCAAACGTAAATTTAATATTTAAGTTTAAATAGGTCTAAAAGATTACTTTTTTCGTCGTTTTTTTTACAGGATATATTAAATTACAGCACTCAACTGATTGTTAAATAATTTTTAATTGTTGAAAATCTTCATTTATTCTGTTTCAATAAAATATATTCATAGCTAACTGTCTGTTTAATAACTAAAAAAATTAAAAAAAATTATTGACTTACTCCTTATTTGTTTAAACAATTAAAGTTGTTTAAAATCAATTTTTCATAAAATTAACCTAGAAAAATGTAGTGTTTTGGATAATTTCTTTTATAACTTGTTTATTCATCTCCAATTGGAAACAAATTTTCAATTGTTTAAATATTTTTAATTTGTTTAAATAATTTTAATTCGTTTAACCAAATAATTTTTTGAATTGTTTTTGTTTCCCATAAAATATTTTATGACCTTACGATTTTTTTTGTTTATTTGTTTAAACAATTAAAATTGTTTAAAATGAGCTTCTAATAAAGCTGTTGTTTAAAGAATTTTTAACGATAATAAAACTTGCCTAATTTTTAAAACTTGAGATAAATATTGTTTAGACAAATAAGAATTATTTTAACAATTGAAAATTTCTTGGAAATTAATGATAAATAAACAAGTTATATTTTTTCAATAATTTATGTTAAAAAAATACACGGCTATAGGTAGATTTCATAAGAAGCTGATTTTAAACTATTTTAATTGTTTAAACAAATAAACAGTAAGTCACTAATTTTTTGTATCTGTTTAGTTACTAAAAAGATCGTAAGGTAATAAAATATTTTATGTGAAACAAAAAAAATGCAAAAAATTATTTTTTTAAATAAATTAGAATTATTTAAACAAATTAAAAATATTTGAACAATTGAAAATTTGTTTCTAATTGGAGATTAATAAACCAGTTATAAAAATTAAAAATTAATTAACAATCAATTAAAAGCTGTAAGGTTAAATGTTAAATTTACGTTTGGGGATGGTTTATTTAGGGGGACCTCCAAAGGGGTGTATTTTTAAAAATATGATAATAATCGACGGAATCTTCATGTTTGAACATTTTTCAATTGCCTATAAAATTATGAGCCTTTATGAAAAATATTTTCATTATTTTTCCAAATTTTTTAAAGAAAATCCATTTGCCCCACGCATTTTCAATGTTAAAATAGGGGGTGCGGGCGGCACCCCGTAATATTGTCAAATCCAAAAAAAATAGTTGTTTATTTTTTAACAATTTCTAGTCAATTTTTTTGTTCCGGAAACAAAATTCAAAAATGTCCATTTTTGAAACATCCTAATAGACACTAATTGTACGATAGAATAAAACTAGGCCAATTTTACGGCATTAAAAAAGTTGATAAAAAAATTATTCTTTTTAAATTTTCTATTCTCTCGGTTTTTAATTAAGTATAGAGTTAATGGTAGGCACCGAAGATGACCCTAGACTGATTTTCTCTGTAATCTTTCAGAGTTTGTAATTTATGAACGAAAGTATGTCAATTATGATTAAAGAAATCCAAATATTTCATATTTTTCAAAATTTCAAAATTGCGATTAATTCTTAAAAATTAAAAAAAGTTTAAATTACTTCGTTCTGATCTAAAGAACACATTGTTTATACATATATATATATGTTTTATTAAACATATTTAAACATATTTAAACATATTAAACATATTTAAAAAATTTCATTTGTAAATTTTAAACTCACGCCTTTTTCCTTTAAATATGGAATTGAAAATAAGCTCTAGAGTGGTCCAAAAACAAAAAATTGAAAGTGTTATGCTCTCACCCCCTAGGATTGTTCTATATAAAAATAAAAAAGCCCTATTTTTTTAATTTTATATTTAATATTTAGAGGTATAAAATCAATGAAAATTAAAATTTTTTTAACGGTTAACGCTGACAATTTTTTTGTTGATTTTAACAATTTTACTTCCATAAAGCTGTTTTAATTTTTAATTTAACACATTATAAGTCGATTTTCTGAGATTTGACAATTTTTTGAATGATGTTAACAACTTTACTCCCTCAAGAGGTTGTTTTGAATTTTAATTAAGCACATTATAAGAGAAAGATTTCTGTTAAGATAATAATTTAAAAAAATTTCCTTGTCACTAAAATATCAGTTTTTCATAAAAATTTCGATTTTCCGAGTTTTCGCAATTTTGTTGTTGTTTTTAACAACTTTGTTCCTTTATAGTTGTTTTACTTTCATTAAAAAGTATTTATTACCACTTTTTAAAATATTTTTCACCAAAACTTTGTTTAATTACATGCAAATTAATTATTAACAATTGTTGCATGTGTTTTTTAATTTGTTGAAACAAATTAATATTTTTTATTTGCAACTTTTTCTTTAATAGAGTTAGAGAGTTGGAACTTTTTCCTAATTTTGCAACTTTCAAGCTTATAAAAGCCTATAAATTTTTTATAAAAAAGTAAACAAAAATCTACAATTATAAAAATTGTTTAAACAAATTAATATTGTTTATTTGCAAACTAAAGAGTTTGAACGCTTTGAGCGACCTCTAAATATAAAAAATAGGGGTATTTTTTTTTATTTAGAACAATCCTAGGGGGTGAGAGCATAACATTTTCAACTTTTTGTTTTTTCCATGTACTTTTGGACAACCCTAATAAGCACCTAAGTGTAAATGGATTTATTTATAACGTAAAGAACACATTTTTAAATGCATTAAGCTTGATTGTAAAAAAATTTCAATTTTTAATTTCAATTTCAACCCGCTTTTCCTTCGCACATAAACTTAAAGTTAAAAGCACCGAAGAAGATACTAGACTGACTTTCTCCGTAATTTTCTAGGGCTTATACTTTGTGCACAAAGTGGTCAAGAATTGTACAATAGAACAGCTCTTTGGTAATTTTATGTTACAGAAGTCGTTGATGAACAAATGTAAAAATGATTTTATTGTTGGATATTAAAGAACGAAGAGTATAATATAATTATAATTAACAAATGCCTATGTATACTGTAACGGGATGGGCGCATAAATTTGAAGACATTTAGAGTCACCAACCCTAAAAATTGACAAGTAATTAATAATAAAAATCATATAAAAATGAATCATCCTACAATTAATAAAAAAAGAGGTTTTTTTTCACTAAATAAAATTTTCTTTCCAATAATTAATATTATAAACTCATGATTGAGATAATTTCTGAAACTTTCAATGTAGGTTAATGACCTCTGGTTTGTTTGTTTTTGTTGTCAATTTCAAAGTTTATTGACTTCTCTATTATTGTAATATTTAAATTTGTAAATTCTGTTTAGTTTCGATTATAATGTCGAGTCTGTTGGTGTTCTGTGTGTCTTGTAATTGTTTTTTAAAATTTTATTTTAAAATTACCAAATATGTAATTTTTATTCCTTTGACTTGTCAACTACGTTTTATGTGTTAACCGTAATTATCCTTTTTTATATATGTATATACATTTATGTTAAAAATTATGTTAAAGTGTTTGGACCTAATTTTTTTTTTTTTTTTAATAAATCAGCCTGATGTGGTCGGTAAATTCTGACCGACGAAACGTTGCTTTTTTGGGCAAAAATAAAATTTGAAGTTTTATTTTCCTTCCTAAGATTGTTTACTTCTCCTGCTTTAATTGACAATGGAAGGGTGTACTCCTCGCTTCTCAATTAATAATAAAAGTAAAAAATTGACTAAATCAATATAAACAAAAGATTAATGCGTTAGAAAATAGTAATATGTTACCAACCGTGATGTAATATGTAATTAATCTACTCTGTACTTCTAATGAAAAAATAAGAGGTTTTTGCAGCACACATTAATATTTCCGAAAGTTGTTCTCTTTCGATCAATATTTACATTCTGCTACAAATGTATTTTTCTTTGTAAATTAAAGCAAGCATTTTTCTATGACATGTCACATGACATTTTTTCAAAAAAATAGAGACCGGTTTTGTTTTTACTTTTACATCTCTCTACAATGATTACTACTCCTCCGACTTTTCCCAGAGAACGCTCTAGAAACTCTAGAAACAAATTTAATAGTCTCAATAAATATAGAATTATTGTTTATAACAAAGAAAAACAAAAAACAAAATATCACCTATGAAATTTATGATAAATATAATTATTTCGAATTGTATTTTAACATGGTTTGGAAGGTTATCCAACAGATTTTCATGCTTGACGTTTTAAAATTTATTATTTTCAAAAATAATTCAAGGAGTATTCAAGTTAAACATATTTTTTATAATCCAATTTTTAAAAGCACAATACATTAAACTTTAATATTTAATTTTTCGATCTTCATAGATTTTTAATTGAATTGGAATATCATGGACGATGTCAGAATGTCAAGGGAGAATTTGGGAAAATGTTTTTGCCGAAAGATTAACAAACATAGGCATCTGCGGAGGTTCGAAGGTGAAAATAGACTTGAGGATACATACCCAAGATAATACTAGACTGATTTTCTCCGTAATAGTACTGCCATAGACTTAAGAATAAAGTTAAAGACTTTTAAACTTATAACAATATGTGATTAATTAACTACATATTACTAATGAGAAACTAAGGAGTGCCTGCAGCACCTTCTATTTTTCTTAATCACTCACCTCTTTCGCGCAACATTCCGATTCTGTTGAAAATGTATATTTATTAGTAAATAATAGCAAACATTTTGCTATGACATGTCACATGACATTTAAAAACAAAATTAAAGTCTGATTTGTTTATACTTTTACATCTTTCTCATTGATTACCATTTCTCCGAGTTTCAAGAAAACTGCTCTTGAAACTCTAGCAACAAATTTAATAGTCTCAAAGAATGTAGAATTTTTGTTTATAATAAAGAACAATAAAAAAAAATATCATCTATGAAATTTACGATAAATACAATTATTGCGATTTTTATTTCAACATGTTTTTCAATGTTATCCAAAAGATTCTCATGTTTGTAAAATTCATTCTTTTAAGAAAAAATTCAATGAGTATTTAAGTTAAACATTTTTTTTTACAATCCAATTTTTAAAAGCTTAATACACTAAACTTTAATATTGTATTCCTCGATCTTTGCAGATTTTTGATTAAATTTTATTATCTTGGATAATGTCAGAATCTCGTTTAAAATAGTATGGCGAATATTGTTGGAGACTGATAAACAAAAACAGGTATCTAGAGAATCGAAGGTGAAAATAGACCTCAGGACAGATACTTAAGATAATACTAGACTGATTTTCTCCGTAATAGTACTGCCATGGACTTAAGAATAAAATTAAAGACTTTTAGAGTTATAATAATATGTGATTGATCCACTATATATTTCTAATGAGAAACTAAGAAGTGCCTGCACCACTTTTTAATTTATTTTACTCTTTTACGCAACATTTAGATTCTGTTGGAAATGTATACTTCTTTGCAAATATTTAGAAGCATTTGACTATGACATGTCACACGACATTTTTTATTGAATTCAAGACCGGTTTTGTTTTTAATTTTACATGCAACAGTGTATAAAATGCAATATCGAACAAAGTTGTGGATCATACTTTGATCGCTTGCTGAACCGGTCTAAAACCAGCTATTACGAAATGAAGGATTCGGTCCAGTATATTATTTTCGTTAAATTATTTAAATCACATATTTATTGAATACCAAAGTTAAACTCTCTAATTTACATATACAAATGTTTATTTCTTGTTTTCTGTCTTTTTCAAAGCAATCTTGTAAAAAGATATATACATATACATTGAAACATGTTAATGCTGCAAGATAGCATCACATATAATTTGAAATGTCCGCAATTTAATTCAGCAAGGAATACACTTTTACATTTTTTTTCTAAGATACTAAAAGTCCCGAATGAATACAGTTTCATTAATTTTTTATCACTTTTACATTTGTTTATTTTGCACAACAAAAGAATTAAGGATCTCCATAAGACAGAATAATAAAAATATATATTTTCTATTTTAGGAAATTGCTTTCTTCGTGTTTTTAATGTACTCCAAGTGCATAAAGAGGCTTACTAATTATTCAGACAATTTTTGAGATTCAATTTTGCAAACTGGTAATTTAAAATGCAGAATGAGGACGCAAAGGATTTTATAACTTCATGTCTCAAGTTTTTATACATCTTAGTAATTTTGTTGTGCTCTAGAGAAGCCATTTCACTTGGTTTTTTGGAAGTAAAACATATGAGAAAGTGGATGTTGGGTCTTCTTTTCCCACATTTTGAAGTGAACCCTTACTCGCGAAAATACAAGAGGGCAAAAGCGAGGGCGCATACAGGAATAATCAGCTTGCCCCGTAGATGCTCCAGTATATGTATAATACCCGCCTGCTTTTAATTTAATTCGAAAATTTTTATGGTCAGCGGTGCCGAAACTGAACGCGAACGGGCTAGGATAATCCCGACTGCACCAACAAACTACCCATAATTACAAAGTTCCATAGAAAATTGCGTCCATTCGAATCCTTAAATGGACGCACGGCATTGTCTTGTCCGCGTTTAAAAGAGCCAACCGAAACCCCGCGGGAGCTTTGATTTATGAGCTTTTGGTTTCGGAGTAAAAAATACGAATTAGTTTTCGGCATGATGATCGCACGGAGATAATGGGTCCGATTAAGAATTCGAAGTTGGGTAAAGAGAACAGCAGATGGAATGAGAGGGAGCAAGCAGAGTGAATGAAAATAAGGCCCTTGGGCAATAAGATTTACCTCATTTCTATTTCTCTTCGACTCTTCGTCTCTATTATTGTTCCTCTTCCGAATCAATTATGATATAACATCAAACAATTTCCTTTTCATTTAATCATTATTTCATCAAGTTTTGATAAATTATTTATAGCTGCAGCAGGTTAAGTGTTCTTTAAGTGGGTTCTTCTAATTAATAATAATCTAAAAATGTATTTCTGAATTTCAACAATAACCTGCAAAATTTAGGAGACTTGTGTTCGCGGTAATTAACCTCCGGTTACAATTTAAATGGCCTAATACATTGTTCTTTTTTTTCCATGAATTAACTTCTCGTATCCACGCCCTGCACTTAACAGTATGAAAACTTCCTTTCCAGAGGATATTTAACTCGAAATGTTCCCGTTTTACAGGATCGTTATAGAGACGTCGAGAGTGCTAAAGTAAATAAAATGCAAAACGGTAGAACACGATACGCTCAACGCCCGTTCACTCTTTCGTTTGGTTCCCTCCTACCAATAATCTATCTTTCTTCACTCGCATGTCTTTCCCTGCCTCGTTATTCCTACAACTCGTAAGTGTTCAGAGAACGAATAGAAACGTCAAATTTGCAGTAATAGCCTGGTATTATCGTCACGACGCCATTTTACCAGTTACAGTCAGCCATTTTGAATTCATTTCCACCAATGATGCGAGGGACTTTTTGCTTTCTTCTTCCTCTTTCCCTCTCGCTTTTTATCTTCATTTCTGTCCTTCTTTCAATGCTTCCTTCTCTTTTCTTTTCCGAGACTGGTGCTCATGTTGTCCATGTTGCTACCGCATATAATACGAAGGTCCCAATCCCCGCCACTGTCCACTATATAAAGCTGCAACATTTATTTTGCCCTTTCCCGCGCCACTTGATGTGGGAATATTTTAAACGTATTCTCGAGAACGTATAATTTGCCCGCGTTTAAAATTGTAACCTAACACGGCTACTACACTCATACTATCGATTCAAGATGGCAGCCATATAAATTAGAAGTCGCTTGGAATGCAGAGATCATCTTCTCCAATACGGAGAACTTTAAGACGATAAGGGCTACTGCTTACACAGAGAGATATTGTACTTAGTTAACAGAAATTAATTATTTGGTCTTGGATAAGTTAAGATCTTAAGATCTTTGGCAAGTCAGACATAAAACCTTGTCGTTTAGCAAACATATTTTTTGATAAATTAGGAAAATACCTATTCAAGTCTGAAGTGTTACTTAATATAAATATTTTCATTTTTTTCAGAGGACGTGGAATGAAAACTAGGAGGGCATCACTTGATCATGAAAGCATCGATTATAATTTGCCTTTGGTGGAACATTGATACAATCAGTGCAAATCATCCACAAAAAGGTGTGAATATTGATTGGAATACAGGATGCTTGTATTAGAGTGCAGATAGCCAGATCTTCAAAAATCTCTGGAAAATTACGGAGAAAGTCAGTCTAGTATCTTCAGCAGATAATTTATTCTATTTATATTATATTATTAATTCTTAACAAAGAGAAGAATCTATTAACGTTTCTTTAAAACTCTAAAAATTAATCACAATTTGAAACTTTTTAAGAAATTAAAATTTTTATATCTTTTATCATAATCATCATAATTTTGTGCGTAGATTATAGGAAAATTATGGAAAATCTCAGGGTAGTATCATCTTCGGTACCTGTTTTAATTAATCTTTAAATAATTTAATGTTTAATCATATAATAATTACATTTTTTCTGTATATGCGGTGGTTTCAGTTCATTTTCTCCTATTTTTAGCAGATTTTTCAAGACGCCCACATAAACTAAAATATTTTGTTGCGAAAAATTACCAATTCATTAAATTTATAATACAATTTTTCTGATCAACGGAATCAATTTAGATTCTTTGCTAGTAGTTAGCTATGGCCTCTAGCTTTCAATACATATATTAATGATCGCATCGTATTTATTTGGCATAAGTTATTAGTCAAAAACAAAAAAATGCCCACAACCATACCTGTTCCCCTATAATTAACATTATATTAATAATAATATAATAATTAATTGAACCGAATTAAAACTAAAATTTTATGGCATGAACTACAACAAATATTTTATTTTACAATCAAATGAAAAAATAGCACCTCTTTTGAATTATTATTTTGTTGCATTGGTTTTAACACATTTTATCCTGAGAAAGGTTCATTTATAAAAAAAATTACTTATTCTTTTTGGATCATTCTCCATGTTTTAAACATAGAAAAAGAGATGCATATGTATATGAAAGTAAAAATAGCCAAAAAATCTTATGAAAGCTCATTACAGAGAAATCAGTTTTGTGTTATCTTTAGCGCCTATCTTCAAGTATATATTCAGCGAACAGTCGCTCGGTCGGGGGAGTAGGAGTAGGTTGATATTATAAACTGAATATTATGCGCTTAATAAAATTTGTGCAATTTCAAATTATTAAAATTGTCATTATTATTTCAAACATTCAAGATTGACTTTTCTAAAATACACATAGACATTAAAAATTTTAAAAAAATTTCTTTGCTTCTAATACATAAAAATAGTTATAAGACAGAATGCAAATTGTAGATCAGTTTAATTTTTTTTCTAAATACTCTACAACAATGATTACTTATTATTTTAAAGGGCACATGACATTCTACCTGACATTCCTCTTCAATAATTGTAAATCTCGCAGAAACATGAATTGCACAGTTCCTTGCACTTCTCAGATTCTATTGAGACATGTCAACCGAGCATTTCATCCTATACACTGTTAAAAATTTGGGGAGTTAACGGTTGCTGGAGTTGGGAGTTGAGATTTTAGAGTTAAAAATCGACTCTCCAAGGTGAGTGAGTCTCATACGCTCCATGTTTAAGAAGAGTGGGGACTGAAGGATTAAGCGTTAACTCTCTTTACTTTAACTCTTCAAGGCGTGCGACTTTTATAGAGTCCCGTAGGGAGTTAAATTTCAACTCCTTTTTTTAACAGTGTATTCATATCCGGCACAAAATCGTCCGACATTTGTTCATCAACTGTTTCGCTGCCATGAAGTATTACAGAGAAAATCAGTCTAGTATTATCTTCATCAAGACTATTTTAACCATGGAACCTTCAGATACCTGTTTTTGTTAATCAACCTGCAGAAACATTTTCACAAATTTGCCCTTGTGTTTCTAAACGAGATTTTGACATTGTTCAGGATATTATAATTAAATTAAAAATGTGCAAACATCGAGAAATAAAATATTAAAGTTTTACGTATTGCTTTTGTTACTCAGTGTTCCCTAGTATTTTTTCTAAAGAATAAACTTAGTTTTGATTATTATTTGTGAATATAAAAAGAAAGATTAGTAACATTTAACTTTTATTACTTTTTCGACCAGTCTCGCTCGTAAGGTTTTTTTTAAAAAATGTTGCAATTTTAAATAATAATAGCTTATTTTATTAACAGAAAGGTTCTCTACAATTTTACCATGTTCAATGTTTAAACAATGTTCAATGTTTTTACAAACCTCACGAGCGAGAGTGTTCAAAAAATTAATGAAAGTTAATTGTTACTAAATTTTCTATTTAGATCAAAAAATAATAATCAAAACTAAGCTTATTCTTTAGAGAATATACTAAGGAACACTAAGTAATAGAAATGCTAAATAATTATTTAATAATACAAAGAATAAATGTTAAAATGTCAAACATGAGAATCTTTTGGATAACCTTCAAAACTATCTTGAAATACCATTTACAATAATCATATTTATTATAAATTTCACAGGTTCTATTTTTGTTCTTTTTTTTTTTGTTATAAACAATAATTCTATATTTTTTGAGACTATTAAATTTGTTTTAAGAATTTCTAGAGCAGTTCTTTTGAAAACTCGGAGGTAATGTTAATCAATGTAGAGAAATGTAAAAGTAAGAACAAAACCAATCTCTAATTTTTTGAATAAAATGTCAGGGGACATGTCATTGCAAAATGATTGCAAATATTTACAAAACGAAATAAATTTGCAGCAGAATGTAAATGTTCATTGAAAGAACATCGCGGTTGGTAACATATTATTATTTTTTAACGAATTAATCTTTTATTTATATAGATTTAGTCACTTTTTCCCTTTTATTGTTAATTACTTTTCAACTCTCAACGTTGGTGTCTTCAAATTTATGCGCTTATTTCGTTGCAGTATGTAGTACACTGGCTTTTGTTAATTATTTATTGATATATTTTTGAAATATTTGAAATCCATTTAGTCTACTGTTCATTAATAGAGGATTTGCTACTGACCGCGTTCATTTGTACAATACCGTGTTTCTTATCTCAAGGTCTTTAAATCGATTCAATTGAGCAAATTTGAACAGTAAACAGGGCTATATAGCAATTTAGAAACCAAAATCTGAATATCTGGAAAATTACAGAGAACATCCATGTAGTAACATCTTCTGTGCCTATCTCCAAGTCTATGTAATTACTTGCGATTTTTCTCTAATAAAAACATTGGCTAATTATTTATTATTGTTGAATTTTCTTCTGACTTTTGAAAAAGGGAAAATCAGTTGTAGATAAGAAAGTGTAGTCAGAAAATTTTGTATTTAAGATTTGAAGTATTACGGAGAAAATCAGTCTAGTACCTTCTTCGATGTCTATTTTCAAATCTAATTTCTCCCACCGCGTTCCTAAACATCGTACCAGTGTAAAAAGTACCTATCTAAGAACCAAGTTTAATTCTAGATATCTGTTTTTATAAACTCGTCTCGATCAACATTTCTACAAGTCCTAAATTCATCCCCAACATTTTATACGAGAACCTGACATCTAGGGTATTAAAAGTAAATTTAAAATTTGATCCCAAAGTTCAAGAAAGTTTGGATAACTTTCAAAGCCATATACAAGTCGCAATAAATATATTCATGCTAAATTTTACAGTGACCTTTTGTTTCTTATTTTTCTTTCTTATAACTGCGACTAATCTTCGCGATTGTTGGATTTGTTTCTAGACTTCTCGAGAATTCGAAGGGATGGTAATCAATGTAGAGGAATGGCTGCCGGAAGGGTTGAAGAGGATGAAGTGGCAATAAGTGGAGGTGTACAAGCTAGATGCTAGATAGGTGGGTGTGAGTGTGCTTCGGTCGCGAGTCGACAGAACGGAATGGAACGGAGAGAACGTTGCAGAGCAAGTGCATGGAGAAGGCAATAATCTGGTTATAACTTGAGAGATTAGGTCCGGATTCGATTACCAGCGAGGTATCAAACCGTTAAACAGTCTCCGTGCTAATCAAAACCGAACCTCATTACCCAGGACCCCGGACTTCGTATATTCCTCTTCATGCGTGTTCTGTCTTGAGCTTCTGTTATATGCAAATCATCTTCACTTTTCTCAACAATCGATTTCACTTGCGTCTTGATGAGTTTCGAATATTAAAAATATCCTGTTCTTTACGGACTGTGTTATAAAACGTTAAAAGTTGCAAAGTGACTGATGCAAATATAGTAGAAAAACATAAATAATAGAATTACACAATTGTAATCTGAAAAAAATTTAAAGGGAAAAAGGAAACCGTATAAAAAAAGACTACAATAGGTGATATTCCCAATTTCTTGGATCTTAATTAACGTAATTTTCGTAACGTTATAATTGAGGTTGATTAGAATACTGATATGAAATTTCAGAGGGTATCAGCATGACTGAGGCAATTCTGATTGTTTGATGAGTATGGCGTCGATTTTGTAATTATTGTCGCTGCGGCAGAGAGCAGGTCCTGATTCCTGGGGGATGTCATCGCTGTGTATATTTTGCGCTTGCGCGCTTTATTCTCGTAAGGTAAACGTGCATTGGGCCACGTATAAATGTATAGAGGAACGTGCATGCAAACCTCTCTCCGGACGTGTTACTTGTTTCTCTTCTCTTCGTCCCTCGGTCGTGTGTACCATCCGGCGTGGTAACAACATCATCGGATTCCCTAAACAACCGGGCTTATCCGTAACCGGTGCACCGTTATCGAGGTGTGTCTCTCTCGTCTACTCTGACTATGTACGCTCGCGTAATGAAGCAATTTACTTCAGGCCAGTTCTAGTCAAGCTCATACGCATCCACTTGAACCAGAAAATTGTACCTTCTTTGTTAGTTCTTCTATATCAAAGCGGAACAATGTAGGTTGACCTAAAATTTAAGTAGAAATCTGCTAACAGCATTTAAACATCTCCTTTCTTGAAGCATTGTTAGATACTCCTTTTTTTGTTGCGTTTAGAAGGCCTTCTGCGATGTTCTCCATATTTAAGACACCCGTTGCGGACTTACGGTCAGCAATTGATTGTATACATACATTTATATTATGTTAGGATTCTTGGTGACTAGATGAATGCGCCAATTTTTGTCATTGTCAATTTAACTTTTAACAATAGGCGTATGCAACATCTACCCTAGTCAGAAAATTTTGTATTTATGTTCTGAAAGATTACGAAGAAAATCAGTCTAGTACCATCTTCAATACATTTTTTAAAACCTTATTTCGCTCTCAGCGTTCTTGGACATAGCATCAATAATAGGAAGTACCTATCTATGAATCAAGTTTTATTCTAAGTACCAATTTTTATCAACTAGTCATGATCAACATTTCTGCAAGTCCCAAACTTACATCCGACATTCTAAACGAGAATCTGACACCCAGGGTATCAACAATAAAATATGTTCGCATAGTTCAAAAGGCAACCGTTAAAATATGACATACCTAAGATCAGCAATTGATCGCAAACATATTTAGTTAGGATTCTTCGTCACTAGATGGTTGCACCAATTTTTGTAATTGTCAATTTTTACTTTGAACAATAGTCGTGTGTAACATCTACCTTAGTCAGAAAGTTTTGTATTTAAGCTCAGAAGTATTACGAAGAAAATCAGTCTAGTACCATCTTCAATACATATTTACAAGTCTCATTTCACTCTCAGCCTTCTTGGACATTGCATAAATGATAAGAAGTACCTCTCTACGAATGATGTGTTTGTCTAGGTACCTATTTTTATCAACTTGTCTCGATCAAAATTCCTACAAGTCGTAAATTTACATCTGACATTCTAAACGAAATCCTGACACCCAGGGTAACAAAAATAACATCTGTTTGCAAAGATAAAAAACAATCTTTTAAATATGAATTACCTACGGTCAGCAATAGATCTCACACATATTTAGTTAGGATTCTTCGTTACTAGATGGTTGCGCTAATTTTTGTAATTATCAATTTTACTTTTAATAATAGACGTATCTAAGCTCAGGAGTATTACGAAGAAAATCAGTCTAGTACCATACGAAAAATATTTCAGTCTAAGTAACTTTTTTATTAATATTTTTACAAGTCCCAAATTTATATCGGACATTCTATACGAGAACCAGGCATCCAGTGTATAAAACGAAAAATCTGTTCGCAAAGTTCAAGAGACAATTGTTAAAATAAGACCTACCTACGGTCAGTAATTGATCATTCACATATTTTTTAAGGATTCTTAGTGACTAGATACTGTGCGTCAATTTTTATAATTGGCAATTTTACTCTTAACAATAGGCGTATGCAACATCTACCCTACTTTATTCTCGAACCCTTTAATTTTGTCTCCTCATTCTTCTGCGACTTCCGTCGCGTTATTTCACTCAGCGATAATCATATTGAGCTGCACAATCTTCTCTCCGAGATAGATCAAAGATTTCTCGCAGAAGCTTATTTGTCATAGGTAATGATAAGTTTTATAAAATATGTAAATTAAGGGTGTTTTACAAAAAAAAAAAAAAAAAATAAGAAACTTGGTCTTTGTAATAAAATTGCAGTCTATTGAACAAATATTCTGGTATTTAAGGAAAGATAGTTTTTTGCCCGCAGTCTTTTCTCATTCATTTTGTTCTTTTTTCTTCACACTCCATCTAAATTGATTGGGCGCTCGATCATTCGTGACGGCACTCTTCCAAGTAACGTAGAGATACCTACTTATATATTGCAGGATGGTACCAATTTCACGAGGAAGAAATTAAGGAAATACTTGGAAGAAAATACCGTGCTAGAAGAATGAGTACTATAAAAATCCAGCGGCAATAAATCGTTCTTTGTAGCCCGAGGTGCGGATTATTCTTTATTTTCCTTTCGACACTACCAAATTAGATCCGGCTACAGCACAGTTACGTGAAAGTATCGTGTCAGAATTAAAGCAGGTATGTGATTTGTTAAACAAAGTGCTTCCAGGTGGTAAACCGAACACTCGCAAGACACTTTTTATCGCCATCAATATATTGCGAAATTTCGAATTTTTTTTTAGTTTCAGATTCGACTTTCTGTTTTAAAAATTCTTAGCACGTGTTTTTCACGAGTATGATGAAATTTTATCTCCTGTGTATTTTCATTACCTATCTTTACTATAAATGTATACAATACATTCTCGTATTATATAGAATTACAGAGTAAATTGATTACGATAAAATCTATATCTCCTTTTTGCTTGCAATAATTCCCGAGGTAACGAAGAAGTATCTTTATAAGAGATGATAATATCGAGATTAAAACATTGCCAAAGTTTAGCTGGTTTTATTTTAACGGAATATCTTTTTGAATCAAACATTTTGTATTGTTATTTTGAAACCGATATTTTACATATTGGAAAAAATGTTTCGATATGTTATCATTACCGCGAGGCAAATCTAAAATTCAGGATCAACGTTGCGATCGTTACTTTAAATGGAATAAAGGACGCCGCCTGCAGTGATTATCATCTGACGTAATTGCTGTGTACCGGTTACGATGTATAGAACGACGAAGCAGCGTAATAAAGCGGCAAGCCTCGCTTCCAAAACGGAAACGATACGACGCCGGAAGGTGTCCGACTACAAGGAAAGGCTTTCCTCTTCTCGGACCAGTGTATGAGGGCTGTTAGATGGCAATGAAGGAGGTGTACTCACTATAGTAGAAGAAAGAGGGTGACTCTGGCTAAAGAAGGGAAGCAATCAGCAGCTACTAAGGACTAGCGCCGTCAATGCTGTTCGCCAGATATAAGGTCATTACACGCACCGACTGATGAAGGTCTGGCACGCAAAACCAATCTCTGACAATTTATTTATGTAATCAAAGAAAAGCTTGCATTCAAAATTACTTGCGACATAAATTGAGTAGCTATTGATTTTTTTAAGTAAATGGTGAAAATCGGAAAAACTATTTATTAAAATTAGGAAAGATATTTTTAAAAATAAAATTTTTGACTTTCAACATCCGCCATTTTGGGAAAAATCAAAATTCCTCAAGTTCCTTCGTCCAAGTATAGCATTATTTCATTAACTGACGATTCCTTCTTTTAGATTTGATTTCAGATGATCCAGTCAAGAGATAGCATGATCACGACGAAACCATTTTTTTAAGAAGCTCACGCAAATGTTCTGTCATTTATCTGTTTCTTGATATTTACTTTTTATAATTTTAGAATATTTTATTGAAATATATATATTGCAAATGTTCGGTCATTCACCTGATTTTTGGTATTTACTTTTTATAATTTCAGAATATTTTCTTGGAATAAATATATATTTCATGTAATTTGTTATTATTATTTTAATGTGTGACCACAAAAAGTTCCTAAAAAACAGCTTTTTTTAAAGCTCTAACTGTATGTAACCCCATAAACTCGGTTTTATAATAAAAAATTCGAGTTTAGTTATTGATCCTTTTATCTATCTAAGAATTACTTGAAGCTATATATTCAATAATAGCTAAAATAGAAAAATAAAATAATAAAAAAAGAAAAATAAAGTCAAGTTTGGTTATTGATCCTTTAATTAGTCTAGAAATCTCTTGGAGCTTTATAATAAATTAATTAATAATTATAGTACTTAATAAACTCGGTTTCATAAGAAAAAAAATCCGCATTTATTTTCTTATCTTCTAGTTCTTATTTACAAAATTTAGATACTTTTCACCTTCTTGTTGTGATTTTATGAGAGTATTCCTTAAATTTTTAGTTTCTTATTTACTTTCAAATTTATTCGTTACATCTAAGTTATTTTTTGAAATTTTGAGATATTTTTTATAAATTTCTAGTTATTGTTTTGTCATAGAGTAATTGTTTTACTACCAAATCTTAGACCACGAGTTTTTGGTATAGGCATATTTAAGATTTCCCTGTAACCTATTAATCAGAACTTAGTGATGTTTAAAGAATCTAGAATAATTTTAACTCTAATTTTTTGGGTTCTTTTGTTAATTTTTAAGAGAATTTATAGGGTTTCTTAATTTTAATGATATAAATACATAAATTAAATAATCTCTATGAGAAAGCAATGTGTTAAAAATAAACACAAAAAGTTACGCACTCAAAATAAACACTTAACTTGTCAGCAGTGTTTCTTCACTTTTAAATAATTTTGTTATTTTCTAGTTCTTCTTTTTCATTTACTAAAAAATTAACTACACCTTCTCTGCGAATTCTAGTAATCTTTTTTTTTCTAAGTTACTTTTGAAAGTGACTAGTTGTTTCACACTCATTTCTAAATCTTTTGTTTACATTATAGTACTTTTTTTTATTATTTTTTAGTTATTTCCTTCAACTTTTTGTTATTTCTATCCTTCTTGTAATTTTTTTTATCTTTCTTAATTACTTCATATACTTTTAGGATTATTTTGTTGTGTAAAGAATATTGAGATTTTTCAACTTATAGTCATTTTTTTTTTCTTACCAAATTATTTTCTTGACTTTTAAAATATTTTAAATGTTCAAGTAACATAGTACTAGCAAAAAAAGTTCTGTGAATTGCTCTAAAGTGATTATCGAATTAGGAAATTTATTTTTTTAAACAATTTATTTTGTTTCCGATAAGTTCTGAATGTGGATTAAAGAATGTGAAATGTGTGAAATGATATTTGGAATCTGGACCAAAAATGAGGAATTAAGATGTGGAATATTAAATACATAATTCAGGACGTCAATTCTGGAATAAGGAATCTAGATTTTGAAATTTGGGATGTAGAACCTTTAATCAGGAATGTAAAATGTGAAATCAGCGTTTTGGAATCCAGGATATTGATTATGGAATGTGGAATCTGAAATATGCAATTCGGGATATGAAATCTGAGACTTCAAAACTGGGATGATTATGGAACCAGCAATGTGGAATCAGAAATTTAATATCCGGGATGTGGATTTTGGGTTAAGAACCCAGAATTGGAAATCTGGAGTTAGCATTGTGGAAATTATAATGCATATTATAAAATATATTATAAATATAATTATAATAGGAACTCCGCTTTTAATATCTGACCAATCAGAGCGTACTCTTTCCGAATTAACCACCTCGAAGCTTCTATTCTGTAGGTAAGATTCAAACCATTTAATCACTGAGTTAGATAATTTAAAAGATCTCAGCTTATTGTTGGCTTATTATTGGCTTGACGACGGAACGTTCAGCCTATCGTCATTCCAGTTCTGATGTGAGACAGAGAGATATATTCTCAAAAAATTGAAGACAACAATTAGATTTTATAAACTCATTTTGGGACGAGGTTCAGTTAGAGGTCGAAGCCCTCTCAGGTGAGCTCATTAAATAAACTATTAAATTTTTGTAAATATTGGAGTCGGTTCTCCGACCAAATTGTAAAAGTTCGAGTCAGTGTTCAGTGCGCGTATTTTTGTAAATGGCCGTGCCATGCGGCCGGCTATTTTTGATTTCTTGTAACCTTTTAAAATGGTTTCTATTTAATAAATTTGTTACGTTGTGGTTTAATTTAAATTCTTAGCTTGTTGCTGCTCCTTACTCCCCACTCTCCGGATTATGAGTTAGTCGTGGCTTTATTATATTTCAATTAAAGATTCGAATCAGTTGATTAATTTAATTAGTCTTTTATTTTACTATTATTTTTGTTTAGTTATTTTTCATTAAAATACAGTAGGACGTCTCTTAAGTTAAATCCTCTTATGTTAAATCTCAGGGCTGTGAGTTTAAACAAAATTATGGGTGACTTGTCTTTTTTTCTTTTGTTTACAAAAATTTGAAAAATAATAACCTAGTATAAAAAGTTATTCTTATATTTTTTAATTTGCCACTTGTTAAGAGTAATGATTTTCTTAAAACTAATATAAAAGAATAAAAGTATTATATTCCTTAATACTATTTTACTTTATATTTACAGGGTATAAAACTTTATTTTAAAAATCAATAGAGAAGAAAATCTCCAAGACTGCAAAAATATAAACATAAATATGTCATTAAATATACTGCACTTAACTTCATGCAGAAGAAAACAAAAACAAATTTCAAATAAGATTTTTCACAATAACCATAATAAAATTAGCACTGACATTTAAATTATTCGCCCCTGAATCATATGACATATGACGATTTTGATTGGTTGTTCTCTTAAGTTAAAAATTGTACCACCGTTTAACTTAAGAGACGTCCTACTGTAACTTGGCGACCGGGTTTTGTTTTTATATTGTTTACTTGGTTTTGATTAAATACTAAAAATTAAATTAAGAAACATTAAACATCAAACATAATCTGGAAAAATGCGTCATAGGCTATACGAATCATTTGTAGAGAAATCCCGTGGTGACCTAAAGAGTTCTGTAAAAATTCTGGAAAATCCCCAGAAGCTGTCAGTGATGTAAAGTACAGTCGATTCAACAACCATATACTTATAATACGTTTCTAGATATTTTACAACAAATAGTAATCAGCATCATGAATCGAATCAATAATGTGGATGGTTGAGCCTTGTCATCCATAACATAAGCATTGTCGATGCTGAGCAAAATGGAAAAGCTCATGGGATCGAAGCTAGTAGTAAAATACACTCGATCTCGGGGTACATAGTAACATACCGCGATAGTTCTAAGCGGTATGACAGTGTTGGCGTTGTCAGTATCCTCGTTGTTGTCGTTTCTCCCGTCCCTTTCCACAGCTACTCGGCGTGCACAACGCATAACGTCAACAACAATAGATTATGCTCTAGCATAGAATCGACGCATATGCACTCACACTCGCTGCAGTTGCGTTACACTACGGGCTAGGGCAACATAACCTCATCCCATCTCGCTTCAACGATCAAGTCCAATGAGATTCCATTGTCTCGAGTAATTAATATTGATTACAATAGGTTATACCTGGGCTCCGCGTTGCCACTCCTGACCGCGCTTATGGCTTACCTAGGTTCATTCGCCGCCTGAATATTAGGATTTCCTAATCGCGCTGTTTCGTTACCGCGCTCTTGTTGTTTGATCATCACTAGAGGTGTGTGTTTTGTTTTATGCGAATTTAGCTAACTGACAAGCAATCAAATCAAGCGTGTTAATGTTTTTATCAGAACATTTAATGCATATCTAGTTATTTTGTATCTTTATATCTAGTACTATTGGATACGATGTAAATTGTGACTTAATTAAAATTAAGGAATTTATCCTCACTCTTGATTCCTCTATCTCTTTTGACAAGTTTAAATTTGCCAGACTTGGTATGTTTGTCCAGGGACGACAAAACCCGAGGCCCTTGAAGGTGCAATGCTCGAGCGAAGAAATTGCAAAACTTGTTTTGTTGGGCTTCCTTAGCGTAAAAAAAGAGGGGAAACTTTCGTTACAACTAAAAAGCATCTGGATGGTTCCCGATAGACCGAGACTGCAGCTTCAGGAAATCTCGGACATGAAAATGGAATTGCAGAAACGCCGTTTGGAGAGAGAGCAGAACCTTCGTCTAATCTTCCGTCAAGGTGGCCCTATGATTATAGCAAATCGTCCGTGTGTGCAAGAACCTGTGACTCAGCCAGTGATATGACTAATAGTCCAGTCAAATTGTCGTTCAAAAAGCCTCAATAAAACAATAATTCCGATATGGCCAATTTTTTTTGGATTCGATAGGGGCATGTTTGCTGAGCTTAAATCCAAGTTTGTGACCTCTGGGGGAGGTAACTTTGTCCGCCATCTTGAAAAAAGGGGTGAAAATTTGTTTTCAAAATAATCCAAAATCTATGCCATTCACGAAAAAAAACTAAGAATACAAATTCATAGTAAATAAAATTGCCTATCACTTTTGCTCAGAACATTTTTTTCCAAGACTTCTATTTTTCGCTAAATATTGCAAAAAGTGAAAAAATAAGAGTTTAAAAAATTAAATTTTGCATTTTTCTCGACTATTGTTCAATTTGTTGTAAAAAAACTTATTATAAAAGATGAAGATAACTTAAAATTGAACAACTTTCGATTAAACTTTTTTTAAATAAAATTAATAGTTAAGGCTGGAGAGTGCAGCAAAGAGCGCAAATGCCTAAATTGCAATGCATAACCGTCTTACCAAGTGGATCTTTCAATCTCATTTTTGCACGGAATGCATTATTTTAGATCACAATTTTATTTTTTTATTCGATAGGGGGATGTTTATTGGGCTTAAATCCAAGTTTGTGACCTCTGGGGGAGGTAACTTTGTCCGCCATCTTGAAAAAAGGGGTGAAAATTTGTTTTCAAAATATTCCAAAATCTATGCGATTAACGAAAAAAAACTAAATATACAAATTCATAGTAAATAAAATTGCCTATCACTTTTGTTCAGAACATTTTTTTCCAAGACTTTTATTTCTCGCTAAATATTGCAAAAAGTGAAAAAATAAGAGTTTAAAAAATTAAATTTTGCATTTTTATCGACTATTGTTCAATTTGTTGTAAAAAAACTTATTATAAAAGATGAAGATAACTTAAAATTGAACAACTTTCGATTGAACTTTTTTTAAATAAAATTAATAGTTAAGGCTGGAGAGCGCAGCAAAGAGCGCAAATGCCTAAATTGCAATGCATAACCGTCTTACCAAGTGGATCTTTCAATCTCATTTTTGAACAGAATGCATTATTTTAGATCACAATTTTATTTTTTTATTCGATAGGGGGATGTTTACTGAGCTTAAATCCAAGTTTGTGACCTCTGGGGGAGGTAACTTTGTCCGCCATCTTGAAGAAAGGGGTGAAAATTTGTTTTCATAGTAATAGAAAATCTATGCCATTAACGAAAAAAAAGTAAGAATACGAATTCATATTAAATAAAATTGCCTATCACTTTTGTTCAAAACTTTTTTTTCCAAGACTTTTATTTTTCGCTAATTATTGCAAAAAGTGAAAAAATAAGAGTTTCAAAAGTTAAATTTTTCATTTTTATCGACTATTGTTCAATTTGTTGTAAAGAATCCTTTTATTAAAATGAACTTAACCTTAGAATAAACAACTTTAAATCAAAAAAATTTTTTAATAACATAGACAGTTATGACTGGAGAGCTCTCCTAACTGTGGAAATACTATACCCACAAACGCAAATACAATTGCAATGTTTTTCGACTGATCAAATATTTTTTTTTAGAATTTTTGTCTTAATGCGTTACTTTAGAAAACTAATTTATGTAAAAGTTATATTTAATGTTAGTAGAATAAAATCGGTAAGATATTATAGAAATAATTGTTTTTTATTCGACTTTTTATTTCTGGAATAAAAAAGAGAGTTATTTGTTAGCATTGCTGTTGGTACGCACGTAGAAAAAGCGAGACAATTATTTATATAAAAATTTTGGTCTTAAAATTAATTTATATTCTTTAATTTCTTTCATAAATGCGATAGATTATTAGTTATTATTAGAAAAAAATTTCGCCCCTTTCTTTAATATGTCGGAACAGTTAGCACCCCTCGAGGCCACAATCTTGGATTTAAGCTCAGCAAACAGCTATCAAGCCTTAACTATTAATTTTATCTAAAAAAAGTTAAATCGAAAGTTGTTCAATTTTAAGTTATCTTCATCTTTTATAATAAGTTTTTTTACAACAAATTGAACAATAGTCGATAAAAATGCAAAATTTAATTTGTTAAACTCTTATTTTTTCACTTTTTGCAATATTTAGCGAGAAATAAAAGTCTTGGAAAAAAATGTTCTGAACAAAAGTGATAGGCAATTTTATTTACTATGAATTTGTATTCTTAGTTTTTTTTCGTTAATCGCATAGATTTTGGATTATTTTGAAAACAAATTTTCACCCCTTTTTTCAAGATGGCGGACAAAGTTACCTCCCCCAGAGGTCACAAACTTGGATTTAAGCCCAATAAACATCCCCCTATCGAATAAAAAAATAAAATTGTGATCTAAAATAATGCATTCCGTTCAAAAATGAGATTGAAAGATCCACTTGGTAAGACGGTTATGCATTGCAATTTAGGCATTTGCGCTCTTTGCTGCGCTCTCCAGCCTTAACTATTAATTTTATTTAAAAAAAGTTCAATCGAAAGTTGTTCAATTTTAAGTTATTTTCATCTTTTATAATAAGTTTTTTTACAACAAATTGAACAATAGTCGATAAAAATGCAAAATTTAATTTTTTAAACTCTTATTTTTTCACTTTTTGCAATATTTAGCGAGAAATAAAAGTCTTAGAAAAAAATGTTCTAAACAAAAGTGATAGGCAATTTTATTTACTATGAATTTGTATATTTAGTTTTTTTTCGTTAATCGCATAGATTTTGGAATATTTTGAAAACAAATTTTCACCCCTTTTTTCAAGATGGCGGACAAAGTTACCTCCCCCAGAGGTCACAAACTTGGATTTAAGCTCAGCAAACATGCCCCTATCGAATCCAAAAAAAATTGGCCATATCGGAATTATTGTTTTGTTGAATGTGTAATTTGACTGGACTATAACGTAGTCTCCCTCTCTACTTCTCGTACCTCTGTAAATAAAGGCATCTCTTCGTCCTCTTCTAATTCTAGTTCTCTCTCCATCTAATATCAAAACGTCAGAGGACTTAGAATAAAACTATTGAGATTGAGCCTCGTGGCCCCTTTAATCCTATTTTATGTTATTATTTTTTTCTGAAACGTGGCTTAATTATGATTTTAATTCTTATGAACTATAAATAGATATTCTCAGACTAGTTCTTACTTATGTGGCGGTGGTGTACTAATCGCAGTCAATTCAAATATTTACTTCTCTGTGATTACAACATGTGACCCGACTGTGAAAAATGTTTCTGTGAAATGTATTTTGAAACATAAATTATTAATTTTCGGTTCTTTTTACATACCGCCAAATAGTGATTTAGACTATTTCCCTCAAAAAGATTGAGGAAAAATAAATTTTTTAGCCTGCTTTGTTTGGAAACCAATTACTACTGTATATTCTCAACGTTTTCTGACTTGCGTATCTTAGACGAATAGTTCATAACTCAGCATATATTTTTGTTTATGTTAATTTATAGTTTGAGTACATATGTACTATAGGATCTTTTTTGTATATGGCCCATATATTTCAATAAATAAATAAATACATTTTCCAGTTTTGTAGTAATTCTTTTATTGTTAGGTTAGAGTCTGGTAAGTTCGGCCTGCGCGCGGCTAGGTCGTTTTTGTTGATAACTTTTGAAAAAATGAAAATTCAGTAAAATTGTTTATAGCAATGAAGTCTGGTAAGATAACGATGGTTTCTACAAAATTGTATGACAATCGGTTAGTTATTAACAAAAATATTAAATAAATAACTTAAATGTTTTTTTAATTTAGGGTCAGTTGGGGTAATGAAAAACAGAATTCCCAATTTTCACCAACAACGTAAGTTTTTTATTCCCTAGAATAATTGTATGAGTTAAGAGAATATATAGGTGACTTTGGTTGGCCAGAAACTGATTTTTTTCATTACCCCGAAATTTTTAGAAAATTGAAAAATTTTGGGTAATTAAAAACAGCAGTATTTCTAAGACGAATGTAAAAAAAAAGTAACCTTAAGTTTACTGCTGTATTAAGGCATGTAAAGACTTGAAAAAAATTCGTAGTAGGTGTATGATACTTGAACCATTTGAATAATAATGTATCATATAAGTTAAAAAATCAACCATTATAAAAGTAGTAATGTAAAAAATTAAATATATCGAGAAAATTTTAACGGATTTATTTTAAATTTGGTGAAGAAAGGTTCCTGACTCAGCTGAATACGAGTCTAAAATCAAATTATTTTTACGTATAAACAATATAAAATTTTTTTTAAAACAATCTGATTAAAATTATGAAAATCAAATAAAATTACATAAAATATTTAAAATTTAGTGAATGAAAGCAAAGTAAGAAAATCAGAGAAAATTTCCTTAAATCTAAGATAATAAGTAAAAAAACCTAGAGTGTAAATAAAAGAATCATTTAAAAAATGAAAAAATTTACAGAAATTATTTTAAAAATGCAAAAATTACAATACACAGAATTAAAGCAGCCCGACAAAGCAAAAATAAAAAAAGTTAAAAAAAGACACGAGTAAAAAGTAAGAGAATCTAACAAACTATAAAAAGGTGAAAAAATTAAGATAAAAAATCTTATTAATATATGCAAAAATAAGAAAATCAGGATAAATATTGTTTCCCCGTGGGAGAGTTAAAAAATTTGTCTTCTATTTTATGACTTCATTTAAATTCGATTATCTTCTCTTGTATTTTCTTATTTTTCGCAAATTAAATTATCACCTTATTTCTTTGAATTTTATTTTGTATTCAATATGTTATAGACGTTCTACTATTTTTTATCTTTTATAATATATTTCCTCTCTCATAGAGAAAGCTTTATAATCGTTCAAATTTACAATTTTTTTAAAATGCTTCATATTATTTTTTCTCTAGCTAGAAATGTATTATATGAGTTCCCGTTCAAATGTCTAGATGTATGTGTGTGTGTTTGGATCTAGTATTCTTGTGAACACGATAACTCGAGAACACTTTAACGAATTTAAATAAAATTTGGTGTGGTTAATTTTACTACTAAAATCTGGAATCTGACACAAGGGTTTTTAAAAATAACCATTACAAAAATTTTTATTGAATTTTGATTTTTTGAAAAATTTGTTTTTTTCAAATAAAACTTTTTTAACTAAAAATTCAACATAATATGTAAAAAAAATCATGTTTCTTGTTTTAAAAAATCAATTGGCCTAATATATTATATTATATATATTTATATAATTTTAGTGTTCATTTATTTCATAATTTTTTTTTTCAAATTTTTTTTTGCCTAATGTTCACGACATTGACATAATTTTCACCTAGTTTAGTGTGCATTTGTTTCATAATTTTATTTTTTTTTAGATTTTAACATTTTTGCAAAGTCTCTATAAAATTTTTAAATCATTCAGTAAATTCTAATTTTTTAAAACTCATTATTTACAAGAGACTTCTCCTTTTACCAAAAATCTACATCCTTTCTTAATTCTTAATTTTAAAACTTAACAAAAAAAAATCTTAAAATTTTAATAAAAATCCAAATTTCAACTCTCTAAATTTGAATTAGTTAAAAATAACTAATTTGAAAGCATAAGCTCATTCACTAATTCAAATAGTTATATTTCTACTAATTATTTAGAAAAAATAACTTAATATTAGTCAAATACATTTTAGGGTTATGTCAAAATAATTAATTCTTTAGTAAAATTCTGTTCACAAATTCAATTAGTCAACTATTTTTTAGTTATTTTTTCACTAATAATTAGTTATACTTTACTGACAATTAGTTATTTTTCACTAACTGCAGAAACAAAAATTCAGCCACTATTTTATTAATAATTAGTTTTTTTTAACTAATTCAGATTTAGAGAGAATAGATGCAAATAAAGTTCACTTTTATTATAAAAACTTTAATTCTCATTTAGTTATAAAAGATACATTTCACCCGAATTTCAAAACCAATTAATAAGAAATTTATATAAAAGTTTGTACACGTCTTATAGTTATTTAAAATATGTATTAAATTTCCCTCATGTTCTCAGACTATTTACATTCATTTAATTTTTAGAAGCGTCTTGCATTTTGTCTTGCATGACAAATAAATTTTAAAAAGAAAACAAAAACAATATTTTAATTACGGAAAAAATCAGAGCATGATTGCAATAGTCTTCATAAATTAATTTTAAGATAACCTTAAAATTTACATGTTTTAAGTCTTATTTTTTCTTCTTTCTCGTTTCGACTGATTTCTTTGGAACCACGTTCCAGTAATATAACAATTGTAAAGCAATAACAGCATTTGCAAATGTGGCACAGGCAAACATTGCTATTATGGTAAAGTCTCCAGTTTCTTGTATAGATGTAAAAATTTTTGCTAGAGAACCACAACATAATATAAAAACTGTCACGGCAGAAAGTTGTCCTGTATTTCCATTTGAATAATTTGTGTAGGCTTGAGTAAACTGAAATGATAAACAATACAAAATTATTATAGTTTGAAAGAGAAAAATTTGTCTAAATTACACCACTGGTTAAAATGGTTATTTTTTGACGCAGATAAAAAGCATTTTTAATTTTGAAAAGTGTGAAAGATAAAATTTTCTCCCCAGTGTTTCCTTTAAATTCTTTTATTACCAAAAAAATCATCATTAATTTATAGCCAACGAATTTTGAATTATTTTTTTTTTCGGGAAACGTTGAAAAAATTTGTTAGTACAAACAAAAATATAATTAATTAAAATATCCAAAAACGGTTGAAAGATTTATTTCGTTTCGTTGTGAACTATTTATTTTTATAATTGTTTTTACATTTCTAAAAATATAGATAAATTTTCAGTCACAGTTGATAAGGATCGACTCTTATAAAACACTCCTATTGATATAGTGATGTGAGTTTAAAATGATGCAACATTAGATAATTTTTCAATAGATCTCTTTACCATGTCAATTAGAAGAATAATAATTGTAATATACATTAGCTTCGAATTGACTAATTATTATTGTATACCATTTGAGAATAATTATTGTTATTTTTAAAAGTTATTAGTCATAAAAATATTACCTTGTTGCGCTACTCTTGTTTAATCTTAATCACCTATAATCCTCAAATTGGTATTTTGACTGTCTGATTCATTGAATAAATGAAAAGAAATGTACCCACAATTTAAATCGGTAGTATTTTTTGAAGCTGAATACTTAAAAGTTACTGTCCCTTTCAAGAATCTTTAGTTTTAAGCAAAAATAAAAAATTTAAAAGTTATATGCTTTGCAGTCGTCGAATCAGTTTTTGATATAGAAGTTTTTTATTTTCATATGTCACTATTTTAATATATATATACGACTAATAAATTAATATTTTAATTATCATAGATTTAAAGAAAGTCATCTTAATTTTTGGACCTCGAACATTTAGAACATTTCAGAATCTTTCAGATTAGACTAGAAATGTGTTTCTCAGTGCTCATTGTTTTAAAAATATTTACATAGGGCTTACACTATTTAAGACAGTTTTATCACCATAAATCGAATACTCACTCTACTGACAAGAATAATAGGAATAACCATTGCTTGGCAGAACCAAAAAACTTTTAATGGAATAGAATTACTAAAAACTGCTGCAACTACTCCAATATAAGCTACAAGAAAAGCAAATGCTTTTGCAGTGTGACCATTATAATGCAAAACGAGCAGCATTATTGCTAGAGTTTGTAATCCTAAAAACATTCCATCGCCCCAGGCACTAAACATTGAGAAAAATTGAAGTTAAAAATAATTATAAGAAAGCAATATATTTTTATTATATAATAACGTAAAATAAAATTTTACGTTTAAATTATATTAAAAAGGCAAAATGCATTTAGTCAGATTTTGTTCTTACCTAAATGGAAAACGACTAGAAAAACTGTAAGATACGACAGCAGTATTGGCGAATAAATCTAGCAATACACTGAAGGGATTTATACCTTTGGCACTTTTACTGTTGAGAATTTTAACTATCTGCGGGAATTTTACTGAAATTATAAAAGTCAGATTATTTTAGATGCTTGTAATAACTAATTCTGTAACTTATAGGCTCAAATTAAACTTTGTAAAAGAACAAAAAATAATTTCGGAAAAATGTGGTTATTATTTTTGTACATAAATTAATACATACCAATTAACGATAATAGAATAAGTCCTATCCCCAGTACTTTGCTGAGAGTTGCTTTAAAACACTCCACTAAAAAAAATAAATAAATAAACATAGACCAAATTATTTATTTCAAATGAGACAAGGCTGGGCATTGTCAGAATTAAAAATAAATTTTCTATCCAAAATGTTGTTTTTTTGAAAATTTTAGACAACAAGTATTTTTTTGTTTATCTGAAAAAAAAATTTTTAAGAGCTATAAAGATTTTAGTTTTTCAAGTCGGAACTCTCGTTTATTTAAAATTTACAAAAAAAACCTTATTAGTGTAAAAATTTGTTAAGTATTTGGAATATCTTATTCTTTTTTAGCCTGGAAACATTTTTAGTTCTCTTAAAACTCGTTTATATTTTAAATATATCACATTTTTAGCTTAAGGAGGTTCTCTCCATTGACATAACCTTAAACTAAAATATAGATTGTCACAAAAAAAAAAATTTATTATAATTATTATATTATTATGATAATTTTTTTGAAACATTGTCGACAATTTAATTTGTTAGATTTTTTAAAATACATTTTGTTCAAAAGTTATTAAATAAACAAAATTTAAATTTATGTATTTTTTAAACAAAATATTATTTAACAAAAGCATACAAATAAAATGGTAAATAATGTTTTCAAGAAAAAAATGAGCTATTATTTGTCAAGATTGGATAAAAATTATATATTTCCACTATATTCAAAGAAAAAACAGAAAATGTTAAATAATTATTATTTTACCCAACTTTATTTTTTCTGAGAATTGTTAAACTTGGTATTTCAAAATTTGGTGAAATTAATTTTAGTAATATTTTTATTTAGGTAAATAATCACTTCTTAATTTAAATTTTCTAATGAAAAGAGTTTAAAAATATGTGTAAAAAATCCAATTGAACTAAAAATGTGATATATTTGAAATATAAACACTTTTGATAAATTACACCTTTTCAAACAATTTTTTGCTTATTTGCACCCAAAGACCCTGTAAAACTTTCTACAAAATAAGCTTTTAATTGAATTTTAATTGTTGAAAAAACGAAAAATAGAGAAAAACATCAAGGACAATTTTTTTTTATCTTTTTTTAAAGAGGAACAACTTTTATTTAAGAAATTTTTTTATATCTAGTGTATTTTTTGAGAAAATGAAATTCTCCTTAATAAAAAATAATTTTTTTCTCTTCTACCAAAATCGAATACAAGCTGAAGTCTTATAAAAAAATACTATCGAGTTAAATAAAAAAAAAAAATTGTAACGAAAAAAAATTATAGAGATTTTGAGCAATTTCAATTCAAAATTTTTTAGTAAAACGGCCGCCATGTTGTTATTTTAAAATATTTTTTAAAAAGTTTCAATGGATTGTTAAAGAGCACTCAAATCTCTTTCAGACTGTAGAAAAAGAATAAGATATCACAATCGCTTAAAAAGTTATTACACTTATAAAGTTTTTTTTTCTTAAATTTTAAATAAACGAGAGTTCCGACTTTAAAAACTAAAATCTTTATAAAAGTTTTTTTTTCAGATAAACAAAAAAAATACGCTTTGTCTGAAATTTAAAAAAAGCAACATATGGATAGAAAATTGATTTACTGGAAATAATAGAATAATCACAAGTAGTAGAACTTCAATTTTGTTTCTATAAAAAAGGGTTAAATATTATTTTTTAATAATTTTTCTAAATTTCGAAAATACGTTAAAAATAATATTTAGCTCTTTTTATAACAACAAAATTAAATTTCTACCACTTTATTATTTCTAGTAAATCAACATTAACTAATTTATTTTGTCTTTTAAAAGCGAGAAAAGCCAATATTGAAATCAGGTGAGAGCATTTTTGTTTACAGGTTTGACTTTGTTATTGAATCACATTGTATGACACAACTACAACACAACAATATTAATTGTCTTGTAAAACAGTATGAAATCACTGATTCACAACAAAAATTTCGTTTTAAATGTAGTTCATTTAATATAAACAAAATACTAATTTTATAAATTCTTATAGATAAACTAGAATTTTGCCGCCGCATATTATTTAAATCAAAAGCCAATAAACTTTGTATAGATGTTGTGGCTAATAAAGATAAGAAATCCCAGGAATTTTAAGTGTATTTTTAACTTAAATGTAGAATAAACAAATTAATTTTTTTCTTAATTTACAGAAATATTGAAAATGTTCTTTTTACTCACCATGTAAAAAATCATGTTCATCAAAGTACTGCTTTAAACATTTTTCAGAAAGTAAAAATACGGCCGCTTGACGAATTATATGCGCCATTTTACTGGAATGTATTGAAACGTTTAATTTGACTAACGTACTAAACGTAGTTCAATTTTCTCTTCTACATTCTCCGGCTAATTAGACGGTTTCAATGAATGCGCGCGCATCGCATAGTGGGAGGAAATAAAAAATTAGGGTTTAAAAGAACATTAAACTTTCAATCTGTAACCATTTTTAGATTTTTTTTTATTTAAATTAAACTAGACTAAATTCCAGAGATCACTCTAGCCCAAATTTTGAATTTTAACTTGGTCAAATATTTATATTGTTATAAACATTGGTAAAAACAGCACATTTTTGAATATGTTTGATTATGTGAATGAATCCACAGTAAGTTTGATTGTTAATTACTGAAATTACTACATTTCTCCAGGGCTCGAACTAGCTCCGTAAATCCCGTAAAAGTCCGTAAATTTACTTATGGTCCGTAAAAGTCCGTTTTTTTAAAAAAAGGTCCGTAAAGTCCGTAATTTGTTTAGAAAAGTCCACAAATTCCGTAAATTCTACGATAAGAGGCCCTAAGCAGTGTAAAAACTGTTACGTTTCAATTTTTCAATTCCTTTCTTCAATTTTTAATTATTTTATTTAATATTCAATAATAGTCGCCTTTTTTCAATTATCAGTTATTTTCTTGAAAATTCAATACGTTCTTCAAGTTCCAATTGATTTCTTCAATTTTCATTTATTTCCTAAAATTTTTCTTACAATTTTCTTTAGTTTAGATTATCAATTAATAAATTCATAATTTGAAAAAAGTTTTTTCAAATATAATTATTTTCATCCACTTTTATAATTACTCTTTAATTTTTAAAATTACTTTGTTCTAATAACGATTATTCTCGACACATTTTGACTTTTTTTCAACTGTGCATTATTTTCGTCAATTTGTAATTTTTTCTTTTATTAATTATTACCTTAAAACTTCAATTTAATTCCTTTACATTTAAAAAATTACCTGATTTTTTCAATTATTTGTTTCACTCATAAAAATTGTTTTAAAATTTAAACTCAATTGTTCGATTTTAAAACTATCTCCTTCAATTCTCCATTATTTCCTTCAAATTTTAATTGCATTTTTCAATTTTCAATTTTCAATTTTTTTCTTTATTGTTAAAATTTTTTGCCTTTTGTCCTTTTTTTTTATTATCAATAAGTTTCTATGACTATAATTCACATGTTTAATTAGTTTTTTCAACTCTGAATTTTTTTTCAAATTTCAATTCTATTTTTCAGTTTTTAATTATTTTCTGCTATATTTAATAAATCACGGCATTTATAAATTACTTTTTTGAATTTTCAATTAAATTATATAAATTTTAATTTCATTTTTCAACTTATAGTCATTTTTTCATTTTTAAATGATTTTTTGAATTATAAAATTGGTTTAATTTAGCGATTTGTTGAAGTTTGTTATCGCAGTTGTCAATTATTTTCGTTATTTTTCAGATATTTTTTTCAATTCTTTAATTATTAATTATCAATTATTTATAATTATTCTTTAACTTTTTAAATTATTTTGTTCTCTTGTTGATTATTCTTGACAGTTTTCGAATTTTTTTCATTTGTCTATTATTTTCTTTAATATTTGATAATTTTGTATTTTGTTATTGTTCGAGCCCTGCATTTCTCCTAAAGCTAAATAAATTTTATTAACAACAAATAAATTTTTATAAACAATTAATTTAAACAAATTCGTTTTAATCGTCCTTGTCAATGAAAAAAAAATAGTTTTATTCTTTAAATGTTTTTATATCTAATATTAAAACACTTCAAAATATCTACTGGATTCGCAAAAACAATTTTCTTAATTTTTATATTAATTTATATATTTATATATTTATATATTTAATAATTATCTTCTTTTTTCAATTTTAAGTTTATTCTTTGATATTCAATTCCTTTTTGCAATTTCTAATTTTTTTCTTAATTTTTCAATTTTTTCCCCTTTTTTTTTGTAATTGTTGCTTTTAATTTTCAATCTAGTTGTTCAATGTTTAATTATTTCCAACAATTGTTTATATAATTTTCATATTTTTAAAGTATTTTTTTCCAATTGTCAATTATTATATTTTTCAACTATTTCTTGCAATTATTATTTATTTTACCCAATTTTCAATTGTTTGCACACTTTTTTCAATTATTCTCTAAAAATTTTATAATAATTCTTTAATTTTTTCAATTTTAATTTTTTTTCAGTCCTTTTGTAATTTTTTTTAAATTATTAATTATTTTTCCAATATCAATTCAGTTCTTAAATTTTCAATTTATTTCTCGAAATTGTTATTATTTTCTTCAGTTTTCAATTATTATCTTCAATTTCAATTATTTTGTCGATTTTCAATTCAGTTTTTCAATTTGCAATTATTTCCAACAGTTTATTTTTTAATTTTCTTGTTTAATTTGAATATTCAGTGTTCAATTATTTAAATTATTCTTTTTCAATTGTCAATTATTTTCGTTATTTTTCAGTTAGTTTCTTAAATTTTGTAATTATTTTTTCACTTTTTAAATTATTTTGTTCTCTTGTTGATTATTCTTGACAGTTTTCGAATTTTTTTCATTTGTCTATTATTTTCTTTAATATTTGATAATTTTGTATTTTGTTATTTTCCTTTTAATTATCTATCTGTCTTCTTCAAAATTTGATTTAATTCTTTAATTTTCAATTATTTTTAAAAAAATTTAAATAACTTTTCCAGTTTACTTTTTTATTTATAATTTTTCTTTAATTCTCGGCTTTTCTCAATCATTTTTTTCAATTATAAAAATTGTTTTAAATTTGAATTCAGTTTTTCAATTCTACAACTATTTTCTTAAACTCTTAAATATTTTCTTCAATTTTACATTTTTTATTCAAATTTCAATTTAATTTTTGAACTTTTCAGTTGTTTAATTCAATTTGCAATTATTTTTTACACTCATAAAAATCGTTTCAAAATTTCAATGTAATTGTTTAATTCTACAACTATTTTCTTCAAAATTCATTTTTCAATTTTAAATTATTGTCTTTAATATTAAAAAATTCTCGCCTTTTTTAAATTATTTTTTTTTTCGAGTATCGCAATATATTTTTTTAATTTTAAAAGCAGTTGTTTAATTATGTTATTCTATATTTAATAATTATCTTCTTTTTTTAATTTTAAGTTTATTCTTTGAAATTCAATTCTTTTTTGCAATTTCTAATTTTTTTCTTAATTTTTCAATTTTTTCCCCTTTTTTTTGTAATTATTGCTTTCAATTTTCAATCTAGTTGTTGAATGTTTAATTATTTCCAACAATTGTTTATATAATTTTCATATTTTTAAAGTATTTTTTTCCAATTGTCAATTAATATATTTTTTAACTATTTCTTGCAATTATTAATTATTTTACCCAATTTTCAATTGTTTGCACACTTTTTTCAATTATTCTCTAAAAATTTTATAATAATTCTTTAATTTTTTCAATTTTAATTTTTTTTCAGTCCTTTTGTAATTTTTTTTAAATTATTAATTATTTTTCCAATATCAATTCAGTTCTTAAATTTTCAATTTATTTCTCGAAATTGTTATTATTTTCTTCAGTTTTTAATTACTATCTTCAATTTCCATTATTTTGTCGATTTTCAATTCAGTTTTTCAATTTGCAATTATTTCCAACAGTTTATTTTTTACTTTTCTTGTTTAATTTGAATATTTAGTGTTTAATTATTTAAATTATTCTTTTTCAATTGTCAATCATTTTCGTTATTTTTCAGTTAGTTTCTTTAATTTTGTAATTATTCTCTTAATTTTCATGATTTGAAGTTGCAAAAATTTATATAAGCTTTTTTTTTGTGCCTATGTTTTAAGTATACCTACAATAATTGTTCTCTTATTTGCCTCAGACTCATTTATATTTTTCTATTTAATAGTAATAAAATTTTCTATAATTTTCAAAGAAATACATTATTTTAAACATAAAAAATATAAAATGTTTATTTGTAACTAGTCCGTAAAAGTCTGTAATTTTGAATTTTTGGTCCGTAAAGTCCGTATTTTTAAGTACTTTTACCGGTTCGAGCCCTGCATTTCTCCTAAAGCTAAATAAATTTTATTAACAACAAATAAATTTTTATAAACAATTAATTTAAACAAATTCGTTTTAATCGTCCTTGTCAATGAAAAAAAAAATAGTTTTATTCTTTAAATGTTTTTATATCTAATATTAAAACACTTCAAAATATCTACTGGATTTGCAAAAACAATTTTCTTAATTTTTATAAACAAATTAATAAACAAATTAACGAATCTCTGCTTTTTCAGTTAAAAAATAATGTTTTTAAATAAGATTAATTTAGCACAAGGTACGAAATAAATTTCGTGAACCATAATTATCTATAAACAATATTCAGTTAGTCTGTAAAAACAATTTATATAATCAAATGAATAAACAAATTTTTCTTTTTGTCTTTTTACAAAGAAAAAGTCGTTTTTTCTTTTTGTTTTTCTGCAAGTTAGTTCGAAATAATCGTTAAAAGTTTTTAAAAATTCCAAAAGGGTTCTAATTTGTATCACATTGAAATGGAATAATCGAACAATGGATTTTAGTTTAAGAGTGCATAAAGATTTTGTAAAACAATTCAAGGAAGAGAAACTATAAAACTCAAAGATTGGAAGACACTGATTTTAGACAGTTATAAGCAGAGTGGGAACAAAGTCGGAATACAAAAGAGCGCCTAATTATCCGTGTACTATAAATTTATAAATATTTTTCTAAACTAACCTAAAATTAAAAAAAAAATCTTGAAATGTTGGACGTGAAATGCAGAACGCGAGATGTGTTATCTGCAATCTGGTATTTGGAAATTTGCAACCTGAATGCGGAATATGGAATTTAAAATCTGAAAATTGGAACATGGAATCTGGAATATGATATTTTTAATGAGAAATCCTGACTGTAAGATGGGTTTTATCTAGAATGTAGAATAGAGTGAGTGGTCCAAAAAAAAATTTTTGTTTTCAATGCTCTCACCCCCTAGGATTGTTCTATGTCGAAAGAAAATAGCCCTATTTTTTTTTTTTTTTATTTAGATGGGGCTCAAAGCGCTCAAAGTTTCCCATGCAAAATGCATGGAAAAAAAAGGCTTTTTCGTAGAAATGGTATAGAATCGTTGAAAATCAGTATTTTTCAATCGCCCAACTCTATTTCTCTTCAGAAAGCTTCAAACAATAATGCCAAATTGTTTATTTAACGATTTTTTAATATAAACTATTTTTTAAAGGGCCCCAAAAAAACCCCATAAATTACAAAATTACGAAAAAATCGTTAAAAAATATTTTTTACTATTTTTATGCAAGTTTTTTCCTAGATTCAGATTAAAAAACTAAATATTGATTTTTAATCATTATTCCATGTAATTGCTAATTTGTTTAAACAAATTATTATTGTTTATTTACAACTTTTTATCAAATTGAGGTAGAGAGTTGCAACTTTTTCCTAATTTTGCAACTTATCGAGGCCATTGCAGCCAAGCACGAACAAAAAAGTTAAAATAATAATTTAAACAATTGTTTAAACAAATTAAATTGTTTATTAGCAACTTTTTGTTAAAAAGGGGTACAGAGATGGAACTTTTTCTCAATTTTACAACTTTTCGAGATCAGTAAAGCCATGAACTAACAACAAACTAAAAATAATAATTTTTACTATTGTTTAAACAAATTATATTGTTTATTTCCATGATTAGCACAAATTGAGCTACAGAGTTGCAACCTTTTCTTATTTTTGCAACTTTTCGAGGTCAGTCAAGCCATGTACTAACGTGAACCTAAAATAATATTTTTTAAAATTGTTTAAATAAATTAATAATATTTATTTTCAACTTTTTATTAAGTAGAGCTAAAGAGTCGCAACTTTCTCTCAATTTTTCAAGTTTACTTTTGTGGAGGTGTAGGAATGACTGTAAGACATAATAATTAAGTACAAAATTTTAGAATATTTATTTTTTTTAATATGATAAATACATGGGTTGGTTATTATAAACTAAAAAAAAGAATATAAAAAAAGGAAGCAACGTCCAAATACCACTAAAACTGAATATAAAATGAGCTTCTGAAGGTAGAAATGGATAAATTTATAAAAAGTTGCAATTCTCGAACGATATTCAATGAAAAGTTGAAAATAAATATTATTAATTTATTTAAACAATTGTAAAAAATATTATTTTAGATTGTTGTTAGTACATGGCTTGACTGACCTCGAAAAGTTGCAAAATTGAGAAAGAGTTGCATCTCTGTAGCTCTATTTAATAAAATGTGGATAATAAACAATATAATTTGTTTAAACAATTGTAAAAATCATTACTTTTAGTTTGTTTTTAGTACATGGCTTGACGGACCTCGAAAAGTTGCAAAAATAAGAAAAAGTTGCAACTCTGTAGCTCAATTTGTGTTAATCATGAAAATAAACAATATAATTTGTTTAAACAATTGTAAAAATTATTATTTTTAGTTTGTTATTAGTGCATGGCTAGACTGACCTCGAGAAGTTGTAAAATTGAAAAAAAGTTGCATCTCTGTACCTCTTTTTAACAAAAAGTTGGTAATAAACAATTTTTGTTTATTTTTGTTGGTGTTTGGCTCCAATGGCCTCGATAAGTAGCAAAATTAGAAAAAAGTTGCAACTCTCTACCTCAATTTGATAAAAAGTTGTAAATAAGCAATAATAATTTGTTTAAACAAATTAGCAATTACATGGAATAATGATTAAAAATCAATATTTATGTTATTTATTCCGAATCTAGGAAAAAACTTGCATAAAAATAGTAAAAAATATTTTTTAACGATTTTTTCGTAATTTTGTAATTTATGGAGTTTTTTTGGGGCCCTTTAAAAAATAGTTAATATTAAAAAAATCGTTAAATAAACGATTTGGCATTATTGTTTGAAGTCTTCTGAAGAGAAATAGAGTTGGGCGATTGAAAAATACTGATTTTCAACGATTCTATACCATTTCTACGAAAAAGCCTTTTTTTTCCATGCATTTTGCATGGGAAACTTTGAGCGCTTTGAGCCCCATCTGAATAAAAAAAAAAAAAATAGGGGTATTTTTTTCTATATAGAACAATCCTAGAGGGCGAGAGCATTAAAAAAAAATGTTGTTTACCCATGCATTTTTGGACCACCCTAACGTGAAATCTGGTATGTGGAATAAAATATGTAGAATGCGGAACTTGGAATATGAAATCTGAAAATTAGAATGTGGAATGTGGAATCTGGTATGTTACATTAGAAATGTGAAAGTTGAAAGGTGGAATCCAAGATTTAGTATTCGGAATTGCGGAACCTGGAATGTGGAATCTGGAATGTGGAACATGGAAACTGGAATATGCCAATTTTTATGAAAAACCCTGATTGTAAGATGGGTTTTATCTGGAATGTGGATGTAGGATGTTACATTCGAAATGTGAGATTTGAAATGTGGAATCTGAAATTTGGTATTTGGAATTGCGGAACCTGGAATGTAGAATCTGGAATATGGAATCTGGAATGTGGAAAATGGAAACTGGAATATGTCATTTTTTATAAAAATCCCTGACTGTAAGATAGCTTTCATCTGGAATGTGGAATCTGATATGGGGGATAAAGTATGTAGAATGCGGAACATGGAATGTGAAATCCAAAAATTAGGATGTGAAATGTAGAATCTGGGATGTTACGTTCGAAATGTGAGATTTGAAAGGTGGAATCTGAAATTTGGTATTTGGAATTGCGGAATCTGGAATGTGGAATCTAAAAATTAGGATCTGGAATGTGAAATCTGAGATGTTACATTCGAAATTTAGGATTTAAAACGCGTAACGTAGAATCTTAAATGTTGATTATTGAATTTTGAATTTTCAATCTTAGACGTGAAATCCCGAATGTTAGTTGTGTAATCTGAAATCTGATATTTGGATTTGCGGAATCTGTAATTTGGAATGTAGAATGTGAAATATGGAATCTGGAATATGCCATTTTTGATGAAAAATCCTGACTGTAACTTGGGTTTTATCTGGAATGTGGAATCTGGTATAATGGATGAAATATTTAAAATGCGGAATAGGGAATGGGGAATTTTAAAATTAGAATGTGGAATGTGGAATCTGGTATGTTACATTAGAAATGTGAAAGTTGAAAGGTGGAATCCAAGATTTAGTATTCGGAATTGCGGAACCTGGAATGTGGAATCTGGAATGTGGAACATGGAAACTGGAATATGCCAATTTTTATGAAAAACCCTGATTGTAAGATGGGTTTTATCTGGAATGTGGATGTAGGATGTTACATTCGAAATGTGAGATTTGAAATGAGGAATCTGAAATTTGGTATTTGGAATTGCGGAACCTGGAATGTAGAATCTGGAATATGGAATCTGGAATGTGGAAAATGGAAACTGGAATATGTCATTTTTTATAAAAATCCCTGACTGTAAGATAGCTTTCATCTGGAATGTGGAATCTGGTATGGGGGATGAAATATGTAGAATGCGGAACATGGAATGTGAAATCCAAAAATTAGGATGTGAAATGTAGAATCTGGGATGTTACGTTCGAAATGTGAGATTTGAAAGGTGGAATCTGAAATTTGGTATTTGGAATTGCGGAATCTGGAAAGTGGAATCTAAAAATTAGGATCTGGAATGTGAAATCTGAGATGTTACATTCGAAATTTAGGATTTAAAACGCGTAACGTAGAATCTTAAATGTTGATTATTGAATTTTGAATTTTCAATCTTAGACGTGAAATCCCGAATGTTAGTTGTGTAATCTGAAATCTGATATTTGGATTTGCGGAATCTGTAATTTGGAATCTAGAATGTGAAATATGGAATCTGGAATATGCCATTTTTGATGAAAAATCCTGACTGTAACTTGGGTTTTATCTGGAATGTGGAATCTGGTATAATGGATGAAATATTTAAAATGCGGAATAGGGAATGGGGAATTTTAAAATTAGAATGTGGAATGTGGAATCTGGTATGTTACATTAGAAATGTGAAAGTTGAAAGGGGGAATCCAAGATTTAGTATTCGGAATTGCGGAACCTGGAATGTGGAATCTGGAATGTGGAATCTGGAATGTGGAATCTGGAATGTGGAACATGGAAACTGGAATATGTCATTTTTTATAAAAATCCCTGACTGTAAGATAGCTTTCATCTGGAATGTGGAATCTGGTATGGGGGATGAAATATGTAGAATGCGGAACATGGAATGTGAAATCCAAAAATTAGGATGTGAAATGTAGAATCTGGGATGTTACGTTCGAAATGTGAGATTTGAAAGGTGGAATCTGAAATTTGGTATTTGGAATTGCGGAATCTGGAATGTGGAATCTAAAAATTAGGATCTGGAATGTGAAATCTGAGATGTTACATTCGAAATTTAGGATTTAGAACGCGTAACGTAGAATCTTAAATGTTGATTATTGAATTTTGAATTTTCAATCTTAGACGTGAAATCCCGAATGTTAGTTGTGTAATCTGAAATCTGATATTTGGATTTGCGGAATCTGTAATTTGGAATCTAGAATGTGAAATATGGAATCTGGAATATGCCATTTTTGATGAAAAATCCTGACTGTAACTTGGGTTTTATCTGGAATGTGGAATCTGGTATAATGGATGAAATATTTAAAATGCGGAATAGGGAATGGGGAATTTTAAAATTAGAATGTGGAATGTGGAATCTGGTATGTTACATTAGAAATGTGAAAGTTGAAAGGGGGAATCCAAGATTTAGTATTCGGAATTGCGGAACCTGGAATGTGGAATCTGGAATGTGGAATCTGGAATGTGGAACATGGAAACTGGAATATGCCAATTTTTATGAAAAACCCTGATTGTAAGATGGGTTTTATCTGGAATGTGGATGTAGGATGTTACATTCGAAATGTGAGATTTGAAATGTGGAATCTGAAATTTGGTATTTGGAATTGCGGAACCTGGAATGTAGAATCTGGAATATGGAATCTGGATTGTGGAAAATGGAAACTGGAATATGTCATTTTTTATAAAAATCCCTGACTGTAAGATAGGTTTCATCCGGAATGTGGAATGTGGTATGGGGGATGAAATATGTAGAATGCGGAACATGGAATGTGAAATCCAAAAATTAGGATGTGAAATGTAGAATCTTGGATGTTACGTTCGAAATGTGAGATTTGAAATGTGGAATCTGAAATTTGGTATTTGGAATTGCGGAATCTGGAAAGTGGAATCTAAAAATTAGGATCTGGAATGTGAAATCTGAGATGTTACATTCGAAATTTAGGATTTAAAACGCGTAACGTAGAATCTTAAATGTTGATTATTGAATTTTAAATTTTCAATCTTAGACGTGAAATCCCGAATGTTAGTTGTGTAATCTGAAATCTGATATTTGGATTTGCGGGATCTGTAATTTGGAATCTGGAATGTGCAACATGGAATCTGGAATATGCCATTTTTGATGAAAAATCCTGACTGTAACTTGGGTTTTATCTGGAATGTGGAATCTGATATATTGGATGAAATATGTAAAATGCGGAACATGAAATGTGAAATTTGAAAATTAGAATGTGGAATGTGGAATCTGGAATGTTACATTCGAAATGTGATATTTGAAAAATGGAATCTGAAATTTGGTATTTGGAATTGCGGAATCTGGAATGCGGAACATGGAAACTGGAATATGCCATTTTTGATGAAAAAACCTGACTATAAGATGGGTTTTATGTGGAATGTGAAATCTGGTATGGGGGATGAAATATGTAGAATGCGGAACATGGAATGTGAAATCCGAAAATTAGAAAGTGGAATGTAGAATCTGGAATAAGACTTTCGAAATGTAAGATTTGAAAGGTGGAATCTGAAATTTGGTATTTGGAATTGCGGAATCTGGAATGTGGAACATGGAATATGGGGTGAGAAATCTGGAATGCGGAACCCGGAATGTGAAATCTGAAAATTAGGATGTGAAATATGGAGTCTGGGATGTTATATTCAAAATATAGAATTTGAAGTCCGTAATGTTGAATCTTGAATGTGGATTATGGAATCTTAGATGTGAAATCTTGGATTCGAAATCTTGACGTGTAATCCTAAATGTGATATGTGTTATCTAGAAACTGGTATTTAGGAATGCGGAATATGGAATGTAAAATATGGAATGTGGAATGTGGAATGCGGAATGTGGAATATGGAATGTAAAATATGGAATGTGGAATATGGAATGTGGAATCTGAAATGTAGAATTTAGAATCTTTAAATTTGGATTTAGAATGTAAAATCCAGGATGTAAATTTCGGAATGTAGATGAGCAGAAAGTTTTTTTCTCATCAATAATCACCTACTTTTCTCGCTTGATGCACAATACGCCAATTATATTTTCATTTTAACTTACTTTCATGCAGTTTGTCACGATGTGCCCGGAGTGGCAGATCGTTTAACACATCATCTCCTTTTTGCATAATATTTAAGGTAAATCGATCCAGACTTAAAGATTAATTCAAGCGAAACGGTTTGTCCTGGTACTTCATATACGGTGCACACCAAAGATAGTATTACTCATATTCATATTCAGTTTCCAGCTTCGTTTCATACCTCCCACGTGTCTTTTATTTGGCTACATGTTAAATACGGGATGATTCATAATCTGTATAAATCTTAAATAGAAAAAAAAATATAAAAAAAAATTAGACCTATTTAAAAATATTCTAATGTGCAAATAATAAAATTACATTCTCGTTTTATTTTTCAGTAAAATTAGTTTTTACTTTCCTTAATTTTAATTTACTAAGAACTGTATTAAAAAATATTAAACCTTAAATTTAGTGACAATTATAAACAAATACATTATTACTCATAATTAATCTGTCAATATTTTCGTTGATGCACTTTTCGTCTTGTTTTTTTTTCCCGCAAAATTTAAATGTATATCGTGTCTTGTATTAATTCACAAAAGGAACGCCAGAAAGTTTAAAACCAGAAATTCGATCACATGAAGAAGCACGTGTTTATCGTTTCATTTTGAATACCACAATATCTTTTTTTTTTCAAAAAAAGAAGAGCCAAAGACAGGTGGTCGATAGCACTTATTCTTTTAAAGTTTTATTCCTCAAGGGTATCGATTAGGATCGAACCTTTGAAAGGTTGAGTTCCCACTGAAACTGGATTGCAATTTTAAATAAAATATTTTACATTTTGTTCCGCATTTTTTTCATCTGGGCATTTTTTTTCAATTAAAATTAAAAAATTTGAATTTAAAAAAATAATTGCGAATAAAAATCAGTGAAAATAGCTGTTACGTTTATAAATTAAATTAGCTGGATATTAGTAATTATAATTTGATTTATAAGCTACCTGGTTTTTTAACCCGGAAATAAAAAATTCCCCACATGTCGTGGTAAATATACATATACATATAATTCATTTATTGGACAATAGGTCACATGACACTACCCTTATACTCAGAGCTTGAAGGACCCACCTGTGCGACCCGCATTGCGAAACAAAAGACTTGAATGAATCTTGGATCTGTTTTGACAAAATATTGTGTGACACTGAACGGAATATGGTTTCCTTGATGTCATTCGAGTCCATCGTAAATTTGTCGATTAGGATTTACTCCACGATATAGAATTATTTCCTGAAGAGAATTCGTTTTTATTTACTCAAAACAATTTATAATAATTATTTTTTTAATAAAAAAGGTTTAAAACCTTTTAAGGAAATGAATTAATCTTTTTTTTTTTCAATAGTTTTTTTTTTATTTTTAGATAATTTTTTATCATTTTTTATCATATCTCATTGATTTTTGGTGGTGTCCCGACCCAGACTGCATGTTCCGACCTTGACTACGTTTCTTGAATATCTCTGATTCAAAAACTATTAATCTGACCATTTTCCAATGTTCGGAAAAAACATAAAACTTCATTAAAAGTTAATAAAAAAACACATCTGAAATCGAAAAAAGTTAAAATGTTATAAATGGAAAATAATAGAAAAATAAAAAAGAAACGATCAAATGAAGAAAATAACTAAAAAATAAGGAGAAAAAAATGACAAGTGAATAATCAACTAGAAACTAATAAAATTTTAATAATTGAAAAAAATAAAGCGGAATATCAAAATATTTGGAAAATAAAAGTAGACAGAAGGAAATATCAATTGTATGTGAAAAATCACTGAATTTAGGTATTTAAAACTATAAAGAAAAATCAAGAAGTAACTATGTAAATGAATTATTGAATGAATTAAAAAATTAAAAGTAAACTGAAAATTAGGAAAGTAACTTCGGGAATAAAATTTAAATCAAACTGACTATGAAAAAAGAAAAATTACACAGTTAAGTAGAATCAGAGATTGAAGAAAAAATATTTGTAAAATGAAATAAAATTACAAGGACCTTGAAAAATATTTAAAAATTAAGAGACAAAAACGAAAATATCTGTAAAAATTACTTCTAAGAAAAAAGTAACTAGCAAATGGAAATTATAATTTGAAAATGAAAAAATTACTAGAAAATAGAAAAAGAACTAGAAACTCAAAAGAATAATTTTACAGAACTAAAAAAAAAAGTTAAGAAAAAAGAATAAAGTTTCAAAAACTTTAGAAAAAATGAGAAAACCACTAGAAATATAAAAACTAGAAAGAGGACAAAATTTTTAAAGGCAAATATTAGAAAAATTACAATAAATTTTTTAATTTATTAGAAAAGGAAAGAAGTAACTAAAAAATGAAAAGAAATCACGAAAAGGATTTAGAAATAATATTAAATTTAAAAAGGATTGATAAAAAAAGAAAAATTACTAGAAAGTGGTCAAAGAATAAAATAAAGAAATAAATAGGAGTTAATAGTAACTAGAAGTTTTAAAGAATAACTTGGAAATATAAAGAAAATCTAAAAAATGAATAAATAATAAAAATTAAAGAAACAAAACTAAAATGTTTAAAAAATTACAAGAAGATTAAAAAATAAATAGACAGTAAAAAAAATAACTATTAAGTAAATTAGAAATGCAAAAGATAATTAGAAAAATTAAAAAACAATCATCACTGCTTTGTGGAAAAAGATTAGGACTTGTGAAATAAATATAAGGCAAAATCAATTAAAAAAATTCATAATAAAAGAAGAAACTGCTTAATGATAATATAACTAGAAATTTTGAAAAATCTAAAAGAAAAAAAACTGATGAGAAAAAACAGAAAAAAAAATTTTGATGTTAGAGACAATAACTAGGAATTGATAAAAATTAACTAGAAAAAAAATTTAATTTTGGAAATAAAGGAGAAGATTTTGAATTATTTCTGGAACGAATTATTATTATTACTATTATTTATTATTAGATAACTTCATCTAAGAAATTAAGAAATGTAATAAGGAAATGAAAAAAAATTACAAAAAAATTTATAAATATTTCAGAAAAAAACTAATAACTAGAAAAACAAAATAAATTCTTCAGAAAAAAACAAAAATTACTATTAAGTGAAAAAATATTTAAAAAGTAAAACAAGTAACTAAAAAGATGTACTTATTATTAAAAAGTTTTAAAAAAGTTAGAAAATTGAATTAGAAAAAAATTAAAAATAAGTAAATTTTTATCAGAAAGTGAAAAAAATCACATGAAGTTAATAAAAATAAATAAACTTTCAAAAACACCAAAAAAAGCTAGAAAATCGCTAGTAATATAAAAAACTAGAATAACAATTTTCTGATGGTAAAGAAATATAAAAAAAACTTACAAATAATATGTTAAAAAATTATTTAAAAATCAAAGAAATCGTTAAAAAAAATAAGAAAGGTTACTAAAAGAATTTTAAAATTATAATTGGAAAATAAAACTGAACTAAAACAAGAAAAGATGACTAGAAAGTGTCTCAAGAATGATAAAATGATGAAAATAATTAGAATAAATAGAAATAAAATAAATTTTAAAAAAATAGAAATTTAAAAAAAAATTGGAAATTTTGTTAAGAATCTGAGACTTAAATATATATTCAAATTAAAGAAACTAAATTATTTGTCACAGAAATTTATAGAAATGTTTCAAATTATCATTTAGAAGGTGTATCTGATCCGAATTGGTTAAAATTCTGTTTTCAAATTAATTTGTTTAAAATTTTGCAATTTTTCAGACATTTAACAATTTTAAGCAAAATTCAAAATTTTTGGTCAAACTGACTTTTGAAAATTATATTTTGGATGGTTACGTGATTCTTTTTTTATGACCTTAAAAAAGGATAATTAAAATTTACAAAACATGTTTATAATGTTAATAAATAACTTAATTTTTTAATCAAAAACTTGAAAATGTTTAAAAGGAAAATGACAAAAGATAATTACCAATAACTAAATCATTAATAAAAATTACCAAAAAAAAAAGATAATTAAATATAAAACAAAATACTCAAAAACACCAAAAATTACTAAAAAGTTAAAATTTAAAAAGTTGAAAAAATAAATTTATTTTCAAATAATTTTTATTAAATTTTTATTAAAAAGTCCAACCTAGACGACATTTTTCTAAGCTAATGACATCAGAATACTTTTAAATTTTATAAATATCATGACAAAAATGTTTCGGTTACAAGAAAAAAAATATTAAAAGAAAAAAAAAGATAATTAAAAATAAAAAAAAAAGAACTTAAAAACACAAAAAATGACTAAAAAGTTAAAATTTAAAAAGTTAAAAAAATAAATTTATTTTTAAATAATTTTTATTAAATTTTTATTAAAAAGTACAACCCAAATATCCCAAATATCAGTCAAGTGCAAAAAAAAACATGAAAATTAAAGTATTTTCAAGAAACTTTCCATCTCTCTGTCTTTTAATGTCAAAGTGACGAATTGAAGGTCTGATTTTTAAAATTTAAAATGGAGGTTCCAGTATGGCGGCTAAATTAAAAAAAAATGAAAAACGGTATTCTTAAGAATTATTTTTGAAGATTATTTAAATTCTAAAAAATAAACAAGAAAATTCTTATTGACTTCATGGTGGAATAAAATTCTTATTCGTTTCTCAGTGCAATATAATTCTTATTCAATGTTGCATGCAAAACAATGCTTACTGCAGCTCGGTCAATGTAATTTTTATTCAAAAATGTGTACAAAATAATTTTTAATATTACGTACAAGATAAATCATTTTCAAATTCAAGCTAAATTTAGAATAAAAATAAAGGTAATTAAGTAAGAAAATTAATCTTAAAAGCGAATTACTTGTAATTAATTTATCAACTAAGTTTATTAACTTTTTCTACCAAGATTTTTGTGATCTTGGCGATCACATAAATACAAATAATTATAATTTAAGAACTATTATTTATTTTGCCATAACCTAAAAATGAATTTGACTAATATTCAGTTATTTTTTACTAAATTATTAGTAGAAATATAACAATTTGAATTAGTGACTTAGTTTTTGCTTTCGAATTATTTATTTTTAACTAATTGAGATTTAGAGTGAAAATTTGATTAAGAAAATGCTTCTTATTTTAAGAATATTATACTCCTAAAAATGTTGATGCCAAGAATAATTATTAAAAGAAATATACCATTTTTTCAATGTAACGATAGGCAATTCATCTAGCTCTCTTCCCCACCAGTAAAAAATATTAAAAAATGATACTTTATTGCCAATCCATGTATTTTCATTAAAATTTATTTTTTAAACAAATTACATAAACTTCAAGATTCGTTTTTTAAGGTATAATAATGATCTAGTTGAAAATGTGAAGTCTAAACTATACTTCAGATTGAATAATGGATATGTTATTTTAACGATTAATTTCACTTAGTTAGGGACTTAAAAGCTAGCATACGAGTATAAAAGATAAGCGATTCGACAAGCGGTCTGTTCGTTTGCATGACGAAGGCGGTAACTGCGTCATAACTCGTTCAAAACTCTCAAGATACCCAACACGCGCCATGTTTTACATATAGAGTACAATAATTATGTCGATTTTCGATACGAATTTTTTACATTTAATTTTATTATTCCCCGTTTTCTAAGGGTTCACAAGTTCTTAAAATTTATAAAAGCACGATTCCCGGCGAATATTAGCGTATTTTATATGTATCCAATTATTAAATTTTTTTCATTCCCTTCTTAGTCAACCCTTCCAATTTTGTGTACCTTGAAATTGTTTATTGTTAAGCCATTAAAAGCTCATGCTTAGGGAAATGTGAATACCAAAAGAGCGAATACTGAAAAGAGGACCGTGGATCAAATAATGAATTTTGGCATTAAAAATTGTTTATGAAATAATTTGTTTAAACAAATTGTTATAAACAAATAAAAGAAAACTGGAAATTATTAAAAATAAATAGTGCCATTCGATTGTACGTAAAAAATTACTAAAGGAACATATATTTCTAAGTTTTACACTCTATTTGCTATAAACAAATTAATAAACAATCACGATGACATTGAACCCAAATCAGTCCATGCTTAGGGAAATGCGGATACCAAAAATATTAATATATGAAAGAGTACTGTGACCCAAATGATGATTATTGTCATTAAAAATTATTTAACTAATAATTTGTTTAAACAAATTCTTATAAACAAATAGAAAAAAAACTGAAGATTATGAAAAATAAATAGTGCCGGTCGATTGTACGCGAAAAATTACTAAAGGAACATATAATTCTAAGTTTTACACTCTGTTTTCTATAAACAAATTAATAAACAACAACAATGACCTGGAACCCATACCAACCCATATTAAGATATGTGGATAAAAAAAACAAAATGGGAGATAATACAGTGGTCCAAATCATGATTTTTGTAATTAAAAATTGTTAAAAAAATTATTTGTTTAAACAAATTGTTATAAACAAATAAAAAAAAACTGGAAATTATTTAAAATAATTAGCACCAGTTGATTGTACGCGAAAAATTACTAAACAAACAAATATTTTTTAAGTTTTTCACTTTATTTGTTATAGATAAAATCAATTAACAATAACAATGACTATGAACCCATCTCAGTCGACACTTAGGGAAATGTGGATACCAAAAAAATTAATATGAGAGAGGATTTAGTAGTCCAAATGATGATTTTTGACATTTAAAATTGTTTAACAAATAATTTGTTTAAACAAATTGTTATAAACAAATAGAAGAAAACTGGAAATTATTAAAAATAAATAGTGCTATTCGATTGTACGCAAAAAATTACTAAAGGAACATATATTTCTAAGTTTCTCATTCTATTTGTCGAAATAATATCAATAAACAATAACATTGACATTAAACCCATCCTAGCTCATGCTTAGGAAAAAGAGGATACCGAGAAAATTAATATTGGACAGGTGACCGTGGCCATAATGATGGTTTTTGTCATTAAAAATGGTTTAAATTATAATTTGTTTAAAGAAATTGTTCTGAACAAAAAGAGAAAAATTAAAAATTATTCAAAACCAATGACGCTATTCGATTGTATGGAAATAACTACTAAAGAAACATATGTAATGTTTCAAAGTTTTTCATCATATATGTAACAGATAATTAATAAAGATTATAAGAATGCTTATCTCACTCCACGTTGTGTTTACTAATTACTATTTATAGAAACAAATTGTGAAAAAATCTTAAACATAATATATGATTCTTTAGTAATTTTTGTTGTACAATCGAATGGCGCTATTTACTTTTATCTGTTTTTAGTTTTTTTACATTTGTTTATAACAATTTGTTTAATAATTTTAAATGTCATAAATCATTATTTGGACTACCGTCCCCTTTTCCATTTTAATTTTTTTGGTTTCACATTTCCCTAAGCATAGGTTAAGATAGGTTCAAGGTCATTGTTATTGTTTATTGATTTTATTTATAAAAATAGAGTGAAAAATTTAGTAATATATTTTTTTAGTAACTTTTCGCGTATGATCAAATAGCACTAATAATTTTTAATAATTTTCAGTTTTCTTCTATTTGTTTATAACAATTTGTTTAAACAAATTATTTGTTAAACAGTTTTTAATGTTCAAAATCATCATTTGGACCACTGTATCTTCTCTCATATTGATTCATTTGTTATCCGCATTTCCCAAAGTGTGGATTGAGATGGGTTTAATGTCATTGTTATTGTTTATTGATATTATTTTGATAAATAGAGTGAAAAACTTAAAAATATTTGTATTTTTAGTAACTTTTTGCGTACTACTCGAATGGAACTATTTATTCTTAATAATTATAAGTTTTTTTCTATTTGTTTATAAATATTTGTTTAAACAAATTATTTGTTAAACAATTTTTAATGACCAATATCATCGTTTGGGTCATGGTACCCTTTCTTACATGATTTTTTTGATATCCGTATTTCCCTCAGCATTGACTGAGATGGCTTCAAGATCATTGTTATTGTTTATTGATTTCATGTTTAACAAATAAAGTAAAAAACTTAGAAATATATGTTCCTTTAGTAATTTTTTGCGTACAATCGAATGGCACTATTTATTTCTAATAATTTCCAGTTTTCTTCTATTTGTTTATAACAATATGTTTAAACAAATTATATGTTTATTATTAATATTTGTGTTTTTAATGTTAAAAATCATCATTTAGACCACTGTATCCTCTCCCATATTGATTCTTTTAGTATCCGCATTTCCCTAATTGTGGATTGAGATGGGTTCAAGGTCATTGTTATTGTTTATTAATTTTTTTATAGCAAACAGAGTGTAAAACTTATAAATATCTGTTCCTTCAGTAATTTTTCACATACAATCGAACGGCACTATTTATTTTTCATAATCTCCAGTTTTCTTTTCTATTTGTTTATAAGAATTTGTTTAAACAAATTATTTGTTAAACAATTTTTAATGTTAAAAATCATCATTTAGACCACTGTATACGCTCCCATATTGATTCTTTTAGTATCCGCATTTCCCTAATTGTGGATTGAGATGGTTTCAAGGTCATTGTTATTGTTTATTAATTTGTTTATAGCAGACAGAGTGTAAAACTTATAAATATCTGTTCCTTTAGTAATTTTTCACATACAATCGAACGGCACTATTTATTTTTCATAATCTCCAGTTTCTTTTCTATTTGTTTATAACAATTTGTTTAAACAAATTATCTGTTAAACAATTTTTAATGTCAAAAATCATCATTTGATTCATGGTCCTCTTTCCCGTGTTGGATTTTTGATATCCACATTTCCCTAAGCATGGGTGTTAATGAATAACAAAAATTATAATTGTAAATAAATTACTATCGTGGAAAATTTAAACTTCAAGTACAATGTAGGAAGTTATAAATTTTAAGATAGACGGAAATTAATATGAAACAAAAAGAAAGAAAAAATGGAATAAAATGTTAATTATGATACTAAAGGTACTGAAGTCGAGTTTAATGATTTTGAGATTGCTCATGATAGCCGCTTGTAAATCGCTGACAATAGCGCACCTCTGTTTGCCTGAGAGCTTCAAAACTCCAGAAACAAAAGAAGGTTCCTGCGGAGTATTCTCGTTATTGTTGCTTTTGTCTTCGTTGATAACAGAACTTTCCTCTTCCTTTCTCTCTTGCTCAGTTTTTTTTTGCCTCCTTTCTTTCTCCATTACATACTCATTTAAAAATCTTTCCTTAATTTTCGATAAAAATACAATAATTCATTACGCAGACAGTCGTCTTTTAAATCAAAATCAAACTGAAAAAAAGAGAAAAAAAAACCTTGACGTGAAAGACAAAAATAACTAGACAATAAGTACGAATTACGAAGAAGTAAAATAAATAAATAAATAAAATAAACTACGAAATAGACAATCATCTAAATTGTGTTCAAAATTTCTCGTTCAATTGATCATGTGAATATTTTTTTTTATCGAATGTTAGAGGTTTAAATACCAATTATTTTTTCAATTTATAATTTTCATGATTTTAATCATGCGCATATTCAATTTTGATTTTTTTTATTTTCCTCCATTAATCACAAATTTTTTTTTCTGTAAAAAGTTGAATATTGTTCAACTGTAAAAACTCTAAAATATTAATACTGGCAGCTCTTAATGTCCCATCTTTTGCCTCTTCTTCTACTCCTGACTAATCTTTTAAATTTTTAAAATAAAAATTTGTAACCTCGAATGCACTAAACAATGTATCTCAATTAGATTTTTTTATATACTCCGCCACAAAAATTTCTAACTTTGCTAATAGAATTTTTCCACCTAATATAAGAAATTGTAATTAAATTAATATTTTTATAATTTAATATTTGTACTTAAATCTTTGTAACTTAGTGTCCGTATAGGATCTAACTGATTGTGGGCTAAATATTATAGCGAAAAAAAAACCTGAAAAAAACTAGAAATATAACTAAAAAATTTATTTTTAAATCTTTGATGTTCTTACAAGCGACTTGACAACTAGTAAACATTCTTACAAATAAATTTTCAAATAAGCTCTCTGTCAGTGCAATAAATTTTATTATCATAATTATTATCATTTTATTATCAACAAAATTATGAAATTTGCAAAAAATTGAAAAGTGCAAGCGATGTGTTCCTCTTAATTGTTGTTCACGAGCTGTTGTTCGATCTTTCGATCACTTGAGTGTAATAATAATAATGATATAATAATAATAATAATATTACAAAGGTATCAGCGTTTCTTGCAGGACTTTTAGGTCTTGTATGATTTACTGTAAAGTTGAAGATAGGTTATCGGAAGCATCGTGGTTTAACCTCTGGTTCTCTCGACCTATCGCGAATCGCACGTATTTACTCACGCGCTAATCGCTCTTTGAGTATCTAGCCTTTGTTTAACCGACTCTTGAGGAAGCAGAAGCTAGACGAATCGTGCCTCTGCACCGGTATACGGAAAATAGCTCTTTTCCTCGAGGCAAAACTGTTTCTCAAAAATTTTCAAGTCTTATTATTATTATAAATTTAATGTGAGGTTAAACAGCTTGTAAAGATGTACTGACTTGTTCGAGCTGTTATTTATAGTTATTAGTTTGTAAGGATTATCAATTAAGAGGGAGAGATTCTTCTGCCAATCAAATAATTAAATAAACCCTAGCGCCAAGTTATTTTAACGTCAAATAACTAAACAAAAAAGAGAAATCATTAGACTAATTTTAATCTAATCAAATTATTTTCAAATTCAAAATAAATCACGAATAACACAGAAATTTACGGAGAGTGGAGGATAGCACGCACGGCCATTTTCCAAAGGTTACGCGCACTGAACACTGATTCGAAATTTACAAAAATAGTCCGAGGTTCGACTCCAGTAAAATAAGCAAAAGTTCATATAAGAGCTCACCTGGGAGGGCACAATGACCATCAATAGAGTTCAGTCAGTCTTATTTAATTACATTTTTATAAAGTTTTACACTTTTAAGAAAAATACGACCTAAGGGTCCAACAGACCAGTTCAGAATGCTTAGCCAATTGTGACGTCAAAAAATTACCTGAGTGTTAGCCTCACGGATCAGAATTAATAGAGAGAGAGAGAGAGAAACCGCTTCGTCACAGGGGCGGCTACTTGTAAAATTTTGCCATCAGCAATCTTAATATTGACCGAGAGTGGGGGGGGGGGGAGAGAGAGAGAAATAAAACAATAATAAATTAGCGTAATTATTGTAACTTAAAAGTTGACAATTTTATTTGATTTCGAGTACATTTTCGAAAATAAAAACCAAATAATCAAAATAATTTAAAATTTGTGATCAAATTATTACAAGTTGAAGAAAAAAATTAAAAATTGACGAACTTAATTGAAATTTGAGAAGAATAATTAAAAAATGATTAAAACATTGAAAATTTGAAGAACAAAAATCATATTTTTTAAAATAATTGAAAAATGTCGAAAAAAAAAATTGAACTTAGCTAAAACTTAGAAAAATAATTACAACATTATAGAAATAATCGTAAATTTAAGAAAATAATGGAAATTTGAGATAAATAATTAAAATTTTCGGAATTAATCAACAAATATTCACAATAATATAAAATTTGTGGAAATCATTGCAAATGAAAAAAATAATTAAAAATTGAAGAACGTAATTAAAATTTGAGAAAAATAATTAAAATTTTCGGAATTAATCAACAAATAATCAAAATAATATAAAATTTGTGAAAATCATTGTAATTTAGCAAAAAAAATAATGAAAAATTGTCAAAAGTTATTTGGAATATAAGAAAAATAATTGCAGAATGATTAAAGAATTAAAACGTTGATACAGTTACTTAAAATTGAGATTATCAATAAAAATTTAGGAAATAAATTGATAACAAATATAATTGGAATTTAAAAAAAATTATTAAAATTTTAGGAAAATATTTTAAAGTTTTAAAAATTAATTAAAGAGTAATGAAACTAATAAAAAATTTGAGATAATATTTAAATATAAAATTTTGCAATGTAATAAAACTAATTAAAAACTGAAGAAAATTATTAAAATTTGAGAAATATGTTTCAAAATCTAGGAAATTAATTAAAGAGCAATGAAAAAAAAATTCGAGTCAATATTTGCAAAGTAATAAAAATTATTAGAAATTGATGAATATAATTTAATTTTTTGAGATATAATTAACAAAATTCCAACATATTTTTGTAATAAAAGAAAATAATTTCAGAATTATAAAAATAATTGTATATTGTAAAAATAACTTAAAGTTGTGAGAAATTATAAAAAAATTAAAACTCATTAAAAAATAATTGAATATGACAAAAAGTAATAGAAAAATGATAGAAATAATCGCAAATTGAAAAAATAATGGAAATTTGATATAAATAATTGAAAAAATATAAAAGAAAAAACAAATTGAAAAAATATGTTTGAAAAATGAGATAAATAATTAAAAATTGTCAAAATTGATTGCAAAATGATAATAATAATATTTAAAATTGAAGAAAATAATTTTAAAGTCAAGGAAATTAATTAAAGAATAATGAAAATAATATAAAATTAGAGAAAATATTTGTAAGGTAATAAAAATAATTGAAAAATGAAGAAAATAATTTTAGTTTGTGAAAAATAATTTAAAAAATTTTAACCTATAAGTATTTGTAATATAAGAAAATAATTGCAGAATTATGAAAATAATTGTAAATTGGAAAAATAACTAAAATTTGAGATAAATAATACAAAAATAATTGAAAATTAATTGAAAAATAAATTTAATAATAAAGTGTAATTGATTGAAATAATTGTATATTGAAGAAAATAATAAACATTTGTAAAAAATAATTTTAAAAATGACAGAATATATTTGAGAAAAACAAAACTACTATTACAATTATTATATATTCTAATTCTTTAAACTTCAATTAATTTGAAATTCCATTTATTAAAATTTTAATTAATCCACTCTTTTCATTTTTCTTCAATTTTATTTTCATTTTTTCCCCTAATTTTTAAATTCAATTTTTCAAGTTTCAATTCTTTTCTTTAATCTTTTGGAGAATAGGAAATTTAAAATTATTTAAAAATTTCTTACATTTTTAGCAATTCTTCTCTTTTATGATTTTAATTATTTGCTACATTTGTGAACTATTTTCATCATTTTCAAAAAATTTTCTTCAATTTCTAATTATCTCCATTATTTTTCTCCTAATTTTTAAATTCAATTTCCGCAAGTTTCAATTCTTTTCTTTAATTTTTTCAAACAAAAAATTTTCCAGTTTTAATTATTTTCTTTAATATCAAATTAGTTAAATTATTTATTAATTAATTTTCAACTTTTTTTGTCATTTTTCTATTATATTTTCAAAATATGTTTTTTTTTTTTTTAATTTTAATCATTTTCTTCGAATTGTAAATTCATTTGTCCACATTCTTATTAAGAAATTTATTTTTTGTCAGTAATTTTGCCGTATGGAATTCCATTGGGCGACTTTTTTTCTCTATGGAATTTGCAGACGTACCATACACAAGTCGCCGCCCCTGAGAGGCTTATTTAATTACATTTTTATAAAGTTTTACACTTTTAAGAAAAATACGACCAAAGGGTCGAACACACCAGTTCAAAATGCTTAGCCAATTGTGACGTCAAAAAATTACCTAAGTGTTAGCCTCATGGATTATAATGAAGATAGAGAGAGAACGCTTCGTCAAGAGTTTTCAATGCGGCGACACATGCGCCACGGTGTCGCTCTCACGAATCATATTTCAAAGTACGCGCAGTAGCATTACCGGCGGATGAACAGACAGAGCGACGATCGACCGAGGAACGTAAATCAGGTACAGTGGCAGTGGCGCTGACGTCGTGCGCCAAAATCAAAATGGCTGCCACTAATGTTTTGACAGTTTATAAACACGATCAGGGACGATTAATTTCATTGTGGAAAACTTCAAGTCAAAGTCAAGCAGTGTTCGTGCGTGTAAAAAGAAAGATAACGACACATTAAATGTTTATCGCACAAAAACCAAATATTGTCCGGTCCGACAAGTTGGTAGTAACCCAAAAGTTTATATAATAATAATTATTAAACAATTGAATTAAATAAATGTAATACTAAAATAAAAATAACTTTTATTCAACCAAATATTAAATTCAACTAAATAAAAACAAATATAAAACAAACTAACTTTTAAATTTAAATAACCTTTAGAATTTAAGAATGTAAACTCAAAATAATAAATCTAAATTTTTTTAGCATTCCGGGAACTTTTTTGGGACATCCTGAGTACGTATTTTAAATTAATTGATCCACTACTAGTTTAAATTTACCAGAATATTTTTTTTCAGTTTATGTTTACCTTGGAAATGAAATTTTGTCATTATTAAAAGCGTTATACTCTAAGTTTATAAAATCGTGTCTTGTAAAAATTTAGATTCTCGAGCGCGTTCAGCGAAACTAGAAGAAAAGACCCGGCTTGAAGATGTGTAAGGTCGTTATCCTGACTAATGGGATAACGAGAAAAATAGATGCTTGGATCTATGGACTCCATAAGTTTGCAGTTTAAGTAGTACATTTCCCGCCTTGGGGGTCGCTGTTAGCTAAAAGGTGCTGGTGTCGTCGACGAAGATGACGTCAACGTAGCCGAAGAATGGGGAAAAAAAAGTTGTGCACAAGGCTTGTGTCCTTGGCTCGCAAGTCTCTATAATGGTGACGCGGATCTTAAGGGCGATTTAAAAGGTTCCTAATGACATTCAGCCGGCATAAGAGATGCGGCTCTAATTTCATCCAAGTGAAAACCGAAGAAACAAGTGAATTAAGCACTTGCTCTTTTGTCTAATGACAGATCGGGTTCACGATAATACACACTCACACACAACAAAGACCACGCTGCATAATGTTTTAGCAATTTTCTTATTTTTTTCTATTCTTTTCATCCACTTGTAAATATCTCGTTGTAAGGTTGACAAAAAAAAATTCATAAATAATTTCTGGTTCAGGAATTTTTCAAATTTAGATCTATCTTTAAATTTCTGCTGTTTAGATTAATTCATATTTTTTTCCACTCTCCCAAGTATTTTCTAATTTCGCAGTCTAATTTCAAATATTAAAACTAATTTGACGGGTCAAATAACTGGGACACGGTAATTGGATCACCAATGTTTTTCGTGTCCAATAACTGGAGCAAGCGACTTATCTTTTTCCATTCCTTATCTTTTTTAAAAACAAAGTATTAGACTGCAAGAAAAATTTGCTACACGTACAGAATGACTAATATATTTCATAAATACAAGCTTAAATCTCCAGAAATTGATTAATATTCAACGTAATACTAAATAATTCTAAATATCCAATAACTGGGCACCTCTACCCGTTTTATTTCCAAAAAGTCAAAGATTTACTCCGAAAAAAATACCTAATGCAAAAACCAACAGATGTTGATTGATCAAAGGCTGCACATAATTTTTGTACGTATCACGATTTTTTTACTGTGGCAGATGAGTCAGAAATCTATATAGTGTATAAAACTGAAGAAGGGATCGAGAAATGATGAAAAAGATGAGAAAAGGAAGGAAAGAAGTATCGGGCAGACATTTTTCTTTGGACCACGGAGCAGCCACCGTGTGATTACCCGGGACGAGGGGCATATATGAGTAATTTGTATTCAGCTCGATCATCCGTATCGAAATTCGAATCTACTTAGTTCTGAGAAGGCAAGGCACCAAGGCTTGTCTGCATCCCCCAGTCCTCACCCTTTCTCTCTTTTCTTCTCTCGTCCTCGCGAACCTTCCTGATCGACTCTTTGCTCTCCCGCGCCATATAGCTTAATATAATATTATTCCCGGTTTAGTTTAATGGTTCTGGGCGATTATTACATGGCCCAACGTATCCCAGGTCTGACCGACTACTTCGGCTTTCGGTACACCCAACTCTTTCCGCTGCATATAGACTCATAACTCGGTCGACGAAAGAAGAGGATCTCAACAAAAAACCCCAAAACAAAACGCCATTATGATTAGTCCCGTGGATGGGTGGTCCAAATTACTGCGCTTGCATTTTTTAACCAAGTACTCTTAGCGATCTGTGGTTGTACTTATTAAATTGTAAATCATAAATTATTTGTTTTATCTAGTATGATATAATAAAGTAAATGATTTCTCTTGCAGATCTTAGAGATTTTAATAGAAAGTGCTAGTTATCATGTTTCCAAACATTTCAATGCGTTTTAATGCCGTTTTATTAAAATAAATTAAACTGTTGTAAATTTTTACCCTGTAAAGGAAATTAAATTAGTTTCATATTTTTAAAAAATAAATTAAATTCGATTAAAAACGATCTAAAGTAAAAGTGCAAAACTACTAATCTAGTTTTATATAAATAATAATTATTATTATAATATTAATAATAATAAAAAATAATAAAATTCTCTATAACTTTTAGATTTGCATTAAAATAAAAATAAATTAATGAAAAACATTATTCTTTCTTACCTGTCGGGAAATAATTTCCACGTGTATTTTTCTAAAAAATAACAACAATACTGTAACTTTTAATTTTCGATTAAAAGTGCAAAACTATTAACTTGATATGATAAAAACAAAAATAATAACACAAAATACTCTAAGCTTTACCATTGAAAGTGCAAAATAAAAATAATAACTTAATTTCATGTTTCAATATAACCATGTCACGATCGGCATCAGTGACCTTATTTGAAATTTTATTAATTTATTTACAAAATTAAATAATGTTACTAAGGTCAAATATTCCGCAATCAAGTTTATAACCTTATTAAACATTGTTGAGATCATGGAGATTTGCTACTTTATATTTTAAGAATACTGTGCAATATAAGAAACACAAAACATTACACAAACGAATTGAACTAAAAACTGTCAACGTTGCTAAAATAATCACATATTTTACTGAACACACATAAACAGTTAAAATCTAAAATGATTTTATTAAACCAGAAAAGAAAAATAGAAGTTAAATAACAGAATATTGGATTGTAATCTATTTCTTTTATTATATGGGAAACTTAAAAACAAAATAAAATAAACAAACATAAGAACTTGCACTTTCAGAATTGAGGTAATGTTATACAATTTAAAATGCAAAGTAAGATGCTCTCAATTATTAATCGAGAATTACACCAGCATTTCAAAATAAAATAAACTAATTTCGTCAATAATGATGAAAGATTGGTTAGCAAAGTTTCGATTACTCAAAACATGAGTCCATAAAAACAAGTGTGGAGGGTCGAATCGAGAGCTTTGGTAGGTAGCCGTCACCTTAGTAAGACGTGCCGAGTAGTCCTTTGAGAAAATCAGGACAACGCCCAGGTGACTTATTATACAAGTATAAATTAAATTAATTTTGAAAATAAAAAGTTCAATAATAATTATAAAATCTTTATGAGAAAATAATACGAATTTTAAAGAAGTTTGCGAATCATATAAGTAAGAGAAATAGGAAAAACAATCCTTTTTAATTGAAGAATAATAAAAACAAAAGAAATAAGGTAAATATAAAATCATATTTGGTGAGTAACAAATATAAATCAAATACACATACATATATGCAACACATATATTCACCGTTAGAAGTTAAAATTACTAATTTTCATCAAGTAATTTTGTAACAAATTATTGTTTTAAAGAAACATTTGTTAATTTATAAAAAACATTGTGTATCATCTATGTAAATTAATATATAAAAAGTTGTCCAATAAATTGACATTTTATATATCTATATATTATTCATTTATGACTAAGTTTTCATTATCCAAATTAAATTGAAAATACGGCCCTCTGCCGATACACTGAATAAAAGTGTAGTTTAAAAACGAATCCCTTACCTTTTCTTGGTTGTTTAATTTATTTAATATTTTTCACAGCCAATTTTTGTAATATAAGGTGTTTAAAATCTTAATAACTAATTATATTCATTTAAATTTTAGATTTTTATTACTAGATTTTTGAATCTATTTAAATCTTTTTCAAAAACCAATACCAACCCTTACAAACAATAATAGTTAAATATAATTAAGTTAATTAAGTAAAAAATAAACAATGAAATACATTGTTATTATTACTCGCTTATATAAATCTGTAGAAGATTGACACGTGAAGCACATTAAATAAACACACCGCATCTCTTATAAAATTAAAACACTATTAACCACTAAACACTTCACAGATTTCTTTTCATAAAACACTTTCTTTCTAAAGTAAATTAAAATTTCAATTAAATATTACAAAATTACAAAATAAAAAGAAAACAACTAACCTAAAATATTATTCTTAGCAAACTACCACCAAAATAACAACAAAAAACTATCGATAAATATCGAAGATATTGTTGACCAATGAGAGAGCGAAAAAGTCTTACATGTCTAAAGTTAATCACAACGTCTGTTCCTTTTTAGAATAGGATATTTTCTTTTATTCATGACAATGTAAATAAGTAAGTTTATTACAAAAAGTTGTTCCAAAAATAATTTGAAATATTAAATTTAATACATTGTATCTCTAATGCTTTTATAGCTTTTAGATGTTTGTATATTAGGTTATGCAGTTTTTCCATAAAAAAAAAAACAATGATGGTTCATGTAGTTTTTTCCTAAAAACTATTTTTATTTATAAACTACATCATTACTGATGTAGAGATTCTTGAATTACACCACGATCACTTTGATTGAAATTAGCATTTAATAATTAGTAATATTTTCTTCTTCCATTATGTTTTCAATAAAAGCACTATTTTTCGATAGTTAGAAGATCAGGATAAAAAAATAGAAACTCTACTTTTTTAGGAAGGTATGAATATTTAATAATAGTATTCATATAAAATGTGAACAATATAATTAAAAACACTCGTCGTTTTAACAGAAGCAACTCAATAGCTGAGCAAGCAATTCCAACCTAACCAAAGCTTCGTCATAAACTAGGTGTCGCCTCAGACTCACTGTGGTGGCGCTACGGTAGCTACCGCCAAATTTAAATCAAACGTAAAAAAAATAATTGAATTATGAAAAAAAAAAAATGAAAAAGGCGCAGGGTATAAGTTCAGAATAAAAATTGAAAAATAAGTAAAAACAAATGGAAATGTAGTTGAAATTTGAAGAAAATTGAAATTGAAGAAAATAGTTGAAAATTGAAAGAGAATCATTGAAAATAAATAAAAATGTATTTAAATAATTGAAAAAATTGAATAATCCAGACAAGACCAAAATATTGAAATTGACAGTTCAAGTTCGCCGAATAAGAAATTAAATAAATGAACTGAATAAACTGAGAAATATTTTTTCTTTGTTTTTTAATTGCTTAAAATTGACAAAAATAACTAAAAATTGAAGAATAAAACACAAATCTTAAGAAAATAATTAAAAATCAGGGAAAATAATTGCAAATTCAAAAAAATTAATTAAAATTAAAGAAAATATACTGACAAAAGTAATTGAAAACAATAATGTAGAGTTGGAGAAATGAATAAAAATTAAAGAAAAAGATAAATTAAAATTAAAGAAGATGAGAACGAAATATTGTCAATAATAATATCAATAAAAAATTTAAGAACAAAATAAAATTAAAAATGTAAGAAAACAATCATAAAGAATTGAGAAAAGTAATTATAATCTGATGAAAGTAATCGAAAAAATTGAATGAGAAAATTGAAAATTATGGAAAATAATTGCAAAATGAGAAAGAAATTAATTAAAATTAAAAAAAAATGATAAAAATAATTGAAAAAAATAATTCAGCTTTGGAGAAAATAATTAAAATTTGAAAAAAAATTAATTAAATGTACAGAAACTAATAATGATTAATGACAGAAATAATTGAACAACTAAAGAACAAAATTCAAGTTTGAGGAAAAAAAAATAAAAATTGAAGAGAATTATTCAAAAATAAAAATTAACACTTTAAGTAAAAAATTTATTACAATAATTGAAACAAAAATTCAATACATTTACAGAATTAATCAAAAAAATTAAATATGGTAGACAGTTAGTAAAAATTGAAATTGAGAATTAAAATTTACATAAATAATGAGATATTAAAAAAATTAAATGAAAGAAGAATATAATTTAAGAAAATTATTTGTGATTGAGAAATAACCAATAATTAAACAAAATTGAATATTGAAAACAATTAATAAAAAATTTTAAGGATTAACAATTGAAGAATATAAATTTGCGAAATCAATTTAAAATTAATGAATGTCATTGAGCATTGACGAAATTGAAAAACATAATTGTAAGTTGGAAAAAATAATTGGAACTTGATAATAAAATAAATCAATGGTGAAGAAAATAATAAAATATTTATTTGTTTTCAATTTTTTTATTTCATACATAAACGGGTAAACTCTTTTATTAAATGCAAAAAGGAGAAGAAAAAGAAAAACCATACATTACAAAATATACAAAATATTGACAAAAATAATTGAAAAATTTAGAAACAAAATTTAAAATTGAAGAAAATAATTGAAAATTGAAGTGAATAATTATAAACTGAAAAAAATAATTGAAAAGTGGAGAAAATAATTACAATTTAAAAAATAAATAAATACTTCCTCTCTGAGAAAGCAATAAATGAAAAAAGTAATTAAGAATTAAAAAAAATAATTGAAATTTGAGAAAAAAAAATTAATGTTGATGAAACTAATTGAAAAATTTACGAATAAAATTTAAAATTGAAAAAAAGATTGATCAACTAAGGAAAATAATTAAAAAAAAGAAAAAAGTAATGGAAATTTGAAAAAAATAATAAAAATTTTAGAAATAAATTAATTAAAGTTGAAAAAATAAAATATTTACAAATATAATTGAAAAATTAAAATTCAAAATTGAAAAGAATAAATGGAAATTGTAAATAATAATTGAAATTTGAGAAAAATATCAAACTTGAAGAAAATAATAAAAAAATTTAAGAGCAAAATTCAAAATTGGAGAAAATAATTAAAAGTTTAGAAATAAATTAATTGAAGTTAAAAAAATTAAATATTTACACAAAATAATTGAAAAATTTAAGAATATAATTTACAATTGAAGAGAATAATTATAAACTAAAAAAGATAATTGGAAATTGTAGACAATAATTGCAATTTGAGAGAAAAAATAAATTGAAATTGAAGGAAATAATCAAATATTGAAAAAAAATCGAACATTAACGAAAATAACTGAACGATTGAACCAAATTTTTAAAAATTGATGAATATTATTAAAACCTGAGGAAATAATTAAAGAAAATGAAAACAAACAATATTGAAAATTGAAAAAGAAATTGAAATCCGAGAAATCAGTTTAAAAAATCAAAATATATATTTGAAATGCAAGAAAGTAATAAATAATCGAAGAAAATCATTATAAAAAATCGCTAAGTAGAATTGTCATTTTAAGAAAATTAATAAAAATTTATTGAAATAAATGAAGGAATAATTTTATATTTTTAATTTTTTACCACCGAGTTTTTTGCGAATGATTACTATAAAAATAATTTTTCATAATTGTTTATAGTTTTTGCATTCTTTTTAAAAATTGACTTTTCGTAAAAAATCCATAGAATATAAATTGTCTATTTTTGCAAGATTTACAACTTTTGTATAAAAATTCTTTTAGAATTTAAATATTTTATGAGATAATAGCAAAAAATAATGAATTTTTGCAGGTTTATTTATTTATTTTTATTTTTTTATTTATTTGTATTTGGCTAAGAAACATGCGTTTAAAGCAAAATTGACGAGCGCTTTATTTCTTGATGGTAATTGTCGACAAAAAAGTAAAATTTTTAAAAATAATGGAGAAATTAGCCTTGAAAATTGATTGAGGAATAAGAGAATGATTTGCAAAAAGTCAAATTGTTCCGGAGTATATATTTGAAGATAAAGCGACCATGTTGCTACATAGCGTAGTTTGACTCATAGAAGCAATTAATTATAATTTTCTTGTGAACAGCTACTGTATAATTTCAGAAGATATTTACGACTGTAGGGTAATTATAATTGTATATGTAAAACATAATTTATTAGTGCCAACATCGAGAACTGCAGTTGTTTCAATGAATATCTAATTGCACTTTACATTAAAATATTTTATTTTCTGTTTTACATTACTCTTGCTTTTGGTCTCTGCACTACAATAATTACCTCAATTATGCAATAAATTCCGCAAAAGGCGTTTATTAATTGATAGATTTTGCAGAAAATAACACTCGGGTCGTTTCTTATCCGAGAATGGAAATCTGTGCAGACAGATGTCGCTACTAGAAAGTTTTATATTTCTGCGTTTATGTATACAGGTGAAGAAATTAATTTTTGTAGTAACTGTCACTGACTATAATTAATTTTAAATTTCTTCTATTATAACTAGTATTTTTTCAGCAATGTCAAATATTTGTCCGATAACAGTTACATTAAATTTATATTGGAATTGGAAATTGGGAAAATTTAGAAATTTACTTTGGAATTGATAGGGATCGGTTGAATTTATATTTGAGTCAATTTAAAAATGGAAGGAATTTACTTTTAAATAATTTCAATTTGGAGGAATTTTTCATCACGATCCATTAAAAATTAAGGGAATTTACTTCTGAATAATTTCAAATTTGTGAAATTTTTCTTAATAGTTCCATTGAAAAATGGGTAAATTTATTTTTGAATCAATTGGAGATAGGAAGATCTTATTATTAATTAATATGCAACTGGATAAAATAACTTTTCAATCAACTAGGATTTTCAGTAATTTTCTTTTGCATTTTTAGAGATTGGTGAAATTTATAAACATTTGGATTATTTGAAAATTGAAGGAATTTGCTTTTTAGTAATTGCAAATTAGTGGAATTTTCAGTTCGATCCAGTAAAAATTGGATGATACTATTTTTTAAACAATTGGAGGAATTTATGTCCGGATTTACTTTTAATTATAATTTACTTTTAAATTAATATGAAATTGAAGAAATTCACTTTTTAACCAACTGAGAAATTTAAAAATTTAATTTTGAATAATTAGAGATTGACGGAATTTACATTTGTATCGATTGAAAATTGGAGGAATTTATTTTTGAATCCATTGCAAATTGAAGGAATTTACTTCTGAAAAATTTTAAATTTGTGAAATTTTTTATTTGGATAAAACTGGATAAATTAACTTTTCAATCAACTGGGGAATTTAGTAATTAACTTCTGCATACTTAGAGATTTGTGAAATTTATAAACATTTAGATCCATTAAAAATTGGAAGAATTTCCTTTTGAAGAATTTCAAATTGGCGGAAATCTCATTTGTTTCCATTAAAAATTCAGGGAATTCACATCTGAATAATTTTTCATTTGGATCCAATGAAAATTAGAGGAATTTTCTATTTAATCAATTGAAAATTGGCTAAATTTACATTGAAATCAATTGAAAATTGGAAAAATGTACTTAGTTTTAATTTTGTAAATTCAAGGAATTAATTTTTGAATCAATTCGAATTTGGAGAAATTGACCTTCAAAGCAGTTGGAAATTGTCTAAATTTCCATAATTGAATCAATCGACGATTGGATAAATTTACATTTGATCTCAAATGATGTTAGTAAAATTGAGTTTAGGTTCAAAATGAATCTTCAATGTTTATTTCTCACGCGATTAAACTTTAAAATTGAATAGCGTACGCTACTAAGTCAAAAATAAAAATTATCGACTTGAGGTAAAATTTTCTTTACGCAATAACAAAAACTGTGAAAATTGGTTTCAATCACTATTGAGATTACTTGAGGAAATGGACAATTAGATATTTTTAGCTGACAGTATTATAGTGAGTGTTTCACAACAGAGAACACAACATGGCGAGTTTATGTAGTAGAAAGTGAAATTTGTCGAGTTTAATAATGTAGATAGGCAAGTGACGGGTTGGAGCAAAGAATGAACGACCGACAAAGGCCAATTTCCTTCATTTTTGTCTCATTTGAATATCTTCATTAATATCCCTCCATCTCCGGCCGCCTTCGCTTGCGCCGAGAGAACCATACACACTGACCACATGCATTACTCGACTTCTTGCCACCGTTTAATCGATCTCCTTCGTAAATTAATGCCAAGACGGCCTTGATGCTCGCTCTTGTCTTCGTTCATCTCCATCTTTCCTAGAACGTTTACGCAGCCTGGCATTGAGGACAAGCAGCCATTCTACGTTAATTTCACTCCAGCGAATCCATCAATCAATGAGCAACAATCATCCAATGATTTGTACTTGAATAAAATTATCGGAAAAAATTCTAAGTGATTATTTATGCCAATAATGTGATGAATGTTTATAAATTGAAAGCGAAATTTCATCCGCAGCCAAGTCTTAAAACTCGTTTCGTTCAATTTCAATTTAACGAATTAATTTATGTGTACACTTATTACTGAAAATAGCTTAGCTGTTCAGGAGCGCTTTAAAATGCTTAAAGTTAATGAAATTATATCGATTATTTGTAGTTTGGATTTTAATTAACATTTAGTGTTTTGTAACTAAGAGATGAAACTCTTAGAAAGGAACTAATGTCTGTTTTTCTGTCAGTCCGCCTGTTTGTCTGTTCACCTGTTCATCTGCCTGCTTGTCCGTCTGTCTGTCCGTCTGAATCTCTTTCTGTCCGTGAATCCGTCTGTCTGCATATATGTCTCTTTGTCTGTCCATCTCTCAGTTTGTCTGTTTGTCTATCCGCTTGTCCGTCTGTCTGTCTGTGCGTCTGTTTGTCTGTCCGATTGTTTGTCCGTCTGTCTGTCCGTCTGTCTGATTGTCTTTTTGTTCGTGTCTCCGTCTGTCTGCATATCTGTCTCATCGTCTGTTTGCCTGTCCATCTGTCCGCTTGTCTGTTTGTCTATCCGCTTGTCCGTCCGTCTGTCTGTTTGTCTGTCTGCCTCTGCGTTTCTTTGTCTGTCCATCTGTCAGATTGTCTGTTTGTCTATCCACTTGTCCGTCTGTCTGTCTGTGCGTCTGTTTGTCTGTCCGCTTGTTTCTCCGTCTGTGTGTCCGTCTGTCTGTCTGATTGTCTTTCCGTCCATGTCTCCGTCTGTCTACATATCTGTCTCTCCGTATGTTTGCCTGCCCATCTGTCCGCTTGTCTGTTTGTCTATCCGCTTGTCCGTCTGTCTGTCTGTGCGTCTGTCCGATTGTTTGTCCGTCTGTCTGTCCGTCTGTCTGTCTGATTGTCTTTCCGTCCATGTCTCCGTCTGTCTACATATCTGTCTATCCGTATGTTTGCCTGTCCATCTGTCCGCTTGTCTGTTTGTCTATCCGCTTGTCCGTCCGTCTGTCTGTTCGTCTGTCTGTCTCTGCGTCTCTTTGTCTGTCCATCTGTCAGCTTGTCTGTTTGTCTATCCGCTTGTCCGTCTGTCTGTCTGTGCGTCTGTTTGTCTGTCCGATTGTTTGTCCGTCTGTCTGTCCGTCTGTCTGATTGTCTTTCCGTCCATGTCTCCGTCTGTCTACATATCTGTCTCTCCGTATGTTTGTCTGTCCATCTGTCCGCTTGTCTGTTTATCTATCGTCTTGTCCGTCTGTCTGTCTGTACGTCTGTTTATCTGTCCGATTGTTTGTCCGTCTGTTGGTCCGTCTGTCTGATTGTCTTTCTGTTCGTGTCTCCGTCTGTCTGCATATCTGTGTCATCGTCTGTTTGTCTGTCCATCTGTCCGCTTGTCTGTTTGTCTATCCGCTTCTCCGTCTGTCTGCCTGTCTGTCTGTGCGTCAGTTTCTTGGCAATTAATTGCCAACAATTGTCAGTTTTGAAACTCAAGAATGATACCTACCGTTTTTAGAAAAGTTTTTCTTTCTCTCTTTCTCCGTCTATCTGACTGTCTGTCCGTGACTCATAGCCAAAAACTGTGCATTTTCAGTTTAAAATTGTAAAAAATGTGAATATTTTTTTTTAATCTACCAGTTTTAAAGTAGTTTTAATACAGCTTTGAACCAGTTTTAAAAAGTTTTAACTATTTATAAATGCTTAGGAAAAAAATTGGCAAACAATTCGAAACACTTTTTAATGAATTTAAATTAAAATTTTAAATAGTTCTAAACAATTTAATTTCTAATTATAATTCTAGTCGTTTTAAATTATTATTATTATTAATAATTATAACAAATAATGAAGAATCCAACTGAATCCTCTCAAAATATTCCACAAAAAAGGCAGAAATTGTGTTATCCTTATCCGTAAATTTGGTATAACTTAATTTTACCTTGAAAAACCTTCAATTTGTTTTTTACTTAATTCTTTAAATTTTATAATTTTATTTAATTTTTTAAATCCTTTTAAATTCATTTATTTAATAATAGAGTTAAAAAAATTGAATTTTTATAAAACCAGATTATTAGAAAACAAACTTCCATCTTGGATCTAATACATTTTACACAATTTTTGTCGAAACATAAATGTCCAACTTCTACGCATATATATATGCAATAAAACCAGATTATGGTTTTTAAAAATAAAAAATTATTTTTATTGTAGAATTTCATATATCCAGCTATAATTATATAATTAATTAATTAATTTATTAAGTATCTTAAATAAAAAGTAATTATTTTTTAAATCATTTAATGTAAATTTTTTACTTTTAATAATTTTTTAACACATAAATTCCTCTTAAAGTAAACCTATAAATTGGTTAATTCTAACAATATTTTTTATTACATCTTTTATAATAACTATTCAATTACTTTACTTATGTTTATAATAAAAAATTCAACCTTCTTAATAATAACAAAAATAAATTGAAAGAAATTTAATCCCTAGGAGCAACGTGGTTCAGGTTTTTAAATATTTAAAAAAAAAATATACAAGACAAAATGAGAAAGATTTCTTGTTTTTCAAATGATAACAAAACATATACTTTATATATTTTTGTTACATCCGCATTCATTAATTTTATTAAAAACTTATTACAGGGCCTTTTGTAGTATTTTTATATTAAAATATTAAAACGACATGTTTCGACTCGTTTGAGTTCTCATCTGATTAAGAGATTTATCAGGTTTTTAAAAACTCCTGTAATAAAATAATAAAATAATTTGAGGTTATGAATTATATTATATCAAAATAAACATGTATTTAATTATCAAGAAATTTATTAAAGATAATTTATTTTATTCATTTATTAATTTTTAATCATAAAATTAAGAGATTAATCGGATTTTTAAAACTCCTGTAATAAAATAATAAAAAAATTAAGATTATGAATTAATATCAAAATAAACATGTATTCAATTATCAGAAAGTATAAACTTACTGTTAAAAGCTTCATTCTTTTTGGATGTTATTAGATGCAAATAGAAATTTATGAATTACATTTTGATTTGTATAAACCACCATTGTAGAATAATTAACCTATACCATTCTGTTAATTTTATTCCACTTACAATCATAAAAATTGCACTCCCTTGTTCGCTATAAAATTGTCTTTGTCGTGCTTCTTCTTTTTTTTTATCAGCGACTTGTTTTTCACCGAGTTCTTCTACAATTTCTAGCGGAGCCAGAATTTAATGAACGGATAGCAAATGCGATTTATATTCGAGAGAATATTGCAGTTAATTTCAAGTGGCCGGATTCTTGTTTTATACAATCTACAAGTCGTTAGAGGACATTGAGTTCTCAATCGGAGGTTTCCTGTTGCAAAACGGAACGAGTTTTCGAGCGAGGCGTTCCCCCCGAAAGTCGAGGAATCCAATCATAATTATTCCCGTGGAATCGATCGTGGCTCACGATAGGATTGGTTCGAGTCTGGACCCAAGTTATCGGGGCCCTGGTGCATCAAGGTAGTGCGCGACGCTCAACGCTTGCAGCATAAATAATTAATAGTAGCCGTGAGCCGCGAAGTGAGTCGGCTGGTATATTTTGTGGCTCGCTGAGGCTCCGCCCAGCGAAACCTGGGCCCCTCCCTGACCTGTGAGTAAGAATCGCGACCATGACCGCGACCACGAGGAAGAGCGGGTGTGAATCTACTCGGTCATGTACTTCTTCTCTCCAACGACCTTGAGATTCGAGGAAAATTCAAACTCATTATTTTGAAATGTATATTGTTGAGACCTAAGCTGATAATAATTTATGAATTTAAGTGGTCCATTGAAATGTGCCTTTCTTAGTATTTCTGAAATTATTATTTGAGTTAAGAATTCAGAGACTTATTTTCAACGAGTTGTATTTTATAATTTCGTGATTTAAGCTGCATTTTTCGTTGCCAGGTAAAATTATCTTAATCCGCCATCTGGCGACCAATGCCCTTTGTTGATCTTTTAAATAACGGTAAACTTCAAAATTTTCATCATGTTGAATTACAATTATTAAAATCCAATTATTTTACATTTATATTCGTGAAATACATGTGATTTATAATGCGAATATATTTTTAATTTGATTTTCTGTCGATAATAAATTTAGTAAAAGGGTAGTTAACGAATGACAACAAAACAAACTCATTTTGTGAATTTCAGAAACCTGAGATTTTTCGAACCTGAGACAACTTTTCATGTACTGTATCAGATTAGCTTGCGACTTCTAGAAGAGATGTCGTTCAAAGATCTTCTCATGCCTTGATTATTTTAAAATGTATTTTAACCAATTGCGAAAACTTGTATTTAAAACATAACTTTTCAAGAATATAGATTATTATTGTAGGGAATATTTTTGTGTTTTATTTCTAAATTTAATCACCTTTACATAAAAATTTTTCGTTCTTGTTTTTCTGTTCAATTTATGCTCCTATATTTCAAAGCAAATGTACTCATATGGTTGCTATATAACATTTAATAAAAACAGAATTGTAATTAAAGTTATATCAGAAATCGTTAAAACAAGCAATGAAAAGAATCCGAATTTACAAAACGATAAAATTTTTACAATAATAATATTAATCCGTAGGCTTTTACTTAATCACACGCTTCTAACAAAATTTATTATTTATTTATTATCCGTTCATAATGTAATTTTATATGTACAGAAATCTCCTCATGGAGGTAAGAAATTTGAATTGTCATTTATTTAATTTAATATAATTTATTCTATTGCAGATTTCTATTTATTTTGTATTAGAACATTTTTTTGTTTTGACCTGAAGAGGACATGATTATTATGTCGAAACACACAGTTAAATAAATAAACAAATAATGACAACATTATTTGAGGTTTAAATTTGATATTAAGGCCTGGTAAAAATTTCCTAACAATAAAACTTATTATCACATAAAAAATTCGCTGATATTTGAAAATGTTAAGAAATTAATTTAAAAGTAAAATTCAATCCAACTTGGATTAGAGAGACCTTCTTAATGATATTTTAAGTAATTCTACTAAACTTAGTGACAAAATATTTAGTATTTTTGGAGAATGTTTACGGACAAATTTTAACATTAAATTCTCTAAGAAAATAGCTTAGTCAAGATTTTTCGACTCTTAAAAACGTCCAAAATAACTAAATTTCCAAATTAGCCCTGCAGAGAAATGCATAAAGAATTTTATAACTTTACAAAAAGCAGTTAAAGTCCATTTTCAGAAAAGAATTAAAACCCCAAAAAAAAGAAAAGAAAATCGACTAAGGCAAAATAAAGAATAAACAAAGAAGATTTAAAAACAAAAAAATTTAGACAAGGTAAAAAGTTTTTAAGAAACTGCAGACTTATAGAATAAATGAAGGCTTATGAAAAAGAAGAAATGAAAAATGAAAATTCTTATTACAAAAAAATTAAAAATACAGATGAATTAAAGAAAAAAGAAAATTTAAGACAAATAAAAATTAAGAATAGAAATAAAGAGAAATTTAAAAAAAAAAAATTCAAGGCAAATTAAAAAGGACAGAAATAAGATAAAAGAAAAAAATTACGACAAATAAAGAAAATATAAATAAAAGCTAAAGACAAATAAATTCAAGAAGAAAGAAAATTAAAGAAAAATGTCAGTTAAGACAAATTTAAGACAAAAAGAAAAGTAAAAAAAAATAAAGAAGCAAAAAAAAAGAAACTGAGAAAAACTAAAGAAAGAAATTTTAAAAACCATTGACAAATGAAGCAAGAATAAAGAAAAAGAGAAGTTTTATGATAAACTAAGGAAATAAAAAAAAGTTAAAGAAAGCAGAAAATAAAAAAAAATTAAAAATTTCAAGATAAATCTAAAATATATATAAAAATGTTACATCTGAAATTGAAATTGTTACATAAACTTACTTACCTCCTTAAGGAGTTTCTTTTTAATTATTTTAACATTATAAATCAATGTTTACATTAAAAAACAATCAATCATGATATGACATGTGACTTTCTAATTATGATGTCTTTTCTCAAATAATCGACATTAAACAGATAATTGATATTTATCGAATAATCGAAAAATCGAAAAATTTAAAATTAAAAAAGGAGAATTATTGAGGATATAACATTTATAATTTACTAATTATTTAATATTACATACATATTTAATGTTCATAAACTAGTTTAGAAGACAAAAATTATTATTATATTTCTCTTTGAGGAAACAATAAATGAAAACAATTAAAAACAAGATTAACAAACAAACAGGAAGCTTAATCCAAAAATTCCACAAATAAATTAACTATTATTATTCGCTCTTAGATTACTAACTTTACATATTACAATGAAGTTGTTTCTATTCCGTAATTCTTTAAATCTATTGGTTAAAATTCAAATCTTCAGTGAATCTTCATAAAATAAATTAATTTTCAGAATTAATTATGATAATTAACTCGATCCGAAACATATTAAATTATTATTTTTCTCTTCCAATATTATTTCTAAGAAGTGAACCAGCAAACTGAAATCCGAGAATCCCAAGATGGTGGGTATTACTCGAACTACAAAAAAAGTTTTTTTTTTATTTAATGCAAGTTAAAATTTTACAAGAAGGTGTTCTTACGACCGATGTAGGCAGAGGACTAATGCGTCAAAAAGCCTTTATACCTCTATACCTGAATCTAAAATGAAAATGAAGCTTCCAGAAATCGTTAAGTTTATTACTGTTGAATATTGCACAGTTTAATTAAACAAGCGATAAGATACATAGGATTTATACAAAACATTTAGTACACAGTTTTACACGTGACGGTAACGAAAAGATAATAAATTAATGAATAAATAAATAATTCCCAATAAAGAAATCTGCAATGTCTTCATTTACCAGTTTACCTAATTCTCTATTTGGCTAATTTTCTTAATTACCAATTTCTTTACTTCTACAGTTTTGTAATAAACAAATTTCCAATTTCCTAATATACCAATTTTCCAATAACTAAGACTCAGATTTTTCTATTTATTATTTCACAAAATTTTCCAATTCTCGATTTTATCAATGTTTATTGATAATGTTTATTTATTTCTCATAAGAAATTCCTTTTTTTAATATTTTGTAATAATTCCTTTTCCATTTTCATAGAAGACACATTTTCTTAAGAAAGAAACCTCGATTTTTGAAAAAAAAAATAATGCTAAAAAATAAAATGATTTTACAAATGTGACAAATGTGAAGTGTGTGATTTGATCGCAATAACTTTCTTCTTGGAATACAAAATGAAACGAACATCTTTGCTTTTTACTATCTATAAATAAATATTTTGACAAGTGAAAATAGAAATTAATTTCTTTCTAAAACTTTTTAAAAGTGATAGAAATCGAAATAGAAACTTTATTTTAATTATTCCACATATCGCCAATTTCAAAAGTTCCCAATTTCTTAAATTACCATTTAACCAAATAAAAAATCCACCGAAATTGTCATGTAAAATATAGCAATTATGAATTTTCGAATTCAAGATTATATTACTTTTTTCATATCCCAATTTTTGAAATAAAAGTAGGTGCGCAGTCAAAATAAAATTTGGGGAGGAATTTTGAAATTTTTTACATTGCAGGGGAGGTTTTGAAAAATTGCTAAAACCACCCATAGCTATGCCTTCGAATTAAAAAATGTAATTAAAAAAGTTCCTAATTTAAAATATTTATAATATTAGTCGACATTTCCCGAATATTGAAACCTAATGTACAGAGAAGTTTAATGGAAGAATTAAAATGTCCGTTAAGGAAAATATTGAACCCAAAATTTGTTTAAATGTTTTTCTGATTTTTAGGGAATTTTTGCATCCAATATTCGTAAAATCTTGATTAACTTCAAATTTTGAAAGAGTAAATTGCAACCGCACTTAACCGTAGTTATTTTGAGACTAAATCTTCGGCCCTCGCAGGTCTAGGCCCTAGTTGTAAATATGATTTTGTTTGTGTGAGTATCGTTGCTATTTCTATATTTCTAACAAAATATTTTATAAAACTCAATAAATGAGCTGTTGTGTTGTATTGCTGAACCGATCAAAAAAAATCTTTTTGATCTCAAAATAGATAAATTAAACTTCTCTAAAACAAATAGGCTATTGAGGAAATTTATGATTGATGTCAGGATACATTGATAAGTACAGTGTTTTAATATAAGTATTTAATCTAAACTTCTAATTTACATGGTACAGAGAAAAGCAAGCGAACTTGCCAAAATTCAGCTTTAGACTAACAGGTAAAACCAAAAAGGTACTACAGTAAGCGATATTTCGTATTTCCTGAAAAGTGGAAGGGAAAATTGCTTAAGGTGGGGGTTGACAATTTCCAAGGGAGGATCTATAGATTCTATAATAATTGCTTTCGTCAAAATCGTAGGCGAGGAGTTGAAGAAACAGGAACATTGTTAGATATAAGATTTGAGATTAGCTCACTCTCAATATCTAAATGACGGTAGGCTTAAGATGGTCAGTTAAAACTCGTCTAGACCCTGCGATAAAAACATAAATATAAACAGAAATCCAACGTTTGTAACTTACAAACATCTGCAAATTATATCCCAATGGGGCCTAGCTAATAAAAAATAATCCATAAGTTTACAAAGAAATCACGCTCCAAAAGTAAAATTCTGTCTAAATACATTTTAAATTGTGAGTTTTTTCTAAGGTCGCAACATGAGCTGAAGCGTCAAAAAGTTTGAAACGTAGATTCAATGGGTTTCTATTCTTTCCCTCCGGAGAATGGCATCATCCCACGTATAAATCGTTTCGATTTTGGTTTATCTCCAGGAGATCTTTAGGAGCAGAAGCGATTCCAGTTGACATTTATGTAAAGCGAAGATCACGGGCCGCTGCCTCAGCGACGCGATAATCGCTGTACGAATAAGCCAGTGGGGCTGGTCGAACCTTATGTCAGGACTCGGCAATGGGGAAGTGAAGGGAAAGAGAAAAGCAACGATAAAGAGTCGTAAAAAATAATGACCGGAAAATTAATCGAACTCGACGTTGGCCCGTCGCCTCGTGTTTTCCGAGGTCGTCAACTAAACTCAAGATGAGGGACGATCCCAAGGAGGAATATCATCTAAAATAGTGCCTTGGAGAAATTCAGTGGTTCGAGGGCTTCCGATTTTGCGTCAATCACACTGAATCGGGAATAATTCCAAACTTTTGATAAGCCAATCGCACACTTTCTTCGATAATTTCGAGTTGAAAAGGGGTCAGAGCAAAAAGAAACCCTGATCCTTCCCTCAGTGGTATTGTCATTATAGGGAAGAAGGGTCAAATTGGTCGGGGATGGTGCTAAGAAAGGGCCGCGTTTACGCAAGAGTTATTCGCGATTCTGTGCGCAACGAGTGCTTACTGAATCACTTAAATGATTAAGGAAAAGGGTTGTTTGGACAGCGCTTTGAATCCCGGGCCATTTGGTAATTCTTCCTCCACCCTTGAGCATCTCGGACGATGTCGTGCCGACTTAGCGTAATCCGTTTTGTCAACGACTACCAACGCTCTGTCGGCTCATTATCTTCGCTTTCTTATTATACCTCCTCACCTTCTGCCTTCTCGTGACTCTGATCTTTTTATCTCGCATCGCGCAAGATGAATAATTCCTTTATCATTAAACAGAACATGACGCTAGAAAAATAAGCAACATACACGATACAAGCTAACAATTTAACGCTGCGTTTAACACCAATACTGTACAACTTAATGTGCAAAAATTATACAGCTCCAAAATTTGCCAAAACTGAGTTTTCCTCTTTTTGGACCAAATAACTACAAATGTATTTGGATTTGATTTTTTGCAAAAACCGTGAGTCGTACTAAAAAAATTCTTACACATAAATTGTAGAGAATTAGGTTCTCTACATTTTATCTCATTGAACCAGTACTGTACAACTTTATGTGTAAAAATTATAGAGCGTCAAAATTTGACAAAACTGTGTTGTTCCTCTTTTTTGTATCAAAAAAACTATACATGCACTTGGATTTGATTTTTCGTAAAAACGGTAAGTGATACTGAAAAATTTCTTACACATAAATTGTAGAGAATTAGATTTTCTACATTTTATCTTATTGGACCAGTGCTGTACAACTAAATGTGCAAAAGTTATAGAGCGCCAAAGTTGACAAAAATGAATTTCTCCTCTTCTTCGTATTAACCCTCGGAGCACACACCTATTTTGCCGAAATCGGAGAACAATCAGAGTTGTCAGACCCTGTTCACTTTTCAAACAAACTAAATTAACCCTCTAATTTTCCAAATAGCTAAAAGATATTTATGGTTAAACTCAAAATATGGGTCTCACAAACCCAGAGTGTGCTCCGAGGGTTAAAAAACTGAACATGTACATTTCTAGCACATAAATTGTAGAGAAATAGATCCTCTACATTTTATCTCATTGAACCAATACTGTACAACTTTATGTGTAAAAATTATAGAGCGTCAAAATTTGACAAAACTGTGTTGTTCCTCTTTTTTGTATCAAAAAAACTATACATGCACTTGGATTTGATTTTTCGTAAAAACGGTAAGTGATACTGAAAAATTTCTTACACATAAATTGTAGAGAATTAGATTTTCTACATTTTATCTTATTGGACCAGTGCTGTACAACTAAATGTGCAAAAGTTATAGAGCGCCAAAGTTGACAAAAATGAATTTCTCCTCTTCTTCGTATTAACCCTCGGAGCACACACCTATTTTGCCGAAATCGGAGAACAATCAGAGTTGTCAGACCCTGTTCACTTTTCAAACAAACTAAATTAACCCTCTAATTTTCCAAATAGCTAAAAGATATTTATGGTTAAACTCAAAATATGGGTCTCACAAACCCAGAGTGTGCTCCGAGGGTTAAAAAACTGAACATGTACATTTCTAGCACATAAATTGTAGAGAAATAGATCCTCTACATTTTATCTCATTGAACCAATACTGTACAACTTAATGTTCAAAAACTATACAGCTCTAAAATGTGCCAAAACTAAGTTTTCCTCTTTTTGGACAAAAAAACTAATCATGTATTTGGATTTGATTTTTTGCAAAAACGGTAAATTCTACTGAAAAATTTCATATACATAAATTGCAGAGAATTAGATTCTCTACATTTTATCTCATTTAAACCAATACTGTACATCTTAATGTGCAAAAGTTATACAGCTCCAAAATGTGCTAAAACTTGGTTTTTCTCTTTTTGGACCAAAAAACTACAAATGTGTTTGGATTTGATTTTTTGCGAAAACGGTAAGTCCTACTAAAAAAATTCTTACGCATAAATTGTAGAGAATTAGATTCTCTACATTTTATCTCATTGAACCAGTACTGTACAACTTAATATGTAAAAATTATAGAGCGTCAAATTTGCCAAACATTAGTTTCTTCTCTTTTTCGTATTCACCCTCGGAGCACACACATATTTTTTCGAAATCGGAGACCAATCTGGGTTGTCAGACCCTGTTCACTTTTCAAACAAACTAAATTAACCCTCTAATTTTTCAAATAGCTAAAAGATATTTATGGTTAAACTCAAAATATGGGTCTCACAAACCCAGAGTGTGCTCCGAGGGTTAAAAAACTGAACATGTACATTTCTAGCACATAAATTGTAGAGAAATAGATCCTCTACATTTTATCTCATTGAACCAATACTGTACAACTTAATGTTAAAAAACTATACAGCTCTAAAATGTGCCAAAACTAAGTTTTCCTCTTTTTGGACAAAAAAACTAATCATGTACTTTGACTTGATTTTTCGCAAGAACGGTAAATCCTACTGAAAAACTTCATGTACATAAATTGTAAAGAATTAGATTTTCTACATTTTATCTTATTGGACCAGTGCTGTACAACTTAATGTGCAAAAATTATATAGCTCCAAAATGTGCCAAAACTGAGTTTTCCTCTTTTTAGACAAAAAAACTACTTTTGTATTTGAATTTGATTTTTAGCAAAAACGGTAAATCCTCCTAAAAAACTTCATATACATAAATTGTAGAGAATTAAATTCTCTATATTTTATCTCAGTAAACCAATACTGTAAAACTTAATGTGCAAAAATTATACAGCTCCAAAATGCGACAAAACTGAGTTTTACTCTTTTTTGTATCAAAAAAACTAAACATGTACTTTGATTTGATTTTTCGCAAAAACAGTAAATCCTACTGAAAAACTTTATATAGATAAATTGTAGAGAATTAAATTCTCAACATTTTATCTCGTTGAACCAATACTGTACAGCTTAATGTGCAAAAATTATACAGCTCCAAAATGTGCTAAAACCGAGTTTTCCTCTTTTGGGACAAAAAACTACAAATGTAGTATTTGGATTTGATTTTTTGCAAAAACCGTGAGTCGTACTAAAAAAATTCTTACACATAAATTGTAGAGAAATAGATTCTTTACATTTTATCTCATTGGACCAGTGCTGTACAAGTGAATGTGCAAAAGTTATAGAACGCCAAATTTGCCAAAAATGAGATTTTTCTTTTTTTACTTCGTATTAACCCTCTGAGCACACACCTATTTTTTCGAAATAGGTCAAAAAGCTGGATATGTATTTAGATTTGAGTTTTTAAAAAACGGTAAATCCTACTGAAAAATTTCTTACAAATAAATTGTAGAGAATTAGATTCTTTACATTTTATCTCATTGAACCAGTGCAGTAAGTAGTTGTTATTTAATAATAATTCTTCAATTAAGTTAATATTTTTTTAATGAAAGGTTTGGTGTTAACTTTATAGCTCATTTGCGAGCGTTGTGCAACTCTTAGTTTATTAATAAATAACAAAATGTCAAAAATTAAAAAAAAAAAATCACGAGAAAGAAAATAATGATGGTTAAAGGCACACTTTTCTTATCTGGGTGTAAGGATACATAGATCATTGACCAATGTTTTATGTTTGTCGATGCGAGCTTTGACAATGTCCGCATTCGATGTCGAATATTTTTCTCTACTAATTTGTGGATGCAACATTGGCAGGGGACTAGCTTCTTCGTGTAAACATTGTAAGATAACGCGCGGCACGGCAGCGTCACCTCATCTTTGCTACGAAGTAACCGCTTATTAGGAGATGGCTATTCTATACCTTCTCGACAAATACCAGCGGGACCTCACGATTTACACCGAAGGAGGAAATTGGTGAACCCATGCAGAAGATGACTCCAGAGATCATGTCATACTAGTTTCTCCTCTCTATTTGCAAATTCTTGTTCCAACAACTATAGGACCAAGTTTGAAATTAATTTTTGCTCTAATTGTTCACTAAGATTTCTAATCATCATCCAGCTACTTGTTCTGAAATGGATGACTTGGGCTCTATTGCCCAAAAACCACATAAGCAAAAGGTAGTCGCTACAAAAAGGTAGGATAGTTTGTAAGAAGAGAGACTTTTTTTTCCTATATCACACTTCTAACTGAAATAAATATACAATACATCGAAAATAAAGTTCTCCGTGAAATCAATTACATTGTAATTTTTTATAAAAGATACATTGATGATATAATAGTCAGTTAACCAATTAACAAAATTGCAGATTTTTGTAAAAGATTTAACGATAAAGGAAATACAGTCGACTCTCGATAAATTGAATCGCAAGGGGATTCAAAAAAAGTTCAAATTATTCAGAGTTTTATTTATCGAAAGGATCGAAAAATTTAATTATCGAGAGAAAGGCAGGGAAAATTCAAATTAACAAGAGTTTTAATTATCGAGTGAAATTTAGGAAAAATTCAAATTAACAGGTGATAACATTGTCCACTAGAAATTAAAAAATTAACAATTTTAAGAAGTCAACTATTTATAAGTTTATTTAGCATCTTTGGGACCAAGAATTTTATCTTAATTTCTTAAAATATTCGAAAGTGTTGAAGGCAAGATACCGAATTCTTTAGCTATATCCTTTTTTTGGCTACACTTTTCACAATATTAATAATTAATAATATTGGAGATGTCATTTTAAACTTTTACGTGAAACGACAAGTCACACATGGAAAAAAAAGATTTGTTGCCTTAGGTAAAAGTCAGCTACCTTATAGCTAACTTTAATTACTGTTATATGGATAACTATTTTTGTTAGCTAACACAACTAATAATTAGCTTTCCTAGCTAAGGAAAATTCATTATAGAGAGTTTCGTTCAGTGGAATTCAAATTATAGAGTGAACAGAGACAAGTTGACCTCAAAAAAAAAAATAATTCAAATTATCAAGGGACCAAAACCAATGGGATTTTTTCAATTTATCAAGAGTTTTTCAAGGGACCTGGAGAACACTTCAATTTACTGAGAGATTCAATTTTTCGAGTGTTAAATTATCGAGAGTCGACTGTAGTTCACAATTTTCAATATTGAACATGCTATTAATAAAAAAAAAATTTTTTTAGATTTGAGTTAAGATTTTAACAAAATATTATAAAAACTTTTGGCATCAAACAGAAACTTGGTCAGAAAATTATTTAAATGTTCGTTCTTATCATCATATAAATATAAAAATAGGTATTGTCTATACATTAATGCAGTAGTATGCTTTAGAAGCCGAAAAAAACGTTTTTCAGAAATTTTTTTGAAAGGGAAGGAAATGATTGCGGTAAACGAATTTTTGAGGCGACAATGTATTATATTTAACCTTTAAAAAACAATTTTTATTATTAAAAAATATGGAAATTTTACAAAGTTGTAAAGATATTTTGGAGAGCCTGGAGTCTGCTTTTGTAAATCGGTGCCGATGATGGAGGTCGTGCGATGCATCTGAAACAGTCGAACCAAATTTTTTTTTAAGTTTTATAAATTTCTTTTCTATATGAACTAAAAAAGTATTTTTTTAAAAAATTCCAAATTTTTTCAAAGTTTAAAAACATTCATTTTAAGTTGCAAAACAAGTAGTTTAAATAATACTTTTGTCCAACTTTTTTAGTTCAAATAGAAGATAATTTAATACTGAAGCTAGATCACTTTGATTCTTTTCGATCGGACATATATTCTTTTTGCTATCGCCGGCACCGTTTTCTAAGACTTGTGAAAATGAAACACAGGAAAACGTGCTTTAAAGTTTTCGGTCAAAAAAAAAAGTTTTTGGATACTTACACTAATTAGATGCTATCCCGGGCCATACAATAACTACTCAACACAAACCTTCTAGAAACTAAAAATAATATTTCAAAGGACTGTTGGACCTTTTCAGGTTTATAATAATTGGTCTTTAAGGGTCAAATAAATTAGTGCGACAAAATTATATTGACCCTCTATTTTGGATGTTTACTGAAAACTTGTCAAGTTTCAAATTATTTTGACAATAAACGATTCTGAAGAAAGCCATGTGATCCAAAGCAGTAACAAACAAAATTTTCCCAGCTTGGCTCTGGAACACGACAAATAATAATTTATTCACTTGTTTTCACTATAAATGAAAAATACACAGGACTTGAGTTAACTTTCGAAAAGATAAACTAACTGCACGTAAGCGTTTATCATAGAGTAGTCGGTAGTTTTACAATATTTAATTGACCACTTTACGTTTATTGGAACTCGGGGAATCAAGTTAGTATTTTATCGCTGGCCCCTCGTGCAGAAACGCGACATCCCAAGACACTGCAGCCTGTATATGGTATATTGTGGCTGGCGATATGCGATCGTTGGTATAATCGAGGCCTATACGGCATTAAACCTATTAAGACTGCAGAACTCCAGCGCGGCGTCAAGAGATGACAGTGATAAACTCGGCCCTCTGACACCGAGGTCTCAAGTCTCAACTAGCTCCTCCAAGAAGAATAGCTCTTGGTCTCATCTCGCGATTCACGTCCTTCCTCGTGCCTCTCTTTCTTTCCAGAATCTAGCAGCCAGGGATCTCTCCAGTTTCCAAGGTTCACATTAACAGAGCTAGAGGGTAGACTTAGGCCTCCTCGGGAACGAGGAGAGAGGCCAAGAGCCACGCTCGTATCGTTACAGTTTATTATAATATAATTATGTATCCTGGAAGGGATATCGATGAAACAACGGATAGAGGCTGGAAATGGCTGAGCAAATACTAAGTCACGAAGTCGTCCAGGATCACAAGACCACGGATTCATGCCTGATTCCTCTCCATTTTATACCTCCCTCAACGATTCTTTGGGAATGCGACCCCCCTCGAACATCCGGGGCCTCCACTATTCTCTATATCGGTACCAAGAATCTTGCTTGAATCGAATCTGATATTATGGCTAGTCTCGACTTAATCGCATTTTATAAGAATGCGTATTTTGTAATTGCATTTGCCTATGCAAGAAACAAAAATTTTTAAAACTATTTTTAATTATTTTTATGTCAATATTGCCCACCAAAGATAGCAGCTTCAAATTGAGGTAGGTGCCTAGTGGGAGTAATTGCTCCCTTCATCGGCCTCTGAAACAAATAAATCCAGTAGATTATTGTTTTTATTTGGATAAAAAATTTAGGAATCTTCCTGAGTAAGTGTCTTTTCGGAACCAATTGGTTTTCAGTGAACCGTCATTGTTTTTTATAATTTTAAGATTTAAAAAGTTGATATTATTGTTTTCTTCCGTTTCAAAAGTAAATTGAAGTCTGCGATGATAAGAATTAAGTATAGATAGGACTTCGTCTAATTTATTCTTTGGAATGAAAAGAAAGGTATCATCCACGTATATTTTATAGAAGAGAATGTTAAAAGTTAGTTTTTTAAGAGAAAGGTTTTCTAAGTCTTCCATGAGTATATCAGAAATCATATCAGAAATAGGAGAGCCCATGGGGGTTCCAAAAATTTGTCTATAAAATTGACCGTCAAATTGTAAAATGGACGATTAAAAATTGGATTCCGAAAATGAACTCTTCTTTTGAAAGTAAAGTGTTCTTTTTTCTATGCCAATTTTAACTAATTCAAAAGGAATATTGGTAAAAAGGGAACATCGAGAGATATCATTATGTGATCATTGGGAATAAAGGTTTGGTCATCCCGAATTTGGATGGTTTGGAAATGGAAATTTGGTCAATCCCGAACATGGAACCACACCCTTAATCAATCAAAGATCCATCAGTAATAATCCGCTCATGAATAATATGTATTTTTCAATAAGTTGTACAGGCTTATTGACTCGGATAGAAAATGTATGCAAGCTGCAAAATATGGTTTCAGCACTATGGAATATATGGTATAATAATTCTCGATATCAGGTGCCTTTAATCACCTTAAATCCACAGCCTGGGCACACCCCGTGTTCACTTAACTTCAGGGTTATCTTAATCTTTCGACAGCTGCCCAGCGCCTCCTCAATCGTTACTGCTCTCCTTTGCCCTCGCTTATGCGATCAGGTACTTCTTATTCTTTCCTGCCTCGTGGCCGTGGGTTCCGCGCGAGCGCTCTCATACATACAATCGCGAGTTAGGTACTCGGGGAGGTGTCAGCAGCCATGTTGAAAGCCATGCTTCCAATTCTCCTTACTGCAAGTACTCCTTGCACAGGTTTGTAGCTACGCACAAACGCGAATGGGTGTCTCCTTATTTGCCAGTCTGACTGTTTATGAGTCAGACCAAGAAACATGGCGAGGATCCAGGAACGCCCTTTGGTCATTCACTTCTTCTATACTTATTGTTATTATTCACTAAAAAATGCAGAGGTAATCATTTTTGTGAAACGCGGAAGCAAATATCTTTAAAGAGACATTTGAGGTAAACAAACAATTTGTAAGGATTTTGTTTTTTATAACTACTTTATTCGCAATTTATCCATCGAAAAGATGTAAACAATATGAAATTCGTAAACACCAGTTATATCGATTATATCTCCATTGATAATATTTGAGAAAAAGGACTTTTGATCTATAAAAGCAAATTGTGAAGGTTTTTTTTTTAATAAACATAAAAAACACTACCACATCTCTCATGAAGAGTTTACTCACGATTTATTTGATATTCAAATCCAATTTTCCGAAATGATATTTATTAATCATGACTCCAATAGCATAAATAAAAAAGAAAATGTTAATAATTTGAATAAAACCTATAAACTATCAATTTCTCGATTTCTTAAATATCAATATTAATTTTGCATTAATTATATGTTAATTGTTTGTTGTGTTTCACCAATGTTATTATAATTAGAATCTCTACGTACACGTTTACTTCGATTAACAGTTTGTCCTTTGCTTTGGACATGATTAGTTTTTTTTTCGAGTCTCTTCGACCCGACAATCATATCAACTACTGAGGAACCCGAAAAGTTGATATTAAATTTTACAAGTACTGGTGTGTCTAAACGGTAGCATCATCCAGGGGTTCGTTTTTCACCTATTTCAAACTGACACAAAATGTATCGCTTTAAATTCATAAAAAAGTACACTGGAAAACTTTGCAGATTATTTTATTCTATTCTAAAAAGAACGGACGTTGTGGTTAACTTCAGACGTTTAACTCTATATCCGAGTCTCCCATTAGTCAGTAGATATCAAACCTCACTATCGATAGTTTTCAGTTTCGATTTTTTGTTTTGCAGACGAATTAAAATCTTTTAATTAAATATTGTAACTTCCAGTTTATTTTATAAAATTTCTTATAATGTTAGCAATCTAAAATAACAAAAAATTGTATTAAAATAATTAATACATAGAAATTAGCTTTGAACTTGACTTCCCTATACGAGAACCCTTTCGATCAACTTCAGAGGTGTAACGCGTTTTATCGGGCTTCTGATTGGCTAGCAGATTTTCGATATTTTTTGTCAACAATAACATCACAGTTTAGACGTTTATTTGTACTATTTTTCAATTTATTTAAAATCTTCGTTTATTGAATGATTGCATTTTATGAAATAATAATAAATTGAAAATAATTTAAATTGTAATAATTAAGGAGCGATAGTTTAAGAAGTAACAATGATTTTAGTGAAGTTGTTAAGGTTATAGTGTTTTGAGTGAAATAATGTTTTGTTTACATTGGCATTCGTTTCTGACAGGTGAGTAATGATAATAATATTAAAAATCTTTTATTTATTTTTATTTTATTTGTAACTTATTTATCTGTTTTTTAGTTCTATTATTTAAATGTTAGTTTCTTTCTTAAAGTATCATAATTATTTATGTCATTTAAGGTTTTGATATTTCTTTTTATTGGAATGCACGTGGTGATTGTCATCGGATTTCCTTTCGGCCAAGTGGAAATAGTGAAACTGGTAAAGTAATATTAATTTTTAGTTCTTTATTTTGTTTTATTGTATATTTATCATTCATTAACCTTTTAAGATTCTGTAAAATAAAAATATTATACTTTCATGTTTAGGGTTATGTTTTTGTTATTATTCTCCGGTTAGGTAGAACAGTAGGATAAAATGACAAAATTTGGTTTAAATTGATTTTTAGACCGCAATTTTAAACCAAATTAAAAAATTCTTCTTTCCTCTAACGCAGAACTAAATTCTAAAGAGATCTGTGCGAGTCGGTTTTTTAATTATTGTTTTATAAATTTTTAATGTTAATGCAAAAAGTATAAAAAAATGATTTTTTACAATTTTTTATTTCTTTTGCACAACAATTTTTTTGCATACTTAATAATGTATGCATTTGATGTTTAGGGGTGTGTTAATAGTAAAAAAGAAGTTTTTGCACTTAAAAATTGTTATAAACTATTTATATAAATAATTACATTTTATGAATTTTCTTAAAAAGTTTACATTATAAATTAAAACAAAATTAAATTACATTAAAAATAATAATAGGAAAAAGGGACAAAGAAGAAAAATAATATAATATAAACGAACAAACAGATTTTCGGCCAAAAATAATTGAAAGTTCAATCTAATAAGAAAACTAGATTTCCGAACAAAAAAAATTAGAAGCTCAATCTCAAGCTAAAAGAGGAAAAGATAAATAACTATTTTTAAAAAAAAAATCTTCTATAATTAACTCAGCTGGCTAATCCCAAATCCGGATAATAGTAGAAGGGGTGGTACAATTTTAAATTAATTAAAATCAAATTCAATTTCAAGAATAAAAAAAAATTAAATTAGGAAATGAAAACAAATTAGATTTCGAATAAATTAGATTTGACAAAGATAAACTAAATTTCGAAAGGATAAATTTACTCCCAAAATAAGTCACAACAATTAAACAATAACATTTATTAATCGATCATGTTAACAGGGAAAATCAATTTTATCACAAATTCTACACGACAAATTAGATTTTTGAGGTTAAGAGAATTTTGTAACTTAAGAATAGAACCAAATTAATGATCACAATTCACTATGGATAGATTTCAAACAAGTTTTGTTGATTTATAAAAAAGGATAAACCATTAATAGTAATATAGGGAGATTTCACAATTTTGAGTAATTAATAGTCAGAAATATACAGATCATCAATTTTGAAATTAATGTATCTTAAATCTAAATAATTGAATTAAAAGGTTGACATAATTAAGGTTAGAATTCTTTATTTCTAAATCAAGAATCCTTTCACTATTTCAAGGGTTGGTGATATAAGGAAATTTTTACCAAAATTAATAGTCAATATTGATAACGATTGGTTAATTAAGTTTTTAGATACATTGAAGAAATCAAAATTATTAATTCAAGTCAAAATTTAAAAATTTAGTCAATCAAATTTAGTTAACAAATTTATTTACTGTAAATGAAAAACTAATAATTAAATTAAAAGAAAAAATTAGAATTTAACATAAACAGAAAATTCCCAATCAAGAAAATTAACAACCGCAAGTATTTCAGGATAATCAATTCTTTTTATATTCCTATAATTAAATCAATAATAAAAGCTTACAGAATTTTGTTAAAGAAGTCGTAAAAGCAGTAAAAGGAATCGACAAAACAGCAGAAGAAAAATCCAGAATAAAATAATAAGTGGAAATAATCCAAAATCGCTTTTTGTTTTAATGGCTGCCGTTGTAAAAAGATGAAGAAAATGGCTACTTATTAATTTTTATGGTAATCAATATTTACCATGACAAAAGAGAAACACTGAATTAATCAAGTAAACAACTGAATTAATCTATTATACAAATAACGCATCCGGTAGATTCTTGAATTTTATTGGTCGCTGGAAAATGGCGTCTAAATTTAAATCTTCTTAACGAATTTTACAGAATTAAATTAATTTTCTGAATTAATTAACACTATTAGTTCAATCTATGAGATGGTAAATCATTATTGAACTATTCGCAAATTATTCTTGGCTAATAAATCAGCCAACTTGAATCCCAGAATCCTAAGAAAATTACAAAACAATAGGGCATCCATATTTTTTTAATTCAAATAGATATAATCCTGACCACACAAATCTTGAATAAAAAGGGTTGAATAAAAAAAATCCGCAACAATATGAGATCCAAATAAATTAGATATAATATTAAGGCCTTCCAAAATATGCAAATTGTCGTCCAATTTTTAGGTTAGGCGGCAAAATTCAAAAAACGGGTACTCCATTTCAATTAGTAATAAACAAAGATTCTTAATTAAAATTCCATAATAATTTAAAATTTTAGATGTTGATAAGGTAGATTTCAGTCAAATTTCAGGAATCAAGAAGGTAATTTTTATTAGAAAAATCAATTTTAGAGATCAAATCATCAATAAATTTATGAATTTTTAGGAAAAATTTATTATATTGATATATATTTATCATAAATTTATTGATGAATTTTTAGGAAACCTTTTTAAATCAGGAATTCTTGGATAGAGTGAGTTGACTCGAAGCGGGATAAAATAAAATAAAGGGTTAAATATGCAGAATTAATTCTTAATTATACATTTTTTTACAAATTATGGACCAAGTCTTGGAATTTTGCACAGTCATGGAGATTAATCGGATCGAAAATTCGTAAATTAGTAAATTATAAAATTAACATGTTTTACAATGTCACAAGTAATTGTGAAGAATTTTATTTTCTGTATTCGCAAAAATCCGATTTTCTTCATCAAATGGTTGAACTTTAGTACCCCAGAAATAAAAACCTTTTTAATGGATTTCTTAGTGAATCAGCAATTTAAAGAAAGTGGATAAAAGAATTGACGTTCTGAATAGTCTTGAATAGAAATTGTCATCAATAAGTAACTGCCTATAGAATTCTGCCTAGAATTCAGGATCGGGAATATGGAATGTTAAATCAGGAGTTTGAAATCCGTTATTTAGGAAATAAATAAATATGATTTGGGATGTAGAATTCCGGTGCTGAAATCCGGAATATGGAATTTAGGATGTAGAATCCGCTATTTTGGAAATTAAAAAATGAGATCCGGGACGTGGAATATGAAATGTACTATGAAGTATCTGGAATACAGGATTGAAAATATGGAATGTGAAATCTGGTGTTTGTAATCCGCAATTATGGAAATTAATAAATAAGATGCGGGATGTATAATTCAGTGGCTGAAATCCAGAATATGGAATCTAGAATGTGGAGTCCACTATGCCGGAAATTAAAAAGTGGAATCTGGAATGTGGAATCTGAAATGTGAAATAAAGTTTCTGGAATCTAGTATTGGGAATTCGAAATGTGAAATCTGGAAAATGGAATCCGCTATGTAGGAAATAAAAAAAGTGATGCGGGATGTAAAATTCTGGTCCTGGAATATGAAATGTAAAATCGGGGATTCATTAATCATGAATTAGGAATCAAGCTTCCTAATTTCAAGATCGGTAATATGGAATGTAAAAACAGGAGTTTGATATCCGCTATTTAGAAAATAAATAAACTTGATCTAAGATGTAGAATTCCGTTGCTGAAATCTGAAGTATGGAATCTAGAGTGTAGAATTCCGGTGCTGGAATACGGAATATGAAAACTAGAATAGGAATTCCTCTACTTCGGAAATTAAAAAACTGGGATCTGGGGTGTAGAGCCTAGAATGTGAAATCGAGTATCTGGAATCCAGGATCGGGAATATGGAATGTGAAAAATGGAGTTTGGAATCCGCTATTGAGCAAATTAATAAATAAGATGCGGGATATAGAATTCTCTGCCTAATATCCGGAACATGGAATCTAGGATGGGAGTCTACTATGCCGGAAATTAAAAAGTGGAATCTGGATTGTGGAATCTGAAATGTGAAATAAAGATTTTGAAATCCAGGATCGGGAATTCGGAATGTGAAATCTCGAATATGCAGTCCGCTATTTCGGAAATAAATAAATAACATCCGGGTTGTGAAACCCTGAAACTTGGATCCAGGCTGTAGAATTCCGGTGCAGGAATCAAGAATATGGAATTTAGGATGTAGAATCCGCTATGTCGAAAAGTAAAAAATGGGATCCGGGACTTGGAATATAGAACGTGATATGAAGTATCTGGAATCTAGGATTGAAAATCTGTAATGTAAAATCTGGTGTTTGTAATCATCAATTAAGGAAATTAATAAATAAGATGCGGTATGTAGAATTCACTGGCTGAAATCCGGAACATGGAATCTAGGATGTGAAGTCCACTATAGCGGAAATAAAAAAGAGGAATCTGTATTGTGGAATTCGGAATGTGAAATCTCGAATATGCAGTCCGCTATTTCAGAAATAAATAAATAACATCCGGGTTGTGAAACCCTGAAACTTGGATCCAGGCTGTAGAATTCCGGTGCAGGAATCCAGAATATGGAATTTAGGATCTAGAATCCGCTATGTCGGAAATTAAAAAATGGGATCCGGGACGTGGAATATGAAACGTGATATGAAGTATCTGGAATCTGGGATTGAAAATCTGTAATGTAAAATCTGCTGTTTGTAATCAGCAATTAAGGAAATTAATAAATAAGATGCGGGATATAGAATTCTCTGGCTAATATCCGGAACATGGTATCTAGGACGTGAGTCCACTATGCCGGAAATTAAAAAGTGGAATCTGGATTGTGGAATCTGAAATGTGAAATAAAGATTTTGAAATCCAGGATCGGGAATTCGGAATGTGAAATCTCGAATATGCAATCCGCTATTTAGGAAATAAATAAATAACCTCCGGGTTGTGAAATCCTGAAAATTGGATCCAGGCTGTAGAATTCCGGTGCAGGAATCCAGAATATGGAATTTAGGATGTAGAATCCGCTATGTCGAAAAGTAAAAAATGGGATCCGGGACTTGGAATATGGAACGTGAAGTATCTGGAATCTTGATTGAAAATCTGTAATGTAAAATCTGGTGTTTATAATCAGCAATTAAGGAAATTAATAAATAAGATGCGGTATGTAGAATTCACTGGCTAATATCCGGAACATGGAATCTAGGATGGGAGTCCACTATGCCGGAAATTAAAAAGTGGAATCTGGATTGTGGAATCTGAAATGTGAAATAAAGATTTTGAAATCCAGGATCGGGAATTCGGAATGTGAAATCTCGAATATGAAATCCGCAATTTAGGAAATAAATAAATAACCTCCGGGTTGTGAAATCCTGAAAATTGGATCCAGGCTGTAGAATTCCGATGCAGGAATCAAGAATATGGTATTTAGGATGTGGAATCCGCTATGTCGAAAATTAAAAAATGGGATCCGGGACTTGGAATATGAAACGTGATATGAAGTATATGGAATCTAGGATTGAAAATCTGTAATGTAAAATCTGGTGTTTGTAATCAGCAATTAAGGAAATTAATAAATAAGATGCGGGATATAGAATTCTCTGGCTAATTTCCGGAACACGGAATCTAGGATGGGAGTCCACTATGCCGGAAATTAAAAAGTGGAATCTGGATTCTGGAATCTGAAATGTGAAATAAAGATTTTGAAATCCAGGATCGGGAATTCGGAATGGGAAATCTCGATTATGCAATCCGCTATTTCGGAAATAAATAAATAACATCCGGGTTGTGAAATCCTGAAACTTGGATCCAGGCTATAGAATTCCGGTGCAGGAATCAAGAATATGGAATTTAGGATGTAGAATCCGCTATGTCGAAAATTAAAAAATGGGATCCGGGACGTGGAATATGAAACGTGATATGAAGTATCTGGAATCCAGAATTGGAAATATGGAATGTGAAATCTGATGTTTGTAATCGACTATTGAGAAAATTAATAAATAAGATGCGGGATGTAGAATTCACTTGCTGAAATCCGGAACATAGAATCTAGGATGTGGAGTCCACTATGCCGGAAATTATAAAGTGGAATCTGGAATGTGGAATCTGAAATGTGACATAAAGTTTCTGGAATCCAGGATCGGGAATACGGAATGTGAAATCTGGAATATGAAATCCGCTATTTAGGAAATAAATAAATATGTTCTGAGGTGTAGAATTCCGATCCTGGAATCCGCATTATGAAATCTATGATATTGATTCCTCTACTTCGAAAATCAAAAAATTAGATCTAGGGTGTAGAATCTAGAATGTGAAATTAAGTATCTGGAATCCAGGATCGGGAATATGGAGTGTGATATCTGGAGTTTTAAATCCGCTATTTAGGAAATAAATAAATAAGTTCCGGGTTGTTAAATCCTAGAAATGGAATCCAGGATATGGAATTTCGGTCCTGGAATCCGGAATATGGAATCTAGGATGAGGATACCTCTACTTTGGAAATCAAAAAATGGGATTTGGGGTGTAGAATCTAGAATGTAAAATCAAGTATCTGCATTCCAGGATCGGGAATATGGAATGTTAAATCTGGTGTTTGAAATCCGCTATCTAGGAATTAAATAAATAAGTTCCGGGTTGTTTAATCCTGGAGATGGAATCCAGGATATGGAATTCCGGTGCTAGAGTCCGGAATATGGAATCTAGAATGTAAAATCCGCTACGTCGGATATCAATGTGTTCTTGAATGTAGAACCTGGAATATGGATTTCTCTATTTCCGAAATGAAAAAATGAGATCCGGGGTGTAGAATCTAGAATGTACAATCAAGTTTCTGGAATCCAGGATCGGAAATATGAAATGTGAAATCTGGAGTTTGAATTCCGCTATTTAGAAAATAAATAAATAACATCCGGGTTTTGAAATCCTGAAGATTGGATCCAGGATATGGAATTCTGTTAATGGAATCCGGAATATGGAACCTACCATGTATAATTCCCAACGTCGGAAATCAAAAAATGGGTTCCGTGATGTGATGTACAGAATGCGATAGAAAGTATCTGGAATCCAGGATCAGGAATTTAGAATCTAAAATCTAGAGTTTGGAATCCACTATTTCGAAAACAATTAAATGGAATTCAGGTTGTCGAATCATGTGCTGAAATCCGGAATATGGAATCTAGGATGTGTAATCCACTATTTCGAAATTTAAAAAATTACATCCAAGATGTGAAATCTGGAATTTGAATTAAAGAATCTGGAATACAGGATCGGGAATTCAGAACGTGGGATCCGGAATCTAAATTCCGCTACAACAGAAAAAAATGAATTTCGGGATTCAATGCTAAGTAAACCTAATCGGATCAACTAATTAAAAAATATGTGCGATTTCATATAAATAAGAACAACAATGATAATAATTGTAGGGTGTCACAAGATTATAACATCAGGCACCTAAAGTAATTCGCAGTTTACTTGTCCGTTGAGAATGATTTCCGGAGGCATGGATTCCCATGACATCGACCTTGAGATACTTTGTTGAGTCGGAATCGAGACCTAATTGTTGGGGTACCGTACAACTCATTAGGAGCTTACTCGGCGTGCGTACCTTATTACACGTAAGAATCATTTTAACCACAAGATGCAAAGGAAACGATAGTACGATTCCACCTTGTTAGCTCCTCCTTTAATTGCCCTCTGGTTTTCATCATCCGTGGATACCGACTTGATATCGCCTTCGCGTCTTCGTTTGAAGCCCATTACATATACTTGCATACATATATGACGAGTACCCATCCTTGACGTTTACTGATTTTACATGTAAAATACTTCTCAAATTTTTGCAATTTTCTGCAAAATCCAGAAAAGGAAATTTCCAACTGAAATTATTCCACACACTTCTTTAAATAGATTCAAATTCAAAAATTATACAATTATCGCCATTAATTACGTGTTTTCCCCCCTGTAATAAATGATTCCTCCCGCTGTCTATGCATATTTCTCAAATGTTAATCACCTGTTTGCAATTAAATCTTGATATTCTCCTCAAACATGTCGGAGATTCGCTGTGACGAATCTCAATTAAATAACGCGAAAGAAATAAAAATTGAGTGTGTATAGATCTGTTAATTTAAATAAAGTAACTAATTTGAAAATAATGATGTTGAGAACGTAAAACTCGCACATTGTCGGTAAAAATATTTGCATGGAAATTAAATTGGGTACGATAACAAGCTACGTGAATCGTGTGAAACATAACGTGATTAATCTAATTTTCATTAAAAAAAAAATAATAATAAAAATAAAAATAATGCCTTCTTTGCACGTAGCTTTCGGTGTAGTTCTTTCACGTGAATTAATTAACAGTCATTAAAGATTTATGCTATTTTATATTCTGTTTGCTTCGTGAATTGGTTTATTTGAATCAACAGAAAATATTTTTATTACAAAAATAAACTTGCATTGAAAATCACGATTTTGGAAAAATATTAAATCAAAAATATTAAATAAGCTATAATGTTATAACATGAAAAATATGGAGTTTCTCAGTTCGTAAACACAGATTTAAAAAAAAAACGAATTTGCGAAACTTTAGCCGAAGGCGGTAGTTGCGAGTGAGTTGACGGTATGCCTGACATGATGTGTCATTTAATTTCCGCAATAACGCTTTTGTTTGCGATTAACAAAAAAAAAAAAGAAAGAAAAAGTATAGTCCCTTAGTGTAAACAAACGAATAAAAATAAACGAACGCGAGAGGATCGAACGCCGTCCCGCGTTTCGTCCAAGTGCATTGTCCCATTGGCGGACTAACTCTGTCGCACCTAAATGCCGTGAAATTGTCATTCTACAGTCACAAAGGGAATTCACTCCCGCAACCGGTGAAATATAAACGCCTTTTTCGACAGCCATTTTCCAACTCGATTGTTATTTGGGACGAATTGTTTTCCCTATACCAATGCATTAACGTTTGTTTCCCGACGAACAAAAACCCCTCTTCATCTATTTTTCTCGACGGGAAATAAATGAAATTTCGTTTCATTTCTAAATTTATGAAAGATGAATTTTCTGGTTCTTATCAGTTAAGGGTATGTGATAAAGTGTGACGTCACTGGTATATACATCAGTGGCGTAACTATTAAGGGGCAAAGTGGGTAAATGCCCTAATAGTTTATTAGTCAACCCTAATAAACCCTTTTTTTTTTTAGGACAAAATTTATAAAATTTTAGAATTAAAGAAAATTGCAAAAAATAATTGAAATACAAAATAATTGCAAATTTGGAATTTGGAAAAAAAAGAAATCTATTAAAAATTCGGAAAAGTAATTTAGAAAGTCATAGAAATGTTTTAAAAATAAAGAAAATAATTTGAATTTGAGAAAATTACTTGAAAATCTTCAAAATAAATTGAGAAAAATTTAATAAGGAAGAATTAGGGAAAATAATTGAAAATTGAAAAAAGAATGATTGAAAGTTGAGGTAAATAATTTAAAATTAAAAAAAATAATTAAAATTTGAGAAAATAATTGAAAAAATTACATGGTATATTTTAAATAAAGAAAAGTTAAAGAAAATTTGAGAAAAATACTTGAAACTTTCAGAAGTTCATTAAAAAAAAAGAAAATAATTAAAAATTAGGGAAAATAAATGAAACAAGATGAACTTATTTTAAAATTGAAGAGAATAATTTTCGATTAAACAGAAATAATTAAAAAATTTTTGGAAATTACGAAAAAGGACGAAAGTAATTGAAAATTAAAGAAAATAATATAAATAATGATATAAATAATTGAAAACTGAATGAAATAATTGAAATCTCAGATAAATAGTTTAAAATTTTGGAAATTATAAAAGAAATGAAAAAAAATTTATATTGAATTATAGTTTACATTGAATAAAAATATTGAATTTTAGAAAATAATTAAAAAATGATTTTACTATTTGAAACTCGAAGAAAATAATTAAAATTTAATACAAAAAATGATAAGTTGCAAAAAATAAATCACATTTGAGTGAAATAATTGAAAAAATTACAGAATTTTGTTTTAAATAAAAAAAAGTTTTTGTAATTTGAGAAAAATACAGCATGAAGATATTAAAAAACAATTAAAAATATGAAAATAACTAAAAATTGGAGAAAAAAATTGAGAAAATCTGAAAATAAATTAAATTTAAGATAATTAATATAAAAAATTTGAAAATTATAAAAACAAATGAGAATAATTAAAAATTGAAGAAAATAATTGAAATTTTAGAAAATGAGAATAATAATTAACAATCGAGGAAAATAATTGAAAACTGATAAAATTAATTCAAAATTGAAAAAAAATAATTGAGATGTACTGAAAAAAAAATTTAAATTGAGAAAAATAATTGAAATATGATGAAAATGATTTAAATATGAAAGATTGAAAACAGTAAATAAAATTTGGGAAAAAAATTGAAAAAATCACAGAATATACGTTTAAAAAAGAAAATAATTACAAAATTATTTAAAAATTTTAATTAAAGAGAATAATTGAAAAATCGCAGAAATAATCGAAAATTGATGAAAAGAATTATTGAAATTTCAAATAAATAATTGAAATTTTGAAAAATTATGCCGAAAGAATGAAAATAATTAAAAATCGGAGAAAATATTAGAAAATTACAGAATTTGATTTTAAAACAAAAGAAAATAATATAAAAAGCGCAAATTCTGTAATTTTATAATATTTTCTCCGATTTTTAATTATTTTCATTCTTTTGGCATAATTTTTAAAAATTTCAATTATTTATTTGAAATTTCAATAATTCATTTAATCAATTTTCGATTATTTATGCGATTTTTTAATTATTCTTTTTAATTAAAATTTTTTAAGTAATTTTATAACTATTTTCTTTTACATTCTATGATTTTTTAAGTTATTTCTTACAAATTTTATTAACTGTTTCCAATTATCCATATTTAAATTATTTTCATCATATTCAAATTTTTCTCCTCAATCTTAAATTATTTTTAGCATATTTCAATTATTTTTTCAATTTTGAATTAATTTTATAATTTTTCAATTATTTTCCTCAATATTGTTAATTATTATTCTCATTTTGTAAAATTATTTTTCAAGATTTGTAAGTATTTTTCTACAATTTTAAATTATTTTCATTTGTTTCCGTTATTTCCAAACTGTTTCATTAATTATCGTAAATTTCAATACTATTTAGCTTTCTTCCATTCTTTTCTCCAACTTTTATTTATTCTCATTTTTTTCAATTAATTTCCAAGATCTTCATGTATTTTTATCAAATTTTAATTATATTTTATTTATATAAAAAGAATTCTGTAATTTTTTTTATCCATTTCACTCAATTGTAATGTACTTTTTACAACTTATCATTGTTTGTATCATATTTCAATTATTCTCTTCAAGTTTCAAATTTTAAAATCATTTTTTAATTATTTTCCAAAATTTATTTCTTTTAAGGGCATGTGATGGATCATGACGTCACTGGTATAGGCAAAATTTGTCAGTAACTTTTCTCTTAAAATATTGAATATTTTTTCATAAAACTTGGTAGAATTGCTTAAAATGTCATTAGGAAGGTCTCTCAGACCCGAATTTGTTTAAATTTTGTCCCAAAATTAATTTTGGGAAATTTTCGGAAAATTGCAAACTTTTTCAACAATTAATTTTGAGACTAAATTCAAACAAACTCGGGTCTGAGAGACCTTCCTAATGACATTTTAAGTAATTCTACCAAGTTTTATGAAAAAATATTCAATATTTTAAGAGAAAAGTTGCGGAAAAATTTTGCCTTTACCAGTGACGTCATAATCCATCACATGCCCTTAATTCTTAATTTTTTTCATTTGTTTTATAATTTCCAAAATTTTACACTATTTTTCTGAGATTTCAATTATTTCATTCAATTTTTAATTATTTATATTATTATTTATATTATTTTCTTCAATTTTCAATTACTTTCGTTATTTTTCATAATTTCCAAAAAGTTTTTAGTTATTTCTCTTTAATTAAAAATTACTCTGTTCAATTTGAATATTTTAACCTTTCCAATGATATCACTGAGAAAATAGGATGTTTAAAATTAGATGTTCAAGAAAAGATAGTACCTCAATATCTAAATATTAAAGTTTAACATCTAAGATATTAAATTTTAACATGTGGATATTAAAGCTGAACATCTAGATGTTAAGGGTTAACATTCATTTTTCTCATTGATGTTAAGTAATTGTACAATTCTGCTTTTAATATTTCCAATTTCAAATCTCAGGTATCAAAATTCCTAATTCCAAAATTATAATTCCAGATTCCTAATTCCGGTTTTAATATTACGAATTGCACATTCCTGATTCATTATTCCGGATTCCACATGACTAATTCCACTTTTTGGTTTTGGGAACCCGGATTCCACAAATTAAATTATGCATCTCGAATATTGTATTCTGGATTCCGAATTCCGGTTTTAATATTACAACTTGCACAGTCCAGGTTCCACATTTCGAATTCTACTTTTATTGCTCCAAAGAATAAATATCGTATTCTGTATTCTGGATTCCAAAATCGAGTTTTAATATTTCCAAATTCATGTGTCAGATTTCAAAATTCCAAATTGCGGATTCCAGATTCCTGTTTTAATTTTACGAATTGCACATTCCTGATTCATAATTGCGGATTCCACATTCCGAATTCTATGTCTTGTACTCCAAAGCGTGCATTTCATATTTTGCATTATAGATTCCAAATTCTGTTTTCAATATTCCCAATTTCACATCTAAGATTTTGAAATTCAGAATTCTAAATCCTCAATTCCGAATTCGTAATTCTAGATTTTTAATTTCGGATTCCTAATTCCGGATGCCACTTTTCGCATTCTTCATTCTGGATTGGATATCTCGAAATCCACGTTCCGTAATCCGTTATTGCAACTCAGATTTCGAAATTACAGATTCAAACATTTTACTTCTCGACATTCCGAATTACGTATTCTGAATTTCATATCCCGGATTTATCATTTTCTAATAAAAAATTACAAATTACTCGTTGCGGATTCTACATCTCAGATTTCAGACAGCAGATTCCATATCCATGATTTCATATTCTAAATTCAACTTTCTGGATTTAAGAACCCGGATTCCAGAAATTAAATTATACATTTCGTATTAGGTACTATGTATTCCAGATTCTGTCTTAAATATTTTAAATTTCACACTCCGGATTCCTAATTCCAGACACTAAATTCCGGATTTCTAATTTAGGATTCCATCTTTTAATTAAAGTCTACCTATCATAATTAGGGGATTTAAAAGTTTTTAGTAATGTTTTTAATAAACAAAATGTGTCAGACGCAAGCTGGTTCAAACTTAATATTGACCGAGGAGTGGGGGAGGGGGAAGAGAGAGAAATAAAACAATAATAAATTAAAGAGTATCTTAATTAGCGTAATTATTGTAACTCAAAAGTTGACAATTTTATTTTATTTCCAGTACATTTATGGAAATAATAACTAAATAATCAAAATAATATAAAATTTGTGATCAACTCATTACAAGTTGAAAAAAAATAAAAATTGACTAATTTAATTGAAATTTAAGAAAAATAATTGATAAAAAGTAATTTAAGAAAAATGATTAAAACATTGAAAATTTGAAGAACAAACATCATAATTTTTTAAAATAATTGAAAAATGTCGAAAAAAATTTAACATAGAAAAATAATTACAATATTATAGAAATAATCGTAATTTTAAGAAAATAATAGAAATTTGAGAGAAATGATTGAAATTTTCAGAATTAATCAACAAATATTCACAATAATATAAAATTTGTGGAAATTATTGCAAATGAAATAAAATAATTAAAAATTGACGAACAAAATTAAAATGTAAGAAAAATAATTAAAGATTGATTGAAGCATTGCAAAATGGGGACGATAACTTAGATTTAAGATAATAAATGAAAATTTAAGAAATAAATTAAAAAATGATGTTGCTTGATGTTCCAAAACTACAGTGCAGATTTTTATACAATGATATGTTGTTTTTTTCAAAATTATACATTCTTCTGTTCGTAGTTCTGAGGTTCTGTCGGCCATAAACTTTTCTGCACCTCAGAGATCATTGCGTAACACTTTGCCCTTTTATGTTCCGCTTCGTAAAACGAACTTTAGTTAAAATTCAGTATTTTGTAGGCTAACTGCTGAAGCAAATAATCATAGCGATGTATTAGATTTTTTTAACGCTAATCTTAATGTATTTGTCACGATGCTACGAAAAATTATCTTTTACAGTTAACAGGTTGGTTTATATTAGCTTATATTTGATAAAACTTAATTCGTCCATAGCAGTATTTATCGATTTAATTTGAAATAATATATGTATTTTTTTATTTCTATACCTGATTAGATTGTATTACAATTATGGGTCATAGACACCCGTTTATATTATTAAATAAATAAATGATGTATATATCTACTTAAAATGTAGAGAAAATAATTGCAAAAGTATAAGAGAAAATGAAAATTGAAAAAAGATAATTAAAAATGAGATAAATAATTGAAAATTTAGAAATTGAACTGAATTTCAAAATGATAAAAATAGTAATTGAAAATTGAAGAAAAATGATAAAAATAATTGTATATTGTAAAAATAAGTGGAAGTTGGGATAAATTATAAAAAAATTCAAAATTCATTCAAAAACAATTGAATATGACAAAAAGTAATTGAAATATGATAGAAATAATCGCAAATTGAAGAAAATAATGGAAATTTGATATAAATAATTGAAATTTTCGATATTACATTGAAACGTGGATACAGTAACTTACAGTTGAGATAATAAATAAAAATGTAGGAAATTAATTGAAAAATAATTAATATATCTAATTAAAAGTCGGAGAAAATAATTACAAATATATAAAAGAAAATGAAAATTGGAAAAAATGTTTGAAAAATGAGATAAATAATTGAAAATTGTAAAAATTGATTGCAAAATGATGATAATAATATTTTAAATGAAAGAAAATTATTAAAATTTGAGAAAAATATTTTAAAGTCTAGGAAATTAATTGAAGAATAATGAAAATAATATAAATTTGGAGAAAATATTTATAAAGTAATAAAAATAATTTAAAATTGAAGAAAATAATTTTAGTTTGTGAAAAATAATTGAAAAAATTTCAACCTATAAGTATTTGTAATATAAGAAAATAATTGCAGAATGATGAAAATAATTGTAAATTGAAAAAATAATAAAAATTTGAGATAAATAATAAAAAAATTTAGAAAATTATTCAAAAAATAATTGAAAATGAGAAAAAGTAATTGAAAATTAATTGAAAAATAAATTTAATAATAAAGCAATTGATTGAAATAATTGTATATTGAAGAAAATAATAAACATTTGTAAAAAATAATTTAAAAATTACAGAATATATTTGAGATAAACAAGACTATAATTAAAATTAAATAATAATAATCTCCGTAAACTCCTGAATTTAGTTAGTATGTATTTATATTTATTCATCTTTTTCTGTCCACGTTTTAAAGTCTGAAATGAAGTTAGTTAGTATTAATATTTATTTATCTTTTTCTGTCCACGCTTTAAAAACTGAAGTTAAGTTAGTCCCGGTTATTTTATTTTGTGCTAGTTTTTAATTGTTATTTGTGTAAAAAAAAAGTTTCGAAAAAGTTTCGAAAAATGCTTTAAAAATTTATTATGGTTTTTGAAGAGGTTTAAAATATATACACATGCAATTAATTTTCTAAATTTTCAGTTATTATCTCAAATTTAGATTATTATCATCAATTTTCCATTATATAGCGATTTTTTAATTATTTTCTTTTGCTTAAAAATAAAATCAACAATTTTTCTTGATTTTCATCAATTTTTAATTATATTCTTTATTTTGTCATTACTTTTAAAATTTTCAATTATTTATCTGATATTGCAATTATTTTCATCAATTTTGGTTATTTCTGCGATTTTTTAATTATTCTCTTTAATTGAAATTTTTTAAGTAATTTTGTAATTATTTATCTTTTTAAACATATACTTTATGATTTTTTCAGTTATTTCTCTCAAATTTTATTGAATGTTTTCAATTTTTCATATTTAAACTATTTTCATCATAATTCAATTTTATTTTTTAGTCTTAAATTCTTTTCAGCATATTTCAATTATTTTTTTCAATTTTGAATTAATTTTATCATTATTCAATTATTTTTCTCGATTGTTAATTATTATTTTTATTTTCTAAAATTATTTTCTAAGATTTTTAAGTATTTTTCTGAAAATTCAAATATTTACTTACATTTCTTTTTTTTATTATTAATTATCGTAAATTTCAATTATTTTTAGCTTTCTTCCAGACTTTTCTCCAATTTTTAGTTATTCTCATTTTCTAAAATTCGTTTCTAAGATTTTTAAGAATTTTTCTAAAATTTAAATTGTTTTCTTCAATATTTAACTATTTTTATTTGTTTTGATAATTTCCAAAAAAATTTATTAATTATTGTAAATTTTAATTACTTTTAGCTTATTTCTTCAATTCTTTTCTCCAATTTTCAGTTATTTTCTTTTTTTTAAATTATTTTCTAAGACTTTTAAGAATTTTTCTAAAATTTCCATTTTTTTTCAATTTTCAATTATTTTTATTTGTTTTCATAATTTCAAAATTTGTTTATTAATTATCGTAAATTTCAATTACTTTTAGCTTATTTCTTCAAATTTTTTTTCGAATTTTTAGTAATTTTCTTTTTTTTTAATTGATTTCTAAGATCTTCATGTATTTTTTTCAAATTTCAATTATTTTTTCTTTATTCAAAAAAAATTCTGTAGTTTTTTCAATTATCACACTTAAATGTCATTTATTTTTTACAACTTATGTTTGTATCATATTTTAATTATTTTCCTCAAGTTTTAAAATTTAAAAACATTTTTCAATTATTTTCCAAAATTTATTTCCTTCAATTTTCAATTCTTTACATTTGTTTCGTAATTTCAAATATTGTTAACTATTTATCTGACTTTTCAACTATTTCATTATTTATATTATTTTTTATATTATATTCTTCAATTTTCAATTACTTTCGTTCTTTTTCTCGTTCTTTTTCATAATTGCCAAAAAGGTTTTACTTATTTCTCTTTAAGGGCATGTGATGGAGGATGACGTCACTGACATAGGCAAAATTTGTCCGTAACTTTTCTCTTAAAATATTGAAAATTTTAACACGAAACTTGGTAGAATTACTGAAAATATCATTAGGATGGTCTCTCTGACCCAAGTTTGTTTCAATTTTTGGTCAAAAGTAATTTTTTAAAAAATTTGCTATTTTTCGAAAATTTCCGAAAAATTAATTTTGAGCCAAAATTCAAACAAACTTGGATCAGAGAGACCATTCTAATGATATTTAAAGTAATTCTACCAAGTTTCATGACAAAATACTCAAGGTTTTAAGAGAAAAGTTACGGACAAATTTTGCTTATACCAGTGACGTCATAATCCATCACATGCCCTTAATTAAAACTTGTTCTGTTCAATTTTAAATTATGTTTATCTTTTTTCATTTATTTTCTCTAATTTTAAATTACTTTCTTTTATTTCAATGAACTTCTGAAAGTTTTAAGTATTTTTCTCAAATTTTTTTTAACTTTCCTTTATTTAAAATATTTTTTGCAATTTATTTAATTATTTTCTCAAATTTTAATTATTTTTTTCAATTTTAATTTATTTATCTCAATTTTTAACCACGTTTTTTCAATTTTCAATTTTTTTCTCTAATTTTTCATTATTCAATTTTGTTTTAATTTACTTTTGTGATTCTCAAGTATTTTTCTCAAATTTTAATTATTTTCTTTATGTTTAAACCATTTTTATGAAAATTACTTTCCTCAATTTTTTAATTGATTTCATTATTTTTTTTCAATTAATTTGCAAAATTTGCAATTATTTTGTTTAATTTCAATTATTTCTGCAATTCTTTTTAATTTTAAAATCTTATTAATTTTGTCCTAAATAAATATTTATTTTATTTATATTAATGGATTTTTAAATATTATATTTAAAATATTTATTTCTTCTTATTAGATAAATATTATTTAACGATTTGTTATATTTATTATTGTATTTTATAATTTCTAAAATGCATGAAAAACTAATCGAGCGCTGGCGCGCGTTTTATTTTGCTAGTTATTATATATTATAATTCTTCAAACTTCAATTAATTTGAAATTCCATTGATTAAAATTTTAATTAATCCACTGTTTGAGAATAGTAAATTTAAAATTATTTAAAAATTTCTTCAATTTTTAAGAGTTCTTTTCTTTTATAATTTTTCCCCCTCTTTTATGATTTTAATTATATTTTTCCCCCTCATTTTTAAATTCCACTTCCCAAGTTTCAATTCTTTTTCTTTAATCTTTGAGAATAGTAAATTTAAAATTATTTAAAAATTTCTTAAATTTTTTAACAATTCTTTTCTTTTATGATTTTAATTATTTGATACAATTCTGAACTATTTTTATCATTTTCCAAAAATTCTCTTCATTTTCTAATTATTTCCATTATTTTTCAATTTTTCCCCTAATTTTTAAAATTCAATTTCTGTAATCATCATTTATAGATGGCACAAAAGCTTCTGTGAATTACACGTAAAATTTTTTTCTCTTCAGGTAAAAGGTCAATGTCCAAAAGTAAGAACGCGATAATTGTCTCGAATTGAAAACGGAAGAACGAAGAGAAATAATCTCGTGGCTAATTCTGAGAAAAAGATTAAATGATTTTCTTCATGAATTGAAAAACATGCTTCGAACGTGTAATCTGTTAGCAAATTGGACTAATTGCATATGCAAATATCGTGTAGCAGGTAGAAGAGTTTACAAGAAAATCTGGTTGGGGAAATTCTATTGTCCGATCTAGGAACCACTTTGGCGTGTAATTGATAGATCCCTTGAAGGAGGAGGAGGGTCTGAGGAATGACAGGTTACGGGCAAATAGATGCGGGGTTCGCACGACCATCGCCGACGTGTTATTAGTTAATTCTTACAATTACTCGTCGTCCCTGTGGTTATTCCATTACCGCGCCAGCTCTTCTGGATCATCTAGATCATCCTTTTAACGACGACAGAGTCGATGACACTGTACACCATCAGGAAGGTCACAAACTTGCTGTTTTTTTATCGCTAAAACAAATTTTCCGATTAAGGGTGTGTTATAGAGAATGACGTCACTAGTGTAGGCAAAATTTGTCCGTAAATTTTCTCTTAACATAATAAATATATTTAGATACTAAATTTTAAAAAATTACTTAATCCTTTGCAGAATAAATTTTTCAAACATAGAAATAAAATTTTTTCTGGCACAAATATTAACTTTTTGACCCAAAGAAGCAAAAAATACGAAATTTAGAAAAACCAAAATTTTTGACATTTAGTAATTTTTATCTCACAAACTAACATTGATATTTTCCTTGATAATAGGTGTTCAAGATCGGAAATTTTCTAGAGAAAATAGACGAAAGATTAGTGATTTAATAAAATAAGGCATACTTTAATTATACAGAAAAAACAAAAAAATTGAAAAGGTCTGTTCTATCACACGCTCTTAATTCATTTTATAACAATTTAATGGGTTAATTAATCTACGCTTCCAGTAAAATAAATTTTTTTTTAGTTTTTAAAATTCTTTTTAATTATGATTTAAATTACTATCTCCAAGTTCCAACTAATTTTTTGATCATTTTTCAATTACAATTATTTTTCTAAGTTTTAAGTTTATTTTCCGCAAATTAAAATATTTTCTTTAATTTATTCAATTACTTTTTCATTTTTAATTATATTTTCTTTAACATAAAATCAATTTAATTATTTATAATTTTTCTAGATATTAATTTTAGAAATTTTTAATTTCTCTCCATAGTTTTTCAATTATTTTTACAAATTATAATTCTTTTCTTCAAACTATATACAATTAATTTCTTCAGTATCGAATTATAAATGCAAATTTAATAATATCTGTGGTTTTTAACATTATTTTTCACAAATCTTAATTGTTTATTTTTAATTTCCAACCATTTTTATCATTTTTGATTTAATTTTCACAATTTTTTATTATTTTAATTAATTTTCCTAATTTTCAAATACTTATCTCAAATTTCAATTATATTTTTCTCAATTTATTTTTAATCCAATTTTAAATCATTTACATTATTTTTCAATTAACTTCTAAAATTTCCAATTTTTTTATCCTTTCTCAATTTTTTTTTTCCAATATTTTATTATTTTCATTCTTTGTCATAACCTTTTAAATTTCCAATTATTCATTTCAGCTTAAAATTTGTTTTTCAATTTAATATTCTTTTTAACAGTTTTCAAATACTTTCTTTTATTTGATACATATATTGTGAAGTGTTTTGAATTTTTTCCTCAAACTTCATTTATTTTTTTTCAATTTTCTAAAATTATTTTCCAAAATTTCCATTTCTTGTCTTTTTTTTTATTCATTTCTAGGATTTTCAAGTTTATTTCTTAAGTTTCAAATGTTTTCTTCAATTTTAAATTATCTCTATGATTTTTCCCAATTTTTAATAACTTTAATTAATTTGTAAAATTTGCCATTTGTTTTCTCAAAAATGTTTTATTTCCTTTTTTTTAATTCACTTTCTAAGTAAATTTATTTATTGTTTTTTTTTCTCATCAGTAAAATATTAATTTTTTCATAGAGTTTCTTATTTATTTTTTTAATTTGATAAAACATGTTCGTAAATATTTTCAATTTCTTGAAAAAACTTTCTTCTTATTCTTTGGTAATTTTAATTCTTGATTTTTTTAAATTTCATTCCGCCTATTTTTTTAATAAAAATTTTTTTAGTTTTTTCATATTTTAAAAATTTATTTATTATTTCGGATGTTTTAAATTTTTCTAAATAATTTGTTGGTGTTGTTTTTGTAGTTATTTTTTAAACTTATTTTTTTTTTTTTAAATATTTTCTTCAATTCTTAAATATTTTTTTAATTTTCAATTATTTTCCTCGATTTTTAATTAATTCTATTATTTTCTTCAATTTATCATTAAGTTTCTGTAATTTAAAATACAATTGTTCGATTATTTTCTATAATTTTTAATTCCACTCTTTAATTTTTTCCCATTCGTTAGTTTTCAATTGTTTTCTTCTAAATTCATTAACTCTCTTGTTTTCTCAATTATTACTTTTTTTCAATTTTTAAGTAGAATTAGAATTAGAAACGGAATTCATTTCCTTGATATGCTACAATTATTTTTACATCAACGCCAGACTTCTCAATTTTTTCAATTTCAATTCCGATATTCAATCTTTGATTGCTTTCTTAAAATTTAAATTATTTTTTTTAATTTTAATTATTTGTTCCGTTTTTTAATCCAGTTCTTAAACGTGCAATTATTTCCAACAATTAATCCTATAATTTTCTTAATTTTCCAATTTCCAAATCTTTTCTGTTAATTCAATATTTCTTGTTTAATATTTTCAACTATTTTTTTAGTTGTCTAGTAACCTAGTCATTTTTTAAATTTTGTTTCCAATTGAAAATAATTTTCGTCATTTTTCAGCTATTGCCTTAAATTACTAATTATTTTCCGCAATTTTCCATTATTTCCTACAATTTTTTCAAATTTAAATTATTATCTTAAAATAATAATCTTACTCAATTTTTTACCATTTTCTTCAATTTCAATTATTTTTGTCGATATTTAATCCAGTTGTTCAATTTGCAATTATTTCCAACAGTTATTTCTATAATTTTTCAACTATTTTGTTTAGATTTAATATTTCTTGTTTAATTTTTTCGATTACTTTTTTTTATTTGTCTATTAATCTAGGCATTTTTCGAATTTTGTTTTCAATCGACAATTATTTTTAACATTTTTCACATATTTTCTTCAATTCTTCAATTATTTTTGTCATTTTTCAACTATTGTTTTCAATTACTAATTATTTGCGGCAATTTTCAATTATTTCCTACAATTTTTTCAAATTTTAATTATTATCTTAAAATTATTATCTTCCTCAATTTTTTATCATTTTCTTCTTTCAATTATTTTTGTCGATTTTTAATCCACTCGTTCAATTTCCAATTATTTCTAACATTTATTCCTATAATTTTTTAACTATTTTGATTAAATGTAATGATTCTTTTTTAATTTTTTCAATTATTTCAATTAATTATTTTGTTTTAATTGACAATTATTTTCATCATTTTTCACATATTTTCTTTAATTTTTTAATTATTTTCATCATTTTTCATTATTGCATTTAATTACTAATTATTTTCCGCAATTTTCAAGTATTTCCTACAATTTTTCCAATTTAAAGTATTATATTAAAATTATGATCTTCCTCAATTTTTTATTATTTTTTGTAATTTCAATTAGTTTTGTCGATTTTTAATCCAGGAGTTCAATTTGAAGTTATTTCTAACAGTTATTCCTAAACTATTCTGTTTAAATTTAATATTTCTTTTTTAATTTTTTCAATTATTTCAATTAATTATTCAACTGAATTCAATTATTTTGTTTTAGTTGACAATTATTTTTGTCAGTTTTCACATATTTTCTTCAATTTTTCAATTATTTTTATCATTTTTCAACTATTGCCTTCAATTACTAATTATTTTCCAGAATTTTCAATTATTTCCTACAATTTTTTCAAATTTAAATTATTATCTTAAAATAATAATCTTACTCAATTTTTTATCATTTTCTTCAATTTCAATTATTTTTGTCGATATTTAATCCAGTTGTTCAATTTGCAATTATTTCCAACAGTTATTTCTATAATTTTTCAACTATTTTGTTTAGATTTAATATTTCTTGTTTAATTTTTTCGATTACTTTTTTTTATTTGTCTATTAATCTAGGCATTTTTCGAATTTTGTTTTCAATCGACAATTATTTTTAACATTTTTCACATATTTTCTTCAATTCTTCAATTATTTTCGTTATTTTTCAACTATTGTTTTCAATTATTAATTATTTTCTGCAATTTTTAACTATTTCCTACAATTTTTTCAATTTTTAATTATTATCTTGAAACTATTATATTCCTCAATTTCTAATAATTTTTTTCAATTTTAATTATTTTCGTCGATTTTCAATCCAGTTGTTCAATTTGCAATTAATTCCAACAGTGATTCCTATAATTTTTCCAACAATTTTATAACAATTTAATTTAAATTGAATATTTCTTTTTTATTTTTCTTTAATTATTTCAATTAATTATTAAATATAATTTAATTATTTCGTTTTAATTGACAATTATTTTCGTCACTTTATACATCTTTTTTTCAATTTTTCCATTATTTTCATCATATTTTAATTATTGCCTTCAATTACTAATTATTTTCCGCCATTTTCAATTATTTCCTACAATTTTTTCAATTTATAATTATTATCTTAAAATTATTTATTTCTCTATTTTTTTATCGTTTACTTCAATTTAAATTATTTTTGTTGATTTTCAGTCCAGTAGTTCATTTTGCAAATATTTCCAACAGTTATTACTATAATTTTTCAACCATTTCGTTTAACTTTAACATTTCAAGTATTTTGTTATTTTTCAACTATTGTTTTCAATTACTAATTATTTGCAGCAATTTTCAATTATTTCCTACAATTTTTTCAAATTTTAATTATTATCTTAAAATAATTATCTTCCTCAATTTTTTATCATTTTCTTCTTTCAATTATTTTTGTCGATTTTTAATCCACTCGTTCAATTTCCAATTATTTCTAACATTTATTCCTATAATTTTTTAACTATTTTGATTAAATGTAATGATTCTTTTTTAATTTTTTCAATTATTTCAATTAATTATTTTGTTTTAATTGACAATTATTTTCATCATTTTTCACATATTTTCTTTAATTTTTCAATTATTTTCATCATTTTTCATTATTGCATTTAATTACTAATTATTTTCCGCAATTTTCAAGTATTTCCTACAATTTTTTCAAATTTAAAGTATTATATTAAAATTATGATTTTCTTCAATTTTTTATCATTTTCTGTAATTTTAATTACTTTTGTCGATTTTTAATCCAGTATTTCAATTTGAAGTTATTTCTAACAGTTATTCCTAAACTATTCTGTTTAAATTTAATATTTCTTTTTTAATTTTTTCAATTATTTCAATTGAATATTCAACTGAATTCAATTATTTTGTTTTAGTTGACAATTATTTTTGTCATTTTTCACATATTTTCTTCAATTTTTCAATTATTTTTATCATTTTTCAACTATTGTCTTCCATTACTAACTATTTTCCGCAATTTTCAATTATTTCCTACAGTTTTTTCAAATTTAAATTATTATCTTAAAATTATGATCTTCCTTAAATTTTTGTTATTTGCTTCAATTTCAATTATTTTTGTTGATTTTTTATCCAGTTGTTCAATTAGCAATTATTTTTAAAAGTTATTCTTATAATTTGTTTAAATTTAATATTTCCATTTAGTTATTTAAATTATTTCACTTAATTATTCAACATAATTCAATTATTTTGTTTTTATTGACAATTATTTTCGTCATTTTTCACATATTTTCTTCAATTTTTCAATTATTTTTATCATTTTTCAACTATTGTCTTCCATTACTAACTATTTTCCGCAATTTTCAATTATTTCCTAACATTTTTTCAAATTTTAATTATTATAATTTTCTTCAATTTTAATTATCTTTGTCGATTTTTAATCCAGTTGTTCAATTCGAAATTATTTCCAACAGTTATTTCTATAATTTTTCATCTATTTTGTTTAAATTCAATATTTCTTTTTTAAGTTTTCAATTATTTTGTTGATTTATCCATTAATCTAGGCATTTTTCGAATTTTGTTTTCAATCGACAATTTTTTGTAACATTTTTAATATATTTTCTTCAATTCTTCAATGATTTTCGTCAATTTTCAACTATTGCCATTAATTACTAATTATTTTCCGCAATTTTCAATTCTTTCCTACAATTTTTTCAAATTTAAATTGTTATCTCAAAATTATGATCTGCCTCAATTTTTTATCATTCTCTTTAATTTCAATTACTTTTGTCGATTTTTAATCCAATTACTCAATTTGCAATTATTTTCATTAACTATTCCTACAATTTTTTAACTATTTTTGACTGTTTATAAATAATAATAATTAATTTTGTTTTTAATTTTGTTTAATAATGTAGTCATTTTTGGAATCTCGTTTTCAACTTTCAATTATTTCCGTCATTTTTTAAAATACATTATTTAATTTCGTAAGTGTCATTATTTGAATTTACAAAAATGTATGGTTTTAAATTTCCAACAACAATGCAAAGTTTTGCGCGCGCTTGGGCGCGCCCTAAAGTTCTAGTACGATAATAATAATTTATCCAGGGATGTTATTGCTTTGTAATTTTTTTTTATTTTTTTATTATAAACAATTTTTTTTTACACCTTAATCAGTTCTCACCAAAGACTAATACAACTTTATCTAATCTTTAAAACTATTTTTAGAACGCCTGGAATTAAAGTTATATTACCTCAATTTGCACATTTCTGTATTCAAATGTAACAGTTTCCTTTATATAAGTAACAGTCTTTTACCTCTTTTCTCACTATTTTGAATAGTTTCGCATATCACACTATCGTTTGCATGTTAACGTCATTACCAAGGCGTAAACGGATCTCCCACGAAGAACGTGTGCCTCAATATGGTAAAATTATTTTCCGCACGTAGGTTCTCCCATAATTGCACAAAATGCTCGCAATATAATGCAAGAGAAAGCAAGAAAGCATGATCTAGCGATTTCAGCGAGAGAAACTAGTAAAAAAAAAAAAACAGTATAAAAACACTATTTAAGAGGGAAAAAGAGGCGAAAACACGAGAGAGAATATTTTCCGGTGGTTGTTAAAGAGTAAAAAAAAAAAATATTAAGGACGTTAACTTTATTACCCTTAGAGTGTTTATCTCTTTAAGTGGCACAGTCATTTTCAAGAAAATTATCGACGAACTACCGCCTACAGTTTAATTATTCTCTGCGATTTCTTTCCGAAAGTCTTGCCGTGACATAAAACTTGTCGGAGCCAATGTTAAGGAAGTTTCTGCCTTTGGACGTTAATGCAAATAATAGTAATATATAAGTGGACTTTTTGTGGAGCAAATAAGCTTGAAAAGTGCTTGGATAAGTGGAACCGGATGCAGCATAAAATTCATGTTAAAAAACTTTAGAGATAAACTTCCTTTTGCAAGGAAAATTGCGTTATTGTATATACACAAAGTAGATTGTACTAAAAATTATGAAATTTGTTAAATCTGGCTTGTGTTGTGTAACTTGAGTTTCGAAAATAAACTCGTTTTGCAGCTAAACTGCAAAAAAAAGTGTGTTTGAGGAATTTATCAAATTGTTGGCGAATTTTAAAAAAAATGTGTTTTTAAAATAACAAAACTCTATATGAAATTGTGGTGGTTTGGATGTGGTTTATAGTGAATTTAAATCGGACTTTTTGACAATTTTTTGAAAATTTTGTTTTTACTGCAATTTTTGGGTCGATGGATTACCAGCTGACATTATTTTTTGTATTATTCAAAAATTTAAATAGCACGAATTTAAAATAATGAAGAGGATTTTACATTTCTTAATTCTCAGAAGGTTAAAATTATTGATATCTAAATATATTGTTCCGGTAAATTAAACTGGAATTCTTGGTAATTTCAACCGGGAAATTATTCAAATCGAATATTTTAACCAGAAAATTTTAACCAGAAATTATAAACACTGAAAAAAGTGTGGTAAATAATTGAAAATTGTGGAAAATAATAATTAATAATTGCAGGAAATAGTAGAAAAATGACGAGAATAATTGAAAAATTGAAGAAAACATGTGAAAAATGACGTAATTAATTGTAAATTGAAAATAAATTTCGAAAAATGACTAGATTAATAGACAACTGAAATGAAAGAAAATAAATGGAAATTGAAAAATGAAGTAAATTATTAGAATAATTGTTGAAAATAATTACACATTTAATAACTGGATTGAAAATTGAAGAAAGCATTTAAAAATTGAAGAATGGAATCAAATTTTTGGAATATACTTAGAAATTAAAAAAAAAAGTAATTGAAAAAAGCCAAGAATTAATGATTATAAAAGAAAACAATTGAAAACTGAAGAATGAAATTAAAAGTTAAAGAAAATAATTGACCAAATGTATTTAAAATTAAAGAAACTTAATGATAATCGAAAAAAATAATAGAAAAAAGGCGATAATTTTTTAATATTAAAGAAAATAAATGAAAAAATACGTGAATTATTGAAGAATGAGGAATTAATTGAAAATCGATAGCAATAACTAAAAATTAAAGAAAATATTTAAGAACAGAAGAAAATAATTAAAAATTGAATAAATAAATTGGTTAATTAAGAATTGATTGGAAATTTTAAGAAAATAATTGATAATTCAAAGAAAAATTACAATATGACGAAAATAATTAACAATTAAAGACAATAATTAACAATTTATTGAAAAAAAACACGAAAAATTGTGAGAATAATCGACATTCGAACATAAGAATTTTTAAAATTAATGAATAATTATAACATTAAAGGAGAATAAAAAATTGTCAATTTAAAACTGATGAAAATTATGGAAAAAATTGTAAAAAATAAATGAAAATTAAAGAAAAACAATTTAAAATAGAAGAACTGTATTGAAATTTCAAGAAAATATTTGATAATCGAGAAAATGCGAGAATTATTGAATTTTAAATAAAATATTTGAAAAACGAAAAATACGATTGAAAATTGAAGAAATAAATTAAAGATTAAAGAATTGAATTGAAATTTTATAAAAATAATTGATAATTGAAAGAAAAGTTACAAAATGACTAAAATAATTAAATATTAAAGAAAATAATTGAGAAATGAGGAAAATAATAATTGACAATTGAAAGAAAAATTCGAAAACTGACGAGAGTAATTGACAACAGAACAAAATAATTTTAAAAAGTTAAAGAATAATTATAAAATTTAAAGAGAATAATAATTGTATATTGAAAACTGTTGAAAATTATGCAAAAAAATTATAGATTTATTTATTCATGAAATTAAAATTATTAGAACTGATATTTATAAATTTAAATTTGAAACAATTTAAACGCATTTTTTTTAAAAGTATCTGATTTAAAACAAAAAATATCTATGTGCCAAACTTCAGGTGTATAGACAGAATAAAAGAATGAATGAAAGAATTAATCTTGTGGATTAATTAAAATAACTTTTGAGAATAAATAATTGTAATAATAATAATTGAAAAAATAGTTGAAAAGTAGATTAATTCACAAATGGAAAAAATAATTAAAAAAAAACAATATTAAATTTAAACAAAATAATTTAAAAACAATGAAAATTATATGAATACCTAATTGTTGGAAATAATTGAACATTAAACAACTAGATTACAAATTGAAAAAAATAATTAAAATTAAAGAAAATAATTTAAAAAAGAGGAAAACAATTGAAAAATTAAGAAAATAATTAAACATTGCAAGAAGAAATTAAAATTTAAAGAATAAACTTAAAAATTTAAAAAAGTAATTGAAAAAAAACGATAATTATTGAATATAGAAGAAAATAATTGAAAAAAGCGAGAATCTTTTAATATTAAAGACATTAATTAAAAATTGAAAAATGGAATTTGAAATTTAAAGAAAATAGTTGTAGAATTAAACATTTGAATTCAAATTTTGAAACAATTTTTGTGACTGAAAAAAAATAATGGAAAATTGAATTAAACTGAAAAGTTAAAAATTAAATTGAAATTAAAACAATAATTAAAAATTGAAGAAAGTATTAAAAAAAAGACGAGAATCATTAAATATATTTAAAAAATGGAAATGAAATTAGAATGAAATATTTAAAATTGAAAAAAAAAACATTTGAGAATTGAAGAAAATAGTTGTAGAATTGAACAACTGAATTGAAATTTAAAACAGTTTTTATAATTGAAAAAAATTATTGAAAAAAATTTTTTTAAAATAATTTGAAACTGAAAACATTATTTAAATTTTTTAAAAATAATTAAAAATTAAAGAATTAAATTACATTTTTAAGAAGACAGATAGATAATTGAATGAAAAATTACAAAATGATAAAATTATTCAATATTAAAGAAAATAATTGACAAACGTAAAAGAATTTGGAAACTGTCGAGAATAATTAACAAGAGAACGAAAGAATTTAAAAAGTTGGAGAATAGTTATAAAATTTTGAGAGAATAAGTAAAAGTTAAAAAAATTGTTTAAATTAATTAAAAATTGCGGAAAATAAATGATAATTGAACAAATACCTGAAAAACAAATGTAATTTTACGCTACCTCTCCCCCCCCCCCCCCTACACTATGTGTTACATATTTTTTTTTAAAATGCACTTCGACGGCATATGGTATATGGTCGATTTTAAGAAAATCAATTATATCACAGTCAAATTATCTAAATAAAATTTTGTGTTCTCTACATTATAGAAGCGTTTAAAATTAACCCTTTAACGCCTGCGGGACGTATATGACCCACTTGCAAAAACGCCTGTAACTTTCTTGAATATCAATATTTTTTAATGCGGCTTAGCTTATTTTCTTCAGTATGAATGCTAGTATCTAGAAAAAAATACAAGTAATAAAAAAAATTATTTTATTATAAATAAATAACCAAATGTTTATGCAAATTTCAGAAATCGTGAAAAAAATCAGTTAGCTCCCAGAAGGACATCAAAGTCAAAAAAAAATTTTGGGACACAGAATTTAAAAGTTTTTGAACTACTTAATACAAATCTGGTACCAAAATTAAAAAATTCAAAATGGCGTATCCTAGATGGCGCCTCAAACATAAAAAAATAACCTGTGTTTCCCAAGTAGTAACAATAATTATAAATAGGTGACACATGTTTATAAGGGTTTTTGGGGTCGCTGATTACGAATATAATGTCAAATTGACAATTTGACAATTGACAGCTGTCAATTCAGTTGTCAACTTTTGTAAATTGTAATTAATTTTGACGAAAATGACAGTATAAAGGTTTTCTGGGTCGCTGATTATGAATATAATGTCAAATTGACAATTTGACAGCTGTCAATTCAGATGTCAACTTTTCTAAAAAGTGATTATTTTTTACGAAAATGATAGTATAAGGGTTTTTGGGCTCGCTGATTACGAATATGATGTCAAATTGACTATTTGACAATTGACAGCTGTCAATTCAGTTGTCAACTTTTCTAAAAAATGATTATTTTTTACGAAAATGATAGTATAAGGGTTTTTGGGCTCGCTGATTACGAATATGATGTCAAATTGACTATTTGACAATTGACAGCTGTCAGTTCAGTTGTCAACTTTTCTAAAAAGTGATTGTTTTTGACGAAACTGACAATGTAAGGGATTTCGGGATCGCTGATTATGAATATGATGTCTAATTGACAATTTGACAATTGACAGCTGTCAATCCAGTTGTCAACTTTTCTAAAAAGTGATTGTTTTTGACGAAACTGACAGTGTAAGGGATTTCTGGGTCGCTGATTACGAATATGATGTCAAATTGACAATTGACAGCTGTCAATTCAGATGTCAACTTTTCTAAAAAGTGATTATTTTTTACGAAAATGATAGTATAAGGGTTTTTGGGCTCGCTGATTACGAATATGATGTCAAATTGACTATTTGACAATTGACAGCTGTCAATTCAGTTGTCAACTTTTCTAAAAAGTGATTATTTTTTACGAAAATGACAGTACAAGGGTTTTTAGGGTCGCTGATTACGAATATGATGTCAAATTGACAATTTGACAATTGACAGCTGTCAGTTCAGTTGTCAACTTTTCTAAAAAGTGATTGTTTTTGACGAAACTGACAATGTAAGGGATTTCGGGATCGCTGATTATGAATATGATGTCTAATTGACAATTTGACAATTGACAGCTGTCAATCCAGTTGTCAACTTTTCTAAAAAGTGATTGTTTTTGACGAAACTGACAGTGTAAGGGATTTCTGGGTCGCTGATTATGAATATAATGTCAAATTGACAATTTGACAATTGACAGCTGTCAATTCAGATGTCAACTTTTCTAAAAAGTGATTATTTTTTACGAAAATGATAGTATAAGGGTTTTTGGGCTCGCTGATTACGAATATGATGTCAAATTGACTATTTGACAATTGACAGCTGTCAATTCAGTTGTCAACTTTTCTAAAAAGTGATTATTTTTTACGAAAATGACAGTACAAGGGTTTTTAGGGTCGCTGATTACGAATATGATGTCAAATTGACAATTTGACAATTGACAGCTGTCAGTTCAGTTGTCAACTTTTCTAAAAAGTGATTGTTTTTGACGAAACTGACAATGTAAGGGATTTCGGGATCGCTGATTACAAATATGATGTCAAATTGGCAATTTGACAATTGACAGCTGTCAATTCAGTTGTCAACTTTTCTAAAAAGTAATTATTTTTGAAGAAAATGACAGGAATATCGGTTTCGGGGACGCTGACTACAAATATTATGTCAATTTGACAATTTAACAGCTGTCAAAGCAAATGTAGGATAAGAGCATATAAGAACATTTTTAATGATTATTTTTTCCTTCTTTTCATGAACGAAATTGAATAGCAACTTAGAAAAGGACATTTCATGTTATATATAGGTATTTAACAAATCGTAGAAAAATGCAACAAAACAAATTATCTGTATGAAAGATATGTAACTTTAATAGAAACTTTTTATGAAATGTATTTATAATACTTGTATGTATTCATTAATTTTGTTAAGACTGGATTTATCAACTTTCGTCAAAAATTCCAAAAATCTGCGAGCGACAAATCACTCAGCGACAGACGAAAAGACAGGTTGTACAATGCGTAAACTTTTTTTTTTTTGCTTTTTACAATCTGGGCTGATTTTGATTATGTGACAGCTGTTAGCTGACAAATTCACATTATTTTCGTAATCAGCGACCCCAAATACCCTTATATTGTCATTTTTGTCACTTTTTAGAAAAGTTGACAATTGAATTGACAGCTGTCAATTGTCAAATTGTCAATTAGACATCATATTCATAATTAGCGACCCCAAAAACCCTTATACTGTCAGTTTCGTCAAAAACAATCACTTTTTAGAAAAGTTGACAACTGGATTGACAGCTGTCAATTGTCAAATTGTCAATTAGACATCATATTTGTAATCAGCGATCCTGAAATCCCTTACATTGGCAGTTTCGTCAAAAACAATCACTTTTTAGAAAATTTGACATCTGAATTGACAGCTGTCAATTGTCAATTTGACATCATATTCGTAATCAGCGACCCCGAAAACCCCTAGAATGGTGTTTCATTTTTTCATACCTACTCTCAATTTTGCTCGGGTGTTAAAGGGTTAACAAAGCTAATAATTCTAAATCTAAAAATAAATACATTCTTTTAAACCATTGTTTACAATTTTCTTTAAAAAAGCGGCTAGCTCTGCCTTTTTCATTAGGATTTAAAATTACCCGCAGTCTTTTAAAAATGGCAAATAAACAATAATAAACTGTGGTCAATCTCCCTCTCTCCCAAATAGCTCAGCGCGATTATTAAATGATTAAATGATACAAATGATAATAAAATGATACAAATTCAGAATTAAGTAAAAAATAACTTTGATAAATTATAAATTTAAATTTGAAAATTAGAAATAGGGGAAATAGGGGACAAATCTTTAAAATAGGGGAAATAGGGATAAAACTTCAAAATAGGGGGAAAAAGGGGAATAGGGGACAGTCTGTGATCCCTGCAACTGATAGCTACAGTGAGTATTGTTTTGCACGCAACTTTGAATAAGAATTATATTGCACTGAGAAACAAATAAGAATTTGAATACACCATGAAGTCGATAAAGAATTGTCTTGCATTGGTTTTTCAATAAAAATTGAGCGTCGGAATGTAATTCACTTTTTGTCCAATTTTTTTTTTTTTACTTGACGGTGATTCGTTACTGCCAATCTTGATTCTCTCAAATAGTAGGTACACGAAGCTCGTTATTTGAAGCAGTGGCAGAAGAGCATAAATAACTCATGGTCAATTTGAAATCTATCAGGAAATTTAATTGATTGAAGAGGGAAGTTGAAAAGCGCTTCCGTTTACAATTTTTCATGTGTACTGTTTTACCCGCGGCATGATAGTTTTATGCACAGTGTTCCTTTTTGTGCTGGTCCCTGGAGGACGGTTGCACGGTGGATACGTAAGTGCATTATTTTCCAATATTCGTCGGTAAAACGGCATTGGGGATTGGCTTGGATCACGCGTGGTTGAATTTCTCAGTCAGGGTGGAATTGAGGGTTTGAGGACTAAGCGGTCCTAAGGGACAATATCGGACGGCGCCAGTTTCGAATACTCCCTAATCGATCGTACAGTCCGATTTCAAGGAAAAAGGGAATCCATAATAAACAATAAATACACATTCACGAAAACCGCTCGAATTATCAATTTTTTCTTTTTTTCATCTACCACAAATAAAACCATCCGACTTTTGTCAACTCTTTCTAGTATTTCTATTATCAAAACTACTAATCGGGTTTTTGAAGATAACAAGTTTTTAGGTTATTACAGAATATATGTTTACATTATTATTTATTTAATATACTTCCTTAAATTGTTTAGGTTTCTTTTCACAGATAATAATTATTTTATTTTTTTTTATTTTATTTTATTTAACCTTGCACAGTGGTCGAAAATAAAAAATCATTTGCCAAAAATGTTTTTTTATTAAAAACAAATGTTTTAGTAATAAGTAATGTGAAAAATTGATATTTGGATTTTAAAAATTAAACAATTGAAACAAAAATTAATATTTATTTGAAAATGGTAATTAAAAATAGGAAAACATTGAACATTACTTCAAATTATTCGACTTCCATATTGGAAACTAATTCGTTTGAATTTTTTTCAGTAGCGCATATTCCTAAAGGCTTTAGAAGATTTAAAACATCTGGATGTAAGTTGCTATTCCTGTTTTTCGGAAGAACTCTCATTTCTGTAATAAGAGGATCAGACGAAACAATCATTGAATGAAAAACATCTTCATTTGTGTGCTTTCTGGATGATTTTCTAGCATGATGTTCTCTATTGGCCTTGAAAATTTTATTGCACGCTTCCTGGGCTTCTTCAGAAAGTTGCCCTATAGGCAGAATAGCGTTCTTAATAACAACGGATCCATGAATCAGTATCTTATGGACCGAAGGAGGCATATAAAACCAAGGATACTTTTCAACGAAAAGTTTCGCAGTTTGTAGAGAGTAATCATCAAAAGCTTGGTCATCAATATCATGACCACAAGAAATGGTGTGCAATATCACAGAAAATCGATGGATAAGATTGTAGTCAATTCCAGTAATAGCTGATGAAGTTTCTGCATTTGAAAAAAATTTACGAGCAGTATTGCCGTCATTTGTTGTCCCACTTCCTCCAGATTTTGGAATATCTACTAATAAGCCCATTTCCTTTCTGAAAGATTCTTGAATTTTCTTTTTTCTTTCGGCAACTTTCAACTTGTTTTCTTGTCCCCTTATTTGCCATTTCTTAATTTCAAGTTTGTAGGCCACGTGCAAAAGGCATTCAAAAAACCGTATCCACGCATGAAGTGTAGACAAACCAAATAACAACGTTAAAGGATCGATTATTTTATTGCGGACTACGTCAATATTATTCATCTCTGTTGGAAAAGCACCACAAATGTAACATTTTTGAGATGAAGTTGATGTTATGGCATTGCATACTTTCCCATCTATCATTGTGAGCAATAAATGATGAGTTACAGAAACTTTTTTCCCGCTAATATCATATAAAAATGGGCATAATTTCTGAATTTGCTGGTCAATCCATTCTTTTAATTTCAGCGTTTCTTCAGTCGTTTCTTTCTTGAAATAAAAGGCAATAGGTCTACAATAGCGAGTAGAAGATGGGCGCGGATTCTGCCACAGGATAATTTTATCCTTACAATTCAGATCACCTGATATTAATTGTAAAGGAACACAGGAAACTAAAAACATATTACTGTCAGAAAAAACGTGATCATCTGATTCTGATTCAAATTTCTGTTTGTACCTACTTTGGCCAGAACTACCATCACAACCCCATTTATAAATAAGAGTTAAATTTTCTAATTTTTCATCTGATACAGCGTTTAAAATCGAAATCTGACTTTGCAGTAGACGTTAAGCAGTTTTATCTAACAAACTTTGTAATTGTACCTCTACACTTATATCAGTTATTTTTACTGCTTCCGCATCAGGATAACATTCTTTTTTTACTTTCAAAACATCATCATACGATGGAAATATATGGGCCCGTGTCATTTTGACACAAATTTTTTCGGGCAACTTGTTATATTGTACTCCCGAAGATGAATGTTATATTTTACTCCTACTAAAATCAAAGATTTTTAAGTTTTAATTATTCAATAATTGAACTTACTGGATTAATTAAGTTTTTTAATATTAATTTAATGTATTAAAATCAATTATTTAATAAATAAGACTTAAAAATCTTTAATTTCAGAAGGAGTAAAATATAACATTCGTCTTCGGGAGTACAATATAACAAGTTGCCCGAAAAAATTTGTGTCAAAATGATACGGGCCCAAATATATTACAATTTTTAGATTTTACTTTTCTTCTTATAATTAGGTATTGCTCTTTTGATAAATTTGCATCAGTAATAATAGAAAGAGCTTCTTCAGCAGTCAATTTTACTTTTGATTCATTCTGGGCGTTATGCTTTTTTGATTTAGGATCAGATGTAGTAGAAGTTTCTTGAATAATTCTACTGGCATCTTCATTTCCTCTTGATCTTAAAGCTACTTGAGCAGCAAATAAAATTTGATTATCGTCAGTAGTAGAACGCATTTCTTCGACCTTTCTATATTTAGTGCGAATACTTGACTCACCAAAACTTACTTTTGGACGGCCTTTAGATTGAGATAAAACTGTTGACATTGTTATTGGAAGGATTGGATTGTAAAATTTTATTTCATTATCTAACCATTCAGAATTATCATGTAAAAATTTTCCTATTGTTCTACTTGATTTCTTTCACCTTTTATAATATTCAGAAGTGAAACGTGAAAAATTCCGTTTATTTTCTGGATATGCATTAAATTCCTTATCACTTTCCTCAAATTTAAGTGTATTCTTTATGTAGGCGCTTAGATGTTCGCATTGAGCTTGAAAATCTTGTGTGGAAGAACTACGTAGAACATCAACTAGTTCCTTTCTTTTAAACGCTTTAAACGTTTTTATTTGGGCCATTACGAAAAGTTTTAAACCTAAAATTAAGTTTGCTGTTTTATTATTTCTGTTTATATTATATTTTATCGATATCATATTTATTTGATTACATTTTGCTGAGACATTAAAAAGAGAAATTAAGTAAATTAATTAGATATATTTAATTATCAACACATAAATAAATATAATCAAAGAGTTTGAAATTAAACCCTCACAGCACCGGATATCCCGGGATATCCTAAAAATGTCCCGTGGATATCCCTAGGATATCCCAGGGATATCCAAGGATATTTTCAGGATATCCTAAAAGCGGCGGTTTGGATATCCTAGGGATATCCTAAGGATATCCGCCGATATCCTGGGGATATCCTAGGGATATCCCATGGATATTCATAAAATGAAATTTAAGATATCCCCCGGATATCCCCAGGATATCCCCCGGATATCCCCAGGATATCCCCCGGATATCCCCAGGATATCCCCCGGATATCCCCAGGATATCCTCAGGACATCCTCAGGACATCCTCAGGACATGCTCAGGACATCCTCAGGACATCCTCAGGACATGCTCAGGACATCCTCAGGACATCCTCAGGACATCCTTAGGACATCCTCAGGACATCCTCAGGACATCCTTAGGACATCCTTAGGATATCCTCAGGACATCCTCAGGATATACCCAGCACAAACAGAATTACTAGCTAGTGCCGTATTGAGAGTTAGGTGACTGAGGCGCTTGCTGCTGGCGCAAACGCATGGGGGCGCCAAAATTTAACGAAATTAAAACAGAATAATAATTTTTAAATTATCAAAAAAAAAATGTTTTTGTAGTTGGGAGCCATAAAAATGAACATATCATTTGCACCAAAAGAGGAATTTTATACATTATGACTTACCTCACTTTGCGTTTCAACCCGTGTGGAAAGTTCCGAGTATTTCGCAGTGTAAGTGGGCACCAGTTGGGGGCTAGGTGGGGCCCACCTGGGCTAGGTAGGCCCCAACTGGCGCCCACTTACAAACTGGGAAATACTGGGAACTTTTCCACACGGGAACTGCAATAGTATTAATTTTAAAACAAAACAAAAGTCACATTTCGTAAAAGTCCCTGCTAAATGCTCGATAATACAAATCAATTATTTAAAAGAAATTAAAGTACATAGGGGGCATTATTTCTGAACTGCCCCAGTCAAAAATTAGAATGTCCTATAACTTTGGTAAATTTTTGCCCTACATGATAATATCAAATCCCCGCAATATTAGCTTTTTTGAAAAAAATTTGTATAAAGTAGAGGGGGTTGAAGTTTTGACTTTTTGAGTGACACCGTCATTTTCGAGTTCATATAATTACGTAACAACTTAATAGATTTTAATTTAAATATAGTGAATTTAAAAGCCTTTTTCAAGCACTTTTTAAATAAAAAATAATTTTAAAAAAAGATTGTAACCCTTCTTTTTTCAAAATTAAGTCTTATTTTTCACTTTTGAGGTTTTTCGGCGGTTTTTGGATTTTTTTTATTTTTTTCAATCGAAAGCTGAGATTTTTTCCAACGAAATATGTAAAAATGGAAATGGGCCAATAATGGGTTTTCGAGAAAATGTAAAAAATAAGCAAAAAAGTAGGTTTTTTTACATTCTCTTGAAAACCCATTATTGGCCCATTTCCAGTTTTACGTATTTCGTTGGAAAAAATCTCAGCTTTCGATTGAAAAAAATAAAAAAAATCCAAAAACCGCCGAAAGACCTCAAAAGTGAAAAATAAAACTTAATTTGGAAAAATGAAGGGTTAACATTTTTTTTTTAAATTATTCTTTATTTAAAAAGTGCATGAAAAAGCTTTAAAATTCACTATATATAAATTAAAATCTATTAAGTTGTTCCATAATTATACGAACTTGAAAATGACGGTGTCTTTCAAAAAGTCAAAACTTCAACCCTCTCTACTTCATACAAATTTTTTTCAAAAGAGCTAATATTGCAGAGATTTGATATTATCATGTAGGGCAACAATTTACTAAAGTTATAGGATATTCTCATTTTTGACTGGGGTAGTTCAGGAATAATGCCCCATAGAAAGATTTAAATAGAATTCAATTCAATTATTTATTTATTTATTTATTTCAATTTAACGGGCAATGCCCTTTCATACAAAAGTATTTAATTAAATCTAATCCTAGAACAAAACTAGGAGCTAAATCGAATATAAAATTATAAATTTGTTTTAATATTAATTAATTAAAATATTAAATAAAAAATTTATTCCTTTTGAAATGTAGAATTTAATAAATAATGAAAAAATGAAATAAATACCTAGTACCTATATTTTTCTTTTAGAGAATTGAATAAAAATTTAAAATAATAATTTATGTCCCTGAAGTTCTGAACGTTCATTTAAATGAAATTTTTGTTACATGGAAATATTTTCAAGAATAACTTTTGCAACGCAAAATATAAAAGAAGAATTTAATTCTTAAAATATCAAAATCATTTTTTTGGTAAGCAAAACTTTATTTTTGGTCAAATTTGAATTTGTAAAATATTAAAATAATAATTTCGTTGATTTAAACGTTCAGAACTTAAAGGTCATATAATTTTTATTCCCTTTTATAAAGATAATTAATTTAAAATACGTAATAATTTTGAGAATCCAATTACTTAAAAAATTAACCTTTTTCAACATGTAAAATTTAAAGAAATTTACAGGGTGTCTAGCGAATTATCATTTTTATTTTCCTTGCAAATTGATAAAAATTTAGTAGCAAATTTACATTTAAAAAATAATAGATGAAATTCTGTAAAAAATTATAAAGATTAAGAAATTATGATGAACATTGGAAAACCTACAGAACATAAAAATTTTAAGCTATAAGATAAAAAGTTAAAAATATTAAATTAATTAAAAGCTTAAAGAATAAAAAATATGATGAAAGAACGAATAACTTGATAAAAATGTGAAGATATTAATTTAAAGACAATAAGTAAAAGAACTGAAAAAATGTAGGAAACTAAGAACATTTAATACAAAATGAAAATTATTTGAAAAACGGAGATATAATCTTTAAAAAATAAATGCAGCAAACTATGAAGATATGAAGAAATTACAAAACTATGTGAAAATTATGTTCATTTTTGAAGATTTCGCTTTTATGTAAAAAAAATATTTGCTTTCTCAAAAAGGAAGCTAAATTCGTTTTTCATTGTAAAACATTTTTTAAAATTTTTATAAAGGAATCATTACTTAAAAATGCCAATTAGAGTAGTTATATTAAAGACGTCAAAATTAAAATTTTATTAAAAATTAAAAATCCCCATTATTTCTTCAAATTGAGAATAAAATGTATACTTTATACATAATTAAATTGATCCATTTTTACATATAGAATATTTTGTCCAAAGGATCTATGATTATAAAATAAAAATTGGAGAAGGTGTAAAAAGAAAAAGAATTTTCAATGAAAAAAAAAATTAAAACTCATGATTTATTATTATGCGAATTTTCGGTCCATTATAGACTTTATATAGGTCAATCGATTCGTTTTGAGACAATATGATTTTTTATTTGTTAAGTTGTATTTTAAGTGTGATAAACATAAGTCGATTTAGATTATTTTTAAAACTCAAAAATTTTAACGATCACAAAGCTTCTTCAATGAGGAAGCAAAATGTTTAAAAATAAAAAAAGTGGGTGAATAAGTCTATCAATTTTTCTCTATAAAGTATAAATACATTTGCAAAAAAAAAAAAAAATTAGCAATGTAAAATTAAATCAAATAAAACCAAGGTTGCAAAATTTTTTATAAATGAGTAGGGGAGGGGGGCGAAAATTTTTAAGTTTGACTCGGGCGCCAGAAAAGTTCACTACGGGTCTGGTGTATATGCACTTAAAATAAGTGAAAATATCACTTAGGGGCCATTTAAGTATTATTTAAGCATCAATGAGGGGGAAGGGGGTTCCAAAATGCTGACTCTCCATACAAAATTATTTTTTCATCCATTGAAAAATGCTGACATGAGGGAGGGGAGGGGGCCAAAAACCTCTTAAAATATGCTCACGTAATACTTGAACAGCCCCTTATTTAGAGAGAAATGTCACTTATTTGGAAGTGTACATGTATACACTTATTAAAAAGTGTAACACTTTTGACTTCTGAATAAGTAAATATTCATTTCTTCAAATTTAGAAAGAAAAATGTTGTTTCTTAAACCAGGACATCTTTTTTGGCTTGAAATTCCGAAAAGCACAAAATTTAAATTTTATTGAAATTACATATAATTACATATTTTAATGCACTGTTTATGAAAATAATAATAAAAATATCCACTGATTAAAAATATTAAAATATTAAAAATGTCAATAATTGATTTGTACAAAAGTGGTAGTCTTTATCCCTTACAAAAAGAAGTACTGGATTTAGTTCTGGGTTAAGGACTGGGAAGAAGTACTGGGTTCAGTACTGAGACAAGTACTGGGTTCAGTACTGGAAAGTCAGTACTTTTTTCACCATGGATTGTTAATAATTTTTTCATGCTGCGCACTAAGTTTGTATGGGTGCTACGGCTGGGCAATAGTTTTTCGTTGTAAATTAAATAGAGAGGAATACATTGAACGCAAAATCACAATTGCACTAAAATTTGAGAAAAAATGTGTTATTGTGCTTAAAAAATTATATTGCGCGAAAAAGTACTGATTTTACAGTACTTAACCCAGTACTTCTTCCCAGTACTGAATACAGTACTACTTTTTTGCAAGGGATAACAATTCACAATATTGTTATATATATCTACAATATTTTGATAATTGTAATGGTGTTCATGAAAATCAATAATCTATAGATCCACAAATACTCAGATGTTTCCACAAGTTTGACACATGGAATTTAGATTACCACACGTTAGAAATTTTAAAATATCTTATACTTATGCAAATTAATAACCAAATATAATTTTTTGTACAAGGGTACCTTTGTGTTGGCGAGCTACACTATCACTGAAAGAAATTACTTGGGTAATTTTACCTATAATGTTTTTGAACCAAAAAACCCAAAGATTTTATGGATTAAAGTACACAAGATTTTCAGTAATTTTACCTAAAGCCTTTTAAACAACTACCCAATGATATTTAGATAAAAATACACAAGCTTTTTGGTAACTCACAACTACCCTCACAGGCAATTGTACGTAAATTTAACAAACGGATTGTGTATTTTTACCAAAATCTATTTAACGCTAAGAGATCTCGAACTACTCGCAACTTCTGGGCCTAAAGCCCAACGCAACGCTCCAACCACTATGCTATACGCTCGTGAACTATCATTATAAGCTACATCAGGAGGAAAAAGCAATGTCTCAAGTTATCACTATCTTCATATTAAAAACAACATTAAAAAATTATCAGATAAAAAGTTGTAATTAAAAAAATTATTGTTTAAACAAATTGTTGAAAAACTATACTAAAACCAATTAAAAGAATACTATAACCAATAGCAGGTATAATTTGTAATTTGTTGCTGTGACCAACGGGCTTTTATCACATTGCGCATGGACGTGATGAAAAGAAACGGTATGCCCCCAATACGTTACAACTTAAAACCCAGAAGAACCTCCCGGTATTCCGTAGAAACTAAATTTAAGCAAGTGGTGGGGGTATACCAATTCCCCTCAAGGCGTCTAAGAGATACCTGCACGTGACCAATAGCCATAAGTATGCAAAATGTTTTAGAGCCTAAGGAATAGCATAGTTTTTAGCCTATAAATATTCATAAAGTATTTATACGCATCATCCCTGTAAAAGCATGAATATATCCTGAGGATGTCCTGAGGATATCCTTAGGATGTTCTAACAATATCCTTAGGATGTCCTAGGGATATCCTTAGGATATCCTCAGGACATCCTAGGGATATCCTAGGGACGTTTTCAGGTTATTTTAACATTATTTCAGGATGTCCTGAGGATATCCTGAAGGATATCCGTAGGATATCCTTTGGTTTTGAGGAAGGCCACTAAACTTTACGGAAGAGTAACAAAGATTCATTGCATTTGAATAGCAAGTGCTAAGTAGCCGAGAGGTTTAAGGCTACGCGTAAGCTTGGCATCCATCATAGTTAAGTAGGTTCGATCCCCGTATCCCATAAGATTTTTCCGATGCGTTTAACCATTAAATTATTATATATAAGGAAGGACATAAAAAATTATAAATAAGTAAATTAATATCTACTTTATTATAATTTTTTTTTCAAAAATATCCTTGGGATATCCTGAGGACATCCTTGGGATATCCTAAGGATATCCTAGGGATATCCTTGGGATATCCTGGGATATCCTTTTAAACATTTCTGGGGATATCCTGAGGATGTCCTAAGGATATCCTGGGGATATCCTAGGGATATCCTGAGGATATCCTGAGAATATCCTTATTGCGGCGGCTTGGATATCCGCAGGATATCCTTTTGATATCCTGAGGATATCCTGGGGACATTTTCAGGATATCCTGACATTATTTCCGATATCCTGAGGATATCCTAGGGATATCCTTTTGTTGTGAGGGAAAGAACCTATTGTTTTTTATTAGAAAAGTGGATAATATTTCAATTCTAAACAAAAATAGAATGTAAGAATATATATTTAAATTCATTCTATAATTATATTTTACTTACCTTTTCAATTTTTATAATAAAATCTTCAAAATTTAATGTTTAGAAAATATAAACAAACAGTATTTTAAAAGTTTTCAGGTTATTAATCGCGTAAAACAATTGCTAGAAACAACAAGTTAAAAAAAAAATTAATTGGTTATAAAATGTAAAAATAATATTTAAAAATTATTTTCTCAAGAAAAGGCAGTTGGTGGTAGCTAAATCAAAGTTGAATATAATCTTAAAAATCTGTAGATTATGGACATATTTAATATTTTGCCGGGACATGTCGGGACTTTTTTTAATCTTTAATAATGTGAGAGCGATCATTCTTGAAAGTGCTATGATTTTATTTTAAATTATTAGATTTAAAATTCAATAAAGTAACTAAATAAATGCATTTCCTAATTAGTAGACAATTTAATTGAAAGATAATGTCTGAGATAATTTTCCTTAATTAATCTATAGAAGAATATAGCCTTTTTAAAAATAGGTTACTTTTTCGTTCGTGATTGCACTCTCAAAAACCATGTCTTTTCATAACTTTTTAGCTAAGAAAACAATGTTAAAAAGGAAAATTATTGTGGATTCTGAAAATTTAAAACACCTAAAGTATAATACAACAAAAATTAATGCCTTTTTTCAAAGTTAAAAAAATCGACTTTTGGCAAATTATTTATTTTTTCCGACCACTGTGCCTTGGCCGTACTTATTGATACACATTCTAAAAAAATTTTTATTCAAGAGTCGGTGTAGAGCAGTGGTTAGCGCTCTAGACTTGAAGTTATATGAGACGAGGGTTCGAGTCTCGGCGTGGTCATTTTTTTTACTATTATTTATTACAAATATTTATCAATTATATTACCCAACTTAATAGCTTTTAACAAAATTTATCATTTTGAATAAATTTATTTATTTACTAGAAATTTTTAATCTGGTTAGATCTAATTATATCTTGTCAAATAGATACAAAATCCAGATATGATTATATACAATCAATTATAACTGATTATTTCTAAACCTATTTTCCTGTATATTGATTGGACTAGTCGTGTGTACTGATTTTTTTCTTTTCTGTGTAATAAATAGCGTATTTTGTACTCTGAAAAGCGTAATTGTAGAAGACAACAAAGAAAATCGTAGTAAAGTTGTTTCCGGTTTGATGTATGGCAACTGTTGAATCTGTTTTTTTTGCCACAATCAATGTCGGCCCATGGCGCCTAAAGACCTTGACAAGGCGCTCGACGCTGTAGCCAGATTGATCCTACGAGTAAATCTTCTCCTTTTTCTCAATCGTATTACAAGAGAGGGGAAGAGACAGTGAGAGGAAAGAAGAGATAGAAAGAGTTGTTACACGCCAGAAAGCACCATCTGTATAGTTATCGGGGATTATAACGATCAACGGATGTGGTCAGAATTTAATCAAACTAGTCGGAAAAATCTCTTCCGTGAGAACTCTGTAATCCTACCCACATATTGTTCTTATTGTCCTAGTCTCTTTGTGGTTTTATCATAATTGGAAGTTTTACTTATCAACTTCTCAGGGGCGGCGACTTATAAATTTTTGCCATCAGCAAACTTAATATTGACCGTGGGGGGGGGGGGCAGTGGGGCAAAATAATTTTTTTTGGACAAATCAACTTTCAGCACGCAATTTTCAATCGATTTACAAGTTCTTTTTTTTTAAATCAATGCTAATTAAATTTCAAATCAATACAACGAGAAACATTTTTAAAAAAAAAAATTTAAATCATTGTTTATTTAACAACAAATTTGTTTTAAAAAAAATTTTGAGTTTACGGTGCCACCATGGGCCCGTATCATTTTGACACAAATTTTTTCGGGCAACTTGTTATATTGTACTCCCGAAGATGAATGTTATATTTTACTCCTTCTAAAATCAAAGATTTTTAAGTCTTATTTATTAAATAATTGATTTTAATACATTAAATTAATATTAAAATACTTAATTAATCCAGTAAGTTCAATTATTGAATAAATAAGACTTGAAAATCATTGATTTTAGGAGGAGTAAAATATAACATTCATCTTCGGGAGTACAATATAACAAGTTGCCCGAAACAATTTGTGTCAAAATGATACGGTCCCGAAAATTTTGATATTTGATCATGAATTATTATTCTTAATTCAAAAACTTCTTAGAAAACAAGATTTATAAGGGCCAAGAAAATAAAAATTTTTTTTTTAAAAGTTATTAACAAATTAGTAAACAAAAACAATATCTTCATTATTTATAATATTTAAACACTTAAAAAACTTTTTTCTTTTTTTTAATGGAAATAATAATTCTTACTGAAAGTTTTGCTATTTTTTACAATAATTTTTAATTGTTTATAACAATTAGTAATTTTTTATAACAATTACTAATCGTTTTTAGTTACAAACGATTGTTATATTGTTATAAACAACGTAATACAATTTTATTTTTATAACAATTAAACAATTGAAAATTATTGTAAAAAATAGCAAAACTTTCAGTAAGAATTATTATTTCCATTAAAAAAAAAAGAAAAAAGTTGTTTTAAGCGTTTAAATATCACAAATAATGAAGATATTGTTTTTGTTTACTAATTTGTTAATAACTTTAAAAATAAAATTTTTATTTTCTTGGCCCTTATAAATCTTGTTTTCTAAGAAGTTTTTGAATTGAGAATAATAATTCATGATCAAATATCAAAATTTTCCACAAAATGGTGGCACCGTAAACTCAAAATTTTTTTTAAAACAAATTTGTTGTTAAAAAAACAATGATTTAAATTTTTTTTTAAAAAAATATCTCTCGTTATATCGATTCGAAATTTAATTAGCTTTAATTTAAAAAAAAGAACTTGTAAATCGATTGTAAATTGCGCGCTGAAAGTTGATTTGTCCAAAAAAATTTATTTTACCCCACTGTGGGGGGGGGGGGGGGAGAGAAATAAAACAATAATAAATTAAAGAGTTTCTTAATTAGCGTAATTATTGTAACTCAAAAGTTGACAATTTTATTTGATTTTGAGTACATTTTCGGAAATAATAACCAAATAATCAAAATAATATAAAATTTGTGTTCCAATCATTACAAGTTAAAAAAAGAAATTAAAAATTGACAAACTTAATTGAAATTTGAGAAAAATAATTGAAAAATGATTCAAACATTAAAAATTTGAAGAACAAAAATCATATTTTTTCAAAAAATTGAAAAATGTCAAAAAAAATTGAACTTTGAAAAATAATTACAACAATATAGAAATAATCGTAAATTTTAGAAAATAATGGAAATTTCAGAGAAATAATTGAAATTTTCGGAATTAATCAACAAATATTAACAATAATATAAAATTTGTGAAAATCATTGCAAATGAAAAAAAATAATTTAAAATTGACGAATGTATATAATTAAAATTCGAGAAAAATAATTGAAAATTGAAGAAAAATGATAAAAATAATCGTTAGTTGAAGAAAATTTGAGAGAGATGATTAAAATTTACGGAATGAATCAACAAATAATCAAAATAATATAAATTTTGTGAAAATCATTGCAATTTAACAAAAAAAATATTAAAAAAGTGTCAAAAGTTATTTGGAAAATGAGAAAAATTAAAGAATGATTGAAGAATTGAAACGTGGATACAGAAACTTTAATTAGAGATAATAAATAAAAATTTAGAAAATTAACTGAAAAATAATAAATGTATCTGGTTAAAATGTATAAAAAATAATTGCATAAAGATAAAAGAAAATAAATTTGAAAAAAATAATTGGTAAATGAGATAAATTATTGTAAATTTAGATATTGAATTGAGAAATGAATAGTGAGATTAATAAAAAATTAAGGAAATTGATTGCAAAATGATAACAAAAATAATTGGAATTAAAAAAAAATTATTAAAATTTGAGAAAAATATTTTAAAGTCTAGAAAATTAATTGAAGACTAATAAAACTAATAAAAAATTCGAGACAATATTTGCAAAGTAATAAAACTAATTAAAAAAAGAAAATTATTAAAATTTGATAAATATGTTTTAAAGTCTAGGAAATCAATTGAAGAGTGAAGAAAATAATAAAAAATTCAAGTCAATATTTGCAAAGTAATAAAAATAATTAAAAATTGAAGACATGGATTGCAAAATGATAATATTAATAATTAAAAATTGAAGAAAATTATTAAAATTTGAGAAATATATTTTAAAATCTAGAAAATTAATTGAAGTGTAATAAATATAATAAAAAACTCGAGACAATATTTGCAAAATAATAAAAATAATTAGAAATTGAACAAAATTATTAAAATTCGAGAAATTTGTTTCAAAATCTAGGAAATTAATTGAAGAATAATGAAAATAATAAAAGATTTGAGGCAATATTTGCAAAGTAATAAAAATAATTAAGAATTGAAGACATGGATTGCAAAATGATAATATTAATAATTAAAAATGGAAGAAAATTATTAAAATTTGAGAAATATATTTTAAAATCTAGGAAATAAATTGAAGAGTAATGAAAATAATAACAAATTCGAGACAATATTCTCTCTAAATCTAAATTAGTTAAAAATAACTAATTATTAGCAAAATTCATTTTTAGGTTATGTCAAAGTAACTAATATTTTAGTTAAATTATGTTTACTAATTCAATTAGTCAAATTTTAACTAGTTTTTAATTATGTTTTTACTGACAATTAGTCATTTTTTTTTACTAATAATTAGTTATTTTTAACTAATTGCCGAAATAAAAACTTAGACACGATTTTACTAATTATTAGTTATTTTTAACTAATTCAGATTTAGAGATTTTGCAAAGTAATAAAAATAGTTAGAAATTGAAGAAAATAATTTAATTTTTTGAGAAATAATTTAATAAATTGCAACATATATTTGCAATAAAAGAAAATAATTTCAGAGTGATAAAAATAATTGTATATTGTAAAAATAAGTGGAAGTTGTGATAAATTATAAAAAAATTAAAAATTTATTAAAAAATAATTGAATATGACAAAAAGTAATGGAAAAATGATAGGGATAATCGCAAATTGAAGAAAATAATGGAAATTTGATATAAATAATTGAAATTTTGGATATTGCATTGAAACGTGGATACAGTAACTTACATTTGAGATAATAAATAAAAATGTATGAAATTTATTGAAAAATAATTAATATATCTTATTAAAAGGCGGAGAAAATAATTACAAATATATAAAAGAAAATAAAAATTGACAATTGAAAAAAATGTTTAAAAAATAAGATAAATAATTGAAAATTGTAAAAATTTATTGCAAACTTAAATAATAATAATCTCCGTAAACTCCTGAAGTTAGTTAGTATTTATTTATCTTTTTCTGTCCACGTTTTAAAGTCTAAAGTGAAGTTAGTTAGTATTAATATTTATTCATCTTTTTCTGTCCACGTTTTAAAAACTGAAGTGAAGTTAGTCCCTGTTATTTTATTTTGTTGTGCTGGTTTCTAATTGTCATTTGTGTAAAAAAAAAGTTTCGAAAAATGCTTTAAAAATTTATTATGGTTGTTGAGCCATAATAATTATAATTGTAAATAAAAATAATGACAAAGAAACAATTTTATTAATTTAGAAATTGGATTAAAAAGAAATTGGAATAAATAAAAATTATATTAAATGGTAGTTTGAATTATAAAATTTATGGTAAATAGCAAGTCGATAATAAATATTTCGATGTACATATAAAAATTAGAAGATTGAAATTATTTTGATTGATTTTCCAAAATTTATTTTCTTCATTTTTTAATTCTTTACATTTGTTTCATAATTTCAAAAATTATTAACTATTTATCTGACTTTTCAATTCTTTCATTATTTATATTATTTTTTATATTATTTTCTTCAATTTTCAATTACTTTCGTTCTTTTTCTCGTTCTTTTTTATAATTGCCAAAAAGTTTTTACTTATTTCTCTTTAATTAAAACTTGTTCTGTTCAATTTTAAATTAATTTTTTCTTTTTTCATTTATTTTCTCTAATTTTTAATTATTTTCTTATATTTCAGGGAACTTCAGAAAGTTTTAGGTATTTTTCTTAAATTTTGTTTAACTTTCCTTTATTTAAAATATTTTATATAATTTGTTTAATTATTTTCTCAAATTTTAATTATTTTTTTTAATTTTAATTTATTTATCTCCATTTCTAACCAAATTTTTTCAATTTTCAATTATTTTCTCTAATTTTTCATTATTCAATTTTGTTTTAATTTACTTTTAAGATTCTCAAGTATTTTTCTCAAATCTTAATTATTTTCTTCATGTTTAAAACATTTTTATGATTGTTTAAATTAGTTTCCCTAATTTTTAATTGATTTCATTTTTTTTCAATTAATTTGAAAAATTTGCAATTATTTTGTTTAATTTCAATTATTTTTTGCAATTATTTTTAATTCTAAAATCTTATAAATTTTATCCTAAATAAATATTTATTTTATTTATATTAATTGATTTTTAAATATTATGTTTATAATATTTATTTCTTCTTACTAGATAAATAGTATTCACCGATCTTTTATATTTATTATTGTATTTTATAATTTTTTAAATGTATTAAAAAACTAATCGCGCGCTTGCGCGCGTTTTTTTTTGCTACTGATAATAATAATATTTGAAATTGAAGAAAATTATTAAAATTAGAAAAAAATATTTTAATGTCTAGGAAAAAGAATAATAAAATTAATATCAAATTGGAGAAAATATTTGTAAAGTAATAAAAATAATTTAAAATTCAAGGAAATAATTTTAGTCTGTGAAAAATAATTTAAAAAATTTCAACCTATAAGTATTTGTAATATAAGAAATTAATTGCAGAATGATGAAAATAATTGTAAATTGAAAAAATATCTAAAATTTGAGGTAAATAATAAAAAACTTAGAAAATTAATAAAAAAATAATTGAAAATAAGAAAAAGTAATTGAAAATTAATTGAACAATAAATTTAATAATAAAGTAATTGATTGAAATAATTGTATATTGAAGAAAATAATAAACATTTGTATAAAATAATTTATAAAAAATACAGAATATATTTGAGATAAACAAGACTACAATTACAATTATATTATATTATAATTCTTCAAACTTCAATTAATTTGAAATTTCATTGATTAAAATTTTAATTAGTCCACTCTTTGAGAATAGTAAAGTAAATTTAAAATTATATAAAAATTTCTTCAATTCTTAAGAGTTTTTTCTTTTATGATTTTAATTAAATTTGCTACTATTCTCAACTATTTTTATGATTTTTCACCATTTTTCTTCAATTTTATTTTCATTTTTCCCCCTCATTTTTAAATTCAATTTCCCAAGTTTTAATTCTTTTTTTTAATCTTTGAGAATAGTAAATTTAAAATTATTTAAAAATTTCTTAAATTTTTAACAATTCCTTTCTTTTATGATTTTAATTATTTAATAAAATTGTTAACTATTTTTATCATTTTCCAAAAAATTTCTTCATTTTCTAATTATTTCCATTTTTTTTTTCATTTTGTCCCCTCATTTTTAAATTCAATTTCCGCAAGTTTCAATTCTTTTCTTTAATTTTTGCAAATGAAAAAATTTTCAGTTTTAATTATTTTCTTCAATATCAAATTAATTAAATTACTTATTAATTAATTTTCAACATCTTTCGTTATTTTTCAATTATTTTTTCAAAATATGTTTATTTTTATTTTATATTTCAAAAACATTATTTTGTTTAAAAAACATTTATTTTTTTCTCAAAACTGCATTGCTCAGAATAATTAATTTTTCGATTTTTAATTTTTTAGAAACTGTATTTATAAGATTCATTATTTGCCCGACACACGGAATGTAAAATTTCTAAAAGAGCTCGCCGATTGGCCGGTAATATTTCCGGTAAAATTACCAGCCAATTAGATAGCTCCTTTAGGAACTCTTCATTCCGTGTGTCAAGCAAATGACTTTGATAAATTAAGTTTCGGTTTGTTAAATGTTCTGACAAATAATTAATCTGATAAATACAATTTCTGAGAAAAATATAATAGAGAATTTAAACATTCTGACAAATGAAAATTCGAGAGGTTAAATATTCTGAGAAATGGAGTTTTAAGAGGTTAAATATTTGGGCAAATGGTAAATCTGATAAATGCAATTTCTGCCAATTGTATTTTCGGAAAGTTGAATATTCTGGAGTTTTTGATGATTGTTAAATATTCGGACAAAAAGTAAGTTTGTTAAATACATTTTTTTGAAAAATGCATATTCAGGAAGTTAAATATTCTGAAAAATAAAGTTTCGAGAATTAAAATATTCGGATAAATAAATAAATTTCAGTTTGAAAAAAATTGTAAAACAGTTATTCCAATTTCGCTCTCTCTTCAAATATTTGAAATTCCGCAGATACTTAATTCAATGTTTTGAAAAATTTCTCGTGAATCCAAAACAAAATGAGATGGAAGTTAAAGTGTTAATAACTATGGAGAAAGGGATTTCAACTGCTCTAAAATCGATTTTCAACTGCTATTAAAGAATACTAGAAACGTTTTGGGACCTAAGGAGTGGTCAGTTTAATAATAGCCTCCTAATATATTGTCAGTTCCCAGCCTAACTCTAAATTGTAGTCTTTTAGGTGAAATGACTCTACTTAAATTTTAAGTGGAACTTGAATTTTAATCCTTTAATCACATGGTTTCTTCAAGCATTTAAGTCAGTATGATTATAAATTAAGTGTATAGGTAAAAAAGATTCTTGACTCTCTGATATATTTTAAAATACCATAAAATAGGTGTCAAGTTTGCAATTATCTAAATTCAGTAATTGTCATGAAAATACTGTTTTGTTTTAATAACATAACATCACGTGTAATTTTAAATAACAATGCAATAATTTACCACACAAGAAAAAACATATTTTTCAAATATCAGAATTTTTAAATTCTTTATCTTAATTTGTTGAAAATAATTTAGAAGTTAAAACTAATTAGAATATGTTTCTATAGTCTTTAGAACTGATTTCTGAAACTTGATTTTTGATATTAAAATTAGTTAAAATAACTAATTTTAAAGCAAAAACTTAGTCACTAATTCAAATAGTTATATTTCTACCAATTATTTAGTAAAAAAGAACTTATTATTAGTCAAATTCATTTTTAGGTTATGTCAACATAACTATTATTTTATTAAAACTCTGGTTACTGATATTAGTCAAATTTGAACTGTTTCTTACTTTTTTTTTAACCAAAAAAATTAGTCATATTTTACTAATAATTAGTTGTATTTAACTAATTCAGATTTAGAGAGAAAATTGTAGAAAATTTAAGGTGTTTTTATTTTTATAACTTTTATTTTAAGGAGGAATTGGACACATACTCGAAAATAGGTTATGTTTTCAAATCCAATTTTTTGCATTTTAAATAGAAAAACTAATTTTTAATCTAATTTTATTTAGATTAAGTGTGTCAAATTCAATTTATAACAAAATGAAACATTAAAATTCATAACTAGATAAAAATTAAAGATTTTTGAGATTCAGAAATGTTTTAGGAAAACGATATAAATTTCATTTATACGAAATTTCATTTATCAAAAACCTTATTTGTCAGAAATTTTGATTGTCAGTAAGATTATTTGTCATAAATTTCCTTTATCCGAAATTTCAATATTCAGAACGTTATGTTGCCAAAAATGTCATTTAGCAGAAATTTTATTTATCAGAAATTCCAAATATCAGTAATCTGTCACACGAATCATCATTAATCTCATTTATCCGAAATTGTATTAATCGGAAATTTTATTTGTCAGAAATCTTAATAATCAGAAATCTTAATAATCAGAAATCTTAATTATCAGAAACTGCGTTTATCAGAAATCTAATATATTTGGAATCTTATTTATCAAAAATCTAATTCATATGAAGTTGCATTTGTCAAAAATTTCATTTATCCAGAATATCATTACCCAGAAATCGTCTTTATCAGAAAATTCAATTATCAGAAATCTACTTTATACGAATTTTTATTTATCGAAAATTTTATTTGCGAGAAATGTTTTCCTTGAAATTTTTTGACTTTTCCGTAAATCTCTTTAAATTGCCTTGAATCCATTAGTTGTTTCATAATTTGATTAATCCCTTTTACAACTTTTAATAATTACGTTAAATTTAATTTTATAAAATCAATAATTTTTTCAAAATATCGAGTTTGGTATATTTTTCTCTGTTTTTTAATAATTTATTAATTTTTATAATTTTCAAAATACACTTTTCTTTCTTTTTTTTCCTAGTTTATAGATCTTATAGTAAATTTCTCATTTTAATATCATTTTTCTATTTTTGGAAAATATCTTTCCTTTTCTCGAAAATGTTTTATTTTTCTTTGTTTAATTTTTCACTTTTAAAAGAAGTTAATTTTTTTTTCTTAATTTTTAAAACAATTTTTTCAAACTTTTTCCTCATTGGTAAAAGTTTAACCTCTTTTTTTATGGATTTTCTTTTTTATTTATTTTTTATTTTGACAAACATATCCGTGAATATTTTAATTCTTTGAAAAAATTTTCTTTTTATCCTTTTATAGTTTTAATACTTGATTTTTCAAGTTTTACCACTTTTCGCATATTCTGATTTAACAGAAAAAAATTTAGCATTTCTTCTATAACTTTAACGATATTTTTTACTTTTCCGACTATTTTCTCAATAATTTTCTGAACCTTTTCATTTTTAAAAAAATTATTTACTTTTTTGGAGGCTTTTCAATTATCTTTTTACATTTTATATTCGTTTTCACTTTTTTTTTCATTTTCATCTCCAATCAAAAGGTTATTAAATTCGTGCGATTTTGTCTGTCTGTCTGTCTGTAGACAAGATTTCAGAATCAGATAACTTGAGTAAAACTTCATGTATCATCTTCAGCTTTTGTATACTTTTTGATTGACCGAAAATACATTTCGAGTTTGTTAGCCAGCCCTTTTGGACCAAAAATGTCAAAAATAACAAACATTTTCAAAAATCAAAAAATTACAGTAATTATTAAAATTATAGAATATTTTTTAAATCTCTGAAAGAATTGATTTTTACATTCTTATCTGAAATTAAAAGCTGCGATTTGGAACTTTTCGTAATATATACATTTTTCAAAGTTCTGAGACCTCCTGATTCCGAAAAAATCGGTTTTTTGAAAGTGTCTGTCTGTCTGTCTGTCCGTAGACAAAATTTCGGAATCAGATAACTTTAGTAATAATTCATGTATCATTTTCATCTTTGGTATACATTTTAATTGACCGAAAATACAAATCGAGTTCGTTGGCCAGTCAAATTGGACCAAAAATGTAAAAATTAACAAACATTTTCAAAAATGAAAAAATTTCTATAAAATTTAAAAAAATTGTTTTTCTGTAAGAACTTTTGTTAATGTTGTAATATAATATAACGCTAACGTGTAAAATTTCGCTTTTGCTGGAAAAAAATATTGGAGAAGAAGCATTAACAAACTTATCATAAAACTAATCATGGAGTGGATACCCAGCAATTTTCAAATTCGACCCAGTTTGCAGCCGGACGGCTCAAGGAAATTCGAATACGCACCTAGCTATGCAACTGTACAGAGCTTATCAGATTGGAATATCAAAAAGTTGCCTCGAGGGCACAGGGACTGTAATTTCTCCGGTATGCGAAATGTAAAACTCTGAACACGGTGTATTTCGTCGTATAGAATTAGGAGAAAGTTTTTTAGCTTCCCAAAGGGAATTTAGCATATATATATATATATATCAATAATAGGGACGAAAATATATTCTGCAATAGGACTAAAAATAAATGAACCGAGACCTATCTTTCCAATTGAAATGTCAAGGAATCAAATTCCAAAACGATATAATTTACTATGTGCTTTTTGCCCTTTGGAATTCAGTCTTCTTTCTCATGTTGGTGCACTCGACCGAAAAATTAGTTTTATACGACAGTGAATTAAATTGAAAATTTAATAAAAGTATGTGAAACTTTGGATTTTATGAAATATGATTATGAAAAAATTATTAAAATTTATAATTATAGGTGAATTTTTTACTATTATTAGGAATCCTGGACTTTTTTATAATTGATTTATCAAAAGTGTAGATTTTGATAAAGCAATTAATTACATTTTTTTTAAACACAAATCCAGGCGTTAAAAATTAAATTATTAATTTTTTTTAAATAATGCAAAAATAAGGTTGGCATTTGATAATTAATATTCCAAATATTTGAGGTCAGATTGCAGGGGCGGTGACTTGTAAATTTTTGCCATCTGCAAACTTAATATTAACCGACGGAAAGAGAGAGAGAGAGAGAGAGAGAGAGAGATAATAAATAATAACCAAATTATTTATTTATTTATTTATTTATTTATTTAATACATAAACGGGCATAATGAAGGCCCTTTTGTACTATAAGTACTAATAATAAAAGAGTACAATACAAATATATATATATATATAGCATATTCCAACAAATAATAATAACAGACAATAAATAATCAATGCCGAGGTAACAACTATTGACGTAATAATCAAAATAATATAAAATTTGTGAAAATCATTGTAATTTAAGAAAAAAAATAATCAAAAATTGTCAAAAGTTATTTGGAATATGAGAAAAATAATTGAAAAATGATTAAAACATTGGAAATTTGAAGAACAAAACATATTTTTTTAAATAATTGAAAATGTCGAACAAAATTGAACTTAGAAAAATAATTACAACATTATAGAAATAATCGTAAATTTAAGAAAAAAATTAAAATTTGAGAGAAATAATTGAAGTTTTCGGAATTAATCAACTAGTATTCACAATAGTAAAAAATTTATAAAAATTCTTGCAAATGAAAAAAAAAAAATTAAAAATTGACGAACGTAATTAAAATTTAAGAAAAATAATTGAAGATTGATTGAAACTTTGAAACATTGAAAAGGACGATAACTTAGATTTAAGATAATAAATGAAAATTTAGGAAATAAATTAAAAAATGTTGAATACATCTACTTAAAAGGCGGAGAAAATAATTGGAAAAGTATAAGAGAAAATGAAAATTGAAAAAGATAATTGAAAAATGAGATAAATAATTGAAAATTTAGGAATTTAACTGAGAAATGAGTAGTGAGAATAATTAAAAATTGAAGAAATTGATTGCAAAATGATAAAAGTAGTAATTGAAAATTGAAGAAAAATGATTAAAATAATCGTTAATTGAAGAAAATAATTTAATTTTTTGAGAAATAATTTAATAAATTGCAACATATACACTGAGAAAAAATTTTCGTAAAAATTTCTGTGCTGTTCATTATAAAAGAGTCATAATTGAAAGTCTCCAAAATTTTACCGTGCTGTCTTATAATTTTCACCGGATTGTTTAGTAAAAATTGTGGGGAATCCTGTAAAAATTGTAAGACAGCACAATAAAATTTCGGAGACTGTCAATTACGACTCTTTTATAGTGAACAGCACAGGAAATGTTACGAAAATTTTTTCTCAGTGTAGTTGTAATGAAAGAAAATAATTTCAGAATCTATAAAAATAATCCGCAAGATTCATTCATTCATTCATTCATTCATTCATTCATTCATTCGTGTCTGTCCGCACCTGAAGTTTGGGACTTAGATATTTTTTTGTTTTAAATCAGTTACGTTTGAAAAAATGTATATCTTTAAATTAAAATTAGAGTCTACTTTCATAAGAATTAATTTAACTGCAATGTCAGAAAATAAATTAATTAAAATATAGTTTACCCTAAAATATTGAACTGAAATTTCCATACACTCAAATTTTTAGTAAATTAAAATTTAATTCTATTAATATAAACTAATTTGAAATGTTCTTGTGATTAAATTAATTGATATTTAGATCATTGAAAATTGAGATCATTAAAATTTTGAAATAATTATTTTAAATGAAAATCTAAATTAGTAATTAAGAATCAATATATATTTAAGTTTTAATTTATTGAAGTTTGAATTCATCTAAATTTTTATTGGTTATTAGGCTTTAAATTATCTAAATTTTAATCAATCCATGCGTTTTTATTATTCTGATTATTAATAACTAAACATTTTAACTTTTCACAATTTAAATTCTTTTTGTAAATATAAATTTCACTTAATTTTTAATTCCATAAGATCCAATTTTCATTGATTCAAATTATAGTCTAAATTATTATTTTTAAAATTTGGACTGATTAAAGCTTTAATATACAATGAAATTTTTTTGTATAATTAGAAGTTTTTATATAATGGTTAATGTTAAAAATAATTTAAATATGCATTATTAGATTTTGAAAACATGTAAAGTTTATAACAGTTCAAAGTTGAATTAATTAAAATTTTTATTAATTAAAATTTAAAGGAATTTAAAAAAAATTAAATATAAGTCTTAAGACTTTAAAAAATAAAAATTTGAATTAATTGAAGTTTAAATAAATTTGAGTCAACATTTCGTTGAAACTGTTTTAAGTTTGGATCTATTTTAAATTTGGAAAAATTAAAACTTAAATTGTTAGAACTTTTGAAGAATAGAAATAATTCTCAATAGAAATTTTGAACGATTGAAGTTATTATAAATTATAGAAGTTTGAATACATTTTGTTCAAAAAACTATTCTTTCAACAAAAATATTTCAACTTTTTGTAATGTATCTATCTACGCTATTTTCTCCTTTTATTTATTTTTCTTATTATTTTTTCTTTTCTAAATATAAAATTGGAAAATTCGTGCTCTTTTAAAACATTTTTTATTTACTTTCACTTATTTGTTTATTTTTTGGAGTCGGCAGCGATTTTAATTTGCATAGAATGAAAGTTATATTTATCTAGAATATTAAGTTTATTAAATTTGAATAACAAATTTTATTAAATTATTTATCTTATTTGTACTTGCAAAAATTTATAGTTGTAAATGACCAGAAACAATTCACTGTTTTTCAATGTTTATGTGACTATTATTTTCAACAGTTTTCAATATACAATTATTCTCTTTAAATCTTATAATTATTCTTTAATTTTTTTAGATATTTTGTTCTGTTGTCGATCATTCTCGACAGATTTAAATTTTTTCTTTTGATTGTCAATTATTTTCCTCATTTCTAAATTATTGTCTTTAATATTTAATTGATTTAGTCATTTTGTAAATTTTTTTTCAATTATCAATTATTATATTGTAATTTCAATACAATTCTTCAATTTTAATTTATTTTCTACAATTTTATCCATAATTTCCATCAGTTTTTAATTGACAATTTATTATTCTCCTTCAATTTTATCATTATTCATTAAATTAAAAAAAAACATTTTCTAATCCTGATTATTCTCACCATTCTTCATTTTTTTTCAATTGTTAATTATTTTTTTTAATAGTTAATTAATTTCGTCATATTGTAATTTTATTTTTTAATTGTCAAGTATTTTCTTAATATTTTCATTTAATTCTTAATTTTCAATTTATTTCTTCAATTTTTAATAATTTTCTTCAATTCTCAAATATTTTCTTTAATTTTCAATTATTTTTATCGATTTTCCACTAATTTCTCAATATTCAATAATTATAGGATTTTTTCAATTACTTTTTTCACTCATCAAAATTGTTTTAAAATTTAAATTCAATTGTTATTATTATTATTATTATTATTATTATCGTCTTTTTTCTATTATTGTTTCGATTATCATTAAGTTTATTTCATTTTAAATTTAATTGTTTAATTATTTTTTTCAATTTTAACTATTTTTTTCGATTTTTAATCCAGTTGTTAAATGTGAAACTATTTCCAACAATTATTCCTTTAATTTTCTTAATTTTTCAATTTGCAATTATTTTCTTTAGATTTAATATTTCATGTTTAAATTTTTCAATTATTTTTATCAGTTATTAATCTAATCATTTTTCAAATTTTTTTTTTTAATTGACAGTTATTTTCGTTATTATTCACATATTTTCATCAATTTTTTAATTATTCTCGTCATTTTTCACTTATTTCTTTCAATTATTAATTGTTTTCGGCAATTTTCAATTATTTTCTACAATTTTTTCAATGTTCAATTATTATCTTAAAATTTTATAATTATTCTATGATTTTTTAAATTATTTTGTTCGATTGTTTATCAATCTAGACATTTTTTTATTTTGTTTTTAATTGTCGAATATTTTAATCATTTTGTAATTTTTGTTCCAGTTATCAATTATTTTTTCCAATTTTAATTTAATTCTTAAATTTTCAATTTATTTCCTCAACTTTTTATTATTTTTTTCAATTTCAATTATTTTTTTCGATAACCAATCCAGTTATTCAATTTGCAATTATTTCGAACAGTTATATTATAATATTTCAACTATTTTGTTTAAATTTAATATTCATTGTTTAATTTTTAAAACTATTCCTTTCAATTGTGTAACTATGTAGTCATTTTTTGAATTTTCTTTCAACTGTCAATTATTTTCGTCATTTTTCAGATATATTTTTCAATTTCGTAATTTCCATCATTGGAATGTTCAAAAATCTATAGTTTTAAATAAACAACAACAATGGAAAGTTTGTCGCGCGCTTGGGCGCGCGTTTATGTTGCTAGTGATAAAAATAATTGTATATTGTAAAAATAAGTGGAAGTTGTAATAAATTATAAAAAATTCAAAATTCAGTAAAAAATAATTAAATATGACAAAAAGTCATGGAAAAATGATAGAAATAATCGCAAATTGAAGAAAATAATGGAAATTTGATATAAATAATTAAAATTTTCGTTATTACATTGAAACGTGGATACAGTAACTTACATTTAAAATAATAAATAAAAATGTAGGAAAATAACTGAAAAGTAATTAATATATCTAATTAAAGGGTGGAGAAAATAATTGCAAATATATAAAAGAAAATGAAAATTGAAAAAAATGTTTGAAAAATGAGATAAATAATTGAAAATTGTAAAAATTGATTGCAAAATGATAATAATAGTATTTGAAATTGAAGAAAATTAATAAAATCAGGGAAAAATATTTTAATGTCTAGGAAATTAATTGAAGAATAATAAAATTAATATCAAGTTGAAGAAAATATTTGTAAAGTAATAAAAATAATTTGAAATTCAAGAAAGTAATTTTAGTCTGTGAAAAATAATGGAAAAAATTTCAACGTATAAGTATTTGTAGTATAAGAAATTAATTGCAGAATGTTGAAAATGTTGTTTTTTTATTTAAAAATTTCTCCAATATTTAAGAGTTCTTTTCTTTTATGATTTTAATTATATTTGCTATACAATTCTGAACTATTTCTATCATTTTTCAACATTTTTCTTCCATTTTATTTTCATTATTTTTTATTTTTTCCTCTCATTTTTTAATTCAATTTCCCAAGTTTCAATTCTTTTCTTTAATCTTTGAGAATAGTAAATTTAAAATTATTTAAAAATTTCTTAAATTTTTAACAATTCTTTTCTGTTATGATTTTAATTGTTTGATACAATTGTCAACTATTTTTATCATTTTCCAAAAAATTTCTTCATTTTCTAATTATTTCCATTATTTTTCAATTTGTCCCCTAATTTTTAAATTCAATTTCCGCAAGTTTCAATTCTTTTCTTTAATTTAAAAAAAAAATTCAGCTTCAATTATTTTCTTTAATGTCAAATTAGTTAAATTCTTCTTTCGTCATTTTTCAATTATTTTTAAAATATGGTTTTTTTTTATTTTAATCATTTTCTTCGAATTGTAAATTTATTTATCCACATTCTTATTAAGAAATTTATTTTTTGTCAGTAATTTTTCCATATGGAATTTGCAGACATATCATAAACAAGTCGCCGCCCCTGACAGATTGTAAAATTCAAATTAATTTGAAACATTATCTATAGTAAAATGAAGGAATTTTTCTTTCAGCTTCCAATTTATGTAAACAATTTTTTATTAGAATCAATAATAATTTCAAGCTTAAATTTCACAGTCGATTTTTCCGGTAAATTCAAATTTAGTAAATGCAATTATGAAATAAATTTATGTCGATATTTACTTTCTTTTTTTTTGATGGATTGAATTGCAACAGGATTACATAAAATGAGGAAAAATATTTAGAATTAATTCTCAAGGGCATGTGATGGAGAATGACGTCACTGGTATAGGCAAAATTTGTCCGTAAACTTTCTCTTAAAATAATAAATATTTTTACATCAAACTTAATGGAATTACTTAAAATATCGTTAAGATGGTCTCTCTGACCCAAATTTGTTTAAATTTTGCCTTAAAATTAATTTTTAAAAAATTAGCTGATTTTTAAAAAATTAGCTGATTTTCGAAAAATTAACATAAATTAATTTTAATTTTTAATAATTTTTAAATTAATTTAATTAATTTAATTAATTTTAATATTTTTACATCAAACTTAATGGAATTACTTAAAATATCATTAAGATGGTCTCTCTGACCCAAATTTGTTTAAATTTTGCCTTAAAATTAATTTTTAAAAAATTAGCTGATTTTCGAAAAATTAACATAAATTAATTTTAAGGCAAAATTTAAACAAATTTGGGTCAGAGAGACCATCTTAATGATATTTTAAGTAATTCCAGAAAGTTTAGTGTCAAAACGTTTATTATTTTAAGAGAAGGTTTACGGACAAATTTTGCCTATACCAGTGACGTCATTCTCCATCACATGCCCTTAAATACAATATTTGATAAATTTGTAACTAAATCATGGAATGTCGAACAATGATTAGGATCATATTAATTCAGGGCATTTGAAATGGAAAAATTAACATTTTTTAAAATCTTTATTATTTGAATTCATTTATTGTTTAATTGTTTAAAATCAACTTTTCATTAAATTCAGCTAGAACCGTGTGGTTTCTTGACATTTTCATGGAAGAATTATAAAAAAGCTATTTATTCATTATTCGCAATATACATTCAATTGTTTAACCATTTTAATTTGTTTAAGCAATTTATTTTTCTTATATTTTCGGATTAAATTTTTTTTCAATTGCTGTCGATTTTTCAATAACAATTGACAGAAAATCTGTTCATCAAATACTTTGTTTATTTTGTTTGAACAATTTAAATTGTTTAAAACAACTTTTCATTAAATTCTTCTAGAAGTTTGCAATCAAGAATTAATTCTTGCTTTCTTCAATAAAGGAATATCATGAATTTTTCCGTCTGCAATTTTCAAGACTTATTAATTGTTTAAACAATTTTTTTTTGTGGATATTTTAGAGGTTTAGTAATTTTTGTTAAATGACTTATAAAAGATGCTTTTTAAATCATTTTAACCTCATACTTACCTAGAAAGTTATAAATTTTTAGAAAAAGATTTAAAAAGCTTCCTTTATAAGTTATTAAGAAAAAATTAGTAAATGCCTAAAACATGCAAAAAATTAATTGTCTACACAGATATAAATTTTTTAAACAATTAAAAAGTCTTGAAAATTGCAGACGGAAAAATTCATGGTAATTCTTTAACGAAGAAAGCAAAATATGAAATGCTTCTAGGAGAATTTAATAAAAAGGTGTTTTAAACAATTTATATTGTTTAAACAAATAAACAAAATATTTAATGAACAAATTTTCTGCCAATTGTTACTAAAGAGTCGACAGCTATTAAAAAAAGTATTTAAATTCGAAAATATATGAAAAATAAATTGTTTAACAAATTAAAATTGTTTAAACAATTAAATGTTTATTGCAAATAATGAAAAAATAAATTCTTTATAGTTCTTCTATGAAAATAGCAAAAAACCATATGATTCTTGCTGAATTCAATGAAAAGTCGATTTTAAACAATTTTAATTGTTTAAACAATCAATTAAATTAAATCAATTAAATTGTTTTTTCTTCGCTATTTAAAAAGTTGTAAGCTTATAAAATATTTAATTAAAACCCAAAATGTGAAAAAAATTGTTTAAACAATTAAAAATTAATTTAAAAATATAGCGGGCCTTGTATTTTCTCAAGTAAAAAATGTATTAAAAAAACGATGTAAGAAAATAATATTTTAGACCTATTTACTTATAAATGCTGAATTTACGTTTAGGGGTGTTTCTTTAAGGCACCCCTGGAGAGGGTTAGTTTGCAAAAAAATAATAATAATCGACAGTTTCTTAAACTTTAAACATTTATCCAAGTCTCATAAACTTCTGAGCCTTTTTCGATAAAATTAAGAACAGTTTTTTCTCAATTTTTTAAAAAATTACACTTTTTCCATGTATTTAAATAAAGGGGGTGCAAGGCACCCCTTAATATTGTCAGATCAAAAAAATAAAAAATAGAAGTACATTTTTTTTCTTTTATAGTCAATTTCCGAGGGCCTTTAAACAATATTCAGAATTTTTTTTTTTTTTTGAACCACCCTAATATCCATATTTTACTCTTCTCCTTATAAAAATTGCTAAAAAAATGATCTTCTGTTTCCGATAATCAATTTTTGCGATTACCGACACAAGTGATTTTTTACACTTGATTTGAGATAAAAATAAAGGAAGAGGATGCGATTCAATTTCTGTTGTGAGGTCTAATACTTTAATCTTCAACATACTTGAACAGACGTTCGCACTTATTTTCTCAACTATCAAACTTACAAGACACTGAGAATTCAAGGATTTGTTCACTTTAGTGTTAGGCGCATTGATTTTCGTTTATCCTCCTTTGCCTTCTATCCTTTTGGAACCCTTCGTGCCCACCGCCTCCAGGGGATGTTTCGTTATTTAAACAGATTAGCGATACGGCAGACCAAAGGGGCGTCTTATGTGTTTCCGATGTGTATAGTAGTTTCATCTGTACAAACTAATTTTCAAGTCACATTCTCCTTATCAACGCGGAGAAAATAGTCAATTTAATTTTACAAAAAATTTTCGCAAGCCCGAATAAACATTCAGTTTTTTGCAATTATTTCAATAAATATTAAAAATTTCGAAAATTGTTAAACAGAAAAGTTGTAGGTCTTTTTAAAATACATATTTTATGTTTTGAGCATTTTTTTATATCTTTAATAGTTTTCGAGATAATCGACAGTGAAGTTAATCGTGCAGCACCTAAAAGCGGCGAAGAAAAGGCAGGAGCGAACGTTCTTTTGAAATTATCTCAATAAATATTAAAAATTTCAAAAATTGTTATTTATAAATGTTGTGGGCCTTTTTAAAATACATATTTTATGTTCTAAACATTTTTTTATATCTCTAATAGTTTTCGAGATAATCGACAGTGAAGTTGATCGTGCAGCACCTAAAAGTGGCGAAGAAAAGGCAGGAGCGAACGTTCTTTTGAAATTATCTCAATAAATATTAAAAATTTCAAAAATTGTTATTTATAAATGTTGTGGACCTTTTTAAAATACATATTTTATGTTGTAAACATTTTTTTATATCTCTAATAGTTTTCGAGATAATCGATAGTGAAGTTGATCGTGCAGCGCTAACAGAGGCTCTTTAAGCAACTCTTTAAGAAACTTTATTATCAATTTTCTCAAAAACTGTTACAGATATCAAAAAAATGCATACAACGTAAAATATGTATTTTTAGAAGGTCTACAACTTTTCTATAAAACAATTTTCGAAATTTTTAATATTTATTGAGATAATTGCAAAAAACGGCCGCTACTGGCTTCTTCGCCGCTTTTTGCCTGTCTTCACGCTTCACGAGCAAATTCATTATCAATTTTCTCAAAAACTATAACAGATATAAAAAAAATGCATACTACGTAAAATATGTATTTTTAAAAGGCCTACAACTTTTCTATAAACCAATTTTCGAAATTTTTAATATTTATTGAGATAATTGCAAAAAACGGTCGCTACTGGTTTCTTCGCCGCTCTTCGCGCTTCACAAGCATCTTTATTATCGATTTTCTCAAAAACTATTACAGATATCAAAAAAATGCATATAAAATAAAACATGTATATGAAGAAGGCCTACAATTTCCGCGAAAAATAAATTCGAATTTTTTAATAGTTATCGAAACAAATGCCTAATAATATATTAAATTTTTTTTATTTTTGTGATAATTAGTTATTTTTCACTAATTGCTGAAACAAAGAGTCATCCACAATTTTACTGAAATAATTATTTTTAACTAATTTCAAATTATACAGTTACAGATGATTTTGGTCTTAGAAACCCTTCAATAATTCTTGTGGACTACCGATTCGAGGAATAATAGTTGAGACGAAAATATTTGGCGATTCTTGAGAATTGGTTCCAGGAGACGATTGTCTAATACAAATTCATGAACGTGCTGGTGTTTATCCTCCATTAGAGGCAAGCGCAATCAAAGTGGTCCGATGGACGAACGATGGCTGTAAATCAAACTCCAAAATTCTCGTCTGCTGATGGTCTAGACCCTTGCAAGTGTTGAGGCCAGAATCACAAACGTGAGCAAGCTGTAATTACCAAGGCTGAATGATGGTTCCTATCTTCCTTCTAAGAGTGTATACAAACGGTTCAGACTCGAGCACGCAGAAATAGGGAAAAACAACTGGGTCCCTTCCACTTGTTTTCACCCAGATTGTAGTAACGAGAAGGCCGGTGAACGACTGCCAATAAACACTCTCAAAAACCTGTTCTCAAATTCTCAAAAACAATGCTCTGTCGCCTATTATAACTAACCGCCGAATTACAAAATTACGACTAATTGTACAATTTTCACTTGTAAATTTAAACGTTTTTGTTTACAAGTCATCTACTGGATTTATTTGTTTTAGAGGACGTTCAGGGGAACGAGAACCCGCACCAACCACCTACCTCAATTCGAAGCTGCCATCTTTAATTTATAATATTATAAACAAATTAAATTGAAAAAGTTTCAAAAATTTTTTTTTACATAGTTGAAAATGTAAATAAAAAAATGTAAAAAAAAGTTGTCATGATTTAATGTTATTTTGTAAAAAAAAAAATATTGAAATAAGCCTCCAAAACTGCCTTGAACATAGGAATACACCCTTAAGATTTCAAATTTTTGGAAAAGGATTTCACATTAGCGGAGGCCCGGGCGGCGATTTGTAAATTTTTGTCATCTGCACACTTAGTATTGACCGGCAGGGTGGGGGGAGGAGGAGAAAAATAAAACAAAAATAAATTAAAGATAATTGATTAATAATTAAATAAATTAAAAAAAAATTAATTAATATTAATTTTCTTAATTAGCGTAAATATTTTAACTCAAAAGTTGATAATCTTATTTGATTTCAAGTGATAAATTCATTTGTTGTTTCTACAATTTGTGTTACCTATTAATAGTTATAAATATTGTAAACACATTACTTAAGGGCATGTGATGGAGGATGACGTCACTGGTGTAGGCAAAATTGCCCGTAAACTTTCTCTTAAAATAATAAATATTTTGACACCAAATTAATTTTTTTGATTTTTCGAAAATCAGTTAATTTTTTAAAAAGTTAACTTAAAGGCAAACTTTGAACAAATCTGGGTCTGAGAGACCTTCTTAATGATATTTTAAGTAATTCCACAAAGTTTGGTGTCAAAATATTAATTATCTTAAGAGAAAAATTACGGACAAATTTTGCCTATACTAGTGACGTCATTCTCCATCACATGCCCTTAAAGATATAAATAGAACAAGATTTATTTGTATAGGACAAAATTAATAAAATTTTCGAATTGAAAAAATAAAGAGAAAAAAATTGAAATTTGAGAAAAATTGGTTTAAAAATTTTTAGAAATTGATTAGATGAAAATGAGAATAATTGAAATTGGGTGAAATAATTGAAAAATGGTAAAAATAATAGAAAATTGTTGATTAATAATTATTGGAATTTTAGAAAAATAATTGGAAAGAATACAGAATATATATGTGAAGTAAAAGACAGTACCTAATTACAAAATGATTTCAAGAATTTTAAATTGAGGAAAATAATTAAAATATAGAAGTAATCGAAAATTGAAGAAATTAATGGAAATTTGAGATACATAATTAAAATTTTCGGAATTAATCAACAAATAACCAAAGTAGTATAAAATTTGCGAAAATCATTGCAAATTAGAAAAAATAATTAATAATTAAAGAAAGTAACTGAAATTTGAGAAAAATAATTGAAGAATGATAAAAACATTGAAAAGTGGATACAATAACTTACATTTGAGATAATAAATGAAAATTTAGGAAATTAATTGAAAAATAATTAATATGTCTAATTAAAAGTTGGAGAAAATAAATACAAAATGATAAAAGAAAATGAAAATTCAAAAAAAAAATAATAATAATTCAAAAACGAGTTAAATAATTGAAATTTTTAAATTTAATTAAGGAATAGTAAAAATAAATAAAAATGAAAAAAATTAATTGGAAAATGAGATAAATAATTTAAAAATTAAAAATTTAATTGATGAATAATAAACTAGGTGTGAGGTAGGTTATTTATTTTTATGCAAATAAGTAATAATAATAAAATAATAATAAATCAATATATATATTTTTTTTCTATCTTCCAAAACTTTATTTATTTATTTATTATAAATAAATAAAGTCAATTATTGGTCAATTATTTTTAGTCAATTCGTTTTGAGACAAGGAATATGATTTTTTAATTCATTTGTTTGATTTTTTAGCAAGAAATTTTTTTTCGGCAAAACACGAGATTTTTCAATAAAAAAAAAAATTAAAAATTATGAATTAATACGTGAGTTTTTAGTCAAATATAAAAGTTATATAGGTCAGTCGATTTGTTTTGAGACAAGGAATATGATTTTGTAATTCGTTTGGTTGGATTTTTAGCATGAAATTTTTTTTTGTCAAATCGCGAGAATTTTCAATGAAAAAAATGGAAAATCATGAATTATTACGTGGCTTTTTAGTCAATAATATACTTTATATAGGTCAATCGATTCATTTTGAGACAAGGAATATGATTTTGTAATTTGTTTGGTTGAATTTTTAGCATGAAAAAATTTTTTTTTTTTTTAAATTTCCAAAAACGAGATTTTTTTATGAAAAAAACTGAAAAATCATGAATTATTACGTGAGTTTTTGGTCAATTATATACTTTATATAGGTCAATCGATTCGTTTTGAAACAAGGAATATGATTTTTTCATTCATTTGTCTGAATTTTTAGCATGAAAAAGTTTTTTGCCAAAAACGATATTTTCGATGAAAAAAGGTGCTCAAAAAAATTTGATTGGGTATTTTCAAAAATCCCTGTGTCCAAATTTAGATATTTGTGAGCTTCATATGTGATTCAAATTTTATTAAAATCCGTTGAAGCGTTCTCGAGATATCCTGGCGACAAAAAATTTACCACATACACACACACATACACACACACACACACACATCCGGACATTTTCTCAGGAATGAAAATTTGAACTTTTCAGATGAAACTGAGTCGATTTACACTATTTTTGGAAAATCGAAAATCTTAACGATCACAACGCTTCCTCTATGAGGAAGCAAAAAAATAATTAATAATTGAAGTAAATACCTAATTTTAATTTGTGAAAAATAATTGAAAAAATTATAAAATGTATTTTTAATAAAAGAAAATAATTAGAGAATGATAAAAACTATTTTAATTGAAAAAAAAACTGGAAATTAAGATAAGTAATAAAAAAATTTGAAAAAAAGTTAAAAATAATTGAAAATGACAAAAAGTAATTTAAAAATGCTAAAAATAATTCAAAATTAAAAAAAATAATGAAAATGTGTAATTAATGATTAAAAAAGTACAGAATATATTTGAGATAAACGAGACGAATTAAAAAATAATGAAAATAATTGGAAATTAATAAAAATTATGGAAATTTAGGGGAAAAAAATTCAGAAATTTACAGAATTTTTTGATTTAAAAAAAAGTGATTGAAAATCAAAGGAACATCATTTAAAAACTCAATAATTGAAATTTGAGAAAAATAATTGGAAAATGATAAGAACATTGAAAAGTAGATACAATAACTTAGATTTGCGTTAATAAATAAAAATTTAGGAAATAAATTGAAAGATAATTAATATATATCTAATTAAAAAGTGAAGAAAAACATTGCAAAAAAAGTAAAAGAAATTGAAAATTAAACAAAATAATTGACAAATCAGATAAATAATGTAAAATTTTAGGAATTTAATTGAGGAATAATAAAAATAATTAAAAATTAAAAAAATTAATTACAAAGTTATAGCAATAATAGTTGATTATTGAAGAAAATTATTAAAAGTTGAGAAAAGTATTTTAAAATCTAGGAAACTAATTAAAGAATAATGAAAATAATAAAAAAAACCGAAAAATATTTGCAAACAAAGAGAATTAAAAATTAAAGAAAATACTTTTAATATGTGAAAAATAATTGGAATAATTACATGTATTTGTAATAAAAGAAAAAAAATACAAAAGGATAAAAAATATTGTAAATTGAAAAAATAACTGGAATTTGAGATAAAGAATAAAAAAATTTAAAAATTAATTTAAAAATAATTGAAATTGAGAAAAAGTATTTGAAAAATGATAGAAATAATTGAAAATTAGCGAAAATAATACAAATTTGTAAAAAATAATTGAAAAAATTACAGAATATATTTGAGCAAAATGAGACTAATTGAAAAATGGTAAAAATAATTGGAAATTGATGAAAATTATTGAAATTTAAGAAAAACAAATTCAGAAATTTACAGAATTTATTTGATATAAAAAAAGTGGTTAAAAATCGAAAGAACATCATTTAAAAACTCAATGTAAATGAAATTTGAGAAAAATAATTGAAGAATGATAAGAACATTGAATAGTAGATACAATAACCTAGATTTGCGATAATAAATACAAATTTAGAAAATAAATTGAAAGATAATTAATATATATCTAATTAATAGGTGGAGAAAATAATTGCAAAAAAAAGAAAAGAAATTGAAAATTGAAAAAGATGTATGACAAATGAGATAATTAATTTAAAATTTAGGAATTTAATTAAGGAATAATAAAAATAATTAAAAATTGAAAAAATTAATTACAAAGTGAAAGCAATAATAGATGATAATTGAAGAAAATTATTAAAATTTGAGAAAAATATTTTAAAATCTAGGGAATTAATTAAAGAGTGATGAAAATAATAAAAAATTTGAGAAATATTTGCAAAGAAATAAAGATTATTAAAAATTGAAGAAAATACTTCTAATATGTGAAAAATAATTGAAATAATTACAACATGCATTTGTAATAAAAGAAAATAATTGCAGAATGATAAAAATTATTGTAAATTGGAAAAATAACTGAAATTTGAGATAAATAATGAAAAAATTAATTAAAAAATAAATGAAATTGACAAAGAGTATTTGAAAAATGATTAAAATAATTGAAAATTGACGAAAATGATAAAAATTTGTAAAAAATAATTGAAAAAATTACAGAATATATTTGAGATAAACGAGACTAATTGAAAAATTATAAAAATAATTGAAATTTGATGAAAATTATGGAAATTTAAGAAAAGAAAAAGTTTTTTGTAATAAAAATTGATAAAGCATGAAACAAAATAAAATATAAAATTTGTGAGAATCATTGCAAATTAAAAAAAATAATTAAAAATTCACGAACGTATTACAAATTAAATTATTAAATTAATAAATTTAATGAGTTATGTCCTTATCCATTAATGAAGAAAAAAATTACAATTTGAAAAACAAAAATCATATTTTGTGAAAATAATTGAAAAGCGACGAAAGAAATATAAAAATTAATTAGTAAATAATGAAACTAATTTGATATTGAAGGAAATAATTAAAACTGAAAAAGTTTTTTTTTTTGTTGAAAAAATGAAAGAAAATATAATTAAAACTTGCGGAAATTGAATTTAAAAATTAGGGGGGAAATTTGAAAATAATGGAAATAATTAGAAATTGAAGAAAGTTTTTCAAAAATGGTAAAAACGTTGATAATTATAGCAACTAATTTAAATCATAATGGAAAAGAATTTTTAAAAAATGATGAAATTTTTAAATAATTTCAAATTGACTATTCTCAAAGCGTGGATTAATTAAATTTTTAATCAACGATATTTTAAATTAATCAAAGTTCGAAGAAAATAAAATTGTTATAAATTATAAACTTCTCAACATTTTATATAAATGGTAAATGATTCAAAATTTAAAAGAAAAGAAAACATCTATTTTGAATTTTTAAAAAAGTGATATTTACCATTGGCAACCATATAAGGACCACAGGATGCTGAATTTTAATAAAAATATTTTTTTATCACTAGTATGAAAAATCTACTTTTTCGTAACTAGTGGAAAAACTACAATTTTCATTGCTAGTAGGACAAATTCTATTTTCCGTCACCGATAGGAAATTTTACTATTTTCGTCATTAATGGAAAAATGGCTATTTTCATCACTAGTTGAAAAAATGACCACTTTAATCACTAATTGGAAAAATAGTTATTTTGGTCTAATGATCGTAAATTTAGATTTTTTTAAACTATATTTGGACTTAATTTGTAGATTTTTATTTTTTATTAATTACTTTAAAATAGCTTATATTATAAACATATTATAACAATTTCCAAGTTAATTATATAGGTAAACTGAAATAAATTGTCGTAATTGCATCTGCAAATAAAGTTGGTTAAAGTGCGACTTAAACGAGGTCTTTTCATGCAAATGTGAGATTTTCGTTCATTAGTGAATTTTCTCAGTGTTAAAGATGTTTATTTAAAGTACGTGTGACTTTTATAGACAGGTTACAGATCATATCTGCAAAGATGCGAGAATCAGGAACAAAAGAACATTCAACGCGGACATACAAACGAAGATGTGAAATTCATTAATAAAAACTGTTCTACAGATTCTAAAGATATTAGACACCTTTTTATATTCCCGTGAATCCGATTGATTTTGGATTAAAATAACTAATAATCTAAATTTTTTACTTTTACTTTTACAACAACAACAACAACAACAACAACAACAACAACAACAACAACAACAACAACAACAACAACAACAACAACAACAACAACAACAACAACAACAACAACAACAACAACAACAACAACAACAACAACAACAACAACAACAACAACAACAACAACAACGACAACGACAACAACAACAACAGCAACAACAACGACAACAATAAAACAAAATTTAAGAATGATTCATAACAATATTATAAAAAATAGTAGACTCGAAACTAGACACTTCCATTACTGGTTAAAAATGACACCTTTGCGTCACTAGTGGGGTAAAATAACCATTTCCTTCACTAGTGGGAAAATTATCATTTTCTTCACTAGTGGGAAATTACCATTTTCTTTACTATTTAAAAAGAATGACAATTTTTTTCACCAGTTAGAAAATACCTATTTCTGTCACTACACTGCAAAAACTGCTGTCTTCTAAGTGTCTTATTTTAAGACACAAGACATTAAGAAAGCGTCTTATGGTTATTTTAAGCAATTTCATTTGTCAATAATTTTGAATGACGCTTTCTCATTGGTTTAAAATTAAGACACCATAAAACGTCTTAAAAGTGAGGACAAAAATGTCTTAAAATAAGACACTTGTTTTTACAGTGTAGTGATAAAATACCTATTTTGGTCACTACTTAAAAAATACCCATTTCTGTCACTAGTTAGAAAATATCCATTTCTGTCACTAGTTGTAAAATACCCATTTTTGTCACAAACTATAAAATACCCATTTTTTATAACTAGTGACAAAAATAGGTATTTTATAAGTAGTAACAAAAATGGGTATTTTATAAATAGTGACGAAATTAGCTACAATCTCACTAGTGCCAAAAATGGGTATTTTAAAACTAAGGACAGAAATGGTTAATTTCCAACTAGTGACCAAACTGGATATTTTCTGACTAGTGACAAAAATAGGTATTTCATGACAAGTGACAAAATGAGTATTTCTCACTAAGGACAAAATACCCTTTTTTATCACTAGTGAGAAAATACCCATTTTTGTCACTACTTGGAAATGACCCATCTCTGTCATTAGTTATTAAATACCCATATTTGTCACCAGTTAGAAGATTGACAGTTTCGTCACCAGTTAGAAAATACCTATTTCTGTCAATAATTTTAAAATACCTATTTTTGTCACTACTTAGAAAATACCCATTTCTGTCACTAGTTATAAAATATCCATTTTTGTCTTTATTAGAAAATATCCATTTTTGTCACTAGTTAGAAAATACCCATTTCTGTCACTAGTTATAAAATACCCATTTTGTCACTAATGATAAAATACCCATTTTTTATAAGTAGTGACAGAAATAGGTATTTTATAACTAGTTACAAAAAATGGGTATTTTCTAAATACTGACGAAACTAGGTATTATCTCACTGGTGACAAAAATGGGTATTTTATAACTAAGGACAGAAATGGTTAATTTCCAACTAGTGACAAAACTAGGTATTTTCTGACTAGTGACAAAAATAGGTATTTCATGACAAGTGACAAAAATGGGTATTTTCTCAGTAGTGCCAAAATACCCTTTTTTATCACTAGTGAGAAAATACCCATTTTTGTCACTTGTCATAAAATACCCATTGTAGTCACTTGTCATAAAATACCCATTTTTTCACTACTTGGAAATGACCCATCTCTGTCAGTAGTTATTGTATACCCATTTTTGTCACCAGTGAGAAGATAGCCAGTTTCTTTACTGGTTATAAAGTACCCACTTCTGTCACTTGTTATAAGATACCCATTTTTGTCAGTAATTACAAAATATCCATTTTTTGCACTATTTACAAAATACCCATATTTGTCACTAATTACACAGCCCCACAAAAAAAAAAAAGTGTCATGTACTTTTGACCGGAATACCTTAGCCCTATGTATTTTGACGCGGTGAACACGAATCCGAAGTCCATTTTGCTCCATCACGTCAGGATTTTTTTCTAACCTCAAAAAACATGTCGGATTTTGAGAGGTAGGCGATTTTTTAAAAAAATTTATGGATTTACTTCAAACTTGGTATCTGGGGGTTTTTTGGGTCGCTGATTACGAATCTGAAGTTAGATTTTCAAAATTCAAAATGGCGGATCCAATATGGCGGACGAGTTTTTAAAAAATTTGAAGATTTACTTCAAACTTGGTATCTGGGGGTTTTTTGGGTCGCTGATTACGAATCTGAAGTTAGATTTTCAAAATTCAAAATGGCGGATCCAATATGGCGGACGAATTTTGAAAAAATTTGAAGATTTACTTCAAACTTGGTATCTGGGGGTTTTTTGGGTCGCTGATTGCGAATCTGAAGTTAGATTTTCAAAATTCAAAATGGCGGATCCAATATGGCGGACGAATTTTTAAAAAATTTGAAGATTTACTTCAAACTTGGTATCTGGGGGTTTTTTGGGTCGCTGATTACGAATCTGAAGTTAGATTTTCAAAATTCAAAATGGCGGATCCAATATGGCGGACGAATTTTTAAAAAATTTGAAGATTTATCAGGAATAAGATGCAGAATGGAACAATGTACTTTCTTATTTGGCTTCTGCACCAAACATATCCAATCTGTTACCAAGGAATATTTTATGATAAAATTGTAATAGAAGTCATATTTGAAAATGTGAGAAACTCGCTTCGAAATCACACTCAGCAACTTAAAAACCTGAAGATACCAAATTTCATAAAAATTTCGAAAATATGACGTCAGATTCGCAATCAGCGACCCAAAAAACCCCCAGATACCAAGTTTGAAGTAAATCTTCAAATTTTTTCAAAATTCGTCCGCCATATTGGATCCGCCATTTTGAATTTTGAAAATCTAACTTCAGATTCATAATCAGCGACCCAAAAAACCCCTAGATACCAAGTTTGAAGTAAATCCATAAATTTTTTTAAAAAATCGCCTACCTCTCAAAATCCGACATGTTTTTTGAGGTTAGAAAAAAATCCTGACGTGATGGAGCAAAATGGACTTCGGATTCGTGTTCAGCGCGTCAAAATACATAGGGCTAGGGTATTCCGGTCAAAAGTACATGACACTTTTTTTTTTTTTTGTGGGGCTGTGTTATCTGCCAAGAGTAAAAATATCCCTGTTACAATAGCAATCACATCAAACATTCATTAAAAAAAAAAAACATTGTTGCCCTGCTGTACAAGTCTACTTATCTGATCTATAACTCTAATCACATTATTTATCTCGACATGATAAAAACAACACTAAAATTATATTAAAAAATTGGTAAAAAAAAAAAATTAATTTTTTTTTTTAAATTTCCTAAATTATTGTAGAAAATAAAGTGCAACACATCAGCTTTAATTCAAAGGTCAAACACCTATTCCATAAAGTGTATATAATAATTACAAGTTGTCCCGCGAATGATCCTTCTGGTTTCCCACAGAATCGAGCAGCCAATCAGCGAGTAGAGTTTACTGCCTGGAGCAATTCAGTAGTCGAGAGTTCCGTCCAATTAAGGATTGAAATTATTTAACGATTTTGTATCTGCATAACGTCTTCGTATAGTTTTGTTCATGCCGGGCAAGTGCGCAGTAAATATTTTATTGAAGAATCATGCTTGAAAATTCTGACATCAATTCGCATTTGGATGAGGTTGCAAAATACGCATACGCACGGTTTCGGCTGAAACAGGGACAAAATTATGCTGTCCCTATTGACCCCGAGGGGCTTCACCACTCAAGATTGATTTCCATTAAAAGATGATCGTGTACTGACGCTCATGTGGAATCGCAATACAATTCTGTGGTGGGCACGAAGTTGTGACGAGACGCGTCTTGCATACGGCGATTCATCTCGTCCGATCGGACACTTTGATTACTGGTTTCGTCTCCTTACAAGAATTGCATACCCCTTCTTACTTCTTTTCCGACGTGCCACATTCTTCTTCCCATAATAAGGATTCTTCTCCGACATTTTATACGTCTTTTGTCTTTCCTTATTCTTCTTTTCAACCATATTTTGCCTCGAGAATAAAATTGGATTATTCACAGCTTAATTAGAAATCGAGTAAATTAGCAGAAATTAAAGTTATGAATTACACAGGATCACAATTTTTTTTTTTTTTTTTTTTTTTTCATGGAACCAGACTATCAATTCCTAAAACATTCTTGGTCGCTCAATTTAAATTCGGAGACTGTTAGCAGGGGCGGCGACTTGTAAATTTTTGCCATCTGCAAACTTAATATTGACCGAGGGGGGGGGGGGGGGAAGGAGAGAGAGAGAGAGAGAGAGAAATAAAACAATAATAAATTAAAGAGTTTCTTAATTAGCGTAATTATTGTAACTCAAAAGTTGACAATTTTATTTGATTTCGAGTACATTTTCGGAAATAATAAACAAATAATTAAAATAATATAAAATTTGTGATCAAATCATTACAAGCTTAAAAAAAAAAATAAAAATTAACGAATTTAATTGAAATTTGAGAAGAATAATTAAAAAATGATTAAAACATTGAAAATTTGAAGAACATAAATCACATTTTTTCAAATAATTGAAAAATGTCAAAAAAAATTCAACTTTAAAAAATAGTTACAACATTATAGAAATAATCGTAGATTTAAGAAAATAATGGAAATTTAAGAGAAATAATTGAAATTTTCGGAATTAATCAACAAATATTCCCAAAAATAAAAAATTTGTGAAAATCATTGAAAATGAAAAAAAATAATTAAAAATTGACAAACGTAATTAAAATTTAAGAAAAATAATTGAAGATTGATTGAAACATTGAAAAGTAGGGACGATAACTTAGATTTAAGATAATAAATGAAAATTTAGAAAATAAATTGAAGAATGATTAATAAATATACTTAAAAGGTGAAGAAAATAATTGCAAAAGCATAAGAGAAAATAAAAATTGAAAAAGATAATTGAAAAATGAAATAAATAATTGAAAAATTACGAATTTAACTGAGAAAAGAGTAGTCAGCATAATTAAAAATTGAAGAAATTGATCGCAAAATAATGAGAATAGTAACTGAAAATTAAAGAAAAATGATAAAAATAATCGTTAATTGAAGAAAATAATGGAAATTGGAGAGAAATGATTGAAATTTACGGAATGAATCAACAAATAATCAAAATAATATAAAATTTGTGAAAATCATTGTAATTTAAGAAAAAACATAATCAAAAATTGTCAAAAGTTATTTGGAATATGAGAAAAATAATTGAAAAATGATTAAAACATTGGAAATTTGAAGAGCAAAACATATTTTTTTAAATAATTGAAAATGTCGAACAAAATTGAACTTAGAAAAATAATTACAACATTATAGAAATAATCGTAAATTCAAGAAAATAATGGAAATTTGAGAGAAATAATTGAAATTTTCGGAATTAATCAACAAATATTCACAATAATAAAAAATTTGTGAAAACTATTGCAAATGAAAAAATATAATTCAAAATTGACGAACGTAATTAAAATTTGAGAAAAATAAATGAAGATTGATTGAAACATTGAAAAGTGGGGTCGATAACTTTGATTTAAGATAATAAATTAAAATTTAAGAAATAAACTGAAAAATGATTTATATATCTACTTAAAAGGTGGAGAAAAAAATTGCAAATGTATAAGAGAAAATGAAAATTGAAAAAGATAATTAAAAAATGAGATAAATAATTGAAAATTTAGGCATTTAACGGAGAAATGAGTAGTGAGAATAATTAAAAATTTAAGAATTTGATTGCAAAATGATAAGAATAGTAATTGAAAATTGAAGAAAAATGATAAAAACAATCGTTAATTGAAGAAACTAATGGAAATTTGAGAGAAATGGTTGAAGTTTTCGAAATTAATCAACAAATATTCAAAATAATATAAAATTTGTAGAAATCATTGCAATTTAACAAAAGAAATAATCAAAAATTTTCGAAAGTTATTTGGAATATAAGAAAAATAACTAAAGAATTGAAACGTGGATACATTAACTTAGATTGAAGATAATAAATAAAAATTTAGGAAATAAATTGAAAAATGATTAAATAACTGCAAAACTATAAGAGAAAATGAATTTAAATAAAATAATTGATAAATGAGATAAATAATTAAAGAATTTAGGTATTGAATTAAGAAATAAATAGCGAAATTAATAAAAAATTGAAGAAATTGATTGCAAAATGATAACAAAAAAAATTGGAATTTAAAGAAAATTATTAAAATTTGAGAAAAATATTTTAAAATCTAGAAAATTAATTGAAGAGTAGCGAAACTAATAAAAAATTCGAGACAATATTTGCAAAGTAATAAAACAAATTAAAAACTGAAGAAAATTATTAAAATTTGAGAAATATGTTTTAAAATCTAGGAAATTAATTGGAAAATAATGAAAATAATAAACAATTCGATACAATATTTGCAAAGTAATAAAAATAATTAGAAATTGAAGAAAATAATTTAATTTTTTGAGTAATAATGTAAATAATTGCAACATAATTTTGTAATGAAAGAAAATAATTTTAGAATAATAAAAATAATTGTATATTGTAAAAATAAGTGAAAGTTGTGATAAATTATAAAAAATTCAAAATTCATTAAAAAATAATTGAATATGACAAAAAGTAATGGAAAAAATGATAGAAATAATCGCAAATTGAAGAAGATAATGGAAATTTGATATAAATAATTGAAATTTTCGATATTACTTTGAAACGTGGATACAGTAACTTACATTTGAAAAAATTAATATAATTGTAAGAAATTAATTGGAAAATAATTAATATATCTAATTAAAAGGCGGAGAAAATGATTGCAAAAATATAAAAGAAAATGAAAATTGAACAAAATGTTTGAATAATGAGATAAATAATTGAAAATTGTAAAAATTGGTTGAAAAATGATAATAATAATATTTGAAATTGAAGAAAATTATTAAATTTTGAGTAAAATATTTTAAACTTTAGGAAATTAATTGAAGAATAATGAAAATAATATAAAACTGGAGAAAATATTTGTAAAGTAATAAAAATAATTTAAAATTGAAGAAAATAATTTTAGTTTGTGAAAAATAATTGAAAAAATTTCAACCTATAAGTATTTGTATTATAAAGAAATTAATTGCAGAATGATGAAAATAATTGTAAATTGAAAAACTGACGAAAATTTGAGAAAAATAATAAAAAAATTAGAAAATTAATAAAAAAATAATTGAAAATGAGAAAAAGTAATTGAATATTAATTAATCCACTCTTTGAGAATAGTAAATTTAAAATTATTTAAAAATTTCTTCAATTTTTAAGAGTTTTTTTCTTTTATGGTTTTAATTGTATTTGCTACTATTCTCAACTATTTTTATCATTTTTTAACATTTTTCTTCAATTTTATTTTCATTATTTTTTATTTTTGCCTCTCATTTTTAAATTCAATTTCCCAAGTTTCAATTCTTTTCTTTAATATTTGAGAATAGTAAATTTAAAATTATTTAAAAATTTCTTAAATTTTTAACAATTCTTTTTTGTTATGATTTTAATTGTTTGATACAATTGTCAACTATTTTTATCATTTTCCAAAAAATTTCTTTATTTTCTAATTATTTTCATTAGTTTTCAATTTGTCCCCTTATTTTTAAATTCAATGTCCGCAAGTTTCAATTTTTTTCTTTAATTTTAAAAAAAGGGTTCAGTTTTAATTATTTTCTATTTAAATTATTTATCAATTAATTTTCAACTTCTTTCGTTATTTTTCAATTATTTTTTCAAAATATGTTTTTTTTTAATTTTAATCATTTTCTTCGAATTGTAAATTCATTTATCCACATTCTTATTAAGAAATTTAATTTTTGGCAGTAATTTTGACATATGAAATTCCATAGGGCGACTTTTTTCCTCAATGGAATTTGCAGACGTACCATACACAAGTCGCCGCTCCTGCCTGTTTGTCTACATCACGTTATTTTTTTTTTTAATAACAAATTTTTGAAAATTTATACAAATTCTGAGAAATTTTTAAAAGAATCTGTTTCAGTCGAAATTTTACATTTTCGAAAATTTTTTCAATCGAACATAAATTAATCCGAATTTTGTCCCAACAGAATTTTTAGGTTACAGAATCCATATTTAACAGAATTTTTATTTTACAGAAATCCTTTTAACCAACTTTTCATTTAAAAGAATTTCAATTTAAACGAATTTTAATTTAGAAGAATTTTTCTTTTACAGAACTTTATGTTAATCGAATTTTTAAATACCAGAATATTCATTTGACAAAAACTTCATTTATCTGGAATTGAATTAGCACGAATTAATATTTGATAAAAAATTTAAAATGCAGAATGTTTATTTGTTAGAAATTGCAAATGGCCGAAAAAGTATGCGACAGAAATATTTTGGCGACAATTTTAAAATTGACCAATCAGAAAAAAAATAATTAACTTTTTTTAGCTAAAAATCCAATTAGTCAATTTCAAAATTCGCGCCAAAATATTTCTGTCCGAAACTTCCTGGAAACACCACCAGAATACTTTTCTTAAATATCTCATGGAACCTTTTTGAAAAATTTTCTTTGAAAAATCTTCATAATAATTTTTCTTGAAAACTTTCCTTAAATATCTCTTAGAAACTTCGCAGAAACTTCTCTTAACAAACTTCCCTGGAGTACACCTAGAAAAATTCTTGGAAATTTCGTAAAAACTTCCTGGAAACTTCTTGGAAATTTTTCGGAAATACACCTAGAAAACTTCTTAAAAACTTCTTTGCAACTTCTTTAGGAAACTTCCTTTAGAAAATTTCTATATAAACATTCTGGAAACATTTTTTGTAATTTTCCTGGAAACATCTTCATAAAACTTCCCAAAAACATTCCTTGAAAACGTAACTAAAACTTACCCTGAAAACTTCTTGAAATCTTCCTTTCCAAACTATACGAAAATTTACTAAAAACTTAATCTAAAAACTTTTTCGAAACTTCCTTTATAAATTTTCCGAAAAATTCATTAAAAATAGAAATTCTATTGGAAAATTTCCAGAAAATTACCATGTTAATAATCTAAAAATTTTTTTGTAAATTTCCTGTAAATATTTATGAAACTTCTTGAAAAAATTTCTTGAAAACATATCGAAAACTTCCCTTAAAAACTTTTCGGAAGCTTGTTCCGAAAACTGTCCGAAAAATTCATGAAAATTTCCTCCGAAAACTTCTTTTTGAATTTTCTTTGAAACATTCCTCAGAAACTTGACTGAAACTTACCGGAAACATCAATAGAAAAATTTTTCTGAAATCTACCATGGAAATTCCTTGGAAACTTTTTTTTGAAACGTCACAGATATTTCTCTTAAAAACTTCTCAAAATCAACTCTAGAAAATTTGTTGGAAACATCCCTGGAAACTTTACGGAAACTTCTCTTAGAAACTTCCTTAAAATACCACTAGAAAAATTTTCGGAAACTTCACAAAAACTTCCTGGAAACTTCTCATAAGTTTCCCTTTGAAATATCCCTTGGAAATTTCTCTTGTAATCTTGCAGGAAACATTTCTTGGAAACTTCAATTGTGAACTTCTTCCTGAAAAATATCCTTAGAAACTTTTCGGAAATATTTCTCGGTAACTTGCGGAAATCACCATCGGAATCTTTCCGGAAATATTCTTCTAAAAATTCCCTAAAATTACCTAGAAATTTTCTGGAAACTTCTCGCAAATATTTTGTGGAAACTTTCCTTGGAAAGTTTCTAGATACTTCTCTTGAAAACTTCCTAATAACAACCCTAAACAATTTTATAAAAACATCCCTTTGAAACTTTACGGAAATTTTTTAAAAACTTCCTAATAAAAATTCTTGGAAACTTTCCGGAAATATTCTTTTTGAAAATTACCTAAAATTACCTAGAAATTTCCTGGAAACTTCTCGGAAACATTCCTTGGAAACATCCTCTGAAAAAAGTCTTTGGAAACTTTCCGGAAATTTTTCTTGAAAATTTTCTTGAAACTTTCCAAACTTTTTTTTTATAAACTTTGAGGAAACTTCCTCTAGGAATGTTTCTGAAAATATTCCCTCGAAAAATACAGGAAACTATCCGGAAACATTTTATGGATTTCTATTTATCATATAAAATATTTTTTTTTTTTAAGATTTTAACTAATAAATCAGAATAGGAGAAATTATATAAACAAATTTTTAAATTAAGATTTTTATAAAAGTTAAAAATTTCATTATTTTTTCAAATTTCAGAAAAAGTGTATACTTTCAACTAATCGGTTGAAAAAATTTGATTGGGTATTTTCCAAAATCCCTGTGTTCAAAAGATATTTTTGAACTTAAGAAATCACCAAAATTTTATTAAAATCCGCTGAAACGTTTTTGAGACAATCTGTCGTAAAAAAAATAATGCAGAAAAGATTTCGTACATTCAAAACAATCAAGAATTTGTTATAGAATATATTATGAATAAACAATTTCGAAAATTTTATTCATTAAATAAATATTTTCAATCAACCCTAATACAAAAGGTACATAAAATAAATATTTAATAATATAAATTATATTCCTTTTTCAATACATTTATATATAGTATTAAATTTTTTTTCTAAAAATTTACTAAAAATTTACTAAAAATTTATTTATTCCATTATTATTTCAATTAAATTACTAAATTAATCAAATTAAATATTTTTAATTTTAATTGTACATTAGAATCTTACCCCAATCCCGAGGTAAGTATCCAATCAGAAAATTGGTCATAAAATATATAATATTAAGGAAAATGTTTATAATTAGAATTTAAATTACAAGTTGAATTTTAAATATAGATAGAATATAAATGAATTTTAATTATAAATACATGTGTGATTAATTATTTTATTTTTTCTAAATCAGTTGATAATTTACCTACTGCTGACACAAAAAGTTAGTTATCATTTACATAGTGACCACTTTTGACCAATTGAGATTTAGAAAGTAACTAATTTAAAGTTATTTTGTAAATTGTTTTATGAGCTAAATATGTATCCCAGTTTCTATAGTTTGATACGATTGGAGAATAATAAGTGGTATTCAACTCGTGAAACGGCATGCCAGTAGTAAAAATCGTTCGAGTCAGACGCACCGATCTTAAAATCACCGTGAAATTGAGGTAATTTTCAACTGAGATTCTGGCGAATTTCGATGAAATTATGGCAATTTCGCATGTCTAGTGTTCCTCTTGCTTTATTTTATTTATATTTATTAAACATTACAAAAATCGTCTCTTATTTCACAACACGCTATTCAGGTCTCGAACAAAATTCGATACGAGTTTATATTTGTTTTACTCACTCTTTATTGGAAATAAATTTTTAAGAAGAATGATAATAATAGTAATATAGTAATGCGAATAATAATAATAATAATAAAAATAAAATTAGTGAATTGATTTTTAATTCGATCAATATAAAAATTAATTAAAATCGTTGAAATAATTTTAATTTCATTAATAAAAGTTTTAATTTGCACGTATCTTAATTAAATTAATCTTTATTTTATCATGATATAAATAAATTAATATTTATTTCTAATAAATATTTATTCACTAATTAAACTTTTCTTTGATTCAAATTTATACTTATTAAAATTATTATTTCGGTTAAGGCTTCAATTTTCTGAATATGGCTTTTTTATTATTAATACTAGCAAAATAAAACGCGCGCCAGCGCGCGATTAGTTTTTCATACCTTTTAGAAATTATAAAATACAATACAAAATATAACAAATCGGCAAATAATATTTATCTAATATGAAGAAATAATTAATATTTTAAATATAATATTTAAAAATCAATTAATATAAATAAAATAAATATTTATTTAGGACAAAATTTATAATATTTTAGAATTAAAAAAAATTGCAAAAAATAATTGAAATTAAACAAAATAATTGCAAATTTTGCAAATTAATTGAAAAAAAAAATGAAAACAATTAAAAATTGGGGAAAGTAATTTAAACAATCATAAAAATGTTTTAAACATAAAGAAAATAATTTAAATTTGAGAAAAATACTTGAATCTTAAAACAAAATTGAATAATGAAAAATTAGAGAAAATAATTGAAAATTGAAAAAACATGGTTAAAAATTGAGATAAATAAATTAAAACTGAAAGAAATAATTAAAATTTATGAAAATAATTGAACAAATTACATAGAATATTTTAAATAAAGGAAAGTTAAGCAAAATTTGAGAAAAATACTTAAAATTTTCAGAAGTTTATTGAAAAAAAAAAGAAAATAATTAAAAATTAGAGAAAATAAATGAAAAAAGATAAACATAATTTAAAATTGAACAGAACAAATTTTAATTAAAGAGAAATAAGTAAAAACTTTTTGGCAATTATGAAAACAACAAGAAAAAGAACGAAAGTAATTGAAAATTGAAGAAAATAATATAAAAAAATAATATAAATAATGAAATAATTGAAAAGTCAGATAAATAATTAACAATTTTTAAAATTATGAAACAAATGTAAAGAATTAAAAATTGAAGAAAATAAATTTTGCTAAATAATTGAAAAACGTTTTTAAATTTTAAAACTTGAAGAAGATAATTAAACTATGATACAAACAATGATAAGTTGTAAAAAATAAATGACATTTAAGTGTGATAATTGAAAAAACTACAGAATTTTTTTTAAATAATAAATAATTGAAATTTGACAAAAATACATGAAGATCTTAGATTTCAATTAAAAAAAAAGAAAATAACTAAAAATTGGAGAAAAGAATTGAAGAAATAAGCTAAAAGTAATTGAAATTTACGATAATTAATAAACAAATTTTGAAATTATGAAAACAAATAAAAATAATTAAAAATTAAAGAAAACAATTGAAATTTTAGAAATTATCTTAAAAATCTTGGAAAATAATTTTAAAAAATGAGAATAACTAAAAATTGGAAAAAAAACTGGAGGAATGCTAAAAATAATTGAAATTTACGATAATTACCTAATAAATTTTTTTAGAAATTATGAAAACAAAGAAAAATAATTAAAAATTAAAGAAAACAATTGAAATTTTAGAAAAATTCTTATAAATTTTAGAAAATAATTTTAGAAAATGAGAATAACTAAAAATTGGAAAAAGACTGGAAGAATGCTAAAAATAATTGAAATTTACGATAATTAATAAATTTTTTTAGAAATTATGAAAACAAAGAAAAATAATTAAAAATTGAAGAAATTAATAGAAATTTTAGAAAAATTCTTATAAATTTTAGAAAATAATTTTAGAAAATGAGGAAAACTAAAAATGGGAGATATGTCTGGAAGAAAGCTAAAAATAATTAAAATTTATGATAATTAATAAAAAAAAATTTGAAATTCTGATAACAAATGAAAATAATTAGAAATTGAAGAAAATGTTTAAATTTTCAGAACAATACCAAGTGATAAATTCTTTTAAAATAATAATACATAAAAATCTTAGAAAATAATTTTAGAAAATGAGTATAATAATTAAAATCGAAAAAAATAATTGAAAAATGATAAAATTAATTAAAAATTGACAAAAATAATTGAAATATGCTGAAAATAATTTAAGATTGAGAAAGAAAATTGAATTATGATGAAAATAATTTAAATATGAAAAATTGAAAACTTTAAATAAAATTTGAGAGAAATAACCGAAAAAATCAGAGAGTATATGTTTAAAAAAAATAATAATTACAAAATTACTTAAAAAATTTTAATTAAAGAGAATAATTAAAAAATCGCAGAAATAATCGAAAATTGATGAAAATAATTGCAATATCGGATAAATAATTGAAAATTTTAAAAGTAATGCCAAAATAATGAATATAATAATAAATTGATGAAAATCAAGAAAGATTGCAGAATTTATTTTTAAGCAAAAGATAATAATTTAAAAATTGATATATAATGGAAAATTTATGACAATAATCTAAATTTGAGATAATAACTGAAAATTTAGAAAATTAATTGCATGTGTTTATGTATATTTTAAACTTCTTCAAAAACCATAATAAATTTTTAAAGCATTTTTCGAAACTGTTTTTTTACACAAATGACAATTAAAAACCAGTAAAACACGACACTAACGAAAAAGGTTACCTTATTCTTTCAATTCAAATTTCAAAATATTTCCTGATAAAGAGAGTCAAAAATCAATAAAATAACAGGGAGTAAGACTAACTTCACTTCAGTTTTTAAAACATGGACAGAAAAAGATGAATAAATATTAATACTAACTAACTTCACTTTAGACTTTAAAACGTGGACAGAAAAAATGAATAAATATAAAAAGTAACCAACTTCAGGAGTTTACGGAGATTATTATTATTTAATAAATAATTGAACATTTATATTATGAACAATTATTAATTTTTTTTTAATCTGGAAACTTTACCTGATTTTAAATTTCAGTAAATCTAATTTTTGTCAATTCTAATTCTATACAAAATTTTGATTCTAAAAATTTGGTTCAAGTCTGTATCTAATTGTACATTTTACAATTAGAAGTTTCTATATAACTGTTAAAGCCTAAAATAATATAAATATGCATTGTTAAAAATTATATATATGTAAAAAGTTTATAATTGTTAAAAATTGAATTAATTAAAATTTTGAATAATTATAATTAAAATTTTAGTAATTAAAATTCTAAAATCCCGTAGTTTATATAATAGTTTGAGTTTTTAAATATTTCAATTCGTTTTAATAAAATCAAGCTTAGAATTTTAAATTTGAATACGTAAAAGGTTAATAGTTAGCTGTTTAAAAAATATGTCTTTAAACTTTGGAAAGAATTTTGAATTAATTAAAATTCGAAGTTATTAAATTTGAATCGATTCAAGATGAAAATATTTTAAGTCTGAAAAACTTAAAATTGAAATTGATAAAAAATTTTGAAAAGTAGAAGTTTAAATCAAAAAGGTTTGTAATAATTGAGATCTGTATTTTCCGAAATAGAAACTATAAATAAAAAAGTTTGATGAGCAGAAGTTTGGAATAATTGAATTTTATAGATTTAAGGTTTATCAGTCTAATATAAATAGTAAAATACAATTAACACAAGTAAATGAATAAGTAGATATATTAATTGTTTTTTTTTAATTTTTTTTTGTTTCAATTATTTTTTAAAATTTTGAATTTTTTTAAATATGCATTGTTAAAAATGTTAAATATATAAAAAGTTTATAATAATTAAAACTTGAATTGATTAAAATTTTGAATAATTATAACTGAAATTTTAGTAAATAAAATTCTAAAATCCCGTAGTTTCTATAATAATTTGAGTTTTTAAATATTTCAATTCGTATTAATAAAATTAAGCTTAGAATTTTAAATTTGAATACATAAAAGGTTAATAGTTAGCTGTTTAAAAAATTTGTCTTTAAACTTTGGATGTATAAAAATTTGAATTAATTAAAATTCGAAATTATTAAACTTGAATCGATTCAAGTTGGGAATATTTTAAGTTTAGAAAACTTAAAATTTGAACTGAGAAACAATTTTGAAAAGTAGAAATTAAAATCAAGAACAATTTGTAATAATTGAAGTTTCTATTTTCTAAAAATGAAATTATAAATAAAAAATTTTGCTGAGCATAAATTTGGAATAATTGAATTTCATAGATTTAAGGTTTATCAATCTAATATAATTAATTAAATATAAGTAATACAAGTAAATAAATAAGTGAGTATATTAATTGTTTTTATTTTTCAATTTTTTGTTTTCCAATTTTTTTTTAAATTTTAAATATTTTTTTGAAATGTCATTTGTATTTTTCAATTTTTTTAACGACGGTCCTCGATTTTTAAATATTTTCAATTTTATCCTTCAATTTTCAATTATTCTTCAATTTATTTGATTATTTTTCTCAATAATTAATTTTTTCATATTTATCAATTATTGTCCTCAATTTCCTATTTTTTCGTAATTTTTCATTTATTTTCTTTAAATTTAAAATTTTTTCTTTTTCAACGATTCTCTTCAATTTGCAATTATTTGCTTCAAATTTCTTCAAAAAAATATTTTTAAATTTCTTAAATATTTTCTTTCAATTTTCAATTACAAGCTTCTTTATTTCCTTTGTAATTTTTAATTTGTCCTTTCTTGAAATACTTTCTTAAATTTTTTATTGTTTTCTCAAATTTTCAATCCTATTTTTCAGTATTTTTTAAAATTTATTTCATTACATTTTTTTCTCTGACTTTCTTAATAATTTTTTTTGATTTTCAATTATTTTCGACAATTGTCATAATTATTTTCTGCAAATATCGTCCCTTTATTCATTTTTAGTGATTTTTCAAATAACAATAAAATATTTTAATTTATTTTACTTCGCAATTAATATTAATTATTTTTCAAGTTAACATTTTAAATAAAAATTTATTTTCATAGGTTTTTTTTTTAAATTATTATTTCTGATTTTACTTCGCAATTAATATTAATTATTTTTTAAATTAACATTTCAAATGCAAATTTATTTTCATAGGTTTTTTTTTAAATTATTATTTCTGATCCTTTCTTTTAGTATTATAAGTACCTTTAATTATTTGCTAAAAATTATTTTCCTCTCTATTCTACTAATTTTTTTATTGTTTTTTTTTTAACTAAGAATTTCATAAAATCCCCTCCTTCTTTTATTAATTTCATTTAATTTTGAATTATTTTCTGCAAATATCGTTCGTTTATTATAAGTCATTATTTTCTTCATAAATAATAATATTCACCAATATCAATTAAATTTTCAATTTTTTCATTTTTACCCCGTATTTTTTTTTATTTAAATTCAATTATTAACTTTGAAGTTTTGGATTATTTTCTTTACCTTAAAATAAAATCCATTATTTTACTCTAAAACCATATTTTTCACCCAGAAATTAAAAAAAAAATGTCATTAAATCAAGAATTTAGAAAATATTTGAAAAAGAAACATTGCGGAAATGAATTTTTATAATTGAGATTAAGAGAAGAAAGAAAAAAATTATTTTTTTCCAACTTGCAAGACTGTATTTATAAAAGTGGATATCTGCATGTTATGAAGCGCAAATAAAACATAATAAAGGGTTGATTAAAAGTCTCCATTACCGGCTGTCAACTGATCAACTATTCCTTTTTCTCGGAATATAATAATCGTTGAAAATATGATTCATTTCAATGTACATTATAAAACTGATCGATTTGCATGAAATATCTGGACTTGAGCACGACGATTTTATTTTGAAAGATAGTAAATTACAGGAACTGGTTTTCTCGTCAGGGTGTTTTTCCTGCTTTGCTGTGAACTTACAAACTGAAAAGTTCTTCCTTTTCCAGTGGATGTTGTTTCGCCCGGGGTTGAGTGCCAGGGAGAAGGAGGAGACGTAAGCGAGTATTGGAATCTCATTTGCATCGATTAGCTTCTCGGTGACGTGGTGTAATTGCATTTTACGATCCTGGGTCGCATCGCACTCGTTACTAAGCGGTAAACATGAAAAGTGCACTGAATATCGTCTGGTTGACGTCCCTGCTTCTATATAATACACACTCAAATACGTTCAATCGTCTGCCATTATCCGATCCTCTTATTATGTCGCGTAGCTCATTATCACAGCCGAAAGTAGCATCCAAATTCAAAGAAAGAAAGAAGAAAAAAAGTAAAAAAAAATTTTACTCATTCTTTGACAAAAGTCCCTCATTTGTTAAAGAAGCATCATTTCGCAAATTTTGTGGAGGTGCTAAAACAGTATAAAGCCAAAAAAACCAACTGAAAATAATTTTAAACAAGTTCAAAACAGTTCAAAACAGCCTAAACATGTTTAAAAAGTTCAAAACAACTTAAACAGATTAAACATGTTGAAAACAGTTCAAAAATTTCAAACAAAGTTTAAAACAGTTCAAAGCAGATTAAAACATGTTCGAAACAGTTGAAACCAGTTATAAACAAGATATTAACAATTTGAAACAAGTTCAAGACAGTTTAAAGCTAGTTCATAACAGTTTGAAACAGTTAAAAACGAGTTAAAATCTTTTAAAAAAGGTTTAAGGCAGCTGGAAGTCAGTTCACAACAGTTCAAGACAGTTTAAAGCTCGTTCATAACAGTTCGAAACAGTTAAAAGCGAGTTGAAATCTATTTAAAAAAGGTTCAAGGCAGCTTGAAGCCAGTTCACAACAGTTCAAAACAGTTTTAAACAAGTTACAGGACAAGTTCTACACTGTTTAAAGTAGCACTAAACATATTTAAATTTATCTTAACAGTGATAAATCGTTTTAAAGACTTTTTAACGAATTTAAAACAACTCTGAACAGTTTTAAAACATTTAAAGCCTTTTAAACGAGTTTAAAATAGTCAAAAACCAGCTTAAAACAAAATTAACAGTTTAAAACAAGCTCAAAATAATTTTGAACAAGTTCAAAACAACTTAAAATGTGTTCGAATTGGTTAAAAACATGTTCAAAACAGTTTAAAACACTTATTAAACAGTGCAAAGCAGATTAAAACCCGTTTAAATTAGTTTAAAACATGTTTAAATGGATTATAATACTTTAAAACAAGTTCAAAACAGTTAAAAACGAGATATGAACCGTTTTAAAAAAGTCATTACAGTTGAAAATTGGAAGTAAATAGTTTCGAGTAGTTTTTTACTAAAAAGATTCAAATTATCCTAAAACAAGCTTTAAACAGTTCTAAAGAATTTTTAACGTATTTCAAACAACACTAAACTGTTTTGAAATATTGAAAAACTTCTTAAGCGAGTTCAAAACAGTCGAAAACCAGCAAAATCAAAATTAACACTTAAAAACAAGCTCAAAACAATTGTGAACAAGTTCAAAACAGTTCATAACAGCTTAGAATATGTTCGCATCAATTAAAACCATGGTCAAAACAGTTTAAAACACGTATTAAACAGTGCAAAATAGATTAAAACAAGTTCAAATCAGTTTAAAATACGTTTAAATATTTGATAACAGGTTAAAACATGTTCAGAACAGGTGAAAGTGAGATATGAACAGTTTTAAAAAAGTAATTACTGTTGAAAACTAGAAATAAATAGTTTCAAGTATAGTTTTCTACTTGAAAAGATTGAAATTATCCTAAACAAGCTTCAAACAGTTCTAAAGAATTTCCAACATATTTAAAACAACACTGAACTGTTTAAAAATATTCAAAGCTTTTTTAAACGAGTACAAAACAGTTCATAACTAGCTAAAAACAAAAGTAACACTCAAAAACAAGCTCAAAACAATTGTGAACAAGTTCAAAACAGTTCAAAACAGCCTAAACATGTTTAAAAAGTTCAAACCAACTTAAACAGATTAAACATGTTCAAAACAGTTCAAAAATTTCAAACATAGTTCAAAACAGTTCAAACCAGATTAAAACATGTTCGAAACAGTTGAAACAGTTGAAACCAGTTATAAACAAGATATTAACAATTTGAAACAAGTTCAAGACAGTTTAAAGCTAGTTCATAACAGTTTGAAACAGTTAAAAACGAGTTAAAATCACTTTAAAAAAGGTTTAAGGCAGCTGGAAGTCAGTTCACAACAGTTCAAGACAGTTTAAAGCTCGTTCATAACAGTTCGAAACAGTTAAAAACGAGTTTGAATCTATTTAAAAATGGTTCAAGGCAGCTTGAAGCCAGTTCACAACAGTTCAAAACAGATTTAAACAAGTTACAGGACAAGTTCTACACTGTTTTAAGTAGCACTAAACATATTTAAATTTATCTTTACAGTGATAAATCGTTTTAAAGAATTTTTAACGAATTTAAAACAACTCTGAACAGTTTTAAAACATTTAAAGCCTTTTAAACGAGTTTAAAATAGTCAAAAACCAGCTTAAAACAAAATTAACAGTTTAAAACAAGCTCAAAATAATTTTGAACAAGTTCAAAACAACTTAAAATGTGTTCGAATCGGTTAAAAACATGTTCAAAACAGTTTAAAACACTTATTAAACAGTGAAAAGCAGATTAAAACCCGTTTAAATTAGTTTAAAACATGTTTAAATGGTTTATAATACTTTAAAACAAGTTCAAAACAGTTAAAAACGAGATATGAACCGTTTTAAAAAAGTCATTACAGTTGAAAACTTGAAGTAAATAGTTTCGAGTAGTTTTTTACTAAAAAGATTCAAATTATCCTAAAACAAGCTCTAAACAGTTCTAAAGCATTTTTAACGTATTTCAAACAACACTAAACTGTTTTGAAATATTGAAAACCTTCTTAAACAAGTTCAAAACAGTCGAAAAACAACAAAATCAAACTTAACACTTAAAAACAAGCTCAAAACAATTGTGAACAAGTTCAAAACAGCTTAAAATATGTTTAAACCATGTTCAAAACAGTTTAAAACACGCATTAAACAGTGCAAAATAGATTAAAACAAATTCAAATCAGTTTAAAACACGTTTAAATATTTAATAACAGGTTAAATCATGTTCAGAACAGGTGAAAGTGAGATATGAACAGTTTTAAAAAAGTAATTACAGTTGAAAACTAGAAGTAAATAGTTTCAAGTAGTTTTCTACTTAATAAGATTCAAATTATCATAAACAAGCTTCAAGCAGTTCTAAAGAATTTTTAACGTATTTCATACAACAATCAACTGTTTTAAAATATTCAATGCCTTTTTAAACGAGTACAAAACAGTTCAAAACTAGCTAAAAACTAAATTAACACTCAAAAACAAGTTCAAAACAATTGTGAACAAGTTCAAAACAGTTCAAAACAGCTTAAAATATGTTCGCATTAAATAAAACCATGTTCAAAATAGTTTAAAACACGCATTAAACAGTGCAAAATAGATTAAAACAAATTCAAATCAGTTTAAAACACGTTTGAATATTTGATAACAGGTTAAAACATGTTCAGAACAGGTGAAAACGAGATATGAACAGTTCTAAAAAATTCAATACAGTTGGAAACTTGAAGTAAATAGTTTTGAGTACTTTTTCACTAAAATGATTTAAATTATCCTAAACAAGCTTGAAACAGTTCTAAAGAATTTTAAACGTATTTCAAACAACACTAAACTGTTTTGAAATATTGAAAACCTTCTTAAGCGAGTTCAAAACAGTCGAAAACCAGCAAAATCAAAATTAACACTTAAAAACAAGCTAAAAACAATTGTGAACAAGTTCAAAACAGTTCAAAACAGCTTAAAATATGTTCGCATCAATTAAAACCATGTTCAAAATAGTTTAAAACACGCATTAAACAGTGAAAAATAGATTGAAATAAGTTCAAATCAGTTTAAAATACGTTTTAATATTTGATAACAGGTTAAAACATGTTCAGAACAGGTAAAAGTGAGATATGAACAGTTTTAAAAAAGTAATTACAGTTGAAAACTAGAAATAAATAGTTTAAAGTATAGTTTTCTAGTTGAAAAGATTGAAATTATCCTAAACAAGCTTCAAACAGTTCTAAAGAATTTTCAACATATTTAAAACAACACTGAACTGTTTAAAAATATTCAAATCTTTTTTAAACAAGTACAAAATAGTTCATAACTAGCTAAAAACAAAATTGACACTCAAAAACAAGCTCAAAACAATTGTGAACAAGTTCAAAACAGTTCAAAACAGCTTAAAATATGTTCAATTCAGTTTAAACCATGTTCAAAACAGATTAAAACACGTTCAAATCAGTTTAAAACACTCTTAAATAGTTGATAACAGTTAAAAACATCTTCAGAACAGTTGAAAACGAGATATGAACAGTTCTAAAAAATTCAATACAGTTGGAGACTTGAAGTAAATAGTTTTGAGTACTTTTTCACTAAAATGATTAAAATTATCCTAAACAAGCTTGAAACAGTTCTAAAGAATTTTTAACGAATTTCAAACAACACTGAACAGTTTTTAAATATTGGTAGCCTTTTCAAACGTGTTCAAAACAGTCGAAAACCAGCCAAAAACAAAATTGAAACTTAAAAACAAGCTAAAAACAATTGTGAACAACTTCAAAACAGTTCATAACAGCTTAAAATATGTTCGCATCAATTAAAACCATGTTCAAAATAGTTTAAAACACGCATTAAACAGTGCAAAATAGATTAAAACAAGTTTAAATCAGTTTAAAATACGTTTAAATATTTGATAACAGGTTAAAACATGTTCAGAACAGGTAAAAGTGAGATATGAACAGTTTTAAAAAAGTAATTACAGTTGAAAACTAGAAATAAATAGTTTCAAGTATAGTTTTCTACTTGAAAAGATTGAAATTATCCTAAACAAGCTTCAAACAGTTCTAAAGAATTTTCAACATATTTAAAACAACACTGAACTGTTTAAAAATATTCAAAGCTTTTTTAAACAAGTACAAAACAGTTCATAACTAGCTAAGAACAAAATTAACACTCAAAAACAAGTTCAAAACAATTGTGATCAAGTTCAAAACAGTTCAAAACAGTTCAAAACAGCTTAAAATATGTTCAATTCAGTTTAAACCATGTTCAAAATAGTTTAAAACAGATTAAAACACGTTCAACTCAGTTTAAAACACTCTTAAATAGTTGATAACAGTTAAAAACATGTTCAGAACAGTTGAAAACGAGATATGAACAGTTATAAAAAATTCAATACATTTCGAAACTTGAAGTAAATAGTTTTGAGTACTTTTTCACTAAAATGATTTAAATTATCCTAAACAAGCTTGAAACAGTTTTAAAGAATTTTTAACGAATTTCAAACAACACTGAACAGTTTTTAAATATTGGTAGCCTTTTCAAACGTGTTCAAAACAGTCGAAAACCAGCCAAAAACAAAATTAAAACTTAAAAACAAGCTAAAAACAATTGTGAACAAGTTCAAAACAGTTCAAAACAGCTTAAAATATGTTCGCATCAATTAAAACCATGGTCAAAACAGTTTAAAACACTTATTAAACAGTGCAAAATAGATTAAAACAAGTTCAAATCAGTTTAAAATACGTTTAAATATTTGATAACAGGTTAAAACATGTTCAGAACAGGTGAAAGTGAGATATGAACAGTTTTAAAAAAGTAATTACAGTTAAAAACTAGAAATAAATAGTTTCAAGTATAGTTTTCTACTTGAAAAGATTGAAATTATCCTAAACAAGCTTCAAACAGTTCTAAAGAATTTTCAACATATTTAAAACAACACTGAATTGTTTAAAAATATTCAAAGCTTTTTTAAACGAGTACAAAACAGTCCATAACTAACTAAAAACAAAATTGACACTTAAAAACAAGCTCAAAACAATTGTGAACAAGTTCAAAACAGTTCAAAACAGCTTAAAATTTGTTCAATTCAGTTTAAACCATGTTCAAAACAGATTAAAACACGTTCAAATCAGTTTAAAACACTCTTAAGTAGTTGATAACAGTTAAAAACATGTTCAGAACAGTTGAAAACGAGATATGAACAGTTCTAAAAAATTCAATACAGTTGGAAACTTGAAGTAAATAGTTTTGAGTACTTTTTCACTAAAATGATTTAAATTATCCTTAACAAGCTTGAAACAGTTCTAAAGAATTTTTAACGTATTTCAAACAACACTAAACTGTTTTGAAAACATGTTCAGAACAGTTGAAAACGAGATATGAACAGTTCGAAAAAATTCAATACAGTTGGAAACTTGATGTAAATAGTTTTGAGTACTTTTTCACTAAAATGGTTAAAATTATCCTAAACAAGCTTGAAACAGTTCTAAAGAATTTTTAACGAATTTTAAACAACACTGAACAGTTTTTAAATATTGTTAGCCTTTTTAAACGTGTTCATAACAGTCGAAAACCAGCCAAAAACAAAATTAAAACTTAAAAACAAGCTAAAAATAATTGTGAAATAGTTCAAAACAGTTCATAACAGCTTAAAATATGTTCGCATCAATTAAAACCACGTTCAAAACAGTTTAAAACACGCATTAAACAGTGAAAATAGATTATAACAAGTTTAAATCAGTTAAAAATATGTTTAAATGGTTTATAACAGTTTGAAACATATTCAGAAAAGTTGGAAAGAAGATATGAACAGTTTTAAATAAGTTTTTACACTTAAAAACATGTTGTAAATAGCTTAAAGAAGTACAAAAAGTAAAAAGAGGTAACTTAAACTCAACAAGCTCAAAACAGTTCTACAAAATTTTTAACGATTTTCAAACAACACTTTACAGTTTTAAAATGTTCAAAGCCTTTTTAAAAGAGTTTTGAACAATCGAAAACTAGATCAAAACAAATTAACAGTTCAAAGCAACCCTAAAAACAATTTTAAGCAAATTCAGTTTAAAACTAGTTAACAATAGCTTAAAATATGTTTTAAACCGTTATTTAAGTTCAAATCATGTTTAAAGCACTCTAAACCATGTTCAACACAGTTCAATGCAGATTAAAATATGTTCGAAACAGTTCAAAAAAAAAAAAATTTTATGTTCAAAACAATTCAAAATAAGATATAAACAATTTAAACGAAGTCATTTTAGTTAAAAAACTTGTTATAAATAGCTTAAAGTATTCTAATATGATTAAAATTAACGTCAGCAAGCTTGAAACATTTCTAAAGAATTTTAACGAATTTTAAACAACACTAAAGAGTTTTAAAATGTTCAAAGCCTATACAATGAGTTCCAAACAGTTATTAACCAGCTCATAACAATTTTAAATAAGTTTAAAACAGTTTACAAAATTCGATTCATGCGTTCATGACACTTTTAAACATGTTTAAAGTACAATTAACAGTTTAAAACCAGCTGAAAACAATTTTAAACAAGTTCAGAACAGTTAAAAACAGCTTAAAACATCTTTAAAAGAGTTAACAATGTTTAAATAAAGTTTAAAACACTTGAAAATATGTTCAAAGCAGTTCAAAAAAAATTAAAACATGTTCTAATAGTTAATAACAGTTCAAAAAAATTGAAAACAAGTTATGAACAATTTTAAGAAAGTCATTAAGTTAAAAACTTGTTGTAAATAGATTAAAGTAGTATTAAAAGATTAAAATTAACGTCAGCCAGCTTGAAACAGTTCTAAAGAATTTTGCCGAATTTTAAACAACAATAAAAAATTTTTAAATGTTCAAAGTATTTTCAAACAGTTTAAAAAAGTTAATAACCAGCTTAGAAGAATTTTAAAAAAGTTCAAAACAGTTTACAAAGTTCGAATCATGTTCATAACACTTTTAAACATGTTCAAAACAAAATTAACAGTATAAAACTAGCTTAAAACAATTTCAAACAAGTTCAAAACAGTTCGAAAGTGCTTAAAATGTTTAAAATATTTTAAAAAGTTCAAACAATGTTCAAAAGACTTTAAAACGTGTTTAAAACAGTTCAAGATAGATTAAAACCTGTTCTAACAGTTCAAAACTAGATACGCACAATTTTACTAAAGTAGTTCCGAACAGTTTAAAACATGTTAAAACAGTTTACAAAGTTCGACTCCTGTTCAAGACACTTTTAAACATGTTTAAACAAAACAAACAGTTTAAAGCTAGCTCAAAACAATTTTAAACAGGTTCCAAACAGTTTAAAATTGCTATAAACATGTTTAAAACAGTTCAAAAACTTTCAACAATGTTCAAAACACTTTAAAACGTGTTCAAAACAGTTCAAGAAAAATTAAAACATGTTCTAACAATTCATAACAGTTTAAAACTAGATGCGAACAATTTTAAAGAAGTAATTACAGTTTAAAACTTGTTGTAAATAGTTTAAAGTAGTACTAAAAAAATTTTAATTAACTTGAACAGCCTCGAAACAGTTCTAAAGAACTTTTGACTAAATTTAATCAATACTAAGCTGCTTTAAAACCAGTTTGATAACAGTTAAAAATATATTAAACCAGTTTTGAAAGTTAGACTTATGTTCAAGACACTTTTAAACATGTTCAAAACAGAATTACCAGTTTTAAACCAGCTTAAAACAGTTTACAAAGTTCGACTTATGTTCAAGACACTTTTAAACATGTTCAAAACAAAATTAATAGTTTAAAACCAGCTGAAAATAAATTTAAACAAGTTAAAACCCGTTTAAAACATGTTAAAACGGTTTACAATGTTCGACTCATGTTCGTACCACTTTTAAACATGTTCAAAACAAAATTAAGAGTTTAAAACCAGCTCTTAACAATTTTAAACAGGTTCCAAACAGTTTAAAATTGCTTAAACATGTTTAAAACAGTTCAAAAACTTTCAACAATGTTCAAAACACTCTAAAACGTGTTCAAAACAGTTCAAGAAAAATTAAAACATGTTCTAACAATTCATAACAGTTTAAAACTAGATGCGAACAATTTTAAAGAAGTAATTACAGTTTAAAACTTGTTGTAAATAGTTTAAAGTAGTACTAAAAAAATTTTAATTAACTTGAACAGCCTCGAAACAGTTCTAAAGAACTTTTGACTAAATTTAATCAATACTAAGCTGCTTTAAAACCAGTTTGATAACAGTTAAAAATATGTTAAAACAGTTTTGAAAGTTAGACTTATGTTCAAGACACTTTTAAACATGTTCAAAACAGAATTACCAGTTTTAAACCAGCTTTAAACAATTTTAAACAAGTTCAAAATCGTTTAAAACATGTTAAAAACAGTTTACAAAGTTGGACTTATGTTCAAGACACTTTTAACCATGTTCAAAACAAAATTAATAGTTTAAAACCAGCTGAAAATAAATTTAAACAAGTTAAAAACCGTTTAAAACATGTTAAAACGGTTTACAATGTTCGATTTATGTTCATACCACTTTTAAACATGTTCAAAACAAAATTAAGAGTTTAAAACCAGCTCTAAACAATTTTAAACAGGTTCCAAACAGTTTAAAATTGCTTAAACATGTTTAAAAACATGTTAAACAGTTCAAAAACTTTTAACAATGTTCAAAACACTTTAAAACGTGTTCAAAACAGTTCAAGAAAAATTAAAACATGTTCTAACAATTCATAACAGTTTAAAACTAGATGCGAACAATTTTAAAGAAGTAATTACAGTTTAAAACTTGTTGTAAATAGTTTAAAGTAGTACTAAAAAAATTTTAATTAACTTGAACAGCCTCGATACAGTTCTAAAGAACTTTTGACTAAATTTAATCAATACTAAGCTGCTTTAAAACCAGTTTGATAACAGTTAAAAATATGTTTAAACAGTTTTGAAAGTTAGACTTATGTTCAAGACAGTTTTAAACATGTTCAAAACAAAATTAATAGTTTAAAACCAGCTGAAAATAAATTTAAACAAGTTAAAAACCGTTTAAAACATGTTAAAACGGTTTACAAAGTTCGATTTATGTTCATACCACTTTTAAACATGTTCAAAACAAAATTAAGAGTTTAAAACCAGCTCTAAACAATTTTAAACAAGTTCCAAACAGTTTGAAACATGTTAAAATAGTTTACAAAGTTCGACTTATGTTCAAGACACTCTTAAACATGTTCAAAACAAAATTAACAGTGTTTAACCAGCTGAAAACAATTTTAGACAAGTTCCAAACAGTTCGAAAGTGCTTATAAATGTTTAAAATAGTTCAAAAAGTTTAAACAATGTCCAAAACATTTTAAAACCTGTTAAAAACACTTTAAAACCTGTTCAAAATAGTTCAAGATAGATTTAAACCTGTTCTAACAGTTTAAAACTTGTTGTAAATAGTTGGAAGTAGTAATAAAAAAATTTTAATTAACCTCAGCTGTCTCGAAACAGTTCTAAAAAAGTTTTAACTAACTTTAATTAATACTAAACTGCTTTAAAACAAATTAAAAAGAAGTTAAAAATAATTCTAAATTATTTATAACAAGTGACAACTTTTGATTAACAATTTTAATTAAATTTTTTTGATTTTAAAGAAAATATATTTAAACCTAAGTGATAATGGCTCAATTTTCTTTCTTTATTAACTAATTTCTCAAATAAATTTTTTTCTTTTTTAATCTTAATTCTATCCCTTTTAAATTATATTTTCTTTTTTATCTGGTAAATAATCTACCTAATGTCTCGAACCTGATTAATTAATCTAGCATCTCTTTTCTTACTTAATTTTTCTTTCAAGATTTCAAATTAATTATTTTTACCTTCATTAAGCATTTAATTCAATTTTTTATTTACGAAATACAGTTCTATTTCTAAATACGAGTTTAAAAAAAAAAAAAACTGAATTTAAAAAGTGCATCTAAAATCATCATCAAAATAAAGAGAGTGATAAATAACGTGCAATACATCAATGCCAATAACAAATTTCAAATTATTTTTCATGATTAATAGAGAGCATTTTGTTTATCGATTGACTGCTCTCGTATGAAACGACAAGTTTAAAATGGCGTTTAGCATAATTTGCAGAGGGCTAGGGCGCTTTTGTAAGGTAGATAAAAAGACGTTGTTTTGCTGCGTCCGTGGGGTTGCTTAACTCTCCTCATTAGCGATGGTGACATCTTGACGAACCAAGAGGAAAAAAATAAGAACGAAAAAAATAATTCAACTCCCAGGAGATGTTCCGCATCACGTCGAACAATTTCTGTTTCTCATTCTTTTATTTTCAATTTTCCGCAACAATCTACGCTCAACACATTTTACTGTCCCAGCTCATTATATTTGCACGCGGAAAAGAGAACAAATTGCGAATTATAAAAACATAAAATTAAGTAATATATATACTTAGAATTAAAATGGGACAGCATTTTTGTTTTTATTCTAATTGAAATTGCATTTCTCGAGATTAAAATTGTATTCATTATGATTTAACTGGCGAGAAACTTTTCCAAAAAAAAACAGTAATTTTCTGCTTTTTATTTCTCGAGAACTATATACTTATGAAGAAAGTCTTGTACTGTTCTAAATGTAACAGATGTTGTTGTATTATTTTTTGTCACTATTCAAATTATTATAATCGTATTGACAATTATAACTGTTTTGTGCGCAGAAATTACTACCGAGCTATGTTGTAACTGTTGGTACAATTAGGATGATTCAGGGGCGGATCTACCTTGAGGGCCCGGAACCCAAAAGGACCCGGTGCCAGAATTTAATGTATCGTGAAAAAAAACTTTCAAATTGACAAGAATTTTTAAAATGATCCGTAAATTTTGAAAACGATCCGCAAATTTTTAAGAAACTCTGGGAAGATAGATAAATCCTAAAAACTTCAATTGCAATCTTGTATTTTTTAATAATAATATGAAAAATTGAATTTAAAATGATCAGAATTTAATCTAAAAAGATTTTGATAGAAAGAAAGTCGAAAACTATATAAAACTTCATTAATTCCAAGACATTATTATTTATATGAATCCCAAACGTCAGTTAACTCAAACTTTAATTTTTTCAAACTTATAAGTTTGAATTAATCAAAGTTGCAATTATTACTTGTATATAGTAAACTATTAATTAACAGCAACATTAATGAGAAATTTTACATTGCTGTTCGTCATTTAAAACTATAAATTTTTGGAAATGCAAATAATAAAAATTACGAGAATAATTACAAAATGGAAAAGAATATATATGAAAAATGACGAAAATAATTGACAATTAAAAACAAAATTTCGAAAAATGGCGCGATAAATACACAATTGTTAACAATAATCTAAAAAATTAAACAATATACATTTAATTTAAACTAAAAAATTGAAAAGTTAAGAAAATTATAGGAATAATTGCTGAAACCTGTTGCAAATTGAACAACTGGATTGAAAATCAAAACAAAAAATTGAAATTAAAGAAAATAATTGAAAACTTTAGAAAATAATAAAAATTTGGAGAAAATAATAAAAACTTGAAGAAATAAATTCATAATTTAAAAATTAAAGTCAAATTAAATAAAAAATTGAAAATAATGAATAGAAATTATAAAAGGTGAAAATAATTCACAATTGAAAACAAAATTCGAAAAATGACTAGATTAATAACCAAAAAAATAACAAAAAAAAAAAAAATAAGAATTGAAAAACTCAAAGAATTATTAAAAACTTTAAGAGACTGATTGCAAATTGAAAAAATTGTAGGAAATAATTTTAAACTGCGAAAAATAGTTAATAATTAAAAGAAATAATAAAAAAATTGAAGAATATATCTACACAATAACTAGATTAATAGACTACTGAAAAAAAAAATTGATAAAATATAACAAAACCTTTAGATTTAAAGAAAATAATTAAAAATTTAAAAATGAAGAAAATTATAGTAATAATTGTTGGAAATAATTGCGCATTGAAAAAATGGCTTGAAAATCGACAAAAATAATTAAAATTAAATAAAATAATTGAAAATTGAAACTTTAAATTGAAATTTAAAGATTATAATTAAAAATTGAAAAAAAGTATTTGAAAAAAGCCGAAAGTTATTGAATATAGAAGAAAACAATTAAAAAGTAAAAAATGGAATTAAAATTTAAAGAAAAAATTGAGAATTGAAGAAAATAAAAATTTAAAATTGTCTTCAATTTCAAATTTTTATTTTCTTCAATTCTTATTTTTATCTTATTGGATAATGGCGAAAAATAATTGGCGAAAGGCGAGAATTTTAAAATATTAAACAAAATAATTGACATTTGAAAAAAAAATTACTAGAATAATACATAGCTAAAAAAATAATTGAAAACGATGAAAAAAAATTTTTAAATTTTAAAAGAACAAATAAAAAATTTAAATATTGTAAGAAAAAACTAAAAATTAAAGAAAATAATTAATAAATGAAAAAAAAATAATTTAAAAATAACAAGAATAATAGCAAAATTGAAGATAATTTCTGAAAAATGACGAAAATAATTGGCAGTTGAAAACAAAATTTAAAAAATGGCTAGATTAATACACAACTGGAAAAAATAATTTAAAAAATCAAACTATAAATATTTAATTTAAAAAATAATTAAAAATTGAAAAATTAAGAAAATGATAGAAATAATTGTTGAAAATAATTGTTAATAATTGAACAACTGGATTGAAAAAAATTGAATGGAACAAAATAATTGAAATTGAGGAAAAAATTTAAAATTGAAGAATGGAAATGAAATTTTTAAAACATAATTAAGAACTAAAGAGAATAATTGAACAATTATACTTAAAATTAAAAAAGCATATTGATATTCGAAAAAATAATTGAATATTGGAAAATGTGATTGAAATTGGAAGAAAATAATAAAAAATTAAAGAAATAAATTGTAATTTGAAATAATGGTTTATAATTGAAAAAAATCAAGTTTTTTGGAATATTGAATAAACTTTATTGAAAATTGTAGAATGGGATTGACTTTAGAAAATAATTCATAATTTAAAGAAAATTATAAAATTACGAGAATAATTAAATATTAAAGAAAATAATTGAGAAATGCGCAAAATAATTGACAATTGAAAAAGAAATTCGAAAACTGTCGAGAATAATCTACAAAAGAACAAAATAAATAAATAATAATAATAATAATTTTTTGGTAGGTTATGTTTTATATTGCTTTTCCAAATTTTTAGAAAATCACTTAGGTAACTTTCATTTCTTTTTAAAAAATTTGCTTTTTTTATGCGTTTAATAATACTTTTTTATTTTTTAGATTTGATTTTAATTTTCTTCTTTTTACATAAATTACTTAAATTAATTTTATACAGTTTTATTTTAACAATATTTAGAAAAATTTATTTACTTTTCCAGTGATTAATTTTATTTATTATTATAATTTAGAAGTTGTAAAATATAATTTTTTTCAATTTTATGATTTTTAAAATATTTTTTTTGTTTTTTGTCATTTGTCATAACTTATTAAGGTTTATAATTTTTAAAGACTTTTTTTCTTTTATTTAATTTTTCGTAAATTTGATCTTCTAATAAATTTTCTCATTTAATCAAAATTTCTCTATTTCTTAGAAATATTGTTTTTTTTTTCTTAGAATTGTATAATTCTTTTTGTTTAATTCTTCATTTTAAAAAAAATTATTGCTTTTTGCTTGATTTTCAAAACAAGTTTTTAAAGTATTTTTTTTATCTTTAGTAACATTTTTCCGTTTTTTACTGATTATCTTATTTATTTTCTTAATTTAAAAAAAACATGTCCGCAAATATTTTAACTTTTTGAAGTACAAATTTTGCGTTCATATAGATAGATTTTTAGCACTTTTGTTTAATTCAAAACTTAAAATGGAAACTTTTAAATTTTAGGAAAATTAAAAAATATTTTGACTTGTGCAATTTTTGGGTAATATAATTAAAATATGTAAATATACAATTTTTTGGTAATTGTAATAAAACGTAGTTTTAAAAATCTTTCCAAGATCTTTAATTACGAATTTGGTGATAAAGAAAATCACATTCAATATTTTTGATATTCAATATCAGATTTTGACAAATTTTGATATCGCCATATTTACACAATTTATAATAATAAATTCTATAAAATGTTAACTCTGTCAAACTAAAAAACGTTACATAACTTTCTATTGATTTCTGTAACAAAAAAATAAGATGATTTCCATGATTCCTCCGTGCACAGGAAAATTTATGTTGTTTTAAATTTGTAAACTGTTTGAAATTTCTTATAATGATTTGAACTGGTTAGATCTAATTTCAACATTTTTAAATTTAATCAAAACTTTTTGAATAAGGTAATTAAATTTTAAAATTAATTTTAACTGTTTAAAATTGCATGAATTTAAAAATGTTCTAAAACTATTTCAAACAATTTAAATCTGTTTTACATTGTTAAAACTACTAAAAACTTTTAGGAATTATTCGAAACCAGTTATAAATATTTCAATTCGCTTGAAGAACTTGTTCTAAATTGTTCAGAACACTTTCAAACTTGTTTCAAACTATTTAAAACAACTTAAAACTTGTTTCAAACTACTTATAACAACTTAAAACTTGTTCGAAACTACTTAGAACAACTTAAAACTTGTCCCAAAATACTAAGAACAACTTTAAACTTGTTTCAAACTTCTTAGAACAACTTAAAATTCGTTTCAAACTGTTAAGAACTACTTATAACTTGTTCCAAACTGTTTAGAACAACTTAAAATTTATTACAATCTACTTGGAACAACTTAAAACATGTTTCAAATTATATAGACCGACTTCAAACTTGCTGAACAAGGTTCAGAACAACTTAAAACTTGTTCCAAACTGTTTGAAATAACTTGAAACAACTTAAAACTTGTTTAAAACTGTTTAGAACAACTTAAAACTTGCTTTAAACTGCTCAGAACAACTTAAAACTTGTTTCAAACTGTTTAAAACAACTTTAAACTTATTTCAAACTAATTGGAACAACTTAAAACTTGTTCCAAACTGTTTAGAATTACTTATAACAACTTTGATCTTGTTTCGAACAGTTCAGAACACTTAAAATTTATTCCAAACTGTTTAAAACAACTTAAAACATATTTAAAACTACTTGAAACAATTTAAAACTTGTTTCAAACTGTTTAAAACAATTTCAAATTTACTGGAAAAGGTTCACAAAAACTTAAAACTTGTCTTAAACTGTTTAAAACAACTTGAAACTTGTTTTAAACTACTTGGAACAACTTAAAACTTGTTTTAAACTGTTTAGAAAATGATTCAGAACAACTTTAAACTTGCTTCGAACTGTTCAGAACAACTTAAAATTTATCCCAAACTGTTTAAAACAACTTAAAACATATTTCAAAATTACTTGGAACAACTTAAAATTTGTTTCAAACTGTTTAGAACAACTTGAAATTTACTGTAAATGGTTCAGAAAAACTTAAAACTTGTCTTAAACTGTTTAGAACAACTTAACACTTGTGTTTAACTGTGTAAAACAACTTGAAACCTGTTTTAAACTACTTGGAACAATTTAAAACTTGTCTTAAACTGTTTAAAATCACTTGAAACTGTTTGAAACTGGTTAGAAATTATTGCTAACTAGTTCGGAGTTTTTTACTTTATTTTTGATTGTTTAAGGTCAGTTTAAAACTGTTAAGGACAACATAGCATATTTATAAGTGTCTTAAACTTTTTCTAACTAATTAAAAGCTGTTTGTAATTGTTTACAACTACTTAAAACTGTTTGAAACTTGTTGGAAACTGTTTTATTCTACTTTTGACAGTTATAATCTGTTTTCAACTAGTTTGAGCCTGTCTAGAATATAACAGAATATTTAAGGTGTTGTCTAAAGCTCTTCATGAGTGTTTATAATAAATTAAAACTGTCTGAAACTGGTTCAAAAGTGTTCAGAACTGGTTCGAAGTTGTTTTGATCAATTTCCTACTTTTTAAGGTCAGCTCAAAAATGTTAAAAACAACATATCATAATAAAAAATATCTTAAAACTTTTTACAGCTGATTTAAAACTGTTTGTTAATGTTTAGAACTACTTAAAACTGTTTGAAACTGATTCGAAATTGTTTTTTTCTACTACTGACTATTTTAAACTAGTTCAAACCTGTCTGGAACATAATAAAATATTTGAGGTGTTGTATAGCACTTTTTATAACAGTTTAGAATTAATTAAAACTGTTTGAAACTGGTTGGGAATTGTTAGAAATTGGTTCAATCTTGTTTTTAATCTAGTTTCTGTTTTAATTTGTTTTCAAGTAGCTCAAAACCGTGTAGGACAGAAAATATATTTTGAATTGTCCATAAACCTTGACAACTGATTAAAAACTGTTTGTAATTGGTGAAAAGAGCTTAAAACTTTTTGAAACTGGTTCACAATATAACTAGTTGGAATCTGTTTACAACATAATAGAATATTTAAATTTTTTTCTAAAACGCTTTATAACAGTTTAGAACCAATTAAAACTCTTTGAAACTGGTTCGAAATTGTTCAGAACCGATTCAAACTTATTTTTAATCTACTTCCGACTGTCTAACCTTTGTTAAAGTGATTCCAAACCGTTTAGAACAACAATTATTATAGAATATAGAACAATAATTTTTGTATTGTCTAAAACTTTTCATGTCTTATTAAAAACTGTTTATAACTGTTTGAAACTACGTAAAACTGTTTGAAACTGGTTCAAAATCGATTTGTTAAACTTCTGACTGTTTTAATATGTTTTAAACTAGTTGGAACCTGTTTAGAACATAATAAAATATTTAAGATCTTGTGTAGAACTTTTAATAATAGTTAAGAATCAATTAAAACGGTTTGAAACTGGTTCAGAATGCTTCAGAACTTATTAAAACTTGTTTTTAATATACTTTCGACAGTTTAAACTTGTTTCAAAGTTTTTCGAAAATTGAGAATTTCGAATTTGAGAAATTATAAAAAACTCTTTTTAACTCTTTAGAATCAATTATAACAGTTTGGAACTGGTTCGAAAGTGTTTGGAACTAGTTCGAAAGTGTTTGGATCTGGTTCGAAGTTGTCTTATTCTACTGTTAAAAATTATTTTTCAAAACTGTTCAGAACACGAAAAAACTAGTTTTAAACTATTTCCAACTAATTTTTTTACAACCAACCTTCAGATACTTTCAGCTTCTCGAATTTTACTCCTCGTTTACACACATCGTCATTAATTATTTTTCTTTAAAATTCAAGTCCCAAATTCTCAATTCTCTCTAATTTGGACAAATCTCTTTCAATCAAAAAAAAAAAATAATAATAATAATAATTGAAATCTGTGTCTGACCTACAAGAGACTGTAACCCCTCGATTTTTATCGTGTAGAGAGTTTGAGAAACAGACGTAAAACCAGAAGATTATCCCAACTAGTCAAGTGACTTGAGGGGTTGCTTTTTCCCCTTGCCCATCGCGGTCTCGTTTTATTCGATAATTATGTAAATGTGAGAATGATTGTCGGGCAATGTGTCCTTCGAATGAAAGTGGAGAGTAGCGATTCGGTTATCTTTATGATTCTGGGGCGCGCGAAAAAAGAATGAGAACTCTGACTTTTCGGGGGTAGCTTCTTCTGGCCAGAGGGGAAATTCAGAGTCAAGCCCTTCATTTGCATGGAAACGTTCATTTTTTTTCTTGCACACAAATATGCTGACAGCGCTCCCCGTCGCGTTTTACATTTTTACATGAAGAGAAGGGCGAAAAATAATACTAATATTCGCTTTATTATAAAGTAAAGGACTAAAGGTTAGAGTCACAGGAGCCATTCTTTATAGCCCTGGTATCAATGGAGGATAATTAAGATGTATTTTTGACACTCCTCCGACTCACGATTCAGCAGTATTGACGACATTGATACAATACAATTGCAAAAATATATATAAATAAAATATCTTTTCCCGAATGGGACCAAATGCTTAGATTTTTTAGAGTAAATTCGAGCTCTGTTTATTCGCAAATGAGGTTAAAGTATATTCAATCTGTCTCAAAAACTGAAATAAAAATAGATTAGAAAAAATGTATCAAGAAATGAAAAATTTTAAATTTCGGATTTTACGAAAAAATGGCTTATCTCCTGTTTATATTAATATTTTGTAATTTAATAAGGCTATAGTTTTAAGCTAGGCTACTATCTAAAAATCTGCAAAGTTTGACTTCAATCAGTTAAGCTGCTTCTTAGTGATAGTGCAACAAAATATTCAGGACGTACAGACAGACAGACATACAGACAAATTACAAAAAACTCACTGATTACACAGCCACACAAAAAAAACAACTTTATTGTCCGAGACACTACAGTAGTGTATTTTTACGTATTTTTTTCCGCTGAATCCAAATCTGAAGTCAGAATTGTTAGATTGGCTAAATTTTTCGAGATAATCTCAAAAAACTCGATTTTTTCGTGTTTTTGAGTAGTTTTTTGAAAATATCTCAAAAATTTTAACAAAATTGGTTATTCTGACTTCGGATTCGGATTCAGCGGAAAAAAATACGTAGGAAAACACTATCATAGTGTCTCGGACAAAAAAATTTTTTTTTGGGTTTTAATTGGTGATGTTTTTTTTATCTTTTTTGAGATAATTTTCAAAATTTTAGCTAATCTGCAAATTCTAACATCTGATTTACATTCGTCAGAGAAAAATACATAAAAATACATTAGTGTAGTGTTCCGGCTAAAAAAAAATTTTTTTTTTGGTTTTTTGGGTGTTTTTGAAATTTTTTAAGATTTGGTTTTTTGAGATTATCTCAAAAAATTTAGCCAATCTAGGAATTCTGATTTCGGATTCGGATTCAGTGGAAAAAAATACGTAAGAATACACTAGTGTAGTGTCTCGGACAAAGAAGTTTATTTTTTTGTGTGGCTGTGTTATTGATATTTTCAACCAGTTTTATAATAAATTTAAATTTAAATAATTTAAGTTAAATGTTAAAAAAAAATTAATTTAAAAAAAGGTGATCAAAAAATGTAAAAAAAAATTTTTTTTATTTAAATCTGTCGGTTATTTTTTTTATTCTACTTTCTCAACTAATTTTATAATGACTTAAAATAAATTTGAGATAAAAGTTAAAAAAAGTTTTAATTAAAAAAAATGTAATTAAAAAACTTTTTTTTAAATTTTTTTCATTATTTTAAATTTTTTTGATATTTTTTTAATTCAAAGGTTAAAATATATTTAATCTATAGCAAAAACCTAAATATAGAAATAGATTAGAAAAAATATGCCAAAAAATTAAAAATTGTAAATTTCGCCTTTTTCGAAAAAATGTCATATTTTCCGTTCATATTAATATTTTGTAATCTAATAAAATAATCTAATAATACCTAAAAATCTGCAAAGTTTGACTTAAATCGGTCAAGCCGTTTCTGAGTGATAGTGGAAAAAAATATTGAGGACATACAGACAGATAGACAGACAGACAGACAGACATACAGACAAAAATTTTTTTATTATCATTTTTGGAATCCTTGTTGTTAAAAATGACAACATATGACAAAAATTTTGAATTCGGAGAAATGTACAGACAAAAGTCTGATTTTAGTAATATAGATTTTATTAATTGCTTTTTATTATAAAAGTAGAAATACAAGTGATATAATAATAAAGAAGCAAATATCGTCAATTATATCATTAAAAAGAAAACAATCACCTTGTTTAAATATTTTAAACATGCCTTAAACATCTTTCAAAAATAATTTTTTTATTTTAATAATGTTTAAAATTTTCTTCAAAACTTCCTAAGTTATTAGTACATATTAAAAAAATCTACTGCATTAAATTTTTTTTAAAATGAATGTTGTATATTATTTTCTTCGAATTTTAATACAATTCTTCAATTTCCAATTGATTTCTTCAATTTCCATTTCTTTTCTACAATTTTTTTCATAATTTTTATCAGTTTTCAATTAACAATTTATTAATCTTCTTCAATTTTATGATTATTTATTAATTAAAATTTTTTGTTCGAATGACAATTAATCTTACTACTTTTCGAATTTTTAATTTCTTTTTTAATAGTTAATTATTTTCATCAATATTTAATTACTCTTCTCATATTGTAATTATTCTTTTAATTATCAATTATTTTTTTGAAAATTCCATTTAATTCTTTCATTTACAATTTATTTGTTCAATTTTTACTTATTTTCTTCAATTCTCAAATATTCTCTTAAAATTTCAATTATTTTTATCGATTTCCAATTAATTCCTCAATATTCAATAATTCTCGTATTTTATCAATTATTTTTTTCACTCATTAACATTGTTTTTAAAGTTCAATTTAATTATGGAGCTCTACAACTATTCTCTTCAATTCTCAGTTATTGTCTTCAAATTTAAATAATTTTTTTTTAGATTAAAAAATAATCGCCTTTTTCTATTTTTTTTATTGTCTTTAAGTTTCTTTAATTTTAAATACAATTATTCAATTATTTTCTTTAATTTTCAATTCCATTCTTTAATTTCTCCGTTCTTCTTTTTTCAATTGTTTTCGTCTATATTAATTAATTCTTGGCTTTTTTCAATTACTTTTTCCAATTTTTTAGTATATTCAATTAATTTCAATTGAATTCTTCAAATTTTAATTGCTTTCTTTAATTTTTTGTAATTTTGTCCAATTTTAATTTTTTTTTCAATTTTCAATCCACTTGTTAAATGTGCAATTATTTCCAACATTTATTCCTATTATTTTCTTAATTTTTCAATTTGCAATTATGTATATTATCAAAATTTAATATTTCTTGTTTAATTTTTTCAATTTTTTTTCAGTAGTTTTTTCAGCTTAACTATTGTTTTAAAATGTTATAATTATTCTTTGATTTTTAACTATTGTTTTCAATTCTTAGTTATTTTCTTCAAATTTAAATTCCTTTTTTCAATTTTCAATTATTTTCTTCAATATTAAAAATTAATCGCCCTTTTTCTATTATTTTGTTCAATTATCATTAAGTTTCTTTAATTTAAATACAATTATTTAATTATTTTCTTTAATTTTTAATTCATTCCTCAGTTTTTATTTCCATTCTTCAGTTTTCAATTATTTTCTTCTATATTTATTAATTTTTGTCTTTTTCAATTACTTTTTTTTTATTCCCTATCTATATTCTTTAAATTTCAATTCTATTCTTCAATTTTTAATTGCTTCCTTCAATTTTCAATTATTTTCTTCAATTTCAATTATTTTTTTCGATTTTCAATCCAGTTGTTAAATATGCAATTATTTCCAACAATTATGCCTATAATTTACTTAATTTTTCAATTTAGAATTATTTTCTATAAATTTAATATTTCTTGCCTAATTTTTTCAATTATTTTTTTTTTAGTTGTCTATTAATCTAGTCATTTTTGGAATTTTGTTTTCAATTGACAATTTTTTTCGTCATTTTTCACATATTTTCTTCAATTTTTCAAATCTCGTCATTTTCCAACTATTTCCTATTTTTAATTATTTTTCGCAATTTTCAATTATTTCCTACAAATTTTTCAATTTTGAATTATTGTCTTAAAATTTTGTAATTATTCTCTGATTTTTTAAATTATTTTGTTTGGTTGTTTTGTAATTTTTTTTCTATTATCAATTATTTTTTCAAATTTCAATTTAATTCTTAAATTTTCAATTTATTTCCTCAATTTTTTATTATTTTCTTCAATTTCAATTATTTTTTACGATTTTTAATCCAGTTGTTCCATTTGCAGTTATTTCCAACAATATTCTTATAATTTTTCAACTATTTTGTTTAAATTTAATATTTAATTTTTTAAACTATTCTTTTCAATTGTGTATTTATGTAGCCGTAGCCATTTGTCGAATTTTGTTTCCAACTATCAATTATTTATTCTTTTTCAAATATATTCTTCAATTCTCTTATTTTCATAATTTGAATTTGCAAAAATTTATAGCTTCAAATGAGCAATAAAAATGCAAAGTTTGTTTCGCGCTCGTTAATTTAGCTAATTCCGTAAATAATAAAAAAAATTCAAAATGTCGGATTCAAGATGTCGGACAAAAATGCTGAAAATCATTAAATTTAGCTGAAAATGGTTACTCTAGGGTTCTTGAGATCACTAAATTCGAATATGTTTGTTAAATTTAAAAATTCAAAATGGCGGATTTAAGATGGTGGACAAAACTTATGTTTTATCAAAATAATCTTTTTTTTTTAATTTGTTTAATTTCCTTCTTTTTTAAAAAGCTTTTAAATATTTCTCCCTGATCTAAAACTATGGAAATTGTTAATGCTAGTTACTTTTTGGAATACACTTTTTCGCATTGTAGAACTGAAAAGCGCAAGATTGTTAAAAGGAAATTATTTCTAAATTTATAACGGAAGGTAGTTGTTGGGCTCCCCCATGATATTTTCCGGTTAACCTCATTCTAGGCGATATGACATTCAGCTTAAGGGAACTGGCGCCTCGAAAGGAGTTGAAGTTCATGAAAAATTGATAACTTTGTAACAGCAACTTTCACAGATTGTACGAAGATAAAAAGAGTTACAATCAGTCAACATCTTCTTTCTTTTGTGCTTGAGGTAATTTTTATTCAATTTTAATATTTAATGTGCCACTCTGCGCTGCGAGTAAAACAATAAATATTAAAAGTGAAAAAAAAATTTAATTTAACTCTTTAGGAGAATAAAAATTATATTATGGTAATCGATTGTCTTTTAAGACTAAAAATCTACACTGAAAAATTTTTTTTTAAATATACTAAATTCAGGAATTTTTAAAATTGGCAAGAATTATCTAGTTTTGCTTAAAACTGTTTAGGATTTGTTTGAGATTTATTAGGAACTGTTCAGAAACTATTTATAACTAGTTAGAGTTTGTTTTGAACTGTTTAGGACGACTTTAAAGTTTTTAGAATTATTTTTAAACTGTTTTGAATTATTTATATCTAGTTAAAACTGTTAATATTTATTTTAAAACGATTTAAAACAACTTGGAACTGATTTAAAACTATTTAGAACTAGATACAATCTGTTTTGGACTGTTTAAGATAATTCAAAAGTATTAGGAACTTGTTTTAAACTAGTTATAACATATTTTAAACTGTTTAATATATTTACAACAATTTTAAAAATCTTCTAAAAAATTTAGAACTATTTAAAACTCTTCAGAACTTGTTTAAAATTGTTTTATTACAACTGTTTAGAACTCAATAAAAACTGTTTGAAACTAGTTCTAAATTATCTTGAAATGATTAGTACTTGTTTAAAAATTAAAAATGTTTGTAACTTTTTCAAAACTGAATTGAAGGTGTTCCAATTTATTGATTTTTTAAAGTTCAAAACAGAGGTAAGAAAATGGCGGACGAAAATGTAAATATTTGAAAAATATTATGAAATTTATAATTTATGAGTTTACGCAGTTTTTATGAATTTAAAAATTCAAAATAGTGAATCTAAAATGGCGGTTCTGAAAAATTCAAAATGGAGGACAAACATTGAAATTTACGATGAAGATATTAAAGTTTATTTATGGGTTTTTGGAATATCTGATTACGATTCTGATGATTTTTTGACATTCAAAATGGCGGATCCAATATGGTGGATAAAATTTAAAAAAAAATTTAATTAAATAAAAGTTAGTACTTCTGGGTTTTTTGTTTCGCTTAATTAAAATCAGTTAATAATCTTAAAAATTCAAAATGGAGGTTTCAAAATCAAGGACAAAATGGTGGATATAATATGGTGGATAAAAATAACAAATTTTTTTATAAAATTAAATGAAAGTTAGTGCTTGTGAGTTTTTGATTTCACTCAATTAGAATCAGTCAATAAACTTAAAAATTCAAAATGGAGGTTACAAAATGGAGGACAAAATTTTTTATTTATTATGAAGATAGAAAGTTTATACTTATGGATTTTTGGAGTCTCTGACTACGAATCTAATAATAATGATTTTTTTAAATTCAAAACGGTAGATGTAACATCGAAAAAATGTAATATTTTAAAAATAGTCACAATATCTTTAGTGTCACAGTTTGTCTTAATTATAACCAAAAATTGAATTTTATAGGTTAGTTTCTTTAGATTATAAAAATTTTATAAAAATTTATAAAATATCTTAAAATGTTGAAAAAGAATATAACTAAGAAAACAAAAATACAAAAATTAGCCTTTTTTATAAAAGGCAAAACGCTAAATTTAAAATCACGTGACTATTTAGCTATAAACATATTTATTAATGATTTGCAAATAAAGAAACTACTTGCAATTATGAAATGAATTATTAACTTAGCGCACTATATTAAGATGCATTGATAAAGGATTTTAATTAATTATTTATTTACTGTCTGTGGAATTATTATCAAGATCCACTTCATACTAGTATTCTAACTTTTCGCATTTCTGTACACCGCTCAAGATTAATATGATTTATGAGTTCAATCCAAAGGAGACAGATAACAATCTTAGTTTCTTTTTAGATCTACAATTATTCCTACATGTATAATATAATAATTGGATTTAAAAAGTCCCAAGACTGTAATTATAACAATTAACTTATTATCTAGTTCTGTCGTTATTTTACGAAACAAAGTGTTAACTTTTCATCTGAAACAAGAACTAGAAACATTTTTTTACCGACGAAGATTCCTGTAAATTTATTTTTCAAAAACGTTGAAAGTTTGTTTTTTAACTCAACAAAACATTTAAACATTTAAAATTTTTTCAAAATGTTCCGAAGTTTTAAATTTATAGAAATTTTAATTTCTTCAAATTTCTGTTAATTTAAACTTGCATTGATTAAAAGTTCAATTAATCCACGCTTCAAATAAACTAAATTTAAAGTGATTTAAAAATTTCTTCAATTTTTAATAATTCTTTTCTCTTATGATTTCAATTACTTAAACAACAATTTTTAACAATTTATATCATTTTTCAATTACGTTTTGCAATTTTTAATTATTTTCACTGTTTCTCACTTTTTTCCCTAAATCTTTCAATTATTTGAAAAAAATTAATTTTTTTAAATTTCAATTGTATATTTAATTCTTTTAATCACTTTTTCCATTTTAATCATTTTCCCTTCGACAATAAAACTATTTCATTATTTACTGTTATTTATCGCAAATTTTAAATTATTTTTTGAATTTAATTTTTTTAATTTCCTTATTTTTTCTTTGCATTTTCCAATTATTATCTTCAATTTTCAATCATTTTCATTATTTCTGAGTTAATATCCTGAACTTTTAAATATATATTTCAATTTTTAATTATTTTGTTCAATATTCATTTCTTTTTATCATTTTACAATTATTTTTTTCAATTTCTAATTATTTTCATTCCTTATGGCATAATTTTTTAAAGTTTCAATTATTTATCTGAAATTTTTATTATTTTCATCATACTTCAAATTTTTTTTCCTATTTTAAATTATTTTCTTTACTTTTCAATTATTTCGCTTAATTTTGTAAAATTATTTTTCAAGATTGTTAAGTTTCTTTCTCAAATTTCAATTATTTTCTTTATTTTTTAATTATTTCCATTTTTTTTCATAATTTCTAACATTTTTTAATGATTATCTTAAATTTCAATTATTTTTACCTTCCCTCAATCCTTTTCTTCAATTTTTAATTATTCTTATTTTTTCAATAATTTATTTCAAATTTTATTTATTTTTTTAACTTATCATTGTTTTTATTACATTGCAATTTTTTTCTTCAAATTTCAAATTTTAAAATCATTTTTCAATTATTTTCCTCGATGTTTTTTTTTATTTATTGAATTATATACGGGCTTACAAAAATAATCTTGCCCTTTTATACAATTTTTAATTATTCTTATTTTTTAAAATTATTTTCTAAGATTTTAAAATATTTTTCCAAATTTTCCAGTATTTTCTTCAATTTTTAAATTTTTTTTAAATTTTTAAAAATTTTTTTTTCTTCAATTTAGAAAATTTTCAACTATTTTCTGATATTTTAATTATTTAATTCAATTTTAAATTATTTATACTATCTTTTTATTATTTTCTTCAATTTTCAATTACTTACGTTCTTTTTCATAATTTCCAAATAGTTTTTAATTATTTATTTGAAATTTCCATTATTTTATACAATTTTCAATTATATTTATAATTTTCTTGTATTTTTTATGTATATTCTGTATTTTTTAAAATTATTTCCCTTAAATTAAAAATTGTTCTCTTCAATTTTAAATTATGTTTAACTTTTTTCATTTATTTTCTCTAATTTTTAATTACTATTGTTTTTTTAATACACTTCTAAAAGTTTCAAGTGTTTTTCTAAAAATTTGTTTGTAACAAAAAAGTTTTGTACAAAAATAATAAAAAAATATAGTACCGTGAATCGTAAGTTATTTTGTGCACAAACAACTCTGTGATTTTAAAAAATTTTAATTACTTTCACCAATTTATAATTGTTTTCATTTTTTTTTCAATTAATTTGCAAAATTTTCATTTTTTTAAATTCTAAAATTTTATAAATTTGTCGTATATAAATAAAACTTTAGTAATTCAAATTTTCCCAGAATTTTTGGTGTTGAACTATATTCGCCAATCATGAGTAGGCTAAAAAAAATGTCTGATATTTTTTCACAGAATTTTCTAATTTCAAATAAATAAAACTTGTTTTATTTATTTTTACATATTATATTTAAAATATTTATAACATAAAGTGTAGAAACTAATCGCGCACCAGCGAGCGTTGTTTAATCTTATTTCAAAAAAAAATAAAATAAAATGCTAAAAATTTAAGCTCTCCTTAGTTTGTTATTACATATTTTTATTTAATTATTTATTTAATAACAATTAGTTTTATTCATTATATTTATTATTATTATTATTATTATTTTACTCGCTGTATTGTAAAATTTTAATAAATGGCATATTAAATTGGACTGTTATTCTGTAAAATCTTTTCGTGTAATCTCGCGCATAAAGAATAGCTATCAAATCTAATCTGACACTTTCTTTAGTCTTAATGCGCATTTCTTTTTTTCCCTTACATCACTGCCATCTCGGTCATTAGCCAGAGGCGTCTAATTTGGACCAGGCAATGCGATCTGACGATATTCCTTTTAATTAGAATTGTAATGACGAGGTTTATGGGCCGTACTTTACTTCCACTATAGACATCCGTTCGCTCCTTTTTACCCAGAGCCTACTACTCCTGGGAAGGCCTGCGAACGTTTCTTTTACGTCCGGGATATGGAAAAGCAGATTTTTCCACTGAATATTCAACTTTGTAAATTCTTTTTTTTTGCGCAAATTTCACTAATCAGTTTTCTTCAAAAAAGAATCATTATAACCCTTCAAATTACAAAAGTGTCTGTCTGTCTGTCTGTAGACAAAATTTCGGGCTTGAATAACTTGAGTCAAAATTGTTGAATCAACTTCAATTTTGGCACTTTTTGAATTACTTTAATTTATCACCACTAATAAAAGTCCATAGAGTAAAAAAGTCGCCCTATGGAATTCTATATGGCAAAATTACTGAAAAAAATTAATTTCTTAATAAGAATATAGATAAATGAATTTACAATTTGAAGAAAATGATTAGAATTAAAAAAAAAACATATATCGAAAAAATAATTGAAAAATGACGAAAAAGGTTGAAAACTAATTAATAAATAATTTAACTAATTTGATATTAAAGAAAATAATTAAAAATGAAAATTTTTTTTTTTTGACAAAATTAAAGAAAATAATTGAAACTTGCGGAAATTGAATTTAAAAATTAGGGGAAAAATTGAAAAATAATGGAAATAATTAGAAAATGAAGCAAATTTTTGGAAAATGATAAAAATAGTTAACAATTGTATCAAATAATTTAAATCATAAAAGAAAAGAATTGTTAAAAATTTAAGAAATTTTTTAATAATTTTAAATTTACTATTCTCAAAGATTAAAGAAAAGAATTGAAACTTGGGAAATTGAATTTAAAAATGAGGGGGGAAAAATGAAAATAAAATTGAAGCAAAATGTTGAAAAATGATAAAAATAGTTAAGAATAGTCGCAAATATAATTAAAATCATAAAAGAAAAGAACTGTTAAAAATTGAAGAGATTTTTTAATAATTTTAAATTTACTATTCTCAAAGATTAAAGAAAAGAATTGAAACTTGGGAAACTGAATTTAAAAATGAGGGGGTAAATATGAAAATAAAATTAAAGCAAAATGTTGAAAAATGATAAAAATAGTTGAGAATAGTCGCAAATATAATTAAAATTATAAAAGAAAAGAACTCTTAAAAATTGAAGAAATTTTTTAATAATTTTAAATTTACTATTCTCAAAGATTAAAGAAAAGAATTGGAACTTGTGTAATTGAATTTAAAAATAAGGGGGGAAAAAATGAAAAAAAATTGAAGCAAAATGTTGAAAAATGATAAAAATAGTTGAGAATAGTCGCAAATATAATTAAAATCATAAAAGAAAAGAACTCTTAAAAATTGAAGAAATTTTTTAATAATTTTAAATTTACTATTCTCAAAGATTAAAGAAAAGAATTGAAACTTGGGAAATTAAATTTAAAAATGAGGGGGGAAAAATGAAAATAAAATTGAAGCAAAATGTTGAAAAATGATAAAAATAGTTGAGAATAGTCGCAAATATAATTAAAATCATAAAAGAAAAGAACTCTTAAAAATTGAAGAAATTTTTAAATAATTTTAAATTTACTATTCTCAAAGATTAAAGAAAAGAATTGAAACTTGGGAAATTGAATTTAAAAATGAGGGGAAAAAATGAAAATAAAATTGAAGCAAAATGTTTAAAAATGATAAAAATAGTTGAGAATAGTCGCAAATATAATTAAAATTATAAAAGAAAAGAACTCTTAAAAATTGAAGAAATTTTTTAATAATTATAAATTTACTATTCTCAAAGATTAAAGAAAAGAATTGAAACTTGGGAAATTGAATTTAAAAATGAGGGGAAAATATGAAAATAAAATTGAAGCAAAATGTTTAAAAATGATAAAAATAGTTGAGAATAGTCGCAAATATAATTAAAATTATAAAAGAAAAGAACTCTTAAAAATTGAAGAAATTTTTAAATAATTTTAAATTTACTATTCTCAAAGATTAAAGAAAAGAATTAAAACTTGGGAAATTGAATTTAAAAATGAGGAGAAAAAAATTAAAATAAAATTGAAGCAAAATGTTGAAAAATGATAAAAATAGTTGAGATTAGTAGCAAATATAATTAAAATCTTAAAAGAAAAGAACTCTTAAAAATTGAAGACATTTTTAATTACTTTTAAATTTACTAATCTTAAAGAGTGGATTAATTAAAATTTTAATCAATGAAATTTCAAATTGATTGAAGTTTGAAGAATTATAATATATAATAATTGTAATTGTAGTCTTGTTTATCTTAAATATATTCTGTAATTTTTTAAATTATTTTTAACAAATGTTTATTATTTTCTTCAATGCACAATTATTTCAATCAATTACTTTATTATTAAATTTATTGTTCAATTAATTTTCAAATACTTTTTCTCATTTGCAGTTATTTTTTTTTATTAATTTTCTATTTTTTTGAATATTTATCTCAAATTTTAGTTATTTTTTCAATTTACAATTATTTTCATCATTCTGCAATTAATTTCTTATATTACAAATACTTATAGGTTGAAATTTTTTCAATTATTTTTCACAAACTAAAATTATTTTCTTCAAGTTTAAATTATTTTTATTACTTTATAAATATTTTCGCCAATTTTATATTATTTTCATTATTCTTCAATTAATTTCCTAGACTTTAAAATATTTTTCTCAAATTTTAATAATTTTCTTCAATTTCAAATATTATTATTATCATTTTGCAATCAATTTTTACAATTTTCAATTATTTATCTAATTTTTCAAACATTTTTTTCAATTTTCATTTTCTTTTATTTATTTATTTATACATTTATTTAATTTTTATGCTATATTTTTGCAATTATTTTCTCCGACTTTTAATTCAATATATTAATTATTTTTCAATTAATTTCCTTAATTTTTATTTTTTATTACAAATGTAAGTTACTATATCGACGTTTCAATGTAATATCGAAAATTTCAATTATTTATATCAAATTTCCATTATTTTCTTCAATTTGCGATTATTTCTATCATTTTTCCATTACTTTTTGTCATATTCAATTATTTTTTAATGAATTTTGAATTTTTTTTTATAATTTATCACAACTTCCACTTATTTTCATAGTATACAATTATTTTTATCATTCTGAAATTATTTTCTTTCATAACAAATATATGTTGCAATTTTTTAAATTATTTCACAAAAAAGTAAATTATTGTCTTCAATTTTTAATTATTTTTATTTCTTGGCAAATATTGTTTCGATTTTTTTATTATTTTTATTACTCTTCAATTAATTTCCTAGATTTTGAAACATATTTTTCAAAATTGAATAATTTTCCTCAGTTTTTAATTAGTTTTATTACTTTGCAAATATTGTTTCGAATTTTGTATTATTTTTATTATTCTGCCACTAATTTCCTAGATTTTGAAACATATTTCTTAAATCTTAATAATTTTCTTCAGTTTTTAATTTGTTTTATTACTTTGCAAATATTGTCTCGAATTTTTTATTATAGTTATATTACTCTTCTATTAATTTTCTAGACTTTAAAATATTTTTCTCAAATTTTAATAATTTTCTTTAAATTCCAATTATTTTTGTTATCATTTTGCAATCAATTTCTTTAATTTTTTTATTAATTTCACTTTTCATTTCGCAATTTAATACCTAAATTTTCAATTATTTATCTCATTTGTCAATTATTTTTTTCAAATTCATTTTCTCTTATACTTTTGTAGTTATTTTCTTAATTTTTTAAGTAGATATATTAATCATTTTTTAAATTAATTCGTAAATTTTTATTTGTTTTCTTAAATCTATAAGTTACTGTATCCACGTTTTAATTTTTTAATTATTCTTTAAATATTTTCCTCATATTTCAAATAACTTTCGACAATTTTTAAATATTTTTTTGGTTGAATTGCAATGATTTTCACAAATTTTATATTATTTTGATTATTTGTTAATTAATTTCGAATATTCCATTCATTTCTCTGAAATTAACATTATTTCCTTCAATTAATGATTATTTTTATCATTTTTCTTTAATTTTCAATTACTATTCTTATCATTTTGCAATCAATTTATTCAATTTTTAATTATTCTCACTACTCATTTTTCAGTAAAATTCTTAAATTTTCAATTATTTATCTCATTTTTCAATTATCTTTTTCAATTTTTATTTTCTCTTGTACTTTTGCAATTATTTTCTCCACCTTTTAAGTAGATATATTAATCATTTTTCAATTTATTTCCTAAATTTTTATTTATTATCTTTAATCTAAGTTATCGTCCCCACTTTTCAATGTTTCAATCAATCTTCAATTATTTTTCTCAAATTTTAATTACGTTCGTCAATGTTTGATTTTTTTTTTTATTTGCAATGATTTTCACAAATTTTATATTATTTTGATTATGAGTTGACTAATTCCGAAAATTCCAATTATTTCTCTTAAATTTCCATTATTTTCTTTAATTTACGATTATTTCTATAATGTTGTAATTATTTTTCTAAGTTCAATTTTTTCCACATTTTTCAATTATTTGAAAAAAGATGATTTTTGTTCTATAAATTTTCAATGTTTTAATCATTTTTCAATTCTTTTTCTCAAATTTTAATTAAGTTCGTGAATTTTTAATTTTTTTTTAAACTTGTAATGATTTGATCACAAATTTTATATTATTTTGATTATTTGGTTATTATTTCCTAAAATGTACTTGAAATCAAATAAAATTGTCAACTTTTGAGTTACAATAATTACGCTAATTAAGAAACTCTTAAATTTATTATTGTTTTATTTCTTCTCCCCCCCCCCCCCCCCCGCTCTCTGTCAATATTAAGTTTGCCGTTGGCAAAAATTTACAAGTCGCCGCCCCTGACAGTAACTATTAAAATTTTAGAATATTCTTTTAATTTTTGAAAAAATTGATTTTTTTACATTTTCATCTCAATTTAGATTGTGTGATTTAAAAATTTTTTTAATCTATACATTTTTCGACATTTTGAGACTCTTGATTTCAAAAAAATGTGTTTTATGAAAGTGTCTGTCTGTCTGTCTGTCTGCCTGCCTGTAGACAAAATTTCGGGCTTGTATAACTTGAGTAAAAATTATTGAATCAACTTCAACTTTGGTACACCTTTTTTTAAGGTCCAAAAATACAGGTTAAGTTTGTTAGACAGACATTTTTGACCCAAAAAGTCAAAAATAAAACATTTTAAAAAAACAAAAAATTTCAAGTTTTTATAATTTTTCAAATTTTTTTTCTGTAATTTTTTTCTTAAAATACACGTAAAATTGGACAACTTTCGTGTACAAAATTTTTCGAAATAACGAGAAATCTAGTAAGATATGAATTTTTAAAGTTTTACAGCTTTTTTAGAATTTTGCTTGTTGGTGAAGGGGGTAGGGGGGTAAAAATCAATCAACATACTGTTGACACATTCTCGCCTTACTCGTCTAAAGTAGAAATTAAAAAAAAAAAAAAAACATATTTAATGTAAAAATCATTGAGAATCCTAAAAATTACACGTTATACGTAGGCATCTGTATCCGTCTGTCTGTCCATCTGTAGACAAACTTTCAGACTCGGATAACTTGAGTAAAAATTCACGTATCAACTTCATCTTTAGTATACTTATTAAGTCACCAAAAATACAGATCGAGTTTTGTTAGCCAGCCAATTAGAATCAAAATTGTCAAAAAAAAAAAAAAAAGTTTAAAAAAAAATTTTTAATTTTCAAAAGTTATCAAAGATTTTTTTTCTTAAAATACACGTAAAATTCGGTTGAGAACGTATTGAATTATTCCGGGTAATTAAAAAGTAGTCAAATGTACTTTCGAATTTTTTTTTTTTAGTGTATAGAGGCTTGAAATGTAAAAAATGTTTGCACATGTATTTTTCTCTAGGGTCGACGATTATTCGGGTATCTGGAAAAATAATAATAAGTAGCCGCTTAGTGCCATTGGCCAATGTGGATTATCGTTATTATTTATTAAAATATTCACATGAAGGGTGGAGCCAGAAACGGCCAATAGGCAGACGTCGCGTGCCTTACGTCGTTACGACACTACAAATTGATAAGACGGCATCGCCGGTGCGCAAAGTGCACGCACGTGCAATTCACTCTCCATTCGCGATGGCTCGCTTCCACGAGCTTTAAGATATCACAAAAGGCACGAAACTTGGTCCCAATCCAGTCTGATCGTCTATCGTTCTTTGTGTTTTGATCCGCTCTTATATGGGGCATTCCACGTGATATTTTCATTTAAAATTTTTTTTTGCTTGGAATAATTTTTTTCTGATTCTCTATGAAAAATAAGGAAACTCGTATTTTTTTATTTTTTTATTGAATGAAAATTGCAGAAGTTGTGAATTTTGGAAATTTAACGTTTTTTGAAATAGAGCATTTTTAACCTTCGTTTTTCTCCGTTATTATTAGTAAATTGAAAATAATGCCCCACATAAAATTTGTTCAATTTTTCTTAGATTTTTTAGACATGTAGTAAAAAATAATGAATTTTCAACAAAAATACATGAAAAATTGAATTTACGCCTAAAAAGTGACTTTTCTCAAAACCGAAGGTCTCGATTTTCGATTTTTTTCTTTCAATGCAGTTACGAATTAATAAAGAAATTTTTCTTGTAAGACTAAAAGTGGTGCTCTTTAATGTTTCAATGATATTTATAATAATTTCTTGTTGCAAAACAACAGGAATTTGTAAGGTGAAGTTGTTTCATTTCTATAATTCATAATTTAAACATTTTGCAACAAGAAATTATTATAAATATCATTGAAACATTAAAGAGCACCACTTTTAGTCTTACAAGAAAAATTTCTTTATTAATCCGTAACTGCATTGAAAGAAAAAAATCGAAAATCGAGACCTTCGGTTTTGAGAAAAGTCACTTTTTAGACGTAAATTCAATTTTTCATGTATTTTTGTTGCAAATTCATTATTTTTTACTACATGTCTAAAAAATCTAAGAAAAATTGAACAAATTTTATGTAGGGCATTATTTTCAATTTACTAATAATGACGAAGAAAAACGAAGGTTAAGAATGCTCTATTTCAAAAAACGTTAAATTTCAAAAATTCATAACTTCTGCAATTTTCATTCAATAAGAAAATAAAAAAATACGTGTTTCCTTATTTTTCATAGAGAATCAGAAAACAATTATTTCAAGCAAAAAAAAATTTTGAATGAAAATGTCACGTGGAATGCCCCATATACAGGGTGTTCTCGGAATTACGAACTAAGAGAGGCTAATTTCATTAAGTAAAAAAAAAAAAGAAAACGACAGTGAAGTTGTTTTGTCAATAAAAAAGATTAATAAGACAAAATTTATAAAATTTTGGAATTGAAAAAAATTTAGAAGAATACCTTGAAATTTGAGAAAAAAATGATTAAAATTTTTAGAAATCGATTGAATAAAAATGAGAATAATTACAAGATGATTTCAAGAATTTTAGATTGAGAAAAATGATTAAAATCGAGAAATTAATTACAAAAAGATAAAAGAAAATGAAAATTGAAAAATGAGATAAGTAATTGAAAATTTAGGAATTTAATTGAGAAATAGTGAAAATAATTAAAAATTGAAGTAATTAAGAGAAATAAATCAATAATAAATTAAAGAGTTTCTTAATTAGCGTAATTACTTTAACGCAAAAGTAGACAATCTTATTTGGATTTCGAGTAATAAATTAATGTCTAATTATTTATAACTGAATTACACAACGCGCGCTTGTGCACAATTAAATTCTACGGCTTTTTTATCAATAATTATAAATATTTTAAATACAATACTTAAAGATAAATAAAACAAGATTTATTTGTATCGGATAAAATTTATAAAATTAATTGGATAAAAATGAGAATAATTAAAATTGGATGAAATAATTGAAAACTGATTAAAATAATAGAAAATTGAAGATAATTATTGGAATTTTAGGAAAATAATTGAAAAAAATACAGAAAATGTAAAGTAAAAGAAAGTACCTAATTACAAAATGATTTCAAGGATTTTAAATTGAGAAAAATAATTAAAACATTATAGAAATAATCGAAAATTGAAGAAAATAATGGAAATTTAAGATAAATAATTGAAATTTTCGGAATTAATCAACAAATAACCAAAGTAATATAAAATTTGTGGAAATAATTGCAAATTAACAAAAATTGATTGCTAAATGATAAAAATAATAATTAAAAATTGAAGAAAATTATTAAAATTCGAGAAAAATATTTTAAAATTCAGGAAATTAATTGCATAATAATAAAAATAATTGTAAATTAAAAAAATAAATGAAATTTGAGATAAAAAAGAAGAATAATAAAAAAAAATTGAAAATATAAGATAATTATGGAAATTTAAGAAAAAAAATTCAGAAAATTATAGAATTCATTTCATATAAAGAAAGTGATTGAAAATCGAAGAACATCATTTAAATACTTGAAAAATATAATATAACTAAAATTTAAAAACAATTAATAACTATTTAATAGTTGGAAAATGATTATGGAAAACGTTGAAAATAGTGAAAATGATTATTAATTTAACAAAGATGAGTTAGGTCCTTCCATTATTTAATTGACATTAAGAATTGATATTAATAATTGGATATTGAAGAAAATAAGTGTAATTTGAAGAAAAAAATTCTACAATTTGATAAAAAAATCATATTTTGTAAAAATAATTAAAAAATGAGGAAAACAATTGGAAATTAATTAATAAATAATGAAACTAATTTGATATTGAAGGGAATAATTGAAACTGAAAAACTTTTATTTGAAAAAATTAAAGAAAATACCTAATTGAAACTTGTAAAAATCGAATTTCAAATTTAGGGGAAAATTTGAAAAATAATGATAATAATTAGAAATTGATGAAAATTTTTGAACATTTGTCTACAACATTTTTCAATTTTTCATATTCTTAAATTAATTATATTTTTTGGAGATAAATGCTGCTTGGAACTGGATTAAACTGCTAAAAATTACTAAAAACTGTTAGGAACTTGTTTTATCCAATAAAACTTGTTTTAAACTATTAAAAACTATTTAGAACTTGTTACGACTGTTTAGAACTATTTGAAACTTGTAAAAATCAGTTTTTCCTGGAAAATATATACTTTATATAGGCCAATTAGTTCGGTTTTTAATCTAGAACATTTTGTATTAAAGAAACTTTGATTATAAAATAAAAATTAGAGAAGTTTTGGAACGAAACAGATTTTTAAATTTAAAAGAGTCTGAAAAAGAATGAATCATTATTTGAATGTTTGATGATTTGTATATTTTACATATGTCAATTGATTTATTTTCTGGCAAGAAATATGATTTTTTTATTTGTTAGAGTGCATTTAGTAGCATGACAAATTTTTTTGTCAAAAAACAATATATTTTCGATGAAAAAAGTGCTTAAAAAAATATGATTAGGTATTTTCAAAACTCCCTGTTTACTTTGGATGTTTTAGAAATGGTTTAAGTCACTTAAAACAGGTTAAGAACTATTTTGAAATATTTAGAATTATTTAAAGTTTCTTATTTATCTGCTTTTAAAGTGTTTGAAACTATTTAAAATTATTTCAATATGTTTAATGCTTGTTTCAAAGTTAGAATTGTTTAAAATCTAATAATATTAAAAACTAGTTAAAAACTCTTTAGAATTTGTTTTAAAGTGTTTAAAACTATTTGAAACCTTTCAGAACTTAATGTTTTTTATAACTAGTCCAAAGCGGTTTATAAATTTTTAAAACTTAGTTAAAAAGTGTTTAGTACTGTTAAAATTTCTTTATTTTATTTAGATACATTCAAAAGAATTAAACTTAATAAAAAAAGTAGTTATTAATTAAATGCAAAACAATGATTAAAAAAGTTAACACAACAATAACTTTATTTTGTTTTTAATATTGTTTTTTAAAAATCTTATTGTTCATCTTCATCTTTCTCTTCTTCTATTTCTTCTTCTTCTTCTTCTTCTTTTTCTTCTTTTTTATACTTGTATTTATTTATTGATTTTTGTAATTTTAATCTCAATGTAGTCTTGCTCCTTAGATAAACTTTTTTAGTGATTGTGACAAAATAAAACTAAATGAACTGTCATAATTTTAATATGTTTATCATTAATTACTTTATAAATTTTTATCAATTACCGTATAAATTTTTATAAATTGCTGAAAACTGATTTGCAAATTTCAAATGATATGTTAATAAATTACAATAAATGGTTTTAAAATAATTTCTAAAATTATAATATATATATATTTCCATAATTTTTCACATAAAATTCCATAAATTACCACATAATTTTTCATAAACTACACTATAAATTTCCAAAATTAGATTTTTAATTTTTCTTGTATTTACTGTAAATTTTCACATAAATTTCAAAAAAATTTTCACAAATTACCCTATAAATTACCATGAATTTTCACAAAAATTCCCATAAATAACCACATAAGTTTCCATTAATTTTCACAAATTACCTATAAGATTCTATAAATTTCCAAAATTAGTTTTTTAAATTTTCTTTTATTTACTATAAATTTTCACATAAATTTACATAAATTTCTAAAAATTCCCCTATAAATTTCCAAACTTAGTTTTTTAAATCATCTAATATTCTTTGATTAACTATAAATTTTCACATAAATTTTCATAAACTTCGATAAATTACCCTATAAATTTCCATTAATTTCCAAAATTACACTACCGTCGGAAATTGTTGGTCCGATCGATTGGAGCGGATCAAAAAAATACAGCTCAAATAAGACCACGATATCTTGGTTAAAAATTAAGATAGAAACTTAACGTTTAAAAATTTGAAAAGATTATTAAATTCTGCGTTAGAATACTTATTAGTTAAAATATTTTAAAAATCCAAAGTGATTATATTACTTGATGTGTTAGAAAAAAAAATTCTCAAATTTTTCAATTATCGTTCCATATGTTCAGTTCGTTGCCTGATGTAGAAAAATTGAATAAAAAAATTGAATTTTATATTGTTCTCTTCGTTGAATTGACAGCTTTAATTTGAGCTAAGGGAACTTGAAAAATATTGAATGGTTCACGAGATATGACTAAAAACGTCCGAGCATATTTTTCTTAAAAACCTTCATTTTTAGGCAAAAACCACGTTTTTGATTGATTTTCGAGAAAAACATGCTCGGACATATTTAGTCATATCTCGTGAACCATTCAATATTTTTCAAGTTTCCTTAGCTCAAATTAAAGCTGGCAATTCAACGAAGAGAACAATATAAATTTCAATTTTTTTATTCAATTTTTCTAAATCAGGCAACGAACTGAACATATGGAACGATAATTGAAAAATCGAGAATTTTTTTTTCTAACACATCAACTAATATAATCACTTTGGAATTTTAAAAAATTTTAACTAATAGGTATTCTAAGGCAGAATTTAATAAGCTTTCCAAATTTTTAAATGTCAAGTTTCTATCTTAATTTTTAACCAAGATATCGTGGTCTTATTTGAGCTGTATTTTTTTGATCAGCTCCAATCGATCGGACCAACAATTTCCGACGGTAGTGTAGTTTTGAAATTTTATTTTATTTACTATAAATTTTCACATACAGTTCCATAAATTACCACATAAATTTCCAAAAGTAAATTTTTAAATTTTCTTTTCTTTACTATAAATTTTACATAAATTTTCAAAAACTACCACATAAGTTTCCATTAATTTTTACAAATTACCTATTAACTTTCATAAGTTTTCAAAATTAGTTTTTTAAATTTTCTTTTATTTACTATAAATTTTCACAAATCACCCTATAAATTTCCATAAATTTCCAAAATAATTTTCTAAAAATTTTTTTTATTTTCTATAAATTTTCACTTAAAGTTCCATAAATTTGCATAAATTTCCAAAATTAGATTTTTAAATTTTCTTTTATTTAATATAAATTTCCATAAATTTCCATCAATTACCCTATAAATTTCTATAAATTTTCAAAATAATTTTCATAAATTACCATAAGTTCTCACAAATTACCTATAAATTTCCAAATTTAGTTTTTTAAATTTTTTTTTTTTTTTATAAATTACCTAATAAAATTTATAAATTACCGCATAAATTACCATGAAATTTCCATAAATTACTTTATAAATGCCCTGCATCAGTTTTTGAAATCCTAAATTTCGTTTGCAGTATTATTATAAATTACCTTAATATATTCATAAATTACCGCATAAATCACTACCATAGATTTCCCTATTTTTTATAGCGATTTTATCGACAAATCATGCCTTAAAATAAAATATAATCATAACAAAATCTACCTAATTTTTTGTTTTTTTTTTGTTTTGTAGAATCGATTGTCATCGATAGTTTTAATTAAATATGACTTTTTTTACAGGGGATTGAGCCCCAAGGTGGACAGGGTCCTAAGATGGACATTTTGTATAAAATTTTTGTTTAAGGTGACAGTGCCTTATGTTTTTTGTCATTTTTGTAGTTTGTATAGACCAAGTTTTTGATGCACATTTGGTTTTCTTCTACACATACCACGTGATTTTGTGTCTAAAAAAGTTTTATTACAGTTTTTTCCTAAGTTGGTAAAGTTATTTAAATTTGTGATTTAGAATAAGTACTTAACGTTATATTTTTATTTATTTATCGTATAATAATATTCTAAAATGATTTTACTAATATTCTGTTTGTATACAAATTTTTACTGGAAATTAAAAAATAGTGTCATGTACCCTATGGGTGGATAGGCGCCAAATCTCAATGTATTTATTTTCATATTTTCGATTTTACACGTTTTTCAATAATTTTTTGAGTCAATTAATAAAAAATGTTATTTTCCACCATAAAATGTGATGTTATCGTTAGAGAATTTGATATAAGTACAGTAAATTGATTAAAAATTAGTTTAAGAATTGTTACCCGGTGTTTATTTTTTATTTACTACGTTTTTCAGAGACTTTTAAGAAGGTGCCCATCTTAGGGTTACTTTTTTTTAGATCGAAAATTTTAACAATTAGAAAAAATGCTTTAAAAAATATTTATGTTCAAAATAAAATTTTATCTCTGTGGCCATAAGTTACCTTATATATTGTACTTTCATCCGGTATAAAACATTTTAATATATTTTATTCGATTTGGATTCTAGAGCAAAAAATTGAAAGGGTGTCCATCTTGGGGCCCTCTCCCCTTATTTATTCAAACAACTATTGTTTAACAAATAGCAATTTAAAAATACCGATTATGGTACATGGATGCGGTAACAGATAATTTATTTAAAAAAATAAAAAATTGATTCACAATTTGTTCGTCCCATCACAATTATTTCATTCTTGACTATCATACTTAAAAGTTATATTATGATTTTTATTTTAATAGAAAAAAAGATTCTAAAATTTAACAGTAACCAAATTGTCCGTTTTTTGGAGAATCACCCAGATATATCCCAGGAACATAAAAGTTAAAAATTCCTGAGATGTGCTTAATAATAAAAAGTTAGTTAAAAATTGAATAATAAATTGTTTAAAAGTAAAGGAAAGGAATTTGGTAATAAGACACAAAAGACGTACAATAACAACTATTTATTTATAGGTAGTAATGCTGAATTACATGAGTACACTTTGTGTCTCGATACTATCTCGTACAAGTTTATTCAATCACAAAATCACGATTTCATGGACCAGCAAAGAAAGTGGCTTTTTATTCACCACTACTTCTCAAGATACACAATAAATGTGTGTGAATAATTTTTTCGCCTCTTTTTTTTTCTCTTGGATCCATATAAATCTACCAAATGAGAAAATCGCGATTTACCAAGACTCGAGTCTTTTCGTTTCTTCTCCCATGAGTCCTAAAATTGTCGATATCGTGAAAAAGAAACGAAAACCGATGGAACAATTGTTTCCTTCCCCTCGGCGATTGACCTTTTCATGCGTGGAAAATAGTACGATATACTCCGTAGTTTGTGTTTATAGGCATGTTGCTGTGTTTCCTTTTTTTTTTTTTTTGTTGTGTGTTTTATATGTGTATGTAGAGGTGTGTGATGATGATGATGATGGCAAATACGGATCAGCTATCGGTGGTTAAATTCTCGACTCTACGGTTAACTTCTTTTTAATAGACTTAGCCAGTACCTAGACACTATGATTATGTGAACTTTACAACACAAGAAACTTACGGGTAAAAGACTTTGTACATGGATCTTACATATGCAAGCGCCTCAGGCTAATATTTTTCGTGAAAAATGCACTTTTCAACAATAATTTTTGCCAACCTGACGTCTTTTTTAATATTCCAATATTGCCATTTGTTTTTTTAATTTGTTTTTTTTTTCACGTGTGTGACACGAAAAAATATTTCACCTCGAGGGGATAATATGTAAATTGTAACGCGAGACACACGCACATGGATTAGACTTATTCGGTTGGTAAATAACTAAGTCGTTATTTATATAAATAAAGTGTTAGATTCAAGAAGCTAAAAAGTCTTCTGTCGTTTCTATAATACAGTTTTTTTTTTCGAGAATCGCGATATTTAGAACGACGTCACGCCATCTTGCGGGGAGACAATTTGCTTTGGATGCTACTATACAAAAGCTTTTTTTATTAGGAAGATCGAATCATCTCCTCGCATTCACATCTCCAAGACGAAGGTTGTACAGTATTCTTTTTTTTCTCGTTTTTCTTTTTCTTAAATTGCACAATTAAAAGCTCGAAAAAGGTTTCTAAGATTTATTCCAACAAGGACACGCGCAATAAAACTACTATATTATATAAAAAAAAAAATTAGCTCTCTGTAATAAGTATTTCGAATTACTTTTCAGCAAGAGAATTCGTTTCTCAATTATCTATATAAACACTATTAATTAAAAAAAATTATTACAGAGGGCTGACTAGTTGCTTTTGGTAAAAAATACATTTCTTCAGTTTCATTTAACGTCACAATTTTCAAAAACGAGATGTAAGTGTTTTATTTTATTAGTGTTCAAATAAATGGATTTTAATCGAGTTCCTTTTAAGACAAAAACAGAAAATGTATTTCTTACTTATTACACGTTGATTTGACTTTCACGCATGCGCAGGGTCGATTTTAAAGAATAGGGAAAAAGGGGTTAATTAGACTACCGGCAAAAATTGTGGGACCACTTACAAAAATGTGATTAAAAACATGACCGTCTTAAAATGTTGATAACTCTGTCAGATGTTAACGAATTGAAATTTTTCATAGACCATTGGAAAGCTTACAAAATTTTCCCTAAAATGGTCCTATTTTAAAGCTTTTTCGATTAATAGAAACGGAGATTTAATGTGATAAAGACAAGTGAATTTTTCGTTTTTTGTGAATTTTCATTGTTAAAGTTTGGTGGGCTGCATTTTCCAGAAAAGTAATTGGAAAATTTTTAAATTAAACAAAATCTAACCTTTAACTGTTAGCTTTAAAATAAGCCAAAGAAAATTAAAATATCTTGATTGGTTCAAAAGTTATAAGTAAATGTATGCTGCGAAAAAACGCAAGGATAGTGCTCGCTCTATTTTGGGCTGGGTAATATATGGTAAACAGTCCGAGAGGGGAGGAAACAAAGGAATAGTTACGTTTTGATCTTTATACACATTTACTTATAACTTTTGAACCAGTCAAGATATTTTGATTTTCTTTGGCTTATTTTAAAGCTAATAGTTCAAGGTTTAATTTAGCTTAATCTCAAATTTTTTAAATTACTTTTCTAGAAAATTCAGCCCACCAAAATTGAACAACAAAAATTCCCAAAAAACGAAAAATTCACCTGTATTTATCACATTGAATCTCCGTTTCTATTAATCAAAAATGCTTCAAGCTAGGACCATTTAACGGCAAATTTTATAAGCTTTCCAATGGTCTATGAAAAATTTCAATTCGTTAATATTTGACAGAGTTATCAATATTTTAAGATGGTCATGTTTTTAATCCCATTTTTTTTTGTTATTTCTCCTACCAGTTACGAAAGTGATCTCAGTAATAACCGAAATAATAATTTTTGTCACTAGTTTTACAATTATTATTCATCCTATCATCCCCATGTGTTTAATGGAAAAAATAAATTTTAAATTGTGTTCATGAAAAATACCGTTCTATATTTTTTTTAGGAAACTAGTACTGACCCTACACATGCGTTACGAAAGTGTCGAAAGTCCAACTCTCAATATAAAATCGAATTTACATTTTGCACGAATTGAAAACAGTTCCGTTTTGATATACAGAAAATGAAATAAAAAAGCTAATTACAAATATAAAATTAAAACTATCGATATTAAAATTTAATAATCTCTACAGCATTCGTTGGAGAAAGATTTGGTGACGATTGGTCGGTCGTTATTTGCGGCTGGTAATGGCTAGAACGAGCGACCTGTCGTTCTCTTAAAATTAATAATTAACTAGTTACCGCTCAATATAAGGATAGGTTCTAGGAACGCATGCACGCCTCGCACGCACTCTCAAACAGTCTTTATAAATATCTCTTTTATCGCCTCGACCCTTTACCTTTTTAGCTATCTTTGCTTTCTTTCTCTCTATTTTTTAACGCGTATGTATATATATTTATATATATAATGTAGTAAGATTTAGAAAGTCAATTTTTCGGCTGAAAAGAGGCGAAGCTCGTGTTCATCTATAGCGGTACAAGTCCTTCCTGTTTCTTATTTACTTTACCTATGGCCACGTGATTAAACGCTTTCCAAGCGTCGATTACTGTCTTTTTTTCGCACAGAACACACTAACGATTCCCTGTTTCTAGAGTTATAATAAACCTCGAGAAAAACAAAGAATCGTGAATCTGTTACGAAAAATTTCATGTGCGTCCTTGATATGTCTTTAACCGGGTTGACGCGATTTTACAAATCAACGACTTCAGTATACATCTCAATTGGGGAGTTTCACTCCGACGATTCTGACGCACGATATTTCAATTCTTGAGTCAGGACCTACACTTCTCAAGAATAGGTCTGCAGGAGTCTGTTTGGTTTTGTCCTCGTGGTGCAACACGAAACGTTTACTCGGGTTGAGTAAAAAAAAAAAAAAAAAAAAGTAACATTTGCTAAATGAGTAATTGCTTCGACATATTGGAAGTCCTTAATTTGTTCATTTCTCAGAATTTTAATTCGCACTTATTTTTGTCGTAGAATACTTGCACGAACATTATACATATATCACTGGGAACAACCTGGATCTTCATTGACAATCACCAAAGATTTTTTCATACTGGAGAAGGCCTTGAAAGGATCGTGAACATCTGATGCTTCAACTCCAGAGTCATTCCCTAGGGAGCTCTTGGTCGAGTCACTCCTCATCGCTGTTGAACCTGAGGCAATCCGCGAAAGTGTTTACCGCGCGTCCTCCACCTTTTTCTAAGTCGCACTCGTGAAAAGAACTGAGTTTTTGTAGTATCCTGCGCGAGAATCTGTAACAGAGGAAAAAATAGATTATTTAGTGTGGGAATCAGGGATTAAAAATTTTTTATTTAAGCTCTAAAGTATTACGGAGAAAAGCAGTCTAGTATTATCTTTGGTGAGTATTTTAAAGTCTAATTTCATCTTTGGTATTTCTGGAGGTGCATCAATAATAAGAAACTACAAATCAAGTATCATTCTAGTTACCTATTTTTATCAATTTCTCTCGATCAACATTTCTACAAGCTACGAATTTACATCCGACATTCTATACGAGAACCTGACACCCAGAGCATCAAAAATAAAATCTGTTCGCAAAGTTCAAAAGACAACCGTTAAAACATGACCTACCTACGGTCAGGAATTGATCGCACACATATTTAGTTAGGATCTTCGTTACTAGATGGTTGCGCCAATTTTTGTAATTGTCAATTTTACTTTTAATAGTAGACTTATGAATCATCTATCCTAGTCAGAAAGTTTTGTAATTAAGCTCTGAAGTATTACGAAGAAAATCAGTCTAGTACAATCTTCCATACATTTTTAAAAGTCTCATTTCACTCTCAGCGTTCTTGGTTATTGCATCAATGATAAGAAGTATCTATCTACGAATCAAGTTTCATTTAAAGTACCTATTTTTATTTTTGTCATGTATCAACTTGTCAACACTTCTACAAGTCCCAAATTTACATCCGACATTCTATACGAGAACCTGACACTCAGGGTATAAAAAGTAAAATCTGTTCGCAAAGTTCAAGACACAATCGTTAAAATATGACCTTTACTACCGGTCAAAATTATTGGCCCACTTACAAAAATGGGATTAAAAACATGACCATTTTAAAATGTTGATAACTCTGTCAAATATTATCATAATGAAAGTTTTCATAGATCCTTGGGAAGCTTTTAAAATTTGCCATCAAATAGTCCTAGTTTGAAGTTTTCTTGATTAATAGAAACGGAGATTTGATGTGATAAATACAGGTGAATTTTTCATTTTTAGTGAAGTTTCATTGCTCATGCTTTGTGGGATGCATTTTCTAGAGAAATAATCGGAAATTTTTTAAATTAAGCTAAATAAAACCTAGAACTTTTAACTTTAAAATAAACCAAAGGAAACTTAATTATCTTGACTGGTTTGAAAGTTATAAGTAAATGATGTTAATCGTGCATCATTAATAAAAAATACACTAGCAGTGTAATCGTTGCTTTTCGGATTATATATTTACTTAAAACTTTCGAACCAGTCAAGCTATTAAAGTTTAATTTGGCTTATTTTGAAGTTAAATATTCAAAGTTTTATTTAGCCTAATTTAAATTTTTTCCTATTATTTCTCTAGAAAATGCAGCCCACCAAACTTGAACAATAAAAATTCACTGAAAACGAAAAATTCACCTTTCTTAATTACATCAAATCCTCATTTTTATTAATCAAAAAAACTTCAAGCTAGGACTATTCGACGGAAAATGTTATGAGCTTTCCAATAACTTACGTTCCAATTGCATACATTTAATTAATTCTACCTATAATACCCTAAACTAAAACAAATAGTGACTATTAAATAAGAAATTATCGCGTCCTAAATTTATGTTCTAGAATATTGAAAAACTAGTAAATTGTAGAAAAAATAACAATTATATTTAATTGATGCAATAATGAAGATATATGATAAAAAGTAAAAAGAAAAAAAAAGCGGGGATGAATGATCACATCTTGTGTTGATCTGAGAGACTGGTTGGATCATTCGGCGGTTGTTCGTTTATTCAGAAGAGGCGCCGCTCACTAATTATCACTGGCTGCGTAGGTTAGCGGCACGAGTGAGAGAGACGTGTGGAAAAAAAGAAGACACGGCAAGAGTCACGAGTGCCAAGAAAGAAAAGGGTGGCTATCATCAAAAAGCAAAGTAGAAGACCTCGTAAATCGGGGGCCAGCCGAGTCATTCCGTTTCGTTCTCTTCGGCCTTTGAGAGACCGTCTTCTCGACTTTTTATCGAACTGTCGCTTATGATTGAAAAAGATTACATTAATAATCCCTTCATTCAGTATCCCTTTCCTTCTTCCATCTGCGCACTGCCAACTACAAAAATCCACTTTCTTTGCTCAGTTTCTTTCTAAACTAATTAGTCCATTGATAATATCTCCATGATTCGGCACAAATTTAAAATGAACCCCTTTTTACACACTGGTTTCTATAATTATCATTTTTATAACCATTTCTTTTTTAATTACTCAGTATTTTATTCTATCTCTCAATTAAAAAATGTGTAAATTTGCTTGCATTCAGTTTCCACAGCATTTACGTCAATATTTATCAGCTGATCAGTAGGCGCCATTTTGATTAACACGGAAACCTAATTCTAGATGGCGCCACGCGAACTATCAAGACGATCTAGTTTGCAACAACAAAAGAAAGATATTTGAAAAAGTTTAAGAGTCTCTAGTGGAGAAATTAACCCGCGATCGCTCTCGTGAGAGGGAAACGATTATTTACATGCAGCGGCTTGGCGCAACGTTAAAATCGCGCCCTCGATAGCTTTTTGCTAGGAAAAGTTTGACCGCTCATTGCAAGTTTCTGGGGCGGACCAAGTTTCGAATCTGCCGATGGTTGTGCCGCTGACGCCGCTACAAGAAACCCGCCAGGCGCAACCAGACCCTCGATTCTCTCCCTCCGCTGAGTTTCTAATTAAAGATCGAAGTTTATTCGCGATCGTAAGAAACTGCGGCTGGCTTGACGCTATACACACGAAGACGGCTGTAGACGCCGAGTTTCTACTTGGATGGCATTTTCGAGACTTTCTCCCTCCAACCCCCCACTAAAAAGTTCCACAAGTTTTCTTAATGTGGGACGTTACTACCACCGTTCCACTCTTTTAAAGCCCAGATTTTAAAATGTCGGATCATTAATGACAAGGGTTACTAGACAAAGTTTCAAATGACGCACCTTGAAGAGGAGACTTGACCTGGTCCCTCTCGGAGGTCTGGTGCTGACGTGTTTTTCTCTCCAGCTCGAACTCTGCCAGCGATTCTGCGACAAAAAGAAGACAATGATTTTAAAAATGGTGTCAATTTTGTTATTTGAGGTTAGGTTTGGGCATTTTTACAATGAAGATTGTAATATTGGGGATGAACATTTTTGTGTCAAGAACAAATTTAAACGTGTTAAAGTGTTAAAAATACATGAATCAACAATTTTAACTACAAAAAATAGAAGAGTTAAAAGTCAATAGAGATTTATACTGAACAAAAGTGTACAAAGTCATATTGTTTAATTTGAAACTTGAGCAGTGAACGGGAAGATAACAAAATCAGCAGACTCTTTATTTATTCAAATTTCAACCCTTTTTGCAGAATATTACCTCATGATTATCAAAATACCCAATCTTCCTGCTTATTCCAAGCTCAATGCTTAATTCATTTAGAACCCCTTTTGCTAAGTGAGCTTGTTCTCGAGGACGAGGATTATAACCGTCCTAGGCACATTAATGTACTGATGGTGAGGGATGAAATCATTTAACTCCTAAATACTGAAAAAGTTCAGTTTCTTAATTCTCGCCGTGATTGTATTTTGCTAAATTCTTATCTCAGAACAAAAAGGTAAATTTCTACAGAATTTTAATTATTTATTACCCAAAGTTAAAGGGATGATAATTTTAATTACAGGACGTTTTGTAATTTCTCCCAAACAAGTTTTACATGTTTAGGGGATAATCCCGCATGTCCTAAAGTAATTCCTGAATGTTTTAAATAATAACTGCATATTTTTTATTAAACCCTAAATTTCTCATGGTTATCCTATAGTAGCAGAATAGACATCAGCCAATGCCAATTTAGTCTCTCTTGGCAAATGTTACTCTACTGCATTTTGATTGGTCGAAGTCTCGTAATCTAGTAATCGATTCCAAAAGGCACTAAGAACCTGATGAGGTCATTAAGGGCAGTTCCCTTTTGACTTTCGAACAGTCTACTTCGTAAAATTTTTGAATCCTTACCAATATAAGAAAGCACCTTCAGTTTAAATTAAAATTCGTATCTTTGATGTGAGGTCTCAGAATTCTTTAAATCTGGTCAGAATCAATTTAATTATGGTAAGTGAAAATTGTGCCAATAATTATTAAATTCGATGCGGGTTTTATTAGTGTTTAACTATTTTCAACGGGTGAACAATTGTGACGTATTTAGTTTTGAATTATATTCACTTCCTTCTCAGAACTCTAAAAAGTGCTTCGGGTCCTTAATCCAAATCGCGTATTCTTCTACTTGAATCCTCTGTTTTAATGATTCCCGTATGTTAAGAACTAAATCCCGTACCCCCTAAATTTAAAAAAAACATTTATATTCCTAAAGATGGTTTTGATGAGTGTTTCATTAGTGTTTAACTGTTTATAACGGATGAACAATTGTGACGTATTCAGTTTTGAAATATATTTTAATAAAACTCTAATAAAACTGAAATATTCTAACAACTCTAAAAAGTGCTTTGGATCCTGAATCTAAATCTCGTATTCTTCTACTTCAATCATTTGTTCTAAATGATTCCCGTATGCTAAAAACTAAATCCCGTACCCCCGAAATTCCTAAAAAGAAACTTTTACATACTTAAATGTGGTCTTGATGAGTGTTTCATTAGTGTTTAACTGTTTATAACGAATGAATAATTGTGACGTATTCAGTTTTGAAATATATTCTAATAATACTCTATTAAAACTGAAATATTCCAATAACTCTAAAAAGTGCTTCGCGTATTCTTCTACTTGAATCCTTTGTTCTAAATGATTCCCGTATTTTTAGAACTAAATCCCGTACCCTCAAAATTCCTAAAAAAAACTCTTTACATTCCTAAAGGTGGTCCTAAGTCCTCCGCGGACTACTAAGTACCTAAGTGCAGGTTTTCACAGCCTAAACAAAAAAAAAATTAAATCCCCTAGATTTCCGAAAGTACCCAAATAAATTCAAAAATCCCAAATTCTTTTTGGTATCCTGTATCATCCAGAACTATTCACCAAATAACACCAGACCACAATTTTTTCTTTTTTTTTTTACTAATGGAACTGAACAATGAATTCCTAAATCATTTTTGGTCACTGAATCCAAATCCGGAGCCCATTTGTAGATGAGGGTTAATTTGATTATTATAACATTAGAGTCTTAAATACTATTTCTAAAACCATCCTGTAGCCGCTAGCTTCTGCTAAGAAATTCTCATTTTAATATAGATACCAAAATTTTATTTCTCCCATAGTAGCTGGTTTTAAGTGGTTGTTTTCGTTCATATCAATGTTTAGGATATTTTTTAGGTGGAATTTTGGTAACATAAAAGAAAGCATACCTAGTTATATACTAGTAAATTTGTAAGACTTTTCAAATTTTTCAAATTAATAGAAATGTGTGCATACCTGCATTTGGGGTTGTGTTTAGGGAATCCTTTGAATCTAAATACTACACAATAAGTTGCAAAATTTAACCGTCTTTAAATTTTTCAAATATTTACTACAAATTTGCATCCTAGTCGGCCAAAAATGCTTTAGGAATTTATGGTCTGGTTTAATGAGAAAAAAAATTTCTTTTTGGTTCTATGTAATGTTTCAGTAAAATGAAAATTATTAATTGTAATTACATAACACTATTTTGCAAGTGTTCCGAACCCAACTCATAATCTCACCTGCGTAGAAGGACGCAGAGGAACGGAACTCGATTCACCGGTGCGTGAAAGCACGAAGGATGAAACGGAGCAGTAATTAGTGGAGAACCACCCCCGCCTTGATAAAAGGAGGTAGCAAGGGATGAGTGGGATAACGGGCGAACGCAGGCGTGAACGGGATCGGGAAGCGACCGCGGGTTTGCACACTGAATTCCACAAGGATTAGGGTGAAAACTGGAAAATGTCCCTTTAATGATATTACGTAAAATTAATCGCCTCGTCTATCTACACTTGGTTGACCTTTGTCCTGCAACTCGTAAAGCAGGTGAGTTTCCATTAAAGAAAAACGGATCAAGATCTGCGAGGCTTTGTTATTGAAATGCTGAAATCCGAAGAGGCGAGGGAGCAAGATCAAGGTGATTAGCGAAGGAGGAAGAAGAACGGGGAAGCCTCTGAGGGACTGAAGGGTGAAGAGATCGGATCGAGAAGCGTGAAATGGTGCCTCCTTAGGCAAAGACCAATGGTAAAATCCAATTGCGAGGCCATTAAGCTTTGGTTAACTGGCAGAGCTTGGAGAAACGGCTGTACCGTAACTAGACGGGACCGAGATTCCATTATGCTTTGAGCAACAATAGCTAAGGGCTGTTTCGTGGTACGTGAGTGTGAATCGGGAGTTCGTCAGAACAGCTCGTACGCTTGTTGCAATGTTTGCGTTTCACTGAGCCAAATTACCTTTCGCGCCCTTATCCACGCGCCGAGTGTTTCGTCCCTTTGATATCCAAATGACAATTTAACTGCTCAAGATACGTTGTTTCGCTTTGTTCTCAGAACGAAATCCTTTCCGTACAATGAAACGGTTAGAGGCTTTTCTCCCGATCATAATCAATGTCGCCTGTAACCGATTCTCTTAAGAGAATTATTAAAATGTAGTTCATAGAAATTCACTAGATGAATTAAGCTTTTTAATCATCAGACAGAGGGTTAAATAAACTGAGGCGGAAAATTTAGGCACTTTATAAAATAATCTTTATTTCGGAAAAGTCACTTCACATAACTTCCCGTCTATTTAAAATTATACAGAAAAATATATCTTAGTGCTATGAAATCATGGACGCGTCTGTCTTATCTAAATTCCCTTTTCGTACCTTCGTCTTATCGCCCTATATAAAAAGAAAATCATAGTCTACTACAGGGGTGTCCAGAAACGGCAAGTGCGGAGTGACATTACGGTAGCGCGAGTGACACAAAATTTTTTTCGTCGATGTTCGAAAATCCGAGAAAGGGCTATTGTACGACTCACAGCAGGCAGTCCTGGGTTTTATGAGTCCCATTTTCACGCCTTTTAAACTTACCAGAACGTAATGGTCGTAATGAATAAATAAATTTATGCAATAAATAAATAAAATAAAAATCAAATATTTATATAAAATTATACTAATAATTATTTACTCAAATATTTTATTTGAACTAATTTTTTAAATTTCATTTTGTTAAATTAATTTTTATTAATTTTAAATTATTAAAAAAACATTGTTAACAATTACTATTTTAGGTTTATAAAAAAATATGTAATTAAAGATATTTTTTAATTTCAATTTTTTAAATTTCAATTTCTAAAAACTTTGAATAAACACTATTTATTTATTTAAATTTGTTATTACTTTTTATTTATTTATATTGCAAATTTTTAGATACTTTTAATTTACTTCTTTTTAAATTTTTTTTAACTCGATAGGGACGATACGGTTTAAAAGGCTTGGACCCTCATTAGGACCGGAACTAAACTCTCCATTGTAGAATTTTGGAAGCAGAATTTGACCTAGAGAACTGAGTGACACTGTCACTCGGAGCACCGAATGAGTGACACTTGGACACCCCTGGTCTACTAGAAAGAAAATTCAAATTAGCAAATATTAAACTTGATTTTTACTCGAGTTGAGTCATGACGAAGTACTTCGCGATTTCAAATTCTAGTGATTAAATTTTAATTTTATACTCGACGGCTCTACCAAGAAGGAAAACGGTGGCGATGATTCTGTGACTTGTCTTGTGTTCCCTTTTTCCCTCTTTGGTCATCTTTCCTTCTAATCGGTAATTACGAATCAAACTTATATTTCATTCTATTAGATGTCCCTTGCTGTGCGATTTGGCTAGTTTCCTTTCGCGATCGGCTCCTTCGAGAGTTGGTTAAAACCAAAGATACCGTGTCAGAAAGATTTTGCCACATAAATCCAGTATGAAAATAATTGTAAAAAAGCCAGTAGAGCACACATTTAAAATTTTACACAATTAATTCGCTCATGTCTTTAAAGTGAAATCACGTCTCTTGAAAATGATGCATCCCGAATCAGTGGCAACGAGGGTAAAAACTTTATATTCGCTTCATTGTGAAGTGAAGTGTTGCAGAGAAGTGCAGAGCAGACCATGTAAGACGCATGGCACGCTCGTCAAAGAGGATCAAGACTAATAGTTTCGCTACCGTCTTACACACCTTGACAAATCGAGCAGACAATGAAAACAATTTCGGACCGCTTCGAACGAGACTTTAAGAACTAAACGGGTAGTATTGTGAAGAGATGATGCTGGATACAGTCCATTTTTTGGGGTGGACAGATCCCTCGTCTCAGAAAGAGCTCCGTAGTATGACTCTGCGTTTATCTGCAGGTAATTAACTTCGACACAATACATTGCAGAGGGATAACTTATAGCAGAGGTTGCGAACAGACAAGCAAAAGAAGAAAACGGCAATAGCGAGCAAAACAAAACCAAGAAAAAAGTATCTAGTTCCCCGTAAGTCTCGGGATTAAACGGAAAAATCTTGCATGTTGTTTTCTTAGAAATGTTTTTGTTCAATTAATCAATCTCAAACGAAACAACCCACATTCTTGCTAGAAGGAAATCTTTATGTTTAAAATTTAAAATACTATTTTTTTAAAATGTTTAGATGGAGGGATATAATATTATCATATCTGTTGTGTGAATTGTTTTGTGATTCGGAATATCTCTCTTTCTAAATTCCTGTTAAGACGAGTTTTATGACCATACCTGATATAAAGGGGTTTATGAAGTCACTGAGGTCAGTTCCCTTTTGAATCTTGAACAGTCTACTTTGTGCAAGTTTTGAATCCTTATTACAAGGACAATTAGAATATACCTTGAAAATTAAATTCACTAGTGTTTTTAACGGGTGAACAAATGTGACGTATTCTTATTTAATATATTTTATTATATTATATTAATTATATTATTATATTAATTGTATTTAATTCAATTCTTATTTACTTGCTTATAGACTAAAAGCCTGCGACGTTTGAATTCACGTCATTTTCTAAAGTTTAAAATGCAGCTTATCCACTTATTTTAATGTTTCTGATCATGGAATTTTCAGTCTGCCGGACAGCAGACGTTGCTTATCATAATTTATTGTAAAAAAAATAAAAATTAAAAAATCTGTCATCACCAACAAGTCGTTTCTATTTATTGCTAACAATCCACTAACGATGTATTAAGTAGTCTGAAATCATTTAGTGATCAAAAGAACAGACTGGAAAATTAATTATAAGCTTCGTATAACTTGTAGAAAAAAATATTTAAAGATGAGCTTTAAAAAAAGTAAATGAAAAAATAAACTTAACAAATTACTTGAAAATAAAAAATATAAAAGTCTGCCATTGTATTATCAATGACGAATTGGTCAGCCCTTTTACATATTTATTCATAACGTTAAGCAACGTTTGCCGCCCGGCAGATTAAAACTTCCATCATCCGAAACATTGAAATTAGTGGAAAGAATGCATTTTAAACTTTAGAAAAAGATGTGAATTTAAACGTTGCAGGCTCTCAGTCTATTATTAAATCTTAAAAAGCGCTAGTGTGTTTAACAAAGTACAATATCTCAAAAATATCGTGTAAAAGTTTTAGACCGATATTTAAAAAAGTAACAAAATAACCGCGCTAGAAATAAACAGTGTACGGGCGTGCGCAACAGACTGCTACTCGAACCTCAGCCGCTTTGGTTTTCAATAGCCGAGAAGTTCGCTTCTGACACATCAAAAGAGGAAAGAATTAGAAAAAGGGAAGCCAGACTAACTGAAAACGATGCGTACGAGAAAGCTGATGGCTTATTATACGGACGAGGCATTGCCGATTAATGTAAGTACATATTTTTACTGAAAAAACTGTCACCAAAACTTTGCACACGTTTTTCTCAAAACCACTTTTCTCCAACTGGTTGACAGGATTACTCAGAATCTATTCAACCAATCGGGATGCAATTTGGAGGAATTATTCTACATATGAGTGGCTATCGTGTGAACCTCGGTCATGATTTTACATAAACTTTCTTCTGGTCGTACCTCAGAATTCATTGGATGATTTTGGAATGCTAAAAGGATTTTGATATGGTTCCTTTTGTATAATCCTGATTAACTTATTCACCTGGAGTGGAATTCAATAATTATTATCATAGTTTTCAGAAGGTTTATCGTCGATCTTTGGTTTGACAGTTGTAAGCAAGAACCTCTGTAGCTATTTTAGGAGAGGAAGGACGTTAATTCAACATCTTTTGGACCGAATTGATTTAATCATTGAAATTATCAAGAGGCGTAAAAATCTCCGATATCTCAACCAAAATAATTGTAAACATCTCTTTCATCATTTAACAAAAGGCAGTTGTATAGATAGATCAATTTAAATATTTAAAAAAGACGACCTCGCTCGGGATGTAACATTTATTCTTTTCTTTATCTACTGATAAGGACACTAGGTGTGTCGTTTCGACTAATCTTATCTTCTTTAGCAAAAGAACATTTGATCGAATTACGGAAATCAAGATTTGTAAAAGTTGAACATAAAAGCAGTTTCCCTATAATCGTCGTCGAGGGCACTCGAAAGAGACACGGTCTTTTTGCGCGAAGGAAGAAAAAAGCAATTTGAGTATCATATCGAAGAGCAGTAATTGGCCGAATGCTCAGGAAGGGATCAAGCTAAGCGGGTAGAGGGATTTGCGAAACGGGGACACCTGAGGGTTGATTTCGTGCAACGTGCGTTTTTAATGCTCTGATCTTTATGTAAAACAGTGGAGTGGCGACGGGGCGCGAGCGCTCGTGCGTCAAGCCAACCGTGAAATTGTATGAATCGAGAAGGTACAGAAGCGGAGACACAAAAAGCAAAAAGGAACAGACCCGCGCGCCCTCTCGCTTTCGAATCCCTATCTTATAATTTCAAATTTCCGTAGGCAACGATCCTCTTTCTCCTCCCTTAACGTATCACTCTATATTTTTCTCTCACTCAAAGCTCTCTTCCCGTCTATTGTAAAATCGCGCCTCCGGGAGGTGGGAATATCTTTTTATCTCGAGAGACTGCCATACCGATTTCTTTTCTCGTTCACAAGCGAATGTAAATGGTTATGGACATTGTGGATGAAAGTCTATCGAAGAGATGAAAAAGAAGGAAAAAAAAGAGAGAAAGAAAAGTGACATTGAAAAAAGACACACATCTTGAATATTGTTGTGCAAAAACTTGAAGTAAAATAACTATTGGAAGGAGAAATGAAACTGGTTAATGAAATCGCACCTCGTAATCATCACACGACCCCAATATTCCTCCTGTCTTCTCTTTGCATACACCTTCGACCCCTCCTGCTATCATCACGTATAAATAGAGGTTCTATCCCGCTTCTAGCTAGGCGGCTCGTTCACCGGAAAACCTCGTCGTGTCTCGCAGATATATTCCCGACGGTCGTGTGCACGATGCAGGGGATGTGTTCCACCCCGCTTCCTTAGTATACATTTATATTGCTGGTACACACGCGTTACACTTTATCACTCCTGCGAGGTTATTGTCTTATATGTAATAACTTCCTACATAACGCACTAACGTTAGTTAACGCACCGCAAGACAGTAAACAGAATCCATTTCAAAATTTTAAACTTGTATCAATATGTAAAGAGGGATGGATACAGACTTGTTCCTATTCACCGAGGCAAATTGAAGTTTAGGATTCAAATTAGTAAAGCTGAAAGAATTTATTGAACAAGAAATAAATTGGCACCCGGAGTTTTTGAAAATGAGATGCTACTGAGAAAACCTAAAGGTTTTTTTAACACGATATGATTTGATTTATTGCTAGTAAATTTCTTACGAAATGGCTCGATTTTTAGGGAAAAAAATGTGGCATCTCGTGACGCCTCGGCGGCTCTTTGCAACAATTTCAATTTCAGAGTACTTTGAAAAGCCCCGCCCATCAAATATCAAGCTTGCCCGGCGATTTAGAATGATTGCGGTCGCGAGGTGGCTGGCACGTCGAGTCAAGTAAAGGCAGTGGAGACGATCTTTTCTCTCTCTTTGTCTCGCGATCTTGATCATTTATCCCTCTCGTTGTCTTTATATACCTGAACACGAGAGGCAGACTGTGTTGCTCGTGTGCGAGTAACAGAGAAGAATGAGAGGAATGAAGTAGGAAGGAGGCAGGGGCCGCGAGGGACGCGAGAGAGAGGTTATGGTCGCTTCGAAATTATTGCATATAGTCTGAATATTAAAGCGTGGTGGAGTGCTTCGTCGTACTCACTCAGGGTGGATGGTAGACGTGAAGGAATCACAAGAGCGAGGAAGAAGGGAGTGTAGAGAAAAGACGGAGGAGAGAGGACAGGTAACGCCACCGAGAACTACGGTGGCCGCCGGGGAAATTATGGTTTCTTCCTTATACTTGCGAGAGAGATATACATAAGCTTTGCATTACCTACAGTGCTGTTCGAATTTTTATCAAGCTTGAAATATAGAGCATGCGACTTGTCGAGAAGATTGGATAAACTGCAAGATATCTTACTTTCAGACCATTTCACTTCAGGCGCATTAATATTTTCCGAATTCCTCTTGGTACACGGCTCCTGATAAAGGCAATGTAACTGTTTGTTTAGAGCCGAAGTTTGTAATAAAAAATTTAATTTGAAATTCTGTGTCGTTGCAAAAAGCGTCTTCATTTGTTTCGGAAATGTATCATAGTTCAATTCGCTTTAAGTTGTGATCACACACGGTCTCAAGCTTGGCTTAGCGGTTACTGAATTTTAAGATCAGAGTCTTGTATTTCCGAATAGAATAAGTCTACTCGTTGTTCAAGTGTAAACTGATATTTTTATCGCTAGATTTGTGATCTGGTCACAAAATTTAAATCAGTTTAATCGTCGTATGTAAGTCTTTAAAAAAAATTTGCAAATGTGATATGTATGCTTTCGGGAATTAGGAACATAATGACAAGTGAGAGAAGTATCAATCGTTCTTTATCAAGAAGCGTAAAAGTTTCACTCCTGCCAATTCAAGAAAAAATATTGTCATTATCTCTTTCATTATTTAGCAAAAGGCAATTGCATAAGTAGACCAATTTAAATATTTGAAAAAGACGACCCCTGTAGGATAAATAGAAGACATCGAGCCCAAAACAAAATTTAAAATTGATAGGTAAACTTTTCGGTTACTGAATTTTAAGATCAGAAGTCTTATATTTCCGAACAGAATAAGTCTACTCGTTGTCAAAGTGCGAACTGATATTTTTATCGCTAGGTTTCTGATCTAGTCACAAAATTTAAATCAGTATAATCGTCGTATTAAGTTACAAGTTATTAGTTTTGAATTTTAGAAATTAACTCTGGGAGTTGCACGAATTTTCCAAAATTAATAATTGTCCCTTTAATTTAAATTCGAACTAATTTTGTAAATTTCGTTTACTTCTCATGAATTTGGGGCAAACTCAGAATAAATTCGTGTCAGATTTTAACGAGAAATCAACAATTCTTTCAAAATTTCCTGTTTCCTGATCCAGCAATCTATTTATCCTTCTGGTCGTACCTAAGAATTTATTGAATGATTTTGGAATGCTAACTGGATTTTGACATAGTTCCTTTTGTAAAATCCGGATTAACTTATTCACCTGGAGTGGAATTCAATAATTATTATCATAGTTTTGAGAAGGTTTATCGTCGATCTTTGGTTTGACAATTGTAAGCAAGAACCTCTATAGCTATTAAGCCCTGGAATAATCATTAATATATTTGGTGCTAGGATTTTTTTATTGGATTTCGTCACTTAAGGATTTTAGTTGCCAGCCTTTTTAAAAATATTTTAGGAGAGGAAGGATGTTAATTCAACATCTTTTGGATCGAATTGTTTTCACGATTTAAATTATCAATTTAGAAAAGAATTAGTAATTTTGAATTTAAATTGGATCGTCTTTTGTCGAGATATATTGTTTCAAAATATTTCAGTTACGTTCAAATCAATATAAGTAAGTCTACCAAGACGATATTCACTTATTTTATTTAAAGTCAAGATTTTCAAGCAAAAGAAAATCGGAAATCAACTATTTTGGTTACCATGGAAGCTTATGTCGTGAAGCAAGGACCCGAATCAAATTTAATTTTTCGAAAACATTTAATTCAATTTGTCCTGTTTTCTTTTTCCCTTTTTTTAAATAAGTTTTTAATTCGATTTGTTTAATTAATTCTCCCGTTTATAAAGTTTATTTCAAACTAGAATTTTGTGTTAGTGTCTAAAACAAGAAGATTTCGAATTTATATTTTGGATTATCATTTTTAAATAACATGTTACTTCTGAATTTCAGGAGAGATTTAATTTGAAATTTTAAACGACGTTTTTCTTATTTAAATTTAATTCCTTTCCTGATTTCTTAGATTCAAAATTATGTTAATCCTAACAAATTTTGATTGATTTATTCAAATCTTTTCCATTTAATTCTTAATTTACGAAATAATTAGTTAATTTAAATTTTTGTTTAGACTACTAATTCCAGAAACTTTTGAATTCTCCCAATCTTGGATATTTTGGTTAAAAGAGCAAACGTTATTTACCTTATTTCGTCATTTTACTTTTGTATTCCCTTTTTCAATTAATTATTGTTAATAATTATTAGGAATTTCGATTTTAAAATAAAAATTTTGGTGTTAAGTGGCAAATAATATTTAAATTAATTTAGAGATGGAATCCATTTCAAATCAGTCAGGATGACCACCTTCAGGTCATTGATTTTATTGGCAATTAAATACATTATTTTTAAACTAAAATAAGGAGATAACCATTTTTCAGAATTTGAAAAAAACGATTATCAACAAAGTTATATGCATTTCAAATTTTACTGAAAAAAATGAAAACTCAGATTAAAAATTTTTCTTTTGTATGGCATTTTCCTTCTAATTAAGATAATAAATTTCTGTTTCTTGGTTCTTGTAGATAATGTCTACCTCTTTAAAAATTCATTGGAATTTTTGAAAAATCTTAAAAATCAGCAAAATGGCGTCGTATTTTCTGAAAATAAACACAGTCAATTATCTGAAAAACACCAACTTTGATTTTATTTAAAATTTTACTACAAATTGTTACTAATATAAGAAAAAATTCGTATAAGTTTGAAGCAGGATAAACCATTTTGACGGTAAGAAGAATTTTTTTTTTAAGAAGTAAAAAAAATTTTCATCATACTAATTTTTATTTAGAAAGAACGTTTAGAAATAATTCCTTAGTACAAAAAAATGGTCTTTTTGAAGATGAAAGGAAATTTACTAGTATAAAGAAATCTTTTTTAATTTAGATAAATTTGTTTAAATCAATGAAAATTATTTCTATACGTTCTTTTTAAATAGAACTTAGTATAATAAACAATTTTTTTTACTTTTTTAAAAGAATTCTCCTGAACGTAAAAATGGTTTAGCCCGCTTTAAACTTATCCGAATTCTTTGTTTATTTTCAAAAAATACGACGCCATTTTGTTAATTTTTAATATTTTCCAAAAACTTTTATGAATTTTCAAAGAGGAAGACATTATCTAGAAGAATCAAGAAAGAAAGATTGATTATCTTAATTAGACGAAAAATGCCATGCAAAATAAAAATTTGTTAATCGGAGTTTTCATTTTTTTCAGTAAAATTTAAAATGCTTATAACTTTTTTGAAAATCGTTTTTTTTAAATTCCGAAAAATGGTTATCTCCTTATTTTAGTTGAAAAATAATGTGTTTAATTGCCAATAAAATCAATGACCTGAATGTGGTCAGCCTGCCTAATTTGAAATGGATTCCATCTAGAGTAGTTTGTTTTTAAGTCAGTTATACAAATTGCATTCAATTCCGCATTTGCAAATATTCAAACCGGGACTAAGCTTAAGTTGTGAATTTTATCTCTTGAAATTTCACTTAATATTGTTCCATTATAAAATTTTTATAGATTAAAATTTTGTAAATATTTACAATTAAAAAACTATGTTACATTAATTACCTCAACGATTTTTCAAGAATTCACTTTTAATAAATTCTTTTGACTGTGATATTAAAAGTTTTTGCTCATTTCAATTCAAAAATTTTTCTAAACATTTAAATTCGAATAATATTCATAAATCTGATTTCAAAAATCATAGAAAATAGAATTTTTGTAAAATCCAAAAATCTTAAAAATGTTTTTTAATAATTTTTAGAAATTTTATAAAGGAAAATACGACTTATCGGATGTTTTACACATTTATAGGCTCTTCATTTGTTTTTTTATGACTATTTATGTGATCATTTAAATTTAAAGGATTTAAAATAAGAAGAAAAATTCTATTAAAAAATGAAATATTAGAATTAAATCTTGTTTAATTTGCCTTTAACAGAAGCTTACTTAACTGCTTTACCTTAAATTCGCAAACAAATGTAACTTAAAACTAGGTGAAAATTATGTTCATTTCTGAACATTTCGCTTTCACGTAAGCAAAATATTTGCTTTCTTATAGAGGAAGCTAAGTCGTGAGAACATTTAATAAATAAACAAATTAATTAATTAACTAAAATGTATTTTTAGCGTAAAGTACAATAAAATGTCATGTAGGATCTTCATGGAAGAAGTGTAGAAATAAAACTAAAAATTAAATTTAAATTTCTTAAAAGAAGAAATATTTTCATGAATTGTATTAATTTATGAGAAAATGTGTACTACATAAATATCAATCAATTCTTTTTTCATTGTAAAACATATTTTATACAGAAATCATTACATAAAAGTGACAATTGAAGAAATGAGGTATAATCAGGTATATTAAAGAAATCAAAAGTAAAATGTCAATGAAAATTAAGAATCTGCATTATTTTGTCAAATTTAGAATCAAATGTATACTTTATATAATTAAATTGATCAATTTTTTTATATAGAATATTTCGTTCACAGTATCTATGATTATAAAATAAAAATTGGAGCAGTTATAAAAAGAAAAAGAATTTTAAATTTAAAAAAAAATTGTGAATTATTATGCCAATTTTTGGTAAATAATATAGACTTTTATATAAGTCAATCGATTCGTTTTGAGACAAGGAATATGATTCTTCTATTTTTAAGTTGTATTTTTGGAGTGAAAATTTTTTTGGAAAAAAACGTTATTTTTTGGTGAAAAGTGGTACTTAAAAAATTTGGATATGTATTTTCAAAAATCCCTGTGTCCATATTTAGATATTAATGAGCTTAATTCACCATCCAAATTTTATTAAAATCCGTTCAGGTATTCTCGAGATATCCTGGCGACAATAAAATTAATTAATTAACCTCCACTTTAAATGAATTTTTCCGTACATTTTAAATGAACAAAATTATCCCTACCACAAGGTTACAGGAAATTAAGTGATTTAGGTAGTTAAATCCGTTACTTAATGTTGTTTCTTTTTATTTTGTTATTTCTAAAACATCATGTCACTTTTTTATCTTTTTTATGTTCCATAAAAACTGTAATCAAATTTAACTTGACACACTGCTTTAAATTCGCTTAAAATTACTTGATACATAATCTAGAAATGTGACCTTTCTCCTTACGTGCAGAGTATCGCTATGCTCAGGGTTGGGTAGTAGCGACGCGTATAGACGAGCAGGTATGAGTCACTCTAAATTTTATTTTACATGAGACCGTCAAGCGTTGCGTCGTAGTGAGAAACAGAAAGACGTAAATATATCTTTGTCTCTCTCTCTTATTACGACGCAATGTTTGACGCATCCATGTGAATTCACCCTTAAACTTATTTAGCTCAGTTTTAACACCAAAATAGATAACCAGTTAAGGAAGGCTGTATACGAAACCAGCACTTTTTTTAAAGATGACTATTTATAATTGCTGATAATTTGGCAAAACAAATGATGGCGGCCCTCTCAACTTCTGATAAATCTTCATACTGGTATTTTCCATTTAAAAAATTGTAACAATTCCAGTCTTCAAAAACCCTCTGAAAAAACGATGAAGAAGAAACTAGTAAAGATTTTAGAAGTCTTGAGAATAAACTAGAGAGAGTGGGATATCACTCCTCGTATAGAATGCATGGCTGGAAGAGGCGTCGGCTCAGAGGTTCCCTCGCAACGATGTAAGTACCTACCTTGGACGAAGAAACCCCCCTCACTCTGCACCCGCGACCCCCTGCCCCTGACTAAATCTCCGTTGTTTATTGCAAATGGATTCCGCATCACGATGCCCGGGTGGCTCTTGGGACCCTATTGAGATACCTTCTCCTTCCTCGTCACACAGTTCTTCTCACTCTCTCTGTCTCCTTTCCCTGTTCGCAGGATCGTTATTGCCGCTCGTCGCGATTGCTCCCGTACGAGATCTTTCGAATAATTTACTTTCAGATTCGGGTATGCGGCTTCAGCTTCAACTCCACATAGACAGATATACCCACACAGGTGTGCTCCGTAACGAGGATGTTAGGGGGTTATTACCAACTCGGTTGATTTTTCGATAAACTGGGATCGGGCCAACTCGATCGGAAGATCTGAAAAATTGAGTGGGTTCTAATACGCGAATCCGATTATCTCCTAGGATTGTACCCTGGACGGTGTGTGCACGCAGATCCTCCTTTTCGTTTAGTCTAGCGATTAAAAAGGCGTGGGAATCTATAGAATCCAGTGGGACTTTGTTCAGGATAACGAGAGCAGTTGATTACTGACCTTGATAATTTTGCCAAAAGGCTGAAGCTTGGCTCCCAATAAGATCCAGTCCACTGTATCCCCAACCTGGTTTTTCCGGTGTAGGTGGTTGTTGGGGAGGACGAGACACCTGAGCTTCCCGGTATTGTTGGGCTTGTTGTTGCTGTTTTTGTTGCTGTTGTTGTTGCTGTTGCTGCTGCTGTTGAATAGGTTGTTGCGAGTTTGGCTGTTGGGTGTTTGATTGTTGTGATTGAGAGTGTATCGAGTTCTCCTCAGATAGCTCCACACTCGTCCGCGTCTCCGCCGTAACATTCTCTGGAAAATTAAAATAAATAGATTTGATAAATATGTGACAGACGGTGGTTTAAAATCTAAAGTTGAGTAAAGGGGTTTATGAATGTAGTTCTTTACTGAGGAGCGTCATCAATAAGAATCTTTTGAAAGAATTGTAACTGCGCGCCATCTACGATCGTAACTTGTAACTACTTATTTTATTAACGTAGTTTGCCATCTAGCTAACAATAGGTCAGATAACATTGTTAGGTTTAAGAGAGCAAAACACCAACGATTTTTCTTATAATGATTCATCAATCCTCGATTTTATAGTCACTTGGATTAAATTCTTGATATTTATAAAGGTGTACTTTTAGGGAAAAGTAAGTCAAGTCATTCGTTCCGTTTGATTTGAAATTAATATCGCGACTCTCTGGGGCTGACAGGGTTAATCAGCAGCAACTGCGAAAACGGCAAGGAGGCACGAAACGTTATATCAGAATAAGAGATTTCACTTAAAGGGTTTCATGTTTGAGTTTTGGTAGTGACAGGCAGGGTGGGTGTTGCTGTCGGATAGAGTCTGCTTCGAGTTGAAACGAAGAACGTATTTAGAAATTTAAGCATCGCAACAGACGTTAGCACTGCGAATACACTAACAACTATAAAGCTAAGATTTCATTGGCTGCAGAAATTGGAGAGAAAAGGGGCGATAAGTAAGGAATCATATTCTGCCGGGTGTCAGTCTGTTGATTCTCTTTCGATGAATTAATTGATGTATTCTGAGATTAGGTCTCTTCGCCCGAGACTGAGATTTTGTGCAAATCTTAGCTGATGAGACGAAGATTCAATGCAAATGTTCACATAACCTCAATTCGAACGGTAAATTAAAATTTCGGATTTACTGAATTCTTTTTTTATTTGATTGAGATTGATAGGATTAAATTGTTATGTATTTAAAATAAATATTTTTTATACTAAATATTAAACTTTTTCGTTTACCTATTTAATAATAATTTATAAAAATCTATAAAAAGAGTGTACTTACCAGTAATAGCCCTGACTTGCTCTGTCGTGGCACCCGTGGCCTTGAGTGCATCTTCCAACTGTGTGCGCCTTTTAACTTCAAGGTCCAGTTGGTCTTGAATTCGTCTTCTTGCTCTCCGTTCTTTTTTCAATCGTTTTTGGTACGCCACTGGAAACAAAAGAAATAATTTTTCATCAGTTTGTTGCTAAAAACATTCTCTAGAAATTACAAAAAATTCTGTAAACTTTACAACATAGGGGATCATTTTTCTTAAGAAATTTTTTTTTCTCAAAAGGTTTTTTTTTCTTATGTCAAGAAAGACGTGCGGCGCGTGCCAAAATCGTTAAGTGAGGATACTCAGTAAGCTATCATGGTCCCCAGGTGGGCGGAACCCTGGCGAGACCATGGTCCAGTGAAATTATCTTTACCTGCGTATCATTTTACCACGGGGGGTTTTGCACCAAGTACTAAGCAGGGATCTTCAGAGATAACCCTTTCATGGGACTGATGATGGAAATGTAGAAAACTAAGCAAACATTCTTTCTCAGTATAAAAGAAAGTCGCCAGGAATATATTTTAAGGTTATGTTGACAATTTCACTACTTCACGGCCATATTTCGAAATGTGAATTACGTTATTTAGAAAACAAAAATTACTATTGGTAAAAAACGCAATTTACGTAAATAAAAAGCGTATCAAACTCCTGAAACCTCGATATATTTGAATTTCCTCTAGCACGTTGGGTCATCTAGCGGAACTTTTTGCAACAGTTTAGCAGAAGATTACTTTATGTTGTTCTAAAGGCCTTAGCAGAATGAATCTTCAATATATTTCTGTCCTTCTAGTTCTAAAATGTCTTGTGTTAAATATTTTGGGACTGAGACATTTCTACTGGCATACATTTTCCATTCTGTACATTCCAAAAAACAGAGTTGGGCTGCTACTCGTAACTTCAAGTTTTTTACGCAAATTACGTGATTTTTTTACGTTTGTAATATACGTAATTTACACCCCATCAACAGAAAATACATTGGGTATGAAATTTAGGACTTAATATACGTACGTAAAATACGTCAAAAACCCAACGTAATTTACGTGAGGTACATTGCGAGCACAACCCTGACAAGAAGTGACAAAAGTATAAAGCTTAAGGGTGAAATTCTGGGCAAGGTTGAGAAGGTGATTTTCATTACTTAAGGTATGATAGGTTCCCAACCCTGTCTAGAATTTGATTGAAACTTTAACTCTTAAGGTTCCTATGTTCAGTATAAAAAATCTATTCCAGTAGAAATGTCCCAGTCCCAATATTTCCTTAAATGATATGGTCAACGTTCACTATCCTTTTATGTCTTATACTTTTTCCTATCTGTGTTCATTCGGCTTAATCCTTTAGTTGCAACCGCAGAACTACACGATACGCCATCTGGTGTCGATCTCGCTAAATTAACAAATTTGAGTCTCCTCTTTCTCTTGTCCCATGTTCAAGTAAAAGACACAAATCAATATGGCTGACAGAACAAGGTAAATTTCACGTGATTTCTGATCCCAATTTAAAAAATTTGCTTCTTAATTGAAAAAAAAATGATATCCAATGCAATTTCTAATTAATATTTCACTTCATATAGTTATAAATGTGACGACGCTATTATATTATTAACCAACGATGTGATGTTTTTAGGTTACAAAATGCAGTTAGAATAGCAATAGTAAAGTACGATTCACATTCCGGCCATTACATCTAATTATACTTTAAAAAATTTTAATTTTCCGAATATTTCCTGGAAATTTTAAAATCAAGATAATAAAATAGTAGTGTCTTATGAAAATAATCTTTTTTGCATCAAGGCAACGTCATAAACATAAGGCTACATTTTGCAGTCACGGTGAAAAATGAGTGTGAAGTAATTACTCATTACTTCGAACCACTGAACAACGGCAAGTTCCTCTGATTTATTCTGATGTGTTTCTGTATTGTATTAGACGTATTGGAAATGACTCTATTGTGAGCGATTGAGCTTCTGCATCCAAGCACTAGCAAGGTTTGCGTAGCGATGCAATCCAGTAACAATACGTCGATACGGAGCGGGGGCGTGCATTGTCCGCCGTTTCACTTTAGTCTCCCGCATCCCTCCTGCCTATTCTGCCTGTCTCTATAACCATCTCTTTGCCTCCTTCCCAGTCTCTCAATCACTCCGGCGTTCACTCGGTTCAGACGAGTTGATCCTACAGTCTACGAACCACACACACTGCAAACATTATCATGATCTCTGTATATGTGACATATGTGTAGATGCCTCTTGTTTTCTTATGCATGCCACGATCAGTTTGATTGGCCAACGTCTCTACCCCGTCACAGTCGGCCCTTTTGATCCGCTCTCCTTTTGCTCAGTTTAATTATTTTCCATCATTGTGAACCGGCGCGTCCGGCCATTGTACCTTCCGAGTCCGCTTCGTTGTTTTCAACCGTGGAGAAGGTCTCGCAAATCTGCAAATTCGCTTTATTGTCCATTTCTTTGTCGCGACTGTCCGTTCCTTTCAGATGCAAAGTACTCTCCGTGATATATTCATTCTCTCGTGGAAAAAGTTATACTTATTCGTGGATTTTAATTTGACCCCTACAAAGTTTTTACGACTGAGTTAAAATTGAGGTTGGCGAAACTGCGCTTTCCTTGGATGAGTTGTAACGAAAAACAAAGACGTAGATATAATTTGTCTCTTTCTCTCTTATTACAACGCAAAGGTCATAATATAGTCACAGTACATGTATTTGTGTACAGCGCCATCTAGATAAATCGTAACATCCGTTTAGATTGTTGTTTGTTACATTTACCCAACCCTGTTCGTTACATAAAACTTTTTCGACAATTTCGATGCACTCCTGACTGTTTGTTATAGACATAAAGCCAATAACTAAAAGAAGACAATTTCGATAAAAGATAATCTCTAAATATTTGTATCTTACTTTTGCTCAAGTGTAAGAAAATATAATGAAAGCAAAAAGGTGTAAAATTCTTCGAATTACATCGAGTTGTATTTATAGTATACTTAGACAGGTAGGTGTTTAAATCTTTTTCCTGTTTTCTGAATCCGTGACCTTGAGGCTGCTGGAGGTCTTGCATCCAAGAGAGAGCAGTAGCACTAGGCACGTACAATTTAACTTTCTTGACAGGGAGATGGTAGCGAGGCGTAGGTGCCATGTCGCCGAGGGCTGTTTCGTAATCTTGTAGAGTCTGTATACTCCAAGTAGGTCTCCTTAAATTCTGCATACAAGATATTTTTTGGTCCACAAAAACGTATCTTAAACTTTAATAGATTTCTCTGAAGGTACATTCACACCTTTGGTAAATATTGTTCTATTTGGGTTAATGACATTGGAGTAATAAGGAAACACACTCGTCTGTCTTTCTTACTCCAATATCATATTCCCGAATTGGTGAAGTTTTACAAAACATGTGAACGTTCCTGGTTAATTTTGTAAATCTAAAGTCGCTTTCACACTTTTTTGGCTCCGCGCAAATTTATTGGCGGTAAGACAGAGAGAGGCTGATTTAACAAAAACAAATTCAATTTTTCATCTTATTCGAATGGTAAAATCAGCAGCCAGCTATTATTTTATTTAACGAATACATATTCGTAAATGTAACCCATTTAGTAACAAACGAAACTAAATTTTTTTTTAAGGAAATAGACAGCATTATAATTTGTGTCGTTAAGTGCTCTCTGTTAAGAATCAGGTGATTCTCGGCACGAGATCTCACTTTGGAAGATGTAACAAGTTGTGCACCACTGTCATGTGATTGATTCTCGGCAGACAAGGCGCAGACAACCCCTTTGCCCCCTCTTGCTCTTTTCGAAGACACAAACATTCCCCCCACTTCTGACATTGTATCTCTCTCACTCCTGTTTGAGTCGCTTTCCATGCCACTTTCCAAGACGTTTGTCTTTGTCTTTGCTCTCTTACTCTCACTCACTGAGTTTGTTCTCCACCTCTCCGGTGTGCAAGAAGTCCCGTGCGGCATTGCCAGGGTAAAGGGGTAGAGGGTAGGGATAAACGACGAATGGCGGGAGGGGTGGCACGAGGGGGCCGCGAACGCAACATTATGATGCAAAGATGGCGCGGTGGCGGCACCCTAGAATTAGCCCGAGCACTCGCCATTGGCCGCTTGGCAAACCACTCCTTCGGTAACAACCGACTGCATACGTTGCATACTAAGGATACACGCGAACTGGCAAAGAATTGCCCAGCTCGACAAACCGAGCGACGAACTTCCACCTTCGCCCTCAATATCAACCTGCAAGTGCCGTCTATTCTTTGATTCTCGATCGCCACGCAACTCTTGACTCTTGAGTTTCCGAACAATTGCCGTAATCTTAAACATTTGTAATTACCTTATTCGGATATTTTTGTCAAGCCATGACAAGGACAGAATATTTCTCTTTTATGACAGTTGCATGTGTTTATCTTACTCTCCATTTTCCACCTTTGGAAAAGCGCTTTGTCTCACTTGACATTTTCCTGCTTTTCGAAAAGAGTAAATATAGAGGGAGGTAAACTTATGCCACTGTTCCAAACCAAAGAAAAAACTATATTTCTAGATATTATACACCTAGATGTGGCGATAGCACTAGCGACAACTACATTTGTCATACGCAACTACAAAAATTCTATTGGATAGAAAGAGACAGCGATATCTCCATCTCTCTTTAGCCAAAGAGATTTTTGTAGTGCGTAAGATAAATGTAGTTGTTGCTAGTGTTATCGACGCATCTAGGTGTATTACATCTTTGTTTCTAGTAATTTTACATGAAACAGGGATGGATATCGACAAAAACTAGAATTTCTTTTTAGTGGTTTTTCGGTAGAGTGAGTAGTGCTTAATCTTAGGGTGAAATCAGATGGATTCGTCAAACGTTGCGTAGTAATAAGAATGAAAAAGACGCAGATATGTTTCTATCTCTTTCTTTCTCATTACGACGCAACTTTTGACATATCCATATAATTTCACTCTTAGGGCGCGGTCACATGATTGCGTTTTACTTACGAGAGAGAAAAGGACAAAGAATATGTATATCCTTTTCTCTTTCATTACAACGCAATGCGAAACACAATCATGAAACAATGGCGAAAACCATGTGAGTGACAGAAAACGGGATATTACAAATTTTCTAGAAAACTAAATATCAGAAAGGGTCGGGAATGTCAAAACGGGAGCAAATTGTCAATCACCAGTAGGAATAAAATCGACTATAGATCAGCTGTGAAAGAGACAACGGAAGAAGAAAAGAATCGGTGGTCGGTTATGAAATCAGAGCTGAATAGGAGGGTTGTCGGGATGTGGCTGATCGCAGATAGGCTAAGCAAATGATCGTGCATTGGTCAAGAGGAGAGGGAGTTGGTCCATTAGATAATGCAGTCAACGGAGAGCGGCCTCGCATCGGTCACGTCAAAATACATCAGCTACCGCTGTGCACTCGCTCAGAAACCTTCTGACCACTTTCAACGTGGACTCCCCACGTTGGTTGTCCCGTTCCGCTTCTTGTTCTCCTCGACTTGATTCCTGGAAGAGAATCAGGAAACGCAAATGTCCTGGAGAATTATGAATTTAATTTTGAATTGTATTATTTAATCTACTGAAATATTTTCAACTATTGTACTGACCTAAAAGTCGTACAATATTTTTCAAAACTAAAAATTTTTAAGGTTATTTTTTCATTTATTTTGTTTTTCCCAAGGAATTGATTTAGTTGAACTAAATTTGTGTTTGATTAAGATACAGACCAGTATTTGGAAATGGGAGTTTAGTTGGAAAACAAACACTCTCAGTCCTCGAGTTAAAATTAATAAGCAAATCGAATCAAGCAGCCCGCGAAAACTAATATAGAGACCATCTTAGACCTCCAGCGGTATTGTATTTAATACAAGAGGGCGGCAGACTCGGTACTAGCAATATGATTTACATTTTGAAGTTATATTGACCATTCCCGCCACCTGCAGCAACTCGCTTCTCCGCAACTCGCCTCAGGCTCTGCTAAGAATGACCGGTTTCTTAGGGAAAATTAATAACATCAGAGAGGCGTTGTCGTCGCTCGAGTTCGATAAATGAACGACAGCAGTGAAGCCGATTTTGGAAATAAGCGCTCAAATTGAAACTTACAATCTTCTACTTTTCATACTTTCAAGTTGATGAATTTTAAAATCCACTTTACATTCTTTCACTTGTAATCTCAGATTAATGTGAAATTTAATCAGTAGCGTTTTTTTACACAATATGTGATAATTAATTTTAAATAATAATGATTGTCTGCTAATTAATAAGCTAATTTAAATTTTACTTGAGCTTGTCATAAATATAAATATTAATATTGGAATTAAAAACAAGAAATAAAAGAAAATGGATATTTTTGTAATTATTGGTATCTTTTGGTAGTATTATTTATTTATTTTTTATTTACATTAGGGTTTTTTAAAGAGCGCCATATTAGTTACAAAAATGATGTTCAACAGTTGGTAAAACGGTTACAATTATTACGTATGCAACGTCAGATGCACTAAAGTATCATTTAATACTTCCCAACCCTGATAGTTACAAATTAAATCTCGAAGAGTGATTAATCCCTGATGTAAGATGGCTACCAAAATGTGGAGACTTGACAATTATTAATTTGGTAAGTAAGAATAATTGTTTAAAGAATTTTTTGTAACTTATACAACAAAAGGGCGAACAAAAATACTAAATAGGTTTGTCTTATGGTGAACAAAACATGTCTAATAACATTATCTAAAAATTTTATATATTCGTTAAATAAATGTTTGAAACTGTCTGGTAAAATGATTTGCATCAAATACTACTAAATCTTAATTATTTTTTAAAACCTGATTCTGCACAAAATTTGAATTCAATAAACAGAAATTAAAAGCGAGAAAATATTACATCTAATTTCCTACTTTTTTGTTTTATTAAACATAACCTCGAATATAATTAAAAATTAAAGTTTTTAAAATTATTTACGAAAGAGTGTGATCTTTAAAACTTAAAAAAAAGGTTGCTTGCATTAGAATTAATCTAAAATGCTTCAACCATCATCAATATAAATATCATATTAGAACAGTGGAAAAAACATTTAATGGGAAAATAATAAATATATAGAAAATAAAATGTTTCCAATTTTATTTCTTTGGATATTGTGTATACTTCTGATCACTCATTTATTTTTTAGTTATACATACAAAACCATTTACACAATTCGGTTTTGTGTAAAATTAAAATCTACTAAAAATTCGGAATTATAAAATTTATTAAATTTGAATTTAAAATTTGAAGACTTCTTACCCGGAAATTTCAATTTTGAAACATATTGACTTTCAAATACATTTAATTTGTTAACTTAAATCTTTTGAGTTAAAATTTGGTGAGAAAATTGTTCCTAATCTTAAGAAATAGTTGTCACAATGCGGTCTTCAAGTTATTCAAACGTTTCAATAGACAATTTTTAAAAAAAAATTCATTATTTTAATTAATCTCGATAAAAGTAAAACTAAAGTGGTTTATTTTGTGATTTTGTTAAATAATTCACACAAAAAAATTATTTTTGATTCTTGTTTTCTTGTACTCTAGAATGTTTGATTTCATTTAATTAAAACGATTTAAAAAATATTTACTTTACTAAATAAATACAAAATCTTTGATAATCTTATTAAAGCCAAACGCGGAGTAATTATAAAATTAGTTAAGTTTCTGTAGCTCGAGTAAAAACATTTTTATTTTTAAATCTTTAAAAGGGTTATCAAAACACAATTTTTTTTAATTTTAATAAAGAGATTTTTCTTTATAATTGGTTGATGGTATTTATTATTTATATAATTAATTATATATTTTGTAATATTAGGATATATATAATGAATTATTTCTAGTGAAAATTACATTAATTAGGTTAAAATTACAAAGATTACAATAATTTTGAAAGAAGATGAAAGCACTGATAGTATAACGTCCAGGAAATTATAATTGATGATATTTTTACACATGAATTTGAATTTAAAAATATTAAAGTGTTACATAAAGAAAATACTGAATATAAAAGAAAAGTAGGTGAAATGTTTTTTATACAAAAAGAGAAAAGTAATAGTCTAAACTTGATAACAGATTTAAATAATTATAATGAATTATATAATGTGATTTTTAATACATTTTAAATTGTTTTGTTTTTTATTATTTAATTAAACATAATTTAGGTGATAATATTAAAATAGGTAATTTAAATTTGAGTCGATAAATCAGTGTTCTGCTCTATCTAATGTAATGAGCGTTTGTCTATTAACCTCTAAATTGTGAATTTTAACATGTGACCATGATACACATTTTTACGTTATCTGCTATTTTAGTAATTTATTATTTTAATAATATTTGTTAATTATCACTCGGTGTTGGTAATTCACATGTATAACTAAATTTATTGGTTTCTCCGAGTCAGTCAAAAATTTAAAAGAAAAGGTTAAAAAAAACTATTTTTGGCGCCCGAACAAGGGGTGCCATTATTATTTGTTTTATCTTATATTTAATATTTGTAATTTTAACTTTGTTTTGTTTTTATATCCTCAAATTTAGTATATGTTTTGATTTTATATTATGTTGTTTTTACTTTTTGTCCTAAAGAAGCCTACATATATGTAGTACGAAACCTCGACAGTTTTTATTTATTTTTGACGTAGCTTTACGTTGAAATAAATTAACGCCAGTCAATTTTCATGTGGAAAATACGTGATTACTTGAAACAAGGTCACATTTTTAAAGAAATTAACTAAAAGCTAATTCTTCTGTTAATCAGGACCTGGACACTCATCACGTAACTTTGAAAACGAAAACGAAAACTCAAGTTAGTTTTTCAAATTTATTATAAAATGCGGATAAATTATCAGTTTGTCTTTGGCATCATTGTGATCATTGTTTACATTTTTAAATCATCGAGATAGTATATGGGGTTAGTATGATTTGTAAATTTGATAAATTTAAAAATTAACTAAAAATAAAAAAACTAAACAACAACACCTGAAGAGAACACCAAAGCTTGGTGTCGAAACCTTCTCAAAATGATTACAAATTATAGAATAAAAATATATCTAGATAAAATCCTGTTCCAGTTAAGATTTCGGCTTGGGGCGGATTTCGAGTGAAAAAAGAAGATGGGGAGAGAGGGAGTGTTGTTTCCTAAACGCTAAATAACTGTGAATTAGAAGGGAATAAAAAGTAAACAAAGCTAATAGAGAGCAAGAGGCCTAGAACAAAATGTGCTATTATAATTCATGGTTGCGGCCAAACTATCTCGAGACGACCCTCTAATCTCTATCGCTATCCAGCTAGCCGTGTTATCTAGTTTTAAAGGGGTTCTTAGGCACCCACTAGAGAACCCGTCGCTGCGTAGCTCCGACGGACAGCATCTGTGCTCTACGGCTCTCAATATCCATACAAAGCTGTCTGCTGAATAATATTACACTTAAGCCGTACCACTCGGATGATTATAGTTGGAGCAACGTCGATAGTAGTTAGAGCGTATATCCTGTGCGAATGCTAATTCTGACGGCATTCTGCACGAAAAGGACGTTTGATTCAACTTCTTATGTACGTGCAAGAGGACGTCGCTCCCTATTGGACACACGAATCCATTATTCTCAACCATGATTTTCCAGCCCGACACCTTTTTCCTCGTGACAACACTCCGACCCCACACTTGCTCCCATATGGAAATGGAATATGGTCATCGAAATCCAGTTTGCCAGAGGAAACATTCGCCGAAGGCGAGACCAAGCCGCTTTTTTTCTCTATCAGCATTTTTATAAACTACAAAGTCTGTTATTCTATTCCCCTTTCAAATTTGTGAAAACATCCAGATCAGATGGATTTTTTTTTTTATTCCTCGGACACAATCCCTTAAGAAGTGACAAGATTCTTTCCGACAAAGTGACAGCGACCTTTTACGAATGAATGCATTTGTGAATTTTCCGATAATGAAAATCAAAAATAGATTGGGATTTTGTTTCCTTTCGAACTTTTTTTTTTTATTGTTGTTTTGTTCTTAGGAATAGGAAAAAATTGAGAGAAAATATTAAAGATTTTATTTCTGTGAATTTTTTTTTTGGTTGAGAAAGACATTTAATAAAAAGAAATGAGAAGCCGTGTGTTACAGATTCTGTGTGGTCCTCATGTGAAAGGGGTGAATTTGCTTCGTAACAGATTTGCGACGGTTGAATTACGCGCCAGTAAAGCAATACGAAAATATTTACTCCCCAAGTGACCGTAGGTCATTTGAGACCCCTGATCTGGTTACCCCGTTTCTCCCGTGCCCAGAAACGTAATAAGCCGATCAAGTGAGAATTAGAAGATTTTAATGTACTTTTGTAATTGATAACAGACAAGCGTAATCTTTCATACGGTAAATTATATGGAAATAATACTAAAAATTTGCGAATTTCAAGAAAATTTTTAAATTGCAATTTGAAATCGTTCATTTTATTTTAATTCGGTTATAAATTTGTAATTAAGTACATTAATATTGGGGCATCAAATTTTAAAAGTATGGCAAGAAGAGAATTAGTTTATATGAATTGAGATTTTGAATATGGTTTTGATTATTACCGCCAGGTGGCGCTAGTTTTTATAGTCGCAATTGTCCCTGTTTACACTCTATATATTTTTTAATCATATGTTTCATAAATTGACGAAAAATAACTAGAAACAAGAAAAGAAATATTTAGAAATTGAAGAAAAATGAAAAAATATATAGAGATGACTTGAGAGTAAAAGAATAACTAAAAGTTGTAAAAACTGACTAAGAATATAGAGCAAAATTATTGTAAAATATAAAACTGAAATTTTAAAATAAAACGATAGGAATTTAAAGAAAAAGAAAAATGTTATAAAAATGACACGGAAATTAAAAAGTATCAGAAAATTCAAGAAAGTAACTATAACTATATATGAATTAAGATTTCGAATATGGTTTTAATTATTACCGCCAGGTGGCGTCAGTTTTTATAGTCACAACTATTCCTGTTTACTCTCTATATATTTTTTAATCATATGTTTCATAAATTGACGAAAAATAACTAGAAACAAGAATGGCAATTATAAAGAAAAGAAACATTTAGAAATGGCAAAATAATGAAAAAATATATAGAGATAACTTGAGAGTAAAAGAATGATCAAAAGTTGTTGAAACTGACTATAAAAAGATAGCAAAATTACTGTAAAATATAAAAGTGAAATTGCAAATTGAAACGATAGGAATTTAAATAAAAAGAAAAATGTTATAAAAATGACAAGAAAATGAAAAAGTATAACAAAAGTGAAAAAGTAACTATGATTTAATGTAGAAACTAGAAATTCTAAAAAGAAAAAAAAAACTATAAAATTGTTGAAGAAAATGAGTAGGAAGTAAAAATATGTAGGGATTATAAAGGAAACTCAAAAGTAAGAAATACGAAAGCAAATGAAAAATAACTACATTTTGTAATTAAAACACTAGAAGATCTTTAAAATCACTAGAAAAAGGGAAAACGTCTAAAAAAAGAAAAATAACTAGAAACAAACGAACCACTTTGCAAGTAAAAAATATTTTTTCGTTGAAAAAAAAATGTCTAAAAAAGAAAAAAAAAGTTACTAGAAGTTAAACAAATCATAATAGAGAAAAAACTAAAAAATCAGAAAGTTACTAGAAGCTGAAAACAAGGCAAAACAAAAAATTACTAGATAATGTAGAAAATAAATCATAATTTATGATTTATAACTAAAATTGGTTAAAAAGTAACTAAAAAGTAAATATTTCTAGATATTAAGAAAAGTTAACTGAAAAAATCAGGAAAATTAAACAAAAACTACATTTTGAAGACAAAAATCGATATTAGGTTATAATAATTAAACTGAAATGATTTCCGCTGTAAACTGAAAAAAATATAGCAGTGAAACAGAATAACTTAAAAATAACGAAAAATTACAAAAATGTTTGAAATAAATTCAAATTTAAGAAAAAGCGAAATTTGAAAAAAGTTACTAGAAACTAAAAAATATCAAAATATTAAAATTTAGGTATATATATATATATATATATATATGTACATATATATAATGCGAGATAATAATAAAAATTAGATAAAGTAACCAAAAAATTACTAGGAATTTACAAGATAATAAGAAAATGAAAGAAATAAATAGAAAAAGTTTAAAATCTAAAAAGTAAATTAACAACTATCAATTGAAGGAAAAAGTCAGAAAAGAAAAACGAAGCAATTGTATATTGTTATTAAAAATGACTCAAATTTAAAAAAAAATGTAATTTGGAATTAAAAACCTCAAGACATTAAAAAACCCTAGAAACAAAAAAGTCTAAGAAACAATTAAAGATAGTTATTAAAAGTATATAATTACTAGAAACTAAAAAATAATTTAGAAATAAGAGTATTAATTAAAAATTGAAAAAAATAACTAAAATGTTACAAATAAACATGAAAATGAAATAAATAGCTGAAAAAATAAGGAAAAATCATTAGAAGGTGAAAAAAGTAACTAGAAATTTATGTAAAATAATTAGAGATTTAATTAAATAATTTTAAAAGTAGAAGAAACTACTAGAAATTCATAAGAAATGTTTAGCTAATAAAAAATAATTAAAATAATGTAAAAAAGTAATTATAATGTGAAGATAAAAAAATAAAAATTCAAGAAAAATTACTTGCAAATGAGAAAATAAAATAAATATGTTATTTAATTTTATAAAATGAAAAGTTTAAAATGTTTGAATCTGGGTCTAAATATTTTAAAAATCAAATAAAAGTTGAGGGAAATTACTAGAATATAAAAAATTTACAATATTTGAAGGAAAAAATGTGAAAATATGCAAAAATATGTAAAAATACAAATAATTACTAAAAATTTATTAAAAATAACTAGAATAAGATAAAAATATATTTTTAAACTAAAAATTGGAAGATGTTAAACATCCTAGGAAGATTAAAACTTCGGAGAAAAGAAGAAAATTAGTTATAAAAAAAAAGAAAAATCACTAGAATGTAAAAAAAATAAAAAATTTGTTTTCATTACTGGAAAAGTTAAAAAATACTAGAAATTTTTAAAACTAATTTATAGGGTAATATAAAAAAAGTTACTAGAATTAAAAAGTTTTAAAGAAACAAGAAACTTACTAGAAGTTTAAACAGTAACTAGAAATTGATAAAGAATTGTTCGAATTGAAGAGAAATAAAAAAAAAAAACGGAAAATCAACTAAAAAGTAAAAAAAACTTTTTAGTATTACTTTTGAGTCTTTTGTGAAATTAAGAGTTTGCATTCACTTTCTAAATTTAATATTTAGATTGGATTTAAAAAAAAAACGGTTTTAGAAATCATTATAAATGAAAATAATTTTAAAGTTTTTCTTGTAAATTAGATTCTCCATATCAGGTTCGCCATTTTGGATTTGCAAAAATCCAAAAGTCATAAATCAGTGAACTTTATTTTTTTTAGTCGCCATCTTGGATTCGACATTTTCAATTTCAAAGTTGTAATGCTTGGTCTACATAAAAATACAGACAAGACTAAAATAGAAAAAAAAAAATATAATTGATGTTTTTTGAATTTCGTAAAATGTAGATGTTTCGATTATTTTGATTTTTTAAATAGAATCTTATTAAATTAAATCAAATTAAAGTTAATAAATTTGATAATTGAAAAAAAGTCCTTTATATATTTAGTATTTTTAAAAAGTAAACAGTATATGTTTTTTTTTCTATAACTTGAATTTATAGTATAATAGAGATTTCATTAATCCAGATATTTCTTTCTATTTTAAAAAGTAATCAAATAATCCAACTATATAGTTATTAAATTCCATTCTAGTATTATATATATTTATTAAAAATGTATATAAATCTCGAAAAACTTCAACTACTGTAAAATATAAATAAAATTAGATCCAATTAGATTATGGGAATATAATTATATAGGAACTTTTTTACTTAATTTATTGATAAAGAAAAATAATTCAGGAATAATTATTGGTATAAAGGTGCAATGAGGGACATTAATTTTGTATTTAAATTATACATTGAATACAGCTTTCACTTTTCGATAATTAGCTTCACTGTTTAAATATCTTTAAACTCAAGAGACATAAATCATTTTCTGCTACGTAAGTAGCAAGAACAAAAATTAAGGTACTAAATTTTCACAGAATTTATTACTTCCTTTCTCAATTTATGTTCCTATTTATGTATTTCATTTTAAATTTTACCTTTGTTAACTGGATAATTGTAAAAAGTTGAAAGAAATAGTTTTATGGGGAAATTGTATTATTTTCCCCCATAAATAATATGTGGATTCAATTTTAAAGTTTCTCCAAATGCTTCTTATTATGTTTATTATGATTACAAATTATGTACAATATATATAATTTTTTTTTTAAAGTTTTCATAATTTTTCCTAAATTTTTCACATGTTCTTCAAATAAGACTTTAATGATTTTAAATGAATAAGAAAATCTCTATATGCAGATTACTCTTGTATTAGACACGGGCAATTAACTACAAAAAAATTAGATCAAGAAATTAAATTACGTTTTAACATAAATTTTTATAGTTCTTGTTAACTTTTGTTCCAGTTTTAATTACATTTACCTACGTTAATTAGTTATGCAACGAAAATTCAATTTTCAAGCTTCTCAGCATTCGAGTAAAATTAATTATGAAATTAAATTGCTTCAATTCTTCATTCAATTACAATATAGAAGCGAATTTTTAATTTAAAAAAAAAGTTCCATGTGGGTTAAAAAGTTAAACGAAATAAAAGAATTCAACGTATTTGATTATGATTTCATCGTTTCTCCATTATTATTTAATTATTCCTCTATTATTATTTAATTATCTAATATTATATAAAACTCGGTTGAAACTGAAATTAGGAACTTTTTGAGAGGAAAAAAAAAAGAAGAAAAAGTCAGATCGTTAATAACGGAGATATCTGGTGTTGAGGGAAACAAAAGTTCCGTTTAATAAAAAGTTACGGATCTATGAAGATTGCGAGGATAGAAAGAGGAATAATAAAATGATTTATATATTCTGCGCGGATGGACGTATAGTAGTGATGTCCAGTCGAAAAAATAGCAGGTAGATGGTTATCGACATAATCATGCTTCGACCGATAAAATAAAATGCAGGGCATCTAATGTCAGGTTATTTTTTTAATGGACCCAAAAAAAAAGAAAGAAAATAAGACCAACTAAGTTGAACAGATACCCCGAAGCTCTCAAAGAGTGGATCGATCTGAACGAAACGAAAGGAAATCTGATCGTTAGCCGCCGAAAAGAATATGCCCAAAAAATTGATTGAAAAGATTCTGCGGATCCTTCATGCAGAAAACTGCTGGTATTGAAAAGAGGGCATTTTTATAAATTAAATATAATCTCAATTTGGAATATTTACACGATTAAGTGAAATTTAAAATTAGTCTAAGAAGATAATTTAAAAAGTTATTTTTACAATTTTTTTATTTTTTATTTCAAGTTCAAATTTTGAACGTGAGATTTCAGGATTCACGACTGGACCAGCTTACACGTGTGTGTGCACTATTACACACAAAGTTAACGCCCCAATCACATAATCCTGATATCTGTCGGTTTTCGGGCAATAAAACACGCTTTCTATACTGAGGAACCCCAAAAATTGCAGCTGTCTGTTGCTGATAAAGAAACGTGTAAAGATACCGATACCCTTGCGACTCTTTAAACGATACTAGTTATTATTTTTCTCTTTTCTATATGGCCCATGTTCCCTTTTTCTAAATTTTATTCAGTGCTTATTACTAAGAGTTTTCCCACGAATTGAAACTTTGATTCGTAATTATTTCGTAAATTATAAAAGAATTTACTAAAATTAATTTATCGTTTGGAAATAGGAGAAAGAAATTTGTAACTTCTAGGCTGTTTTTTCAAACAAATAATTTAATGACCTGATGATGATGTCATAGCAACCGTTTCTATGTAAACAGCGTTGTCATAGTAACCGTAACTATGTAATCAGCATTGTCATAGCAACCGTTATTACGTAGTCTGCGTTGTCATAGCAACCGTTACTACATAGTTACAGTTGTCATAGCAACCGTTACTACACAGTTACCGTTGTCATAGCAACCGTTACTACATAGTTACCGTTGTCATTGCAACCGTTACAACACAATCAGCATTGTCATAGCAACCGTTACTACATAGTTACCGTTGTCATAGCAAACGTTACTACACAGTCACCGTTGTCATAGCAACCGTTACTACACAGTTACCGTTTGTCATAGCAACCGTTACTACACAGTTACCATTGTCATAGCAATCGTTACTACACAATCAGCATTGTCATAGCAACCGTTACTATGTAATCAGCATTATCATAGCAACCATTACTACATAGCCCCCAATGTCATAGCAACTGTCACTATGTAATCAGCTTAGCGTTGTCATAGTAACCGTTACTATGTAATCAGCATTGTCATAGCAACCGTTACTGCATAATCTCTGTTGTCATATCAACGGTTACTTCATAGTCTCCGTTGTCATAGTAACCCTTATTATGTAATCAGCGTTGTCATATCAACCGTTACTGCATAGTCAAGGTTGTCATAGCAACCGTTACTATACAATCAGCGTTGTCATAGTAACCATTACTACATAGTCTCCGTTGTCCTAGCAACTGAAATCTTATAAGATTGTCTTAGCAACCGTTACTTTGGTAACCGCAGTCTTAGCAACCGTTGCTATAGTAACCGTTCTTATAGCAACCGTTGCTATAGTAACCGTTCTTATAGTAACCCTTGTGATAGTAACTATTGTCAAAGCAACCAGTATTAATATAAATTTCGTCTAAGTAACAGTGGCGTAACTGGGAGAGCAAGGGCCCTAAGGCAAAAGGGAAAATTGGGCCCCAAATATATATATAATAATTTACAAGTTTAATTCATTCATTCATTCATTGTGACCTGAAATTTGTTACTAGTTGTTTTGTTTATTTAAAATTTTAAATCATATTTCACTTTTTTAAAATGTTTTCAAATTTTATATTTAAAACGATTTTAAATTCTTTAAATTTTAATTAACGTGAACTTGCTTTGATTAGAAGTTCAATTAATCCCCGATACAAATATACTAAATTTGAAGTAATTTAAAAATATCTTCAATTTTTAATAATTCTTTTCTATTAAGATTTCAATTACTTAAACTACAATTTTGTACTATTTTTATCATTTTTCAATTATTTTCTGCAATTTTGAATTATTTTCAAATTGTTTCCCTAAGTCTTAAATTTATTTTCTTTATACTTCAACTATTTTATTTAGTTTTTTCAATCACTTTTTCCATTTTAATTATTTATACATCGAGATTAAATTAATTAAATTGTTTATTCCTAAATTTTATATTATTCATCAAAAATTTAAATTAACTTTTTAAATTTACGAATATTTTTTTCATTTTACAATTATTATCTTTAATTTTTAATCAGTTTCATAATTCCTGATTTAATTTCATGAACTTTCAATTATATATATATATATATGTATATATATCTCACTTTTTAATTATTTTGTTCAATTTTCGTTTCTTTTTATTATTTTTCAATTATTTTCCTAAATTTTCAGTTATTATCTCAAATTTAAAAATATTTAGATTATTATTATCAATTTTCCACGTTTTAAACGATTTTTAAATTATTTTCTTTTTCCTAAATATAAATTCTGCATTTTTTCTATTATTTTCTTTAATTTCTAATTATTTTCATTATTTTGGCATAATTTTCAAGAATTTCAATTATTTATCTAAAATTTCAATTAAATTCATAAATTTTTTATTATTTCTGAGATTTTTTAATTATTCTCTTTAATTAAAATTTTTTAAGTAATTTTGTAATTATTTTCTTTTTTTAAACATATACTCTATAATTTTTTCAAATATTTCTCTCAAATTTTATTTGCTTTTTTCAATTTTTCATATTTTAATTATCTTCATTGTCTTTCAATTTTTATCTCAATCTTAAATTATTTTCAGCATATTTCAATGATTTTTTTTCCAATTTTAAATTATTTTTATCATCTGTCTATTATTCCCTTCAATTTTTAATTATTATTCTCATATTGTAAAATTAATTTTTAAGATCTCAAAAATCTTTAAGTATTTTTCTAAAATTTCAATTATTTCCTTCAATTTTTAATTATTTTCTTTTGTTTTCATAATTTCCAAAAAATTTTATTAATTCTCAATTAATTTCTAAAATCTTGAGGTTTTTTTTCTCAAATTTGAATTAATTTTTTTATTCAAAATTTTTCTATAACTTTGTCAATTATTTCACTCAAATCAAATAATTGAAAATTAAATGAAATAATCACTTAAGTATTTTTTACAACATTTCATTGTTTGTATCATATTTCAATTATTTTCTGCACGTTTCAAATTTAATATCATTTTTTTATAATTATTTTTCAAAATTTATTTCCTTCAAGTTTCAATTTTTTTCGTTTGTTTTATAAGTTTAAAAATTTTAAACTACTTGTCTGATATTTTTGTTTAATTTTTAATTATTTATATAATATTTTATATCATTTTCTTCAATTTTCAATTACTTTCCTTCTTTTTCGTAATTTCCACAAAATTTCAAATTATTTTCATTCTTTTAGCATAATTTTCAAAAATTTTTATTATTTATCTGAAAATTTAATTATTTTCATGATATTTTAATTATTTTTTAAAATTTTTAATTATTATTATCGTATTACAATTTTTTTTCCAAATTTAAAATATTTTTATCATTTGTCTATTATTTCCCTCAATATTTAATTATTATTCTCATATTGTAAAATTATCTCTTAAGATCTTTAAGTATTTTTCTAAAATTCCAATTATATCCTTCAGTTTTTAATTATTTTTATTTGTTTTCATAATTTCCAAAAATTTCTATTAATTATTGTAAATTTTAATTATTTTAAGTTTTCTTCAATTCTTTTCTACAATTTTTAGTTATTCTCATTATTTTAATTAATTTCTAAGATCTTCAAGTATTTTTCTCAAATTTCAATCAATTTTTTTTATTTAAAAAGCATTCTGTAATTTTTTCAATTATTTCACTCCAATGTTATATATTTTTTACAACTTTTCATTGTTTGTACTATATTTCAATTATTTTCTTTAAGTTTCAAAATTTAACATCATTTTTTAATTATTTTCTTAAATTTAATTCATTCTATTTTTAATTTTTTTAGCTTCTTTTATAATTTCCAAAATTTGAAACTATTTTTCTGACACTTCAATTATTTCGTTCAATTTTCAATTTTTTATATTATATTTTAAATTATTTTCTTCAATATTCAATTACTTACGTTCTTTTTCATAATTTCCAAAAAGTGTTAAATTATTTCTCTTTAATTAAAAATTATTTTCTTTAATTTTAAATTGTATTTATCTTTTTTCATTTATTTTCTCAAATTTTTAATTATTATTTTTTTTTTCAATGTACTTCTGAAAGTTTTAAGTATTTTTCTAATAATATCATTAACTTTCCTTTGTCTAAAATATATTATGTAATTTCTTTCTTCAATTTTTAATTTAAAAAAAAGGTCTGCTGGGTTGACCAAGGGCCTCCTGAGATCAAAGACCCCGGGGCACTGTCCCACTTTGCCCCTTAACAGTTACGGCACTGCTTAGTAACCGTTACTATAGTAACTATTTTTATAGCAAACTGTTTCATAGTAATCGTTTACGTAGCAACCGTTTTCAAGGTTCCGTCGTCATAGCAACCGTTGCCTTGTAACCGTTCCTGCAGTTTTCTTGTGGTAGCAACTATTACTTTGTGACCTTTAGTAACTGTCGTCATAGCAACCGTTTCTATAGTTACCGTTGTTATAGCAACCGCTACTAATGTAATCATTAGCTTAGCAACCGTTACTATTGTATCCGTCGTCATAGCAACCAGTACTGATGTAATCTTCGTCTTAGAAACTGTTGTCATAGCAACCGTTGCTATGTTAACGTTGTCTTAGTAACCGTTGCTAAGTAACCGTCATCATAGCAACCGTTACTATAGCATCGTTATCATAGCAACCAACGTCATAGTTACCCACTTCTTGACTCAATTCCTCAGTTTCAATTTCCACAATTATATTTCCACAAAATAAAGTATCTTATAAGTAATTAAAATGTAGCAAGTTCTAGAATATGATTTAATTGTGAACGTATAAAATTGAGACAAATTGATCCCACAAGTAACAAAAAACTTTCTTTCTAACTCTAGAAATAAATCCCACTGATTGATTTTCAGCAATGGAATCAAAGCCATTAAAAGTCATTTATTCAAGCCGAGAATAGTTTTGACAGATCGAGCTTAGTTGACAATCGGATCACGCTCGTAATATCTCGAGAACAGAACCAAAAGTAATTTGGTATTCTCGAGAAGGTGGTGGAGGAGGGTGCACTGAGATATCCCCCAGTTCTATCGCAACGAAGTGAAAACGCTCATGTAACGACAAAAAATCACCATTAAACGCCCGTATGTTTCCCGAGGGAAGGACCCTACACAGAAGGTATTAAGCGCATAAACGTGATAAGCTAAAACACTCGTTGTCTGCGCTCCGCGGGGTTCCCCTTTCTTTTACTTTATCTCTGTTTTTTTATTTACCGGGAAACTGGGGAAAAATGAAATATCATCGAGGAATATATTATTTCAACGATCCTGTCCTTGGATATGTTGCGTCGTTGACATGGAATGTTGAAAAGAAAGAAAATAGTAGGGGTGCTTCCGGATAACCAACGTCAAGCCGGAGACGCGGCAACCGATGATAAAAAACCAACGCTGGCTTTTAGTTGAATAAACATTGAGCGCTCCTTTTGTCACGTTCGCATATAATAATCTATGCGTGACTTACATATCAAGTATTGATGCGATCGATGCATTACTCATTAAATTATCTTGTGCTTGGTTGCTGGAAAGTACTTTTGCTAGAAACAAGAGCAATGTGTTCATAAAAGGACCGTATTTATTTTCTGCTCAAAGAAAAATATTCTCTTTTTGCGTTAAAAAAAAGAAAAAAAAATAGAAAAATAATACCGCACTCTATAGGCTAAACATTTTCGAATCATTGGTCAGTGGTGTTTTTTGTTGCGTCAGAAGAAATTTCATCGTCTAACCGCGCAGGAAAAGTGATTTCTGTTTGATAATTTTGCACTGAAATATAAATCTAAAAATTGAGAAGACAATCTCTTGCAAATTTAAAGGCAAAGAATGTGAATATGAAAATCCAGGGAAACATAAATTTTGAATGAACTCTTATGATGGTTGCAAACGAAGGAAATTGGAAGGAGACTCCCAAGATATATCTGAAATTGTGCGCGCTCCCGGTTCTGAATGTCGTGGAAGACTCGCTTAAAAAGGAAGAAAAGAAAGGAGCAAAATGGGGATGGAGGTTTGTACAGTGGAGGAATTAAATTCTTAAAGTTCCCTTCATGTATGTCGAAAAGTCGCATTCCAGGAGATTCGGAGACCACCTTCCGCTCCCGCTCGCTTCCCAGGGGAGCCAATATTAATTCCCATAAATTTCCTTTCAACGAGCATGGATATTCCCACCACCGAGCTCTCTATTCGACGACATAGAGAACTGTTTGGCTTTTAATCCAACTATGCAAAGAACGTTATTCTTCGCGATGAGAGAAGTGCTTTACAATATTCAAAAGGTCAAAAGAAGTTGTATGCCCCTTTCTCGACTAAAGCCACTCAAAACCCAATTCCCAATAGTTCTTTTTTATATGTAATAGAAAAATCATTTTTAGAAAGACAATTTTTTTTAGTGTCCAAATTGGAAAAAGAAGCAAAATATTAGGTTAAGATTTTCAAATTTTTTTTATTTCCGCATTATATGTGAAATATGACAATCTAACCTCAAAACTTTCAATCTGGTTCAAAATAGTAAAAACAGATTCAATAAATTTATTAAGCACTTATTTGAGACGAACTTTGATCGAAAACGACACAATTTAATATGGCGTTATAATCAACAATCCGCATTCTTAAAATATCCGATGTTCTAAAACGGTTATATTTAGTAAGTTTATTTTTCCGAGGTAAACTAATATAAATATATTAGATTCAATACTTTGTTCGTTTTGAAAAACTTTTGCTTGTAGTAGCATATATTTAAGTATGACACATATTTTGAGGTTATAAAACATGGTACTTTAATAGCAGAAGGATTACCAACCACGTGATGCAAAATTTTATGAAACGTGATAAGCCTAACGCACAATGAATCGTAATCGCTAATCCTTAATCGTAAGAATGAGAGGAAGTAGGACAGACATATATCTCTGTCCTGCTTCCTCTCATTCTTACAATTGAGGATTAGCGATTACGATTCAATGTGCATTAGGCCATAATTGCCAAAAAAAATATTGTAAGGTTATGTTAATAATTCAAGTGCTTCGCCGCCATTTTAAAAAGGTAAATTATATTTTATAGAAGAAAAAAGCGATGTGATTTCTTTCATAAAATATGTAAAAGAATTCTCTATAAGAGTAAAAACCCATGGATGCGTCAAACCTTACGTCGTAATGAGAGAGAGGGAGGCAAAGATATATTTACGTCTTTCTTTTTCTCATTACGACGCAAAGTTTGACGGTTACATGTGATTTCATCCTAAATTACCTGAAATAAATTAAATATTAAATTACATACACAACCCTGTTCTTAAGATTGGTGAATTCTGTTTAGACCCAAATTCGTGAAGTTAAGCTCAACGCACAATAAAGTTTTAAGTCGTTAATAGCTTAACGCATAATGAATCGTAAACGCTAATTCTTAATCGTAAGAATGAGAGAAAGCAGGACAGAGATATATGTCTGTCCTACTTCCTCTCATTCTCACGATTAAGGATTAGCGATTACGATTCATTGTGCGTTAGGCTAATCGCAAAATCGTTAATGCTTAAGAATGAGAGAGAGAAAAGGACAGAAACATCTTCTCTCTCTCTCTCTCTCATTCTTAAAAATCAACGATTTCGCGATTAGCGACTTAATACGTCATTGTGCTTAGGGCTTTCAGCAGAAATTCGGGTCAGACTTGCACAGTTACGTATAAAGCTAAGTATCTTACGCTTATTACATAAACAGGTAAAATACGTAAAAACGTGCACTAAATTATACCAGATAATAGAAAAGGCACAATTCAAAAATTTTAGTTCTGTAACTTGACAAATTCTATTAATTTACCTAACAAACTATAATGAAATGAAAAAATATTAAAAAGGACTATCTCTTAAAAATTTGTCAAATTTGAAACAAAAAAATTGGAACAAAAATATATTCATGGTAACTATTTTCACTTTTGTGACCGCCAACTGTAAAAACTAAATTACCTACTTAAAAAACTAAGCACGTAACTTACGTATATATAATATAATGTAAGCAACTATGTAATTTACAGCAAGTGAACTGTGTACCCAACCCTGATACACGTTCTGCCCGTGTTAATTAAATTCTTTACGTTAATTACGTAAAAAATGTAAAACTTGTATAATTCGTAAGAAGTATTGAAAATTTAAACATGCTCGTTCTTAAGTTATTAATTGTCAAATTTCACTAATTCGTTTGGTTTTTAAGCTGCTTATTAATAATAATTATGGTTATTTTCTATTGTACTATTTTTTTCATTTTCTAGTTTCTTTGTATAAAGTTTTAAATACTTTTTAGAAGATTCTAGTAAATTTCTTAATCTTCTAATTATTTTGTCTTTTCTAACACTTTTACCGACTTTTCTTTAATTTTCTAGTTATTTTCTAGTTATTTTCTAATAATTTCATAACATTATAGTTATTGTTGCACTTTACAGTTGTTTTTCTCATTTTTCAGTTGCTTTTTACTTCCATTAAGTTATTTTATTAAATTCTGATAATTCTTCACTCTACGATTATTTTTTTTAACATTGTTAATTTATTTTTCACAAATTTTTTAATTATTTTAATTTATATTTATGTTATATTATTTTTTGAACACGTTCTTAACAACATTTTCAAAAAATATAAAACAAACTTTGTAAACCAAAAATTACTTTTGTAATGATTTCTTTCATTTTCTAGTTATTTAATAATAAATTTATTTTTTTAGTTAATTTCTTCTCTTTCTAGTAACATTTTCTCAATTTTTAGTAGTGTTTCCTCAACTTCTTTACTTTTTAAATTTCTTGTTTTTAAAGTACCTTTTTAAATTTCTTATTATTTTTCATAAATTTTTTATTATTTTCTTCACTTACAATTTTCTTCGTTTTTTAGATTTAATTTATCATTTCTGATAACTTTAACTTTCTTTCTTAATTTTTTTTTCTATTTCTAGTTATTTTTTTTAAGTTTTTAAACTTTTTTTTCAGTTTCTAGTTACTTTCTCTCGTTATTTAGATATTTTTTAAATTTTTTAGTAATTTCTTTACTTTTAGTTATTTTTTCTCACTTCGTTTAGCTTGTTTCTAATTTCTAGTTTTTTTAATACTCAGATTATTTCCGAACTATTTTGTTATTTTTTAATTACTTCCTTTGTTTTTTCTATTAGGTATTTTTTACTTTGCCTTTGTAGTAATTTTTTGAAAACATTTTTAGTTATTTTTCTTTATCTCGAAAATTTGATTACTTTAATCTAATAGTAATTTTTACTTATTTTTTTCAGGATATTTTTTCTAGTTTTTTATCAAATTTGTTTTTCTAGGGGTTTGAAACATATTTTAACTTTAAAATCCAAAATTTAGTTTTTTTTTATTTTCTAGTGATATTTCTTACTTTCTAGTTACCCTTTATAATATCTAGGTATTTTTTACTTTCCAGATATTATATAAAGAAATATAATAATTACCCGGTATAAATAACATTAGACTCAATACTTTGTTTATTTTGAAAGACAATTGCTTACAGTCTCGCATTCAAGTAATAAATATTGTGAGGTTATAAACGTGAAATCGCTAATTTTTTAAATAAGTGGGAGAAAGAAAGAAATACCTTCTGTCATTCTCTCTTTCATTCTAAAAACCAGCCCTAAGCAGAACGAAGACTTAATCGCAAAATTTAAATTTTGAGAATGAGATAGAAAAGGGCAGAAATATGATACACATATCCTTTTCTATCTCATTGATTTAGACTTAAAATTATACTCTGATAATTAGGCTTATTGTAGCCTCCACAGTTATAATATACCTTTCGCCATTGGCCGGTAATCCTACCGCAAAATTACCAGCCAATCACGTCAGTTAACACGCAACTTCCCAACCCTGGCATATACTCTGCTGTCCGCTAGTTGTTTATAAAACTCTCAATTCTATTTTTCAATCAAAATATTATAAAACCAAGTGAAAAATACATAATAATGTGATAATGACTGTGACATCGATTGTGATTCAACATTACAGATAAATTATAATCACTTTTAGTGCGCAATACATCGAAAAACGTTAATTACATAACCCTTAATTTTTTTTCTATTTTTAAACCAGTTTAATGCAAATTTCATACTTTTTCCTTCTTTAATAAAATTATCAAATTTTTACATAAAATTTGAGCAAATAATGTTGAATGGTCAAGGATTGCTATACAATGTATATACACGGTATTTACAAAAGTGATTTGAGAGACGACTCTTACTTGGTGAAATGAATTCAGATCTCGTTTCGAATCTCATTCGTTTCTGTCAACTCGGTGACGACTCCAGAGAGAATCTGGTGAATGGTTTTAATGTGCAGACGGAAAAGAAACAGTCGAGGTGGTTTTTGAGTGTGGTCTTGTTGCGGAGAGCTACTTCAATTGGCAGTGGGATCTTTTCATTTGTACTTCCATTCGTTTTAAGTAGCGAGTTCTGCCGTAAAGCACGACTCGTCAGTGTTTATCCAATGTAATGGCCTGTGCTAGCATTGTACGAGTACAACACTCGCTTGGTTGCAGTCGCTTTGCGATTCCCTTTCGGCACTCGTTTGTGCCGCACTTTATCACGCCCCAAGATTGCCGCATTAAACATCCAGCAAAGGGAATTTCAACCCTTACAAGACGAGGCACAATTCCCCCCTGGCGCTCACTGTGACCACTAAACTTCCGTCAAAAGGATTCACATTTATGATCGGCAAGTCGACCCCTTTTTTTTTTCTTCATTTTCTATCGAGTTTGCTTTTTTTTTAATTATGGGACATTTAAAAGAAAAATATCGATGTATCGAAAAAAAAGATCGATGTTTTTACTGCGCATGCGCTCTTTGGCTAAAAATCCCCTGATTGGCCTAACTTTTTGTCCCCAAAAAACGGTAAACATCGATTCCCAACATGGGAAGAAAAACATCAAAATCAAAACATTGGGGTTAAAAACATCGACACCAAAAACAAAACTTCGATATTTCGATGTCCCATCACTTCTTTCTTTTCAAAGGCCTACGCACATAGAATCGTTAGACTTGAAACTTAAGAATGAGAGAGAGTAGGACAGAGATATTGTCTGTCCTTCTCTCTCTCATTCTGAAAGTTTAAGTTTACGTCTATGGCCTAACGCACATTGAATCGTAATCGCTAATCCTTAATCGTAAGAATGAGAGGAAGCAGGACAGATATATATGTCTATCCTACTTCCTCTCATTCTTACGAATAAGCATTAGCGATTACGATTCATTGTGCGTTAGGCTTTTAGTTTTCGATGTGCGTTAGCCTTGTCATTGAGGCAATAGCCTAAAGCACAACGAATCGTAATCGCTAATCCTTAATCGTAAGAATAAGAGGAAGTAGGACAGACATATATCTCTGTCCTGCTTCATCTCATTATTACGATTAAGGATTAGCGATTACGATTCATTGTGCGTTAGGCTAATCAAAGATAGTTAATTGACGCGTCATTTAATTTTTAGAGGTAAATACGTAATGCACGTAGAAAACCTAGGTAAAATACGTTTCAAAGATGGCGGCTGAGAAAACAAATAAACAATATAAAATCATAACCTTCTTTGAATGTATATTATGTACTATTTACTACTAAAGGAGTTTATATTTAATTTTAACATTATAAAATAAGTATGAGTCAGCAGAATATAAGGAAAGGTAAATATAAAGCTGCAAATGAGATGCGGAAAAATAAAAAATTCAAAATCGAAAACAATGTCTTATTGATGGAAAAACGAAAACAGTGGCAAGATGTTTAATATGTCAAACAATTACAATTGTTTGACAATTCTGGTCATACTTTGATTATATTTTTAAATATGTTTCACTTTTTACAATTCTAAAGTTTGCTCAATTATATGATTATTAACCGATAATAATAATGTATCAGCAGATTATTGAATTAAATGTAAAATTATTATTTAATAAATATGTAAAATGAATTAGGAAACAAACTTTCTAGATAATCTTTTTTTAAATAAAGAAAAATTCACAAAAGAATTACATGTCGCATTTATATGTATTGATTATTTGTAGGTTATGTTAGTAAAGGAGGTAAATTACGTAGAAAACCGTCAGGTAAATTACCAGGTGATGTTCAGGCAATAAACTTGTAGAATACTACGTAGATTAAACAACGAGAAAAAAAATATATTCATTTTTAAAAATTAATTAATTTTTAAAACTAAATTTAAGAAAACAAAAAGAAAAAAATAGTATGTGCAATATTATAATAGTGTTAAAAAAACTAAATCAAAGGTTTAATCATGCAATTTTAAAATTGTAGCCATATCTAAAATTACATTTCACAGATCTTAGTTTTTAGATTATTTTTCATAATATTATACATTTGCTAAATTTATAGTTTTAGAAAAAAAATCATATTAATATTGTAAAACGAAACAATTTAATTGTTTATTAAACAATGTAATTGCTTTAAAAATTATTCATATTCGTCTATGAAAATCTTTTTTATTTTGAAAATAAAAATTCAATTTAAAAAACTTTAGGATGGAAAAGTTTAATTCACTTTTTGATAATAATAAATTCATTATTATATGTAATAAAATGAACTATTAAAAATTGGAAACTAATGCCTTCTCTATCAATTTGCAAAAAAGAAAACAAACATTAAACTTAGTATTATAATTAATTAAAATATGTATACATAACCTTAAAAAATGTACACACGTTTTGATTATTTTAATACTAATTTAGCAATTTTGCTTCCTCATAGAGGAAGCTTTGTGATCGTTAAAATTTTCGTTATACCAAAAATAGTCTAAATCGACTCATTTTCATCTAAAAAGCGAAAATTTTCATTCCTAAGCAAATGTCCAGATGTATGTGTGTGTGTGTGTGTGTATAGCGTTTTTTGTGTACAAGATATCTTGAGAACGCTTAAACGGATTCCAATAAAATTTGGGTGACTTATTAAGCTCATGAATATCTAAATTTGGACACAAGGATTTTTGAAAATACCCAACCAAATTTTTTTGAGCACCTTTTTTCATCGAAAAAAATCGTTTTCTGCCAAAAAATTTTGTTATGCTAAAAATACAACTTAATGAATACAAAAATCATATTACTTATCACAAAACGAATCGATTGACCTATATAACTTTTATAATTGATCAAGAATTCGTAAAATAATTCATATTTTGACATTTTTTTGCATTAAAATTTTTTTTTTTAACAACTTCCCCAATTAACTTATATATTATTAATTTCTTGCTTCCTCTATGAGGAAGCAAATTATTTTGCTTACTTGGAAGCGACATGTCCATGAAATGGACATAATTCTCACCTAGTTTAAATACTGCTTGATTGCAGATTGATAAATACTAATTATTATTATTATTATTATTAACACTACTTAATTATAATAAAAAATTCGTCAATAATAACAAGGCTAAGCGTTATTTTAGAAACTCTGAAGTGGAACTGATAAGTGTTTCTTGCTTTGATTGAAAAGCGAGAAAGTGAATTGGATGGGGTTGCTTGAGTTAATATCTTGGTAGTCGAACGATCGCATAATTGTGTCAAAGCGAATTTCCAAATTTCAATCACGACGGTTCCTTTCCCTTCGCGGAAGAGCGCGCAAAACCATCGAGGCATTATGTATTTGCTCTTAAGTATAACCAGTTCAAGGTTTACCCTCTCGACCGAAGCTTTTCCCAGTCTTTGAATCGCACTCTCGCCCTGTCGCCCGCCGCAGTTATTAATATTTGCCGACAATTACCGAAGGGGTGTCCTCTAGAGCACGTTACCCCTTTAATTCCAAGTCTTCGAGACCAAGACACGTTCACAAAATCGATCCCTTTCGACAATTTTCTTCAACAATTCATTTATTCAGCATCTCTTTTAAATTTATATAAATACCTAATCATAAAATAAGGAAATTTTAATTTGGCTATAATAAAATGTTTCCTAAGACAAAATATGGCATTGGATATGGAATTTAAAATTACAATTTTAATCTTAGTGACACTTTGTTAATTTTAATAGTCAATTGCATCAGAGTAAGACACATTTTGAGGTTATAAACACCAAAACCGTTGATGCTGCCAACCTAGAGATTGAAAAATTTTAACTATGATCAGGGTTGTGCACGTAATATATCTCACGTAAATTGCGTTGGATTTTTGACGTATTTTACGTACGAATATTTACGTTTTGAATTTTTTACATGATCAGGGTTCAGAAGTTACACGTAAATTGAAGATTTTGATGTAATATACGTAATGACTCTGTTTTGCGTTGCATTGTAATGAGAAAGAGTAGGACACACATATACTTTGTCCTTTTCTATCTTATTACAATGCAACGCACAACGAACCAATAGGACTTGTCGCTAAGGGTAAATTGCGTATTTTACAAATATAAAAAACTCACTTAATATGTAACCTACCCCACCCTGACTAGGAATGGTAAAATGGACTTCGACTAAAGTCAAGTTTTACCTTCAGAAAATCGATTTTTTAAAACTTTGTATACTTATCGAAAGTCGACTTTTGATATTTGCTACAGAAAAATAGGAATAGTCAAATTTAGTCGACTTTTTTTTAAAAATCGATTTTTCAAAGTCGACTTCAACTTGTAGAACAAAGTCGACTTTTTCTGAAAACTACCTATCCCTGACTCTTACTACGGTGAAATCTGACATAACCTGACATTTTATATTGAAACTTTGAGCAAGTTGAAGTTTGTCGTTTACTCAATTTGATATCCGACTTAAAATGAGTTGCATCATACGTGAGTTGGAGTTTTTTCTGTATATATTTGCATGGTTATGGTGGCAATATCGAGTACACTTGAATGAAGCGAGCGAAATATGATACTGGATTCTTCGAGCTCAAGATGACGACCGCCATGTTAGTCGGGAAGATCAGCCGTCTTCCACCTGCCACCACTTCGTAATATGTACTCTTCTGTATGCGTTTTTCATTCCCTCTTGCATTTCAAAACACGTCGACGAGATTAAGATGCAGGGTGAGAATCGAGCATTGGAAAAAGTCCACTCTCTCTGTGCCACTCTAGTTGTTCCTTCTGCTCCATTAGGTCAATGGAATTTGACGTATCTTTCATCAAGAGACTACCACTATTTTTCATCTTGATTAACAAATTAACATATTTATCAACGTTGGCATTACAATGACCCCTTTCCATTGTTATTCTAGTTTTAGAAAAAGTGTTGAAATACAATTTTATTGATGTTAAAAGGATAATTGATATTTAGTCTTTGGTTACATTAACCTGTGTCGACGAATCGTCGCATATTTGACGCAAGAATAAAAATTTAAATTTTGTATTCACCTGACCTTCCTGGGAAGGTGTACTAGATTTTATAACCACATCTCGATTATTCTTAAATTCTAAAATTCTATTGTACCTACATAATGATAAGCCATAAAGCAGATACTAAAATCAAAAGTTTCTCAGTGTAAGGTCTTAGAAAAATATCGTGGATGTGAAATAATTAGGAGACAGATTATGAGAAAAGAAGTGAATTTTAAATTTGTAAAAGAACCAAGTAGAAAATAAGAGAACAAGAAGAAACTAAGAAAACAAGGGACAATAAGCTTTGTGAAAATGTAAGATTCCAAGGTTCTTCGTTAGAATGAAGCCTTGGCTGTGCGATGCAAGAAGCCCTTGTTGACGAAATGTTTCACCGGACTTGTTCATCAATGATCTTCCCATGATCGAAATTCGCGATGCTTAAAACCAACTGTCACATCCGTTCAAACCTTATTAACAACTCACCACCTAATATCGTATTTTGTTTTATTATATTTTGCGTATCTCATCTATTTTTAGGTGTTCAGTATTTTCTCCTTAAAAAATGCGACCGTTGTTAATTTATCCACCAGGGAACTTTTGCGCATTTTTACAAAGTACGTTTCTACAAAATATAATTAAAACTAAACTGCTTGAAATATCAAGGTCAAATCTTTCTTTATTTCTACAAAATATCAACTAAAGATCCTATAAATACGATTTTTAAAATTGAATTAATTCCAATATAGGCGAAGAAATAACGAATCAGCTGCAAAAATTGATTTAGTGGTGAAGGATTGACAACGTTTAAAACAAATGTGGAACGAAATTTGATGACAGTTTTCACCACTCACTACGAGGTGATCCATCATAGAACTCTCGTAACATGTCTCGTTATAACACCGAGTAATTACAATCAGCGATATTAGTCAACTACATTTTCATAACTCAATATAACCTCTACTTACAGTAAATAAACCTAATATATTACCAATAATTATTTTTATTATATCTAATATTATATTATACCTATTTATAATAATTTTAATTAAATTGACCGTAATTTAAAAATAAGGTTTGTCCTTGAAATTTATGAAAGAAATATACCTTTCGACGAACTTTAGACGTTTAAGACCCTTTTTCGCTATCTCATTGGTCAAACATATCTTCGATATTTATCGATAGTTTTTTGTTGTTATTCTGGTGGTAGTTTGCTAAGAATAATATTTTAGGTTAGTTCCTTTATATTTTGTAATATTTCATTGAAATTTTAATTTACTTTAGGAGAAAAGTGTTTTATAAACAAAAAATCAATGAAGTGTTTAGTGGTTAATAGTGTTTTAATTTTATAAGAGAAGAGGTGTGTTTATTTTGTGGGCTTCACGTGTCAATTTTCTGCAGATTTATATGAATGAGTAATAATAACAATGTTTTTCATTGCTTTCTTTCTATTTAATTAATTTAATTATATTTAACTATTAATATTATATTGAAACATCAAATTGAGTTAGTAATTTTGCACTTTCAATGGTAAAGTTTAAGGTTAGAGTATTTTGTGTTATTATTTAGGTTCAGTCACATGACGAACTTCTTACATTTGATGACAGGTGAGTAATAGTAATAATAATAATTTTCATGACAATTTTTTTTCCTGTCAGGATGATTCGTTTAAAGGAAAACTGATCTGTAGCCGGCACATGTAAAAATCAGAAAAAATGCATAAAAGAAAGAAAAATTTGTTAAAATGAATAGACAGATTTTTGAGTTGTAATCAGCAACAACTGTTAATTCTTGACGACAATGGGAAGAGGAGCATCACTCAGTTTTATTTGTAAAGATATCCGAGGAAAAGGAGGTGTTGGTAAGAAGTGGAACGTGGCCATTAGTTTATTGCCCTCGTCCCATAGGAGGCTCTCTGGGCGGTCCCGCTCTTGTATAAATGAACGAATATTATACTTGAACGACTCAATCCTATAACGCCTTCCGGTGTACGCACACACGACTTTGCTAAAAATACCAGTCGGCTATCTTGAAGAAAATATCTATCCTCTATACAAACCTACATATATATATCTCTATTAATGCACGAATTGGGCGTTGAAAACGCGCTACCACCACCTGGCTCTAAATCTTCCTTAGATTCGATATCTTTTTCTGGCTCCAATTCACGCTAATAGCCATTTCGAAATAAAACTTCCATTAAGAAATGAATTGAAACGTCGAGAAAATTAATCTAACCCACCTGCTGATTGAATGTTTGGTTTCATATCGTTTAATCGATCCAATAAATTTCCGTTTATTGGTTATATGTGTTCACTTTGTAAATGGCACTATTGAATGGAAACGGATGAATTGTAGTTTCTCAGAGACGGATATTTTTTGTCATTAATTAGTTGAAATTAGAAATAGTTGTTGAAATTTACAATAAACAAGAGAAAATATTAATAAACTTGAAAATAGTTTTGGAAAACAGAAAAAATCAAATAAAATGTAAGGAAGTTAAACGAGAAGTGAGATAACAAAATTTGTAAAAAAGGAAACATTCTTTAGAAATCCTGACCCCAGATTCCACATCCAGAATTCCCTCTTGCTGGATGCACATTCTGAAATTCAATTAGTGAATTCTACGTACTAGATTCCAAATTCTGGATTCTAAATCTAAAATTCCAAATCTTGGATTCCACATTCCTGATTCCATATTCCGGATTCAATATCCCGAATTCCATATTTCGAATCCTTATATTCTATATCCTGGACTCCAAGTACCCGAATTCTTAAGAAATCCTGATTTCCCATGTATTGGATTAACTGTCCCAATTGCTCATTCCAGATTCCAAATAACTGAATTCTAAGTCGCAAATTGTACATAATGGATTCCATAACCCGAATTCCACATCCCGGATTAAATATCCCGAATTCCATATTCCGGATTTCTTATTCTTGTTCTGAATTCCCTATTAAACATTCAGAATTCTAAACCCTAGAATTCAGATCCTCGATTTCAAAAACGGAATTCTACATCCCGAATGCCATATCCCGGATTTTCGTGTTCTCTATCCCACATCAAATATCAAAATTTCTATATCCTAGAATTAAGATTCTGGATTATAATAAATCCTGAATTCCGTATCCTGGATTCCATATCCTGAAGGAATATTCAATATTTGGAATAAAAATTCCTTATCTTCCCTATCCTGGATTCCTCAACCTTGTTCTGTATCTCATCTCCATCCAGAATTCAAAATCCTGGGATTCAGATCCCGGTTATAATAATGGAATTCTAAATCCCTAATTTCACTTCCCGGATTCCATATCCCGAAAATTATAAACCTGATTTTTTATCCGTGTTCTGCATCCCGTATCAAACATAAAGAATTCTATGTCTTGTAATTCAGATTCTAGATTAGAATAATGGAATTCTGCATACCGAATTTTGCATCCCGGATTCCATATCCCGAATTTCGTATTCTATATTTAGAATCAAAATTCCAAATTCTTAATTACCTATATCCCGGATTTTTTAACTTTGTTCTACATCTCATATCCAACATCCAGAATTTTAGATCCTGGAATTCAGATTCCGGTTACAATAATGGATTTCAAAAATACATTCCAAATTACAGGCTATAGATTTCTTATGAACCTTGTTTATCACCCCGAATCCAACATTTCGAATTCTGGATCCCGGATTCCTTAACCTTATTCTGCATCCCGTACCCAACATCCACAATTCTAGATCCTGGAATTTAGAACCTGAATTACAATAACAGAATTCTACATTTTAAATTACAGATCCTGGATTTCTTAAGAACCTTGTTCTACATTCTGAATCCAACATTTAGAATTTTAGATCCTGAAATTCCATATTCCGGATTCCATATTTCGAATTCCATCTACCATCCAGAATTTTAGATCCTGGTATACAGATTTCGGTTATAATAATGGAGTTCTACATCCCGAATTCCATAACCTGGATTTCATAACACAAATTTAATATTTAAATTTTGAAATCCAGATTCAAAGTTCCTTATATTCCTCATCCCGGATTCCTTAACCTTCTTCAGCTTTCCGTATCAAACATCCAAAATTCTAAATCCTAGAATTCAGACACGTTATTACAATAAAGGTCTTTTACATCCAGAATTCCTGATCCCGAATTCTTTAGTTTTATTCTGCATTCCGTATCGAACATCCACAATTCTATATCCTGAAATTCACAGTCCGGAAAACCATAACGGAATTCTATTATACATCCCGAAAACCCACATCGCGGATTGCATATTCTGAATTTAATATTTAAAATTTGGAATCCAGATTAAAAATTCCTTATATTCCACATTCCATATCCTTTCTCTGCATAACGTATCCAACAATCTACAATTCTATATCTTGTAATTTAGATCCGGTAATATAATGACGAAATTCTACATCCCAAATTCCAGATCCCGGATTCCTTAATTTTGTTATGTATCCCGTAACAAACATCCAGTTTTCTATATTCTAGAAATCAGATTCGGTATTACAATAACGGAATTCTACATCCCAAATTCCATATCCTGGATTCCATACCCCGAATTTTATATTTAAAATTTAGAATATAAATCCAAAATTCCTTATATTTCACATTCCGGATTGGTTAACAGCATTCCGTAGCAAGCATCCAGAGTTCTAGAATATCTTAAACTTCCGATATTACAATAACAAAATTCTATTTCCTGAATTCCAGATCCTAAATCTTTTAACCTTGTTCTGTATTCCGTATCCAATGTCCAGAATTCGAAATCCTGGAATTTAGATCCCAGATTACAGTGACGGAATTCTGCGTCCTGGTTTCTTTATTCCGGAAATCCCCGATATAAAATCCGGGATCTGGAGTCCCGAGAGTGTAATTTGGGATGTGGAATTTCGGAATTGGAATTGGTCTCTATATTCCCGGAAGTGGAATTTAAATGTGGAAATGTTATGTTGGATATAGGATTTGGAGTGCGGGAAGTGGTATTTAGGATGAGGAATTTTTATCTTGGATACGGTATAGGGAATGTGGAATGAGAGAGGATCGGATAAGGGATTTGCACCCCTCGTGTGGAATCCACAATACGGAATTTAGGATACGTATCCGGGATGAAGTATTTGTCAATTTGGAGTCCGGGAATTAAAATTCGGGATGTGGAATTTTCATGTAAGATACGGGAAACGGAGTGTTCGATAAGGAATTTCGGAATCCTTATCGGATTTTGGTTCCGAATGAAGTATCTAGAAGGTAAAATCAGGAATATGGAAACGAGGAAGTACTGTTTAGGATTTGGAATCCGTAATTTTGAATCAGAAAACTAAAATCTGGTATGTGCAATCATACCAGAATAAATAATTTTGATTATGGTATCCGGGGTGTAACAACTAGAATAAAAGTCTAATATATAGAGTTAGATATAGGGTAATATTATGAAAGACACGGGATATTAAGTATGTACTGTGGGAGTTGTAATCTGGAATCCGGAAATGAAAGAAATGAAGAGTCCGAAATGTTGAATTATAAAACGGAATTAGAAATACGGGAATTTGAATACTTTTTTACCAGAGATACGGGAATAGAGTCTGGGATGTAGAATCGATTTAATAAAATCCAAGATGCGGAGTCTGATAATAAGATTCTGGGACTCAACCAAGTGAATACGATCTCGACAGCAATTATTTTCTTTTACCGAAATCTTATTTACTTTCAAATATGTTCCTTTTGACAGAACTATTTCCACAACTTAGCTAGAAGTCAATTTTCTCATTGTATTCCACATGAAATTAATAATATTAACAGTAGTAATAATAATAATATTGAAGATGATTATAACGTTCACTCCGAATCATGTTAAGAAATTAAAAACTAAATTTTTACGTTTAAACAGCAAACCCGTCCTCTTCAGAAACATCAATGAATTAATAAAATAGTTTTCGAAAAAAATTAAATTTTACAGACGTTCAAAATTGCTAATTTAGTAAACGTCTTGGACAACCCGATTTCCAATGACTACTCTTATAAAAAGCGAGCAACATCTTGGATCCTGTTGATCAAACCCTTAAGAATTTTCTTCTGGTGCTTAGAAGAGGCAAAATCAAAGATAGAAGGAATCGTTGACCGTTCTAGATCCATGGTCATTAAATTAATTTAATTTGAATTTATCACTTGGCTGCATTTATAATACAGTAATAATAATAATGACAGAAAAAAATGACATAATAAATAGTAATAAAAATAATGACAGAAAAAAACGACATAATAAATAATAATAATAATCAATAACTAGTTGGTCTAAGAGTATAGAACCGAGTGCTTCATTCGACTATGCTCGAGGTGATGGAAACTCGATCTACGGTTTAAGTTGAAACTGACTGTACCAATACAGCGACCAGTTGCTATTTGAAGCTTGGATGTTGGAAAACCCATCAGTGGACGTCGAAGAGAAAGAGAGGAGAGGGTGCGATGGCGACGCGACTCCGATATCTCGATCCTTTGCCCTGTAACCCTTTACAAGCAACGAACTAGCCGGTCCGAGTTTCCTTGGTACAAAGCTCTCTCCAACTTGGCTGGAGAGAGTAAGCTCCGCTTACTAAGTACGTTTTGCATCTAAGACGCTCACAGAGTTTAATTACTGGGCTTTGCGGATACTGGCGACCAACTACGTCGAATGGGACGGCGTGCTAGATGACCACCATTCGATGCTGCCCTCCAGCGGCTCCAACCAGTAATGAAGTAAGAGAACACCACCTCTGGAGAGCGAGAGGAATGCGTACGAGACCTTCTGGCCTTTGTGAAACTTCTACTGTGTTGTAGGTGTCCATACCACAAAGTCGTTTATCAAGCGAAATAGGGTTACGATTACAAATCTGTAAATTTGCAATTCTAGAAGGAACTGGACACTTTCTGTTTATTCGAATTCATTAACATCAAAGACGGCAATTTCACCAAAGAAATACAATTAACGCCAAAAAATTACAATTAGCGCGATCATCAAAGGATATCCCAAGAATATTTTACAAGGATCATGGATATCTAAAAATCATCCTTATTACCTCCTGCGACATTTGGGCACATTTTATGGATATCGTAATTTCATCTTTTTTTATTCCTCTCTGTTTATTCGCCTGAGGTAGTACTAGCAGCTAGAAAGATTAATTTTTGCGCTCAAGGATTAAACTTAATTAAAGAAAAAAATAATATGTTGATAAAATTTTGGGTTAAACTTTGTTTAATGAAATTTAATTTAAGAAAAAAAATAATATAGTGTAAAAGCTTTTTTCATTTGTAAACAAACAGTAGAATGTTGCATTTTATTAAATTTTTTTAAAGAATTTTGACACTCATGTGAGCGTAAAAGCGTCGGCGGGAAAATATATTAAAATATTTAATAATAATAACTCAGCCACCCAAAAAACCCAAAAAAAATTTTTTTTAGCCGGGACACTACACTAATGTATTTCTATGTATTTTTCTCTGACGAATGCCAATCAGAGGTTAGAATTTGCAGATTAGCTAAAATTTTGAAAATTATCTCAAAAAAGATAAAAAAAAACATCACCAATTAAAACCCAAAAAAAATTTTTTTTGTCCGAGACACTATGATAGTGTTTTCCTACGTATTTTTTTCCGCTGAATCCGAATCCGAAGTCAGAATAACCAATTTGGCTAAAATTTTTGAGATATTTTCAAAAAACTACTCAAAAACACGAAAAAATCGAGTTTTTTGAGATTATCTCGAAAAATTTAGCCAATCTAACAATTCTGACTTCGGATTTGGATTCAGCGGAAAAAAATACGTAAGAATACACTAGTGTAGTGTCTCGGACAATGAAGTTGTTTTTTTTTGTATGGCTGTGTAATTAAACATTAATTTTTTTTAAAACGTAAAATTTAAACAAATTCACAAGGTTTCTAGCGAATTATTAATTATAGTTTCCTCGAAAATTCTCGGGTTTAAATACATAGGAAATTCAAAACAATGAACAAAAATCTGTTCGATAAGTAAGGTTTGAAAAGAAAATTTAAAAAATCTTAGAAAAAAAGTAAGAAATGAAAACATTTAAGAGAAAACAATATGAAGAATAAACAAAAAATATCTTATGTGTTAAAAAGATAAGTAATTAGATTACAAAAGAGTTTAAAATTTTTTTTTAAATTAAAAAGTTAATGCAAATTTTTCTAAAAAAGAATATTTTTTAAAATTTGAAAAATAAAGGCCCCAAAAAAGGATAGAAAAGTTTTTAAAGACAATTTTTTTGTTAAAATAAAAATTTTTGAACATAAAAATCAGAACAATTTCTAGAGATCGAAAATTTATTATCTAAAAATGTCAGAAAAATTGTAAAAATTTTTTTTAAAAAGTAAGGAAATTAAAGAGAAAGACAAGAAGGCTGGAAAAATATAAGACAAAGGCAGAATAAAAAAATATGTCAGAATAAAAAATAAATCTTAGAAAAATCTTTAAAAAAATCTAATAAATTATTAAAAAATTATAAAATTAAACAAATTTTCAAAATCTTTATTATTTATGAGAGAAAAAAAATGTAAAGTATCAGGAAAATTAAGAAATTATGGAAAAAAAACATAAAACAATTTAGATAAAAAGAAGACACTTCTAAGAAATAATAATGATAACATGAGAAAATTTATTATCAAATTTAAATTTAAAAAATGAAATATGAAATTTTCTTAAAAAATTACGAAAATGATGAAATTATAAAAAACATAGAAAAACATAACGAAATAAAATCTACAAAAACTTTAAAATTATAAGATTGTCACAGTTTTAAATTTATTAAAAGCTTAAAGAATAGTTTTAAAAAAATTGGAAGAACAAAAAATTTGAATAAAATATAAGGATATTAATTTAAGGAGAATAAGTTATAAAGTCTGAAAAAATAAAAAGAAAATAAGTGCATTCAATAAAGAAAAAAATTGTTTGAAAAATGGATAAATTCTTTTTTAAAAAGATGCAACAAATTATTAAGATATAATAAAATTACAAAACATTTTTAAATATATGAAAAGTAGTAAATCTAGCAATCTTTTTGAAAGAATAAATAAATTTAAAAAAAAAATAATAAAATAAAAAATTGATTAAATCAACAAAAGGATGAGCAATATTAAAAGAAATCAGAAACAACTATTTAAAATTAAATAAAAGAAAGATAATTTAAGAAATTATTCTTAAAATGGCAATAAAAAAAAAGAAAGAACAATTTACAGTAAAAGAAAAATTTTTTAAAAATGAGAAAATTGTGTAAAAAATATATGAAAAAAAACAGTAAACATTTTCGCGATAGAAAACATTTTCTTTAAAATTCTGAAATTAAAAATTGTTTTTTCTAATTTATAAATAAAGATTGAGTTCAATAAAACATTAAACAAATGAAAATTCTGTACAATAGAAACTTTATTCAATTGAAATTCTGTAAAAACAAATTTTATTCAGTGTGGAATTCTCTTAAATAAAAACTTAATTAAATTTAAAAATAATGAAATATGATATAAAGAAATAGAAAAATGATTATTATATTGGTGAATATTGTCAAGAAATCTTTCTAAAAATTATGAAAGAAATAAAAAAATGACAATTAATTACAAAATTATAAAAGTTTAAAGCTTTAGAATTTAGAAATTGATTTAATTTAAAATTTAGAAAAATGATTATTATATTGGTGAATATTGGCAAGAAATCTTTCTAAAAATTATGAAAGAAATAAAAAAATGACAATAAATTAAAAAATTATAAAAGTTGAGAGCTTTGAGATGTTTTAAGAATTCGACTAAATACAAGAAAACCTAACCTCACTTTTCGGAAAGTTAAAAGTCTATTAAGTTAGCATTTATTTCCGTGTTAATTTATCGAAACTTGTTAAATTTCTAATCTAATTACGTCTTAAAAGTGATGTACGTTAATTAGGATAAAAACTTAATATCCTTTTTATCGAATGTTAGAACTTGAAATCTTGTAAATGTTCGAAATTCTAGACAATTAAGTAATTTTCTATAATTTTACATTTATAGTTCTAATTACAAGTTTTATGGCATCTTGAATTTTACGTTATTCAGTAATAAATTTTGAGTGCATAAATAATTTTAAGCACTCGTATATAAAACGCAAGGAAAAGCATCTTTTATAGTCTATTTGATAATGTTTTATATTCGACATAATCACCACAGACAAAACAATAAAATGTATTTTATGTATCAAGTGAACTGTTATAAAGAGAGAGTTCTCGAAAATGTTTATCAGTATATTTTTAATAATAATAATTCATACAAAAAAATTGGTTGGGTTACAAAAGAAATTGTTTTAGTTGACGGATATTTATTTAGTAAAAACTTTTTAACACAAAAAATACAGAAATGACAATTTTTAAATCAAGTTATAAATATTATTGAATTAACATTAGAAAAAAATTTCACAGGCGGGAAGAATAGAACCCGAGCTTGCTTAGTTGTGGAAACTCTTGTCGCTAGCCACTAGACCAACGACGCTTGAGAAACAATTTTCAGAATGAGTCCAATAAAAGCAAAATATAACTTTGAAAATTTATATCCATCTTTTTTTTTGTCTATTCGTTAAGTTTACTGATTTTTATCATCATAATTGCCACATTTAGTCACCTAAGTCATTTAGTCATTTAACCAAAAATTTTCCTAACTCTTTGCCCTAATCTTTTGCCTTCATTTATAACTTTTTTACCACCTTTTACGCCTTCTTTAACCACGTTTTTTACAACTTTATCGATTCCTTTTCCATTTCCTTGTAGACCAATACTGACAGAATTAGGAGGTTGATTTTGCGAATTGGCGGAATCCAAGAAAATAAACAGTAGCACAGACAAGATCAATGTGAATATCAGGAAATGTTTCACCTTCATTATGCGAATTCTATAAAAAATATTTTCAATTAATTTTAAAACTGAGTTTCTGTTGAGTTCGTTATTCTGTAGGTAACAAGAAAAGAATTTTTCCTTAAACAGTCTCTTACCGATAAAATATGTTGAGTTGAAAAATTGATACTTATCAACGCGTCTGGAACTGAAAATTGTTGCTTGTAAGAAAATAGTGAATCGTATTTGTTAGCGACAATTTTTTTATGAGACTTTGAGACAAGCTAAACTGTTTTATAGTTAAGACTGACCTTCACCGATAAAGTGCTAATAAGTATCTAGAATTTTATTCGGATGGGACTACCTCTTATCAGGTAAACACGATTAGTTAATGATAGATTTCGCTAAATATCAAGGAAACGACTGGTTTTAAAAGGTTGTAAAGGAAAATCTAGTTTTTAATGTTTTCATCAACAACTATTTGTAAATAATAATTTTAAAAAAGAATGCAATTTTTTAATAAATTAGCACATTTTTATTCTTTTTGGAAAAACTCATTGGGAGAGATTTTTAAAATTTTTTAAAAATTTCTAAGCAATAAAATTGTAAAATAGGTCTGAAACACCTCTGATTACTAATCATGCTCAAGCTTGCTTAACTTATATAATCTTCTATCTAAAACTTCTACCCGGACCAATTTTTGCTTTCATTTTTTCAAGGTTTCTTTTTAGCACAAGTTATGTATAAATTAAACAAAGTTAAAATTAACGACATCAAACACACATTCAATGAATTAAAAATCAACACAAACTTATCATAAATAAAATATTTATTTTCGAAATAAACAATTAATATCGATAATTATGGCAGGTAAATTATAAATTAAAATTTACAATATTATTAAAGAATAATTTACGAAATTATTAAATATCAAAATTCAGAAAATTATTAAATATTAAAATTTACAAATTTCTGGTCATTAAAATTAAAAAAATGATGTATCACTAAAATTCTCAACTGTCTGTCTTTCAACCAAGAATTTTCTTAAGCTTCTTCTTGGTCTTTTTGATCACACGGCCTCCTTCTTTTCCAACTTTTTTAACTACTTTACCACCTTCTTTGACAACCTTTTCTATAACTTTTCCAGCATCTACAGTTCCATTTACACTGACACTGACATCATTGGGTGCATTTTGCGAATTGACAGATTCCAGGAAAAAGAACATTAGCACCGAGAAGACCAAAGAGTAAGTCAGTAATTTTTTCCCATTCATTTTGTGTTGTGTTCTGTAAACAAATTTTTTATAAATCTCAAAAAGAAGAAAAACGCCTAATTGGATCGCTATTATTTTCTCCAAAACTCAATTGACAGAAACTCCAAGTGACCGAAATTTATTTATCAGAATATTGAACTTTCCGAATCACGATTTGCCAGAACTTTTAACTTCACGAATCTCCATTTGTCAGAACTTTTAACATTTCTAACCTCCAATTGTCAGAATATTCAGCTCTCCGAATCTCTGTTTGTCAGAACTTTTAACCCTTTGACTACTATAAGAATACAGAATTTTCAACTGTCAGACCAAAACAATGTAAAATTGCTAAAAGTGCTTTCTGATTGGTAGGTAATTTTTCCGGAAACATTACCAGCCAATCAGAAAGCTCTTTTAGCAATTCTACATTCTTTTGCTCTGAGATGCAAATTCCGTATGTTTGGTAGTCGGAGTGTTAAAAGTTGCGACAAATTGTGATTCGGAAAGTAAAATTTGTGACAAATAGAGATTCGGAAATTTTAATATTCTGACAATTGGAGTTTAGAAATGTTAAAATTTCTTAAAAATGGAGAGTCGAAAGGTTCTATATTCTGACACTTGGATATTCGGAAATTTAAAAATTCTGACAAGAAAGAAAATAATTTATTATTAAAATTGTTTCTACGTGAAAAAAAAAGTTTTAAAAATGACTTCTTACCTTAAAAACTGTCACTTGTAAACAAAGCTTCTAAAAGTTAGAAGCTTAATTAATAACAGAGTCTTATGAATATCAGAGTCGAACTTGACGATTTTATAGCAAACACTGGCCTTTAATTGTGATAAATTAACAATCTACAGATCTTGATTCTGATGAGGGGATTAACTTTTTGATAAGATTCATTTGATAAATTCGATTAGATTAATTTCATAATTTAAAAGATTTTGTTATATTACGTAATTAGTCGCAGGGGATTTTTTATGAGTAAATACAAGTAGACTAGAAAAAGTCTTCTTGACCTTTTATTACATTATTTTAAGGTAATTACGAAAAATGTATTTGTACGAGATAAAGAATTAACTGAAGATAATCAAGATAGGATCTACGATTTTGTAAATTATCTCTGACGTTAATATTATTTCAAAATAAAAAATCTTCTACAGGAAATGAATTTTATTTGTATATGAAAATCTGGTAATAAACAAGTTAATCAGTCTGGCAACATATCTTTCATCTTAAAATGTTCTCAAAGCAAAATTTACCTGAAATTCTACATCATCTGTTAATTTTAGTCACATTATTTATTTATTAATTAAAATGGTTTTTTGTACTAATCAAATTGTAATTCTCAATTTTGTTTTTTAGTAATTCCTTCAAGGCAAAAAATTCAAAGAATTTGTTTTTAAATACGTATTCAAATGAAATAAAATAAAAAAAAACTTTTTAAGATTCAAAATCTCAGAATTAAAAATCGCATTCAATGTGGCGGACAGTTTTTCAAAAAATAATCGGATTCGCTATAAATTTTTAGTTAGTTCTTTTATTTTTTTTTAATTTACTTCTCGTTGGAAAGTAATTTTATTTCAGTTTCAAGATATTTTTATATTAAATAAATTTATTTATAATAATTTATTTATAATAATTTATTTATATAATTTATTTATAATAAATTTATTTTTATATTCTTTGGTAAATTTTGCTTTGTGCAGTAATTTAAAAAAAAATTTCTAATTTTTGTTGAGTTTTCTTTAATTTATAGTTATCTTAAATTATTAAAATAATGTTTCATTAAATTACAGTTATTTGTTTAAATTTATATAGTAATTTTATTTTTTGATAATTACTTGTCCAATATTTTTTAATTTTTATTTATCCCTTTTTAACAGATTTAAATATTTGTAATCTCTTAGTTAAATTTTCAATCGATTCTAATTCTTTTCTTTTTTTCAGTAATTTCCAGTAAATTTCTTAATTATTTTGTAATTGTGCCACTATCAAGAAATTTTCCTCTATTTTCTAGTTATTTCCTTTACTTTCTAGTTCATTTGTGATTTTCTAGTATTTTTTTTTCATCGCCTAGTTATATTTTTATAATATTAAAATATTCTTCTCTTTACACTTTATTTTTTTTTATTTATACTTTTTTTTAATTATCTAACAATTTTTACAAAATTTTTAGTTTTTTTCTTTACTTTCTGGTTATTTTTTTGCAATTCGTAACTGCTTGTTTTTTAATTTCTAGTTATTAAAAATAAAAACTGGTTTAGGTTCTTCTTTCTACTAAAACATAATTTTTGTAAATTTCTGGTTACTTCTTCACCTTCTAGTTACTTTTTGTAGCATTTTATTTAGTTTTTAATTCCCTTTTCATTTTTTTTTTGTTTTTCTAATTATTTCATTTTTTTTATTAGTTCTGTTTTTTATAGTAATTTTCTTTTAATTCTCTGAATTCTTAGAAACTTTTAGCAATTGTTACCTTTCCTAGTTAATTTTTAATTTTTTAACTATAAATTTGTTTACATTTTTGTTTACTTTTCTTTAAATTCTAGTTATTTTTAATTCTTTTAGTAATTTTTCACCAACTTAATATTTTTATTTTTCCAGATATTCATTAGCCTTCTAGTAATTTCTCTTCATTGCCTAGTTATATTTTTATAATATCACTTATTATTATCTATTATTTTTAGTTATTATTTTACAATATCTAGAAATTTTGTTACTTCAAAGTTTCTATCTTCTTAATTCTACTTACTGTTAACTTTGTAGATATATTTTTCTTTTTGTAGTTATTTTTTCTCATTTTCTGGGTTGGATTTTTATTTTAAAGTTAATTTTTTTACTTATAGTAACTTTTCAGTAATTTGTAATTAATTTTTCAAATTTTTAGTTCTTTTCTCGGATTCACGTGAGTTTACCTTTCTTTTTTAGTCATTTCGTGACATTCTAGTTATTTTTCTCTATACTTTCTAGTTACCCTTTTTTAATAATGAGTATTTCTTTTTATTTCTCATTTCTTCTCATTATCCACTATTTTTCGTAAATTTCTAATTATTTCTTCAATTTTAAAATATTTTTTAGTTTTAAGTAGTTTTTCCCCATCGAATAGAGTTAAGTATAGGGAGTATCGACAAATAACGTCACGCAATTTTTTTCCTTTTTCTATTATCAAGCAATTTATCACTTTTGTTCTGTCTCTAGCTTTTTTGAACATTTCTAATAAAATGATTTGCATATTTTAGGCATAATTTCTATTTTAAAGTTTCTTTTCGACTTACTGGCATTTTTTGTAATTTTTTTGATTTTATTTCTTAAACTTCATTTTTCACTATTTCACAGTTCATATATCCAGTTTCTAATTCTAATTCCACTTTTTACAGTATAATTTTTCTTCCATTTTTAGTTACTTTTTCAAATTATATTAATTATTTTACTTTATACTTAAATTATTTTATTGTTTATATTTCCTAGTTATTATTTATCATATCGTTAAGATTTTTGATTTTTTCACTTCAAAATATTTCGCAAAATGGTAGTAAAGTGAAACATAAAGAAATGAGCTTAATTTTTATCTTATTTAATTTATATTTTATGATTCAACTTTTTTTTTAGAATATTTCTTGTGTGACAGATAGTTAGCTTAAAAGGGTGTTGCAAGGAGAGAATTAACATAACCTTAAAAATAATTTTCCAGGCAGCGTACAATTTCAACACTTAGCCAATTTATTAAGAAAAAAAATGTAATTAAAAATATAACCATATACCCATAATTTAAATTTTATGGAGATTCTAAAACTAATTTGACATTTTAGAAATATGTACATTATTTGGGCTTCAGTTTCTGAACAAAATATTGAAACTTGTGTACCTACTTTTTTTTGTTCATAATTTTCTATATTTTGTTCACACACTGAAGCCCAAATCTTACATATTTCTAAAATGTCAAATTAGTTTTAGAATTTGCATAAAATTTAAATTATGGGTACATGGACATTTTTTTTTAATTACATTTTTTGTTTCTGGAAAAAATTGGTTTAGTGTCGGAATTGTACGCTGACTGGAAAAGTATTTTTAAGGTTAGGGGCTGTTCGAAAAATACGTAACGCTTTTTTAAATTTATTTTGACCCCCCCCCCCCCCCTATAACCGTTACGTATTTTTTGAACGGCCCCTTATGATGAAATTAGTTAAAAATTGTCCAAGCTATTCCATGCTCAATTTTGAAATTATATCATAAAATTTTTTTCGTAATTGAAGAAAAATTGAACACTTACTCGAGAAGAGGTTATGATTTAAGCTTTTAAGTCATTATTTTGCTTATCTAAAAACCGAACTTGAAAATAAAAACAACATTGTGATTCTTAAACTTGGCAAGGTTTAAGGTTATGTCACAGATTACTTTCAGTTGTTATAGCACTATTTTATATTTTCATTTATTTTTCCAAAAGTCTTCTTCTTCTTCTCTCTTTAGTGGCCTTTTGCTAAGCAGACAGCCATAACTGTTTTTCCAAAAGTCGTGTGACCGTTTTCTAAAAACGACTTAGGGTGAAGTCACATGCGAAGGACTTGGGTATCAGTACACTGTAAAAACAGGTGTCTTAAATTGTTCAAAAATGTCTTAAAATAAGACATTTATCTTGTCTTAGACACCAAAAGTATCTTAATTTAAGACATTTTTGGCCAATTTAAGACACCATATTTTTGCAGTGTAGATTAGAATAGACCAATCAAGATAATTGGTCACATTGGAAAGTATTTTCTGATTGGTCTATTCTATTTCCCTAATACCCTATTCATTCGCATGTGACTTCACCCTTACGCGCGTCCCTATTAGTCTTGCAAGAAGCAATCTTATTTTTCAAATTGATTATGAATACCATCTCGTTTCTTAGTATGAAAACTGGATCGACTCGTTAACCACAGCGTAACACGAAGTGAATGGCGGACATGTATGCCGGCACTCTTCCCATACTATACATATGTATAAGACATTGTGTCAAGCATGCTGCAGTGTATCATCCCACAGGCACACGTGTGCAGGTTCGTTTATTTCGCGGTACACGGTAGCAGGATGCCAGAATGAGAGAGCATTCACTTGCCTAGAAGCAAGAGCATAAAAGCCCAATGGAAGGACGTTTTACAAAGGGTCTATCAAGCGTGGAGCAATGTTGATGGCCAACGGATAGGCGGTGGCCAGTGCAATTTCGCCGCGTACCGCAGTCAGCTCCGTCGTTGGCGTTACGATTTTTATGACGTTCCTTTTACAACCGACAAAATGTAATTTTCTACGATATGTGTACAGGCAAAGATGGGGAAACGGACTCGTTTTGTCGCTTAACCGAGTATGGCTCATCCACTTCTTCCAATTACTTTTTATATTTACTTTACATGCTTCGCTGTACAGTCGTCATTTCTTCACAGAAAAACCCACTTTTCCTAAATTTGCGGTAAAAAGACAATTTCCGTCATCGGGTGGTAAAAATGGTCATTTAGAAAATTGACGTGAAAAAAGATCATTATCGTTATTAAGGGTGAAGTCACATGTGGTTTGTGGGATCAGGGGAATAGAACAGGCTAATCAGATAATTAGTCGATTTAAAAAACATTTTCTGATTGGTTTGTTCTATTCCGCTGCTCCTCTAATCCTCCGCATCTGCCTTCACCCTAATTTATAATTATATATTTATTTACAAGTTGACGGGCTTACAAAAATTAATGGACAAATGTCTATTTCTGACTAGTAGAAGAAATTACCACTTCTATTACAACTCGAGAAATGGCAAAAGAAAAAAGTAGGTGTTTTATTTTAAGACATTACACTGAAAAAAATATGTTTGTCAAAATCAACTATTTGTCTATAGTTGAAGCCATTTTAGTTAAAATGACAAGGATTCCAAGTTAAGCTTGCAATCGAAGCAAAGTTAGTTCTAATACACATCAAACTTGTTTGTTTGTAATTCTTAAAAACGGGGGAAAAAATTGTCAATCAGCTAAAAATTTACAGTTTTCTATAGTGCAAATGAGTAAAGTTGTATTACATAATCTTAAAATAATACAAAAGTATACATTAAACTTTTAATAATGCTTTTTGAAAATGTCAAATCAACATAACCTTCAAATATATGACGGCCACAACTAAGTCATTTACCGTAACCACTAATGTTTTAGAGATAGAAAATATTAATATTTTATGAAATAATAGACTTTCTGAGTAATAAAAACAGTCGGTCCCACAATTTCTGATGTTCAATATAATATAATTTCTAATTTCTTAGACTGAAAATTATCCTTGTATTTTAACTAGGCTTCCCTAGTTGGCGCCTTAACTAACAAGGAAAACTGGTTGATTCCTTGTGTACGGGTGCAAGGGATTTTTTTCAGTGTAATGTGGTCATTTTTAAGACATTTTTGTGTGTTTTGATTTCAACAAATGAGCGTCTTACAAAATTATTAACGATATTACGGTAAGACGTTTTTCCAACGCATAGTTTGTATAAATAGAACAAAGGAAAAGTTAACAGCATAATGATAAATATAAACTTTAAAAAATCAAAGACAAAATTAACTCAATTAACATATTTATTTTCACAACAAACAATTAATATTAACATAATTAGTGGAAAATAACTTCTCTAAAATTAACAATGAGAGAGTAATTATCAAATTACATTTACAAATTTATTTAAAACTAAAGTTTACAAACTAAATGAGAAATTGACAATTTGTTAAATTTTCCCTAAATTTGTACTCTCAACCGAAAATTTTCTTTAGCTTCTTTTTGACCTTTTTAATCACTCTGCCTCCTTCTTTTCCAACCTTTTTTACGACTCTGCCACCTTCCTTGACAACCTTTTTTACCACCTTGCCACCTTCTTTGACAACTTTTCCAGCATCTACAGTTCCGTTTACACTAATACTGACATCATTGGGTTTATTTTGTGCATTGACTGATTCCATGAAAAAAACCATTAGTAAAGAAAAGATCAAAGAGTAAGTCAGTAATTTTTTTCCGTTCATTTTGTACTGTGTCCTGTAATCAAATTTTTAAAATATTCAGAAATGAAGAAATTAATTTTGGTGTTTCAAAAATTTGTCCACAAAAGAGAATAATATAAAAATATTTTCTTACCTTTAAAACTGTATTCGAAATAAATGTTGATACTTGTGGATTTAAAGACTGTCAATTGACAACAAGGCTTTTAAAAGTTAATTACTTTTTGTGACACAGAGTCAGACTGAGCGATTTTATAGTAAAGTGGCCTCTTTACATTTACCGATAATATAACAATCAGTGAATCTTCATACTGAAGAGGGAATTCACTCTAATCAGATTAATTTGATATTTTGAATGATTTCGTTTGCATAATGTAAACAGTCGCAGATGTTTTTTTTTTTTTTTATATAAAAGATAACATCAAAAGACTTTAATCCAATTGCGTAAAAGAGGTTGTTATCAGGTAACGCAATATTTTAAAACAATTGCAACAAATTTGCTTTTAAAAAACATAAGAAACATTATTTTTTATTTCTATATTATGTTCTAAAGAAATGTTAATTATTAAAAATATAAAATTATTTCACACACTAGTCATTAAAATAATCATTTTCACCACTCGTGACGGAAATGATCGTTTTTCCTACTAGTGACGAAAATATCCATTTTTCACCAGCTATTAAAATGACCATTTTTACCACTAGTGACGAAAATGGTCATTTTTCTACTAATGTTGGAAATAACATTGTTGGCAACATTGGTCATTTTCCACACTAGTCATTAAAATGACTATTTTTACCACTAGAGACGAAAATGGTAATTTTTTCTACTTCCAGAAATAGTCATTTTCCTCATTAAAAATTAAAAATTTCACAAAATTATGCCAAACCGCAACACAAATAAAAAATTTCAAATGCTCTAACCTAAACTACCCATAGATCAGGGTGTCTACTAACCGGGAAAACCGGGAAATAACCGGGAATTTAAATTGACCGGGAGAAACCGGGAATGTACCGAGAATTTTCCGTCAAACCGGAAATTTTTTTTCTGGGATAATAAATTCTTTTCAATTTTCAATTATTTTCTTCAATTTCCAATTATTCTCTACAATTCTTAATTATTTTCTTCCATTTGGAATTATTTTCATTAATTTAAAATTATTTCTTCATTTCTCAATTATTTTCTTCGATTTTCTACTATTTTCTTCAGTTGCCAATTATTTTCTTCAATTTTCAATTATTTTCATCAATTTCTAAATTATTTATTAAATTCTGAAATATTTTCTACGATTTTCAATTATTTTAATCAATTTTTAATTATTTTCTTTAACTATACATTTTTTTTTTTTAATTGACAATTATTTGATTCAATTTTCAATTATTTTCTTCAATTTTTAATTATTTTCATCAATTTTTAACTATTTTCTTCAGATCTCAACTATTTCCTTCAATTTTTAATTATTTAATTTAATATTCAATAATTCTCGACTTTTTTCAACTATTTTTTTCAATTATCATTTATTTATTTCACATCTCTATAACTCCTCCATTTTTCAATTATTTTCTTCTATAATCAATAATTCTCGGCTTTTTTCAATTTTTTTTTTCAATTATCAATAATGTATTTGAAACTTGAATTCAATTCATCAATTATTATTCAACAATTTTCATAAAATCACATTTTCTTCAATTTCAAATTGTATTCTACAATTTTTAATTAATTTCTTCAAATTACAATTACATTCCTAATTTTTTATTGTTTTTTTCAAACTCTATAATTCCTGGGTTGTTCAATTTCTTTTTTCTTCAATTATCACTTATTTTCTTCTACTTTCAATTCCATTGTTCAATTCTTGAATTATTTTCTTTAATTCTCAATTATAATTTTCGACATTCAATTACATTCTTTAATTTTCAATTTTTTTTAATATTCAATAACTCTAGGCTTTTTACAATGATTTTTTTTTAATTCTTAATTATTTTCTTCAAATTCCAATTTTTTTCTTAAATTTCAATTATTTTCTTCAATTTCCAATTATTCTCTACAATTCTCAATTATTTTCTTCCATTTGGAATTATTTTCATTAATTTAAAATTATTTCTTCATTTCTCAATTATTTTCTTCGATTTTCTACTATTTTCTTCAGTTGCCAATTATTTTCTTCAATTTTCAATTATTTTCATCAATTTCTAAATTATTTATTAAATTCTGAAATATTTTCTACGATTTTCAATTATTTTAATCAATTTTTAATTATTTTCTTTAACTATACATTTTTTTTTTTAATTGACAATTATTTGATTCAATTTTCAATTATTTTCTTCAATTTTTAATTATTTTCATCAATTTTTAACTATTTTCTTCAGATCTCAACTATTTCCTTCAAATTTTAATTATTTAATTTAATATTCAATAATTCTCGACTTTTTTCAACTATTTTTTTCAATTATCATTTATTTATTTCACATCTCTATAACTCCTCCATTTTTCAATTATTTTCTTCTATATTCAATAATTCTCGGCTTTTTTCAATTTTTTTTTCAATTATCAATAATGTATTTGAAACTTGAATTCAATTCATCAATTATTATTCAACAATTTTCATAAAATCACATTTTCTTCGTTTTCAAATTGTATTCTACAATTTTTAATTAATTTCTTCAAATTACAATTACATTCCTAATTTTTTATTGCCCGTGTAGAAAAGTTCCCAGTATTTCCCAGTTTCTAAGTGGGCGCCAGTTGGGCCCCACTTGGCTTTTCCACACGGGTGTTTTTTCAAACTCTATAATTCCTGGGTTGTTCAATTTATTTTTTCTTCAATTATCACTTATTTTCTTCTACTTTCAATTCCATTGCTCAATTCTTGAATTATTTTCTTTAATTCTCAATTATAATTTTCGACATTTAATTCCATTCTTTAATTTTCAATTTTTTTCAATATTCAATAACTCTAGGCTTTTTACAATGATTTTTTTTTAATTCTTAATTATTTTCTTCAAATTCCAATTTTTTTCTTAAATTTCAATTATTTTCTTCAATTCCCAATTATTTTTTCATATTTCTTTTAGTATCTCAATTTCTTTCAATTTTCAATTTCTTCTCAATTTTCTTCAATATTTAACAATTCTCAGCTTTTTTCAATTATGTTTTTCTTTCAATTTTTATTTAAATTGAGAATTTTTAAATTATTTTCATCAATTCGCAATTATTTCCGTCGAATTCTAAATTTTTCTGCTGTTTCCAATTATATTGTATTTAATTTTGAAGTACTTTCTTCAATATTTAATTATTTTCTTCAATTTTCAATTATTTTCTTTAATTTTTAATTATTTTGTTCCATTTTCAATTGTTTGTTTCAATATTCAGTAATCTCGACTTTTTTTCAATTACTTTTTTTTTCAATGATCAGTTATTTATTTCATGTTTCAAAATCTCCTTCAAATTTCAATAATTTTCTTCTATTTTCAATTTAATTGTTCAATTGTTCAATTATGTTTTTCAATTCTCAATTAATTTCTTTAAATAACAATTTTGTTCTTCAATTTTTAATGTTTTCTTCAATATTAAACCATTTCTGTCATTTTCCATTTTTTTTTAATTGTAAATTATTTTTTTCTTTTTTCAGTCCAATTGTTCAGCAATTTTCTTTAATTCTCAATTATTGTATTCGAATTTCAATTTTATTTCTCAATTTTCAATTGTTTTTTTTTAATATTCAACAATTCTGTGTTTTTCTGATTTCAATTTCATTATTTAATTTCAAATTTATTTCTTTAATTTTTAATTATTAACTTAAATTTTAAATTATTTTTTTGGATTTTCTATTTAGTTGACCAATTTTCAATTATATTCTTTGAATTTAATAACCATTGTTTAATTTTTTCATTTATTGTTCAATTGTAGATTAATATTTACTTTTTTTTTTTTAAATTTTGTTTCTAATTGTCAAATATCTTTGTCATTGTTCAATTATTTCTTTTCATTATTAATTATTTCTTTTCATTATTAATTGTTTCTTTTAATTCTTAATTATTATTTTTTGTAAAGTTTAATATTTAATTCTTCAATTCTCCATTATTTTCTTTGAATTTCAATCATTTGCTTCAATTATCAAATGTTATCTTCAATTTTTGTAGCTTTTTGTAGGTCTATTTATACATAAAATAAATTTTAAGTTAACAAGAGAAAAAACCGGGAAAAATAGGAACAAAAACCGGGAAATGACCGGGAATTTTGTGGGACGAAATTAGTAGACACCCTGATAGTGTTTCAACCTTGACTCATGCGTCGTTTCCCAGTGACGTCTTTTGGTTTTTTTTCCACTGGGTTAACATCGAATCACGCAAACTATATTATTCTTTATCTCTTTTCTTCTTTAAGAATCGTATCAGAAGTACTTCCATCAATTTCTAGCTTGATTCTATAGAGAGCTAGAGCAAATAAATCAATGAAACATTTGATTACGGAAAGTTATATTTCCCAAGAGCAAGAATACACCGAATACCAAAATTTTCCATTTGCCGATGCTACCGTATATTGGAGTTAAATGGAGCCTCCTGTTTTACGAGCAAATCTCCCAATAAGCATCCCATTTCGTCAAAAGCGTTCGCCGACACGGTGCGATTCTTTTGACGTCGGGTAAGTCCATGCAAAACGATATCTTTCCTGTGGCCAAGAAGCGAATTGAATTTGAGAATTTATCGTAGCGAGCTTCCGTTCTTTCTTGGCTGATGCGTAAAGAAGTCGGATTTACGAGGCGGTTACATCCCAAAGTGCCCTTGGAAAGTAGTCGACGGTTAATTGGAAGACGGGACTAATCGGCGCCAACGAGATGAGAAAAAAAGACTTTTTCAATTCATGCTGATCGAAGAAACCGACCTTTGCCCGAATTTCTCTCTTCCGGATACGCTCACTCAGATTTTTGAATTATCGGCGGTTCTAGCGAATGTGGAATGAGGATTAAATAACGTTTTTCGTTCTGACGGAGGCTGTAATTTTTCGAGAAAATAAGTGGCTGCTGATCTTTGTAGGTTATGTTCGTAAACATGAGAGACTGTGAGGTAAAAGTGACTAATTTGTGGCAGCAAGTTCACACAGAAAAGATACCTGGATTTGCAATAACTACAACTGTAAGTACTTTTTCTCAATTGATTAACTTTTTTGAATTGTAGAACGTTTTTAATATTTTAAATTCATTTTGCTTCTTATATCTTACTTGTTTTGTTTCTTTGTTTTATTTGTTATGCATTATTGATTTTAGGTTATGTGTCTACGTACGAAACATAGCTTTTCCATTTTTTAGTAAAGTTTTTACATGTGTTAAAACATTTTCTCAAAATTACATTCATATGTTTATTACTAATCTTATTATTAACTCAGACTTTATTCAATATTTGTTTATAATGTTTACAATATACAGTTTACCGTGATGTTGGTAAATTTACCAGTATAAGCCTAACGCACAATGAATCGTAATCGCTAATCCTGAATCGTAAGAATGAGAGGAAGTAGGACAGACATATATCTCTGTCCAGCTTCCTCTCATTCTTACGATTAACGATTAGCGATAACGATTCACTGTGCGTTAGGCCATATTTGAGTAACAAAACTCTCAGTCAGAGAACGGGAGGTAATTTACTTTACGCAAACTACGTAATTTTGTAAACGTAATTTACCTAGTAAATTTACCTAAAAATCAAAAATGACACGTCAATTTCCGATCTCTGCCCTCAGTAAGAACCAAGGTTGGGTAAGTAGTATACCTCAGGTAAAAATTTCTTTTTTTTAATTAAATCTGAACAAAATGAAGTAAAATGACACGGTTGTGGCAGACGTTGTGTCGTAATGAGAAAGAGAAAGATGTAAATATATCTTTGTCTCCCTCTCTCTCATAACGACGCTACGTTTGACGCATCCCTGTAACTTCACTCTTAATCAATAATCGCTTATCTTAATAACAAAAGAAAGACAGAAGATACTTCTGTCTTCCTCTCTTTCATTTTATAAAATTAGCGATTATAATCTCAGATTATATTAAATATTTCTGAAATGGGTGCAATATATTAACATTTGTTAACTTTTACCGTATAGTTGAAAAATTTACTTGTACATTTGGTAAATTCGGTAAATTTACGGTCACTGGTCATCAATCGAAACGAAACATGACATTTTATATTGGAAAAGATCAGAGGTGGATAATTAATACACCTCAGGTAATTTACAAATTTTTTTACAGTAATTTACCATGTAAGGTCAGCATCCCATTATTGCATTTTAACGTGCGTTTTGCCATGAGTGGAAAAGTGACAAAAGTATATATCTGCATCTCTTTTACACTTACGCTCTAGTAACAAAACGCACGTTAAAATGCAAGCATGCGACGCAGGCTTAAGTAAATCCAAATGTTTTTACAGTAACTTACGTGGTCAATCCTAACCTAAAATTTTTGTCCTTTGAGGGTAAAATCCCATATGGGCAGAAAGTGTTGTACCGAAAGCAGAAATCATGTGAGTGAGAGAGGTAGGTAGATATCACTGTCTCTCTCACTCTCATGATTTTCTGCTTTCGGTTTTGCGCTTTCTGCTCACATGGGATTTTACCCTAATAGTTATTTACATCATAAGTTTTAGGGTGAAATCTCATGTAAGTAGAAGCGTAAAACCGAAAGCAGAAAACCATAATCCTAAAAGAGATAGTTCACACGTAAGTTATTTAAATCACGTAATTTACATCAAAAGTTTTCAGTAACTCGTCACAACCCATCCCTGGCCTGTATCGTTTTAACTTAAAGATTGTTTTTCAGAATTTTCTTTTCGCAAGATTGGCCTATCAGAGATCAGGAAAGGTGACTAAACAATGATGAATCATAACCCACCTTATATTTATATGAGAGAGAAAGAGATATCACAAGAAACAACAATAGTGTTATCTCTTTCTATCTCACATATAACCCCCACCAAAAACCTTGTCTGGATTCGACCCTGTGACTGATATGAAGAGAGGTAAAAATTATCAAAGATGAGATTTTTTGGTGCTGCAGTAGGGACATATTGGAAGCAGTGATTTTTAGTGCATTGTAAAGAGAGTGGAAAACTATATCTTCTGGGGAAATGTTTCGACTGCATCAACGACATCAATGCAATGCGGCAGTTGCATCGGGTCGAGATAATTAGGTTTGAGTGCACTCTGGCCGCCGCAGTCGGTAACTCAGTTATCAGTGGACACCCCGCGCACAATGGCTATCACAGCGGCATCAAACATAACGCATCAATTAACGTGAACAATAACCAAGCTGTGAGAGTGAACGAGAGGGAAGGAGGGTGTGGCTGGAAGAGAACTCTGGCAAGAGCGAGAGAGGGTACAGGATTGAGTCCTGGTCAATTCACTTGTTATTGTTATTGTCTCTGAAATTCGATTGCGACCGATTTCTGCCGTCCTGCGCTTCATTAAGCGCCACGCTTTTAGATGAAGCTTGACATTTCAGGAGGAAATTTTATTTTCTTTGGTTGTATATTCTTTCAGAAAAAACTGCTTTTAGCTTTCTACGTGAGTATGTGCTGAAATTATTATTAAAAAAGTGTTAAAAGTAGTGGGAAAAAACGGTACTTTGACATTCGAAGAAAAAGACAGGGATGGGTAGGTGTGACCAACTTGAAGTTTTCTACTAGATAACTGTTAAAAATTATTATTACTAGAAAAAAAAGATGATTCGAAATTTTGCAAAATTGATAACAGAAAGAGGAAACGTTACTACAAAATAAAATTTGAATCAGAAATTTTAAAAAACAAAATAAAAAGAAAAAAAGGTAGAAAATTACAGGAAATATTAAAAGAATAACTTGAAGTTGATGAAAAAAACTAGAAATTTAAACACGATAAGTAAAAGACTTGAAAATTACTAGAAAATTAAATAATGTCTAGGATACCTTTAATATAAATAAATACATAAAAAAAGGAGGTGAATAAAACCAAAAAATAAGAAAAAACAAGTACAAGTTGAAAAAGTAACTAGAAACTTATGAAGCAAATTACAACTTGAAAAAAAGGAGTTAAGAAGTAAAAATATTGGATATTAAAAAAGGGTAAAAGAAAACTCAGAAATATCAGTAATATATAAAAATAAACAGCACAGAAAGCAGGCACAATGCGCCTACAATCGAGGGTTTCGTGGCTTTCTCTTAATCTCTATTTCTCTCTCATACACTCCCAGAAAAACTTTGTTATCGATAGTCGATAATCTCTGTCACTGTCTTTCACTATTTCCCTCTCTCTCACACACACAACCGTAAATTGACAGAACGACGATAGGACAGACGGACGGACGATAAAAGTTTCAATATACTGTAACTTACGTAATTCACGGACCTACGTAACTCGCGGTAACCTACATAACCCACGGTAACTTTTATGGTAACTCGCGGTAATTCTTACGGTAACTTTCGTAACTAACGGTAAGTTATGTAACTCGCGGTATCTTACGTAAATCGCGGTAATTCTTACGGTAACTTACGTAACTCGCGGTAATTCTTACGGTAACTTACGTAACTCACGGTAACTTTAACGGTAACCTACGTAACTCTCTGTAACTTACGTATCTCTGTCTCTGTCTCTCACTATCTCCCTCTCTCTCGCTCACAACCTAAAATTGACAGCTATTGGCTGTGAACGACGGACGGACGGACGACAAAGTCTCACTATAAGGGTTTCGGTCCCGAACCACGAAACCCTAAAAATAAAACATTGTAATTAAAAACAGGATCTTCAAAGTTACTAGAAAGAGAAAAATATCTAAAAAGTAATAACAGTAAGTAAAAAATATCTTTAAATTACTTGAAAACATGACTAGAAAAGACAAAAAAAACCAAAAATTCAAAAAATGATTAAAAATGAAAAACTGATTCAAAAATAAAATAAGTAATTAAAGAATTAACATAATTACTAGAAAGTTGAAAAATGACACGAAAATAACTAAAAAATAAACAAAATCCCTTCAGAAGTTTTAGAAAGTAACAGCATTGAAAAGAATAACCAGAAAATAGTGAAAAAGAACAAGAAAGCACCGAAAATATTAAAAAGTAGTAAAATAACCAAAAAGTGAAGAAAATTATTATGAGTTTTTAAAAAGGATAAGATTAAAATAAGGTGAAAGAAAGAAAGTTTTAGATTCGAAAAAAATATAATAGAAAAATCACTAGAATGTAAAAAAATTAAATTTGTTAATTAAAAGCTAGAAAGTTGTAGAAAACCTCTGGAATGCCAAAATGTATAAAAAAAATTAATACCTAATGATAAATAGAAAATAAAAAAAAGTACTAAAAGCTATATTTATTATTAAATAAAAAAAATAACATGTAAGAAAAATAAAATAATAAGTTTTAAAGCAAAGCATCTGAGGTTTAAAAAGTTACTATAAAATGCAAGACTAATAGAAAATTAAATTCGTATCTAAGAAATGAAGAAAATGACAAAAAATAAAAATTATCAAGAAAAATAACTAAAATTATTTGAAAATAACATTAAAAATATAACTAGAAAAAAAAAAAATTGTTGAAAGTTTTTAAATTTAAGAAAAATAATTTGAAAAGTAAAAACTACTAGAATACAAAAGTCTAGAAGTAAAAGAAAAGGATTGAAAAGTGAAAAATAAAAAATTTATTGAAAAATAAAAAAATTGCCATAAAGTTTAAACAAAATAAATTTTTTTTGAACAATATGTAGAAAAGGACAAAATTACTAGAAGTTTAATAAAGAATGTCCAGAGTTAAAGGAGATTGTTATAAATTTAAAACATAATTAAAAACTGAAAGAAGTAACGAAAGAATGAAAAAAACTACTAAAAATTTAAGAAGGTAATAAGAAACTGTAAGAAATAATTTAAAAATAAGAAGAAATTACTAGAAAGAAAAATAGTAACTAGAAAAGGTAAAATAACTAAAAGAATAAAACATAATTTGTAAAGCAATAAAGCTAGAATAGCATATAAAATTATTAGAATTTAAAAAAATTACTAGAAACATAGAAAAATAACTAAAAAAATATTTTAAAACAAGAAAATTACTTGGAATCTTAAAAACGAACTAGAAATAGATGTAAAATGAATTTTTTTCTAAATGTTCTCGATATTATTTTTTAACATTTTCAACTAACTTTACTTAAACACATTTTTATCGAATTGCTTTAAAATCAAAAAACACAAGTGGTCGGTAACTGGGACAATAAATTTCTTAGCTGTACTGAAACTAGGACAAAGATAATGTTAAGTCTAATTTGTTATTTATTTCAAATTAGGTATTATATATTACTTTCATTTTCACATAATTATTCGTAATTTAGCAATATTTTCATTTTTTCACGTGGTTTATTCCTCGAGGATTATGCATTTAGTAAATTTTTTTCGTTCCTAGATGAGAATTTTCTCGTGGAATCTTTTGTTTCCAAAATCCTCGAGGCAATTACACAATCACACAAAAAAAAAAACAACTTTATTGTCCGGGACACTACACTAGTGTATTCTTACGTATTTTTTTCCGCTGAATCCAAATCCGAAGTCAGAATTGTTAGATTGGCTAAATTTTTCGAGATAATTTCAAAAAACTCGATTTTTTCGTGTTTTTGAGTAGTTTTTTAAAAATATCTAAAAAATTTTAGCCAAATTGGTTATTCTGACTTCGGATTCGGATTCAGCGGAAAAAAATACGTAGGAAAACACTATCATAGTGTCTCGGACAAAAAAAATTTTTTTTTGGGTTTTAATTGGTGATGTTTTTTTTATCTTTTTTGAGATAATTTTCAAAATTTTAGCTAATCTGCAAATTCTAACCTCTGATTTACATTTGTCAGAGAAAAATACATAAAAATACATTAGTGTAGTGTCCCGGCTAAAAAAATTTTTTTTTGAGTTTTTTGGGTGTTTTTGAAATTTTTTAAGATTTGGTTTTTTGAGATTATCTCAAAAAATTTAGCCAATCTAGCAATTCTGACTTCGGATTCGGATTCAGCGGAAAAAAATACGTAAGAATACACTAGTGTAGTGTCTCGGACAAAGAAGTTTATTTTTTTGTGTGGCTGTGTTATCATTTAGTAAGAAAAAAATTTTGAATACAAAATCCTCGACTATCTGTCCCAGATATGCCTTAAAAAACTTTAATCCAAAACTGTGAACACGTTTTTCTCAAAAGCGCCATTTTTCAAAATGGCTGCCATAACTCAAGAAGCGTTTGACCGATTTCAAAAAATGTCTCTAGAGGAGTTCAACTTTTTGCGCGACTCAAAATGACACATCCAGTTTTTTTCCCCGTGTTGAAATGAATTGATATAATTTTAAAAACTCAATGTTTCTCTGTGATGGATACGGACTATAATAATTCTTGTTATTTTTTATACAGGAGCAGCAGTGAGTTAAAAAAGCGGTTACATAAAACAAAGCAAAGTTGAAAAATTGTATGGATTACATTTCTGCGAAATTGGAAACTTGACCGCAGTCACAATAGAATAATCTAGATGGTACGATGAAACATTAATCTCTCCTGGTGGCAATATCGCACCGGTGATATTCGAGGCACGAGTATTATACGAGGCGATGTCATTAGTGCGCGGTCTGCGTCCAGTATATTCTCTCTGTGTATGTTGTCGTCGTCGGAGGAAAGAACGTGCTTGTGTTGGCTGGATGAGGGTGCAAGTTGTCCTCGATTGTGTGTGTGTGTACGTTCGGTAGTATCGATATGCAGGACCGTGATAATCGATTGCCGCATTCCTCGAGATGAAGCGACGTTGCGCGCTTTGAATACGCCAGAGGGCCAAGCAGAACGTGCACAACGCATACGAAGCTGATCTCTTCTCCGGAACACGAGGGCGATACATTGGAAATTGCTTTTTCATCTCTTCGTCGCGAATTCGTCACGAGCCTCCGATCACTGAATTCTTCGACACAGCGCACGATTTACTGAAAACAGCTCAGACTGCAAGAAACAACTCTCGAGATTCCACAATTCATGGCTAAAGAATAACTTCCCTGTAAATAATTCACGATAACACGAACCGAGAAAAACAAAAACATTTGGGTATGTGCAATCTGCTATTTGGAATTTTACCTAAAGCAGTCTAAGGCAACATTGTTGGTCACATTGGAAATCATTTTCTGATTGTTCTATTCTATTAATCCCCTAATCCTCTGCATGTGACTTCACCCTAAAGGAACCCTCCCCTGTCGGCGAAAAGCTTAAACCATACGATAGAAAGAGAAAAGCAAATGTTAGGTTCTCTCTCACTCTCTTCATTTTTGAGGACGCAGTACCAAAGTTGCATACGGGACCAAAGCATGATTCAGAAAAGGACAGAAATAGTCTCTGTCCTTTATTATCTCATGCCCTGCTCCCTTAACCGTATTCATTGTGCTTTAGGCTTTTGTCTTTTTTTAATGGTGAGTCCACAAGGAATCGACATAACCATAAACGTAAACAATGTGAGAGAAAAGGACAGACAATATTTCTGTCCTTTCCTACTGACACATTGCTTATAAGTAGTAAACGTAAATTTACGAAAATTACAAGTAAATTTACCAATTTTACGGTAAAAGTGGTAAACTATTGTAATTACAACAGAAATGTTTAATAGTCGCAAAGTTGAAACGATTGCAAGTTCCTAACCTAGAAATAAGTTCTTTACGCAACAAAATCGTAAAATCAGACACAACACTAATATCGCTCTTAATACTGCTGACCTCTTAATATAATCTGATTTAATATCATTGAGTGCGTTAATCAAGAAATTCTCTCTCCCTTGTTTGTCACTTATTTCGCTCCAATAACTCACTAAACCTAGAGTATAATATTTCGATCGCCCTTTGTTTATGTATAATGAGTTAACAGTGTTTCCAGGTCAAGCGTGACATATAGAAATAACCCACGTGCGATGCTTTTTTAAAAAGTCGTCAATTAATTGCTCCAAAAGCCTAATTGAATCTGAAGCGCGAAATGGTCTGGTTATGAAATTTTCCTTGTTTCCCATGTCCTGCCTTTGAGTCAATATGTTGAATTCGGTTCAAGATGAAGGGGAGCTTTCAGAGTCCCTTTTGTCGAAACGTATCTATACTCATAGATATAAGATTCCCTTCTACATATACTAACTATTGAATTACTAATACCCGTGGTCTTACGTTAGAGCGAAGGGACTTGTAAACTGTAATTGCATTAATTGCGGTGATATTTTGGGCTCAGGTGCCTTCCCACCAGCTCTGTTCGTTAATAGCCACCATTATCGTTCCTACTGACTGAACCGACAAATCCCACTTTCGAGAATAAGATCGTGAATTTCAGCCGCAGTCTATATACAATACACCAACTTATCGTAAAGATAATTATTATTCCAATTTAGCAATTTTAGAATTTTTCAATTCTTTATAGTCATGTTGAAATTAACAAAATTGTACTGGGATTTGACATTCCATTCGTGGATACGTCATCTGGTGTTAAGAAATGAAACTAGTGTTCTGGATAACATTTCACTGTGAAAATGAGGGAAGCCGAAATTTTCATTAAAACCAATTCTGACACATGGAATGTAGGATTTCTAAAAGAGCTCGCTGATTGGCCGGTAATATTTCCGGAAAGATTACCAGCGAATCAGATAGCTCCTTTATAGAGATTGGACATGACAAATCTGACCAAGAAAATGTCTATCCGTCAGGCCTGTCAAAGTGGACAAACTGTTATTTTAAGGAATTTATATTGTTTTTAATATTTAGACATATTATTTTAAGGAATTTATATACTGTTTTTAATATGTAGACAGGTATAATTCGTAATAAAATGTAAAAAATTGAGAATTTCTGAAAAAAAACTTGCTTGAAATTTGCGCGCAATTAACTAAAACTATGAATCACATAACCTAAAACCTTGGGGAAAATTGCGTGGATTTTAAAAATTACAATATATTGTTTTTATGTAGGAAATTATGTAGAACATTTTTTTGCAAGAAATACATTTTACAAACAATTTTACGTTATTAAAAATATTTAAAAATAATTTTTGTAATTACCGAGATTAAAAATTTCTTTTATAATTTTGCGGAGTACCAAATTGTGTTTAAAATTTGTGATTGTTAGAGATTTTCTTCAAATTTTTTTTCTACGAGATTAGTTTTTCAAACAAATCAAATATTTTTCAATTATATCATTATTTTTGTTCTCACTTCACCTTTCTTCCCAATTTGTAAGAAAAAATTCTGCAATAAGAATATTGATAAGTCAGTCAAATTTAATAGAAACTCATTTTTGAAATGAGGCCAACAACATCAAGAAATCGTTATTATTTCATGTATTATTTAAACTTTTAGAAAACATTTAAATGTACAATACCTTTTCTCAATGTTTTTTTTTAAATAACTTATAAAGTTTTTTTTCACAAGATATTTGTGATCTATTGAAATGTTTTATGGTAAATGAATAAAATTTCTAACAAAAATACACAAATAGAAAAGGGAATTTAAGGTTAGGCTAATCAGATAATTAGTCATATTGGAAAACATTTTCTGATTGGTCTGTTCTATTCCGCTGATCTTCTAATCCTCCGCCTCTGACTTCACCCTAATTTATAATTATATATTTATTTACAAGTTAACGGGCTTACAAAAATTAATGGACAAATGTCTATTTCTGACTAGTAAAAGAAGTTACCACTTCTATTACAACTCGAGAAATGGCAAAAAGAAAAAAGCAGGTTTCTTATTTTAAGACATTAATGTGGTCATTTTTAAGACATTTTTGTGTGTTTTGATTTCAACCACTGAGAGAGCGTCTTACAAAATTATTATCGATATTACGGTAAGACGTTTTTCCAACGCATAGTTTGTATAAATAGAACAAAGTAAAAGTTAACGGCTTAATGATAAATAAAACGTTTCAAAAATCAAAGACAAAATTAACTCAATTAAAATATTTATTTTCACAAAAAGCTCAATTTTTCTAAAATTAACAATAAGAGAGTGATTATCAAATTATATTTACAAATTTATTTATAACTAAAGTTTACAAAGTAATTGAGAAATTGGCAATTTCTTAAATTTTCGCTAAATTTGTACTCTCAACCGAAAATTTTCTTTAGCTTCTTTTTGACCTTTTTGATCACTCTGCCTCCTTCCTTTCCAACCTTTTTTACGACTCTGCCACCTTCCTTCACAACCTTTTTTACCACCTTGGCACCTTCTTTGACAACTTTTCCAGCATCTACAGTTCCGTTTACACTAATACTGACATCATTGGGTTTATTTTGTGCATTGACTGATTCCATGAAAAAAACCATTAGTAAAGAAAATATCAAAGAGTAAGTCAGTAATTTTTTTCCGTTCATTTTGTACTGTGTCCTGTAATCAAATTTTAAAAATATTCAAAAATGAAGAAATTAAATTTGGTGTTTCAAAAATTTGTCCACAAAACAGAATAATTTAAAAATATTTTCCTACCTTTAAAAATGTATTCGAAATAAATGTTGATACTTGTGGATTTAAAGACTGTCAATTGACAACAAGGCTTTTAAAAGTTAATTACTTTTTGAGACATAGAGTCGGACTGAGCGATTTTATAGTAAAGTGGCCTCTTTACATTTACCGATAATATAACAATCAGTGAATCTTCATACTGAAGAGGGAATTCACTCTAATCAGATTAATTTGATATTTTGAATGATTTCGTTTGCATAATGTAAACAGTCGCAGATGTTTTTTTTTTTTTTTATATAAAAGATAACATCAAAAAACTTGAATCCAATTGCGTAAAAAAGGTTGTTATCAGGTAACGCAATATTTTTAAACCATTGCAACAAATTTGCTTCAAATTTTTTTTCTACTAGATTAGTTTTTCAAACCAATTAAATATTTTTTAATTGTATCATTATTTTTGTTCTCACTTCAACTTTCTTCCCAATTTGTAAGAAAAAATTCTGCAATAAGAATATTGATAAGTCAGTCAAATTTAATAGAAACTCATTTTTCAAATGAGGCCAACTGTTTAAAATTTTAGAAAACATTTAAATGTACAATATCTTTTTACAATATTTTTTTTAAATAACTTTCGAAATAAAGAAATAAAAGAAAATAAAGAAAAGGAAATTTAAGGTTATGTTCCACATAAAAACACGTATTTGACATATTTCATATATAATTGTGTTTATAAGAGACAACAAAAACAGTATTAGTAAAGATAACAATAATAACAAAGATAAAAAACCTTTCTATTTCATTTAACACAAATAAATAATAAAAATATGAATCTGTTTAGTCTGTCCGTTTGTCAACATGGTGTCCGTCATCTGACGCAGAATGTAGGTGTATGAATCTGATGAATAAAGTTTCGGTTATATAAATGAATCTGATAAATATAATTCCTAAGAAATATATATTCGAGAATTTTAACATTCTGAGAAATAGAAATTCGAGAGCTTAAAAATGCTGTAAAATGGATTTTTGAGAGGTTACATATTTTGGCAAATAGTGAATCTAATAAACGCGGTTTTCTGATTGGTTTATTCCATTCCCGTGATCATCTAATCCTTCGCATCTGACTTCACCCTTACGTAAAAATTTTCTACGTAATTTACCTCCCTTACTAACATAACCTACAAATAATCCATAAACAAATGCGACTTATGATTCATTTGTCAATTTCTCTTTATTGAGAAAAAGATTATCTAGAAAGTTTGTTCTATAATTCGTACTACATATTTGTTAAATAATAATTATAAATTTAATTCAATAATCTGCTGCTACATTAATATTTTTGGTTGATAATCATATAATTGAGTTATATAATCTTTAAAATTAAAAAGTAAACATACTTAAGAATATAAACAAAGCATTACAAACATGTGAATTTTTGTTTTTCCATCAATGTCAATGTTTTCGATTTTTAATTTTGTATTCTTCCGCATCTCATTTCCAGGCAAGCATTTCATGTTTACCTTTTCTTATATTCCGCTAGTTAATATTTATTTTATAATATTAAATATAAACTCTTGCAGTGGTAAATGGTAATGAATATTCCAAAATGTTATGATTTTATAATACTGTTATTTGTTTTTCTCAGACGCCATCTTTAAAAAGTATTTTACCTACGTTTTCTACAATTTTCTACGTATATTGCGTATTTTACCTCTAAAACCAAAATGACGCATCAGTTTCCGATCTCTATACTGTGCCAGACATAAATGAGTTTGTTAGAAATACTAGCCTAACGCACAATGAATCGTATTCGCTTATCCTTAATCGTAAGAATGAGAGGAAGAAGGACAGAGATATATGTCTGTCCTACTTCCTCTCATTCTTACGATTAAGGATTAGCGATTACGATTCATTGTGCGTTAGGCTAATCATAAGAATGAGAGGAAGTAGGACAGACATATATCTTTGTCCTGCTTCCTCTCATTATTACAATGAAGGATTAGCAATTACGATTCGTTGTGCTTTAAGCTACTATTAACAAAAAATTCAAATTTCTATTTCTGTCTTCTTCTATCTCATGTCGAGGTGTGAATAAGCCATTAGTCTATACATAGCACAAGTTTACGTATTTGTGAGTTTTACAGGTTAGGTACACACCAAATTATTTTTTTTTGTATAATAAAAATGTTATCCAAAGTACTTCATATTGGTTTAGGCCTCGCCCACATGTCAGTTCCCAATAAGCGATTGTTTATAGTAACGTATTGATTTGTTTTCTGAATGTAAACAACGTACTTCCGATTGTGAATGGTATGCCCGAATCCCAGAGGTACGTCGTAATTCCGGGATAGGGTTAAGGTACTTTCGGACCCCTTCGTACCGGTAGTGGTGTTTGGCGGTTGTGGTTAGTGTAATTACGGCAAAGACCCCTTCAGTAGACTTGCGCGAAACCGCGAACGTCTTAGCTGGCGTCTTACGTTCTACATTCTCGCCCCTTGACGAACTGTGTAATTTTCGCCTTGGCCCCTATAGATACGTTGCATGAATTGTCTGAATGCCATAATTACTTTGGCTTATATTAGAGAAATATTTTAGCACTACTTATGATTGGGTGGGAACCGCAAAAATGCCACTGACTTTCCTGACAGTGCTCTTTACCAGGTTATGTCAGTTTGATATTTTTTTTTATCGGCTTAAAATATACTACACAACATATCTAGATTTATAATAATCACTAACGTCCTTGCATAAAAACAACTTGGAAATGTTATTAAAATTAATTTTTCTGTTTTTAAACGTAAAATTTTTCGATAGTTAATTCAGCCGTAAGAGCGTTAATGAAAATGTGTCAACTCTGCATTGACAATTTGAGTTTTGTCTCGGGGAAATTTTATTATTTAGTTGCGGATACAATCGACTGTGTATATCCGTTTAGAAAGCATCATCAGCATCAATATAATCATCGTCACCGTTATCATCATAACGACAATAGGTTTGTGAATATAGTCGTGGAAGCACGTGCGAACGAACAAGTGACATACGTACTAACCAGGCACATTCGCCACTAGCAATTTGGCATGGAGAATGGTTCGCGTAGTCATTAATGGGTCGTACGTGTTAACGATTATGTTTTGCCTGTAATCATTGAACCGATTGTCACTGAATCACTGATCGTCGTTTTAATAAAGCTCGATGGGAAAACGCAATGATGATGATGGCACAACCATAATCGCTTGATCCCACTGTCACGTGACAACGAGACATCATTGATGCCCGAAATGACATTCCTGAAGCATACACAACACTTACTGACTTTCATATTAATATTCTGCTTCACTACAAAAATTTTCGCCAACTTTACAAAAAATACGTTGCACCTGGCTTCTGACTTTAATTTATTTGAAATCATTAGAAATATCGTTGCAAACAAAGTTATTAAACTTTAGGAAGCTATTTGGAAATTTTTAGGTTAACGCATTATATTCTCTCGGTTAAATACAGATTATCAGAAAAAAAATTCTTTGGAAACTATATTTTTGAGAAGTAAGAACATCGTTTTTTAGAAAAAAAAATTCTAATGTTAAACATTGTTTATTTACATTACTTTTTTTTCTAAAAAAGGACGCTTTTCCTTATTACCAAAAATATAGTTTTCGAAAAGATTTGAAACCTCTAAAGGACAATTATATAAAAGAGAATTTATAGAAATGGTATGTATAAATAAAACTAAGAAGACTGTAAACATTAAAAATGGCACGATTCACTTCACAGTAGTTGTAAACATATGTAACTTTAAGTAAAAGTCCCTACGACTCTTACGTATATAACGTTAGATACAGCGCAACGCATCCAGCCCTGACAATATCATATGTAAAAGCGAAGAGTAATTGAGCTCTGACATAAGATGACCACATGTCATAACAATCCAAATAATAAGGACAATTGCAATTTAGCAAATATGTATTTTAACTAAATAACAACATGTGCAATCGTCTTATTTATTTATTATTATTTAATGTTATAATTATATAAGTATAATTATTTATTATTTTGTTTTGTATGTTTATGTGTGTATAAGAGACATTCTATATTATCGAAATATTAAAAATTTATAATATATTTATAATTATTAGGTGTATAGTAAATACTGAGGTTTAAGGCGCTACAAAAATCCTGGATTTGAGTTGAATAAAAGAAATAAATAATTAAATAATAATTTATATATTTACTCAACTTGAATCGCATCAAAAGTGAAAAATTGAGTAACACTTACAATGTGTCCAAAATGAGTAAATCACGTTTAAGTTGAGAAAAACAAAGAATAGAAAATATTGTTAAACAACATATAGTAATAAACACATGCAAGAAATATAATCTAATTATTTGTTATAAGTAATATATTAGAATGGATAGTTTGTTTAATTTTAAAAGATAATTACTCGTAGTCGCGTAATAAAATGTCACTAATTTTTAAGGTTATAAACATGGTAGCAAGACGCATGGCTACCAACCTCATTTATTAAAACTATCAGCGCCGCCACCGTCGAAACACCGCCAAATTTAAAACATTAACATTTACGTAATATTATTTTTTTTTTTATTATATACTTTTTTTCTATTAAAATAAGTGATAAATTATATAATGTTTAATCAATGTGAAATAAATTAATATTTGAAATTTCAGAGCAGGTTAATTTAATTAAATTTTTAATTCCTAGAAGAAAATATTTTTATTCTAAAAGAATTTTTAAAACTTCAAGTTTGTTGTTTATTCAATGTGATACCCAGCACAAAATGATTTAAATACGGATTTAGGTTTTTTCAGTGTTGTCTACGAAAATAAAATGCAAAAAGAAACAATATACATAATAGTGTGCAAAAATAACATAAAAAGGAGTGTTTGATGCCGAAATGAAAAATAACTTTTGAGAAACAATAGATGCATATTTTATATCATCTTTCTCTCAAGTCAGAATTGTAAAGCGGGATAAACACAAACTTGGTTAATAATTAGAAATACGCTTAGGATCGTAATTCAAAAGACAAAATGGAAGAGAAGGGTAAGCCGGCCTACTGCCAATAAGGGACGCATGCATAATAGAAAGCTTCAGATGGCAGTAGATGTACAACATGGGCCTCTGCAGGGGACGACGCTTTATGAGGATTTGTATTACACTAGCTTATTCCTCGGGACTTTTGATTCCTACATCGTTATTAAAACCATTACTGAATACTTGTAAGTATTCCATTATCTTGTAATTGTTCTAATTACAAACTTTGCTCGCCAATTTCTAGAACTTTTGACAAATAATAGTTCCGAATAAGGGAAACCTCTGATTTTAATAAAATTTGATGAATTTATGTCTTTTGATTCGCTAATTATGAAAATCATATTGAAAATTGGCACAAATTTGATTATCATGGTGAAAATCATACGAAATCCATAGCAATTCAGTTTCTTGCAATTATCTCAATAAATATTAAAAATTTCAAAAAATACTTTTTACAAAAGTTGTAGGCCTTCTTATAATACGTATTTTATGTTGTCAGCATTTTTTTGATATCTCGAATAGTTTTTGAGAAAATCTATAATAAAGTTGCTTCTGTAGCGCGAAGAGCCGAGCGGCAGGGAAGGCAGAAGCGACCGTTTTTTTGCTTTTATTTCAATGAATATTAAAAATTAAAAAATTTAATTTTCACAAAAGTTGTAGACCTTTTTAATGGTCGTCCAAATCAGAAATTATTTTCCATAAATCGAAAAAAATTGATAAATTGTAATATTACGTAATACAAATTTAAATAGACGCATTTTAAGAAAAAGGAACTAAAATAATTCGCATAGAGCTAAAAAAAATGGTACGTCTTTATGTGTATTCATAAGACTGAAACGTAGGTTCGTAAAAGTATAACAAGTTCATAAAAAAAATTTTAAAACAGACGTGATAGTTTTTGCCCTGCGTAAAGATATTATCAAGGTAAATCCTCAAGGTAATTTTGCTTTAGAATATTCCATTGTAATAAATTCGCCTAGCAATTATAAGTTCTAATTATAAATAATCAGTGGAAAGTAGTGCAGTAGTGCAAAAGAGGACAGAGAGAAATTAAGCTCTGTAATTGTAGCCAGAGACGAGTAGTCAAACATTGTGGTGTCGGGATCGTCATTTAAATAGGGTGACATTGCAGGTAATAATGGGTTACTGGTTACACACTGAGTTTATTTATTCACGCCTTTCGAAGCGCAATTTCTCGTAATTTTAGGTTTCGTTGTTACACGTACTGAAATCACTTTTAAATACTGAGAAGACGATACTTTACTGAGGAAAATTGCACTACTCATCCATTATACTCAACACTGATATACCTAAGTATTTATTCCTCAAGGTATTCTATGAATAAGTACCAACTTGAAGTTTATTCTACTTTTATGACATCAATCATATATTTTCCAATGGCTATTATTTCAATGCTATTAGATGCGTATATAAATGTTTATCAATTGGTGTAATTATATGTTAATATCTACATAAATGGGTATATTTACACATTGAATTATATGTATATATGTCAGGTGTGTAACAACAGTTATATGAATGTATACATGTGTAAGTGTATTTAGATTCACACACACACACACACACACACACACATAATATGTAGGTATATAAGTTCTTTTTTAAACAATAGGCGGCTTTGACAAGATTTTTAGGCAAAAGTTAATAAAAGTAGTTTCAATAACGTGCCAGAAAAAAAAATTGGGATCGAATTTAATCGCATCGAGATTAAAACTTCTTTGTTGTAGTTGAGTAACAGCTTAAAAGTAAAAATCGATTTAACCAAGTTCAAGTTGAGTATAAAGAAAATGGAAAATATTATCAAATAAGAAATAATTATTTAGAATTGCAAGAAATATAATATTCATAATTATATTGGTAGATTATAAATCTAGTTATAATATGTTATAATTTAAGTAACATATTTGACTCAATACTTTGTTTATTTTATAAGACAATTTCTTAATGTTGCACATTTAAGTGACACATATTTTGAAGTTATAAACATGGAAACGGGGCAAGATGGACTTTTTATCCAAATCCCTCTAAAGATCTTAATTTCGATTCAATAAACTGTACAATTTTTTTTAATTTTTGAAATTAAATTCTCTGTCCATACCTTGAATTTAATTTCTTAAATTTTGCTTTTTAATAAATCAAAAACTATGGAAAAATCAGAATGTTACAAAAAATAAATTTTCTATCCTTTAAAAAGTCAAAGGTACATCACAAGTTATAGTAAAAAGATTTTGGAGTAATTTAATATGTAATAGTTTGCATAGATAGATTTTAATTAATAAATTAATTAATTAACTACTTGTAGAAAAAACAAGTCGAAGAGAAAAATTCAAATTAAACTTTATTTCAAGAATATTTTCACCAGAATTTTAATAAATATTTGAAATTTGGACCCTTTTTTATAAAAAAGGACATTCATAAATTGTTTAGAGAATTTATTGTAATTGAATATTATTAATTATCTTAAAAATAAATGTATAGTCTTTTTTAAAGTTTGTACTATTTTATGACAAAATAACAAATTATAAAAGTAAATAATAAGGTTAAATGGCTTAGAGTTGTTTAAACAAATTAATATAGTGTTAGTTTATAAAATATAATAAAAAAAGAATAAAAACAAACCATTCACAAATTTTACAAAAATACAGTGTAAGCTGATTGTCTCTATTCTTTTTCTATTATACTCAATAATATTAGTAATTTGTTTAAAATTATTAATAAACATTAATAATTATGAAGGTTAAAAAAATTTTTAGTATGCACCAAAATTGAGATCTATTGAGTGACTTAGAAAAAAAGTCCATTTTGACCCACTGGGGTATGTTTTGTTTATCACTTACTTAATTTTATACCTAACTCAAAATAAGTTATAAAGCATCTCTTTTTTTCTCAAAAATTTGATTTATGTACTAAAGTTGCAGTTTTTAAAATTTCATTTCTTAAAAAAAATAAAAACGTTATTTTTCGACAATTTTAGAATATTTATTTTTTTAAAAAAATAATTTTTCTTTAATTATATGCGACATACTTGAAAGAATCACTAAAAAGGCATGTTAAAAAATTGGTAATGAAAAATAGGTAAAATTAAAATTTGGAAGAATCCATGCAAAAAATTCGAAGGAATAATTTAAAAAGTGCGTAAAGGAAAAAAAGAATTGGCGCTGACAAATACGAAAAATTGTGAGTGAAGTTCAATTTTCAAAAAATTTAAATGTTTTAAGATTATAAATTCTAAACCGATTAAAAGTCCATATTTTATCTTCTTTACTTTCCTGCATCTTTCTGGGACCTAAATTATGCGAGAAAAATAAAATTACTTTCTGATTAAAATTTAAATTTGAAGGGGTCAAAATAAAGGTGATGACCTTTTATAAGTAACTAAAAATTTTATTTTCTATTTTCTACATTATACAGTTTCAAAGTTTTGTTTAAATAAAAAGAAACATTTTATTGAATTAGAAACTTGAAAAAAAGAATCTTTAAAAGTCAAGTGTATAATAATAAAGAAATAATATTTTATTTTTTGTAATAGAAATTTATATTCTTAACGGAAAAAAAATTATTTTCTTAAGAACATTGGCTAATAATCCTAGAACATCAATAATTGTTTTAAAAATTTCAATTAACAATGACATAACTTTTTTCATTTTTAAAAAAAGAATTTGTCTTGTGTATGTATAAAGGTGTGTGTGTGTGTGTGTGTGTGTGTGTGTGAGTCTGTACGTCTTAATGTGAGTAAAACTGTGTTTAGGTGTAGTATGTAAAAGTGTGTTTATACATAAATATATGGAAGTATGTGTGTGTGTGTGTGTGTGTGTGTGGGTGTAGAAGGTAGGTGTGTTTATGTGTGTGTAGAGTTTTGTGTATGATACATTTATGTATTTAGGAGTAGTGTGTATAAGAGTGTTTGTATGTGTACGTGTGTGTAGGTGTATTTATGTGGTATAGATTTTTGTATATGATACATTTATGTATTTAGGAGTCGTGTGTGTAAGAGTGTTTGTATGTGTATATGTATGTGTAAGTGTAGTTGTGTGTGTGTGTGTGTAGATGTATTTATGTGTGTATAGATTTTTTTGTATGATACATTTATGTATTTAGGAGTCGTATGTGTAAGAGTGTTTGTATATGTATGTGTATGTGTAACTGCGTTTATGTGAGTGTGAAGATTGTTCGTAAATTGATATATGTATATGTAGGGGTATGTGTGTAACATTAAACATTAGGTGTGTGTAAGTGCGTGTTCAGATGTTACTAGTATAAGTGAAAAAGTAAGTGTGCGTAAATTATATGTTTTAAATACTGTACATGTGTCCTAATGTGTTAGTATGTTTCTCCATTTTATATTATGATTATATAATTGTTTAAAATTATTGTCAAATTATTGACATTTCAAATATAAACACCCCGATGACCATAAAATAATATTTTGTAGATTTCTGAATTCTATTCTAAACAAAAACTAAAAATAGATTCATCGTGCTTTAAAATTATCACTATTGTATTGTTTGAAAGACGCTTTGCAGATGTTATGCATAAAGATTATATATCTCTTTATTCATAAAATTTGTTAACGATCAGAAGTGTCAGTTTGAAGGTTATTTGCAAGGACATAAAACACAGAGGACATAAAATTTCTTGCACAGCTCTAATAATTCGTCAAAGTATAAAACACTTTAATTTTAATTGAGAATTTTATTGCTCACATTTTTCATTACTGCTTACTCGTGCTCTACATTATTTCCATAAAATGTCGAATTATAATAATGAAACTTTTTTCTCATTGCATAACTAAAATACTTAAGCAATTAGTCCTTTTTTTTTGTTAACAAATTTTATAATTTCCAAATGATGATGATTCAATGATAATCGAGCAGACCTCAAAGGTAAAAATTTACCAATTATCATAATTATTTTGTATTTTTGATTTTTACTCTTTGAAGTAAAATTGTAAATATCAAAATGTGTACAATTTAAAAAAAATGTGCCCTGTTAGATTCTCATGCTTTTGTTACATTCATACGTTTATAGTTGCCTTCTAAGTAATGCGGACTATTTCATCTAAATTCCAACGAAATTTCTGGATTGTGCTTGATCATGGGAGGTATAAGTGTAAGGTTTCTGTACGTGCTATGGTGTAAATATCAGGAACTCGCGCGGTATTTCTTACATGCTCTTTGTTTATTATCCCCTCGCCTCGTGGCATTATTATGAAATACGATTAGTACAGTGCATCTATTCTCTTCTGTGCGCCGCCCGTTCAGAGGACACAGGTATTCTAAACATTTGACTCTTTGAAAAGCGGACCCACTACTGTTTATCACGAACCACGTTTAACCTATACGCTTAGCTGACTCGTTAAAGATAATAACTTGCTCGTGAAAATCGATTCTCTACTTTTAAAGAGTAACAATACCTTCAGCCAACTAACTTTCCGCTTGTTTTTACCAAAAATTAATATTATAACTATTACTATCCGCACAATTATTTAAATTATTTGAACTTAAACACTTTTATTTTTATAAACAAGTAAATTCTAAATTTAGATATAAACACAAAACCTGGAATTATAATATCAGCTCCAACTATTTAAATTAATTTTGATCTTTTTTACACTAATTGAAACTTAATAGACTAGATTAGCGTAATCCAGACGAATTTTGAATGTTGCGCCATTTCTAAACGAATCGATGGAGGGGGCTTACCAACCGAAGGTAGCTCTTTTGACAGAGCCAGTCGACGCTTGCTCTTCAAGCTGGTATTATTAAAAATTTACGTTCTGGTAAATTTCACCCAGTTCGTACTGAACGTTACAATATCAAATTTTTTTTAAATATCGAAAGTTTTCAAAAATAAAGAAACATTATTTATAAACTAGAAGCGTAGTTGCTCTAGAACAGCTTTATTGTGAGGTTGAAGAAGATGAGGAAGAAACAACTGATAATACCAGCGACAGCCAATATGCAGTCAATGTACAGGGAGCATGTTGCAAAGATTTGCTGCAATTGCGCAAACTGAAATTCATTTTATTTTTGTAATTTTACGATTTTTATAAAATCTTGTCAATTTTAAGAAAAAAAATTTAACAAATTAATTTCTGTCGTTTCTTTATGTTATAATCATCAATTTTGTCTGTAATGAATTTTTTCTACATTAGAGAAAAAAATTCACGATATTTTTAATGAATTTCTTGATTAACTTTTTTTTTTTATTTCAAAAATAGAGCATTTTTAAATCTAAAAAAAATATACTTTTTGAAATGAATCAAAAAACGGCTAAAGCTATCTTAAAAATTAACTTTTCACCTTTACAAAACCCTTATACAAAATTTCTTTATCTTTTTTTGGAACAGAAATAGCAGCTTTTGAAAAAAAAGTATTTTCATGAACATTTTTGAAAACCTGTTAGTATTTTTAATAATAACTTTTCTAAATAAAAAATATCGCAAATCTGACAAAGCCATCACATATATGTTAATTAAGCAAGTTTGGTAAAATAATTTTATTTACAATTTTGGCTGCTTAATACATGGCAAATAGTCCGAGAGGGGAGGAAACAAAGGAATTTTGCGACTTGTACTATACACATTTACTTATAACTTTTGAACCAGTCAAGATATTTTAATGTTCTTTGGCTTATTTTAAAGTTGCAAATTCAAGGTTTGATTTAGCTTAATTTCAAAATTTTCCAATTACTTTTTTAGAAAATGCAGCCCACCAAACTTGAATAATGGAAATTCCCAAAAAACGAAAAATCCACCTGTCTTCATCACATTAAATCTCTGTTTCTATTAATCAAAAAAACTTCAAAATTAGACCATTTAACAGCAAATTTTATAAGCTTACCAATGGTCTATATGCAATTTAATTTCCCTAATATCTCACCGAGTAATCAACGTTTTAAGACGGTCATGATTTTAATCACATTTTTGTTAGTAAGATTTAATTAAAAATTGATTATATTTATAACTGTTAAATTTTCTCAGTGCATCTGGTTGAAAACAAATTTTCATTTCTAAAACGCCAGAGAAAAAAAGTACAAAAATAATCTCTAATTCATTTATGGTAACTGAGCGTAAAACATAAATTTATTATTTATTTATGAAAACGAGAAGAAAAATCAGAATTTGGCATAATTTCCCGTGAAATATTGCTGATGGCAAGGAAGAAGTGAAACGGGATAGCGAAGAGAATGAGAGTTTCTTTTAGGGAGTTTATTTTTCCAAGCTTTCACCCTGTGCTTGTGCCTTAGGCTTGTAACCTCAGCACGCGTATGAATTCGTTGGCGCATAACAGTGAGCTTCCGTAATATAATTGTTAATGCGCTGATGGGCCTCGGGCAGTGTTTATGCATAGAGTACTCCACACACAATGTACGGTTGGTAGCGCGCTTCTGTGGCACATACCAACCCCTTACGTAAAAATAGACGCACATCCAACACCGCGCATTATCTACGCCTCGTTCGTTACTTCGCGTTATGGATAATCAGTGATCACCGATGAAAATAAATGCACTGTATTCACGCGCTGTCGCGCATCACGGCGCGAAGGTCTCTTTCCAATCGCTTTGCAATTTTCTTATTTTCGTATTCTGTCACCATTCCCTGCAATAGGTTCGTACTTTTCTGAACTATAAGCTGCAATAGTTTTAAGCTGGTCATCGGATTGTAATACTGGTCTATCTTAGGGGTCGTAAAAGATGATTAAGAGATCGAACTAGACGACAATTAACGATTGCCATAGACCCCAAGGGAAAATTCCAAAATCTTACCGGAACAGCTTAGAGACTGACAGAAGCAACCAGAGATGATAATTAGGCAATCGGTATTGACGTCAAGGGAAGGGGAAACTAGAAATAGTAGTGGAAGGGATGATTAGTGACGGTAATGAAAGGAGAAAAAGATTCTTGAGGAACTGAAGAGATGAACTACAGGTTGGACCTCGAATGGTTGGTAGGAGCTCTCCCCCCCTTTTGTCAGTTAGCCAGGGCCTGATGTGATCATGCAGTTCAGTTCCTTTTTGGCCTTCTTACAGTCTACATCAGATGGGTTTTCAAGTGCATTTCCCAAAAGGATCTTTACTAGTTCTCCAATTTGTGTTTACAACAGGTGAACAAATGTGACGTATTCAAAATTTGTAATAAGAATAAACTATTCTTCGTTAAAGATAAAAGTGCTGTGAATTTTTGTGAAATATCATCAAACACTTTTAACAAATAGCAAGTTGATTGCGTCGTCTTTAGAATCTCGGATTTCCCGTAACCCATAATTCCATATTTTCAAATCCCGGATCTCACCGTTCAACATTTCAGGTCCGGGGAATTCCACAGTCCAACAACCCTAAACCCGCTGTTCAAAATTCCAACACCTCGTACTCCTAAGCTCCTTGTTTCCGTTGCCCGAATTTCACCATTTCATATTCCAGTATCCCGAATCTCACAATGCAAAATCCTGCATCTCAGGATACCTAATTTCGAAATCCGGAATTTTATACTCCGATTTTCCAAAGCTTGCCATTCCCATACCGACATTTTAATTCCCACTATTCTATAATTATATAATCTATTTTCTCAGGGAAAGCCATCCCCATCCCTTTATCAGGATACACATTTCCCGTCGTCAACAAAACCTCAAATTATTTAATTAAGGTTTTCATCAAAATATGAATAAATTCAGTTTCGCCAGAACTAGCTTAATGCCGACTATAACGAATCACTTCATAAAGCATCCTTCTACTGCAGCACTACGGAACAAGAACACAACCAGAAGATTTATTGATTTAAGATACGAAAAATGCGAGGCAAAGAAAAATTATGGTAATCCTTTCTTCTTTAAGGCTTTAGGTAATTAATTGACAAAAAAGGGGTTTTACCTCAAAGTGAAAAACGTTTCTGTTTTAAGCAAAGGATCGTACCTGCTAGCTTAGGTTGAAACAAGGAAGGAGTAATATAACAACGGGTGGACAGTGAATTTACGAAGGCTAGTGTGGCGGTTGTATGGCTAAAGAGAGAAGGGGAGGGGGCGAATCAAGTGAGTAGTCTAGGCAGGACTTAATTAAACAGCGAGCAAAGCCAGCTTAGTTCACAAAGTGACCACGGCAACTACCTACCCCTCGCGAACGTGTATAGTTCTCCCACATAGGTGTGAACATAGTCTTGTTATTGGGAACTCTGGTCACGATTTACAAGTTCTATCTCCGATAGCCAAATTATCTCCTGCTTTATCTACACTTCTGCAAATTCCGTTAAATAAGACCCACAAAGAGAAAAAAAAAATTTATTTTTTACCATCCGAACTTTTTTAAGTTGACAATTTTGTAAATAAGTCAAGACAGACAATAATTAATTTTTATGAACAAATTTAACAAAAAAGAATTGGTTATCCTAAATGCAGTTTAATTCTGTTTAAAGTGCCAATCTCTGGGCTCTAAATCCAGCTTATCACCCTCTGTATTTTTGGTATTCCTCTCACTGACAAACGGAATTGAAAGCGTACGATCAACCGACCGAGATTTATACACGATTTCCCCCTGAATTAACTGGGTGGTAATGCTAGGATCGGGTGTCGGTGTAATTGGGACCCTAGGGACTTTCCCGCGTTCCTCTTTCCCGTCGTCGACATCGAAATACTTGGAGAACGGGACAAGAAAAGAGAGTCAATGCAAAATGAGATTTGCTCAGTGATAAAAAAATAAAGCCATAAATTGAGTTTCGAATTCAAATAGCTTTCAATCAATTCCATAAAAATGCTAAAGACCACGTTATTTAAAGATAGTGGCTTACTTATTTTTCAGGCAAGTTCGAAGACTAAAATTTTAGATTTCAAAAAATCTATTTTTTTTCTTGCATTTTCTTAGAGTATATGTTTTCAGAAATGTGTCTACAAAATTTTAAGATGATCCGGTGAAAATTTAATGAGATATACGGACTGAAAGGGAGGCGTGTCAGGTCGGAGGAGAAGAGGCTAACCGCGAGGAAAAATGCTTCGATTTGTTTCGATCACGTCAGAATTTTTTTTAATAACAAATTTTTAAAAATTTAAACAAATTGACAGAAATGTACCGACATTTTCAAATGCATACAACTAAAACGCAGATTTTAAGTAAATATTTGATATTTTTTAAAGGCAGAAAAATTTTGAAAATTATTTCACCGTTCCATATAGCGGGTATGAGTATTTTTTATTTCCAATTTAATTTCTGCTCTAAGAAACTTGTAATCGTATAAATATTGTTGGCAACTTGAATTTTTATAGAGTTTCCTTAGTTTATCTTTAATCTTTATCCTATGTATTATCTTATTATTATACCAAACCGGATATTTTGACTACTCTCTACTTTGAAATAAAATTTCAACGTGGTTCTTAATCAGTAGATTTCATAATAAAACAGATCAACTGTAAAATTCACATTATCATCAGATTTCAGAAATGATCAATCAGTATTAGATAAAGAATTTTTTATAGCAGCGAAATCACAACCTTTAAATTTATATTTTTTATTTTTAATATTAGTTATAAACCTATGTTTTACTGTACGTAAAGAGGTCGTAACTTCAAATCTAATAACAAGTGGTGGGTAATGAGAATCGACAGGCAGTAGTGGAAGTTCACACTCAAAACTTCACACGAGAAAGAAGAAATTACCAAGTCTAAATATCTGTCGTTTACATTGTGAACATCATTATATTGACACATTTCATGTGTGTCAAGAAATGTGTGCAGAATATAAGACCTACTATCACAAACATTATTATTAACATATTGCACCAAGTTTGGAATATTAAAATCACCCATAATCATAATATTATTAAAAAAAGTGGCGCATAAGGTAGAAAGCGATTAAAAAAAATTTTCAAACTAAATTTAAAGAAGTACTTGTTGCAATATAAATTGCAGTTGCAATAATTGGATTCACCTCAAATTTAATTTTACAAGACACCATATTAATGTTATAATTATAATTACATCTCGATCGAAGGATAGATTGAAATAATATTTAATTAATTCTAATATTTTTCGAGGAAGGTAGGCTGATTTAATATTTATTTTTATTGTGGGTACGTTGTTTTCTATCGATCCTACGGTTATCATAGGTATCATATTATTGTGCGACTGCTAATATTGAGTTTCATAGATGGACTTGACGAGAACAAAAGATCTTCAATTTTTCTTATGATTTTTATCAACTTTATCAATCTATGAGACTCGACAATATTTATCTATTTATTTATTTATCCCAAACACTCGCAGTTAAAAAAAACCATACAAGGGTAACTACAAATAAAGTACAGAATAAAAAAAATAAAAAAAAATAAAAATAGTTCCGCAATTGGTTGACTTTGAAACATGAGGTAGTTTGATGATGGTCGGAACACCCAATCGATTGCCGATCTTGATATTTTTTTCCCCGTTGGTGGTTCTCTCTCGCAGTTCCTTTCTTACACGATTGAAGGCAGCTTGTTGGTACTTCGTTCGGTTTTTAACTATGAAGAGATCCAAGAAATCTGATGGAAGAGCATTCGTCATCTTCGCTTGCATGAATAAGTTTCTGATCTGAGAACCACACATATTTTCTGGAAACTTTATTTTAATGAGATCTCGCACGAGCATCAGGAAATAATCCAATTCTCCAAATTTTAATATTAACGTAATTTTGGTCCGGTGATAAAAGGTTTAATAGAATAGAAATACTACGAAGGTCAATATTGTTATTGTTGTCATTGGTAGAAGAATTAGTTTCATGCATCCCAAAAATAATGTTATCTTTCCTTTTTAATCTCTCTTTCCATTCAGAAAGACAGAGATTGAAATCAAAAGATCATTACTATTTTTCATTTCGACAACTTTATCTTCCAGGACGTCAATTCGTCGAATAGAAGTTTCAATTTTATCCTCGCATCCACAAAACAAGAGGACAACAATTTTACATCATTTGATAAATTCTTAAAGGAAGAATCAATGCTCTCGATGTCCGTCTTAATCGAAATAATAGTTTCATTCAATTTATAGAATTCAGATTGTAAAAAAGTCTTGACGATATATCTAACACCTTATTAATTTATAATTTAGGTTTAAACAACGCACACTTCCTCTAAGTTAACCCTTCGAGCCCGGACCTGGGTCGAAAAACGACCCAGGCGAAATTTAAAAGTGCTGTAATTTCCAAAATCGTCTGCCATTGGCGCCACTACCCGTTTGTAAAAAAAGTTAGGATCCGTGCGAACCCCTCTACCGAATGGCAGAGTAGTAGTACTCCTTGAGCCTTCAGGAAAGGTGTGTCAACTTGAGTGTGGACGAAAACGACCCGGGTCCGAGCCCCGAAGGTGCGAAAAGTGTAAGTAATTTTTTTTTCTTTCTTTTCAAACTTAGATTTTTTAATGTAAAAATGTGTCTTTTAATTTAAAAAAAGTTTTAAAAATAATAAAAAAGTATAAAAAAATTTTTTTTGACATTTTTTAGTAGTTTTTAGATAAAAATGCTCGTATTTTACAATTAAAAAGTATTTTAAAAATAATGGAATAAATAAAAGAAGTAAAAAGTATTTTAAAAAAATGATTTTTGCAGTTTTTTGAAAAAATGTCTGAGGGTCCACGAACGAGCGAGGAGGTCCTCAGAATATTGCGTCCTCGTCAAATATTCAATTATTTCGGAGAGGACGATTCAGACGAAGAAGTAGATGCTGTTGAGGACCACGACAGCGATTTATCCGCGTATGTTAGTCAAAACATCCGTTATCTTTTAAACATTGAAGAGAAAGAAAATTTAAATCTAATCTCTCAAAAAATGTCAAAAAGAAAGCGATGCCACTTTTGTCCGACCAAAAAAGACCGAAAAACAAATTACTGTTGCGCGAAATTCGCCAAACCAACTTGCGACGATCATAGAATTGTATTTTGTTTTGATAAATAAAATTTATCTTGAAAATAAAATTGTTCTTTTCTACTAAAATGTTGAGTTTTTACTGATTTTTTGAGGTCAAGAAATTAACCATTTTTTTTTAAGAAAATAAAATTTACTATTTTTTTTGTGATAAGCACACTCTTCAGCCTTAATTACCTTTTTTAAACTTCTCAATATCTCAATTTGGCTCAAAGTTACGATTTTTTAAGTGAAGTAGCAATTTTTCAGGAGGTAAGTCTATTTTTTAATAATAATAATAAATAAAAATTTTTTTTTTTTCAAAAACGTAATTGTTACTTCAACTAGAAGAATTGATGATGATCTATAAATTTTTTCAATTTTTTTAAAGCATTTTTTCTACCTGTAAACACGACAGGACGAAAACGACCCAGGTCCGGGCTCCGAAGGTGCCGAAAATACGTACGGGCTCGAAGGGTTAAGAAAAGATTTTTGTTACCAGGATGTAACATTAACAAATTGTGACAATGGGTAAGTTGGAATATTCGTGTTGAAGATTGTTTTCTTCTTTTCTTTTGGGATGAAAAGTGCTAGAGGGAAAAATGAGAAGGTGTCAAGCAAAGGGAATTCGTCAAAGAAAGTGTACAGGTGGCATTGGACCGTGGACGACAAAACTCCATCCCTTGCCTTCTTCACTACCCTTGACGCAAGTTGGTGGTTTGCAGACGCGACACCTTTGACATAGTTGGCCAGCTCTTGTCGAGGGTTTATTTTCGCGTCGCGACGGTCTCTCGTTCTTTTTATCTCAAAGCTGTTTCCCTTTGCGCCTCTTCTGTTTTCCTCAATTTCCAATGAGTTGGAATACGACATGAAACGCTAAACTGCCACAAAGGGGGTGAACCGTGAGCGTCCTCTCTTTCTGCCCCTCGTCATCGCCTCGTTTGTCGATCCATTCCTCCTGGTTGGGAGTTACAGGTTCGAACCCCTCTGCTGCTTCCAACTCTCGGTTTCCTCTTTAACCCTCTCACTTGCCAGGCACCGATTGAAGCTTCCTAATGTTTGTCCCATGACTGACTTTATTCCACATTTCCCTCTCTGTTTTGAAGCACTCGGTGTGTAGGCACTTGGAGATTCAATGAATCAGAACACCACGTCATTTCAGCAGAAACGCGTTGATCACAAAAGGAATCCTTGCGTGGAGCCATCGGATGGAAAGGGTGAAAATTTTGTGCGTGTCATCCTGTGTGTGGTTGGGTATGCCGCTCAACGGAAACAGTCCACGCTAACCCCTCATGGGCTTATAAACGAGTCGGGATTTTCACACTCGCTTCAAAGTGACCCAAGTGCTTTCGCGCGCGAGGGCCACTCATGCCAATGTGTGTACTCTTTCGAAAATTGGTTTTCCACCTCCGGAGATTTCTCTTCGGATGCCAGGTCGAACGTGTCAAAATCGCTTCAAGTACCTTGTTATTTTTGCTTCACAAACAGGTGATTAACTGTTTTTGCGGCAAGTGTGTTGAGGTTCTGTATGTACACTTGTAATGCTCGTTTGTACAAGTAGAACAAGAACCTGAAGGAAAAGCAGACAGTGAGAAAGAAAGAGGTAGGTTTGGGTTTTAGAGGTTGTTCGCCGTTACGAAAAAGAGAAAGGGGAGAAGAAGGAGAAAAAGAAAAAATTGGATCAGAGGGAAAAGAAAAAAGATGATGATGAAACAGGAAAAGAAATTTTGGATGCTACATTCCGTATTCTAGAATCTGTATTCTAGATTTTACTCTCCAAATTTTACATCCTATATTCACCAAAGCAAATCTTATATACTAGGTTGTAACGATTTTATATGACGATAAATCCATTTACGAAAGTACGTGCGAAGGGCCTGATCTTAGTCCCCTCTTCGTGTTGAATAGGAAAAACTTGTGGTTCATTAAAAGTAGTGAATCACGCTTATTATATTCACTACAAATTTTGACTTGGAATTAAACGTTGTGCTCGAAGTCTTAGCGAGAGTTGTCGAGGTATGAAAAGAGTGAATAGAGTGCCAACCGTAACGTCGCTAATCAGCAAGGGATTTCGATTTATTTTGAGAAATTTCATCAAATTGTTTACAACCAAGGTCACCGGTTTCAAGTCTCAGGACTCAATGAGTATTAATTTAAATTTTATATAATTATTGTGACTCACTTCTAGATATTTGTTATGACAAACAACTCGCTCATATAATTTGTTTTAAAATTATATATACAATTATTTTGTTTGAATTCTAATTACGATTACTGAAATCCAAGTCTTTAGGATAACGTCATTATTGTCTGTCTTTTATAAACATGTCGTGTAAGCTGATGTTCATTTTTATTTGAATAAACAGACTGTTACTTTAAAAAGAAAAACAAACAAACGAATATTTTTAATTGTTTCAAGGTTTAAAATACCAGATTCCACATTCTTGATTTAGCGTTTCGAATTCCACCATGCGGATTCCACATATGAGATTTTTATTAGTTGATAAGTTAGAAAAAAAAATTCTCGAATCAATCAATTTTCTATTGATCATTTTAGAAATCTAATAAGGAATTAAAGAAGACTGCAAGAAGTGCTTGGAATGCAGATTGAAAATTTTGTTCACCTTGACTGAGTTTGTCATTTTAGTTGCACATATGGAACAAAGGGTCAATTATAAATTGCAAGAGTGTTTGTCGTAAAGGGGTTCTTGTCAATGTTAAGAATATCAGACAGGTGCCACTTGTAAAATGGGGTTGGGTCGCCGAGTGTGAAGGTTCCTTGTATCGAGTCTTGCAACAAACGGTTTTACTAATTACAAGGAAGCCGCAGCTTTATGTAAACCGGCCGTAAAAGCAGCTGTCAGTTCCCATACTTCCGTGGTTTCGTTTTTGTATCGAATTTTTTCTCAATTAGCGCAAAAATCACCAACTCTCAAATCAATATAGAAAAACACGTTTTCTATAACTCGTTCGGGATAAAAGGAAAATTGTTAAAAAGATTCTCTTGATAATAGTAAATATATATATATCTTTTGCTAAAAATGTAATTTAATCATTATAAACCAAACATTGTGTTTTGAAATTGTCTCCAAAAATATCTCGAATAGTATGTAGTTACTATTATGGAGAAAGATAAATCTCATTCTGTCATAAAGGTCATCTTATTGTTTGAGGCAAGATGTTAAAGACTAACCCCTTTTCTCCGAGACTGCGAGGGAGGTTATTCCCTCGACCCCTGTACAGCACACAATACAAACCCCTCACAACACAGGGATTTCGACCTTTAACGAAATGCCAAACAGCCTTCTAAATAGGCTAATACCGTGTCTATTCTTCTGCTAACGATTTTCGAAACTTTCTTACATTTCCATCATAACAGATTACACAGCCACGCAAAAAAAAAAAATAAAGTTCCATTATCTGGGTATGAGGCCCATATTTTTATACAGGGGAAACCGTTCAACAGTAGATAGTAAAAATTTCCAACAGGTGTAATTATTTTAGGCTGAAGTAATTAATGAAATGTTTAACACTAAAGTTAAGCTAATCTATTCAATTAATTGTTAAAATCAGCAAAATCAGTGGCGGATCTACCTTGAAGCACGTGCTTCAGGGCCCGGAACCCAAAAGGGCCCGGTGCCAGAATTTATAATGTATCGTGAAAAAAACTTTTAAATTGACAAGAATTTTTAAAATGATCCGCGAATTTTGAAAACGATCCGCAAATTTTTAAGAAACTCTGGGTAGGTAGATAAATTCTAAAAACTTTAATTTCAATCTAGTATTCTTTAATAATAATATGAAAAATTAAATTTTAAATGATCAGAATTTAATTTAAAAAAATTTTGATAGAAAGAAAGTTGAAAACTATATTAAACTTAATTACTGCCAAGCTATTATTATTTATATAAATCCCAAACGTCAATTAACTCAAATTTTAATTTTTTTAAACTCATAAGTTTCAATTAATCAAAGTTGCAATTATTAAATGTATATAGTAAAATATTAATTAACAGCAACATTAATGAGAAACTTTAAACTGCTGTTCGTCATTTAAAACTATAAATTTTGGAAAATGTAAATAATGAATATTACGAGAATAATTACAAAAAGGAAAAGAATATACATGAAAAATGACAAAAATAATTGACAATTATAAACAAAATTCGAAAAATGGCTAGATAAATACACAATTGTTAAAAATAATCTAAAAAATTAAACAATATACATTCAATTTAAACTAAAAAATTGAAAAATTAAGAAAATTTTAGGAATCATTGCTGAAACCAATTGCAAATTGAACAACTGGATTGAAAATCAAAACAAAAAATATTGAAATTGAAGAAAATAATTGATAGCTTTAGAAAATAATAAAAATTTGGAGAAAATAATAAAAACGTTAAAGAATAAATTCATAATTTAAAAATTAAACTGAAATTAAAAAAAAAAAATTGATAATAATGGAGCAAAATTACAAAACGTGAAAATAATTCACAATTGAAAACAAAATTCGAAAAATAGCTAGATTAATACACAACCAAAAAAAAAATAATTCAAAAACTCAAAGAATCATTATAAAACTTTAAGAGACTAATTGAAAATTGAAAAATTGTATGGAAATAATTTCAAATTGAGAATAATAATTAATAATTAAAAGAAATAATTGAAAAATGAGAATAATTAAAAAATTGAAGAAAATATCTATAAAATGACTAGATTAACAGAATACTAAAAAAAAATTGATAAAATATATAGCAAAAACTTTAAAATTTAAGAAAATAATTAAAAATTAAAAAATGAAGAAAATTATAGGAATAATTGTTACAAATAATTACGAATTGAACGAATTAATTGAAAATCGACAAAAATAGTTAAAATTGAATAAAAGAATTGAAAATTGAAAATTTAAATTCAAATTTAAAGAATATAATTAAAAACTAATAAAAGTATTTGAAAAAAGCCGAAAGTTATTAAATGTAGAAGAAAACAATTAAAACTGAAAAATGGAATTTAAATTTGAAGAAAAAATTGAGAATTGCAGAAAATAAAATTTTGAAATTAACGAATCTTATTGATAATGGAGATAAATAATAATTGGCGAAAGGCGATGATTTTAAAATATTAAAGAAAATAATTGACAATTTAAAAAAAAATCAAAAAATGACTAGAATAATGCACAACTGAAAAAAATAATTGAAAACGTTGAAAAATAATTCTAAAGTTTTAACAGAATAAATAAAAATCTTAAATATTGTAAGAAAAAACTAAAAATTAAAAAAATAATTGAAAAATAACAAGAATATTAGCAAAATTGACGATAATTTCTGAAAAATGACGAAAATAATTGACAATTGAAAACAAAACTCAAAAAATGGCTAAGATTAATAGACAACTGGAAAAAATAATTTAAAAAATCAAACTATGAATATTTAATTTAAAAAATAATTGAAAAATTAAGAAAATCATAGAAATAATTATTGGAAATAATTGCTAATTGAACAACTGCTTTGATAAAAATTGAATCGAACAAAATAGTTAAAATTGAGGCAAAAATTTAAAATTGAGGAATGGAAACAAAATTTTTCAAACATAAGTAAGAACTGAAGAGAATAATTGAACAATTGCACTTAAAATTAAAAAAGCATATTGATATTCGAAAAAATAATTGAAAATTGAAAAACGTGATTAAAATTTGAAGAAAATAATCAAAAATTAAAGAAATAAATTGTAATTTGAAATAATGGTTTATAATTAAAAAAAGTAAGATTTTTTTGAATATTGAATAAACTTAATTTAAAATTGTAGAATGGAATTGACTTTAGAAAATAATTCATAATTCTTTAAATTTAAATTATTATTGTGTTTAGTTTTTTCAATCGCTTTTTCAATGTTAATTATTTTTTCCTTGACATTAAATCAATTTAATTGTTTATTCCTAAATTTTTTATTATTTATTCATCGCAAATTTACATGACTTTTTTTAATTTACCATTGTTTTTATCATTTTGCAATTATTATTTTCAACTTTTAATAATTTCTATAATTTCTAAATTAATTTCCTGAACTTTCAAATATATACATATATCTCAATTATTATTTATTTTGCTAAATTTTTTGCAATTATTTTCTCCACACTTTAATATTTTCATTATTTTTTAATTAATTTCCTAAATTTTCAGCTCTTACATCTAATTTTAGATTATTGTCATCAATTTCCCATGTTTTAAATGTTTTTTCAATTATTTTATTTTGCTTAAAAATAAATTCTACAATCTTTTTATTATTTTCTTCAATTTCTAATTATTTTTATTGTTATAACATAATTTTTAAAAGTTTCAATTATTATCATAAATATTCATGTTTTTCTGCGATTTTTTAATTATTCTCTTTAATTAAAATTTTTTAAGTAATTTTATAACTATTTTCTTTAATATTCTATGATTTTTTTAATTATTTCTCTAAAATTTTATTTACTTTTTTCAATTTTCCATATTTAAATTATTTTCATCATATTTCAATTTTTTTTAATTTTTAATTAATTTAAACATTTTTCAATTATTTTCCTCAATATTGTTAATTATTTTTCTTATTTTCTAAAGTTAGTTTCAAAGATTGTCAAGTATTTTTCTAAAATTTGAATTATTTTCTTCAATTTTTAATTATTTTAATTTGTTTTCATAATTTCCAAAATTTTTTATTAATCATCGTAAATTTTAATTATTTTTAGCTTTTCTTCAATTTTTTTCTCCAATTTTTAGTTATTCTCTTTTTTTCAATTAATTTCCAAGATCTTCATGTATTTTAATCAAATTTTAATTATATTATTTTTTTAACAATTTCACTCAAATGTAATTTATTTTTTAAAACTTATCATTGTTTGTATCATATTTCAATTATTTTCTTCCAGTTTCAAAAAATATCATTTTTTAATTATTATCCAAAATTTATTTCTTTTAATTTAAAATTGTTTTCATTTATTTTATAATTTCAAAAATTTTAAACTATTTTTCTGAGATTTCAATTATTTCATTCAGTTTTCAATTATTCATATTATTATTATTTATATTGTTTTCTTCAATTTTCAATTACTTTCGTTATTTTTCATAATTTCCAAAAAGTTTTTAATTATTTCTCTTGAATTAAAAATTATTCTGTTCAATTTTAAGATTTTTAATTATGTTTATCTTTTTTTATGTATTTTCTCTAATTTTTAATTATTTTCTATTTTTTCAATGAACTTCTGGTAGTTTTAAGTATTTTTCTGAAATTTTTGTTAACTTTCCTGTATTTAAAATATATTATGTAATTTTTTCCATTATTTTCCCAACTTTTAATTATTTATTTCAACTTTAAATTATTTATCTTATTTTTTAATTAATCTTTTTAAATATTCAACTATTTTCTCTAATTTTTTATGAGGTATTTAATTTTTTTAAATTTATTTTCAAGATTTACAAGTATTTTTTTTAAATTTAAATTATCTACTTTATTTTTAAAACATTTCAATGGTTTTTTAAAATTCTTTTTCCAATTTTTTTTAGTTAATTTGCAACATTTGCAATTATTTTGTTTAATTGCAGTTATTTTATGCAATTTTTCTTTAATTCTAAAATTTTATAAATTTTGTCTTAAATAAATATTTATTTTATTTATTTATATAAATTTATTTGTAAATATTATATTTTAAATATTTATAATGCTTGATAACACAATGTGTAAAAACTAATAGCTTTTTTTAATTCAGACAAACTTTAAATTACTACAAATAGCAAGGTTTTTGGAATTTTTTTTAAATGTGTATTAGGGTTGATCGAGGGCCCCCTGAGCTTAAGGGCCCACATTTGCCCCTTAACAGTTACGCTACTGAAGGAGATGTATAATTAAAATTTTTTGATAAAATCGATAAGTCGTATAAGTAATAAAATTTTTTTTACAAAAGAAACATTTTCCTTTTTAGTTATAGTTATCGAAATTTTTAAGAAGGTTCTCTTCATTGACATAACCTCAAACTAAAAAATAACTGTTTCCAATAAATAAAACTATGATTAAAATTAATTTCAATTTTGAAATTGTAATTGTACATTATCGAATTGTACATTATCTAATTGTACATTATCTAGAACAAATTAGGTTTAGCGCTTTTTGCACCTACATAAATATTTATAAGTAATTTTTAATCCTAAAACATTCATTATTAATAAATTTAAATTTTCAAATTTAGTGCCATAATTTAAGCTTTTGACGGAGGCGCCGATAGTTTCAATAAATTCCGCATTTTGAGATTGGCGCCCTTTCTGCTATTAAAACTCATGTTTTTATGTTTATAACCTCAAAATATGTGTAAATTTAATACACAACCACAAACAATTGTCTTTGAAATTAAACAAACTATCGAGTCTAATATATCATTCACATTAGGTAACTACTATATTTCTTACGTTTTTACATAATTAATCATTATTTAACAATATTATCCAGTTTTTTCAAAAACCCAATTTTAACCTAGTTGACACAATTTGATACTTTTTATCAATACTCAATGTACCGTGGTTGTAATAATAATTTTACTTTGTTGCTAAATTGGAAAATAAAAATTTATCTCCTTAAAGTTGAATTAATACAATTTTTAAATATCTTAACCTATTAATTAACTCTGGGCGGACGAAAAGTCTACGTTAAATTTGACGATCTTATTTTTATGAAAAGATCATTTTAAAAAATTAACACATATAATTTCTACGGTAAAATTTACCCGTCTTTTAGATTCTGTGATTAAAATTTGTTCATAACAAAGGGAACAAAAGTTATAACTAATTTTATTGAACCATAAATAAAGTAGCGAAAGCATCTTTCATATTTTGAAGGTGGATACGAGGCGCAATTTTAATGAGATACAAATTTTGAATTTTCGAGGAAAGTTTTAAAGTGGAACCCGCCCTTGTTAGTTGGTTGTCAATTCGCGATCAAGGGGCGGTATTGGTTGACGCGATAACTCTTATGAGACAGTCATTAGTCGAATGAGAAGAGGTATTTGGACGAGCGTGCGTAAATATCCCTAGGACTCTGGTCATCAATCATAGTCACATACGACCCAGAGTTCGACGATGCGCGCAAATTACATATCGGCTTACAGACCTCCCCGCATCCTCCGGTGACTCGAGTCATTAAAAGAAAAGAAGAAATGCTCTCCCGACGCCTACAAGGGAATTAGCTCGCTCTAAATCCACGCCTCGTACTTGAGCTTCAGCCACTTTACGGCACGCTCGTTCATGACACCCGTCTTCATTAGACCCAACCGTGCTTTTGAAAAATGAAACAAAAAACTAATTTCATCAGATTTTATTCTCGAGAGTCTTAATCATAGTTATTACCCTATGAATGCAAAGAAAGGCGCATTTAAAGATGGCTACATTGTTGCTCAAGGTTTTCATTTAGTGGACATGTATATCTTCAGTCATTAGCGAGATTAATTATTTCTTTTTTATTATTCTTGTTCTTATTGTTTTTCTCGAGATTTGTCTACATCTTTTTTTTCTATTTCTTGTCTTTTTAATTTTTTTAAATTCTGATTAACCCTTTAACGTACCTACAATTTTTTCTCAGGAAGTTTGACGCAAAATTTTATCAATTAAACGTTATTAGTTTTTTGGTTTCAAATTATTGAATTTTTTTTATAGGTAATGGCATTACAATATTTATACAAGAAATAAATATTGCGTCAAAAAAAAGCAGGCTATAAGATAGGAGAAAAAATTATTTTTTCAGAATGGCGGACTTAAAATGTCGATTTAAGTGATTGTTTTTTTTTGTAATATACATTGTCCTGTGCGCAAAATCGAGAAACATAATGGACTTTCATAAAACTTGTTAAACAAGGGTTTTTGGGGTCGCTGATAATAAATTTGAAATCACTTTTTAAAAATTTAAAATGGCAGATCCAATATGGCGGATGGAATTTTTAAAAATTAATTGGATTCGCTTCAAAATGGTTATTTGAGGATTTTTAGGGTTGCTGACTTTCGGGTTGTTGAATAAAAATCCGAAAATTTTGTCCAAAATATTGAATTCGCCAACTTGAATTTTTTAAAAGTGACTTCAGATTCGATATTAGCGACACCTAAGACACCCAAGTAATATGTTCGAAGCGCATTTAATTAATTTTTGAAAATTTCGTCCGCCATATTAAATTTTTAAAAAACTGATTTCAGTATGGTTTTCAGTATGATTATGGTACGTCTGCGAATTCCATAGAGCAAAAAAATCGCCCTATGGAATTCCATATGGCAAAATTACTGACAAAAAATAAATTTCTTAATAAGAATGTGGATAAATGAATTTACAATTCGAAGAAAATAATTAAAATTAAAAAAATATATATTTTGAAAAATGATGAAAGAAGTTGAAAATTAATTAATAAATATTTTAACTAATTTGATATTGAAGAAAACAATTAAAACTGAAAAATTTTGATTTGAAAAAATTAAAGTAAAAAATTGAAACTTGCGGAAATTGAAGATAAAAATTGAAAAATAATGAAAATAATTAGAAAATAAAGAAAATTTTTGAAAAATGATAAAAATAGTTGACAATTGTATTAAATAATTAAAATCATAAAAGAAAAGAATTGTTAAAAATTTAAAAAATGTTTAAATAATTTTAAATTTACTATTCTTAAAGATTAAAGAAAAGAATTGAAACTTGGGAAATTGAATTTAAAAATGAGGGGAAAAATGAAAATAAAATTGAAGAAAAATGTTGAAAAATGATAAAAATAGTTGAGAATTGTAGCAAATATATAATTAAAATCATAAAAGAAAAGAAGTCTTAAAAATTAAAGAAAATTTTAAATAATTTTAAATTTACTATTCTCAAAGAGTGGATTAATTAAAATTTTAATCAATGGAATTTCAAATTAATTGGAGTTTGAAGAATTATAATATATAATAATTGTAATTGTAGTCTTGTTTATCTGAAATATATTCAGTAATTTTTAAAATTATTTTTTACAAATATTTATTATTTTCTTCAATATATACAATTATTTCAATGAATTACTTTATTATTAAATTTATTTTTCAATTAATTTTCAATTACTTTTTCTCAATTTCAATTATTTTTTTATTCATTTTTTTATTTTTTTATATATTTATCTCAAATTTTAGTTATTTTTTCAATTTACAATTATTTTCATCATTCTGCAATTATTTTCTTATATTACAAATACTTATAGATTGAAATTTTTTCAATTATTTTTCACAAACTAGAAGCATTTTTTTCAATTTTAAATTATTTTTATTACTTTACAAATATTTTCTCCAATTTTATATTATTTTCGTTATTCTTCAATTAATTCCCTAGACTTTAAAATATTTTTCTCAAATTTTAATCATTTTCTTCAATTTCAAATATTATTATTATCATTTTGCAATCAATTTTTACAATTTTCAATTATTTATCTCATTTTTCAAACATTTTTTTCAATTTTCATTTTCTTTTATATTTTTGAAATTATTTTCTCCGCCTTTTAATTAGATATATTAATTACTTTTTAATTAATTTTCTACATTTTTATTTATTATCTCAAATGTAAGTTACTGTATCCACGTTTAAATGTAATATCGAAAATTTCGATTATTTATATCAAATTTCTATTATTTTCTCCAATTTGCGATCATTTCTATCATTTTTCCATTATTTTTTGTCATATTCAACTATTTTTTAATCAATTTTGAATTATTTTATAATTTATCACAACTTCCACTTTTTTTTACAATATACAATTATTTTTATCATTCTGAAATTATTTTCTTTCATTACAAACATATGTTGCAATTTTTTAAATTATTTCTCAAAAAATTAAATTATTTTCTTCAATTTCTAATTATTTTTATTACTTTGCAAATATTGTCTCGAATTTTTTATTATTTTTATTACTCTTCAATTAATTTCCAAAATTTTAAAATATATTTCTCAAATTTTAACAATTTTTAATTATTAATATTATCATTTTGCAATCCATGTCTTCAATTTCTAATAATTTTTATTATTTTGCAAATATTATCTTGAATTTTTTATTATTTTCATTACTCTTCAATTAATTTTCTAGATTTTGAAACATATTTCTCAAATTTTAATAATTTTCTTCTGTTTTTAATTAGTTTTATTACTTTGCAAATATTGTCTCGAATTTTTTATTAGTTTCATTACTCTTCAATTAATTTTCTAGACTTTAAAATATTTTTCTCAAATTTTAATAATTTTCTTAAAATTCCAATTATTTTTGTTATCATTTTGCAACCAATTTCTTCAATTTTTTATTAATCTCACTATTCATTTCTCAATTCAATACCTAAATTTTCAATTATTTATCTCATTTATCAATTATTTTTTCAAATTTATTTTTTTTGATCTTTTTGCAATTATTTTCTCTACCTTTTAACTAGATAAAATAATTGTTTTTCAATTAATTTTCTAAAGTGTTATTTATTAACTCAAATCTAAGTTACTGTATCCACGTTTTAAATCTTTAATCATTCTTCAATTATTTTTCTCATATTCCATATAACTTTTGCCAATTTTTGATTATTTTTGTTGTTAAATTGCAATGATTTTCACAAATTTTATATTATTTTGATTATTTGTTGATTAATTCCGAAAATTTCAATCATTTCTCTCAAATTTCAATTATTTTCTTCAATTAACAATTATTTTTATTATTTTTCTTCAATTATCAATTACTAGTCTTATAATTTTGTAATCAATTTCTTCAATTTTTAATTTTTCTCACTACTCATTTCAAAGTAAAATTCCTAAATTTTCAATTATTTATCTCATTTTTCAATTATCTTTTTCAATTTTCATTTTCTTCATCTTTTAAGTAGATATGTTCATCACTTTTTAATGTATTTCCTAAATTTTCATTTATTATCTTAAATCTAAGTTATTGTCCCCACTTTTCAATGTGTTAATCAATCTTCAATTATTTTTCTCGAATTTTAATTACGTTCGTCAATTTTTAAATATTTTTTTTCATTTGCAATGATTTTCACAAATTTTTTACTATTGTGAATATTTGTTGATTAACTCCGAAAATTTCAATTATTTCTCCTAAATTTCCATTATTTTCTTAAATTTACGATTATTTCTATAATGTTGTAATTATTTTTCTAAGTTCAATTTTTTTCGACATTTTTCAATTATTTGAAATAATATGATTTTTGTTCTTTAAATTTTCAATGTTTTAATCATTTTTCAATTATTTTTCTCAAATTTAAATTAAGTTCGTCGATTTTTAATTTTTTTTTTTAACTTGTAATAATTTGATCACAAATTTTATATTATTTTGATTATTTGGTTATTATTTTCGAAAATGTACTCGAAATCAAATAAAATTGTCAACTTTTAAGTTACAATAATTACGCTAATTAAGAAACTCTTTAATTTATTATTAAAAAGTGACTTTAGAATCGCCATCAGCGACCCCAAAAAAACTCATTAACAAATTTGAAGAAAGATAGAAGATAGAGATATCTATTGAAAGTAACTAAATAACTAGGAGTAAAATTAAGGAACTAGAACGTAAAGCAAAATATCTAAAAAATGAGAAAAAACATTTAAAAATAAGTCGAAATATTTTCCTATTAAAAAAGTAACTAGAAATGAAGAAATAAAACTGGGATGTTAAAAGGAACTAAATTAAATTAATTAAATTTCTGGCATTTGGGGTTTAGAATACGATATATGAAATCCAGGATGTAAAATTTGAGATTATGAACCAGGAATTTAATTTCTGGGATGTGAATTCCGGAATGTGGGAACTGGAAAGTAGGTTTTGGAATATGAAATCTGAAATTAAGAATCCGGAATGTAGAATCTGGGATTCGGAAACCGGAATGTAGATTTTGAGATTAGGATATTTAGGATTCTGAGACAAGGAATCTGGATTTAGGAAACTTTGATTCAAAATCCTGAATGTAGCTCATTGCGTGATAAATTTGAAATGTAGAAACTAGAATGTAGAGTCTAGAAAATATAATCCGGAATGTAAAATCTGGAATGTGGGATCAGGGATTCGAAAACAAAAAAGTAAAATTTAGAATCACGAATTCAAAACGTCCTAAATGTAAAATCCGGAATTTAATATTTAGAATGTAAAATCTGGAACATGTGATCTGGAATATGGAATCTATTTCTCGTAATCCAGGATGTAAAATCCAGAATGTAGATTCCATAACTGCAAAACAGAGATGTGGAATTTGGAAATTTTAATCGAGGATTTAGTATCTTGGATAAGAAACGTAGGATGTAAATGGCGGAATGTTGGAACTGGAACGTAGATTTTGGAAAATAGTTTTCTGTGATGTGGAATCTGGGATACAGTAACAAAGATTTCGAATTTTGGATTAGTATTCAGATACTCGTGAAAAGTGGAATCTGGCATGATAAATCGAGGTGTGGGTTCCGGAACGTGGAAACTGGAATGTGAAATTCAGAATGTGGAATCTAAGATGTGGATTTCGGAACGTGAAATTTGACAATTGGGTTCTAAAATGTGGAAAATGGAAAAGTGGAATCTGGAATGGTGAATCTGGAATGTGGAATCTGTAATGTAAAATTTGGAATGTGAAATTCAGAATGTGAAATCTGGAACGTGCGAACGTGGAATTCAGGATGCGGAAACAGAGATGTAGAATTCTGGATTAGAAATCTAAGAAGCGGAATTCCAATTGTAGAACCAGTGGTTTGAAATCTGGAATTTGGAATGTATAATCCGGAATGTGGAATCCAGAATTTAGAATCTCAGATTTGAAATCCGGCATGTAGAATTTAAAAATATGAATTGAGGATGTTGTATTTAGGATGTGAAGTCTTAGATGTTAAATCTCGGATGTAAATTCTAAAATGTGAAATTTGGAATATGTAATTAAAAATTTTAAATTCGGAGTATCGAATCTAGGAGAAGAAACCCAGGAATGCAAAAATTCAAAATTATAATCCTGAAAGTGAAATCCATAATTCGGAGTCCCTGATTAAGAATCTAGGAATTATCCCTGATTATTTCTTTGAAACGGAATTCTTGGATGTTGATTCCGAAATATGGATATAAGAATGTAGAATTTGAAACATTTGATCCAAAATGCGAAATTCCGAATTTCAAACATGGATTATTGAATCCTAAAAGTCACTTTATCAATCCCAAATAAAAAAGTACCTGTTTTTCTCTTGAATACTATTTCTGTAAAATATCATTAAGCCTCATCGCTTTTAATATATTTTTCATTTCCCACCTTTCAGCAATTATAAAGTGAAATATCACAACGAAAATACATCGAAAACAATCTAAAACCGATGGTATGTAAAATTCCCAACAAGAAAGTATGCGAGATCTGCCAGCAGAAAAACTGCTCAACATGAAATTTCCCCTAGAAATATTATTCCAATCGATAAAAGTAATAATACGATGTTAACATTCGTTTTTAAATCGGAAGTAAAGAGTTTTTTTTTCACTATGAGAAGGGAATTCATTTTTCATGGAAAATCCGCAGATTCAATAACGCGGTTCCATCCCCTAAAGACGACGTTGGTTGACAAGCGAACAAAGCAGATCCGATAAATATGTTAAGTCGGACAACGGAACGAAATGGAACCACAGGGAGCTGCCAGTTAGCTTATTAAAAAACCGTTTTCAACGACCAGATCATGACTCGCAAATAATTCGACCCATAACTTTGTCCCCAGGAATCAAATTATGAACGATCGTAATTCGTAAAAAAAATAATGATAAATTCATCTTCGCCCTTTTGAGGAAAATCATTATAAATAATATGTGTTTAGTAGATAATTTTTTCAATTCGTAATTTAAATGTAGACCTTTTTACGAGGCCTCATTATGAATATATTAAGAAATAACCTCAAAAATTATTTAATAATTATTGTTGAAATGACAACATGTTTTGACATATTTATTGTCCTCATCAAGTTACAGCATAAATAAATATTCAAAAGTATTAAACAGTAAAAGGTAATAATATAACGACGAATGACATAAATTTGCAATTAGAATATAATAAACCGCCACATTGGATCCGCCATTTTGAATTTTGAAAAATTATTAACAGATTCGTAATCTATGATCTGAAGAAACCATATGTCCAAAGTTTCATTAATGTTAATTTAAATATTAAAGATTGGTCTAACATATATTAATTTTTTACTTTTTTTAATAATATCCGCCATTTTAACACCGCCATATTAACTTTTCGGTAAAATATATATATATCTTAATCAAATTGTAGGTTAAAAAGTCACATGGTAATTTTGGGATTAGTATAAAACGATTTATATCGATATCGAAACAGTATACTAATAAAATCGATTATTCTAAATTGAGAAGGAAAAGATGAATCGATAATGATTTAAAATTTATTAGATATTCTAATTGCAGATTTCTGTCAGTCGTTGTTATGATGTTATTAACTTTTACTGTTTAATTCTTTTAAATATATACTTATTTTACTCATGAGAACATTTAATATGTCGAAACATGTTATCATTTAACAACAAATAATAAACCATTTTTGAGGTTATATTTCTTGATATATTCGTTATGAGGGCTCGTAAAAAGTTCTACCACAAATATAAATATAATAATTTACAAGATTAATTAATTCAATCATTCATTCATTCTGACCTGAAATTTGTCACTAGTTGTTTTTTTTTATTTAAAATTTTAAATCATATTTCACTCTTTTAAAATGTTCTCAAATTTTAAATTTATAGCGATTTTAAATTCTTTATATTTTAGTTAACGTGAACTTGCTTTGATTAAAAGTTCAATTATTCCCAGATACAAATATACTAAATTTAAAGTAACTTAAAAATATCTTCAATTTTTAATAATTATTTTCTGTTAAGATTTCAATTACTTAAATTACAATTTTGTACTATTTTTATCATTTTTCAATTATTTTCTGCAATTTTTAATTATTTTTAAATTGTTTCCCTAAATCTTAAATTTACTTTCTTCACACTTCAATTATTTTATTTAGTTTTTTCAAACACTATTTCCATTTTAATTATTTATCCATCGAGATTAAATCAATTTAATTGTTTATTCCTAAATTTTATATTATTCATCAAAAATTTAAATTAACTTTTTAAATTTACGAATATTTTTTTCATTTTACAATTATTATCTTTAATTTTTAATCAGTTTCATAATTCCTGAATTAATTTCATGAACTTTCAATTATATATATATATATATGTATATATATCTCACTTTTTAATTATTTTGTTCAATTTTCGTTTCTTTTTATTATTTTTCAATTATTTTTCTAAATTTTCAGTTATTATCTCAAATTTCAAAATATTTAGATTATTATTATCAATTTTCCACGTTTTAAACGATTTTTAAATTATTTTCTTTTTCCTAAATATAAATTCTGCATTTTTTCTATTATTTTCTTTAATTTCTAATTATTTTCATTATTTTGGCATAATTATCAAGAATTTCAATCATTTATCTGAAATTTCAATTAATTTCATCAATTTTTTATTATTTCTGCGATTTTTTAATTATTCTTTTTAATTAAAATTTTTTAAGTAATTTTGTAATTATTTTCTTTTTTTAAACATATACTCTATAATTTTTTCAAATATTTGTCTCAAATTTTATTTGCTGTTTTAAATTTTTCATATTTTAATTATTTTCATTGTCTTTTAATTGAGGCAGTTGGTGCAGAAACCGCACAAGTCCATTTTTTTCGAAAATCACTTTTTTTGTGGAAAATTTATCTTTAAATGAAGCTCTACTATCTAGTAAAATATTACATATGTTACTAAACTCTAAACCCTTTAAAAAAAATATAAAAAATTTCGTTTCGTGCAGAAACAGCACAAGTCCATGATTCCAAGCTGCGAACAAAGATGCACAATGGATGAAATAATATTTATTTCTGATGTTTTTAAAGTGTTTTATACGTTGTTAAATTATTTATATTAAACAGTTTATATTAGAAATAAAATTCACTCAAAGCGAGGCAGAAAACAATAATAGTGAATTATGTGAAAATTGTTAAGAAAATGTTGGAAAGTGATTTTTAAAAAATGTTTATTATTTCTAAAATGCTAATAAAAATTATCCAAATTACAATTGTTTAATAAATGTTACTAAAAATTTGATAAAACTGTGATACTTCACTCGATTTAATACATTTTCTGTGTTTTCCATTTCATTTTGTGCAGAAACCGCACAAGTCCAAAAGTTAATTTATTTTTTTTATACCCTATATTAATTAAAATATAAATCAATCATATTGAATTTTTAAACTCATAGGTTAGTAGAAAATAATACAAAACGCAGAATTAAAAAAAAATCTCACATTTAAAAAAAAAAAGTTTTTATTGATTCCTGAACAATTTCGATTTATGGACTTGTGCGGTTTCTGCACCAACTGCCTCAATTGTTATCTCGATCTTAAATTATTTTCAGCATATTTCAATGATTTTTTTTTTTATCATCTGTCTATTATTCCCTTCAATTTTTAATTATTATTCTCATATTGTAAAATTAATTTTTAAGATCTCAAAAATCTTTAAGTATTTTACTAAAATTTCAATTAATTCCTTCAATTTTTAATTATTTTCATTTCTTTTCATAATTACCAAAAAATTTTATTAATTGTCAATTAATTTCTAAGCTCTTCATGTATTTTTCTCAAATTTCAATTAATTTTTTTATTAAAATTTTTTCTATAATTTTTTTAATTATTTCACTCAAATGAAATTATTGAAAATGAAATGAAATATTCACTTAAGTATTTTTTACAACATTTCATTGTTTGTATCATATTTCAATTATTTTCTGCACGTTTCAAATTTAATATCATTTTTTTATAATTATTTTTCAAAATTTATTTCCTTCAAGTTTCAATTTTTTTCGTTTGTTTTATAAGTTCAAAAATTTTAAACTACTTGTCTGATATTTTTGTTTAATTTTCAATTATTTATATAATATTTTATATCGTTTTCTTTAATTTTCAATTACTTTCCTTCTTTTTCGTAATTTCCACAAAATTTCAAATTATTTTCATTCTTTTGGCATAATTTTCAAAAATTTTGATTATTTATCTGAAAATTTAATTATTTTCATGATATTTTAATTATTTTTTAAAATTTTTAATTTATATCATCGTATTACAATTTTTTTTCGAAATTTAAATTATTTTTATCATTTGTCTATTATTTCCCTCAATATTTAATTATTATTCTCATATTGTAAAATTATCTCTTAAGATCTTTAAGTATTTTTCTAAAATTCCAATTATATCCTTCAATTTTTAATTATTTTCATTTGTTTTCATAATTTCCAAAAATTTCTATTAATTATTGTAAATTTTAATTATTTTAAGTTTTCTTCAATTCTTTTCTACAATTTTTAGTTATTCTCATTATTTTAATTAATTTCTAAGATCTTCAAGTATTTTTCTCAAATTTCAATAAATTTTTTTTTATTTAAAAAGCATTCTGTAATTTTTTCAATTATTTCACTCAAATGTTATTTAGTTTTTACAACTTTTCATGGTTTGTATCATACTTTAATTATTCTCTTTAAGTTTCAAAATCTAACAACATTTTTTAATTATTTTCTAAAATTTAATTCATTCAATTTTTAATTTTTTTAGCTTGTTGTATAATTTTTAAAACTTTAAACTATTTTTCTGACACTTCAATTATTTCGTTCAATTTTCAATTTTTTATATTATATTTTATTTTATTTTCTTCAATATTCAATTACTTATGTTCTTTTTCATAATTTCCAAAAAGTGTTTAATTATTTCTCTTTAATTAAAAATTATTTTCTTTAATTTTACATAATGTTTATCTTTTTTCATTTAGTTTTTCTAATTTTTAATTATTATTATTTTTTTCAATGTACTTCTGAAAGTTTTAAGTATTTTTCTAATATTATCATTAACTTTCCTTTATCTAAAATATATTATGTAATTTCTTTCAATTATTTTCTTAAATTTTAATTATTTTTTTCAATTTTCAGTTATTTATCTCAATTTTTAATTATTTTTTGTTCAATTTTCAAGTATTTTTCTCCAATTTAAATTATTTTTTTTATTTTTAAAACATTTCTATGATTTTTTAAATTACTTTCTTCAATTTTTAATTTAAAAAAAAGGTCTACTGGGTTGATCAAGGGCCACCTGAGATCAAGGGCCCCGGGGCACTGACCCACTTTGCCCCTTAATAGTTACGCCACTGTCCTTCTTTTTAGAATTTGTTAAGAATTTCCTTCTTCTGTAAATTTTAATATCGATATTCAAAGGTTGAGTCAAACATATTCGTATTTTATTAATGCTAATAGATTATCTGATAATTTGTATTGATTTAATCATTTTTGAGGTTAATGATTTTAGAGTTAATAATTTTTATTTGTATTTGGTTTAGGTTTTAAATTAGATTAAATCAGATTATTTAACTGCGTTCAAATTGTAACATCGATTATGTGTAATATCGATTATTATCAATTATCTGTATGACAGCGATTATTTAACCTAACCTATTTCTGTGTGAGTCTCTTATGTAATTGTTTAAGTCACATGTGTTCTTTTTGAAAAAAAACCTTGTAAAAATTGTAGATCAATATTTGTTCTTCTTTTTGCTGAATTATAAATAAGAGTTATTTTCTTCGGATTTTAATAATTTGTAGAAGTTTCCTTTTTTGTTTTATTACAAAAATTCTCTGGAAATCTTTTGAAATCGAAGGACTGAAAAGGACCAGTTGAAGAGTAAGGTTTCGATGAACCCAGTGGAAAAAACGACTCGTCTGAGCCAGGCCCTTGTGGTAACTCGAGCCTGAGACAACAGCGGTCCATTAGTCAACCAGCTCCGTGTCAATACATGAATATGACGGTTAGCTACTGAACGACACCCCCGATCGCTACAACTCGACTCATCTTTGTCACTATTACACACGTATTTCACGATATCCCACGAATGTAGAAAATCATCTCTTGTACTGTCAACTATCCGGGGTTTTATCTCCAGCAGACATCACTTTGTACATAAATCTATCTTCTCAGTTATCATCGAGATGGATGGAAAGCATTCTCTATGAATGTAACTGAACCATTTTTCTTCTTCGGTTTCACTGCCAAAATACACACAGAGAATCTTTCTGTCATAATAGTCAAACTTAATATTCACATATTTGCTCAAGGGCATGTTATAAATTATGACGTCACTGGTATATTCAAAATTTATCCATAACTGGGAAAATTTAAGGTGTTTGAGCCACCCCTAAATATTGTCCGACAAAAATAGGGTATTTTTTCCGATTTTAAAACTTTTAGGGGAGTAGAAGCAAAACATTTCAGACTTGCATCTTCATAGTCTTCATAGCATCTTTAAAACTTGAGGTTATAGTTTCTTAGAAAACATTTGGTTCGTTATTATAACTCTATAATTCACCGAGAATATTGAATGGTTGTTTATAAACTATAATTTTCAGTTTTAATTAAAAACTTAGCCTGTTAAAATATCACCTGAAAAATCTAACTTTATTTCTAACCATGTGAATACGATTTCCTATAACACCGTGTTAAGTTTACTTGGTTATGATATAGCTAACTGTCAACTCAAGTCGTCTTTAATTCACCAATTTTTGAAAATCCCGTTAAATTAAAGTCAAAACGTGCTTCCAAAGAAGTACATCAGCAAGTACCATAAATTTCTAATCTTCTTCTAGGTTCAGTGGGAAGCTCTGAAGGCTTGTGAAGGCTATCTAAAGAAGACAGCCGAGTCATCAACTACCGTGCTATTGTTCCTGTGATATTCTTCGGCTAGAAAAATAGGAATCCAATTAAAACTTTTCGAATTTAAGACACGTCGGTAGCTGATGCGAGAAAGGAAGGGAATACCTTGTGACGTAAGAAGATAGAGAGGTCGTGGTCAAAGGAACCGAGCTATAAACGTGAGAGGACTATTCTATTACGAACTGACATCCGATCCAAACTTGGTTGAGTGATCACGGCCTTTGGCTTGGTCTGCGTCTTCCTGCCATTACGCGAAGGAGCGTATAAGGTGGATGACGAGAAGCAGGTGGGGGTGGGTAGGACCCCCAACATAGAATAATAGGATACGCAGTATCCTTCTCTCTATAGGATCAGCACAGACTTTATAGCCCAGTGTCTCTACGGCTTCTTGATTTATTATCAAGTTAACCCTTGCTTCGAAACTTCCTTAAGACATTCGATACACGTCCACCTATTATTATTATTATAATATCGAGAATCGACCTTCTGTGCCCACGCATCGAAATCGTCTCTTTTCGCTTTCAATGAATCAAATTTCCCCCCCAAAAGTGCAACGATTTTAAAGTAAAAGTTGAACAGATGGTGAGTACTCACCTCGAACTTTCTGCTCGTCTTGGAGCTGTCGCTCTAGACTGTCCTTAACCTGCCTCTCTCGTAACACGTCCATCTGCAGCTCGGCTGTAAAAGAAAAATTAATTTTGAAAATTTTTCAGAAAAAAATAGAATTGGAATTGTGTTTACGCATAAAAAAACGATACAGTGTATTTTAGTGAACCTTATTAATACATAAAGAAAGCAAGAGAAATTTTTTTTCTATACAGAAAATGTTTACAGGAATTTCTTTTGTTGAAAAAATCATGCTTTATTATCACATTAATACATCACGACTTTGATTGAGAATTTAAGACTCAATTATTTGGAAGCAAAAAGGAAATCTTAAAAGCCATGGATTTTCCTTTTTGTAACACTGACAAATTTTCTTTAAGTTTGTGAAAAAATGTGGTATTTTCTATTTGAAAAAATAGTTAATGTACTTTTTTTATTGTGACGCGCCGATAGGCGAGTATTATAAACGTTTAGACCCTTCTGTTCAGTTTCAAAATCAGGAATTTCGAATGGAAAATTCAACCAATCTGCATATTTTGTCTCAAATCTATTTTTGATTCTATGTACGCTATTCCATTTTTGATTCCGCTTAGATCTCAATAATCTTAGAGAAATTTGTAATCTTTCTAACCTTTCATCTTCTACAGAATTAATTTTTAAATTTAATTTTGCCAGAATTAAAGCTATTACGACTTCAGTATATTATATATCTCGTTTTTAGACTCGTAATTACGAAAAAGTAAATCAATGATTTCTCGTTTTTCAAACTTCGTCATGATCACTGCGAAATTAATAAAAATTATTAACCTTAAATGCATTTTAATTATGAACTAAAACTAAGACTCAAAGCAATAAATTATTTGTAGGATTATACCTTATAGTTATTTTAAACTTTAGTATTTAAAAGTTAACTATATCCTTGATTAATTTACTAATTTCTTAGGTACAAGCACTTAAAATTAATAACAACAATATTATTTACTTTTGAAAAATAATAAACATGAATATAGACATGACCGATGAAAAACAAAACAAGTGAAGTTTTGAATGTACCTAATTTAAAATTTTGGACAACACATGGCAAAATTTAAAAACCCAAAATTTTGGCGTTTCGAGACTGATTCAGTCCGCCTCTTCAGAATTTATTCATGAATTATCTAAAATATAAATAATTTTTTTTAACTTACATTAATTCATAATCAAATTACGTCAACCATGTGAAATCTACTACAGTCAATAGTCACAATAATTAAAAAACAAATATTTTTAAATTAGCCAATAATCCACGATTAAAAAGAACCATAATCTATTTAAATAATAGAAAACTTTTTTATTTTAAATATTCACCTCTATTAACAACTAAAATTATTATTATTTTTAATATTTTAATGTTATAAAATTTTATTTAATGTACATTGATGTCTGTCTTCATTGAAAGTGAAAATAAACTGTGACCAGAGTAGACTTAAGTTAATAATAATTACATTTGAGGGGCTGGATGCAATAAAGGGATATAGACGACTTTCGAAGTCCCCCGTTTCTGCCGGTGACTCGCTGTACGCGGGGCCAACGAAAGTCTCGCGTATCCCCTTATTGCATCCAGCCCCTCATTTATACATTGAAACATTTTTTTAATTACAATTCAAATTTTTATAAATAAGAAAATTCATACAAACAAAGCCAAGATTCGTTTTAAATTAAGCTTTTGATAATATTCTTATAAGAATCATCAAAATTTGAATTATTTTTCATTTTATTTAAACAATTTTTTTTCTCTTTCTTATTAAAAAACGTTTCAGCTACCAATCTTTTAAAATAATTATTTTCTTTATGTAAAATTTTAATATTCGACCAATCAAATTCATGTTTAGTTCCATCATCATTAAGATTAAATAATCTATGTTTAATAATGACATTATAATATTTTTCATTTTTTAACGTTATGTTAAAGAACCTGTATTGTCTAATTTTTCCAAAGTATCTTTACCTAATTTAATAATACAATCCAAAAAAAGAATTATTTTTAAAAATCGTACTGATTTTACATGTATGTAAAATACGTTTTATGTTATAAGAGAGATTGTTATGAAAAGGAATCGAAATAATATTTTCTTGAATCTCGTCTTGCAAAACAGAATTATTATTGTTCGAACCATTGTTAATCTGAAAAACTATTTTTTATATTTTTGTTAATGAATTGCAAAGAATAATTATTTAATAATAAATTTTCTTTAATAGTATTTAAGTTTTCAACAAGAAAATCTTTATCAGATATCCATCATTATTTCCGATTATTTTTAAATCTAAAAACAAAATAGAATTGTTCAATTCAATCTCATGGGTAAACTGCAGTCTACTGTGATAAAACATTTCTAAAATTAATTGTAATTTTCCTTTTGGAATAAATAAAATTGTATCATCCACATACCTATAGTATATTGGAATCTTAAATTTCAATTTTGTAAAAAAAAAGAAAATTTTTTTTTTATTTTTTAAAAATTCTTTTGTTTTGAATAATTTTTTCGCCATATCTCGGTCAAATTTTGAAATCGACTTATTTTTAATTAAATTATCTGCAATGTTGATAAATTTATGTATAAATTCATCTCTCGAATCTGAAGGTATCTTAGCTATGTTTGACTCAATATCTTTAACAATTTCAAAAATAATATTACTCTTTGTTTTAATAAAGGATGAACTGCATTTTTCACCTAATCTTAAAATGTTATTAACATTCTCAGGAATTGTCAGAATTATCGAAACAATTAGCAATCCAATTAAAAAAAAAAATTTCATGTTACCTCGCACAATATTTTAAATGAATTTAAAAATATAATTATACAATATTATACCGTTTAATAATTAATATAATAATAATAATAATATATTAATTGTTTAATTAAATTATTACACACCAGTCTAGAATCAATTCCAGGCCATTGTTCATCCTTAATGTAAACTTAGCGATTTGTGCATTTTATTATTTTCTGTTTACATTCTTTAATTTAATTAAATATTTAAGAAAGTTATTTTAATTTTTGTTTATTTTGATTAATGTGAAATTTAAGATTCTATTTAATTAGGATTTATTTCTATTTTGACTTTGTATTTGATTAATTAAAATTTTGAGATAATGTTATTTGAACTTCCAGTATTTTACCTGCCAACTTGTCAGATCGGACAAATTTTTTTTGTGCTATAACGATTAAAAGCTATTTCTATTATTTCTTGAAAATCGCACATTTAAATTAAAATAGAATTAAGAATGAATATTAATAAAAATTATTAATTATTACAAATATATAAATCTAGAATACAAAAGATCATTAAAATAAAAGTCGGAATTCATCGTCGATTATATAAAACTATATTTAGTCAAAAGAAAAATATAAAATAAAAATTTGAAGTCAGGAAATAAAATTGATATAAAATACCCGACACACGCATTCTTTCCATACAACGAATGTTTAAAAATCTACATATAAAAATATTCAATAAATAATTACAAAACAGGAAAATGTACACATGGAAATTTCATAAATAAATAATACATAATAAATATAATAGATCAAATTTTCGTCATTTTAAATCCACCGCATCGTCCTCAATTATCCCAAAACCGTCGATTAAGAATCGCCACACTTTAAAATGATAAAAATAAATAATTAATAAAATATTGCACAAGTACTATATTGCACTATAAAAAAAACCAACACAAAAGAAATAAACAATTAAAATTAAATAAGAACCTTCGTGTTGTCGGCGACACACAAAGTCATGACTATTTCGGATTCATTTGAATGCCGGAAAACGATTGTGAGGACGATGGGTGCGGAAGAAATTTTATTAAATGAGAAATTACTCCCACCCACCGTCAGTTCCCACGCCCTTATGATATCTTGGCGCTCAGGTAATGAAGAAACTTGTCATATTTCTAAAATTCAAATTAAAGTATTTTTCGTCGACAAATCGAATCCCTTCAGGACAATAGATTGTCCTGGCACATAGGTCTGGATGTCAGTCCCGTTCACTCAACAATGCTAGGACCAAAAGATGATGTCGTCAGTCATGTTTATAAACTGTCAAAACACTAGCGGCAGCCATCTTGTTTTAGCGCTTGACGTCAGCGCCGCAACTACTAATCCTGATGCATAGTTTTCGGTCGATTGCCGTTCGATCTTTCCATCCGTGGGAAATGCGACTTCGTGAACTTTGAAATGTGATTTGTAAGAGCTGCACCGTGGCGCTTGTGTCGCCGCACATGAACTTGTCTACGACGCATTATCTCTGTCGTCGGATTCCGAACTAGTGTGTTCGACCATTTGGTCGTATATTGTTTAATACTTAGTTGGAAACTTTCTTTGTAAAGATATAATTAAAATTGGTGACGGGACTCCATTCGTTTTATTTGATGGAGTCGGTTCTCCGACTATTTTGTTAAAAGTAGAGTCAGTGTTCAATGCGCCTCTTTTTTAAATGGCCGTGCCATGCAGCTAACTATTTTCATGTTCTTGTGATCTCTTGATAGGGTTAAAGTTAAATAAAATTGTTACGTTATAGTTTAAAATTTAGTTTGTGCTGCTTCTAATCCCTAACTCTCCGAAAACCGGTTCGTCGTGGCTTGTTGTTTAAATTTTGTTTAATAATAGAGTAATCTGTTTAATTTCATTAGTCTATTGTTTTGTTATTTTTGTTGTTGTTTAGTTATTAAATCATCATTTCCGTTTTCTTTCAATCTAACAGAATTTGATCTTTTAGAACCCTTATTAAATTTTAAAAACACGTTAAATTTAACACAAGCCCATTTCCTCGGCAAGTTCAGCACCTCAACCAACAGTTCCAACCCCTTTGAGTTGCCAGCTAAGACATTCTAATTTTCGCCTGTCTCCAGTGTGCAATATACTCGCTGTCGTCAATTGGCAATCATACATGCATGTTCTGCGAAACTCGAGTTATAATAAATGAAGGCGTATCATGTTCGTGAATTCAGGTAGCTGAGGTCAGGTTAATTTGGCAATAAGAGTCCTCCTTGGGCGGGGTGGTGGGAGGCAGTGGAATATCGTACGGTTGGCTGGTTCCGTGATTAAATCCAACAGCGACGAGCAGACCAGAGCGTGCATAGTTACCTCTAATAGAATTATATTAAGACATGGAGATCCCTTGCCGCGTAACTCGCCCTTTCCAGTCTCTTTCCTTCTCCTTAGCTTTCCATTTCTCCTTCTCTGACTCACATTTCCGTGCACTTCGGATCTTCTTCCACCCTTCTGCCACGTCTCTGGGGAGCCACCATGCTAAATTAGCCATTTCGAATCTCGACGAGAGGGTCGTTAGTCCGGCACTGAACAGAAGACGATCCGTCGACCTTCGGCCTTTGTTCAAGGACGCTCGTCGCCTGGATCACCATTCTCAAACTAGATCCCGACTCCTCTTGCCTTTTCTTCAAAATCATTTCGCAGTCAGTTGTGCACGATAACGTCGTTTCAATCCCGTTCAAATCAGGCGGACTAATTCGGTTTTTTACCGAATCGAGTAATCGAAGGGAGAACAAATTAGGCCCTGTTCATTCAAATTTCGCTCGTCATGCTACGGGCTGAAATTTTTAATAGTCAATTATAGAAGCTGTGGTCTTTTTTAGCTTGTTGGCTTTATTCTTCACCACTAGACACAAAAGCGCAGTATCCACTATTTATTAAACGTTTATAATGCTTTTTTTTAAAAAAGTGTTTTTCTCTAAACCGAAAAAACGTGGCTTTTAACTACCCAGTGGCTGCAACCCTTTGTTCTGGTCAAAAGTCGATTTTATCAGTCAAGGTGATAATTCGAAAAGATTCTTTCTTTAGAGTTGCCGAGAGACGAGACGAGATTTTTTATCATCTCGTCTCGTTTTGAATGAACGAGATGAGATAGAGGTCCCGTCTCGTCTTGGTCTTGACATCGATAGTCTCGTCCCGAAAAGTCTCGAGTCTCACGGCAACACTAATTACATTCCCGAATCTCTTTATCCAAATGTAATTATTTTATACAAAATAGAAACAATATGAAGAAGGATAAGATTTGGATTAATTTATTCTCCCTTTATTATGATGATTGAGATTTTTCGGCATAATAGAAACAATCATTTTTTACAGTAGTCTAAATCTAAATTCGGGAATTTAAAAATTTTATAGAAATTCTGAGGCAATTGAACGCAAACACATTTATTGACACCAGGAATCGTTGCAATTTGGATGCATTGGAAACTGGAGGTGATAAAATTTAAAGATATGTAAATTTAAATACTTTGAAAATTAAACTCATTATTCAAATTTAGTAAATTGAAAATTGTACGCTGTTAAATTCAGTAACATTGAAAATTGGATTTATTAAACTTGAATATAATTGATGTTTACACACTTGGAATTCAGGGAAACGTATTTCAAGTTTCATATCTAGAACACAAAATTTGTTTCTTTTTTACAATTCGTTCACTTAAGTAAATAAATATTTCAAGAAAATAGTTGATTAGAAAGTCAATATAACATTACAATTTTTATTAAAACTAAGTCAAATAATACAGGCTTTAGACACTTTTTATAAATAATAAAAACGTGTAAAATGGTGAGGAAACATTATAAAAAAATTTTATTTCAAACTTCAAGAAGGTAAAAACAATCTATAACAAAAAAGCAACTATAGCAGGAAATAATATGATGAAAAAATTATAACTTAAGAAGATTGCTGGAAAATGCAAAAAAAAATTGTTGGAAATTATAGTGATAGTTTTTTACTTAAAAAAAAAGTAAAAAGAAAATTTAAAAATGAATAGAACTAATGTAAAAATATACTTTTTTAAAATTTATAAAAATAAAAATAGAAAAAATGAAAAAAGATTATTGATGATCAAGAAAAGTTAATTTTTATTCAATAAAGATACTTAGACTACGAAGGTATAATTGAAATTGAAAATAATACCTATGTTTAAAATGACGACATTCTTTGTAAACAAGGAAAATTTATAAAGAAGGAAAAAATAACTATTAACTGAAAAAACCCGAGGAATTTAAAATCATTTTATAATTGGAGAAATTAACATACTAGTTACTTTTAATAATTTTATTTATTGAATTTATTTTATTTATTTTTTATAATTATTATAAAAAAAACGCTGCAAAATAAAAAAAAATAAATTAAAAATGAAAAAATAATTTAAAATAAGGAGAAAAACTGAACATAAATGAAAATCAGTTTAAAATTAAGAAAAGAAAAAACTTGTAAATAATAATTAAATTAGAAAAAAATAATTAAAAAGTAATAAAGCAACTAAAACTAAAAAAAAACTAGAATAGTGAAAAATTGTTATAAAACGAAAAAATAAAAATATTAATTGAAAAAAATTGGAAGTTTTAGAAATATCTTAAAATTCGGGAAAATAATTAAAAGCAAAAAAGTTGAATAGGGAAAATAAATAATGTTTGAAAAAATGAGAATTTGTTTCACATGCAGAGAATAGCTAAAAATTGAAGAGAAAAATGTAATTCCAGAAAAATTTGTGGATTTTAAATGTATGACCAAAATATTTTTTAAATTACTTAAAATTATGTAAATTACTGAAAATAATGAGAAAAGCCTTGAAAATCTAAGAATATCGCTTTCCAATGGAAAGAAATAGCTAAAATTGAAAAAATAAAAATGAAAAAGTGAAAAAAAATTATTGTCAGGAAATAATTTCTGAGAATAAAGTAGGTAATTATTTGTAAATTAATAAAATTAAAATTAAAATATACAATAATAAGAAATTATAAAACTTTGAATTAATTATAAATAATCATAATTATAATGACATGTATTTTAATTATAAACTGAAAGAAAACTTATAATTAAATTAATTATAATCAAACAATCAAAATAAGTAATTTCAAACTTAAAATCAATTCTAAAGAGAAACATTAACAAAATTAAAATTAAATTCAAATTATTAGAATAAATAACTTGTACAAAACACCAACTCCAAAAGTAATCATTTGCAAAATAAAAGAACTTGTTTTAATCAACATTTAAAAAATTTAATCTAACTTAATTGTTTGAAAATAGTTTATTTAGGTATATTTATTTAAAATTGGTTTTAGTTTTAAAAATTGTTTCATTAAGAATTTATGTTTATTTAAAAACTATTTATTTCGACAATTTGTAATTAAAATGAACTTTTAGAATGTTTCTGTTTGGCATTGATTTTAGTTTTAAAATTATTTAGTTTAATTGCTTCAAATTCAATTAATTGAACAAAATTTTACTGTATTGTGGTTGATTAATTTTAAAATATAATATCACGTCATAATAGTTGCTCAAAAAAAAAAAAAAAAACGTTTCATGACTAAAAAACAATTAAACCGCCATTTCTCATAACTTAAAATAAATTGAGAGCACATGTTTTAAACATGCGTAAAAACTTTATTTAAATTTTGTTATTCTAAAATTATTGTTAAATAAAAATTTGCCCGAAGAAGATTTATTAGAGACAAATATAAAATAAAATAAGAACAAAAACGAAAATAGAAACGGTATGGGTCGCTACAAAAGATGTCGCTAGCTGTTGGAATTTAAATTTCCATTTTATATTATGCAAAACAGTTAGTGAGAGAAGAAAAATATATTAATTTTCCATGATTCAAAACTGCAAATTTGAGTTAAAATTGCAATAGTGGAGAGTGAAGTTTATTTATCGAATGACAAAGTTAATTCAAGTTAGTGAAAAGTAGATATAGAGTACATTATCGGGACATTAGAATTCGGTATCAGTGGGTTTCGAGAGAGATTAGACAGGGGAGTTCCTCCGCGTCTGCTAGCAATTTCAGAGCGTTTGCGAGGTCCATTAACGACGGTAACTCTTCACGACTGGCCGCCACGAAGATTCAATTTGAATGCTAACCAGAATAGGAAGTTCGCGCCGGGCCCTGGCGAATATCCTGTTATTGCCAATTTCGTGCGCGTTTCTGCAGCCCACTTTGCGATCGTTTAGATTATCATCTCTCTTTCGACGGTACCTCTTTCTATATATACCTCTCGATCTCCTCGTTTCCGGGGATAATTGAACTTTATTGACGATCGTCATCCAGAGAACACCAGTTCCAACAACACCCGCGGGCCTTCCATTCAATTTGGTCATGTTCCCTTAAATCCCTATAAATTATCCCACTTTCTATTTTCTATTAAAAACTACACATTTTCTCAATTTACAACTATTCTATCTTTTGTAAAGGGTTTTCATGTAGTTTGGTGGGTAAATTTATGCATTAGGTAAGTTAAATTATGGATTAAGTTTGTTTTTGGAGAATATGGAAATAAGGGTTTGATTAAGTGGGATTACAAAGGTGACGGTTGCTATGGTGACGGTTTCTATGGTGACGGTTTCTATGGTAACGGTTTCTATGGTGACGGTTGCTATGGTAACGGTTGCTATGATGACGGTTGCTATGGTGACGGTTGCTATGGTAACGGTTGCTATAGTGACGGTTGCTATAGTGACAGTTGCTATGGTGACGGTTGCTATGGTGACGGTTTCTATGGTGACGGTTGCTATGGTAACGATTTCTATGGTGACGGTTGCTATGGTAACGGTTTCTATGTCAACGACAGTTATGGTCACGGTTGCTACGGTGACAGTTACTATGGTAACATTCGCCGTGTTCGCACTGCTATGGTAACATGGCTGCTATTGTAGCGGTGTCTATGGTAACGGTTACAGTAACCTTTGTCATGGTAACTGTTGCCATGGAAACAGTTGCTAATGTAACGGTAGCTATAGTAACTATTACTATGGTGACAGTTGCTATAGTAACATTTGCCTTGTTGATATTGTCATAGTAACAGTTGCTAAAGTGATCGTTGCTATGTTAACAGTCGCATGTTAACCGTTGCTATGTCAACTGTTGCTATGTCAACTGTTGCTATGTCAACTGTTGCTATGTCAACTGTTGCTATGTCAACTGTTGCCATAATAACGGTCGCTATGGTAATAGTCGCTACAGTGACTGTTGCTATATTCACCGTCGTCATGGTAACCGTTACCACAGTAACCGTTCTTCAAATTTCAGTTTCAGTACATCTACAAATTACAAACCCTTAAAACTTAGCCGTCTTATCGTGAGAAATAATATTTTTTTTCTCTCAACTCTAAAATAAACATTACAAAAAATTGTAAACAAAGCAATTACCACCATTTCTCTCACACCGGTCTGAAAATGAGTCTTTCGTATATAAAAAAAAATTGAAATGAATTATTCAAAGCAGAAAATAAGAAAAAAAAAAAGAAAAACTTTGCATTGAAATTAGACTGCGGGATCGTTAGCATTAAACTTGCAAGAATTAATATGAGACGACGTTATGTTTAATATCAGCTCGAAGCTGGTGAAAATAATTCTTAATTCTTAAACGATGCACCGTTATGGCACCCAATGGGCTTCATTTTCTCGAACGGTGTGTCTTTCTTATTTCAATTAGATGAACCCTAATCGTGTCTCGCACCATAAAGCCCGTGTAATATTGTGACTCGCTCGTTTATTGCTTTAAGGTGCCATCTTCCGAATCGATTATCGAATCGTTTCAATCCCCTTTAGGAATCCTGCTCGAATTTATTAGTCGTTAAGGCGACATTAGAGACGGTTGAAAATTCACATGGTAATTTCATATGGTTTCATCTGAATTTAAATTCATCTTTATCGCACCTGCCTCTAAACAAGGTGCTTACTCCTGTTTCGAATTCTTTTATTTCATCGTCATTATTACAAATGAGGCAATTGATACGAGGATGTCTCGATTAACATAAAAGTGTTAAGTGAGCTTTTTATTTTGAAACTAATTTGTCAATTTTGTTTTATTCAAATTCAAGGTAATTGATGCAAAAGTTGTAAACGTGACTTGAATTAATTTGAAAACAAATATGGCGGATGAAATAGCAAAACATGGTTTATTTTTATAATTCTGAGATGATGAGAATTAAAATATTGATGTTTGAATAATTTCGGTTATTTTTTTTTAATTTTCTTAGAATTTTCTTCTTAAAACCCAAAATTTCCATTATTTACGAAACTTCCACGGAAATTTTATGGAAATTTAACGGAAAATAAATAAAATTTATAAATGGAAATTTTTACGATTTTCTTGAAATTCAGATTAGATTTTCGAATTATTTGCCTACAATTTCGGTTTTTTAAAAATAACTTTAATTTTTGACGGAAATTCAGTTTCATTAAAAAAAAATTCCCCCTTAATTTTCTGACTTTCATCTAAATTCCTTGCAGTTTAAGTAAAATTAATTTTTCGGAAATTTCTAAAAAGTTTCATATCTTTAATGGATATTTTAGAGATCTATATAAATCTTAGGAAATTATAAAAAAATTCTATGAAAATTATGACATTTTTACATAAAAATTACAGGTAGAGTTTTTTAAATATTTGTTTCCAATTTCCTTAACGTTTTCTTAATATTTGCTGCAATTTAAATTTCATAAAAATGTCACAAAATTTTCACGAAAGTTAGAAGTGAATGAAAACTAGAATTTTCGTATTATTTTCTTAAAACTTGAAACAATTCTTTTATCAGAAATTTTTTTCACAATATGAACTTTACAGAAAATTCTTGGAAATCACATAGAAATTAAAGCTTAAATCTTCGTACATTTTCTTTTAAAATTTTTTAAGAATTGTTTATTATTTAGCTAAAATTTATATTTTTCAAAAATAAACGTAATTTCCAATGAAATTTTACGGAAATTACCCGTAAATTGTACGTAATTTAGATAAAAATTACAGCTAAAAATGTTGTACTTTTTTTTTAATTTTTGTTGGATTTTCTTATTATTTACTAAAACATATTTTTTACTAAAAATTCACTAAATTTTTACGAAAATAACATGGAAATTATTGAGAAACGGTACGAAAATGATACAGAAATTATTGATGAAATTTAGGTACAATTTATTAGCAATTTTTAAAAAATTTCCTCATTATTCTTCAACATTTTCTATTTTTTTATATTAATCGAAATTTCGAAGAAACTGTACAAAAATGAATTGAATTCTCATTGGAATTATTAGGAAATTAAATATAAATTATAGCTTAAACTTTTTTGGAGTTTCCTTAGAATTCCCAAATATTTTTTTTAATATCTAAAATCTCGATTATTCATTATTTAAACGAAATTTTTAAGAAAATTCTATAGAAATCCAACGAAAATTTAATGGAAATTATTAAAAAAAACATAAAAATTACTGAAAAATTATACATGAATATTTTGTAGAATTTGTAGGAATTTTTAAAAGACTTTCTTATTCTTTGCCTAAAATTTTTATTTTGCAAAAATTTTACTATTTTTTCAAAGACATTCTCAATGAAAATTATACGAAAATTCCAAAAAACTTATACAAAGAAGTAGACTATTTACGGACACATCACTGATATATATATTTTACCGGACAAAATTGTGGGACCACTTTCAAAAATCGAATTAAAAAGTTAAACGTCTTTAAATTTTGATAACTCTGTTAGAAATTAGCAAAATTAAATTTTTTATAGATCATTGGAAAGCTTTCAAAAATTTGCCGTCAAATAGTCATACCTGGAAGTTTTTTCGATTAATAAAAACGAAGATTTAATGTGATAATGACAGGGGAATTTTTTGTTTTCAGAAAATTTTCATTGCTCCAATTTGGTGTGCCGTATTTTCTAGAAAAATTATAGAAAATTTTTGAAATTAAGCTAACTAAAACCTTGAACTTTTAAATTTAAAATAAGCCAAAGGAAACTTAATTATCTTGATTGGTTTAAAAGTTATAAGTAAATGATGTTAACCAAACTTGAACAATGAAAATGTACTAAAAACGAAAAATTGTGAAGGAAGGAATGGTCGCAAACTTTTAGTTGATAATTTTTACTTAATTGTTAGTGCCACAAATTTTGGTTGTTTATTGTTAAAATTGAGAGCCTAAGGAATTGGTGACGATCGTCATGAGTCTTTTTTTTTTTGGTAAGCAGCTCGCTATTTGTATTCTATTCATGAAATTTGAATTTAAGATCACCATGTGCTTCTGTCCGACTTATGCCAGGAGAAAATTTTTGTATGTTAAGGGTTGTATGCCTTTCATTAAAGTGAGTTTCTTCCGGGCGAGTAATTAAGTAAAATTATAATTCTTTTTACCTTCCTTTAAAAGGACAATTTATATAAAGTGTTTTGTAAAGTTGCATTCAGATTTTATTTACTCTATTAAAAGTTGAACTGTTTATTGTCTAATCTAGATGATTTATTTTATTTCCGTTCTTAATATTTGGAAGAAGGTTTGAACATTTATGTCAGTTTTATAAATTAGACAGAGGGTTAAATAAACTGAGGCGGAAAATTTAGGCACGTTATAAAATAATCTTTATTCCAAAAAAGTCACTCCACATAACTTCCCGTCTATTTAAAATTATACAGAAAAATATATCTTAGTGTTATGAAATCATGCACTCGTCTGTCTATCTAATTCCCTTTTTCTAGCTTCGTCTTATCGCCCAATCCCTTCTACTCAATTTAAATTCCATAGACTGTCGTAAAAGTTCGGGTTTATATAATTCTTATCTATCTTTCAAATTATTACCTGTTACAACAATCAGTAAGCATAAGACCAGATGAGGAGGAATTGAAAAGTAAGAATTTTAATAACTTTGAAAAGAGCAAAATTCAATAAATCTCATTATAGTGGTATATGAAGGTAAAATTGTGAAATGAAGAATTTTGATGGTTGAAGGTGCAACAATAATGATGCAATGGAACGAACATAGTACTGTTACCGAAGCGATTCATGGTTATTGATTAGTATATGGTGACGGAAGCCGAGGTCTCGGTTATAGCGTTCATGGCCCCAGCGGGCGTGTTCGTCGTATACATATACAACAGTCTCGTACATACATATTGGCTAAGATATTCGCATGGCCTGGGGCCACCCTCAGAAACAACAATGTCAACTTACTTCGGCTCCCTGCGATCATTTGAATAGTATAATGTAGTTTTCGTGTTCCACGTAATAAGAATACCGCAGCTTTTCATTTTTTTTTTACCCTCTTTTTTTTTATCATTTGAAAAAAATTCTCAGTCATATCTGTCGATAAAGATTGATGTCATGTTTGCCTTACAGATCGAATAACTTCATTTTAACCGAGTGGATCCATTAGCTTTGCCAATTGAATTTCTGCAATTTCAGTTTGACGATCCATAAACCTGTCAGAGAACGAAGACGCATTTTGACAAATAGAAGAGAATTATGATTGTTGTCCCCAAAAAGGCTGGAATTAATGTCCAATTGAAACGGGAGATTTAGTGATCAAGATAGCTAATAACTTGCTTAACTAGAGCTATTTAATGAACAAGGTAACCAGTAGCTACTTTTAATTATCTTATCCAAGTTGGAGATCGGTTTAGACTGGAAGACCTCCGACGATATGATATAAATCTAGTTTATCTATGCATTACATAATTCTGTAAGATTCATGAGATATGTGTTGGAAACTGTAAGAAGAAAAAGGAGAGGTAACAAAATCGACTAGTATTTATGAATTCAATTTAACGGATGGATCAAGCGCGGTAATAAACCGCGGATAGGAATTAACCGAGGGATTATTTTATAATTTACAGCCGTAGGGATTGCTTCGCGCAGCACCTACTTCTCTTATTTGCATCGTGGCATCCCTGACGACCCGGATCCCTTCAGTAATTATTTCGTGCGAGGGAATCCTCCTTGGAGATTTTACGGCATGGACTAGGGAACAGAGAAGTTCTCACTTATACAGAGCACCTGACGTCCGCCTCAGTTCGGGTTCTGAATCTTGTGTAAAAATCGCCAGCACCCAAACTGAACCCATATATCTCGAGAATGAACGCACCCCCTCCAAAAGCGTCCCATCAATCTCAAATCTTAATCCTAACTAATCCTAATGTTGCACTATTTGCCTAGGCAAGGCAGGCGCTCTCGGGATATTATTGTTTCTACCCTTGCATATTATAGTTGAATAACGATTAAGTGTACCGGGAAGTTTGTCCTACCCTCGAGGCATCGTCCTTGGCTGGGTTTGAATCGTCTACTGCGGCTCGCCTCGCGTGATCTCCGATTTATGTATAAAGGCTCGCCCACAACAAGATTTATTCCCATATAAACATTTCCAGCCGTTCTTATATTTCGAATGAGATATCATCCGATTGGGAAATAAACAGTTTCGCCTGACCATTTATAAGTGCTGAAATGGAGAAGTTTTTTTAATGAGGGATAGTATTAAAGACGAAAGAGAAAGAGTTCAAAAGTTTCTGTTGATTTTTATTGAATTAGAGAGTTGATGAGATAATTTTTCCCGGGTTACACTTTTGGAATATACTTCTCGCATTGCATATTTCATTTTCCACAATTCGGGTTTCATATTCCAGATTTTAAGTTCAGGATTCCCCATCCCGACTTCGGTCATCGGGATTTCCCATTCAGAAGGGATCCGGCTTAATGACAAACTTGGAATAAGGAATCCGCTATATAAAATGCTGATCATGATTTAATTTAATCGACATACAACCTTGTTCATTCCTTCTTTATTCATTCTTGCAAGTGTAGCTGATAAATCAGGTTGGTAAGGCCTGATAATTATTATTTTTGCAGGATCGTTTGTACTTATCGACTCTATGGGAATCGTGTTACATTTAATTAAACATTAAAATTACCTTTCTATTGAAAGAACGCAGGATAAATTTGGTTGTCGATTGAACCCATTGGTCTTGCAAGACAGCAACGAAATCTTGCTGGGAACAGTAGTGTTGTCCAACTAACACTTTAGTTTGTGATAAAACTCACTTAGTTCTTTGGTTTACGAAAGAATACGAAAACTTCGGTACTTTTCCTGATTCACGGTACTACTTCGCGACAGTACTCGTTTTACATTATTTAATCGTAGACCTTAGATTAATACGACAATAGACAAGTTTTTCGACGAACCTGTTCTAATGGTTGTCTTTAAGTAACAATTATAATGAACACAGTGTCTTTCGAACATTTGACAATTGAAGGATCAATCTGCGGTTTCTAGTATAACAATGAAACTTGGCAGAAAAGACGAGCTGCTGTCTATGGTACAGTGTTTATATAGGATTCTCCTACTACTATGCGGAATACAAAAAGGGGGGTTATCTAATAAAAATTAGGGCCTAATAAACGCCTAATCTTATACCACAGAGGCAGGCACGCGTGTGGCTGAACTAGAACGACTTATCATAGGCTCAGTTCTAGGAATGGCTTAATCAGCCCTATAGTGGCTTATCTAAAAAAAATCCTATGATAAGACCTAATAGCATACCTTAGCGATAGTCACACGTGTGGCGTAACTAGGATAGCTTGCAATAGAAAAAAAACAATTATTATAATTTTTAATTATGCTCAGTTCTAAGAACCAGATAAGATATCATAGGCCTTGGTACCGTTTATCGCGTACCCAGAGATAGGCATAACTAGGAAAGCTTAAATAATAAGGGATTTGTATTTTTAAAGTATCTATCCTTGGTCTTAATACTACTATTTCTAGAATTCATTTTAACAGAAATATTTTACAAATCCGAAAAGTACAAAATTTCCCCAACTTGATTTTCAAGTAATGTTTTCGAGGTTTCCTAAGACCTGTCATACGACCCTGTGACGGCCCTCATCCGGCGAGTTTCGAGACCTCCATTTTGAAAATAGATAGGCTCAAGCTGCATTGACGCTGACATTGATTACTAACCGATAATTAACGAGCGACACCGCCAATAACTTTGCGGCGAGAACTGACTTAAAGCACATTTCCTTCACCACGGTCAGGATCGTCTTTGTCTTAGAGTATCTGCCTCTCGCTCTGTTACGCTTGTTCGCGGATCAGTTTTACTATCTCTCTTGCACCGGTTGGTAGGAAGCCAATAGTTATTCCACGTGGATTACGGACCTTGAGGACTAAGAGCAATGCAAGGGTTCTCTCCGTCGGGATTTAAGACGGACTTAGCCCTTGTTCCGGTCGCTGACCACTTTGCCTCCCATTAACCATTAACGGATCTGGCGAAAATAGGATTAAATTGTAGCTGGCTCGGGAGATCCCATCCTGAACTTTGATGGTGTTCTGAATTCGACATGGTGTTTCTTACGTTTCCGATTTATTCATCTCACACAAGCAATTTAAGGTATTAATTTCGAGAGGGTAAGTCTTATTTTGGTATTATTTACATACTTCTAGTATGTTGTTATTTCTGTATTTTTGTTGCTAGCAAAAATAGAGCTGATATGTCAAGAATAGAAAAGATTTTATCATTTACAAAATCTACACTCATCCAGTGAAAATTTTCGATTAAAAAAATTTGAGGTTTTTAGGTTTCTCGAAAAATTGCATTTTTTGGCCATCTGACCAGGTATAACCCCTTAACGTGTAAGTCCGGGGTTAAAATCTCAAAAATGTACAAAGAAGCATTGAAAGACTCACGTCAGTGACCCAAGAATGGTTAGCTAGGGCGAAGCGAAAAAATATACAACTTCCGACTGTCGTGTCCATAAAGATTGTATCGGCGCGTAGGTGCAAAGCCATTCGTTGATGTCTTATTATACTGGGTGGTTATTTATGATCCTGAAGCCTCGAGGAAAGAGAAATGGTGAGGAATGGACAGGGCATTCGCAAGAGAAAAATACACTGGATCGCACGAGTTGAGACCTTTTGTATCGTGCCAGTCGATACTGCATATTCCAAGAAATCACAGTGAGAACAAATTGCAGAATGGCAATTGCACTTGAAGAAAAGTTAGTTTTTTAATTAAATGCCAGGCTGGAGAAGTGTAAGCCGTTACCACCAAGTGTAAAGATTGAGATAAACACGACGAATTCATTAAAACGATTGTTAATTACTGCCTCGAGTGACACGAGGGGAAGCAAACTCAGCGGAAAGGGGAGACAGCTGCTAACGCGAGAGAAGAGTGCAAAATAAAAAAGGCCTGATTTTTCAAACTCATGCCGTTTCCTCTGCACGCGATTCCTTAGTTAATACGATTAAATTATACCATATTGTATCCAATGTGAATATTCAGCATGATTCAAAGTGCTTCTTATTTCGCTAATGGTTTTGAAAATACAACTTGTCAGCATTTTCATAAATTTTAATGTAAAAATAACAGTTTATCCAATTATTTTCTGCGTTTAATGAGAATCATTAAGTGTAGAACTTGTGACAATTTGTTTTATATTTATTTAGATATTTACATGTGTTGTATATTGTAATAAGGTAAAACTTTACCTCGCACAATGTTTTTCGGATTAACCTAATAACATTAAAACACACTAGTCTGGAATCAATTTTCGGACTATTGTACAGTCGAATGTAAGCTTGACGACTTGTGCCTTTATGATTTTAAGCTTGCATTTTTGAGCAAAGTTTTTAATTTGATTTAATTTATTTTTCATTCTTTTATTTAATTTAAGTTTATTAAATAATTTCTTTAGTTTCTTTATAAATCTTAATTTTTATTTTATTAAACGTTGAATTTCAATATTTTTTTATTAATTTCACATTTTTTTAATAAATGATTATTTGGAATTCCGTAATTTCACATTTGTTTAATAACTGATTAATTTAAATGCCGTACCTGCTAACTTGTGAAACCAGAGTTGTCACGTTGTTTTTATAACAACTATTAAATAATTTTTTTTATGTACGCACAAACACGATTCGTTCCTTATATGGAGAATTCTTCACTTTTATTTGGCGGATGATCGTCGTTGGACCAGAAGACGATGTCAACTGTGATTGTTTACTACCTGTCAAAACAGAGTGGCGGACAGACCGCATGCAGGGATGGGCTGACGAGACCACAACCTCATAGAGTGGCAGAGCTCAGTCGCTCGCTGTCGTTATATAACAGAGGTAAATTCTGGCGCAACTGTGGCCTTAGACGATTGTGTCATACACTTTTTGGCTTGTTGTGCCAGATGCGATTGTGTGTGAACTTTTTGGACTTGACGACTCGTTTTCGCTGTCGTCATTCTAAACTGGTGTGTTCGACCTTTTGGTCGTGTTCTTTTATCAAAAATATTAAAATTTTACAAAAATGTAACTAAATAAAATTGACGGGGCTCTATTTGTGGCCATTGTGCCATCCCAGGTGATCTCCAAAATTAACTTTTGTTTATTTATTTGATGGAGTCGGATCTGCGGCTATTTTTGTAAATTTAGAGTCAGTGTTCAGTTCGCGTACTCATTGTAAAATGGCCTTGCCATTCGGCCAGCTATTTTAAAACCTGGTAAACCTTGTTAGATTTAGTGAAATTTAATAAATTAGTTATTTTTTGGTGTTAAGTAAAATCGTCGTTTATTGATGCGCCTTATCCCTCACACTCCTGAGAACTCGTTGGTCGTGGCTTGTTAGTTTTGATTTTATTTTAAAAATAGAATAATTTTATAAAATTTAGTAGTCTATTGTTTTTGTTATTCTGTTTAGTTAATCATCAAAAAAATAAATTAGCGCTAGGGTTGTATTTGTTTGATTGTTTATATGTTTCGATTAACGTTAATTTTAAATTTAAAACGTTAAACATAAACCAGCAATAATGCGTCATAAAATCTTTGAATATACTTAAGTAGTAGGTGAATATGGTTTTAATAAAAGAAAATTATCGACGAAATCTAATTAATTGTACAATAGTTGTCTATCTGTAATGAACTCAAATTAAAGTTTATATCGTGCCACACTTTATACTACAAAAGCGAATTGTAAAAGGTATTTTCGATTGCTTGTTAAAAATTTAATTGCAAATTATAATTACTGCAGTTTAGTGTAATAATAGATATAATTTATTTTAATGTGGCATTTGTTTTTACAAATTTATATCCGATAAGGAAAAACGGATCCATTTATTGTATCAATGGTTCGTTGTGTTGATTCTGGTTGTCAATTGTCGAGATAAACTGGTTATTGGAGCATCATCATCATCTCTATTACATTTATATAATTTTAAACAAATCAAGAAACTTATTATAACAAAAATACAAATAATTAAAATTGTTATAAACTGTCAAAAGCAATTCTTAAGAGTAAAGAAATTGAAGCAGAGGTTTCTGATAGATTAGCAATTTACGGGAGCAATGATCTCGATGGATTATAGTTATTTGATAATCTCTATAATCTTCACATGAGGGATATAATAAACCCATTTGATGCCTTAGTATTAAGGATATAATTCCTGACATATTCCTTTTGCACATAAATGTTAGTAATCCTCTTTTCTTGTAGCAACTTTGCATGCAGATTACTTGGATGCATATGTGCTTGAGTATATTTCAATATCTTCCTACTGCTCAGGAGAAACAATTTTAAAAAGTAGTAATTGCAATAATCATTGATATCCGGCATTGCGTTTAAAGTCTCCAAGCGTTTTTATTTATTCATTTACTTATCTTGCTTTTAATAATCTAATAATCAAATTCACGTTCTTGATAATATTGCATCTAGATTGTACAGCACGATATTTTGGAATGAGAGCGGATGGTAGGCATAAAGCATTCTTTTTTTTCAAACAGGAATCAAGACAGAAACGCTCCGCGGATCTAATCTTGAAGCAGGTGCGTAAAGTGAAGCGATAAGCTGGCTCTGTTAACGACTCTGGAGTTTCTTTTTCAGTCTTTACAATGAGCAAAGAACAGTTAAAAATTCGAAATTGGGGAAAATCATGAATGAAAATATTAATGTCTAGATATGTGATAGATTTTGACAAATTTTCATCCCCTTATAAAATCCCAAAATAATGTACCTGTATCTTAAATTTATAGTTCCAATCACACGTAGATTCTACATTCAGGCTTTTCGTCGATCTAAAGGTTAATCACTATTTCTATCCATGAATACAAAAAATATTCTAATCTACGAATTAAGAACATTCTTTACAAGAAATAGTTCTTCTCTTAGGCTGAAAAACATTCTCCTAAAAGAAATAAGATAAGACTGTGTTGCAGCTAATTTTATAACAGCAGGATTGAATAAAATTTTCTCCCCTACACTTGTATCTAGCAATTTTTAAGAGATGCTGTGATTTTCTATGGCGAACGTTAATCGCGGTAAGAGGTTTGAAGCGATTAGAGAAGTGCGAACTCGGGCGCATCCATGCCGCCTTAGGAAAATAGTTTGGATATCTCATCGGGGTCATAAGACCTCGTGCGTCGTGTTCGAGGGCACGATGGTGATTGGACTTATAGGAGATACGGCGGAGAGCATTTTCGCGTTTTGCGATAACTTTGCACCGGGAAGAAATCCTCCATCCGGGTATCTACGGGAGTTATGACCCTTCGACAATCTTCCGTTCGAGAGCGCTGACGATGAACTCTTAACAGATTGTAGATTCAATATTTACTCAATACGTTTTTCTGTTATTATACAAATCAAAATGTTTTGTTTTTCTTTTCTGTCAACACCAAAACTAAATACAAGATCAAGATCAGATCAGTGAAATGAGCACTGTTTGAATAATAGTACAGAAAATCGTAAAAAGGTCATGAAAAGAAGATAAAGATCCTTGAAATAAATTAAAAAGTAAAATAAGTCACGCATTGAACTCTTGGGAAGTAGTTTTTCGAAAGTTTTTTCTAACGCAGGAGTGAGAGTCGACAAATTCTTTTTCTACACTATGTAACAAAATATTCGTTCCTCGCGGCAATAAACGACGTCGTTAACGACACAAAGTCAGCGCTGCCCTCACCAGGGTCTCGTCCTTACTGGCTTTTATTGCCGGTAAATTACGAGTTTTATTCGATCGCGCGACGACCCAAAGCAAACTATATAATTGAACGGTAGTTAAAAGCTGCGGTAGGTTGCATTTCTCTCTTTTTGTGCAGCCATGCACCTCTCTACTTTTGGTATCGTTTTATCCCTTTGACTCTGTTGTGGAACCTCTAGCCCTTGTGCGAATCAGTTTCTCGATTCGATTCCGAGAAACAGACGGGACATATAAATCCGAGGACATGAACTGGCAATGATACTTAAAACCTGTGCGATAAAATTTGTGCGATCTATGTCTGGCAGTCTAAGACGCCTCAGCTGTATTGCTTTTTTGGCAAAGACTATACTCAATCCGGTCTCGAAGGTATTTATTTAGCCGTGAACAAAACCTCGACGATCGTAAATTTACGGTTTACAATCGTCCTCTTTCAAAGCATATCTCAGGGTCCATCTTGTAAATACCGATGTGAGTACATTTGTTGGCTTTTCCATGCTTGAAAAGTACCACTTACGAGTTTATTCCCTGAAAATACTTTTGCTAAATGTTTTTAAATTTAATTTTATAACTAGTCGCAAGGAAGATATTCTCGAGCGAGTGTCTCGTCGGTTTTTAAATGCCTATACTCATACTGTTAAATTAATTGGGGTCGTTAATTTCATCATTAACAACCTGTACGTACATTTCTTATATGTACACTTTTTATATGCAACAATTTCAGAATGTTACAATTCTTTCTTGATGGCGAAATTCCCATTCGATGTTTCTTTTATTTTGTCATTGTTTTTTTTCCTGGGACTGTTGATCATATTTTTAATTTAAACTGTTGTAACAAATTTTTACTTAATTTTATCTTACTTTAATTTTGATAATTTTATTTACTTTTTATAACGAGATGTGAAAAATAAAATAAACCAAGAATATTCCTTGAGCATGACGCGCAAAGTTATTTTTTAATTGCTATAATGCCGCACAATTTTAGGAAGATAACTAAACCCGAACTTTAAAATTTATTTTAAAAAGGGCTGAAATTTTTTTAAATAATACGGAGAGTTGTGGTAAGGAACAACACTTAATCAAGGAAAATAAATAATAGTTTTCCAAAAGGGCTGCAATTTTTTTAAATAACTTCCAGCTAGCCACTATTCACGGAGAGTTGTGGTAAGGAACAACACTTAATCAAGCAAAACAAATAATGATTTTCAACTTACAAATCTTTACTTGTCCACCTCATCGGATCACCTTTACAAATTATTTTTGTTCCAAGCACCGAACTTAACACAAAAACACAAATGTTCGCAACGAGCCTTCGCTTTCACACAATCAAACACAGAATGAGGTGACTAGTGTCACCTTGTCAAATTTCACAGTTGTCACGACGCCAGCGCCACCGAATATAACAATCTGCGACGTATTAAACGCTACTCTACGTATCGATCGCTATCTTGCGTAAGTCCCAGGCTGTAGTTGCTGCCGATCTATGATTCAGCGGTGTGGATGCGCCTTGTCTCAGCTGGACCAAGATGGCCGCCTCACGATCTGACAATTTGTAAAAAAAACCCATGAGCCACCGGATGACTTTTTCACCATGGATCTCAGAGTGATAACCTGCCGTGAGTCGATTCCACGAGTTTGATTGTCACTGTCTGGCGCTCATTTAGAATAAACAGAATAACGAAATTGGCATAAGTTTTAACTAGAACCCAATGTTTACCGAAACTGAGTTGGTCGCCTGGTCGAAGGTACTGATATTTATTTTCATAAATTTTCATAATATATTTTTACTGATTTAGTGTTTGTTGACTAATTTAATCTATTTTCATGTTAATTTAAAATGTTTTATCTATTTTCAATTTTTATATGCGTGGCAATTTTTGAGATGTCACACTTGCTAATTCAGAGCTGTTGAGTTTTCTAAAGTCGACAATAATATTTCAACACAATCGGTCTCATTTGAATCTCGGACTGAAAGCTTGTATCCAAAATAGATAACACAATGAATTCTAGAGAAATTATGGATAAAATAAATCAAAACCTTTTTGTTTCTATACGTGAGTCATTAAAAGATACAATTCCAGCTGATATCAGTCGTTAAACGAAACAAAGTGCATGAACCACGCTCGCACTGCAAACCGTTTAGCCATGGTATCCCTGCATTCGACACAGCGTGAACAATTTATCGACTGTGCTTGCGTGGCGCGGGTCTTCTTTTATTGTTAAATAAATAATCAACCGGTTGTTCCCATGTTGGGGATAATTTATTAGCCTCCCTCACTGAAAGCAGGCCCTCCACGTATCCACACTCTCTCTTCTCTTTTCATCTTACCTGTTTCTATTCATCCCTCTTGCTCTCCTCGCCTCGAAAGCAGTGGCGCGCGCCCTTGCCGTTTATTTTTCCTTTCTTCGTTTCTGCTTCTTTTTATCCTTTGGCTATGGTCCTTCTCTTCGACTTTCGTTTACGAGTGGTGCCTTATGCTAAGAGCTCCGTTGTTTCTTTAATTGACAATCTCCAGCGATGCGAGGTGGGAACCAACATCGACCCTGGCGCGCCAACATCGTATTGTTTCGAATTTTTTATGCGTACTTTCGAGAAGAACTAGGCATACCGACCAAGCTTCTGCGGACTTGGAGCGCCCGAGTGCGAGAGAGATAAAGAGGGAAAAGAAGGCATATTGCCCTTGCGGTGCAGGGATTAACGAGTAACGACGAGGGCACCCTACTCCATTGGACAGGGCGCCAACGAGTCCCATTAAAGGATAACTTTCAAGTTCGTGGCCGCAGACTGTGTTCTTTTTTTTCCTACAGGTGGAAATCCGCGACCACCAGTTCTCTACAAGTCAAGGTCAAACTTACAAGGCGCAAAAGCTCGTGGATTGCAATTACTCCCTAATACGACTTTAGAGATTACAAGATCCTACATTGCTCTAGTATAGCTTTCGTTTTCTTAAGATGCTTGGAATTTCAGATCAATTAGGAGACATTCTTGAATGTCAGTTTAATGATGAGGCTATTTTATAAGAAACCTGGAAAAATTTCTGCAAAGTGTACCAGTCAAAGAAACAGAATATTGACACCGGAATTGGTCAAATTAGTTTAAGAAGATTAGAGTTCCTTACGGAATAAGCAATAATTCTCTCCAAGGGGAGAGCTTTATAGTTTCTTAGCTTCGTCATTTGGTGCACTACTGTTGTAAAATGTGATTCAGCCGGAGATTTAAGGAATCCTAAGAGTGAGATAAATTAATTATTTTTATAATATACGCCACTATACGACGCATTGTTTCTAAAGGCTATTTTATAAGAAACCTGGAAAAATTTCTGCAAAGTGTACCAGTCAAAGAAACATAATATTGAAACCGGAATTGATAAAATTAGTTTAAAAAGATTCTTAAGAGTTCCTTACGGAATGTGCAATAATTCTCTCGGGAGGAGAGCTTTATAGTTTTGTAGCTTCGTCATTTGGTGCACTATTACTGTCTTAAAGATGAATAGACAGATCCAAAGGTAGGTATCGTTCTCGCAGTCTTGTCAGGATAGAGTCAATGACCTTCAATCCAAAAAGTAGGAGACAATAGTTTGGATTTCTCTGGTCCTTCTTGTGTTGATATTTTTTCTTTTAGGAGTATCTTTTCCTCCCTGGAACCTCTGCAGGACTCTTGGTCGTTCCGTTCCGGAGGTAATTAAATAGCCGTGACCATGCTCAGGCCCCGTACGCCGCCCAATGCGCTACCTTAACGATTGTCCCTGGGTCAAGGGTCGCACACGCACACCGCGTAGAATATAATACGAGAGCTGCCGCTAACACGACTTCTATACGTATATAGTTTTCTCTCTAAGGCAAAGAAGAATATCATGGGAACTATTATGCTTATTAAGGTAGAAAGTAATAAATTATAGGCCGTTAATAATGGGAACCGCGAGCGTAATTGATGTATGCAAAGGAAGTCGTTCGTCTACTTCGTTCGCGAACTTGGCAGAAAAACAGAGTATCCCGCGTCGAGGGTGTAATAACAATTAATTCAAGTCAACTCTAATTGTCTTAATTTGAAGCACGCATGCGCATTTACCAAACAATGACAAACTGATTTTTCATTATGACAATTTTTGTATACAATTTTTCTTTTGGTTTATTTATATAGTATGTTGTATGTTACAATGAGTATGGGCTAATTTTGAATCGAATGATTTTTGCGCAAAAACAGTACAAAGCAATTAATAAAAAGTAATAACCAAAGACAGGGAAAGCTATAATTATAAAAATTTTGAAAGGGTGAAAATTGATGCCAGCGCCCTAGAAAAGAAATCATACTTCTGGATCACTTACTGTCTGGCTGAAAATACATTTTCTACTGCGGAGTATCTGCAGATGTTGGTATAAATACCTATGATTATATAGTTTGTTTTTACTGATTATCAGCCTTACATCCTCATATATTTTTGAAACGACAGAAATATGGCTGACTAGCGTGTTCATGCGCCATTAAAGAACCTTTAATTCTTTTTTCAGACAATATTTCTACGCTCTATAATAATTCAGACATACTCCACTTATACAATGTTTGAATTCATTTTATAACATTAAAGTACAATTTATCCATACGTCAGTATCTCCCGCCCTTTCGATTAATCTTCCTAACGTCACACTCACGCTTTCAATTATTATTTATTAATATATAATTAAAATCAACTAACTCTCCTCCACTGAACGAATGTAGCTTAATCTTTGAATGAAATTTATTGCAAATATGCAAATAGATGATAGCAATGATTAAAAGAGTGCTGACTTTATAAAGTAAAAGTCTCTCAGTGTCAGTTGAGAAGTAATAAAGGTGAGAAGTATTTATTGCCAAGCGCCACTATATAAAGAGTCCTCGTTTCTGCTTATATAGTCCTCTAAGTCGATTCTCTGCGCGAGGCCAATAAAGCAATTCTGGTCTTAATTAAATCTAAGACAATCTCGACACTAATTAAAGTAAACATCCTACACAATAAAACTTGCCGGACGAGCGAGAATCGCCCGAAGAGTTAAAAGGGATGGAGGAAGAGAAGCAGCAAAGAGTCAGTGCCATGGGTTATAAAAACGGCAGTTTCGAGGTTTATCTCTTAGAGCAGACCTTTTACTCGATTCGTCCCAGTCATACTTGATAAAAGGCGCTACGATCATCAAGCCAAACTTTAACGCAATGTCTCCCTTATGACTTCTAAGACATCAATCTTCTGCTACCAGACTTTCTGCCTTTTCGGCTGTAGACGATATAAATGATATTTTTAACTGGATTAGTTTTCAATATTCGGGTGCACTTCCGATAAATGGGTACCCCAGGCTTTTTTGAAACTTGGTATACTTACGTATATTAAAGCACTGATTACGAAAATCGTAATAAAAATTGTCGACTAGATCATTTTCTTGGTGAAAACCATAAAAATTGAGTTTTTTGCAATTATCTCAATAAATATTGAAAATTTTGGAAAATGTTTTTAATAAAAGTTGTAGGACTACTGAAAGTACACATATTTTCTTAAACTCATTTTTTTGATATCTCTAATAGTTTTTGAGAAAATGGAAAGTGAAGTTGCTCTTGGAGCGCGAAGTGCGGTGAAGAGTAGGCAAGAGCGACGGTTTTTCTCGAAAACTATTGAAGATATCAAAAAATGCATACAACAAAAAAAGTATATTTTTAGAAGGCCTACAACTTTTGTAAAAGTGAATTGCCAAAATTTTCAATATTTATTGAGATAATAACAAAAAACTTAATTTTGTATGTTTTTCATCATGAAAATGATTAAGTCGACAATTTTCACTATGATTTTCGTAATCAGCGGATCAAATTAAGTAGGTATACGTAGTTTAAAAAAAATCGGGGATACCCATCATCAGGAAGTTTATCCGTTTCATTGATTATGGTAACTAACTGTCCCTTAAGTATAAACATTTCTACGGAATTTATCGAAAAATAACGAAAATTGCATCGAGGCCTTTAAAACGCAGAAGAAAAGTTATAGGCAGCAATGCGATAATGGCGGCGCAATTTGCGATATAGAGATAGCCAAACCCTGGCTTTCATTCGTGGCAGAGTGCAGAGGGTGGGTGGCGCAGTGTGGCAGGGTTAACCATAAATCAATCAGGCCGCATTCGACCAGACTCGAAGAAGGCAACATAGCGACTAGTACAGCGTCCGACATACGGTAGGTGGACGTTTGGATGCTTATATCGACGTTTCTGTTTGTTCGCTGCAACGTTTATGCCTTCGTCTCGACCACTATCTCACTTGCACTTATGTTTTCTATCTCTTTCTCTCTCTCTCTCTCTCTCTCTCTCTCTCTCTCTCTCTCTCTCTCTCTCTCTCTCTCTCTGTGCCTCATGTGGAAATTTACGGCCCGAGCAGGACCATCACCGCAGAACCAACATTGGCTGTTAGTATCAGCCTGATATTGACAACTGCTTCAACTAACGGATTAAGTTCAGCTCACACATGTTTTCTGTGAATTTAATTTCTACCATTTTTCCTCCAGTAATTGCCAATCAAAATTAAATCTATGTTCTCTTGACACTTTTAGTATTCTTTGGTATGGTCCATTTCACAATTGCATTAAGATAATTTTACTGCTAAGGAAATTCAAATTTTGAACATGATTCTGTTCTTTGACACTAGGCGGCGCTAGTGCACTACAGTTGTCTGAGTTTCCGCTCTATGTTCTCCACTCAGATGTTAGTATACAGTTGAATTTTCACTTATACATTTGGTTATTACAGCTTTGACAGACGGCTACGGGAAAAGTCATCTTATCCTAAAAATAGAGTTGCGAAAAAGTAATATTACCTGGAGAACGGTAAAAAGAACGAGAATATAACCGGGAATATAACCGACCAAAATTCAAATCGATAATTTATGAGAATTTAGGTTTTTTATTTATTTATCAAATTAAGTCAAATTTTATCAATCAATGTACGAAAATAGAATCTCTAGTGTCATTCTAATTAGTAATGATTTGAGTTTCAATGTTAAAAGTAAGAATTATAGATAATAATTTACAAGTTTTTTTATTCTTTCTACACTTGAAGTTTGTCACTAGATGTTTTTTTGTTTTAAATTTGTAAAAATGTTCTCAAATTTTAAATTTATAGCAATTTTAGTTTCTTCAAATTTCTGTTTATTTGAATTTGCATTGATAAAAATTTTAATTAATACACAGTTCAAATGTACTAAAACAAAATTAAATTTTTTAATTCACCACTACTATTTTAATTTGCAATTATTATCTTCAATTTTTAATCATTTTCATTATATCTGAATTAACATCATGAACTTTCAAATATATATCTCAATTTTCAATTATTTTGTTCAAAATCACTTCTTTTTATCATTTTACAATTGTTTTCTCTATCTTTTAACATTTTAATTATTTCTCAATTAATTTCCTAAATTTTCAGTTATTATCTCAAATTTAGATTATTGTTTTCAATCTTCAACTTTTTAAACGATTTTTCAATTATTTTCCTTAGCTTCAAAATAAATTCTGTAATTTTTCTATTATTTTCTCCAATTTCTAATTATTTTCCTTCTTTTTGCATAATTTTCAAAAATTTCAATTATTTATCTAAAATTTTAACGATTTTCATCATATTAAAATTATTTTTAAATTTTTTTAATTATTTTCATCAGGTTACAATTATTTTTTCAAATTTTAAAAATTATTTTTTCATTTTTCAATTATTTCCCCAAATTCTTAATTATTATTATCATTTTGTAAAATTATTTTTTACGATTTGTAAGTTTTTTTCTCAAATTTCAATAATTTTCTTCAATTTTTAATTAATTTTATTATTTCTGAATTAATATCATGAACTTTCAAATATATATCTCAATTTTCAATTATTTTGTACAATATTCATTTGTTTTTATCATTTTACAATTATTTTCTCCACCTTTTAATTATTTTTATTATTTTTCAATTAATTTACTAAATCTTCAGTTATTATCTCAAATTCAGAGTATTGTCTTTAATTTTAAACTTTTTAAACGACTTTTCAATTATTTTCTTTTGCTTAAAAATAAATTCTGTAATGTTTCTATTATTTTCTCCAATTTCTAATTATTTTAATTCTTTTTTCATAATTTTCAAAATTTTCAATTCTTTATCTGAAATTTAAATTATTTTCACCATATTTCAATTATTTTTTTCAATTTTAAATTATTTCTATCATTTTTTAATAATTGTTTACCTAAATTCGTAATTATTATCATTTTGTCAAATTATTTTTCAAGATTTTTAAGTATTTTTCTCAATTTTCAATTATTTTCTTCAATTTTTAATTATTTTTATTTGTTTTCATAATTTACAAAATTTTTAATTAATTATTTTAAGCTTCAATTATTTTTAGCCTTCTTCAATTCTTTTCTTCAATGTTTAATTATTCTCATTTTTTCAGTTAATTTCTCAGATTTTCAAGTATTTCTCTCAAATTTCAATTTTTTTCCAATTTATTTATTTATTTTTACTTATTTATACTTAATTATTTTCTTCAACTTTTAAAATTAAAAATTTTTTTTTTGAGTTTTCCCCCCAATTTTTAATTATTCTTATTTTTTAAAATTATTTTATTAAATTTTTAAATATTTTTCTCAAATTTCCCATTATTTTCTTCCATTTTTAATCATTGTCAATTCTTTTCTTCAACTTTTAAATTTTAAATTTATTTTTAAGTTTTTCCCCCAATTTTTAACTATTCTTATTTTTTAAAATAATTTTATTAAATTTTTAAATATTTTTCTCAAATTTCCCATTATTTTCTTCAATTTTTAATCATTGTCAATTCTTTTCATATCTTCCAAATTTTAAATTTATTTATCTGATATTTCAATTATTTAATTTAATTTTATGTAACCTATATTCTGTATTTTTTGCAATTATTTCACTTAAATTAAAAATTGTTTTTTTCAATTTTAAATTATGTTCATCTTTTTTCATTTATTTTCTCTAATTTTTAATTATTTTTTGCAGTAAACTTCTAAAAGTTTCAAGCATTTATCTTAATTTTTCCTTTACTTAAAATATATTATGTGATTTTTTCAATTATTCTCTCCAATTTTTTATTACTCTTACTTTTTCAAATTATTTCTAAGATTTTGAAGTATTTTTCTCAAATTTAAATTATTTTCTTTAGTTTTAAAACATTTCTATGATTTTTTAAATTAATTTTGACAATTTTAATCGTTTTCATTATTTTTTTTTCAATTAATTTGCAAAATTTGCCATTATTTTTTTTAAATATTATATTTAAAATTATTGATAACATAAGGTATAGAAACTAATTGGGCGCCAGCGGGCGTTGTTTAATCTAGTTAGATAAAAGAAATTTTTATATTTAATAATGATTTTTACACTTCACTGACTTATAGTTAATTTGTAATGATAATTATTTTGTCATTAATTTATCCATTTTTATGTCAATAAATTATTTGTGTTTTAAAATAGTGTTGCTCGTTCAAACATAGAAAATTCTCATAAATTCTCCGGAAGGAGAATATTCTCGGTTATATTCTCGAGAATGTAACCGGATTTTAAATCACCAAGAATTTTGCAACTCTACCTAAAAAGGAACAGATGTTGTGATTAACTTCAGACGTGTAAGATCCTTTTTAGTTCTCTCATTGGTCAACAATATCTTCGATAATTACCGATAGTTTTTTGTTGTTATTTTGGTGATAGTTTGCTAAGAATAATATTTAAGGTTAGTTGTTCTCTTTTTATTTTGTAATTTTGTAAAATTGAATTGAAATTTTAATTTACTTTTGGAAAAAAATGTTTTATAAGAAAAAATCAGTGAAGTGTTTAGTGGTTAATAGTGTTTTAATTTTATAAGAGAAGTGGTGTGTTTATTTAGTGTGCTTCACGTGTCAACCTTCTGCAGATTTATATGCTTGAGGAATAATAACAATGTTTTTCATTGCTCTCTTTTTATTTAATTAATTTAATTATATTTAATTATTAATATTATATTGAAACATAAAATTAGGTTAGTAATTTAGCACTTTCAATAGTAAAGTTTAAGGTTAGAGTATTTTGGGTTATTATTTAGGTTCAGTCACATGACGATCCTTCTTACATTTGATGATAGGTGAGTAATAATAATAATAATATTGACTCGGAGTGATCGTTATATTCATCTATAATATTAAAAATAGCCGAGTGATAAATTCAAATTAAATTAATAATAATTCTCATGACCTTTTTTTTTAATTGTAAATTGAAAAGGTATAGAAAATTTTATTATTATTAATTATTATTTTTGTTATTATCATAGCAAGTTAATAGTTTGGCACTTTTAATGGAAAAATAAGAGTTGAAGTATTGTTTTTTTTTAGAAAAATACATGTAGGAATTATTTGGCGACAGGTAAGAAAGAATATAGTTTTTCATTAATTTATTTTTATTTTAATGCAAATTTAAAAGTTATAAAGAATTTTATTATTTTCATTTTTTTTTTTTTTTTTTTTTTACAAAACAAGTAATTGTAAAAAAAATAACAAGTTATTTGTATAAAACTAAGTTAATAATTTTGAACTTTCAATTTACATATTTTTTTAATCCAATTTCGAGGTTCTAAATCACCTTATGTATTGAAACAAACAAATCTACATTTTTGAATCATACAAACATTTCTATTAGTGTTCATAAAGTATCCACATTTTATTTCACATTTAAAATTACTTATTTTTGTACGCATTAGGAATCAGTTACTTCATTATATAAAACAAATACTTAATGATATACAATTTATGGAAAAAAGGACATTTGATTATGAAAGTAAAATAGTTCAAACTGATTTGAATATTGAAAGTATGAAATATTATCGATGTTCCATTTTTGTGTTAAGAGATGTGTTGTGTCGAAAATTTGAGTGAAAAAACTGACATCCAGTGCATTTTCTGTCTCCGTCTATTCCAGTCACTGAAAAACTTATTATTAATAATTGACCTCTAAGGGACAAATCATTTTGATTTTCATAATTATATCTATCTTTTCTAACTCCTGCAAAGACTTTTGAACTGTTATCCTAATTTTGTATAAAAACTTAAGACAATAACTCCACTTTAGGGCTAAAAGTTTTAGATTTTCATAATTCTGTAGGTCCAGTATTTTTAACTTCTGCAAAATTGTTTTAACTGTTGTCCTAATTTTGTATAACTCTACTTTAGGACTAAAAATTTTCATAATTCTGTAGGTCAAGTATTTACAATTTCTACAAAACACCTCTTGTCCTAATGTATCATTTCAGTTAACATCAAAATTGAGCTAACAGAAGTAGAGAAAAATTTTAATATCAATTTGCCTTTGTTCTTAACCTTTGAAATATTGCTTGAAGCCACAGCAGTCAGAAGCATTCTTTTTGTTTCAAGATTGAGCAACAGAAAGCAAAGTACAATACACGAAAACAAAGTAAAATTTGATTGGTTCGTTAACGCTAAAGGAGCAAGGAAGATTTATCGTCTTCTGTAGTCAGAGCAATCCCAGTTAGTTAAGCCGAAAGAAAGATTTTTAAAATACAAGAGCGAATGTTTATTACCATCGGAGAGGCAGTAATTTAGCGATCATTAGCGTTGCTTGGAAATTGAAATTTGCAGGGACCTTGCATAAGAACTGTACGGGGCGCGCAGTATCCTGGTCCCGTATCGGTATTTGGAGTCTTTCGGAGCGTCCTTTGCATCGTGGTAATAGGATTTAACGTAAGCAGCCTCCCAAGCAGAGACCAAAAATCGGAGGAGTTTATGGCGAGGCGACGTTGCATCGGTTAGCGGTAGCAGAAACAGCAGCACGAAGTAGGAAGAGGATGGAGGCGGGGCAGGGGGGGGGGGGCAGAAAAAGCAGAGATGCTGGGCTCCCTACAATTTTAATTAACCCGGTACCGGGTAGCCGATCGCGATCGAATCGGGTGCACGATCTACAAGGAATCTACATAAGATCCTCCACTCGCGGCTACAACTCAATCCCCTCTTTATGTGCCCTGAGGGCCTTAGTCGGCCTTACCGATGCACAATACGCTGCACAGCGCGGTGGCCTTATCTTCCGAATGATCGGAGATAGCGTCCTCTCGGTGGCTCCTCGGCAGGATGCGGCGAGCTCATATTGTCCCTCCTGCGCTAAGTAACTTACCAACCCAGCTTCTTCCTTTCTTTCTTTCTTCCTCTCTCCTTGAGTGGTGTCGGCCCCAACGCGAGGCGTCCAACTCCACGAGATTCTGTACGATCATGTACATTGCCTAGTAAGTAAGAGGTACCCTCTGACGGGATGCAGATACTTACACTCTGACATGCAACCTTTCAAGACTAACAATGAAAATGGCTTGTACTCTTCGTCCGCTTCCGTATTCTCCTGGAATGTCCCGGGGTAATCTGAGACCTCTAGTGCAACCAGCTGAAGTCTTGTTCAATTTTTTGTTTCATTAATTAGTCCCCGTTCCTTCCCAGAAGATTTGTCAACTTTTTCCAATCAGTAAATATAACCCTAGAACCTTAAAGTGTGTTTTACACACTTCTACTGTGGGCCAGATTAAAAAAAAAACATAGCCAAAAGAAAAAAATAAAAGATGTTTAATCAAAAGAATTTAACTATTGAATGAAGTAACTGACATATTTCTGCATGCTGTAGTAAAATATTAGGAAGCACAGGGTCCATTAAGAGTAACATACGTCAGTTCAATGTTGACCTACCATGCGACTGTTTCGCTACATGATAATCCTATTCTAAAAAGAACAGACGTTGTGGTTAACTTCAGACGTGTAACTCCATTTCCGAGTCTCCCGTTGGTCAGTACATATCAAACCTCACTATCGATAGTGTTGAGTTTCGATTTTTTGTTTTGCAGACGAATTAAAAACTTTCAATTAAATATTGTAACTTCAAGTTTATTTTATAAAATTTCTTATAATGTTAGCAATCTAAAATAACAAAAAATTTTATTCAAATAGTTAATACATAGAAATTAGGTTTGACCTTGATTTCCCTACACGAGAACCCTTTCGACCAACTTCAGAGGTGTAACACGTTTTATCGGGTTTCTGATTGGCTAGCAGAATTTCGATATTTTTTGTCAACAATAACATCACAGTTTAGACGTTTATTTGGAGTATTTTTCAATTTATTTAAAATCTTCGTTTAGTTTAATTTAATTTGCATTTAATTGCATTTTATTAAATAATAATAAATTAAAAATAAATTAAATTCTAATAATTAAGGAGTGATAATTTAAGAAGTGACAGTGATTTTAGTGAAGTTGTTAAGGTTATAGTGTTTTGAGAGAAACAATGTTTTGTTTACATTGACATTCGTTTCTGACAGGTGAGTAATGATAATAATATTAATAATCTTTTATTTCTTTTTATTTTATTAGTTCTTTATTTTCTTTTATTGTATGTTTATAATTCCTTAACTTTTTAAGTTTCAGTAAAATAAAAACATTATACTTCCATGTTAAAGGTTATGTTTTTTGTTATCATTCTCCAGTTACGTAGTAATATTTAGTGACAGGTAAGTAATAATAATAATTTTCAATAATTTTATTTTATTGTAAGCTTCTAATTTATTCATCTTTTTTCTTATTTCATTAATTCAATAGTTGTATTTTCATCATTAAAGTATCATATTGATAAATGTCATTTGCGTTAAAAAAAATTGTCATTTTGGTTAGCATGTTTGTTTCTATTGTAATTCAATAATTACATTATGTGATAATTAGCATTGAAGTTTTTTGACAAGTAATTCATTTTATTAAATTTATGTAAAACATTAGTTTATTAAATAATTATTTTTAATTTATAAAATGAGTATATTTATAATATAAATAATCATAAAATAATTGTAAGTATAGTAAATAATAATAACTTTTTTAAATTTCTTTTGTTTCTAAATTTCTAATTTATTTACATTTGAAACAATTGTGTTGTTTATTATTTAGGTATATTTTTTATTTATTAAATTAAAACTAATAACAATTCAATTACTTTTAATTAATATATTAAATTATTTATTATTGTATTGGAAATAATATTTTATTAATTCTTTTATATTATTATTATATGAGTAATTTAAGGTTAGAATGTTTGTTTCTATTCTATTTCATGTGTTAAACGTTACTAACTTTCATTAAGAAAAGAATAACAAGCGCGCAGGTCGATCTCGTCCTATTCTAAAAAGAACAGTAGTTGTGATTAACTTCAGACGTGTAAGACGTCTCCTTTTGTGATCTCTTATTGGTTAGTAGGTATTTTCGATAGTTTTCGATTTCGACTTTCCGATTATCATAATAATTTTGATAGTAGAATATTAAACTCTAATTTTAATTTTATTTTACAACATACTTTATTATTTTAGGTATTTAAAATTATAGTAATTTTAATTAAGTTGACTGTAATTTAGAAATTGCATTCGACCTTGAAATTCATGAAAGGAATACCTTTCGACAAACTTCAGACGTTTAAGACCCTTTTTCGCTCTCTCATCGGTCAACAATATCTTAGATATTTATCGATAGTTTTTTGTTGTTATTTTTGTGGTAGTTTGATAGAAGTACAACATTTTAGGTTAGTTGTTCACATTTAATTTTGTAATTTTATCATATTTAATAGAAATTTTAATTTATTTTAGAATAAGAGTGCTTTATGAAATATATTAAGGCGTTAATAGTGTTTTAGTTTTATAAGAGAAGTAGTGTTTGCTTTTAGTGTGTTACACATGTCAATATTCTGCAGATTTATACAGGTGGGTAATAATAATGTTTGTTATTGCTTTCTTTTTGTTTAGTTGATTTAATAAAATGTTTTTATTAATATTATATTGTAACATAAAATTAAGTTAGTAATTTAGCACTTTCAATGGTAAAGTTTAAGGTTAGAGTATTTTATGTTATTATTTAGGTTCAGTAACATGACGATCCTCCTTATATTTGATGACAGGTGAGAATAATAATAATAATTTTCACTACCATCTTTTTTTAATTGTAAATTGAAAAGGTACAGTAAATTTTATTATTTTTAATTAATATTTTTGTTTTTATCATATCAAGTTCACAGTTTTGCACTTTTAATGAAAAAATAAAAATTATAGTATTGTTGTTTATTTTTTAGGAAAACACATGTGGAAATTGTTTGTCAACAGGTAAGAAAGAATAATGTTTTTCATTAATTACACCAATCTTTTTTTCTTTTTTTTTTCATTAAACACACCAATCTTTATGAGTCAAGATGAAAAATTTTTCTAAAGGTATGTATTTTAATGTAATTAAATATTATTATTTGATTTCGAAAATATAACATAAATTAAGGTTATCTTTTCTTAAATTACTTTTCTTGAAAATTAGACAACAATATTAAAAAAGTAGTCCGCCCAAGATATTTCATGAAACTGTTAATTGAAATATTTAGATTAAGATGCTAAAAAAAGAAATACGCAAAAAAATCGACCAACTATTTCCAGTTTTAAGACTCAGATCAAAAGAAACAAGACAATAATTTTTCCGTTACAATCAACAGATCTAGGGTTAACAATCATGTAATTTTTTCTCTTCCGTGTATACTTCCGAATAATGGATACCCTCTATTTTTTTAAACTTGGTAAACCTTCGTATCTTGATGCGCTGATTACAAAAATCGGAGTGAAAATTAGCATCAAGATCATTTTCAAGGTGAAAATCATAAAAAAAAACAAAAATGCAAGTTTTTGCAATTATCTGAATATATCTTGAAAATTTTAGAAATTGTTTTCAGTAAAAGTTGTAGACCTTTTAAAAATACACTTTTTCTGTTTTATACATTTTTTGCTATCTCTAGTAGTTTTTGAAAAAATCGATAGTGAAGTTAATCGTGCAGCGCGAAAAGAAGACAGAAACGGTACTTTTTTAAAATTATCTCAATAAATCTTGAAAATTTGGGAAATTGTTTTTTACAAAAGTTGTAGGCCTTCTAAAACTACACATTTCTTTTTGCAGGCATTTTTTGATATCTCTAATAGTTTTCAAGAAAATCGATAGTGAAGTTGCTCGTGCAGTGCGTGGATCGGCAAAGAGAGGTTAGGATCGCCACATTCTTTATTTTTGTAAAAATCACTGTTGCCCGGGTATTTTTTGGTAAAAAAAACCACTATGGGTGTCAAAAAGACCCCCCTTTGCCCCCTGTACCCCCCTGTGAAAATGTAACAGACTTTAAAAATTTGATTATTAAAAGTTTAAAAGAGCGTGCAGTCCTGAAACGATTCGAGAAAATTCATCATCAAGTTTCTCGAAAACTATCAGAGATATCAAAGAAATACTTACAACATAAATATGTATTTTAAGAAGACCTACAACTTTTGTAAAATACAATTTTCGTAGTTTTAAATATTTCTTGAGATAGTGGCACAAAACTGAGTTTTTATAGATTTTTATGGTTTTCACCATGATTATTAAATTTGCGCCAATTTTTACTATGATAATCCTAATCAGCGAGTGAAAATAATTAAGAATACCTATGTCTACTAAAATTGGAAAGGGGGCCTAAAATAAAACTAGTCGCCCCTGACAGTCACTTCTGACCTTTCTTCGCCGCTCTTTGCGCTGTACAAGCAACTTCAGTATCGATTTTCTCGAAAACTATTAAAAATTTCAAAAAAATGCATAGAACAAAAAATGTGGATTTTTAAAAGGTCTACAGCTTTTGTAAAAAACATTTTTTAAAATTTTTAATATTTATTGAGATAATTGCCAAAAACTGAATTTTTGTGGGTTATTTATGGTTTTAACCACATTACACATGCGCAGTAGTTTACCATGATAGTTTCACATGCGCAGTAGTTCACGATGACAGTTTCACATGCGCAGTAGTTTGCCATGACAGTTTTACATGCGCAGTAGTTTACCATGGTAGTTTCACATGCGCAGTAGTTTATCATGACACTTCCACATGCGCAGTAGTTCACGATGACAGTTTCACATGCGCAGTAGTTTACCATGACAGTTTTATATGCCCAGTAGTTTACCATGATAGTTTTACATGCGCAGTAGTTCACGATGACAGTTTCACATGCGCAGTAGTTTACCATGACAGTTTTACATGCGCAGTAGTTTACCATGATAGTTTTACATGCGCAGTAGTTTACCATGACACTTTTACATGCGCAGTAATTTACCATGACACTTCCACATGCGCAGTAATTTACCACGACAGTTTTACATGCGTAATAGTTGACTATCATATATTACTTACGCGCACTTGTTCATTATGACAGTTACGCATGCGTAGTAGTTTATTATTACAGTTACGCAAGCGCAATAGTTTACTATGACAGTTAAGTTACATTTAACACGAAAAATATATATTGCGCACATGTGGGAGTTGGAGATTCTAAATTCTAACAACCCAACCGGATATACAGATTCAAAAAACTCGTTAAAGTTCGCGAACGAGAAAAATTTTGCAAATAATTTACAAACATTGAAACCGTCAAAGTAAAAAACCGCTAGAAATAACTCCTTTGTGATTATAATTCACAAGAAATCCTGAATAAAAAATATCAATCAATTGACGAGCGCCAATTAACCTACTGAAAATGTGCATTTAATACTGACAAGAGCATTAAGCTGAAAAAGCCTCAATTCAGAATTTCCCTTCTGCAGTTTTTTTTCTCAGCGATCACGTTACATTGGATGGTAATCGTCCACGCGCCATAGCGGTAGGGGATTAATACCTGTTTGTCGTCCATATCCGTATAAGCACTGATAATAATCCCTTGCAGGAGACTTTTCTCAGTTATCTCGCAGAATATTAACGTATTTATGAAACTCAATCTGTTACTAAGATAAATAAGGTATAAACTCGCAGTCTTGTTGTGTTTCTTTTTTTTTTTCTTATTGCTCTCCTCTTCCTGAAAGAGGGACCTCGAGTGAATTAGACTCGTGTCTAAAAGTGTTGGAAGAAATAATACCGATAATATTCAGTATTGAAGGCAACTCACGTGGATTGACTTAATGCTGCAGCGCATATATTATACATACATGGACATATATAGAAGGGCTAGGAAACACGATAGCGTCCGTATGTAAAACCATCTGGTGTAAAACGAGCTGCTGGCTCGCTCGAGTATTAAATCGGACCCCCTCTGCCCTTTTCCACTATCTCCTTCTCATTCTCTTGCTGCTCCTCACCCTTTCTGTCTTTCCCGGTTTTCCTCCCAGTCACCCCTCTGATTCGACTCTGTCGATTGACTTTGCGAAAGCAGTGCTGCCAACCTCGTACAAGAATCGCGGCCTACTTTAAACTTAACGTCGCAACGAACTTACGATGAACTCGTTAACGTTTACGCATCCAGAACAACTGACACGCGCGTTGTTACTTACCTTCTGGGACCCCGCGCCCGCCACCCAACTTAGCCAACCCAAGTGTCCCCTTGAATTATGTTCGCCTGATCGAGAGCAGAGACAAAGAGATTCTGCTTTTTCAAAGACTATTGACTGGAAAATGTTGTTTTGCTTCATTTTCTCAATTGAGGGTAGCACTCTATTGCATCAGCGCATTTAACCACTGTTATTGCATGTCAGATGCGATATTTTTGCCGAACAAGAAAAAATAATTGTTTTAAAATCAACAATAAAATCACAAATAAATTGAAATACTTGTTAAAAATATCCGAGAAAACCGAAAACAGATCGGCGTCTGTAATCTGCTATTTCGATTCTAACAGATAGGAGTCTTGAGTCCGAACTGTTAACTAAGGTAGTGAAATCTGTTGGATTAAAAGTAGTGTTTTAATGAAAAAATCACTCTTCAACTGGAATAAAAACGATACAATATATTAATTACATGGCGTAAGAAAGTGAGCAAAAACATAAATTATGAAATAAGTTAAATTTTTTTATTATTCGCACTTTTAGGTTATGTACCGGACAAAATTGTGGCACCACTTACAAAAATGGGATTAAAAACATGACCATCTGAAAATGTTGATTACTCTGTCAGATACTAGCGAAATAAAATTTTTTATAGACCATTGGAAAGCTTATAAAATTTGACAATAAATAGTCCTATTTTAAAGCTTTTCCAATTAATAGAAACGAAGAATCAATTTGATAAAGACTGTTGAATTTTTCGTTTTTTGTGAATTTTCATTGTTCAAATTTGGTGGGCTGCATTTTCGAAAAAAATAATTGGAAAAATTTGAAATTATGTTAAATTAAACTTTTAGCTTTAAAATCAGCCAAAGAAAACTTAAATCTCTTGACTGGTTCTAAAGTTATAAGTAATTGTTTGATACGAAAAAACCTAACGAGTCTTCATTTATTTATTGTTAAAGCCTATAATGCGATCTTTGTCATTTGGCGCCCAACGTGGGGCTATATGATTTTGTTGCATTTTGTTCTTTATACACATTTACTTATAACTTTTGAACCAGCCAATATATTTTAATTTTCTCTAGATTATTTTAAAGTTAATAGTTCAAGGTTTAACAAAAATGGGATAAAAACAGGACCGTCTGAAAATGTTGATAACTGTCAGATATTAACGAAATGAAAATTTTTATTGACCATTGGAAAGCTTATAAAATTTGACGATAAATAGTCCTATTTCAAAGCTTTTCCGATTAATAGAAACGGAGAATCAATTTGATAAAGACTGTTGAATTTGTCGTTTTTTGTGAATTTTCATTGTTCAAGTTTGGTGGGCTGCATTTTCTAAAAAAGTAATTGGAAAAATTTGAAATTATGTTAAATTAAACCTTAAACTTTTAGCTTTAAAATAAGCCGAAGAAAACTTAAATATCTTGACTGGTTCTAAAGTCATAAGTAATCGTGTGATATTAAAAAACCGTAACGAGTCTTCATTTATTTATTGTTAAAGCCTATAATGCGATCTTTGTCATTTGGCGCCCAACGTGGGGCTACATGATTTTGTTGCATTTTGTTCTTTATACGTATTTACTTATAACTTTTGAACCAGCCAAGATACTTTAATTTTCTTTAGATTATTTTAAAGTTAATAGTTCAAGGTTTAATTTAGCTTAATTTCAAATTTTTCCAATTACTTTTCTAGAAAATTCAGCCCACCAAACTTTAACAATGAAAATTCACGAAAAACGAAAAAATTACCTGTCTTTATCACATTGAATCTCCGTTTATATTAATCAAAAAAGCTTTCAAGTTTAACCATTTAACGGCAAATTTTATAAGCTTTCCAATGGTTCATGAAAAAATTCAATTTGCTAATATCTGCCTGCTCTGGTTTCTATACCTTTATGACCAGTCACTCTCTTGCTAGAACCATCATATTCAAGATCTACAGAACCTTAGTAGGTTCTGTATCTGTCCTTCATTTTTAACAGTTTTCAATACACAATTATTTTCTTTAAATTTTACAATTATTTTTTTATTGTTTTAAATTATTTTGTTCTGTTGTCGATTATTCTCACCACTTTTCGATTTTTTTTTTCAATTGTCAATTATTTTCTTTAATATTTAATTATTTTAGTCATTTTGTAATTTTTTTCCCCAATTATCAACTATTTTTTTAAATTTCAATTTAATTCTTTAATCTTTAATTTATTTCTTTAATTATTAATTATTTTTTCAACTTTTAATTGCAATCTTCGTTTTTCAACTATTTTATTCAAAATTCAATAATTCTTGCATTTTCTCAATTAGCAAATATTTTCTTGAAATTTCATTACAATTCAATAATTTCCATTTGATTTCTTTAATTGTCATTCATTTTCTACAATTTTTTTCATTATTTTCATCAGTTTTCAATTGATAATTTATTATTCTCCTTCAATTTTATGATTATTCATCAATTTAAAGTTTTTTTTTATTGGAATGCAGATTATCCTCACCATTTTTTAATTTTTTCTTTCAATTGTTAATTACTTTCGTCAATGTTTAATTACTTTCCTCACATTATAATTTTTCTTTTAATTATCAATTATCTTCAATTCTCAAATATTTTTTTATAATTTTCAATTATTTTTATCGATTTTCAATTAATTTCTTAATATTCATAATTTCATGCATTTTCACAATTAAAAATTATTTCCTTTCAATGCAATTCTCCAATCTCAAAGTAATTTCTTCAATTTTCATTTATTTTCTACAATTTTTTCCATAATTTTCATTAGTTTTCAATTGGCAAATAATTATTCTCCTTCAATTTTAAGAATATTCATTAATTTAAAAAAAAAATTTTGGAATGACGATTATTCTCACCATTTTTCGGTTTTTTTTCAATTGTTAATTATTTTTATTAATAGTTAATTATTTTCGACATATTGTAATTTTTATTTTGATTATCAAATTTTTTCTTGAAATTTCCATTTAATTCGTTAATTTCCAATTTATTTCTTCAATTCTTAATTATTTTCCTTAACTTTTATTATTTTCATCGATTTTCAATAATGTTCTCAATATTGAATAATTTTCGGAGCTTTTTAATTATATTTTTCACTCATAAAATTTGTTTTTAAATTTTAATTCAATTATTCAATTCGAGAACTATTCTATTCAATTCTAAGTTATTTTCTTCATATTTAAATTCCACTTTACAATTATTTTCTTTAATAGTAAAAAATTATCGCATTTTTTTCATTATTTTTTTTCGATTATCATTAAGTTTATTTAATTTTAAATACAATCGTTAAATTATTCTCTTTAATTTCTAATTCTATCTTGCAATTTTTATTTCCACTCTTCAGTTTTGAATTGTTTTCTTTTCTACATTCATTAATTCTCGGTTTTTTTCAATTACTTTTTTTCAATTTTTAAGCATATTCCATAAATTTCAATTCAATTTTTCAATTTTTTATTCCTTTCTGCAATTTTTAATGATTTTTTAAAATTTTAATTATTTCTTTCGTTTTTCAATCCAGTTGTTATTATTTCCAACAATTATTCCTATAATTTTCATAATTTTTCAATTTGCAATTATTTTCTTCCAATTTTATATTTTTTGTTAAGGGCATGTGATGATAATGCTAAATTTGTCCGTAAACTTTCTCTTAAAGTACTCAATGTTTTGACACCAAACTTTGTAGAATTACTCAAAATACCATTAGAATTGTCTCTCTGACCCAAATTTATTTCATTTTTATCTTTAAACTAATTTTTTTTCCAATTTTACAATTTTTGGAAAATTTTGAAAAAAAAGTAAATTTGAAAAATATTTAGTTTAAAGACAAAAATGAAACAAAATTGGGTCAGAGAGACCATTCAAATGGTGTTTTGAGTAATTCTACAAAGTTTGGTGTCAAAACATTGAGTACTTTAAGAGAAAGTTTACGGGCAAATTTAGCATTATCATCACATGCCCTTAAATTTTTTCAATTATTTTTTTCAGTTGTTTATTAATCTAGTCATTTTTCAAATTTTGTTTTCAATTAACAATTATTTTCGTAATTTTTCACATATTTTCTTCAACTTTTCAACTATTTTCTTCCATTAATTATTATTTTCCACAATTTTCAATTATTTCCTACAATTTTTTCAATTTTTAATTATTATCTGAAAATTTTATAGTAATTATTCTATTAAAATTATGTTATTTTTCACATATTTTCTTCAACTTTTTAACTATTTCCTTCAATTATTAACTATTTTCCACAATTTTTAATTATTTTCTACAATTTTTTCAATTTTTAATTATTATCTTAAAATTTTATAATTATTCTATTAAAATTATGTAATTTATTAAAATTATGTAATTTTTTACATATTTTCTTCAACTTTTCAACTATTTCCTTCATTTATTAATTATTTTCCACAATTTTCAATTATTTCCTACAATTTTTTCAATTTTTAATTATTATCTTAACATTTTATAATTATTTTTTGGTTTTTTAAATAATTTTGTTAGATTGTGTAGCCATTTTTGGAATGTTGTTTTTAATTGTCAATTATTTTCGTCATTTTATAATTTTTTCTCAAACTACTAAATAAATTTTTAATTCAACAGATTTCACTATCTTAGTTAACAGATAGGACTCAAAACTGCCATCTCTTAAAATCGAAATAACAGATTGCAAACACCGATGTGCTATTGGTTTTCTCGGTTCGTGCTATCGGATATTTTTTACAAGGATACTCAATCTTTATTAAACACTTTAAAACTTTTTTTCTTTAATTTTCTTTTTTTTTATTTCTGGCAATAAGATACCCATGTTTGAAACTGTGTTTAAAGACTCTGGAGACTCTTGTGTAACTACCTTATCTCTAAAAAATTTTTTCAAGCTTTGTTATCTCCCAGGAAATACTTCTTAATGAAAAAATTGCTCTTATTTGTGTTTAAGTAGGCCTCAAGGTGAGATATAATGAACCAGGTTAATTCTGCAATCAGAGCCCTGACGACACAAGAACGATTGACGACCCCGAACGACAATCCGGGCATTCCAACGTTGAACCAGCAAACGCATTAGTTAACGGTCCTGAAAATGACACTTTGTATCGGCTAATGGGTAATTAAAGTCTCAGCGGTTACGTTTCGACCAAATTTATGAAACTTACTCACTGCGCGGCGCCCACTATCTGTTCAAGTTTTATGGTGGTCGGTCACTTTAAAAGTACAAAATCTCGGATAAGTAGTACGAGAGTTGCCGAAAGCGCGAACAGTATTTTATGAAGCGACACGTTCAGATTACTTGTGGGAAACAAACCTCACCTATTGAGCACACCGAAAACAAAAAATAACTTAAAAACACAAATGCACGAATATTTTTCAAACTTTAGTCAAGACAAACTTCAGTAGATGATTTTTACAATTCGAATTTTTAATTTTTGTAAAAAAAAAATTTGGAGGCTTTATAACGAATAATTCAAGATAACCTCAAAATTTATTTATTGGATGTTTTTAAAAAACAGATTTTTTCTTTGTATTTAAGGAATTGGAACTGTTAAACATTTTGTTCCTGAAAAGGTAATTAAATTTTATTGTAATTTTTATAATTTTCCTACATTTCTTTATAAATTATAAAATTATTTATCATTTAAAGTAAACAGGTTTCGTAATTTTATATTCAAATTTATTGACAGTCGGTAAACAGTCCTAAGTCTCGTACAATTTAATTAATAAATTAGTTTTTTCACTTCAAAAACATACATAACCTCAATGACTAAGGGACAATTGACAAATATCAGGTAAGTTGTTTTTCTACTTTTTAAATCTTCCTTTAACTTTTATTTATTTTTTTAACCTTTTTGAGGTTATTTAGAGTTATTCGTTATAAGGCCTCTTAGAAACAAATTTTGTGTGAGAGGAAATTATATTAACAACATTTTAGAATCAAATTTTTGAAAAAGTCCTTGTGACGTGAACGGATTAAATTTGCTAGGTTTTAGGTTATGATAGTTCGAGATGGAGACAAAACGTTCCGAATTAAAAAATATTTTTTGAGTAAAGAAAAAATATCATTGCCAGAAGGAAAATATATGAAAATATTTTTTTTTTTTTTTATTCATGCAATCATTAAAATTTTGTAGATTTTAGCTTTTAATAATGTCGTTCTAAAATTATCTTTTGGTGACTTTAACACTTGGAAATGGATAATTTCACCTAAATAATAAAAATTACGTTAATTAGATTTTTTCAAGTTAAGATCGTTTTTGAAATGTACAAAAAAAGGTTTTTTAGAATTGTTTATAAGAAATGCTTTAACAAAGAATTTTAAAAAAGACGCAAAATGTGTCTCTGGACAAAATAACTCACAATAGACATTTTTAAAGTTAACAAACAAAATAATAATAATATCCAGCCATATCAAGTAAATAAAAAGTGTTTTTCATTTTCATTAACAATTTTTATCTAAAACGAAAAAAATACTTGTTTAAATTTAACATTTTATTTCGAAATTTTTAATTTAATTTTAAAAGTAATATTTTTTTTGAAAAACTACTACTTATGTTAGACTATTTATTAATAAATAGCTTTTGAATCACCGTATTGTTAGTTAAAAAATACGAAATTTATTGTTTAACAATTTTGAATAAAAATTTACCTTTTCTGGATTCCTTTTCCGTTCCAATGCCATTTTATTGTTTCTTGCCTCTTCCAAAGATCCAAATTTAGAAAAATTCAGAAAATCCGTAACCGAGTAAATTCTTAGTAATAAATTTTTCAACATAAACTTAAGATTAGAGTCTAATTTTGTAATAAGTTAGAAAGAAAAAAAATATTTATTTTAATTTAGTCATTTTTATTATGTAAAAATTTGTATATTTACTTAATACTGCTGGATATAGTTTTTAATAAGACCGTTAACCAACTTTTATCTATTATTGACAGATATATAATTAAGTTTTTAAAAAATGTACTTTCTTAAACAAATGTAATATAAATTAATAAAATACTTTATTACTTAATTTTTAATAAAATTATTCCGTAATTTTAAAAACAGAATTTAATTTTTAAGTTTCTGTAAAGGAAATTCAAATTTTGAACATGATTCTATTTATTGCCACCAGGAGGCGCGGCGTCAGTGTCATATAGCTGTTAAAGTTTACTCTCTATATGTTTTAATTATAGATTACAATCTGAGTTTCCAGAAACGCATCATCGTCGCGTTTAATTATTATATTAAATTAGTTTCAAGTTATTTGAAAACTACAATAAATAACAAAAAAAAGTTATATGGATACTGCATTTCTGTCATGTATTTTTTTTGTGTTCAAAATTTGTGTGTAAAAATTAACGTTCCGTCTCTGTCACTTGCTGTCACTGAAAAACTTATTATTAATAATAATTTGCCTCTAAAGGTCAAATTACATGGATTTTGATAATTCTGTTGATTCAGGATTAATTTCTGCAAACTTTGGTAAACTGAGTGCAGCTGTTATCCTAATATAATATTTAATAACCTCCAAATTGTCATAGATTTTGTTTCCAGAAAACTAATTTTGCTCCGTATTAATAACAAATCTAATTACTATTTTTAAAAAGACGTTGTTTAAACAATTTTTTTGTTATAACAATTGCTAATTTTATCTTTCTAATTAAAACTGCCCACTCTAATTATTTTAATAACTTAAATGTTACTTAAATTTCTCATCGAAAATTAGCCTGAAATTATAATTAAAATTTTTGTTTCAAACTAAGCACTTAATTATATATATTTAAAAAAATTATTAAATTAGAAATCTTTTTAAAATTTAAGTTAACAAACTGAAAATATTGAACATAAATCTAACAATAAACAATCTTAAAAGATATTGAAATATAAATAAAATTCAAAAAAGTAATTCATTTAAAAATAGATTCAAATAATTAAAATACTTTATAAAACGAATTTGTAGTAAAAAAATAATAAATAACAAAAATATCTGAGCTAATAAAAAGTAGTCTAAATAGAACGATAATTAAACCGTGAAATTAAGTTGCAAATAAAATTCGACTAATAAAAGCAAACTAAACGTAAAAGTAGAAAAGATTATTTTGAATCATAAGCTGTTATAGTCGAGCAACGGCAACTTTTTTTATTTTATTAACATTTCTCTATTCTTTTTTATTTTTTCTCTTTTGTTTGGCTATGTTTTTATCTTTATGCACCGAATTGAAATTAATAAAATTTTTTGCTGTTGCTCGAGTATGAAATCAGTTCAATATAGCGTGTTGTTTACAATTTACTTTTATTGAAAAAAGCGTTTTTTTTTTGTTTACTTCGTCGACTTTGTTCGTTTATGTGAAATGAGTACGATCGTCGTGAAGTGCATTAAACAGTAAACAAACGTACATACACAGTCAGTTACAGTTTTCTTTTTTTTTCAATTCTAGCTAAAATTTGCACAAACTAAATATAATTTTCGAAGATGATTATTAATAATTATGACTATGGAAACGATGTCATTTATAAATAATATCTAGACGAAGCGTGCCATTTCCTCAAAATCGCTCTACGATTGTTAAAAGTTCCTTTTAATTTATTTACAAAAATCATCAAAACGAATTATCTTATAATTTAAATATAACATATCCATAAATAATTCTTTATCATTGACTACATTGAATGTTTGACTCTTTTTAATTCTCAATCAATCTAATTTAAAGAAACAATTAGTTGTTTAAATAAAGTTTTGCTTTTTATTATCTCGAAACATTTCTTTTAATGGTAATAAATATTTTTTTGGTTAAATTATTTGAAAATGTTAATGGCGAAATAATATTAATTAAACAAACTTTTAAAGCTTTATAAATTTTCTTCGTGAAGCTTCTACTTCTTTCACTTATTTAACTTACTTTTTTAATTCACACCATCTTCTCTATTTAAAATTTGTCATCTTTTATATTTAATTAAAAAGAACATCTTTTTTATTTTTATCTTTCTTTTTTACTACATAAAGACATTAAATTTTTTTTATTTTTTTAATTGACAATTCTTTTCCATTTTCTCGGATAAAAGAATTTTCCATCTTTTAATTTGATGGCCAAAGGGTTTCGGAAAGTTTTAACTTGAAAGCGATGTCTAGAAAATGACTCGTTTATTTACATAGAAATTCTGCGTCGTAGATTTACAACTTGGAAAGCTACTTCTTTTAACGTTGATTAATATTGAAACATGAACCAGTGTCATGTCCGCCATTATAGTTAGGAAAAAAAAATCAAAAACAATCCAGCGGAGATATTTTGTATCTTTAGGTATCGAATTTATGGCAAATAAACTACGTTTCTTATAGTGTCGAGGTGATTTACGAGAATTGGAATTCATTTGCCACTAAATCGAGGTTCAAGATAACGAGATGATCTTAATATACACGAAGTCGCATTAAAAATACTTAATTTTCATTTAACGCAATTACTCCATTTTAATAACTAGTTCCTACTGTCACTGGAGTGTTAATACAATTTTTTTTTTAAACTAATAACTGCCATTTTATGTATATTCATGCAGTATATAGTTATTAATAAATTTCCTACAATCGCTAGAAAATTAGCCTAAGAACTACCATTATATCACACAGCGTATCCTAAAATCATTTATTACTTAATTTAAAGTTTACATAAAAATTTCGAATTTTTAAAAGTAATAAACGATATGAATATAACTTTTCTCGAAGATGGTTGATTTTATAAACTTTTTCAATCGAAATTCCTTCATATAGTTTGACAACGATAATTGCGAATAATTTACATTAATAGTGAATAGTTGACCAAAAACTAAGCAGAGATTGGCGAGTTGTTGAAAGTTTATAGATTTTCACAATCTGAGATAAATAACAGCATTCACAACAAATGTGATTCCTTTGTCAAATTCGTGGATCAATCGGGATTAAAATTTTCTGTGCAACGTGTTTTCTAAATCTAGTATAACTACATAATTTACAAACTGCTGAAGAGATAGATGATTTATCCCCTTTTTTTCCCCTATTATTTTTCAACTAAAATAAGCATACAGTACAGTCAACGATCGAAAAAATCAAAAGCGGATAATAAATAAGGCACCTGCTATATTGCTTTCTGATGCACTTTTTTTTATCATTAATGTTTTTATTCAATTCAATAATTTAAATCGTGTGTAAGATGTGTGTAAAAATTAAATCCATTCAACAAAAATTTCAGTCGCTTGATAATATTGACGACAGGTACCTTAAGGAGGAATTAGAAGCAAATTGCATCTGGACTATTTTCAGATAACATGATTAGTAATTTACATTTTGTTTCTAAACATAAAGAACCAGATGAGCAACATTTGGTTAAACTGCAGTTTAGGAACGTAAGCCTTGAAGTCGTCTTCGTAAACTGTAGATCAGAATGACAATCTTGTTTTTAAAAAAACGATAATTGGCGGTAAATTCAATTAGGATGATAATATAAGTTGGACGAAATACATGGGGGTAAACAAAACTATGATAACACCCCTTTATTTCGTTCAACTTATAAAAACATTTTTTGAATTTCGCGCGCCTATTAGGTTGCAATCCTAAAAACAGCTGATCTACCTACAGCCAACTTCAAAGCTTACGTTCCTAAACTGCAGTTAACCGAATATTTTTTTAAAATTACTTTTACATTAAATTAAAAAATATCAATGAATACAAAAAAAAAGTGACTCGATTCGTTGTCCAATTCCTCCTTAGTCGCGCTTAAGATAAAGAGATACGTCGAAAAAATGTGTTTCTCGGTGGAGGGGCCATAATAGAAACGACAGCAGGAGAAATAAAGAAGAAGCAGAGAAGGTGCTCGAGAAGTGTAGGAGAAAAAGGAGAAGAGGTCAAGGAGGACTTCGATGAGACAGAGGCGCGCCCAGCGAAGGGGACTAATGCCTCTTAATGTAATTCTGGGAGAGTTGGAAGATAATGAAATTGTGGAGAGCGCCCTCAAGTGTCTTAAGAAAGCCCTGCCACTGACCTTTCTCGTAGTTGATTTGCTTCTCCTGCTGCCGTGCGTTGTCCGCCGCGACCTTCAGGAGACCCTGGATATTCCTGAGCAGGGTCTCCGTACTCGAGACTGAGGGATCCTGCGTACTCTGCGAAACTGCCGAGGCTATCTGAGAATAGTTCAAGGCTTGGGGACTCTCCGAACCTCGCGCCGGAAGTGGTAGATTCTCCGGGACGTCCGAGAGGTCTGCAATTTAAAAAAAAATCCGTTTTTTATTACCTTATAACATGGTCAATATAATTAATAATACAATAGATAAACTAAATTTACAATATTTAGATTTGTTAATTACGATTCAGTAATTTATTTTAATAATTTTGTCAGAAAAACCGAAGATATTATACACCTAGATGCGGCGAAAACACTAGCGACATCTACATTTACCCTACGCAAGTACAGAAATCTCGTTGGCTAGAGAGAGATGAAGATATCGCTGTCTCTTTCTAGCCAATAACATTTTTTTAGTTGAGTAAGATAAATGTAGTTTTCGCTAGTGTTATCTCCGTATCTAGGTGTATAATATCTTTGGAAACATGCGGTGACATAGAATATGTAAAAAAAAATATGTGAGCGCCATCTAGGTTAGGCGCAAAACCAAAACAATATAGTGAAAAAAGATGCGGAGCGCCTAGTATATGGCCGCAGACTTTGCGCGCCATCTAGGTGACGCCGTGGCTATTACGTTAGTGCCTCTAGTGGCGACTGTTGTTATTATTATAACTAAAATATTGAAAAAACCTTCCCAGGCCTGGATTTGAAAATTTCAAATACATTGTAGTCAAATGTTCTAACATTTAAATGTTAGAAATATTATTATATTATTCTTAAATGTTTACAAAGAATCGATTGTAGATGTAAAAAAGATAAATTGAAATTACGTTAAAAACCTGACGATTTTTCAAAAGATTTTTTTTTTGTTGTCAATTACGTATTCTTAAATTTATTATAAAACTAAAATAAAAATATTTAAATATAAATTAATATATTACTTGATTAATACTTAATTTTTAATAAAGTTTTGCCTAATCTAAGTAGTTTATAAATTGTTAATTCTCTTTATTGACACCAGGCGTCGCAAATGCGCTACGACTGATAGAGTTTACTCTCTATATATTTTTCTAACTATGACTGTTTTGACAGTCGGCTGCTCAACTAATCCAAAAATTATTTTAGTGAAATATTTTTTTATCATCTGCTAGATTACAATCGAGTTACCAGCCCTACGTCATCGTCAAAGTAGTTTAAAGTGATTCAAAAATTAAAACTATGAGGAAATTATTATTAGTATTTTATGAGACAATAGGGAAATATTGTGAATAACTATGGTAGTTTTTTTATGGTTTTTACCATGTTAATCAAATTTGCGCACGGCTTCACTATTATTTTCGTAATCAGTGCCACAAAATACATAAGTATACATGATTTTATGAAAATTGGAGGGGGGCCGTTTTTGGAACTGCACCCGAAAATTTTGTCGATGTTGCATTTTTTTCAAGTATTTTATTGTGCCAAAAATTTATGTGTAAAAAATAACGTACAGTGTAGTTTCTGTCTTAATCCCTTTCTGTGATTGTAAAACTTGTTTTAAGTAATAATGAATTTTTAAGAATCAACTGTCTGAGAATGTTAAAAACTGAGTTGTAATTATGGCCGAACCATTTTTCACAAATTCGTTTTTTTGACAGTTACGTTTGTTAGAATTTATTACAAAACTACACTAAACAAATTTATATACAAATTAATAAATAGTTATAATAATACTAAATTTTAAATAAAGTTATTACTTTATTTTAAAAACTGAAACTAATTTTATTACTAATTCTTATTCAAATTTTTTTATATTGACAATGCTTGATAATAAAACTAACTTTCTGTAAAAAAAGGACCGATTTGAAAGATGTCAATTGTAAATTTTTCTAACTTAGCCGATTTTGTTTTTCAGATTAAAATTGTCGATAGCCAAATCAAATTTCAAGTTTTGAACATGATTCAGTTTATTGCCACTAGGCGGCGCAAACTACGGAAGAGTTTACTCTCTGTACATTTTTTAATCATGACCCTTGTGATAGTTGGCTACTCCAGAAGTAAAAAAAAAACATTTGGTAAATTAGAATCAAGTTTCCAGTAACACATCATCGTCGTAATAAAGGTGAAATAGTGGAAATATCCAAATGATTCGAAAATTAAAATTATGAGAAAACTTTGTTGATATTGCGTTTTTGGCAAGTATTTCTGTTGTGCCAAAAATGTATCTGTAAAAAATAAAGTGCAGTGTATTTTCTACCTCTGTTCCTTTCTGACACTGAAAATTCTTTTTTTAATAATACACAATTGGAAATTTTTTGTTCAATTTAACACAAATAATAATATGTCCCAAACGTTTCACTCAAAATTTGTGTTAATTTTTAACACCTGGATTTTTATTATTTAACTTCACCTTTTGATTATTAAAATTAATTTTCAAAGTTAAACTTATATTTCACAGCAAAAGAAATAAACGTAAATTTCGTGTTATTACTAAGAAATTGGAGGTTATGTTCAAAAATCAAATGACAGTTGAAGGACGTATTAAATCAATACACCAATAATCTTAAAATCTGACACAGAAAATTTAACAAGAAGTGTTTTTTACACAAATTTCCAACTGTGTAATTACTTTTTGATAATAATGTTTCATAATCAGCTGTCTAAGAATGTTAAAAAAGACAAGTTGTAATTCCGGCCAGAACCTGGTCATTTTTCATAAGAATTTTGTACTTTTATTTTTTAATTGGCCAGTGACGTTTGTTCAAGTCGTATACGGTTGAAAAAGAGCAAAATCGTAATAATAAATTAAGCAAATGTTTGGCTAACATCGCCAACGGTTGGCAACTTATATCGCGTGCGTGTATCGCAGTCGTAACCTCGTAAACGACTACTTGTTGCCCATCGAAATCTTTGATTTAACTTTATCACAATGAAATTAAATACCTAAATTAAGCGTTTCGTCTTTCAAAAATTAGTAGCTTCCTCCTTATTGAAAACGGTACTCGACTTTTCGAATTTGTTTAAAATAAAAAAAAACCATTATTAACTCACATTTTAAATTAATAAACAAATCAAAATTTACCTTACTCCAAGAACTGATAAAAAATTTCAGTAAATTGTAAGTTTAGAAGGTCAAAACACGAGTAAAACTTGAGCGCGGCGTCCAATAAACAAAATGGCGGTTAACCAGCGTAATCAACATATTTATTTCGTTAATGTCCCTCTTGGTAAGCGAATAATCTCTCTCGTTTACAAACGTTCTTTTCTACTACGCGGAGGTCCACAAGACATTCTCGAAGAATCGACGATATTACCGGTGAATAAAGGGATGTCTTATGGTTATTGCTTGTCGAAGAGTGTACCAGCGACGAGATGTCTCGCGTGGGTTAGTCTTAAGTGACCGCACTTGGCCGGCCCACACCGCGAAACTCGCTTTGCCACTTGCTTTATGGCCAATGATATGTGGTTTATTGTATCGTCTTTTAATTATCAGCGCGCGCACCTACAACGGAACAGCATTCGGTTACTTATTGCGACATTGGCCGATTTAATGCTCGCGCCTTCGACACCGATTCGCCGGCACCTTTTGATAGCGTTCCTTTTCCAACTCTCCATAATCCATTCCTCTTATCCAGCTCCACTTCTCTCTGATTCTTTTTCATCATTCTTTCCTTCTCTATCATCGCTCTTTTACCTCCTCTGGCATCTGTCCTTATCTTCTCTTTCCTCCTTTTCTATCATCTCTCTTCTGCTCCACCATTTTTCTTTCTCTATTATCTTTCTCCTTCCCTATCATTTCTCTTCTTTAAAACCTCTCCTCCCCTTCTCAATTACAAAAATCTCCTCCTTCTCTAATACCACATTTCCTTATCTCCTCTCCTAATTTTTTCCTCTTCTTCCCATCCTTCTTTGTTTTCTGACCCACCTCTCATACCCAGTCACTTATTTCTGTTTTATGTTTACCAATAGTTACCAAAAATGAAGAGGTTCCAGTCTTCAAATATTTCCCTTCCTTTCTGGCACCGGAAGCAAGAAGCAAACTCCAATCGGGTCTAATCGAAGATCCAGAAAGTAGCCGGAACGAAAGAATCGCCACACAATTCCAAGAAGCTCAAAAAAGGTACGAGTGTGTCTCATTAAATCAGAACGGCATTCCACGGACGTGTACACTCCCACGGCATTCGATGGGGTTCTACTTCGATCACCATAGGTAGTATGTACCAATGCATACAACACGCTGAGAAACACGGTGCTTCTCCTGAATGCGACTCCAGATTTATACGTTTAATTTGTGTTTCGTTTGAAATTTAGTGGGCCCAAGAAAAGCAAGTCCAGGTCGATGAGTCCTTTTCAACAATTATATCGGCTATTTGGAGGTTAGGTTTTGTTATTGATACATTTCAGACAATCACTTCCTGTGAAGGCATTCGTCCCGTTTATATTGAAAAATCGATCAACACGATAAATTGTACAACCTATATTTGAAGCTTTGATTAAAAATTGTATATCAATTTATTTGCTGATATTGCGTTTCATTAACATTTGACATTTTTAAACCAGATCTTCGTGGAAGTAATCTTTGGCACTAATTCGTCGATTTTGCCGATCTTGAAAAAGGTTCTTGGCAAAAGCACTTTGGACGGTATTCCTTGCGATCCAATAAATGTCTAGTGGTACCCCATAATGGCAGCCGCACTTGCAGCAAACGACTTTCCTATCAACCCTTGACCTGGTACGTTGTTCTCCGATACAGTCAGGATGAGAGCATTCACTCACAACTTTCATACAATATAAAAGAGACAAGTCTCAAACAAAATTAACTATCAATTCTTTCATTAAAGTTTCAAACCAAAATAGCTATTGGGTTAAAAATTAATAATAATAATAATAATAATAGTGATGGTAATAATAAAGGGAATTATTATTATGGAATTTTTTAATAACGAAACGTAATTACTAAAACGATACATTATTACCACAGTGCTGTTTTTATTTTGGTTTGAGTATTGAAAATAAATCCCGTAGACTTGACAGCTCTGTCAACTGTGGTCAAAATTAAGGCCTCGAGATAATGAAGCCTTCGATAATCAACAGGGATTTTTTTAAATTGGGCAGTCAACCCAATTAACGTATCAAACTTACAATGGAAGAATCGATTAAAAATCAATGCGATTATTCTGCTTGGATGAATCCAAGTGTGAGGCACGGACGTAAGATAGCACTGCTAAGTCGAGGGAAGAGATCGTATCTCAAGCCATCTTTCATTATTAAAACGAAACTAAATACCGAAGATGCGAGTCTAATGGTATCTACGCTTCCTCAGTGGTGCTTCATTCAACCTCTCCTAATGAACTATATTTAATGATAAATTTTTAAACACAAAAATAATCAAATCTGTCATCACCCATTGACATAAACGATCTTTTATCTTCAAATCTTAATTAAACCATAAAACTTAACCCTATAAAGTTTACATATTTTATAAATATAAAAAATTCTCCTCTTTTTAGAATTTGAGCAGCTGCGCATGCGCATTTGATAAAAGTGACAGCGTTGGGATTAAACAAATTTAGTTGTATTGTTCCTTAAAAGAACAAAGTCTAACAAATTAGTCTTTGTTAATCTGATATTTCTAAACAATATGATTTTCATTTTTTTAATGATAATATTTACTTTTAACTATTAAGGCATAAACTCTAATTTGTTATTTAATTTTGATAAAACACTCCATCCTGATTTAAAATTTGATGTATCATTATGTACTTTTATTTTCCGTTGATTTTTTAATTTTGCTTCGAGGTGACAACCTCTGGGCACGTTTCGCTAAGAGCGAGAAAAAACAAATCCCAGAACTTCATTTCGCTCTGGATGGAGATGATCGATGAGAGGGTCAGATCCACGAACCAGTCGTCTCAAAGAACTCATCTTTTAAAATACGCCATGTCCAGTCAAACCGATATAATTATTTTCCATCTGCATGTATTCTGCCAAGCGTAAAAACCGTCTGATTTGTTTGATTCTTGCGTTTCTTACCGAAATTAATAAATTAAATTTATTTTAGTTTAACTAATTAAAATACTTAATAAATCGTGGCTGTTAGCTTAAAATAAAATTTAAAAAATCCTAAATTAAAAACTGACCTTCATCTTTTTCGTTATCATCTTCCAGGTCCTCTGACAAATTATCGTCTTCCTCTTCGTCATCTTGGGACCGATGTGACGCTCCAGCTTCACTCCCCGAGTGTTCACCAACACTACCACTTCCCGCAGTTTTCGACAGATTCAACACTGGACTGTGACCTATTGAAGATCCTAGAAAAATATAAATATCCGTAAATTATAAAATAAATTTTAGTTACCAATTAGCATATTAATTTGATTAGAACCAAAAAAAGCCATGTTATTATTTATCAACATCAGAAAACTAGTTAATTAATTTTTAAATTGATAGGATAAAGTGTTTCATTTTAATATCCTTTCTCTGTTTTTATGACAAGATGGATAAGGAAAGATTTTTTAGTGACGAATTCTCCCTTTTGAAAATGAGCTGAATCTCAAATTCCATCTAGGAACACAAGCAGTGGAGTTTCCTGCTGACAACTTGATGGATCTTATTTACCCCCGACGCATCCCTATTTAGACGCGAACACACCGACTATCCACTTTCCAGATCTCTCTTATTTCCAATTCACCTTCCTGCCTTCTCTCCTCCCTCGCGAATTTGATGTCCTAGCATTTTAATCCTGACATGGATGGATTTTGTTTGACCAGTGCTACCATTTGAACTGACCGTATGTTTGCTTGTTTCCAACAAGGGGAACGAGCTCTACAGAATCCCTATTCTCGAATCACAATTATTCTCGTTGTTCACTTACAGTCGTTAGAATTGCCCACAATTCAAAACTCATTCCGATAATTATCAATACTGTACCGTGGGCAGAATATTAGAATTAATTTAACAAGTTAGGTAATTAAAAACTTGTTAATAATTTAGAGCTAATGGTACTTTTTTATTATTCATAGGAATTGAAATATTCTTTAAGTTAACAGTTACATAAATATTGCTTTAAATCTGTTTTTATTTTCGTTATTTGTTGATAGTAAATTTTTGTGTTAATTTTTGTGAGAATATTTGCTGTTTAAAAAGAGGCAGCTTATACGTTTTTTTTTTTTTGGAAGCTGTTATGATAATGCGACGGAATTCTAACCAGGCGCGTCCGAGATTTAACGTGCGGTGCCCACCCGTACGGGTATATACCAAATAGATTTCAAAATGTTTGTGATGATATTGCCGAAGTTAACAGAGTAGAGGATGATTTCAGAATGAGCGCTCATGTTACGAGCTCCGCCTTTTATAACCCCCACTACTGGTGCCTAGTACGAGAAGGAGCGCGGCGCTCCCCCACCAACTCCACGCGCCGCCTATAAATAGAAGCCTACGAGCGCGCCGCTGCGATTGGCAGTAGGCTCTACTGGTGGGGGCTATAAAAAGTGGTGCTCGTAACACGAGCGCTCATTCTAAAATCATCCACTGCTCCGTTAACTTACAATCCTTGCGTAATTTTTTAAATCTACTCTCTGTCCCCAATATTTTAAATCGATTTCGACTGCACTTTACATTTTAAAAAGAGCTTCTACAACGAAGTGTACTTTTTCTCACTGTATTCTACATTAATTCAACGCACAAATTTTAAAATTATTTCTGCTCCGTTACTATCAATAAAGTATTTTTTTTAATTTATTCCACTCAAAAATAAACTGGCGCTCGTATACCAAATTAGAATAAATGAATTAAAATAAACACGTTTTGTATTAAAATTTGCCTCGAAGAAAATTAAAATCATTTATTATAAATAGTTTTTCATATAAAATCATCAAGTAAAAGATTCACAGACAATTTTAAATGTCCCCAGAAAAGTGAAAGATAGGGAGATTAATATATTACCGTGAATCAATGAAACACGAGTGAAATACGATATCCGATTTAATTCTTCGGCCTCTAAAACTCACAAAATCCTGGACCGTCAGTATCTAACCTGAAATGGACGCGGTAAAAATAAAAGACCAAAATAAAGAACAAAATAGAAAGCGAAATTCGTTGTCGCGCGATACCAACTCATTCCGCTTCGTTTGCTTCTAAAGTTCTCGATCTGAATCCTATCGATCCTTAAACGATTAAGAATCTCGCGTTTCCTTTCAATGGAACTAAACCGGATTATTTGATATTTTCTTTCTTATTAGCTTTTTATCTACATAACTGCAAAAAGCAATTAAAAAAATTCCCCTGTTTAATACTTTTTTGAATTTAGATATAAATTAAAAATATTAATTTTATTTATGATTGACTTACCATTGTGCGAGCTGTGATCACGTGGTTTACAATCTAACGCTAATGCTCTTTCCGCATCGTTTCTATCGTCCTTCAGCCTGCAACAAAGGGTAAAAAAAGACAAGACATTAATACGAAGAATTTGAATTTGCTAAGCGAAGGTGGTTTCGCTCAGAGTATTAATTAAATAATTATTCTATCGACTGGGTCCCGTGAAACGTGTAGGACGATAAGTAACGGTTTCCGCAACGTTTCATTCGTTCCTCTTGCCATTATGCGCATCTTTTCGATTGTTTCTTTGTCCCACTAGAGGCGTCGATTGAAATATCAAGAGACGCATATTATAAAAAAAAATTCAATGAATCCTCTCCATTGTAGACGAGAGTGAAAAAATGTTCCGTGAAAGTCGCAGAACAAGATGTACAATTTCTAAACACGACACTTTATATTTCAATGATGGCAAATGTTAATTGCTGAATAGTTAATTGCTCAAAGATTTAATCATACAGGAAGAATTTATAAGTCAAAATTTGCATAGCACACGACTGGAGAGAAGTTTAGATCTAAATAAAAATTAGTTTACAGATTAAACAAATTATTGTTTATACTTCATTGATTAAAATATTTTTTCCAGTAAGAGAAAAACATTTGACTTATAAGAAGAAAGAAAAATTGTGATTTTAAAAATGAAAGGACGAATAAAGGTTGGATTTTTATACTATTAAAATCCTCGCGAAAATTCGAATCGAAAAGTTCCAATGCATTTTTTTGTCAGATTCGTAGCTTTCGAGTTATAAGCAATTAAAGTAAACCAATGTGAACAGAGCTTTATGAGGACAACTGCGCGTGCGCAGAAGATCTCTATTTACCCTATAGCGCTGTTCTGATTGGCGCACTTAAATAGTCAACAACTTGAAAACTATCCACTCGACAACAAAATGCAAGAGGACTTTTCGATTTGGAATTTTCCAAGCTATCGGTTCGTAGAGAAAAAAACAGCAAAATACAACTAAATAGTAAATTTTAACCATACGGAAAAATGCATATAACAAATCGTTAATAAACCTAAAATAGAAAGCAGAACCAGAAGATAAAAAAAATAGTAACCTGATCACTGAATCTCATTACGTACCAATTCAAAAATTGGTTCCAATTAAATTTTCCAATTATAAAAAAATCAAAATCCCATAAATCTAACGTGTCTGTTATTAATTTAATATTATAAATTGATAGAAAGAGCAGAGCAAGTTTGATCCATGTTTGGAAAGTATATTTATCCCCGGGAAGATCTCATTAGTTTCTCGACTTCTTGGCAATTGCCATATCGCGAATGGGTTAAGTTCTATCGAGGCTTAGAGCACGTATCCCGAGTCACTAATTATTCGCATGTAGAACCAAGACTCAAGCGTAGAAGGCGTGCACGTAATGAAACCCGTAACGTATTAACACCGTGCAGTCTTAGCTCTCTTATCTGTATGTACTGTGCAGAGTTCATAGGTACATAAATGGATACGCATGTTCGCGTTGGTGAAACGTGGTTAGTGCGAGCGCCGCGACGCTCGGCGTAATATTCGACTAATTACAAATTTAATAACCTCTGGTTCGTTGCCGGTTATTGCAGCGCCGCGACGTCTAAGCTAACCGATTCTCTCTTCTTGGAGAGACTGGCGGGCCTGACGTGAGAGTGGAGCTGACGAGGGATGTGGAAGAGAACGAGAGAAAGAAGAGGGTTGGCAAAGAGAAACCAAGGGAAGATATTCATCGGTGACCTTAATCGACTCGTATTACCAATTAAAATTTAATTACCGCTCCAAAATTAAGTTGTCGCGACAATCTGACGCACGATACGGTCTCAAATGGAACCAGACTTCAAGGAACTTACTACGTCTCAAAACTGTCATGTCCTAATCACTCAAGTTCGTTTTTTGATGTTGAAGTTAGCGTCAACCGACAACTTGAAATGTACAAAGTCTTCCGCAACTTGTTAACAGTGCATTTTATGATAAAGTAATAAAGGATTTGGTATAGAGGGTGAAATTTATCATCTTTTTTATATAGAACTTTTTTTGATAAGGTTGAAAGTTATTCAGATACAGTAGGTTAGAAACTGGCAATTTTTTTTTTTTTTATGAATGTACAAAGTTGGCTCTAGCTCTTAAACGGTACATTTTACGAAGAAATGTATTACAACATTTAATGTAGAGAATAAAATTTACCATCTTTTTTCTTTGAAACTTATTTTGATAGGATTAAAACTTACTGAGATACAGTATGTTGAAGACTTGCGCCTTTTTTTATGAATGTGCAAAATCGTCTCTAGCTAATAGAAGGCATATTTTACGAAGAAATGTCTTCAAACATTTGATATAGCATATGAAATTTGCTATCTTTTTTGTTTGAAACTTTTTTGGATAGTACCAAAACTTAGTGAGATACAGTGCCTTAGAGATTGGACCAAACTGTGTTTCTAATCGTGCAGCAGCCGCCGCCAATTAGGAGTATGCAAAATCTTTTCTAACTCGTTAACGGTACATTTTACGGAAAAATGCATAAGAACATTTAATGTAGAGAATAAAATTTGCCATCTTTTTTCTTTGAAACTTATTTTGATAGAATTAAAACTTACTAAGATACAGTATGTTGAAGACTTGCGCCTTTTTTTATGAATGTGCAAAATCGTCTCTAGCTCATGAACGGCACATTTTACGAAAAAATAAGCCAAAACATTTGATATAGCATGTAAAATTTTCCATGTTTTTTGTTTAAAACGTTTTTGGATTATACCAAAACTTAGTGAGATAGAGTGCCTTAGAGATTGGACCAAACTGTGTTTCTAATCGTGCAGCAGCCGCCGCCAATTAGGAGTATGCAAAATCTTTTCTAACTCGTTAACGGTACATTTTACGGAAAAATGCATAAGAACATTTAATGTAGAGAATAAAATTTGCCATCTTTTTTATTTGAAACTTATTTTGATAGAATTAAAACTTACTAAGATACAGTATGTTGAAGACTTGCGCCTTTTTTTATGAATGTGCAAAATCGTCTCTAGCTCATGAACGGCACATTTTACGAAAAAATAAGCCAAAACATTTGATATAGCATATAAAATTCCCCATCTTTTTTGTTTAAAACTTTTTCGGATAATACCAAAACTTAGTGAGATACAGTGCCTTAGAGATTGGACCAATCTGTGTTTCTTATCATCCAGCAGCCGCTACCAATTAGGAGTATGCAAAATCTTCTCTAACTCCTTAACGGTACATTTCACGCAAAAATGCATTAGAACATTTAATGTGAAGAATTAAATTTACCATCTTTTTTATTTGAAACTTTTTTCGAAAAAACTGAAACTTTCCAAAATACATTACTTTAAACTTTCGCAGCTGCGTAGAGTGTTAATACAATGTAGGTTGTTCGCATATACATGCATAAATTGTTAAACAAAATTACCGTTCACATTTTAACAAGTCTCAAGAAGCTATAAATTGTTAAAATATCCCAATTATAAATCCAACAAAGTCCAATGTCACCCTCGACGGCATTTTCTTAAATCAAAACCGTGACAGTGTTCTCCAGGATTAAATAAAAAGCAAGAACATAACGAGTTACGGGAAACTTTTAATCCCATATCTGGCTCTATTCCATGAAGAAGGGAAGTTTTTCAACATCGACCAACTTTTAAGCCGGAATCGTTAAGATTTTTGTCTCGATGTTGTGGCTGTACGCAGACTCGTGGTTTTCTCAGGAGGAGCAGGGAAATGGTAAAGAGCCCCTAAGGCAAATCAGAAGAAACGATTTCCCCCCACTATGGCCGCTTGACGCGTAAGTTTATCTGGAGAAAATTCGAGGTCATCGCTCGTGGCAACGAGATTTATCCAAAAGCAGGCGAAAGACTTGAATTAAAAAAGAGAAGGAATCCTTCAGAGGTGATTAGATTTCCATCCGAGTCCCGGTCTCTTTGCAGCTCCCTCTTTCCTTTTTATTCACAGATTATTCCCAGGGGTATACTTTTTCTGCTTTTTGTGGTGGGTAGAGGGACTCTTCGCACCTCGAATCGAACCGCGGACCATTAAGTAAGAAGTTAATATCATTAAACATAATATTGAGCGCATCTGGGAGCCGCAGAGCACTTACCGTGGCCTCTCATTCTCTTCTCTCAGTTCTCGTAACCATTCCGCGTCGCACCGTGTTCTTCTACTTCTCTCTGGGCCATCCACCCTCTCTCCCTCTCACTCCCCTCTTTCCCTTCTCGCGCTTTAATTTTTTAATGAGAAAATGCTTTCAAAGAGCCAGAGAGAAATACAGTGTCTACGAGCGATAAGTTACGGTCGCGTTAAAGAGAATGGACGCTTCCACTTCTTCTACTTCCCTTGTTTCCTCTCCCCGGCGAAAATGGGCACCGCAAGTGTCACGGACCATTATCCCAGAACGTATCGCTATTTCGAATCGGTACTTAGCTTTTTCACTTCTTTTCTTTTCCATTGGATTTTTAAATCAAGTGTTTTCTCAGAGAGCATCCAGAACAAATGCAATTGATATTGTCTATTTTCTTAATCAGATAAGTAATTATTGATTACAATCGTTTGATTGTGCGCAACAAAAAATGACTTCTAGGTAAAAGCAAGATCAAAAATTTTGACTTGAACGGAGAAATTATAATAAATTATTCTTGACACATATTTAATTTTCTGTGTTTTTCACTTGTTATTGTTCTTTGTTTTTGTAAAATATTTTATTTATTTACTTGTTAATATTTTTATTGATATAGTATTATTAAATATGTTTATTTTTAATGTTTCGATTTTTTAAGCATCTTGATAAATAATAAAATCGTTACAAGCTGGTATTGTTGAGAATTTACGTCCAGGTAAACTTCACCCAGTTCGTACAGAACGTTGCAATATCAAACTTTTTTGAAATATCGAAAGTTTCCAAAAATAAAGAAACATTATTTATAAATTTTATTACAATTTATTAAGCTACCATATGCATTTTGTCTCTTTCTCGTTACCAGGGTATACAGACAATAGCTAACTAATTTCTTATATAGGATATGCATTATTGTAATTTTACTATTGTCGGTTGTCCTCAAGGTCTCCTGAGACAAGATAAATAAATTCTAATTCTACTTTTGTATAATGAACTACGACCACAATGTGTAAGAATGTAACTAACGAGCTATAACAATAAACAAATCCAGTACGCTCTGGCTTTTTTGGGTTTACTTTTAAATTTGTTTCGATAATGGTGAGCTCCGCAGGGTGCACCCACTCACAGAGGAAACGAGCATTCGAACCACAGGAGTTCATTAAAAGGCGGAGTTACTTCGAAAAGGTTCGATTGTTGAAGATTTTCGCCTTCGTTTTTTCTTCCTCTACATGGTGATTATCCAAAGACCAGACCCCATATACATGCTTCGCATTTACGGAAAATAACACTTTATTCTCTCGGTAATTACGATTCTTTTACTCTTATTGCAAAGATTGAGCATTGCAATTTTTCCAGTATCAACATTTCATATACAAAAGAATGATTTAAGCTTGTATTAAATCTTGCTTATTCATAAACTCTAATATTTTTTGTATTAATGTATTGTTTTTTTTCTCGATGAAAGGAATTTTCATGCTCAAGAATGTAAAAAATGTTCTTTGGAATGGGATAATGCTGGAAACGATGTGAGGACTCGACGATTCCTCGTGCTGATCGTACAATGGAGTCAACCGTGGAAATCAAAAGCATCCTCCGCATAGCGCATATTGATAATGACGACAACAATTGTAATTTTGCTGGAACAAAGGCTTCCGCATAGTAAAGGTATGCCACCGATCGTCGACCACACGGCAGCTTTTCCAATAAACGATGTGTACCTCGATACACGTGCGCGAGTACACATGTGTAAAGTATACGCGTGCACATATCGGACACTGAAAAAAAAAATCTGTCGCTACCACCAATGTTATGCATACATTGTACCTTTGGCAAATATCGCCACCACATAAACCTAAAATTTCCACTGAAAGAATGTTTCCATTGTTTTATAATTATAAAAAGCTTGAATATCCTTTTTTCGATGACTCGCTGTTTTCTATTTAACAGGATAAATTCGTACAACTATGGAAAAAATGCACAATAGGAATTCAAACATTGTTGGAATAGTAATTGTTTGATTGTTTGTTGTTAAATAAATCAACTGTAAAGGAAAATTTTATAAAATTTGGATACATGTTTGTTGGATATATGGTAAAGAATTTTTTTTTTAGAACACTATATCCATTTGGTCACATATTGACAGAAATTGAAAAAGTTTACCAAACTTTTGTGATTTTGATTCTCCGAATAAGAAATATAAATCGTTTTCCAAGGGGTCGATTAGGTAATTTATCATGGGTGACGTATTTTAGATTCGACATCTTAAAGTCCATATTTCGGATTTTGAATTTATATTTTAGATTCTATATCTCACATTCCAGATTGTAAATTTCAAACTCCAGTTTCTAAATCCTAGATTCCATATTCCGACTTTCATGTTCCAGATTCCGCATTATGGATTCCACATTTTAAAGTCTACAGTCTAAAATTCAGTTTCTAGAGTGCATATTACAAATATTACATTCCTGATTTCTAAATCCAGATTCTGAATTCGACTTCCCACATCCCATATTAAGAATTCCATGTTCCGCGTTCTCGATTCCACATTCTAGATTACACAGTCTAGATTCCATATTTCAAATTTCACTTTGGAGATTCCACATCTTACATCTCAGATTCCTAATTATACAATCCAGATTCCACCTTCTAGATTTTACATCCCACTTTCTGCATATCCAGATTACAAATTTCACATCACAAATTCCAGAAACCACATTGAACATTCAACACCTCAAATCGAACTTTTCAGATTTTTTATCCCACTTTCTACCTTCCATATTTCACACCTCAGACTGTAATTCCCGGATTCCAAATTCCAGAATCTACATCCCAGATTCTAAATACCAAATTTTAAATTTCATATTCCAAGTTTTACGGTCCTGATTCTATATTGTAAATTCCAGATTCCACCTTCTAGATTTTACATTTAAGATTTCACATCCCACTTTCTGCAATCCAGATTACAAATTTCACATTACAAATTTTGGAAACTACATTGAACATTTCACACCTAAAATATAGCTTTTCAGATTTTTTATCCCACTTTCTACCTTCCATATTTCACATCCCAGATTGTAATTCCCGGATTTCAAATTCCAGAATCTACATCCCAGATTCTAAATACCAAATTTTAAATTTCATATTCCAAGTTTTACAGTCCTAAAGCCATATTGTAAATTCCAGATTCCACCTTCTAGATTTCATATTCTAGATCCCACATCCGAAATACCACATTCTATATTCAGCATTCCACATTTAACATTCGATTTTATAAATTCTATATTTTGCACAGTGTCATTTTAATTAAAATAGGTTTTAAAATAATATGAGATTTCTATTTTTAGAATAAAGAAACAAGTTTTAGTTTTATAATTACTTCAAATTTCGCGTCCTTGCATATTAAAGTTTTCAGAAAAAAAAACCCTAATTTCAAAATTCAATATGGCGACCTTAAAAGCGGCCTTAATGTGTCAAAATTGTTTTTAATTTAAAATTTTTTATTTACTATAGTGGGACTGAAATGTAAGGCGTTTTTTTGGGTCGCTAATTATAAAATTTGTATTAAAAACTCAATTTCCAGTTTTTTTTTATTCAAAATGGTAGACTCAAATTGTTTGTATTTTTGATTAATCCTGGTAAAACTCAATTTAAGTGGGCTTTCGGTCCCACTTATCAAAAATTTGTTTTCAAAGAATAAATTTTGAAATTATCCGAATCATAATGTCAAACTCAAAAGAAATTTTTTATTTTTAGATTGATAAATAACTCAAAAATTCAAAAAATTTGATTCCAACATTTTCAATCAAATAGTTTGAAAAATATATTTTTTTTTTAAATAAATACCAACAAAACCAAAAATTGTTTCAAAGTTAACCAATTTTATGAAATCTCTGTATTTTATAATTATATTTTTAACTAAATAAACAAAGCCATTGAACTTTGATAAAAAATACGTCCAGGTATGCGATAAAAGGTTAATTCTACAATGTGGAATCTGGAATGTGGAATCAGGAACTTGAAATCTGAATATGAAATTTAAAATTTAATATGTAGAATCTGGGATGTTGAATATGGAATATGAAATCTGGGAAGTAGAAACTAGAAAGTGGAATCTGAAATGTGGAATCCGGGATTTAGAATCTGGGATATGAAATATGGAATGTTGAAAATGCGATATAAAAACCAAAAAGTGGAATTTGACGTGCGGAATGTTCAATGTGGAATTGAGAACCTGTGATGTGATATTTGTAATCTGGAGTGTAGAAATGGGGATCTAGAAATTGGAATTGGAATGCGGAATCCGGAACGTGGAATCTGGAATGTGGAATCTACAATTGTGAAATAGGTACGTGGAATCTAGAATATGAAATTTATAATTTCATATGTAGAATCTGGGATGTAGAATATAGAATATGGAATCTAAAAGTTAGAATCTGGAATGTAAAATATGGAAAGTAGAAAGTGGGATAGAAAATCTTAAAAGTAAAATTTGAGGTGCTGAATGTTCAATGTGATTTTCGGAATCTGTGATGTGAAATTTATAATCTTGAGTGCAGAAATTGGGATGTGAAATCTAGAAGGTAGAACCTGGAATTTTGCATATGGAATCACTAACGTGGAATTTGGAATATGAAAATCAAATTTGGTATTTAAAACCTGGAATGTGGAATTTGGAATGTCGAATCCGGGATATAAATGCCAAAAAGTGAAATTTAAGGTGCGGAATGGTCAATGACACAAGAAACATACAATTGGAAAATAATATTTGAATATTTGGTTGGCGGTGTTAAAATGTGGTTATGTAAATTTAAAATAACGAACGACCAGCAGGACAAGGGGGTTCTGTAACATGATCCTGAGGACGACAGGAACGAAGACTACTGGCACTGCTACTTGAAGCAGCATTCTGGTTGAAAATTCCACCCTCGAGTTGCTGACATTCGAGGCAAAAGGGGTTGTTTCTCGCATATAACGAGTCGCCGAGAGGACTCGATCCTTCAGGATCTCTCCTCTTCCTTTGCCCAATGAACAAGAGTTCCGCGCCCGTTTGCCAAGTGCTAGTCGGCGTTATGCGAATAATTAGGAGGCGTCCGGGGACGAGCAGTCGACTATCCGGTTACCACGGAAAGAAGAGAACCGCACGGATCTTTTAATCCAGATGAGTTCATTGTCGAGAGGAGATCCAAGATGAGAAGAGACGCTGTTGAAAGCTTCAGACTTGTTTGGATTAATTCTCAGTCATCTGAGAACGACATTTAAGGAATACTTCAAAAACTCCTACCATCAATTTCAACACGAGTTTACTTGGGTTCAAAGAAATTTTACTAATGTCAAAGGGTTGAAAGAGGCAGAAAGTTTTAGGGTCTTCAATGTCCACAAATTCTAAACTACTTATCCAATCATTCTCTAATGTTCAGCAAAAACATTGTACTTTGTGCTCTGATGAGGAAAAGTAACCTCCAATTGTCACATTTTTAAAATTTGTGTGAAAAAGCGTTTTCAAAAATACATGAATATTACCTTTTTTTATTTATCTGAGTAAATATGAAAGTTGTAAAAAAATACTTTTTACAAAAGTTGTAGGTAATATAAAAACACACATTTTATGTAGAATACTTTTTTTTCGCAAGAGTGATATTTTTAGCGAAAATTAGTAATAAAGTTTTTTACAGAAAGGGGCGACCGTAATTATCTGCGATCTCTTTGGTCAATACCTGTTAGAAATTAAATAATCTATACAGGATAAAAGTAAAAAGGTTACATTATTCAATAAGTAAAAACACACCGAATATTCCTTAAAAGTTGTATAATTATCACAAAAACATTTAGCACACAGTTGTACAAGTGATGGTAACGAAAAAATAAGAAATTAGTAGATAAGAAGGTTTAACCTTATACTTTTAAGCCGTTTTAATAATAAATTAAAATGCTTTTGACCTATACGGCTTTTTATTTCTTCATTTGTTATACAAATAATAGCATCAATTTGGCGCCCGAACAGGGACATGACAGGTGCTCTGTTCGGGTGCCAAATTGATGCTATTATTTGTATAACAAATGAAGAAATAAAAAGCCGTATAGGCCAAAAGCATTTTAATTTAATTTATACTAAATTATTGTCTTTGAATATTGTTCTTTTGATTTAACTGTGATGAAATTTTAACTTCAAATTTTGAAAGAGTAAATTGCAACCGCACTTAACCGTAGTTAATTTGGGACTGATCCTTTCGGTCCTTGCAGGTCTAGGCTCTAGTTATAAATATGATTTTGCCAATGTTCTTGCAATCCATGTGAGTGTAAAAGTTTTTAAGTATCGTTGCTGTTTCTATATTTCTAACAATATCAACTTTTGTCTCGTGTGAAATTGCTCTTTCCGGTGGTAAACTCCAAAAAATAAATAGTCTCCAAAATAAATTGGCGAAAAAAAGGGTCGGAGCGATTGATGATTGACGAAATTGATTTAGAGACAAAGGCGAGCAATCCGGCTGTGCACAAAGGTTCTGAGCGATTCCCGCGAGATCCTAACAAATATCATCCGACATATCGCGAGCCCGACACATTTATCAAACCGACGCGTGCGGCGTATCGAAGGGCAGTGAGGATTCAATCAGCGAATGCCTGGCATTCCTCGGACATCGCTAAGGCGAATCGAATAAGACGTTCGGACTTACGAATTAATTTCCAATTCCTCATCCCGATCCGTTTCCTTATGATCCCTCGTTTCCAATACTACAACTTTGATTAATTGTTCCTTACAATTCAGACAAAAATAGACAAGGGAAATTATTCAATTTATAAGGCAAATATTCGCTAATTTGTTTCAACGTTTAAGCGACGTAAGGAATCAGCGGTGGTGACAGGACAATCGTCGAGTTTAAACAGATTAGTGGGCCTGGTAGCAGTGGTAATTGTAGAATGCAACAAAGACCACCTGCAGGCAAGAGGGTAAACCGGTGTGGTATTGCTGTATCTTGGGCTTGGATTGTGTCGGTCGACTTCCCTCGAGATGTCTTGTCCTGTTTTTCTCTTTCCCTCTCTCTCTCCCCCACTCCCTTCAGACTCTCTTTCTCTCTTATCCTGCTCTCACTTTCTTGACTAATAGACCACGGCAGCAGTCACGACACAATCGTACACAGACTACCGTTACTAACTTTATATCAATTCGAGAAGGCTGCTCTCGTCGGGCCTTCCATAACGAGTCGTGATAAATGATCCGAGGTGAGCGACGATTGAGATTAATTTCGCGTCCTCCTCTCGCGAATGTTCTTTTGAATTGCTCTTTTCATATCTCAAATCTGCAGGGGTCACGTGGCAAAGGGGAAAACATCCAAGGAGCACCATTTAATGATGTACAATTTTTTTTAAATTCGGGAACTTTGTCGAAAAGAGGTATTAAAACAATTGTTGAAAACAGAATTGAGGAAACGCCTATTCTGACATAAAAAAATTTCGTAACTTGGTCTCTGAGCACTTGGCACCTATTTTTTAGGCAGTTGTGCAAACGGCGATAATTAATTTGTAATTTGTACTCTGAGCACCTGAATCTCGTGATGTTGACATAATTTAGGAATCCCCAATTCTTACGGTCATGTGGCTCTAAATCTCCCTCGTTTAAATATTCTAAGAAATGGTACTCCTAACTTTTCAATCCTCGACTAAATTCAATAACAGTAGTTTCCTTTTATTTCAACTCGACGGGTTTCTTGTTAAGATGCACCTTGAAATAATCAAATTTGAAACAAATTCAGACAGTAAGGAGAGATTATTATTCAGTAACAACTGTATTATGGAGTTTGGGAACTCATCGAGTTGAATTAAGAAACGAAACGACTGGAGGAGGATGGTAATGAGACAAATCACAGGAGACTTCCCCTTAACATTTCCTCCTTCTTCGAGGTACTTTCTCTTCTCGCGATAATTTCAACGAATCAATAAGCAACATCCAAGTTACCCAGGAGCAAACTGTGAGCAAACTCCACCCTGATTTCTCTTGCCCCTTCCCCTCGCCGTTAGAACAAGCGAACCAGCTAATTATGTATCCCCTGCGGGACCCCCGCAGACAGGAAATGAGACTCCCTGAGAGTTCTAGGCGTTCCATATAAACTGTTGAAAGCGCTTTGGATACGCAGTCGGATTAAGCCCGAGAAGATACGAGGGCCAAGATAACGTGAGTTTATGTCCAAGAAGGACAGCGGTTTAATTAGGTGACAAAGATTCGCCTAGAAATGTTGATTGAACTAAATTGTTTTTCACTGAATCGGGGAAATGAGACACCCTCTGCCATTAAGAGACAATGCTGATTATCCAGCCAGATAACGGTCGGTTTAATCAAACAGTTTGTATTGTTCTAATCTTCTAGAAGGAAGTTATAAAATGGGATAATGTTCCAAAAAATGGGGAACCTCGAAATTTTTGAATCTTGGTATGTTTACGTATTTTAATGCGCTGATTACAAAAGTCGGAGCATCAAAAGACGTAGGCATACCAAAAAAAAATCGGGTGTACCTATTATTCGGAAGTAAATCCAAAATATGTTTCACCTACTCTTTATGAACAATTTTCTAAACTTTTCACTCTTAACCCTCTTTTATAAAAGTAGAAAATTTTAACGCAACGACAGCGCCTCGTTAAGTCGTGTGGCGCGCAGCAGGGTAGTAAAGTAGTAACGTAAAGTTAACGCTTTGCAGATATATATCTGTATACATGCCAGTTGACGGTAAAGGGAGATACGCGCAGCAGGGTCGCCTAGAAAGGGTTTGAATTATGAAACACATACGAAATAGCGTGGATGCAGAGTTCTCCGAGTGCAGACATAAGGCCAGTGATATCCTACCAGATAATAATAGATCATGGGGGTGGACTAGTGGGACGGTAATGCGAGATGGGATACGTCTTTCCCCTTACATTTCATCCCTATCAAAATATAACGAAAGAAAGTGACGTGGTCGACTCCCCTCTACTCCACGAGTGGAAAAGCATTTTTCAATTCAGCGAAACTTTACGATAGGAATCTTCCCTAAGCGTAATGCGGCCGAAGAAACATTTGTACATAAATCTGAAAATTATGACCTCCCCTCCTGACCTCGCCCTCGTCCTAAAATCTCCCTTCCAATCCGGCACGGGCACGGCATATGCCTGCCAACGCGTAACGGAAAGATAACCGAGAGACCCCTTTGCCATCCACACAAGGGGACATTTAACACACCCACATATGCGGAAGTCAGGCCACTTTCAACAATACCCAATGTGCTAAAAGTATGTACAAAAATGTTTTTGCTACACTTTGCACAGAATGACCACATAAAAATTGATAATTTGAGGTCGAGGATAAACTTCCGTAAGCGACAACTCTCTGATTAGATTAAAACCGCGTATATGGACGTATTTAGTTGCGAATTACAAAAATGTTACTGGAAATTGGCGCAAATTTTAATGTATTTTAATTTATTTCTTTAAATACAGAAAATATAAAAAAATGCTTTGAATAAAATTTGTAGATCTTTTAAAAATAGATATTTTACGTTAAATACATTTTTTGTGAACACTGACTACTTTATAAGAAAATCGATGCCAGCTGCATACACAATTAATTCCTCGTCTTCGTAAGCATCATTCTAAAGAATTCTTGCATTTCTTAAAGCAGTTCTGTGATCCTTAGACGCTTCAGTAGCTTCTAGCTCAGCTCGATCAACACGTCTGTTTTTGGCCCTATCAGCAAAGTGGCTTGCTCCCCACTCTTTTATACCTGCTTCTTGGTCTTGCTGACCTTCGAGACTAATTCTATACTATTTCTACGAGTATACAGTAGCAATTTATGAAAAAAAAAAAAAATTTCGATTTTTTCAAAATTGTTCAGAGTAACCTTGCCTTAATATTTTTAAGAAAACGTACGTTCTGAACAAATATTCTTCAGTGCCGTCTTATAAATCCTTAAGCATGACAATATTTTGCACTTCCATGTAAAAAGAAAAAAGATCTCTTTTTATGAGGTTTAAAAAATTTCTAATATGCTCGGTTTGAAAAACCTATTCGCAAGAGACAGGGGTGTATTTCTCCTATCGTATCCCCATATTCGCAATGCGAGGATAAATCAGAATCAGGCGAAAATAAAAATCACTTTCCAGCATTGTGTCGGGTCCGTTGAATGATTCGATTAAGGGCTATCGATGGTCGTTACGGGACGCTCCGGTTTGTGAGGTGGGGCGGCTTATCGCGGTCGAGAATGGAGTCACTTTCACAGGATCGTGGGGTTTTCAACCCTCTCGAGTTTGACTTCCTATTCCCCCATGGATTTTTATGCGTTTTATGTCATCCTTCTGATGTGATTTTCAGATTTTTTTTTCACTTTTCTCCTTCGAGAATTGAACTAAAGTACAATGTTGCAAGTTTCCAAAAGTGCAAGTCTCACGAAATATATTTAATTTAATTTTTTTAATGAGAGTAAAGTGGACTAGCCACCAGCTATTGGTGAGGGAATAATTAATTAGTTGAAAAAAAGTCAATTACAAATACAATTCTCAGAGTGTTAAAGATTGAGTGTTGATTTTGTTAATTTTGGTCAAGAGCAACGGTTTATCGCCAGGGATTTAATCGGGTCAAACGAAGTTTGGTTATGTCAACGGATCTTCTCTCCATCTGTCCATCCTGGCAGAAGTGGATTTGGAATCGAGAGTGGACAGCGCCCCTCGGTAATCGTTTTCCGTATAAACGCAAGTGCCGGAGGGTGGTGTTTCTACTTGGTATTTCCCTTCCATTTCGCTCAAAACGGAATAGAGCTTGTCACCAAATTGTCGGCTCTAATGATAAATTACGCCCTTGGCTCGGGACGCCCCGTGTGAAAGCCGGCGGGAGAATCAAATTGCAATTTGTTATTTGTAATTCCGAGTGTCGTTTAATATACTCTCGCGATCTCATCCTCCCCTTCGCGCTCCGAGAAACGGAGAAGGGTTAGATGCTAACCGAGGCTTGATGAGAACGCCGAAGGTGTGATGAGGAAAGGGTTGATGTATCGAAATAAAGCGCTATGTGCCTCGAAATTCATCAAATGGAAATTACTTCAGAAAGTGCTCATTGATTTCGCATTACGAACGAATCTTTGATGAGTGGGTTTTATAGTAATTACTTTGGTTATGAGAATTTTTTACTTGGTTCATTTCTGGACTGAGAAAATTAAATGACTAAGTTTAAACAAGTTGTAATTAAAACTCATCGAGTGAGGATGTTAGAATAGCAACTGCAAAAAATAACTTTAGGAGAAGATCTTATGACAATGTGACCGACCGTCGGTAATGAGGAATAGATTGATCAAAATTTAGAGCAGGGGAGTGGAAGAGATGATTTTGTCGAAGTTAACAGAGCAGCGGATCTTTTTAGAATGAGAGTTTGTTCCATAAGCTTTGTGTTATATAATCCCCACCTGTAGTAGCGACTGTAAAAAGCAGTAGAGCCCTCCCCACCACTTGGTTTGGTAGGCTGCATTTTCAGAAAAGTAATTGGAAAATTTTAAAATTAAGCTAAATTAAATCTTGAACCATAGGCTTTAAAATAAGGCATAGAAAATTAAAATATCTTGATTGGTTCAAAAGTTATAAGTAAATATGTATAAAGAACAAGACGTAACAATTCCTTTGTTTCCTCCCCTCTCCGTCTATTTGGCATTTAAGCAGTTTTTTCGTATTAAACATTTTCTTATAACTTTTAAACCAGTCAAGATATTTTAATTTTCTTTGGCTTATTTTAAAGCTAATAGTTCCAGGTTTAATTTAGCTTAATTTAAAAATTTTCCAATTACTTTTCTAGAAAATGCAGCCCATCAAACTTAAAAAATGAATATTTATAAAAAAAGAAAAATTCACCTGGCTTTATCATATTGAATCCCCGTTTCTGTTAATCAGAAAAGCTTTAAAATATGACCATTTAACAGCAAATTTTATAAGGTTTCTAACGGTCTATGAAAATTTACATTTTGCTAATATTTGACAGAGTTATTATCATTTTAAGACGGTCATGTTTTTAATCCCATTTTTGTAAGTGGTTCCACAAGTATCCCACAATTGTATACTTAAGTTTCTCATCTAAGGTCATCTATTTGACTTGTGATTTGGGTAAGATTTCTGTCTGATAAAACATTACTTTGGGTAAAAAGTCGTGTTTTCCTTTCTGAGAGAAAACTATGAATTCGGTTTTGTCAGAATTTATTTTCAAGTACCATTTTAGGTAGTACTCTTCTAAAATCGACAAGTATTTCTGTAGATTTTTTTTCCAATTGTTTCTTTTTCCGCGAAAAGTTAAACACCGCCGTATCATCCGTAAATATAACAACGCTATAAGCTTTGCTTTTTGTAACCCCCACCAGTGGTGCTACTGCGAGAAGTAGTAGAGCGATCCCCACCACTTCTACTGCGCGGTGGGGAGCGCTCCACTACTTCTCGCAATAGGACCACTGGTGGGGGTTATAAAAAGCGAAGCTTGTACCACGAGGGTTCATTCTGATACGATTTGCTGATCCACTAACATCGATAGGTTAATTTTGAGGCTTTAAAATTATCAACCAAAGCAGGCTTTTAAAAAAATTTCCTGTTTGAAACCTAGAACTCTAAATTAAAAATATATATTTGATGCTATAAAAATAAATAAATTATGTAAGTGGATAATATTGTTTAGATAGGGGCAAAGTTATAAAATAAGAGTAGTATAAGTATAAATAGTGTATTCTATTGTACAGAAACAGATCTGAATCAAGATTAATTAAATAAAATAAAAAAAAAGTGCAACTACAGTTGCTTTCCAGCACCTGTCGAACCCATTTCAATTTCACTGAGATTCCATAAATATCAGATATTCCATTTTGACTATTCAATTTTCCAGAAAAATAGTTTTCCCGTCTTTCGATTCTCCTGAAAATAATCGGAGAAGTTTTCCAACTCTGAATCGCAAAAGGGGATGCACCAAAAGAGAAGAATAAGTTCGATCAGTCAGAGGGTGGCAGTTACCGTTTCGGTTATGGCTTTCGGAAGCCCCGTCGAATCCTATTCTTGCGCAAACCCGATAAGAGACTTTTTACGCGTGTTATTTTTCCACGCATGCACGCGTAACCTTTCACCCTTCACCTTGCGGGAATAAAAGTTGCACAATCGCGAAACTAGATATTTCTCTCGTAAAATGTCATAATCGGAAATTTCATTCAAAAACTACGGTCACTTCGGGTCGGTTAAGTTTCTTACGGGAACTTTTTTTATTCAAGGAGAGAGGAAAATATTTGTACGACTGAATGAATTTGAAGTTTCTATTATCGCGCCAAGTCAGCACGAAGTGGAAAATGGTTATGCGATTGAATGAGCATATTTTTCTTCGATCAACATTGAAGTAGATGTGGAGAATTGAGATGAGGTGACCGAGAAGGGGGTTCCGCGAGTTTATTTGCGTTTTGCCTGGCGGCTGAGCATCGAGGCGTTCAAAAAGCAAAGTCGGGGTGAGATCGAACGGACCGAGACTTATCGTTCAGCCCTGAACATAACACCCACCTCTTCATCCTCTATGTTACGGGAGCCCCCGAGGCTCACGAATGAAAAGGGGTAAATCGAAATGGAATTATTTATATGCGTCCATACTCAAGTTTTAGAATCGATAATACCCTTGGAGATTTTGCGGAAATTTTTAGTCAACTGAAAATTACAGATCAAAGTGTCACCAGAATTGTGAGAGTTAAGAGGAAATTCACACTGGAATTACAAGAAGGAAACGTGCCTTGGTCTCGCATCGGGTTAGCCTCAGATCACGTATTCCGAGTCCCAAATAAACAGTGAGGGGGTGAGAAGCAAAGAGGGACGTATGGCTAAAGGCGCATCCCCTGAGCCGTATCGATCGTTGACTTTAAAATTCAAAGAGACCGACAATAGCTTCCCTTTCCATTTGGCCGCTATACTACAATATCATATTCCTTTCCTTTCGTTTCATTGTCTGCTAAAGCCTGCGCTAATAATAAAAGATTGCTACCCTGGAAGCAATGCCAAAAGAGAGATAGAGAAAGATAGTGAGCAAGTTGGCGAAAGGGAGAAAGGTGGAAGAATCAAGTTAAGGATGAGGCGGGGGTGGCTGCTAGGAGCCTTTCCAACTTCGGTACTACATCATCCCGATAGCGTTTCATAATACTCCGCTGAAAAGTTACGGATTCTGTCTGAATTTAATATTTCAGGCACGAACTTGCCGATCTTCTTCCTGCTATTTCAACTCTCATTGACTCTTCGCAACTATTAATTTCGATTACTGAGCAAAAGCAAGGAATTTCAATCATCATTTTCAGCTACTGTTGAAGACATTTTAAAACCAAAATTAGATTTATTCAGCCTAACGCCATTTTTATTTGATTCTAAAACAGAGATCTCGGGGTGAAAATAATTTGAAATTATATTTTTGTCGGATGAAAGAATTTACCTAGTTGCAGAGCATTTTCAAGCGCATGCGCAGGTTTTACCACAGCCGAAATGTTAATTCGCAAATGAATATGCCAAAAATTATCAATTTTCTGCACACCCTTCCTAATTCGCTCCCGAAATAATCTTCCGGATTTTTTTAGATCGCTGCTATTTGTAAAAAGAAACATTATCTAAAGAACGTGTGTGTTAATCTGAAACGAATACTTCCTTTCAAATCCAGTTCCTCGTTCTAGCACGTCATCCAAGGAAAATTGAGTTTCTTCCCTCCTCCCTTTTAAAAGGGATAAAAAATTGTACACGGGATGATTGCCAAGAAACTGCCTCAGCCTTCCTAATATCAAATACTATAACCTACATTCTACTTCCCTATTCGAGTTATAAAACTCATAAACTCTCCAAGCAAATAAAAAATGAAACGAAAAAGAAGAGAAAGAGACTAGTGAAGAAAGATTAAACGCTTCGTAAAAAAATTTGTCCCACTTTTAGAAAATAAGAAAATTCCCTTTGGTCATTAAGCTGTCGTCAGGGAATTAATTAAAAGAAGAGGGAAATTGATTTGAAGATATTTTTAGTCATTCTTAAATTTCTTAGACATCGGGAGAAATTACCTGGGGGCTTCTTCTATTGGCTCTTTCGATGCTGTTGTCGTACGTACTTGGAGGGATTGATGCCGCCTAATCAGATTTGACAAAGGGGAGGTCGAAATAAGCGCATAAGCAGCGAGATAAGCGAGCAAGGACCAAATTCAAAAGGAAAGCCTTTTCGATTCGACTCGAGATCCTTAAATCTTTAAATTCAAATCTGATATGATTCCTTTTCCACTTACGGAAATTTTCTCCATCAGAGAGCTTGAGGAACATTTCTAAGTGAAAAATAAAACTATAGGATTTCTACTGAATTGAAAATTACAAAGCACATAATTTTCGTAAAGTACAATATTATTTTCGTATTAAAGATAGCTACTTAAAATTTGTATTTTTACACATCGTTTTCACAGATGGTGGATTTCATGGAAAATGTCCTGATCCAAAAATAAAATATGTCCAATCTATTGCAAATTTTTTTTATCAGTTGTCCTATTGGATAGTAATTTACCCTATAAATATTTTGGAATTTTTTAAAAAAACTGTGGCAGTGGGAGGGGTAGAAAGTTTGGAGTGTTTTGGTAATTCACTCTTCTTTTCATATTTACACTGTTTTAATAAATAGATAAAAAAATGTATGTGACATAATTTTTGTAGATTTTTGCATAAACTTTCAATTGACAAGGTCCATTTTATATTTTTTAAATAATTTGACCCTGATTTTTCAAAATTAGAAACAAATTTGAGTTTTCTCAAAGTTGGGCCTTTTTAATATTTTAAAAATATTTTTAATTGGAAGCTGAGATTTTTGCCTATAAGAATCCAAAATTTCAAAAATGCATTCTTTTTCGTTTTCGAGAAATTAAATGATGTAGAACATTATTGCGCATGTCTCAGTTGCGTAGAACACTATTGCGCATGTCAAAGATGCATAGTACACTACTGCGCATGTCTAAGTTCCATAGAAAACTACTGCGCATGCCTCAGCTTCATAGAAAACTGCTGCGCATGTCTAGGTTACGTAGAACACTATTACGCATGTCTAAAATGCGTAGAACACTATTGCGCATGTCTAAGATGCGTAGAACACTATTGCGCATGTCTGAGTTCCCTAAAAAACTACTGCGCATGTCTAAGTTCCATAGAAAAATAATGCGCATGCCTAAGTTTCATAGAAAACTGCTGCGCATGTCTAGGTTACGTAGAACACTATTGCGCATGTCTAAGGTGCGTAAAACACTATTGCGCATGTCTGAGTTCCATAAAAAACTACTGCGCATGTCTAAGTTCCATAGAAAAATAATGCGCATGCCTAAGTTTCATAGAAAACTGCTGCGCAAGTCTAAAATGCGTATAACACTACTGCGCATGTCTAAGTTGCATAGAACACTATTGCACATGTCTAAGTTGCGTAGAATACTATTGCGGATGTCAAAGTTGCATAGTAAACTACTGCGGATGTCCGAATTACATTTGCGAGTTTGGCGGATAATTTATAAATTACAAATTGGACCGCAGCGTATAATAAGCAAATAAAAAAACTTTTGGAAGTATAAGATATGTAATAAGTTGCTAAAAAAATTCAGAATTTTAATTTTCTAAACTTAGAAATAATAAATCTATGTGGAACTTGGACATGCGCAGTAGTGTACTATGCAACTTTGAAATGCGCAATAGTGTTCTGGGCAACTTAGATATGCGCAATAGTGTTCTACGCAACTTAGACATGCGCAGTAGTGTTATACGCAATTTAGACATGCGCAGTAGTTTTCTATGAAACTTAGACATGCGCAATAGTGTTCTACGCAACTTAGACATGCGCAATAGTGTTCTACGCGACTTAGACATGCGCAATAGTGTTCTACGCAACTTAGACATGCGTATTAGTGATCTACGCAACTTAGACATGCGTAATAGTGTTTTACGCAACTTAGACATGCGCAGTAGTGTTATACGCAACTTAGACATGCGTCATAGTGTTCTACGCAACTTAGACATGCGCAGTAGTGTTATACGCAATTTAAACATGCGCAGTAGTGTTATACGCAATTTAGACATGCGCACTAGTTTTCTATGAAACATAGACATGCTCAGTAGCTTTTAATGGAACTGGAACCTGCTCAGTAGTGTTAAACGCAATTTAGACATTCGCAGTAGTAGCGCATGAAACTTAAACTCGCCCACTTGTAATCTCAACAATTAAAATGAATAACTAAACATTAAAAAACTTACAAAACAATTAGAAATTCACAGCCAATATTTATCAAATCTAGTAAAAAGCACAGAATGAACGAAATAAATGGAACAGATAAAATCGTATCTGATTGTCAGTGCGAATATACTGATATAAGAAGAATTTAATGTTTTCTTTTTTTTTGTAAAGCTGAAGAGTAAATACGAGTGAAGAGTGTTTTCAATTGGACGCTTGAATTTTTGAAAGCTTTGTCTTTTGCTCCTTTTGCTCGATTTATTCTCACTGTGCAGGTTATATATATTCTCTTTCACTTCACCTATGAGAGATGTGACACACCTGAACCAAAATTAAACGTTTAGAGGGATACGAAATGAAATATTTAGTGAATGGGGGGTTGAACACGTCCCGAGGGTCGACAAGCATCCGCACCCCCACGTGATGGTGCTTTGTCGGCGAAAGTCCGAAGTCGAAGAGTTGGGGGTCACCACCACGTGTCCCAATACACGTTGCATTATGATGTCGAATGCAGAGTGGCTCGCACTGGATGGCTTTTATTTCATTTCGTTTCAGCCCTTTTGCATTCCTCTTTACCCTCGCATTTATAGATTTTTAAGCGAAACACTCGACAATTCTTTTAATTACATTTTCAGCTTGCGAGATAAAAATTAATCAAATCTAACACTTTTCGATATTTTTTTCTCTAATTAAGGTACTTTAGTTTTTAAAATGTTAATATTTTGGCATTTTTATTAGTAATTAACATATTAAACAAAATGTCCACTTTTAAAGTAGAATTTCTATGTTTTTGTTACAGGAAGGCATTATTAATTTCATTCAAATTCAAATGACCATTTTTATGTTATTTGAAATTCGTTATTGATAGAACCCACGTGAAACGATTTTGGCACCTGATAAAATTAATTATTCCCGTTACAATTAGCTGCTTAAAAAAAACTTCTATAAACTAACACCTCTCATGAAAAATAGTAACAGAAAAATCGTAAATTCAGCAAAGTAATAAAATGTATGTATCTGATATTAATAAATTATGCTGAGGCGAAAAAGCGTAAAAAGTAAGACTTTATAAAATATAGCTTATTTACAAGCTGTTTGAGCAGCATCTCCAGCTATTTGAATTTAAGAGCGGTGCCAGGGAGAGATATTTTTTGTGGGAAGCCGAAGGTGGTGAAATAAGGAAAGAAGAGTATTTATGCGAGCGGCCTAAAACTGAGTGTAATCCCGAGTCGGAACAGCGCGTCAGACGTTAATAAAATAATATATCCAGGGCCATCCGGGACACGGACCACGGCGAGTGGTCATAATATAGTAAAACAAATGTGCCAGACGACTTTTATGAAACGATCGAGGCGCCCGGTATAACCCTTTGGTGTAGTTAAAATAAAATCCTAACCCTTCGGCAAGGGCGAGATGGAAGCGGCGTCCAGCGGTGGGATAAAACGTTAAATACGACCGCTGAACACCGGGGGCCGCCAATAAAATTGTCGTAAACTATTCGCTCGAATAACGCACCTGCTTGGATGATGCTCCACTCTCGCCTGTATACTGCATCGGCTTCCATAATCAGTGTAAAGTCTTTTCTAATGTTTCACTTGCGGGTTCCGAAAACCAATTTTTTCGTGGTTTCGACACTTTGGAAAACGGCGCGCTCTACATTTAGTTGAATAATGTAAATAACAAAGTTCTAAATATCCAGCACTGCGAATTACATCATTCCATATCCCGGATCCTTCAATTCTATATTTTATATCCCTCATCTTAAATCCCGTAATTCTTCCATCCCCCTGATTCCAGATTCCGCTATTTCGTATTTTGCAATCTTATTTCGCATCTGACACGAATTCGAGTTTTTGAAATGCCATATCCCGGATCCTGAAATTTATTATCCCAGATCCTACATCCAGAATAAAGTTATTCCATATCCCGAATTCCGTTACCCATATCGCATCTTCCACTAATCAAAATCCCGGATACTATTTACGGAATTCCTTAATTCTAAATCCTGAATCTTGATATTTAAACTTCTAAATCCCACGTCCCAAATTCCTCTTTTCTATATAATTTAATCTTATTCCACATCCGACATGAATTCGGGATTTTAAAATCACGGACCCTACAATTTCCTTAACCAGGATCTCACATCCCAAATCAAATTATTCAATAATGTAATCTCTGTCATCCCGTATCTAATATCCCGGATTCTGTAATTCCATATTCTACATTATACATTCTGAATTCCGTTATACCATATCCCGAATCCCAAATCCAAAATTCTGAAATCCCATATAGCAATATACCAATATTCAAAATTCTAAATCCAGAATTCTGTTATTCCACATCCCAAATCTCTAATACTGAAATCTATACTTCCGTATCGCAAAACCCACATCTTGGATTCCCCATCCCCATCCCACTTTTCTACATCATGCATCCGGTAACATCAATCTAAAGCTTTTTTGAATATCTACATCCGAGATCCAGGAATTCCATATCCCGAATAATCTCATTCCGTAACCCGGATCCTAAAAACTTATATCCCGTATCTCGAATCCCAAAATTCTATTCCCGTTCCCCTATCCTGAATCGTGCGTCCGAAATCCAAAATCTTGGATTTTTTAGTTAAACATCTTGCAACCCGGATTTTACAATTCGAGACACCATATCCTAAACCCCAAATCCCCTCATAACACTTGCCCTATCAAAAATCGTTTTCTTATTATTTATTAATTTAAATATCCAAGGTTCTATTATCTGGACGTTTCGTATATTAGAAAACACGAATTCTGTTATCTCGGATATCACATTTCGAATTATATCATTCCATATCCCGAATCCTGACATTTTATATTTTATATCCTACATACTACATCCCGTTAATCCATATCCCGGATTCCTTGTACCCTAATTCCCGAATTCTGTTATCCCATATCATAATGTTTACCAATAAAAATCCCGAATACCATATACGACATTCCGCTATTCTGCTTTTAGAATCCTGACATTCCAACTCCTGGATCCCAGATGTCCCAATTTCCTATTTTGTAATCTTAATTCACATCCGACACGAATTCAAGTTATTGAAATCCCATTTCTAAATCCTGTAATTCCCTAGCCCAGTTCCTCCATCCGTTATTCCAAATCCCGGATATCGAATTCCGTAATCCCGTATCGCATTATTCACTAATCAAAATCCAAGAATACATTAACGGATTTCCGGAATTCCGAATCCCAAATCTTGATTTGCTAGATCCTACATCAGACGTCCCAAATTTCGCTATTCTATATTATCCAATTATATCCCGCATCTGACAAAAATTCGGGTATTTAAAATCCCAGATTCATTCACATTCCGTCATCCTATATAGCAAATCCCAATTCCTAAAACCACAATTCCGTCATTCGGAATCCTAAATCTTGATATTCCTGTTCCTGAATTCCACGTCCAAATTCCACTATTCCATATTATTCATCCTTCTTCCACATTCATCGCGAATTCGGGTTTTGGAAATTCCGGATCCCGGATCCCGCAATTTCCCTAATTAAAAACTGACATCCCGAATCATATTATACTATAATTTAGGTTTTCATCCGATATCTTATATCCCGGATGCTGTAATTCCTTATCCTACATAATACCATCTGCATCCCGATGTTTTGTATCCCAAATCCCAAATGCTGAATCCCGTATTTCAAATCCCAAATCCTAAACCTGCAACTCCGTCATTCGAAATCCCGAATCTTGACATTCATGTTCCTGAATCCCACGTCCAAAATTCCGCTATTCCATATTATTTATCCTTATTCCACATTCGACGCGAATTCGGGTTTTGGAAATTCCAGATCCCGAATCCTGCAATTTCCCTAATTAAAAACTGACATCCTGAATCATATTATACTATAGGTATTTAAGGTTGTCAACCCATATTTTATATCCCGGATCCTGTAATACCTTATATTACATCATATACTCTAAATCCCGTTACTCCATAACCTGAATTCTAAATGCCGAATTTCGTAATCCTATATCGCAATTCCCAGATCCTAAATCAGAAAATCCGTAAATCTAATTCCCGAATCTAAACATTCCTGTTTCTTAATTCCACGTCCAAAATTCCGCTATTTCATATTATTCATACTAATTCCGCATTCGACACGAATTCGGGTTTTGGAAATCCCAGTTCCGGATCCTGCAAATTCCCGAATTAAAACTGACATCCCGAATCATATTATACTATATTAGGTTTTCATCCCATATCTTACTTTCTGGATCCTGTAATTCCTTATTCTACATCATAAACTCTGAATCCCTATATTCCATAACCCGAATCCCAAATACCGAAGTCCGTAATCCTATATCGCGAATCCCGGATCCTAAATACGCAAATCCGACATTCAAAATCCCGAACTTGATATTTCTGTTTCTAAATTTCACTATTCCATATTATGCATCCTTATTCCGCATTCGATACGAATTCGGGTTTTCATAATCCCAGATACCTGATACTGTAATCTCCCTAATTAAGGTCCTACATACCGAACCATATTATAATATAATTTAGGTTGTCATCCCATATCTTACTTTCTGGATCCTGTAATTCCTTATTCTACATCATACACTCTGAATCCCTATATTCCATAACCCGAATCCCAAATACCGAATTCCGTAATCCTATATCGCGAATCCCGGATCCTAAATACGCAAATCCGACATTCAAAATCCCGCATGTTGATATTCCTGTTTCTAAATTCCACGTCGAAAATTCCGCTATTCCATATTATGCATCCTTATTCCGCATTCGATACGAATTCGGGTTTTGGAAATCTCAGATACCGGAAACTGTAATTTCCCTAATTAAGGTCCTACATCCCGAATCATATTATAATATAATTTAGGTTGTCATACCATATCTTATTTCCCGGATCCTGTAATTCCTTATTCTACATCATACATTCTGAATCCCGTTGTTCCCTAACCCGAATCCCAAATACCGAATTCCATAATCCTATATCGCGAATCCCGGATCCTAAATACGCAAATCCGACATTCAAAATCCCGAACTTGATATTCCTGTTTCTAAATTTCACTATTCCATATTATGCATCCTTATTCCGCATTCGATACGAGTTCGGGTTTTGATAATCCCAGATACTGGATACTGTAATTTCCCTAATTAAGGTCCTACATCCCGAATCATATTATAATATAATTTAGGTTGTCATCCCATATCTTACTTTCTGGATCCTGTAATTCCTTATTCTACATCATACACTCTGAATCCCTATATTCCATAACCCGAATCCCAAATACCGAATTCCGTAATCCTATATCGCGAATCCCGGATCCTAAATACGCAAATCCGACATTCAAAATCCCGCATGTTGATATTCCTGTTTCTAAATTCCACGTCGAAAATTCCGCTATTCCATATTATGCATCCTTATTCCGCATTCGATACGAATTCGGGTTTTGGAAATCTCAGATACCGGAAACTGTAATTTCCCTAATTAAGGTCCTACATCCCGAATCATATTATAATATAATTTAGGTTGTCATACCATATCTTATTTCCCGGATCCTGTAATTCCTTATTCTACATCATACATTCTGAATCCCGTTGTTCCCTAACCCGAATCCCAAATACCGAATTCCATAATCCTATATCGCGAATCCCGGATCCTAAATACGCAAATCCGACATTCAAAATCCCGAACTTGATATTCCTGTTTCTAAATTTCACTATTCCATATTATGCATCCTTATTCCGCATTCGATACGAGTTCGGGTTTTGATAATCCCAGATACTGGATACTGTAATTTCCCTAATTAAGGTCCTACATCCCGAATCATATTATAATATAATTTAGGTTGTCATCCCATATCTTACTTTCTGGATCCTGTAATTCCTTATTCTACATCATACACTCTGAATCCCTATATTCCATAACCCGAATCCCAAATACCGAATTCCGTAATCCTATATCGCGAATCCCGGATCCTAAATACGCAAATCCGACATTCAAAATCCCGCATGTTGATATTCCTGTTTCTAAATTCCACGTCGAAAATTCCGCTATTCCATATTATGCATCCTTATTCCGCATTCGATACGAATTCGGGTTTTGGAAATCTCAGATACCGGAAACTGTAATTTCCCTAATTAAGGTCCTACATCCCGAATCATATTATAATATAATTTAGGTTGTCATACCATATCTTATTTCCCGGATCCTGTAATTCCTTATTCTACATCATACATTCTGAATCCCGTTGTTCCCTAACCCGAATCCCAAATACCGAATTCCATAATCCTATATCGCGAATCCCGGATCCTAAATACGCAAATCCGACATTCAAAATCCCGAACTTGATATTCCTGTTTCTAAATTTCACTATTCCATATTATGCATCCTTATTCCGCATTCGATACGAGTTCGGGTTTTGATAATCCCAGATACTGGATACTGTAATTTCCCTAATTAAGGTCCTACATCCCGAATCATATTATAATATAATTTAGGTTGTCATCCCATATCTTACTTTCTGGATCCTGTAATTCCTTATTCTACATCATACACTCTGAATCCCTATATTCCATAACCCGAATCCCAAATACCGAATTCCGTAATCCTATATCGCGAATCCCGGATCCTAAATACGCAAATCCGACATTCAAAATCCCGCATGTTGATATTCCTGTTTCTAAATTCCACGTCGAAAATTCCGCTATTCCATATTATGCATCCTTATTCCGCATTCGATACGAATTCGGGTTTTGGAAATCTCAGATACCGGAAACTGTAATTTCCCTAATTAAGGTCCTACATCCCGAATCATATTATAATATAATTTAGGTTGTCATACCATATCTTATTTCCCGGATCCTGTAATTCCTTATTCTACATCATACATTCTGAATCCCGTTGTTCCCTAACCCGAATCCCAAATACCGAATTCCGTAATTCTATATCGCAAATTCCACTATTTAAAATTCCAAATCCTACACCCTCAATTCCGTTATTCCAAGTCCCAAATTCTGAAATCTATAATCCCGTATAGCATTTCCCACTTCCCGGATGAAATAGCAAATCCCAATCGTAAATCTTAATTTTTGAATTCAAATTACAACAAATACGTTCAACTAAATTCTAAACTATCTTTTCTCTTGAAACATTACTTTATCAAATCTTCAAGAAATTTTTTTTCCCGTGCCTATCAATTGGCTGACGCGACGTATGTGCACGTCACTTAAACATTCAGGCATTGATCGAGCGCTTGACGCGTAGGCGCGTACTCAGGATCTCATACGCGTATAAGTAGTTACAGGCCGAGGAATTCTCTCGTATTGAGTTTATTTTTAAGTAACCCTTCACATTGCGCTAATGTGTTTCTTTCAAGCCGCCATTCATAGGGTCGACGTTTCAATCCGACCTATTCAGCGACCTCCTGCGCCCTCTGCAGAAACACTCTGCCGATCCATCTAATCTCGGGAAGAAATACTCGCGCTCCCGCGAACCTTCGCGATCTCAATCGCAGTACGAATGACTGGCACTTTCTGAATCGCCCTCGAACGATAGATCGCTCATCCGTAAACCAAAGCGTTCCATTTATTTTATATCTGACGATTTTTTTCACCAGGATTTACCATTGATGAAGTTTTTGATGTGTATCGCTCCCATGTAATCTGGATACGAAAATTGTTGCTAGTCATTACGTCATTACTGGAAATGGGGGTAAATGGATTTTTGTCATGACAGACAACTCAATTTTATCTTTCTTTACATCCTTCACTATCTAGTATTATTCTCTAGGGTTTCGTTGCCAATATCCAAAACTTTGATGTCTGTCCGTCCCTGTGTCTGTAGTCACATTTCTCGTTCAGAGCGAACGGACCCAAAACTTTTACTTAGTTTTTTAACAAAGCCAAGATTTTCAGATATTCAATTTTCAATTTGTAACAAACTCAACCAAAATTAATTCCACAATGATAAATATAACACGAGCCCAATAACATCAACTTTTACGACACAAATATTCTTTCACCATTTTCATATTCAATTCCATATCTGATCTGCGGTGGGAGCATATAAGATGAATTTTTCTCGTGGAGGGATCTTCTGCTGTTAAAATTAAAGTACAAATAGATTCGAGGGAGTCGGTTACAATCCGAAATCGGTATAGGAGCCACAGCTGCCACATTGCGAAATTACGAGGTGGCGGAGAGTTCTCGCGTCTTGAGGAGGCGTTGACAAATGACAGAGGCAGCTTTTATTATTTTAGATGTCTCCCATCACCCGCGGTGTTTCGTTCGTGACGCCGGTGTAGATGTGTTTTACATACTTTGTAACAAGTGGAGTGAGTCGCGATGCCTGATATGCTCCTTGACAAATGGCTCCCGTTTTATTAGACAAAGTTTTTAAGGTACTCCCCGGTGAGAACGTATGGTTACACTAAATAAAGATAAGCCGCGCTTTCTCAAGGGGCAAGGAAAGAAATTATGTCAACATTTTTCTCTCTTGCACTCTCTGATACTGAAAGAAGTTACTCCAAAAGTGACATCTTTTACCCAAGACTTGTTCCTCGAGAAAATAAACAAATTTTTTCCACTGTTCTTGCAAAAAGTTGTAATTTTTCCCACTAGTGACTAAAAGTGTTGTTTTTCACACTGGTGATGGAAACTGTCATTTATAACACCAAATTACGAAAGTTAGTTCTCCCCCCACCAGTGACGGAAACATTTTTCCCACTAGTGAAGAAAATTGTCATTTCTCTCACTAGTGACGGAAATATCCAGTTTTTTACTTTAATTTTTATTACTAGATTCTCAATACAAATACTTTTCTAAAATTTGTTTAATCACGGATGGATTTAAAAACAGTGTCAATCACCTTTCCCACGCCAAGTATGTTACAGACTGGATAATTACCGACAAGTTGTCAGATGGCTTTACACTCATGGTTTATTTTGACTCTCCAGGAGAGAAAGAGAGTGGACCGGTTTGATAAACTTCTCACTAGGCCCGCGGGGGATTATAAACTTTGTTCCTTGGTATTATAGGGAGTTGGATTTATATACCTCGCCTTCCCTAGATCTCAAATCTTTACTCATAATATTACAGCAAACGTATGATTTTGACTGCTTTGATTTTTCATCGACAAATACTCGTGTGAAAGTGTCCCAAGAAGTAAAAAGTCAACTGTTTATACGAGCAGCGGATGTCGTTTTAGTGTTTCCCTTCCCATACTTTATGGACCAATAAACCATGTAATATCTAAATAAGGATTCCCATTCAATTATCAAAACTTTGGAATAAAGAGAAATTTTTGGTATTTTCAGAATTGAATGATGAGATAATTTTAATAAAAGTTTTCTCGGTGGATATTTGCATTTTTTTATTTTTTTTATTTCTGTCTTATTTTATTTATTTTTAGGTTTCTACTATTTTACCGTACGCATATGTTATTGTATTTATTTAACATTTCTAAAATCTTAACAATTAGAATAATATGAAAAGTAAAATATTCCACGGCCCTAGGGATCGAACCCTTAACCCTTTGTGCGCAAAGTTAAAGTCCTAACCACGCATAAAAGAGAGTTTTATTTAAAATCGACAAAATAAATATAAAAATATGTTGAAATGAAATTGAAAAATGAAAAGAGATTACATTTTTACAAAAAAATTTAAATAGTCTTTATAAATAAAAAAAGTTAAGTGAGTTCAAGATTCAGAAGATGAGAACATTTTTAAAAAAAAATAAATATATAAAATAAGTTGTAATATTTATGTAATTTTTAATAAAATTTTTTTTATATACTTTTTAATTATAAAACTACATGTAAATATTAAAACTTATTTTACAAAAAGAAAATAAAGCTTAAAAAAGAATTAAATAATTTACAAATACAAAAGAAAATTTAAAATAAACTATCAAAATTGAAGACAAATATGAAAATCAAAATCACAGAAAATTTTTCAAATGTGAAAAAATTAAACAATTATGAAAGAATAAAGGGAAAAATACAAAACTTTTGAGGAAATGAAAAATTTATATGAAAAAACATTAATCCAAGAATTTTGGGAATGACTAAATTTTCGAAGAAATATAGAAAAAAATATAACAATATTATAAAAAATGTGTATATTAAAGGGTCAAAGATTTATTAAAGAAAAATTTTAAGTTTGGAAAAATCTACGTTAAATTTATATCAAAAAGTCGAAAAGTTTTAAAAAAAAGTGGAAATGTTTAGTAAAAAAATCTACGATAACTTTTATGAAATAATAACCCTGCAAAGTAACATTAAATCCCATAACACTAATAATAATAATAATAACTCCAATAATTTTTTTATAAAAAAGTTAATCCAATTTTGAAAAACGAAAAAAGTGAAAAAAAAAGAGAGAAAATCTAAAAAAGAAATGAAGAAATGTTAAAAAGAAAATTTTCTCAGTAAAATGAAAAAAAATAAAGAAACCATGTGATAATTTTTTACTAAAGTAAAAGATTTACGTTAAATTTTTAAAAAAATTTAAAAAACTGAGAAAATTAATTGAAAATAACAACAATTTATTAAATGTTGAAGAAGCAAAAATGCTCTAAATAAACTTATTTGATTAAAAATTACAAATTTGGAGAAAAGTAAAGAAATATCAGAGAAAAAAGAAAAAAATTAAAAGGAATTGTAAAGAAAAATTTTTTTCTAATGTAAAAGTTAATAAATTAGGAAAAAATTTAAAAAAACAGAAATCAAAATATTTTTCAAAATATACGAAATACTAATTTTAATTTAATGAATACATCTACCAGTTAAAATTTGCTTGCAGAATACAATCTCTTGGAAATATTACTGATATTTACTTTTTTAAGAAATTAGGAGAAAAAGTAAACAGTTTTGAGAAATTCTAAGCAATAAGAACGAGAAACACAAAAAAGTCATAAAAGATATGAAAAATCTTAAAATTAGAAAAATTAAAAAAACGAAGCTTGAATTTTTTTTTATAAACAAAACTAACAATTTTATGAAAATTTACATGAATTTGATAAAAACAAAAAATAAATTAAGAAAACAACGAATAGTAAATCATTTTTAATTGTTGAAAAATATGGATATATGTAAACATGAAAAATTTTCAAAATTAAACGATTGAAGGAAAGTTTTTTTTTTAAAAAATTGTGATAAATAAGAAAAAGAAAATTAATTTAAATGGAGAAAAATCACTTAAAGTCGTGAAAGCAAAAATTCATTTATAAACAAAAATATTTTGTTATAAATTTACAAAGTTTACAAAATTCAAGGAATTCCAGAAAACATAAGAAACAAGTTAAAAGCAATTCAAAAAAAAGTCTTTTATAAATATAGAACGTAGAAATTATGAAGAAATGTAGAAACAAAATAACGAATAAAAATATTCAAAAAGCACTAAAAATTTAATGGAAGAATAAATAAACAAGCTGAAAAATAAAAAATTGAAAAAGTAAAAAATAAGTATAAAAATATAAGGTCATAATATAATAATATCAGTGTAGAATTTATTTTTTTTAAAACAACGTTATTACCGAATTGTATGCTTTTGGGATCGCTAAATCCGAATTTGTAGTCAAAATTCAAAATTCAAAATGTCGGCTTTAAAATTGTTACAAAATTTTTTTGATTTGACTATTCTGGCTAAAAATGTTTGCTTAGGGATTTTTGGAGTTTGTAATAGGGCTATATCAAAAACCTTCAAATTACCCTTGTTTGCGATAATTCTATTTTACAAGTGCTTTATAAATTAAGTTTATTCATCCCAAAAAAATTATAAGGGAGATTTCCACTCAAAAAGCAGAATTTGAAAAAAAACAAGTGTCATATTTTTTTAAGAATTATGTGCATAATAATAATAATCAACGACCCTCAAAAACCACTGATTTAGCGTTTTTAGTCAGATTCTTTAACTATTAAATTTTTGTAGAAGACATTTTAAAGTCGCCATTTTGAATTTTTGACTGCAGATTTGGTTTCAGCGACCCCAAAAACTTCCAAGTAAGCCAGATTAACCAAATTAAATTGTTTTTTCTCCATTTTGAAGCCACCATTTTGGATTTTTGAATTTTAACTGCATATTCGAATTCAGCAACCCCCAAAACCGAGCAACCATTTTTAAGTCATTTCGTATTAAGTAAAGTAATTTTTTTAGATGGACCTAGACAATCATATACACTGGTAACACGAATTTTTTTTTTTTTAATTTTGTGTTAACATTTTTTTTTTAAGGTCACTGTTTAACATCTAAGATCATAAGTGACCTCAGTCTTAAAATTGCAGTACATTGATTATATTATTACAATTATTACAATTGATTTTTATATATTATTTTATAAGGATATGTCTTCAAAGAATTTCAAAATATGTGACGCTCCGCGAGAGAAGGGACCTATCGCCGAAAAAATCAATTTTCATTTTTTTTATGCTAAAAGATAATTTTTGGGTTGTTCTTTCAGTTCCATGTTTCAAAAATTCTTCTTTGTAATTACACTTTTTGTTATAATGCTTCAAACCTAGACATACTAAGTATATCGCATTTTTTGATTTTTCTTTGAACGACCGTCCCGTGAAATTAACAATTAATTAGTTTGATTTTTTCATGGTAACTGATAGTTTTTGAGTTGCTATTTGAGTTGCAAAAATAAAAATTTGATTCCTGCATCTAGTTTTCTTGTTATGAAGCTTTAAACATGGGCATGTTAAGCATCTCTATTTTTCTTCCTCCTCTTTGCCCGTCCATTCTTTAAAATTTGCTTTCTCAGCGATAGGTCCCTTCTCTCGCGGAGCGTCACATATTTTTAACTTCCTGGGAAGAGTTCAATAAATATTTGATATTTCAGAATGTGGTTGACTGTAAGCGTTTCTCTACACATAGAGAGCATGTTTTTGGTGGTTCTTTGGTTAATTCTTTTAAAAATGATGAAATAATTTTTATAAATGAAAATCGTATAAATAAATAAATAATTTTTGTGTCAAGTATGTATCTGACTTTAAGCCTTTCGATTTCAGACTCATCAATTAAACTGCATCGTCGACTGGTCACAATTGATGGCACTTTTCATTAGCCGCAGAATCAGCAGAGCTCCGGACGTACGGACTATGTAAATTGAAGAGGTTACACGATTTTACATATTTCAACAGGAGAACGCGAAGTACGATGCCGTTGGTGAGAACGGATGGAGGGTTGGTGGCATGCCACTCGAAAAGTGCAGTCCTTGCGTTTTGCAGAGTGCTTTATGGAAAGCTTTAGAATTGTAGATTCACTCTAGCGACCGCAATTTATGGTAACCGCTGGTGCGTAATGCGCGTGTGCCACGGACGTTTCGCTGGATATTTGCGCCTCCAGTTTAAAAACAGACTGGAGTTTTATTTAAATTCTTTCAAATTTTCCCAACACAGAAATCGGACCCTTCAACTCAAGCAAGGGCGTCTTTCCTTCGCGTGTATAAACGACCCATCCTAGGTGCTGTCGATGTCAAAAACATTTTAGAATTGTGATGGATAGAGAAGCTAACCCACTGGGGATGAGATAAATTCGCGCTTCACAGTTGCTATTGGATTTCAATTGGAAAACGATTATTCTTGTCGAGTGACCAATCCCCTGTTTCACCTTGGATCGTTTGTCACCAGAAGTCGTCCTCACGAGCTTCCTGTCACCAACAGAGAAGCTCCAGTCAGAAAAACTAAGCATCTAATGTTATTTTTTGAGGATAAAAGTTTCAGTAATGGTTGACATCAGCACAGTCTATAGTGGAGTAATATTTTCGGGACGAAATATGCTTGGATCACTTTTTTGCAATTATCTCAATAAATATCGAAAATTTTTAAAATTGTTTGCTACAAAAGTTGTAGGTATTTTTAAGATACATATTTTGTGTAGTATATATTTTTTTGTTACCTTTAATAGTTTTCGAGAAAATCGATAGTAAAAAAATCATTCGCTTTCTTCTCCGCTCTTCGCGCTGCACAAGCAATTTTACCATAGATTTTTTCGAAAACTAACAGAGATATAAAAAAATGCATACAACAAAAAATGTGCATTTTTAGAAGGCCTACAACTTTTGTTAGAAAACATTTTCAAAATTTTCAAGATTTTTTAAGATAATTGCAAAAAGAAAACGATCGCTCTTGCCTTCTCTTTGCGTTGCACGATCAACTTTACTATCGGTTTTTTCGAAAACTATTAGAAATATCAAAAAATGCCTTCAACAAAAAATGTGTATTTTTAGAAGACCCACAACTTTTGTAAGAAACAATTTTCAAAATTTTTAAGATTTTTTTAGATAAATGCAAAAAAACGGTAGCACTTGCCTTCTTTTCGCCGCTCTTCGCGCTGCACGAGCAACTTCATTGTCGATTTTCACGAAAACTATTACAGATATAAAAAAAAGCATACAACAAAAAATGAGCATTTTTAGAAGGCCCACAACTTTTGTAAGAAACAATTTCCAAAATTTTCAAGATTTTTTGAGATATTTGCAAAAAAACTCAGTTAATGGTTTTCATCAGGAAAATGATCTATACGACAATTTCTACTACGATTTTCGTAATCAGCGAGTCAAAATACGTAGGTATACCAAGTTTAAAAAAAATCGCGAGTAACCATTATTCGGAAGTATACCCTAAATGGAATTTGGAATGCGACTACTTTTTTTTTAAAGAGAAAACAAGTATTTAATCAGTACACATATCGCAGTTATGGAAGTGGTCGCAATGTGGGAAGTTGACCCCGCAGGGTAAACGCGTATTTGCTAAAGGGTCGCTGATAACACGAGGCCGATTGTGTACGCACCTAGCTACGTAGCTATCCACCTGAATCCGTCCAGCGAGAGGCCAGCACACGCAAACGCATCCCCAAAAGGGAGGCGCCGAGTATGGACACTGCAAATATTAGTTCATTACCAAAAGTGCTAGTGAAACCTGCCCTCCCGTAGGTTCGTCAGTCCGTTTATTTAATGGCACCACTGTGTTTCGACTGCCATTCAATTAACGGTTGTTTTTCTTAACAAGGTCTGCGCTTCCGGTCATGAGACTATTTCCGGGCTACACTACAAAAAGTCAACTGTTGTATTTGAATTTATTGCAGTTATGGACAACGTAAATAAAACGATTGGCAAACTATTGGATTAATATTAAGTCATTGGTTGAATATGATTGTGGTGTTCTTATACCTATTTTTCTATCATTCGAACTTTATTAGTTTCCTCCTCAAAATTTTAGAGCTTGTACAAGTAAGCAGTTCGAGCACGAGACTAGAAGAAGCCATCCCCACTCTGACCCGTTAGGCTGCTTTCATAGCAGCTTAGTAGGCAGAGTCAAGACGAATGGCGGAGCGTCCTCGTGGTGGGGGGTCTCCTACTATCATGCTCGCACTATCTTGCACAATCTAAAATTCTAAAATTGTTTAGAACTCATTTGTCAAACACCTTTTCAACAGCTGACACCATTTTGAAGATTAGTCTCCGACTCCAAGCTGAGTTCACTTCATAAAACAATTGGCAAAATTTTGAATCAATCCTAAACCTATTTTTCTATTCTTCAAACTTTATTATTTTCCTCCTCAATCTACTGGAGCTTATACAAGATAGCAGTTCGAGCACGAGACTAAGAGAAGCCATCCCCACCCAGACCCGTTAAGCTACATTCATAGCAGCCTAGTGGGCAGAGTCAAGACGAAGGGCGGAGCGTCCTTGTGGTGGGGGGTCTCCTACTATCACGCGCGCACTACCTTGCGCAATTTAAAATTCTAAAATTATTTAGATCCCATTTGTCAAACACCTTTTTCAAGAGTAGACACTATTTTAAAAATTAGTCTCCGACTCCAAGCAGACTTCACTTCCATGTAGGCATAATGCGAACAAATAGTAGCTCGCTAAAAAATCTAATTAAATTTAAATGCACAGGAACCAAATAATTATCCAGTACGAGTTGACAAAAAACTTTAAATAATTTTCGACCTGAAATAGCAGAGCTATAAAAACAAACGCTTTGCTGTTATTATTTTGTTTTTATTTTATTTTCTTTCGTACCCTTTCCAAAGCGATGTACAGCGACAAACTACTGGTATTTCGTAGCAGCGCTGAACAAACAAGCAACGATAAAAGTATCGGGATAGTACATCTGGAAGTGGGGACCATCAGTCACGCCGCATCTGCAAAGCTCTCTGTTGCCCTCGCTCTCTTTTTTGATGGTCCTTTTTTATCTAAGCGAGAGCTAACGGGTGTACAAGTTTCCATATCACCCCACTTACAACGCCCACGAGTTTCTACACAAGAGAGACAGAAGAAAAGCTAAAAACCATTTGTCATCACTAACGTAAATTTGCTGCCGCGTGCGCGAGCCTCGCCCTTCTGATGGGCCACGAATAACATGATTTTCAATCCGAGGCGAGGAGAAAAAAAAAGTAAATTTACTTTAGTGTCTGCTCGCGTTTACATTAATGAAAAACGGAAATGAGTTGGGTCATAAAGGCCCACTTGTGAAAACTTTGATCATACAGATTGAAAATATTATCATACTAAAAATGTTTTTGATCTTTCTATTTGAAAATGTATCATATTAGTTTAAAAATCATCTTATTAGATTATTTTTAGGCTGATGAGGAGTTTGCCGGGCTGAATAAACGGTTGTCAAAATGACGTTTAGTTTTGAAATGGAAGAATTAACGGCTAAGTGGAGGTGATTAATCCTGAAGGTTCGATTCTATTTCGTGAAAGAGAAATCGATCGTCTTAAAGCGGAGGACGTGAGAGACCTCCCGGCGAGCATTAAGTACCATTCGCAAGGAAGTATACGCCGGAGGTCGCGAGGAATCGCGTGTCGCGCAGGTATAAATAAGAGAGTTGGCCCGTGTATATAGCGACAGGCGAGAAGACCCCAGTAATATACTGGCGTGTGCGTTGCGTCGAAGGGGGACCATTTAATAACAATATATCTTGGCCACCACAATGCTACAGTCACGTCTCCTAGCTGGATACACTGTCGACCTGCTCGCGAAACATCCAAGAGAACAGAAGACGTGTCTACTCCAGAGAGAGAAAAGCCTCTCTTCCAAGAAAAGCGTCTCTTCTGATTTAGAGCTAGACACCGGTCTTTCGTAATTAAATTCTACCGAGACATCTATTTCCTATCTTGCGCTTTCTGCTAAATAACACTTCCTTCAGCTGAATAGTCCTTCAACAATAATTCGCAACCTAGTATAACCACAGCAATTTTGCTTTCTCAATTTTTTTCGAAAAATACAGGCGATACGGAAAATTGTTCTGAATAAGAGTTGTGCGCGTAATTGATATACATAATTTAGGTTCTATACATTTTTTTGATTTCTTTGTTAGTTTTCGAGAAATTTGAGACTGAAGATAGTCAGTTTGCACCTTAACAGTAGCCGCACGGCAATCGGCCGCTAGGTAGTGTTATTCTACAGCGGATAAATAACCGGAAGGCAAGATATGATGTTCGTAATTAGCGTGCCAAAATACCTAAGAATACGAAGTTTAAACAAAATCGGGACTGAAATGATGCGAAAGTGTCTCAGCGCCATAAATTGAGTTCAAATTCGACTGAACGAACTTCAGTCTCCAATTTCTCGAAAACTATTAAAGATAGCAAAAAATATCATACTACATAAAATGTGCGTATTAACCAGGCCTACAACTTTGATTTAGAACAATTTTCCCTATCGTCATTATTTATCGAGAAAAAAATGAAAAAATCAAATCTCGGTTTCTATCATATTGAATAGTTCTCAATCAGACCGATAGGTTTTAAGCTTCTAATAAAAAAGCCATTTTTATAAGACCTCCAAGAGTAATAATTAAGTATGTAGCTGGAAATTTACATCTGTTCACTTCTTGGAGCTCGTTAAGCCACGAGACTGGAAAATAAGTCGAGAAAAATAAGTGTTAGACGTTCTCGCTTCAGGACGAAAATATCCAGAAATCGAAGAGAGGCGTTACTGACGAGAGGTTGCGGGAAAAAAAACAAGCTGATGACAATTTCACGGTACATTAGTGTCCGGTGGGTGGGGCTGTGTTTGGCCAGCATCGAACGACTAACTAATTATGTTTTTAATTAATCATCCGTTTTGTCACCTCGCTTAAGACAGCGCGCTGCTTGGCTCATAAGCGCGACTATAGACGTTGCCACGTCGCGTGCCCAAGTTTGCTCGGCGCCTTGTTACCAAAGTGACGTGCTCTAATAATGCACACTGGCACAACAAGGCTTTCCTCGTAGCTCGTTTAATTTGCTTGTCGACTCTTCCTCCGTTTCTCGTTAGAGTCACACCGCAAATCATCCGGAAACGCCAAATTTTTTCCACAAAATTCTTTCTTTAATCAGATCTCTTTTAATTTTTAAACTGTCTTGCTTTCCGCTAACTCGAGATCAATCTTAATCTTGCTCAGTTAAATTTGGCGCGAAATTCAGAAGCGTATGAATATTCCTTAAAACCTATTTGGACTATACCGCATTTAGTCTTACTTACATTCAGCCTAAAATTCATTGAGCCTAAAACCCATTTGACCTAAGACTCATTTGTCATAGATCCCATTTAAACTAAAATCAATTTGGCCTAATGATCATTTAGTCTAAAACTCATTTGACATAGAACCCTTTTGGTCTGATCCCATTGAGCCTAAAACACATTTGGGCTAAAACCCGTTTAGCCTAAAATTCATTTGGTCTAAAACCCATTTGGTCAAAAACTCATTTGTCCTAAAACCCATCTTGGGGTAAAAATCATTTGGCCTAAGACTCATCTGCCATAAATCCCATTTAGCCTAAAACCAATTTGGCCTAAATACCATTTAGTCTAAAACTCATTTAGTCTAAAACCCATTTGACCTAAAACCCTTTTGGTCTAAAATTCTATTGAGCTTAAAATACATTTGGACTAAAACCCGTTTAGGCTAAAATTCATTTGGCCTAAAACTCATTGGGTCTAAGACTCATTTGTCCTAAAACCCATCTTGGGGTAAAAATCATTTGGCCTAAGACTCATCTGGCATAAATCCCATTCAGCCTGAAACCCATTTGGCCTAAATCATATTTAATCTAAAACCGTTTAACCTAAAACCCTTTTTGGTCTAAATCCCGTTTCGTATAAACTCCATTGAGCCTAAGATACATTTGGGCTAAATGCCATTTAGCCTACAATTCCTTTTGCCTAACACCATCTAGCTTAAAACCCATTTGACCTAAAAGTCATTCGGTCTAATACACATTTGGCATAAATGCCATTTAGCCACAAACCAATTGGGGCTAAATAACCTTTATGACAAATGAGTCTTAGACCAAATGACTTTTAGGCCAAATGGGTTTTAAGCTAGATGGTTTTAGGCAATATCGGTTTCAGGCTAAATAAGGTTCATGACAAATGGATTTAGGTCAAATAGATTTTAGTCCGAATGGGTTTTAGGAAATGTTCATCCCTCCTCGAAATTCTAACAGTTCAATTGTGTTAGATAAAAATACACATAATTAAATTGACACTAAGAATTGAAGATCGTGTAAAATGAGATAAATAATAAAAAAACAAAGTGTAGTATATAAAAGGTAAAATGAGAAAAGTGTTAGATGGATTTTCAGGAGCCTGGGTCTTATGTGTTGAAGGGAAGAAGATCGTCTATTGTTGGAGGTTAAAAAAGGAGAAAACAAACAATGTGAAAAGATGAACTAGGACGCCCTGTCGTGATGCTGGGAGGCAAGTCGTTGGGCTTGCACCCTGAGAGAAGTTTACGAGTCGAAAGATTTACCGTTGATGTAACAAGTGCGTTAACGCTCACCTCACGGAGCTGCCCGGGCTACCGGTCCTGCTTTTATATCACTTTTCATTAGCTAGGAACATTAATCTGTCCCATGCCATTGCCCCTCGGACTTCTCTGATCACTAATGCCAATACAGAAACATTCATACTTCCTTTTTCTTCTCCAACTCAATACCAAAATAATTATCCCCTGTCAATATTTATCCCACTTCAATTTTTTTCTTTCTCCAATTCGATACTAAACTAATTATCATCTCTTTTTGTCTCGTTATCATAAACATTCATCATTTTTGTAGATATTCGTTGTCGTACGATCTCTGGTGAGACGTTTTGTAATCATTTTGCTAATTTTAAGGAAACAACCACTAGCGCCACTGGCGGACGATCTTGAACTAAAACTCCCTCCAAAGCAATATCATAACCTGGAATACGCTACGTTGACAAATTGAAATCAGTTACTTTAAGTTAATAATCAATATGTAGAATCTTGAAAAAGAAATTTAAAATTGACTAATAATTAAATGATAGAAAGCGAGAACAATTTTTAAGGAATCGCATGCAATCTTTTGGGAAGGGATTATTGACGTCTTTTATTTGCACCAATCAATGATCAACGATTATGACGCAAGAAGAATCGCAGACAGGACCTCAATTTCCTCGAAAGGATAATCTCAAAGGATAGACTAAATATTTTAAAAATGATGGTAATCGATTCGAGGAAGGTTTCGGACTTATTGGACGGGTGGCACCCTTGTCGCGCGATAAATCATAAAATGATCGTCGAAAATCTGTGTCTCGCACGCGAATCGTCCTGGGCTGCAGTCCAGACAAAGCGTTTTGCAATGCGCAAAAAACGACCGCACTAATTAAGGGTATAGAGCTGTCCTGGAAAATTCTGAGGCCGGTGGCTTCAATGCTCCATTTTTGCCTGTTGCATGTGATGTCCACCGGTCACGACAAATTTTGCATAATCGATCAGGATAAAATTTAACAATTTAGATGGCAAATTTTTGGGGATAATTTGCAAATTGCGTGAAGAGATTCATTATAAAAAAGATACAAATCGATTTCTATTTAATTAATACTTTGTTGCTTTATTGAGAACCCCAGTTTACAAAGTGTGTGGTGATTATGAATTGGAAATGTAAAAGAGTTTGCAGAGCTTGAGGCTAAAATTATCTTTCTGAATAATTTTTTCTGTTTACAAAATTGAACCCTGTATGCCTTAATGTATTTAAATGCAAATAGGGGATAGTTTGATTTGTGAGTAATATTTGGAACAGAAGGATTTTCCGGATCTGTATCTATATCCGGAGGTTTGAAAATTACATGTACAAAACATCTGTTTTAGATAATTATTACTTCTCTAACCATTGCAAAACTTAGCAATTGAAAAATGTTGAATTTTTTACATGTATCCTAGGTTCAAATTTATTCGACTTATTTCTGTAAAATATTTTTTTTGCATGGCTACTTCTAGAATATTGTAGTAGCTTTTAAAATAAGATCCATGATCCGGTAATTTTTTTAGGGAAAAACAATAATTGGTTTAGAAAATTTGCAAATAGAAATTGTTGAAACAAAACGACGTCAAGCCAGAGGAAAACAATTTAAAATTACAGATTTCTCAAAAATGGGAACAGGCAGGATTTTATTTTAAACGGATTTTCAAAGTATAAAAAATTACAAAACATGCTTTAGAAGCCGTTTTCGTCTTCACTTTTGACACTTATCTTAACTTCAGGAGCAATGTGTGATGATGAAATAGAACAATATTTTTGATTATGGTGTTTTTGAACCTGAAACGGGTGTCACAAAAATACTTATGTAGCAAAAACGGCTTCTGTAGCGCGTTTTGTAAGTTTCTGTAGACTAAAAATCACTTTTAGATGCAATTTTATCTGTTCCTGTTTTCAAGAAATCTGTATGTCTGAATTATCTGAAAGATCTAATCTATAACATAATTCCAAATTACAGGTTTCTCAAAAATGGTAAAAAATATAATTTCATTAAGGACGTATTTTTAGCCTATAAACAGTTAAAAAACATGTTATAGAAGCCCTTTTTGTTTTCATTATGCGATACCTATCTTAACTTCAACAGAAATATATGATAACATCAAAACTATTTTTAGTCACGGTGTTCCTGAAGCTAAGACAGGTGTCACAAAAATTTTGAAAAACTGCTTCTGTAGCGTGGTTTGGACCTTTCTGAAGGTTAAAATTCTGTTTTATATGCAATAATATCTGTTTCCGTTTTCGAGAAATCTGTATTTTTGAGTTACGTAAAAACCTTATCTACTACACTATTCCAAATTTTAAAACTCTTAAAAATAGGTAAAGGTAAATATATTATTTAAGACGGATTTTTAAACTATAAGAAGTTACAAAACATGCTACAGAAGCCATTTTGGTTTTTATTTTTGTGAAAATCTTAGCTAACTTATTTCAATAGCAGCATGTGGGAACATCAAAAAAATATTTTTGGTCACGGTGTTTTTGAAACAAAGATATATGTTACGAAAATGAGGACAAAAACTGCTTCTATAGCGGGTTCCGTAAGTTGTTATAGGTAAAAAATCCGTTTGAAATAAAATACTATCTCTCCCCGTTTTCCAAAAATTCGAAATTCCGAATTATGCAATACATTTCTAAGATCCTATTTTTGGCATGTTACTGTTATGTCATACAAAAGCTTGCACAAAAACAACTTCTGTAGCGTGTTTTGTAAGTTTCTGTAGGTTCAAAATCCGTTTTAGGTGTAACACTATCTGATCCCGTTTTTGAAAAATCTGTAATTTTGAATTACATGAAAGATTTAATCAATTCAAAATTACAGATTGATCGAAAAAGGGAACAGACAGGATTTTATTTGAAACGGATTTTTAACACAAGAATAATTACAAAACTCGCTATAGAAGTCCCTTGTGTCCTTATTTGTGTGTCACCTATATCTAATCTTTAGGAGTAATGTGTGGATAATGAAAACTCGAAAAAAATATATTTGGTCACGATGCTCTTAAACTTAAGAGAGGTGTGACCAAAATTCGGGAAAAAAATATTCTGTAGCGTATATTGTAACTCTAATGGTTAAAAATCGATTTTAAAAGAAATCCTATCTGTTTTTCCTTTTGAGAAATTTGTAATTTTAAATTGCCAATAGATTTCTAAAATATTATTTGTTGTAAGTGGTAGATAGGTGTCACACAAGATTTTACAAAAACGACTTCTGTAGCGGGTTTTGTAAATTGTTATAGGTTAGAAATCCGTTTCAAATGAAATACTATTTGTTCTCGTTTTTGAGAAATCCGTAATATGGAAAGACGTGGAAGACTACAGCATTTGAAATTACAGATTTCTTAAAGGCGGGAACAGATAGGATTTTATTTCAAACAGATTTTAAATCTATAATAAATTACTAAACGTGCCATAGAAGCCATTTTTCTTTAAATACTGGGGGGTTGGGGTGCCATAAAAAGTAGAAAATAATTTTTGGAAGAAATACCGGGGGGTTAGGGTGCCATAAAAAATGTATATCTATTGATATCTTTAATCACAAGCGGGTCTAAAAAGACTGAACTCTTTATTCCTGTTTTTCTGGTTCTCGGACTATTTTTCTGATTTATGAAACTTTAAAGTAAGGGGATTTTTTAACCGGATAGTAAGTGTAATTTCCGGTCTTCTTTGTAGTGTGTACGCGCTAGAAATTAAATATTCTAACACCTTATTTCTTCTGGAATTTTCTTTTTCCCAACGCATTTTTTCAGTTGAGGATGGTAATTACTAGATCTTGTTGTTGGCGCTGACAAGCTGAAACCGAGTGCTTGCTTGTTGTATTAATCATAATGCGGTGGACGTACGCAAGCAGCATTTGCTTCACGGCTCGAGCTCGAGCGTATAAACATGCGTCCACGTAGGTTTAACTGTAGCGTGTTGTGCTAAGGTGTGCGTGTCAGTGCCGACAGTTCGTTTGAACGCAATTAGCGTCGCGGCTGATAGTAGACCCCGCTTGCCGCGTTATCAAACGGGCGATCGCCGAATGAAATTAACTGCATTTCCCGTGCCGCACGGTCGTTCTCCGCTACTACAACAAGTGCGTATCGCATCTCTCTACACTAAAATGCATAAAATGTGCTTCTAATGCATTTTTCCCTTTTTAGCCAATTTTCCAACCATACACAGAGTCGTTTCAAACAATAGCGGCATCTGCATTTTAATAAAGCCAACCACATTGGTCATGAATATTTTTCACGATTCATCATTACTCGAGATGGATTCAAAAAGAGAATTGTAAAATCCATCCATTATTTGGAACGAGAAAGTCATTTGAAAGAAGAATAAGAGATAATTTTGAAAAAAATAACACTGGCGAATTTCGATAAAGAAGAAAGCCGAGGTTGTAAAATAAAAACCACCCCGATCTTTATTTTATTTTTCAGTCCATAAAATCCGGTTGTTGGAATAAAGAATCAAGCCCGTTTCATGAGTGTAAATTATTTTACGAATCGTTCGGTACGTGGGGTGCGTGTGACCACGAAGTCGACCGTAAAGAGCGATGGGAGTTTCCTTAACGGCCTGAGTGCGGATCAACTTTTATGAATATTATTTTCCACTAGCAGATGTCTTTCCCGATAAGACGACGTTGTCATTGATGCTGCTGAGGGTAATTAATGACGTCCTGAAAAGAGGAGGACGACGAGAGAGATGGCGAAGAAGCTGGTAAGTAAGAAGGGAAACCGTGGTCTCGAAGGGTGCTACAGATAAGAGAAAATGGGGGTTAGATGGTGTCGGGAGTGAACGACAATGCGCCTGAATTATGCCAGAATGACTGGGTAATTTTAAAGCCCGGAAGCCGACATTAGCCGAGTCGTACATTGATACCAAACATTCTTCCAACCATTAATATTAGTTACTTACAGGGTGGATCCTAGGGATGTTAGGTTCGGAAGTTATTCTGCGAATTTTATGACCTTTGGGAATTTCAAAAGTTAGACTTGGAGATGATCTTCAAAATGGGTCAAGGTTTGTATTTGCAACAATAGGTTAACTCCGGATATGGGCAACTTTGTCGGAGTATAAAGATAGAGAGCACGAAAGTGAAGGATAGTTTATTGTTATTTCAATCTCGAATACGTCACATTTGTACAACCGTTATGAACAAAAATGAAGAACCAGTCAACAATCCGTCGAGAAATGCACGGGTTAACACGCTCGATGTGGACTGTATAAAAGCCAAAACGGAACTGGATGCCATCATCTTATCAGGCCCTCGATGACTGACCCAAAGGGGAGGGGGAACTCCTACCAACAATTTGAGCTCCATCCGGTTGAGAGAGGGAGAGAGAGCAGGCATGGCCATCGAACAGGGGAAACCCCACCTCAATAGGAACTCTAAACTCTATTAAAGATTCTATGACAGATTAAGTAATGTTTCACAATGCTTACAGAAAGCTATAAACCACCCGATGTGGACTGTATAAAAGGCAAAACGGAACTGGACGCCATCATCTTATCAGGCCCTCGCTGACTGATCCAAAGGGGAGGGAGAACTCCTACCAATGATTTGAGCTCCATTCGGTAGAGAGAAAGAGATCAGGCATGGCCACCGAACAGGGGAAATCCCACCTCAATAGGAACTCTAAACTCCATTAAAGATTCTATGACAGATTAAGCATTGTTTAAGTTGGGTTGGGTACCATCAGGCCGCCGAAGGACCAAAGGGTGACTCTGGATATTTAAAAATTTGACGGTTTAACAGACAAGAAGGTTGTTGGTACTCTCAAGGAGGTCTTGCAGAGTTCCTGGAAAAAGGAAGTGGTTTATGGTTACAAGTGCCTGGGCTATGATCACAACAAGAAGACAAACTTTAAGGAAGAGAACAAATACTCCAAATTTTATAGGTCCGGAAAGTCTGTCTGTTTGGAATGAGAACAAAATTCTACACAAATGTGTATCGTTCATCAAATGATGCTTGCATAATTCTTTAAAAGATGCACCCTTACGGTGCGTAAAGGCATTTCCCAATCTGAAACCTAAAGCAATTTTACAATTCCGTTCACTTTAATAAACCGTTATTTTGAATAATTGATCATTAGAAGAGGAATTCCTGAATTTTCGTTAAATTAAAATGAAACATGCTTTAGAATGAGAAGAAAGATTACCTACGATTATCCGGCGATTCGTTGGGATATCACGGTGTCGTGGACCGGAATTTAATGAAGCTGCTGTTGTCCGGGAACTTTAATTAAATGAACTCCTCGCGGAACGCAAACGTCATAAATAACGGGCTCGCGAATCTGGTCGGTTGACTCGAGCGACGTAGAAGACAGCAAAAGGGGTTCGACTGGATTAACAAGAACAAATCATCGGGATTAGAGTAGTGAAGAAACCCGAGCGAATCCGACGAGGGAAAGCGACGAGTGAGATCGTTTCAGCTGACGCGGGTTTCCGGTTGCTTGTAAAATCAAAAGGACAAACAATTAATAACCCCCGGGACCGACAATTAATCAGAATTTAACTCTTAGTTAAATAGTGGGTTATACCCTCAACCGGTGAATCGGATATAGCCCAGAGGGTTGAGGCATGGTTGGTGCAGAGTGGGTGGTGTATAAGGGGGTGAAAGTGGGGGGGGGGGCGGATAAACAAAGGTTTACATCAGTGTCAGTCGCAACAAGTCCGATTTCGTCTAGGGCTCTTCGCATGAATATTCACAGTGTTCACTCGTCCATCCCTTCGCACCCCTTTTGCTCATATCGTACGAACCACCCTCTGCCCGCACCGATTCATCGAACGGCGACCAGTCAAAGGCTGAAATCACAATACGCGTTTGTCCGGTTGACGAAGCCAACGCGGGGGTATTAAAGCAAACAGAGAAAGCGAGTTGAGCTTGAGAGGAATAAAGGCAGGTTGCCAGTGGCCGAGTGGTCATTGCCTTTGAATTGGAAATTACATTTTGACCCAAGTGTCGACTTTCACCCCATCACGTTCTCGACTTTTGCATTTACTGACTCATTCCGCCTCCACTTTACTTTCAGTGGAGTGTATTCCTTTATGTCGTTTGACGATCTTAACCCTTGGTATTCGAGTTAAACGATATGTTTGCATTGGTAAATGTAGTTCTCGAACGAAAACAGGGATAACTATGTTTTTGTAGTTGAAACGAGGCTTTACCGGTGGGAATGACAGTGACGCAACGGTTAGTTTCATTAGGGATAATAATTTTCGTTCTTCTTGTCATACGAGGTGAGATACAGTAAATAGCATGCAAGGGAGGTTTAGTGACCTAATTGAATCAACCTGAAGAGGATTACCGGATCCTTGTGATTTTAATTAGTTGCCTTTCCCGGACAATGACACTACAAAGTTTAATTGGTTTACCTCCATGTGACAGAATTTAGGTCAAGTTTCATAAAATAGGAAATAAAATGAAAATATTCCAGAGACAAGGAGATAAAAAGAAGTATAGTAATTAGTGTTACAAATTGATGGGACAAAATTAATTGCAAATTGACATTTCAATTTTGAAATCCTTTACGGAAACGAAGCCAAGGATCAGAGTGGAGAAAATCCGAGTGATTCAAATGATTTAATCCCTCAATGATGGACGAGCACGTCGCGACGATGATCTGCGTTCCGTAAAGTGACAAGTGGTTAGGATCACGGGAAACCTCGTGACCCGCGGCGCATACGGAGAGCAAGGGAGAGACAGAAAGCCACGGGGATGATTGTGGATGTCGCTGGTGATAGTGTTAGTCAGGGGTTTCGAGGGTGTTGCCTCGCACCGTACAAATCATGTTGGCATTAGTGCGTCAGGATGCGGACTCAACTCGCCGTACAACCGGAAACTCGATGTTGACGGTAATGCTGATTTATCGGAAGTCCATCGATGTCATTCCCTTTAGTGCGTGTCGCACATACGCTCAATCCTGCATTTTGCATTTTTGGCTGATCGCCCCGATTTTTCGGCTAATCGGGAATTATTAGCCCCAGGTGGATTGGAATTCCGCTTAATGAGCTTTTAAAACGAGAGAAATAGGCAGTTAACCCGTTTACGATGACGGCAAAACTTAAAATGTTTTTCATTTTTACGCCTACGTTTCTGTTATTACTTTCCTGATTGAGAAAACATTTTTTTCAGACGAGAATGGAAAAAAATTTTTATTAGGTTCAGGGATTTTTAGAAGAGAGTCCTAACTAGGAGTCAGATGCTGGGTTAGAATGAAGAAGGAAATGTTGGGTATGAAGTGAAGAATGTGATTGGTGTTTTCAGAATTTCGTAAAAGGTGACGAGTAGTTAGAGGATAGTGGGAGTGACGTTGAGTAGGACGGTAGTAGATAAGATGCAGCGAAAAGGAAACAGGCCGATGGACTTATCGACTGATACCAACACTCACCACCTAGATCAATTAGATAGTTTTTTTAATGACCCACACAATACACATTTACCTCATAAATTACAAAACGGTTAAATTTATTTTACCCGAGAAAAAATCCCAAAAATGACGTATTTTTCGAACGTCTAATTCAGGGTCCATCCTTAAGTTATATTTTTGGACATCATTGACGGTAGGTCCCACAAAAAGAAAGAGTCGCCTAGATGAGGGAATACAAGGTACTTGGTAGCAATTTTGCATATCCTAACCAAAATTACTATTTACTCATTTCCCTATATCTTAACTAGAAATAACACTTTAAGTTCTTACCTTTCAAGACGTTTAGCGATGTCCTCGTATACTGCTCTGCAGTTGTCCCAAATCGCCATTCCTCCGGACCTACAAAATATAGAATATTTTTATAAAAACCGCAAATTTGTTTCACTGTCGAAGCACTGGGAGGTAAAATCTTAATTCGAGTTTGGTTATGAAGGAAGAAGGTAAATAAATGAAAATTTTTAACATTGATTACGGTGGATTAGTAATTAGCGTCCCTTGCATGAAGAGCAATCCAGAGGAAACGAGAGTTGATTAAGAATCTTTTCGGTATTTAGTCTCATCTTTCGGATATGTCCTTTGATTCGATCGTCTCGACTAGACTGTCAGCAAAGCAAGCTTTGAAGTCGCTGATTAAAAAAATGCCAAGAACTCACAGGACTAGAAGCGGGTATGGGTGTCATTGATCTGTAATAAGAAGTCGAGGACGATCATTAAGGATGTTTACTCTATGCTTTTAAAATCTTCTTTTCCCCTTGCGAGCAAGGAGCCCGTCCAGAGTTTTAAAAAAATTCTAAATTAAAGAAACGGTCTGATTACTCCAAGAGCGGGAAATTAATCAAATGTGAATTGCTGCAGAAATGATAACGGTGTTATGAAAGGACTGATTTCGCATCTCGGTTTTTCTTGAAAATTACTGCAGAGGCTGGAGTTGTTTATCATGGAAGTAAGAGGCATTGAAAGGGTTGACGAGAAGCAAGTGGACACGAGGCTCACACGTATTGATGTGGCAAAGGAAGGACAGGCGGAACCCGGTTGACGATAGCGATGGCAACATCATTTGTGTTAGTGAAGCAGGATGGGGTTGCGTTGAATTAATCATATTCCGGTGTTTGTCGTGGCGCCCCCAGACGTAATCCGTCTTACCTCCCGATCTCTCGCTTCTCTGGCGCGATAGATTTGCATTTTAATTAAAAGCAAAGCGCTGAAATCATAATGCGGAACGTGCGGTGCCGCCTTCTTCGTATTATTGTATACGTAAGCGTGCACGCAGAAATTCACACAAATACCGAAGCGTGACACTGAAACGTTCGAGTCCAGTCTTATTATCCGGATCCTTGAAATTTGAGTAAGCAGGCAAAATGTTTTAAAAAGCACAGCAAAGAAAAGATGAAAAAGTATCGTAACTCAAAGTCGATCGGCTGATATTGTGAATTATTTTCGCAGTTCCCCCTGCATTTCTTAAGCCGTCTTTATAATTCAAAGAGACGAACAACCTATTGGACGATATTTAGTTACCGCGTCTTACTGAAGGCGAATATCACAGCTCTTTGAATCCTCCACTTTCTCTTTCGAGCAGAAAGGGTCGATGAATTCTTGTGGAAGACTAAGGGGGCTAAAGGAACTAATCCTGGCATTTGTTAACGCCTTTCTAATAGAGTCTGCCACTAAGTCTGAGAGGAAACTTTGGAAATCAGTCGTTTCGAATTAAGCAACTTGTAATTGCTTTCTTGTGTAATTACTTATTAACACTTCAACATTCGTGTGGTGAAAGATATTACCTAAGGTATGCGAAGCTCTTCAAGAGGATTCGATGCAGTTGTCCTGTGTAAAGTCCCCTTCATGAAAAAAGGCGATGCTACTTTATGAGGTAACCTAACCCGCGTAAACGAGCCAGGAGCGAGGAACACGTAAGGAAACAGACTTAGAGACAAGAAGAAGAGAGAGATCAAGCGCTACCGAGACCCCTTGGATTTCCACGGCTTCGCAGTCTCTTGAAATCCTCTTAAAGTTGTATTCTTTTGGCCTCGCCTTGCAGCGCCCCCTGAACTTACACGACCCTTCCTGCCCCGCGTTAGCCTCAGCGTCGACTCAACAAAGAACTTAAAACAAATAAATCCAACAAATCCAATTTCTCAATACCTACACCTCCGTAACCAACTGGGCGACGTTTACGATTCTCTTCGTCGTTAAAACTCTGGCCAACATTTTATCGCGATCACATTCGAAGTATTTTATCTACGCGATTTCTCCCAAGATATTTACTTTAGTGCCACAAAGAAGACAAATTGTTATGAATACATTTTACAAGCGGTCACTAGAAAGTTTTAAAAAGGGACAAGGTTTTTCATTTGAGCAGTGATAATTGTGTTGCAGCGCAAGTTAATGTTAAAATTTTCTGTTTCTTTTTACAAGCAATAAATAAATCCTATGTAAGAAACGAGTATTGAAGGTCAGCGTTAAAAGTTAACGGAAAAGGAAACTCTCACTTCATTAAAAAGTCTTTAAATTTTAATTTCTCTCTCTCTGAAATGTTACCTTATTATACAAATATTTTTCGAATTTAAATTTTATTTCTAAATACAAACAATAAACTACTTGCTAAGTCCATAATTGTTCGAGCGAACTCTTGCATAATGAGGGTTAATGGTTTTAGGAAAAGAGACGAAATTTTCGAGCTATAACGAAACAAGAGATAAATACATTCAGTGCATTGTATTGAAAGTTATTAAAAAGTTATTAATAAATAAAACGGAAATATGTATAACGTGAAAATGAATAGTGCCTATTATTGTGTTTGTTTATTAAATGCTTTGGTGAGGAACTTTAACTATTTTGAAACTAATTTCCAGCTAAAGTAAATCTTCAAAATTTGTTTTTGAAACATAAAATGAATCATATCTGCGACAACACGGTTAGGGATTAAGAACCTTTTACTACCTTTTAGTATAGACTGCAATTTCGATGTCATTAAAGAGAACGTTTTGAACACAGAAACATTGTAAGACTGCGAAATCCGTTACTCGAACATTTTTGGTTTTTCCTAAAATTCACCAATCATAAACAGGAATTCCTTCTAACTAGATATATTTTATGATACTCTCTCATCCTTAGTATCTCTCAGATAGCATTGTATGAACCGAAGATTAGATACTTGTGTACTGCCCACAGATACACACTATGTAAAAACCTTTGAACCTTCTAATTTATAATAAATGTTAGATTATTTGGTAAACCGAGTCAACAATTAATTTCCAAATTGGAAACAAACCTTGTCCTCTTCAGTTACGTAATTAATATTTCAATCCAAATTGCAAATTTGAAGTAATTTCTTGGTAATTTTTAAAAAAAATCTAATTAATCGGAAGGTTTTTTTGAAGTGAGGTTTTGACTCGACTGGATGAATATGAACCTTGCAAATTCATTCACATCAAAAGGAATTCTTTCTGACGTCGGAAGACACAGGCGATTAACTCGCAAGGCTTAATCTTCGACTTACCTCGCAAGTACCTCCATGTTAGCCATATTCTGATTGACCTTGAGGCCCTGTTCTGCGCGGGCCTGAAGGTGATGAGGTAAGCTGGCCGGTGACAGAATGGCAGTGTGACCGGCGCCTGGGTGGCCACCAAGTTGCATGAACTGCATGTGGCTCAGGTGCGTCGGTGGATGATTATATCCGTTCGCCAGCAACGGAGATTTCTCCATCCGTGGCATGTCTGCAACAAAAAGAAAGTAGAATTAACAAACACTGCACAGAGAACGAAGCAAATTTTTTTTAATCGAAAACAACAACGCCGCACCACCAGCGCCTTCTGTTAGAAGCTACTAGAAACAAAATGGCGTCTTCTAAACAGCTGACGCTACATAAGTAATTGCGCTTCTCAAAAATGGATATCACTGGAATTTTTTTTAAACTATGTAACTGTGTGTTACAAATAGTTAAGGAAGAAAGGACGATTGTCGTCGGCAATTACCGAAAAGGGCCGAGCGACAATCAGTATTCTGTAATCCGTTGACTTGAATAAGAGTGTGGCAGTAAAGTGTCTTCCTGGTCGTGTCCAAATTCAATTTGGTTCCTTGAACGAGATTCAAAGAGATTGTTTTCCCGAAACCTTAGGATCCTCTTTAACTGTAAGTTTTGTATTTATAAAATATAATTATTCATTTTGTTAAAATGTGTTTCCTCAATTTCCCTCAACTCTCCATTTCCTGAAAAATAACCCTTATTCTCCAGGCAAAGGGTTATAACTATAACTCAATTATTATTGTAAATTTGTGAAGTATCCGTTTTGAATAGCCACGAGTATTTTTTACTCAAGCTATCTGCTATCCCACTACATTTATCTTTGTCATCTCTTTCTATCTTTAGCTACCTACTGTCTTTGTCTCTCTCCCGTAACGGACAAACAGTCTTAAACTGCGTAACCCCTATTTGCGTAACAGGCTTACAGCTGCCTGATTTTTTCTATAGAAATAAAATTGTTCAACCTATTGGGGGAAATTTAATAATTTTTTTTTATTTTTTAGGGCACGTTTTTCGCTATAAAAATTTGTTTATTAATTGATTTTGAAACTAAAGCGTATTTTAAATCTTTGGGCACTCAATCCTTACGACATTATGCAATAAAAATTAGTTCACTGAATTGAATGCGTTTGAAACTTATTGATTATTGTCATCATCCTCAACAACTGACGAAAAATTGATTCAACGTGTGAAAAAAATGTTTCCCCGAATCGAGATAAAGAGTAATGTTGAAAAATGACAGAGGCGTGATATCTTGTCTGTTTACAGAAGGGAATGCCACGCTTCCAAGTCCGTTCATCGATCAGAAAACGTGTCTTCGCATACATTATCACCGCGAATCTTCCCCTGTTGTCGTGGATGACAACTTTCATCATAAGAATCACAAATCGAACGTTAGAAGCTACTTGGAGTTTTGCCGAGATATTCCTAGCACGCGTCAACACTTCTTGACTTGAATTCTCCCCTTTTTTTCGTTTATTAGATACTTTCGCCTTTTGCGGATCCATCATCGGGAGAGAAGCTTGCAGGCTAAGTCGACTTGCAAACACGCGGGCTGAAATCAGCGTGCAGATTATATGCAGAGACTGCGCGCTTTGTGATTGATATTTGGTTAAGCGGCTGGCGATCCATCAAGTCCACAAAAGCGCTCTTTATCCCCAGCTCACCGCGAGCCTCGCCCGATTTCACTGAAATCCGGAAACGCTCCTCCCGGTCCGCCTACCGACCTTACTTCTGTCTGGAAAGGAAACAGAGGGGCGGCGAAATTCAATTCCTCCTGACGTTATCTCAACTTTTTGCATCTTATCACTAAATAAAACCCATTCAATCTTTACAACAATTCTCCAAAAAGGATTGGGGCTTCCGTGTTCTTGGATTCAGAATCTCTTTGTCAAGATGGGTCAGTGGTGAAATTTAAAATTTAAAATAAATTAGTTAATCAATTTAATCGTTATGTTTGGTCAAGACAATCCTAGGTATTTCTTTCCGCTCTATCCGAGTCTAAAGTTAAAATTTCCATTTTGCTTAACATTTTTTGGATAACCGCAAAAAGTTCACAAAAACACAAAAAAAAAATTATCCGAGATAGGGGAAACGGTACAGTTGTTGCCCTCCTGATAGTGATTGCCCCCATTACATTTTCTTTTCAAGAATAATAAAGAAATAAACAAGTAATCTTTAGCATTAAAGTTAAAAGTTGAAAAATCATTGAAAAAATGAAATTTTCTGAACTTTTATGGCGCTCATCTTTATGAATTTAAATTACATAAGAAAAAATCTTACATAGTTTTAAAGGACTGATTTCACAGCCCGACAAAAAAAACTTTCCGGATCTAGGGATGAGACCAATATTTTCCTATGTATTTTGATGCGCTGAATCCGAATCCACCATCAAAATAAATTCAGAGGGTCTGATTTTCGACCTAACCTCAAAATCAATAAAATGGTACTTTTTGTTCGATAGTGTCTGAACCGGACCTAAAATATATATACAAGTCTAGGATCAATAGAAAGCTTGATTTATGGCCTTTAAAACATTTTTTAAAAATTGTTCTACGATGGTTTCTAACGAATTTATGCTGCTTTACTTAAAATCTTTTTTTTCGCATAACTCACTATTGATGCGTTTTGAACATTTGGAAAAATGTCATATTTTAAGTAAAACATCATAACTTCGTTAAAAATCATCGTAGAAGAATTTTTAAAAAAGTGATTTAAAGATAATAAAGCAAGCTTTCTGTTGATCCTAGACTTGTATAAGTTGTTTATAAACTTACATTACTTTTAGGTTTTATGTATGTAACACATTTTTTGGCATCTAAATTTCTTAACATTAAGGGTTTACAAGATAGTGTATAACTTTTGCAGGTATAATTATTTTACAATAAATTCTAATTATTTGTATTCGTGAAACATCACAGATTATAATTATACTATTTAAAAACTTAAATTGTTGAAATTGAAAATTTTTTAAGTCATAAAATTGTAATCTATTGGAACAATATACCAAAGGTTATTTTATTTTATATATATTTTTTTTTATTTATTTTCTGTACTTTAGAACAGAATTATTCTATTCCCAATCTTTTTCGAATTTTTTCCAAAAAATTGGAGAAAAACCCCCTTTTTCGGGAAATGAATTTTTCCTATGAGATTTGGGAATTTCCCCTACTTTTTGTAAGAGCAAAATTTCTTACAGTGTACCATTTCTGTAATCAGTGCATCAAAATATGTAATTTTATCCAAATCCGTGTGTTGACTTATTCGGATCTTGTGAAAAAAGTCTTAACCCAACTATATGAAAATTAAAATTTAATTTGATATTCGTATAACAGGTTACAAGAACATAAGAGGAGTAAAATAAAAAAATCTGGGAAATTAAAAGAAAACCTTAAATATAAAATCGATGACGAAAATGAAAAAATCGTAAAATGTAAATTATGTTTTCGATCAGATGGCAAAGAGCGAATTATAAAAAAGAAATATATTAATACGAGTAGAATAATGAGATATTTAAAAAGATATCATAAAGAAATACACAAAGAGAAAAAAAAAATATTCAACTTGAAAATACCCTTCTATTTATTTTAATTATAAAATGCTTCATTGAAACCTAGATTATTAATTACTCATGTAAAAATTCTTGAAAATAGTAAAAACAATCCTTTATTTTTTCATTTATTAAAACTTGTTGAAAATAAAGATTTTATAGATTTGATAAAATAATTAAAAGCATGCTCAGTCTTCTACCATAGAGGTTTATTATTTAATTTTATTCTTTTCATTCAAAATATATTATATGTAAACTTAATACAGTGGAAAGGATTGTCTGAACGGTCTATGAAATTAAAAATAAAAATATCGTTATCAGTTTTAAACATTATACTACTTTATTTCAAAGAAATGTAAACATTATTGAAATTAATAGTATTTTTAAAGAAAGTAAAGAATATTCTAGCTTTTAAACGCTTGTTTGGTAACTTTTAATTTTTAAAAAATATAATTTACACAAAACGCAATGACAACAAACAAGTAGACAATAGAAAGTAAACTACTGAAAATTTGTGATCTATTAATTTTTTTTTTATAAATAGATTTTAAAGTGACCATTTTTATGTAATAGTTTTATTATATTATTAATTATCTAAATTTTATTCTTGAAATTAAATAACTTAAAAGTAATGTAATTTTTATTTTAAAATTTGTACTGAAACTATAAATTCTGTGGCTGAAAGGCATAACATCATAACTAACATTTTATCGAATTTGAGATAATATCAGCTTTGAGTTTATTTTGTAATGCTCTTTAAAGTTTCATAACGGTAAAGTGATTTAAATGTTTATTTACGTAGAAAATAATTAATAACATAACAACATAACTGCATTCAAATCGAAAAAAAGAATTGATATTCTTCTTTGAAGCGTTTATATTTTATTAAAATTGATAAACAGATGTAAAAACTACACTGGAAAATAGGATACAATGCCAAACACCAAAAATATTGGTTAATTTTTTGATTTTACAAAACCAAGAAAAAAACAAAAACAGATTTTTCTCAAAACAATGAAAATGCAGTTATGATCTTCTGCCTTTCAGCCACAGAATTAATCATATTTATATTAAATATGATTTTGCTTTAACTATAGTCATCCGCATTATATACTGAGTTAATGTATCAAGTTTCAATATATTTCAACAATATTTAACCGAGATATGACGAAGTAATTATTAAAATATAATTCATTTTTGTAAAAAAAACTTTTACTTCTTATTTTTTTCCATTAAAAATTTGTGCTGTAAAAAAAAAGTTATTTGTAAAGAAGGTTTGTTTTTAACTTGTCTACAACCCAAGATTAAAAAAAACTTATTTTTCTGACTTTGAAAATTCACTTGGAACTTTTTCCATGGATAATACTTTTACGCGTTTTCGAGCGCATATGCAGTTGTTCGATCTGGACCCTCAATTATAATAATTTGATGCTTATAAAATCCTAAAATATTGTGCCTATCATTGAAAACTTTTATGTATTAAAATAATCTGCAGCTCGATTATTTTAAGCCAATTTCAGATTATTTAAATTCTATTTGGTATAAAAAAAAGCGTTGCAGAGTAATTTAATACAAAACAATTTTCTGTTATGTTTTTGTCACAGCCAATACAAATTTCCAATCATACATGAAGCCTCGAGCCTAAATTCAGGTTTTCCAACAGTCTAAAAATTTATAGCATAAATTTATAAACGTCTTGCTCGATTGTTAGTTATCATACTAAAACTTCCAAAGCGCGCTACGCACGAAAAATTATGCTCTTCTAGTTTTCTTTATTTTCTAATTGTCTAATTTTATACTTTACCAATTTCTGTAATTTGACAATTTTCTAATAAAAAAATTTCCAATTTTTCTATTTTCCAGTTTATGAATTTTTCTATTTTGTTAATTTTTCCAATAACCACTTTTTCAATTTTTTAATTTATCAATTTTCCAATCACCAGATCTCCAATTTCTCAATTTACAATTTTTTTTTACTTTGACAATTCACCAATAACCAAATCTCCAATTTGTTAATTTACCAGTTTAAATAATTTTCTAATTTTCCAATCTTCCAGTTTATCAATTTTTAATTTTTCTAATTTTACAATAACAACTTCTCTAATTTCCTAATTTGCCAATTTTCCAATAACCAAATCTCCAATGTCTCAAATTACCAGCTTACAAATTTTTCCAGTTTTCTAATTTTCTAATTTATCAATGTTTTTACTTTGCCAATTTTCCCATAACAATGTATCTTTTATAATATTTTCCAGTAAACTTCCAGTCAAATAAATCAATTAAATTACATTAAATACATTCTTTTTCCTTTTGCTAATTAAAAAGTTGTAAGCTTTTAAAATATTTCTCATAGAAAATATGAAAAAAATGGTTTAAACAATTTAAAATCCTATTCTAAAAAGAACAGACGTTGTTGTTAACTTCAGACATGTAACTCCATTTCCGAGTCTCCCATTGGTCAGTACATATCAAACCTCACCATCGATAGTTTTCAGTTTCGATTTTTTGTTTTGCAGACGAATTAAAATCTTTTAATTAAATATTGTGGCTTCAAGTTTATATTATGAAATTTCTTATAATGTTAGCAATCTAAAATAACAAAAAATTTTATTAAAATAGTTAATACATAGAAATTAGCTTTGACCTTGACTTCCCTATACGAGAACTCTTTCGACCAACTTCAGAGGTGTAACACGTTTTATCGGGCTTCTGATTGGCTAGCAGATTTTCGATATTTTTAGTCAACAATAACATCACAGTTTAGACGTTTATTTGTACTATTTTTCAATTTATTTAAAGTCTTCGTTTAATAAATAATTGCATTTTATTAAACAACAATAAATTAAAAATATATTAAATTCACTCTAAAAACAAGTGTCTTATTTTGTCCTCACTTTTAAGATATTTTGAGGTGTCTTAATTTTAAACCATTGAGATAGTGTCTTAAAAATGCCTGTAAGACGCTTTCTAAACGTCTTATGTCTTAAAATTAGACACTTGTAAGACACCTGTTTTTACAGTGTTGTAATAATTAAGGAGTGATAGTTTAAGAAGTGACAGTGATTTTAGTGAAGTTGTTAAAGTTATAGTGTTTTGAGTGAAATAATGTTTTGTTTACATTGGCATTCGTTTCTGACAGGTGAGTAATGATAATAATATTAATAATAAATTTTTTATTTTATTTGTAACTAATTTATCTGTTTTTTAGTTCTATTATTAAATGTTTTTTTTTTTTCTAAAAGTATCATACTTATTTATGTCATTTAAGATTTTGATATTTCTTTTTATTCTAATGCACGTGGTGATTGTCATCGGATTTCTTTTCGATCACGTGGAAATTGTGAAACTGGTAAGTTATAATAATTTTCAGTTCTTTATTTTGTTTTATTGTATGTTTATAATTCATTAACTTTTTAAGTTTCTGTAAAATAAAAATATATATACTTATACTTTATTTTATTGTAAGCTTCTAATTTATTTATCTTTTTTCTTATTACATTAATTCAATAGTTGTATTTTCTTCATGAAAGTATCATATTGATGAATGTCATTTGCGGTTAGGATGTTTGTTTCTATTGTAATTCAATAATTACATTGTGTAATAATTATCAATGAAGTTTTTTGACAAGTAATTCATTTTCTTAAGATTATTTAAAACATTAGTTTATTAAATACTTATTTTAAATTTATAAAATCAGTAAAGTTATAATAAAGATAATCAGAAAAAAATTGTTAGTATAGTAAATAATAATAGCTTTTTTAAATTTATTTTGTTTCAAAATTTCTAATTTATTTACATTTGGACCAATTGTATTGTTTATTATTTACATTTTTATTTATTAAATTAAAACTATAATAACAATTCATTACTTTCAATTTATATATTGAATTATTTATTATTGTATTAAAAATAATATTTTATTAATTCATTTAAATTATTATTATATGAGTAATTTAAGGTTAAAATGTTTGTTTCTATTATATTTCATGTGTTAATCGTTACTAACTTTCATTAAGAAAAAAAATAACAAGCGCGCCGTGGCGCGCAGGTCGAACTCGTTAATTTTAAAATGTTCATACAATTTCATACAATGTCTTATTTAATTTTTTTTCTCTCTGTCTCTCTCTCTCTCTCTTTCTAATCTGTCTTTATCTATCCCATACACCTGTTTTACCTTTTTCTCTTTAACATTTCGCACACTATTGTTGTCTTTATCTATCCCAGGTAACCTTATTCTCTCTTACTTTAAGAACCTCAACTGTGAACTCACCTTGCGTTTCGCACACTATTGTTGTCTTTATCTATCCCAGGTAACCTTATTCTCTCTTGCTTTTAGAACCTCAACTGTGAACTCACCTTGCGTTTCGCACGCTATTGTTGTCTTTATCTATCCCAGGTAACCTTATTCTCTCTTTCTTTTAAAATCGCAAACTGTGAACTTTCCTTGCGTTTCTCACTCTATTCTTATCTTTATCTATCCCAGGTAAATTCTACAACTTATTCTCTCTTACTTTCTCAAAAGCATAGCAGTATACCTATATCTATAACTAACTGATTTCTTATATAGAATTCCCAAATCCGAGATTCCCGATTTGAATCGAAAACCAGGATAATGAAATGTATTTTTGAAATCGACGCTTTCTTGTCTTGTCTCGCTCGAATGCATCACTAAGCCCAACATGCTTTACACGGTGGTTCAAGTTTTTTGAACTCTTGACACACGAGCAAGTATCGAGTGGCAAAACAGAGGCGCCCATCTCCATTTTAGTTAAGGGCAAGGACTTGCCCGATGGTATATAAGAGAAAGAGACTGGGGAGGTAAATGCAGAGGAAAAGAAGAAAGGACGAAAGATCAGGAGAAGAGAATGCGGTGGAGTCTCGCGTAGGATGATGGAGGCCCATCTCTGAGATCTCTGCATGCCACTGCAGTCAAGCCAGACAGAAAGCGGTCTGTATAATTATGGGTTGTCACCTCATCAGCTCGCGAGGGGGTTCCAAGGCGTGAGGGGGGATCAGCCGCAGAAGCGGAGGGGGTCAGTCTTTAGCTTTAATTGTGTTTTATCGCTCGCATTTGGCTTTCGGCTTGGACTCTGCAAGAGTGATTGGAGCCAGAGTTCTCCTCCTTTCAACGAGTGTTTTTCTCGGAAGGAATCCGTTCTCAGCGCGATTTGACCATCAGTTGGAGATGAGATATCTTGACGAAAACGATCATCTTCGCATATACATATATATATATGCCTCCCTTTGAAATGAACCTGCAGATTATCAAAGGTCCAAAAATGGGCATAGACTTGAAAACGTTCCCGGTAGTCGAAAAAATATCGCCCTAATGAAATCAGCCTGATGGGAATGAGAGTCCCATCAAGATTTTGATTTCAGGAGGGCCAAATCGATTCTAAAGGTCCATCAAATGCAATTTTTCGAGCCGCTTTTATAATATGTGGGAGTTTTGCGGTGAAGCTATAAACGTAAACGTTTGGCACGTACCTACAGAGGCAGCAGAAATATATATATATATAGAGGAAAAGAACTCGGACTAAGTGGAGAGTTTAGAGGGATTTCATTAAATCATATGGATTGGGGATAATGTATGTTATTGAGCGGAGCGTTCAAATCGCGCTCTATAAGTTGTAATAAGTCCAATTTTAGGGTCGGTCATGGGCCGTCTATGTCAGTGGCTCGCAAGAGAAAGCTCTTGATGTTTTTCGGAAGGGAGAATCCTATCAAGATACCTGCACTTGAAAGCCACTGGCAACGACCGCAGCTTCTCGAACCCGCCACTTACTCGTCAAACGGCCAGCCGGTCCGCCGAAATCACTGCTATTTAGATAATTTATAATGAATAGGCACTCGCCTTCTCTATCCTTGGCTTTATACCTATTTCTCGCGTAGGTAAAAAAATATCGCCACGGGCCACATTCGCCTTCAAATGACAATAGTTTCAACTGTCTCATATATTACACAAAAAGGGGTTGTGCATCATTTCTTTCCTGGAAGATTCCCCGTCAATTAAAAGAATATTAACATGCCAGCTGCAAAGGAATGTTATAACTTTCCAGTTGAATAAAATATTCGGCAGACTTGAAATGTGATTTATGTTTATTTTGGAAGGACTAATTTAAACGTTTTATTTTACAGAAAACAAAATCAGTCTGGTTAGAGGAAAGGTGATTAAAAACTTTTGATTATTTCTTTTGGGGAGGTAATGATAATAGGAGAATTTTTGTTGCTTCCTTGCACAGACACGGTTGTAGATTTAGTAATACTGCTCTTTCCGAGTTGTGTTTATAACCCTTCCATTAAAAGCTGCAAAGCGTCGTGAACGCAAATGCGGCGGCATATCGCGTGAACACACCCGCCTTTTTCTCTTTCTGGCCAACGGAACTCCGGTTCTAAACTGAACTGAACTTACGTGTGGCTCTTGAGAAGGTTCGTTATTAAAAGCGAAACCAGCAATTTGCCCATTCGCCCAGGAGTGCGAGAGACTCGAGAAGACTGTAAATTCGTATGCAGATTCGAAAAACATTTCCGTTACCTTTGCGTCGAATTTGTCCTCGGTTAACAATCTTCGAAAGAATGCAAGTGTTTATGAAAACGTGAGATTCTTTGGGAAGATTGAGGCAAGTGATTGGTAAGTAACGTTAGTAAGGAAATTAGTTAGCAAGTAACGTTAATAGGAAAGTTTAGTAATATTATAAATTAATTTAATATGAATTATTTTAACTATTGGTCATTGATATTAATGAGTAATATTTTAAAATCGAGTGATATTAGTAAGCAAGTAACTTTAGTTAGTAACACTAGGAAGGTATTGATATTAGTTAACAGTAAAGAGAATATAGCATTGGTTAAAATTAAGAAGAATTTAGGATTAAGCAACACTAATGATAAAGCAACATTTGATTATACATTTGATTATAATAAGCAAGTAACATTGGTGAGTAACGTTAGTAAGTAACTGTAATAAAGAAGCAACATTAGTTCACACTGTAAAAATGTGCCATTAGTTAACATTGAAAGTAATGAAGAATGGAACTATTAATATAAGAAAGTAAGATTTGGTAATATTAATGAGCAAGTAACACTAGTGAGTAACGTTAGTAATTAATTATAATAAGAAAGCAACATTAGTTCACACTATAAAGAATGTGCCATTAGTTAACATTGAAACTGATGAAGGATTAGTGACCACCAATATAAGAAAGCAACATTTGATAATAATAATGAGCAAGTAACATTAGTGAGTAACTTTAGTAAGTAACGTTAGTAAGTAACGCTAATAATGGAGCAACATTAGTTAAGACGTAAAGAATGTGTCATACGTTAGCCTTAAAAAAAAATGTATAAAATTAGTTAACACTAATAAGAAGTTAACATTTAGTAATAATAATACTAATAAGCAAGTAACATTAGTAAGTAACCAATAATAGTAAGGAAGTGACATTAGTCAATAACACTAGTCACGAAATAACAGAATAACAAAGCAGTATTTGTTATTATTAATAAGCAAAAAGTAACATTAGTGAGTTAGCTGTAATAAATGGAAGTGAAATTAGTAACATTAGTAAGTAGATAACATTAGTGTCCACGTAACTTTAAAAAGTAAGCGAAATTATTTAAAAAAGTAATATTAGCAAATAACATTAGTAATAAACAAACGTGTAACATTAATAAGTGAAATTATCAAATTAAAATATTAGTATCTATTAGTTAGTAAGTGACGTTAAGAATTAAAAATCATAGTTATGCAAAATAACATTAATAAGTTAAAAGAAATTAAAAAATATTAATAAATAATCAAATAAAATTAGTAAGGATATATAATAACATTAGTATTAAGATAAATACAGATAATATAACAACATTATTAAGTAACATTAGGCAGAAAGAAAAATAACATAAGTACCAAATTAGTAACACGATCAACATAAGAAGCAAGTAACATAAATAAGTAAGTAGTATAATAAAGAGGTTTCAGTTAGTATATAAGTAAACATTAACATTATCAAGATAGTAGAATTAGTAAGTAAGTAAATAATATTAGTAATTAAGGAACACGAAAAAATAATTAACTTTAGTTTCAAGTAACATTAGCAAGTAACGTAACTGGGTAAGGTTACAAAGTAACATAAGTAAGCAAATAACACCAGTACCACGTAATAGGAGGGAGTAAATAACAAAAGAAAGTAAGTAACTTTAGGGCAAAGTAACCTAAGTGGGTTAATAGCAACATTACCAAGAAACATGAGAAAAAAAATTACATAAATAAGTATTTAACATTAATGAGTAAGTAATAATCATAAAAAAGTAACAAAATATAAAAAAGCAAGTGAAATTGGTAAGTCACATTAGTAAATAACATTACTCAACAAACAATAATTGTAAGCAAGTAACTTTAGTAAGCATGTAACTTTAGTGAGTAAGTAACGTTAGTAAGCAAGTAACTGTAGTTAGCAAGTAAAATTAATAAAAAAGTAACGATGGTTAATAAGTAACATAAATCAGTAAGTAACAGAACATTAGGAAACAAGTGGAATTGTTAAGAAACATTAGTATAAGTAACATTAGCCAACAAATGGTATTAGCAAGCAAGTAACTTTAGTGGACAAGTAACGTTACTAAGCAAGTAACTAATTAGCAAGTAACAATAATAAACGAATAACGGTGGTTAGTAAGTAACACAAGTCAGAATTAGTAAGTAACACAAGTCAGAATTAGTAAGTAAAACATGTAACATAAACTGTAACATATCTAACATTTGTAAGCATTAGGAATGAAAATTAGCAAGTAACATTAGTAACTAACATAAATAAATAAAATTTGTATTTATTAGTAAATAAAGTTAGTATTAATAATAGTAAGTAACATAAGTAAATGTTAGTAAATAATAATAATAAGCATCATTACTAAATAACATTAGTAAGTAACATAACTGTAGACCAATCATTCTCTCCTTAAGATCAATCAATAGATGCTCTTTTTGTAAAATTTATGTAAGTTTTTTAAGCGTCAAAGCTTACGTACGAGCGCACAGAAGTAGGTGCTCGGACAGCCTAAAGGGATTAAATCTGGCTCATCGAACCGAGAAAAGAGTCGAAAGAGGAACGGATGAAGAGTAAGCCTTTGCCCAAAATTCATCGTCTGCTAGCCACTTTACTCAACTTTCATTCCCTTTTTCTCAGATGCGATGAAGTAAGAATACCAGAAAAAAAGAATTTCTGCTTGCTTTACTTCACCATCGGCTCTTGATGGTAAACAACAAATCAATCCGGATGAAGGAGAAATTACCTGGAAAATCTTCCCCTTGTCCCTCCAACTGGAGAATCAAAATGGGTGTCATTGTTCTTAATGTTTCAACTGTGCCAAAAGTAACAAAATTTTTATTACATTTTTCACTTATCAGCCCACATTTGTGCTTTAAAATTTATCTCAAAATTTTGTAAATTATACAAACTATCGACGCGGAAAATTAAAAATAAAGAATTTTTTTAAACTTATAAAAGTGTAAAATTTTTATGAAAATTAAAGAAACTTCATTAATTTCAGTCATTTTTAAAATCGTTGATTTTTTTATTAACAGCTGATAAAAAAATCAGAAAGTTAAAGAAAGATAAAAAACTAAAAATATAAAATAGAAAATGAATCTGTAAAAAAGTAACAAGTGTAATCTCTTTCTAATATTCAGGATTTAATTAAACCAATTTCCTTCTTTCATTCATTTAATAATATCAATATTTTAAACAAGAATATTACTATTTAATGAGGTCATAAAAGATACAAACTGTTACCAGTTTTTGCCAAAGAAACCTACATCAAAGATTTGCTGAATTAAATGCAATTAATTTATTTTACAGCTTCTTTTTTTTACAAAAATACAAACTTTTTCACCTGACGGTAAAATTAATATTCTCAGCTATGACTCAATCAAGTATTAGTTACTAATTTGGAGCAATATAATTAACAATTTCCATAGCAATTTTATACCTTCATGAAGCATAACGAAATTATCTTTTAAATAGACATTAATTACCAACATCAAGCTTCTGCGAATTGTAATTAAATTACTTAAATTTTTGGAGGCAATAATTTAATTTTTTACGAAAATACACACTTTAGAAACTTGATCTCCACGATTTAGAAACTTTATTTTTAATTTTACGATTTTCACGTTTGGCGCCCAACGTGGGGCGCTCGAACCGTAACGCAAACAAAAGCTAAAAATTCCCAAATTACAGATTTTTGGAATAATTTCAAGGCTGAATTTAAGGGGAGGCATCACTACTTGTTTTGAGCCCCTTAAATTTACAAGAGATTCAGAAGAATCATCAAAAAAGCGTGTAAAAAAATTGTCGATCAAAATTATTACAAAATGAAAGAGAAGTTCAATTTTCAATAATTAACATTTTTTATCACTTAATTCTGTACTGGTTAAAAGTTCAGATTTTATATTTTTGACCTCTTTGTATGTTTTTGGGATCCAATTAATACCAGAAAAAAATGTAGCTAAGGTCATGAAAATGTAAGGGGTTCAAAATCATGGATGTTGCTACCCATTAAATTAAACTAAATGATGAGATCGTTACATAATCGATTCAATTAAGAAAGAAGAAAAGCAGAACCTGTTTTACGATATGGAGTTTTCAAATCTCGTTCAAAGTCTATGCAAAATTTGAGATTCAGAGAATGCTAAAAGTATGATGAGGCAGAGAAGGTTGTACGTCGATCTATTGGTATCGCGAGACAAAAATCGCGGATGCATAGGAGTCGCTGCTTTGTGTCGGGGCGGTCGTGTATCGGTACATAAACACGGGAAACACAGTTTCGCGCACGAGGAATCCGGTTTTTCAAGTAATCGGGACCCCGAGCGGCCAGTCAGCCAGCAGGCCAGCCAACTATTCAAGCAACAACGCAACCAGCCAAAGAAGTCGAGAGTACACCTCTAAGTTTGAGTCTCGCGAAGCCTTGGGCATGTGCAAGGATTCTTTACTCTCACCCGCTCTCACCGTTATCTATCCGTCTCTCTTTTCCACTCTGGCATCGAGATATTGAGACATAGGTTCCTTACTGCCGATAAATAGAAGCTGGGCTGACCGAAGCCTCTGCAGAAGAAGCAACCAATCATCTTCTTGAACCTTATAACGACAATAACGTACGAGAAGCTCAGTTTCGCACTCTATCTCCCCTCTCTCTCTCTCGCTCTCTTTCTTTCTCTTCAGTCCACGTCGTCTGTTATTTCGTCTCACCTCGCCCATCCTTCGCGTCCAACATACATACAGTATTTGTTCTTCTCGAGCGCCGTCGTTTCGAGACAGTCTCCTCGCACGAGCATCATTCAAGGGCAGTAAACCTTTTGATATATAGTCGAAGGTTTTTAGAGTTCTGTCAGCCACGCCCACAATCGGCCTTAGTATTATTTACACTCCTCGTGGTTTGTACTCAACCACCTTCTTGTTGTCTTCCCTCCCTCTTGAGTACTTCCATAATTTTTGTCCGCTCGACGAGTACTACTATTTGTCTGCAACTGCTTATCCAGCCCTAGATGCTCCATTCACTTTTTAGGCGAGTTGATTTCATGAAATTTGTACCCTACACTAAAATTTTTAACGTAAAATTGAAGAAAATTTTATTATTGAATCTTATTTCGCTTAATAGGTTGATTCTGAGCATTATTATTTATTTTTGACAACTAGTGCGCATGTCTAAATTGAATTGGTTGATACTGTGTATGTCTATGTTACAAAATATCACTACTGCGCATGTCTAAGTCTAATAGAGCACTACTGCGCATGTCTAAATCTAGTAGAGCACTACTGCGCATGACTAAGTCTAATAGAAGACTACTGCGCATGTCTAAGTCTAATAGAACACTACTGCGCATGTGTAAGTCTAATAGAACACTACTGCGCACGTCTAAGTCTAATAGAACACTACTGCGCATGTGTAACTCTAATAGAACACTACTGCGCATATTTGGAGTTAATAGGTCGCTACTGCGCATCAGCAAAATTAATAAATGCACATGTCTAGATTTAAAAGATCATTAGTGCGCACTTTTAGGTTCAGTAAATTACTACTGCGCATCTGTAAGTTTATTAAATCATTACTGCGCATGTCTAGATTTAACAAATCACTATTGAGAATGTTTAGATTTAATAGAGTATTATTGCGCATGTCAGAGTTGAGTAAATTACTAGTGCGCATTTCTAGGTTTAGTGAAATACTACTTTAGTTTAAAAGTCTCTACTGCGCATGTCTAAATTTATTAAAGCATTGCTGCGCATACCTAGATTTAATAAAATCATTACCGAGTAGATCAAATTTATTCAAAGTTGGCTAAATTAAATGAGTACCACTGCGCATCTTTAAACATAACAAATCATTACTGCGCATATCTAAAATTAAAAAAATCACTACTGCGCATTTTTAGGTGCAGTAAACTACTTCTACGCATGTGTAGATGCAGTAAATTACTTTTGCGCATGTGTAGGTTTGGTATGTTACTACTGCGCATGCCTAAGTTTTAAAAGTCATTTCTGCGCAGGTCTAGTTTCCAAAGGCCGTTTCTGCGCAAGTCTCTGTTTCAAAGCATGGTTCTGCGCATGTCTAAGTTTAATAGATCGCTACTGCGCATGCTTAGATTCAATAAAACCACTATCGTGTTGGTAACATTTTCCAAAAAATTCAAATTCATTTTCAAAAAAATTAACTTCTTAATTTAACACTAGTTATAATAACTTATAACTTAGTTATTTTTAAGTCTTAATAACAATAAATAATTTTAAAACTTTTTTAATTTTTTTCAAAAATCCAAAATAGCGGATTAAATATGACGGTTAAAAAATAAAAAATTTGTCCCATTTGTTATCAGAAACGTTGCGCACTTCAGCGTTATTTAATTGCAAAATTAAAGTCTATTTTTTAAACTACAAAATGACTGATCCAATATGGATTTTTAAAAAATTGTTAGATTTATATGAAAGTATTTTAAATATGAGTTCAGATTATAAACAAAATGTCAACTCTTTGACCCCAAGTTTTATAGAGACTCTACAATTATTTTTAAATTTGTCCGCCATTCTGAAACGGCCATTTTTAATTATGATAATTTGAGATTTAATCTGTAAACAGTAACCCTGAAACACCGAAGTAACAAGTTTCAAGAGCATTCGATTAAGTTTTATTTCTTCACAGAGGAAGAATTGTGTGTGAGTGTCTGTATGTGTGGATATAAAAATATGTGTAATTGTGTGTGTTTATCTCATTCTTATTCCCATGATATCTCGAGAACGGTTTGACGAAATTCGCTCAAATTTGCTAGGCTACTTATCCTGATTAATATTTAAAATTAGACACAGGGATTTTCAAAAATACCCAAATATTTTTTCCACAGGTACTTTTTTTTTTGTCAAAAATACGATTTTTTCACCAAAAATGTTGTTACACTGGAATCTTCTTCTTATAACTTTTCCAGTTGGCATATTTTATCACGGTTTCTATGAAAAAATATTCTACAATAAAAAACAAGTCAATTGATCTATAAAAAGTTGAAATTGTACCAAAGAAAAAATAAAATAAAATCAAAAGTCCCAGGACAGTCAGATGAGACTTTTAAATTAAGACCCAGGTTAAGAGCAAAAAAGGTACGAAATTAAAACATTTTATGCAAAAAGGACACTAAGTTGTATCTTCTATCAGGATAAATGAGATGCGTACATGGAGCCTTTTCAGTTATGAAAGCATCACTGATACGGACGATAATCCACCGTAAATGGATCAATGCAATGCGCGAGCTCAGATTAATTTGATATCATAATTTAATAGATAACCCAAAGTTTTCTGAATGGACGCATTCTGATAAGCGAAGTCTTAATTAGTAACATTCGTATATTAATCAAGCTATTAATGTCAAATTTTGCTCCAGAAAATAAAAATGATGTCTGACTTTCTTTGCTTGTATAAAAATATCTCTATTTGGCATCATGAAAGTGAATTTCACAAAAGACCTAATCTTAATCGATAATTTGCAGAGCAAGAAAAATACATCTATTTTTTTCTTGCTCTTGAAATTATCCATTTCCTATTATAAACTTTCCATTCCCCGGGGCACTGCTTCGAATCGAGACGAAAAGAGTGAATATTTTGCAAGAGATAGTCGTGCGATACTGGCTGGATCAGATCTCGGTTCGACCCACCTGAAATTTAAATCGGAACCGCGCACGATAGACGTGCAAGGAATATTGTCCTAATAACACGCTTGAAGGTCGATCCGCGACGATAGACTTGCCTGCAGCTCAAAATTCAAAAACAGCAGAGGAAAAGGAAAATTAAACGAGCCAGCAGAAGGAATCGAACCACGAGGTCTAATCACAGAGCAAATCTTGCCCGGTTTATATCGAGTCTGAGGATCGAGGCGACTCCGTGTTTTCGAACCATCTGTCCCGAAAATGCCAGACCTGTTGGCCAATTTTTCTTCGCCACACGCTGCTTCTCGTCAGCGGCCATTGGTTAATCCGGTGCATAAACATTGTATTGTATTTCACAGGGGATGCTCCCATTATATCATATTTTGTTATTAATATCTTCCGACTGGCTTGCTTGGGGAGCAGGTATGGGGCACTTTTGTATGTGAGGCGGACGAAGCGCTGACAGAGAAGGCTTCGACTATACCGGTTTCTTTATCGTACAATGCCCACGGATTTTTATTATCTCTTCGGGACGAGGGGCAGACGGCGCCTGATTTTGTTTCTTCGGTTCGATTGATCTCTCTCATAAAAGATACTCTCTGGTTTCATCCGATATATTGGACTCAACACTGACCGCAAAAAGAAACTCACAAAATCTGTATCTATCTTCAAAAAGCAAAATTCAATTCGCTCTGACTTATTCCGAGATCTATATTTTTGGTGAATTATTATCAATGATGAAGAAAAGGAAATGATTTCAGAGTGAGAGACTTTTTACTTGTAAGTTTGTACTGAAAGAAGATGAAGAAGAATAGAAGCGTCAATAATTTCCCAAAATTAATTAACAGTTAATGTAAAAGATTTCGTAATTTGGTCTCTGAGCATAAACAGTTTAGAAGCGGAGAGGTACAACTTCCTGTTTGTGTTGGAAAACACTTCCAAAAGCAAATGCGCTTACGTTTTAAAAGATCTCTCATTGGTCGAAATTATGTTTGTTCTCTTCTTATACTTAGTAGACAGCAGCTGACTGAGAGAATGCCAAACACAGCTACAGAGCAGCAAGGAAGAAGAAGAGGAGATGCGGAAATGTTTCCCCAAAAACAATTAACAAATTATGTGGAACTTTTTGTAATTTGGTCTCTGAGAATAAACAGTTTAGGAGTCTAGAGGAACCCACAGTTGTTTGTCAACATCTCCAAATGTAACTGCGCATGTGCCTGGAAAGTTTCCTCATTGGTCAAAATGATGATTACCCTTATTGTGTTGGACATTCTCTTTGTCAGATGTTTACCACTGCGGAAGAAAAAGGGAAGCGTCAATGTTTTCCCAAAAACAATTAACAAATTATGTTGAACTTTTTGTAATTTGGTCTCTGAGCATAAACAGTTTAGGAAAGAAGGGGAACAACCTCCAATAGCTGCTGGGCAACGTCTCCAAATGTAACTACGGATGCTTCTCGAAAGTTTCCTCATTGGTCAAAATTACGCTTGTGCGTTTATGTTGAACATTCTCTCGTGTAGCTACAAGAGAGTACAGAGGGAGAAGAATAAAAAAAGCTTCCACGTTTCCCCAAAATTAATTAACAGTTAATGTAAAACATTTTGTAATTTGGTCTCTGAGCATAAACAGTTCAAAAACGGAGGGATACAACCACCCGTTTGTGTTGGACAACTCTTCAAAAAACAACTGCGCATGCGTCTTGAAAGTTTCCTCATTGGTCGAAGTGATTTTTACCAGGTTATGATCGACGTTCTCTTTGTCATATGCATACCACTGCAGAAGAAGAAAAGAAGCGTCAATGTTTACCCAAAATAAATTGACAATTAATATGTAACTTTTTGTAATTTGGTCTCTGAGCATAAACAGTTTAGAAGCGGAAAGGAACAACCTCTAATAGCTGCTGAGCAACTTCCCAAAAGCAAAAGTAACTGAGGATGCTCCTCGAAAGTTTTCTCATTGGTCAAAATTACGGTTCCGCATTTGAGTTTGGCATTCTCTCTAGCAGCTATAGGTCACTAAGGAAGAAGAAAAGAATAAGTGTCAATGTTTTTCCGAAATCGATTAACAATTAATGTAAAACTGTTCGTAATTTGGTCTCTGAGCATAAACAGTTTATAGATACAAAGTAGGAAGGAAGACAATCTGCAACAAAAAAGTTTACCTAATTATTAAACACAAGTCGCAACCTCTTTTCTTAAATGATTGTCTTCAAAGTAAACATCCATCCTGATAAAAGTAACAAGGACCAAATATTCTGAGCGAACAAGGGTACAGAATTGCGTGTAAGTAAACGCAGTAAAGCTTGCGAGCGTTTATAAAGTTTTTATGGTGGACAGGTTTATGTCCTTTGATGCGCCATATGAGTCCAACTGTTGAGCGATTTAGAGCCGCGACTATCGTGGGCCACGGTGAAGCACACGTACGTGACTCACTGACATTGTGTACCGAGCATCTGCGAGCATTGTTTATCGTTTTATGCGGTAATTAAAATAAAGAGAATGTATCTACATAAAAGCAAGAGGCTCGTGTTCTCCGCCCATTTGTATGAGCGTTCATGACTTCCGGATGAAAAGATTCCCATAGACTTATTTATACAGGAACGAATCTGACGCCACATGTATTCTACTGACCCACTGACCTTCAGAAACAGTTTCCTTGCAATTATTATAATGGTAAATTGTAACCATGATAGACAAATGGAGATACAGATTAATATTTTTTATCACCTACAACTATTTTTCTTTCGTTTTACTTCTATTAAGATTCGGTTAGATCTAAATAAAATTGCCAATAAAACCGTAAAATATCCAGTTATCTGCAATAAAGGCATTCATCCTTTGAATCCTTTTCAGAAAAACGTGTCGTCCCCTAACGCTTTGTTTGTATTCAAAAGCTCAAGTTGGTTTTCCTCCCTCCTTTGTATTTTTCGCGAACGAGCTTTAACGCTTCCGGTCACCGCACAAGGGAGAAAAACCCGTGTGAATTACAAAAATATAGCGACTCCCGCGTGGACGTGAGTTTGTTAATTCACAAGTTAATTGAGTGGTGGCTCTCGGCCGAACCGCTAACGAGTAAATTGTCGACTACAACCGCCATTGCTCAGAGTTGTTCCCGAAGGGGATGGAAATTGTACAGATTTTTTGGCCAATTAGTCCAGGCTTTAATCACAGGAAATTGCCGACACTTGCCAGTTGAGTTTTCACTTTCTACTCTGCCTATCAAGTATAAAAAGGGATTTCAAAGAACGAGGGTACTGCATAAATGATTCATCTTAATTTTTCTAATTAGTGGTACTTAAACTCTCTTTTAGTGTTTTTTACTTCGTTGTTAATCGTTTTCAGTATATGCTCAGAGACTAAATTACAAAAAATTAACAAGTACTGTTATAACAAAATTTTTGTTTTTTTAGATTTTTTAATTTTTTGCTCCTGAGATTTCAGGCATTTAATCAAAATACTACTACCTAAAAAACAAATATTGCAAATCCTGGAGATCATAAAAAGCGAGAAATTCGTTATGAGGCGGGAGACAAGGCCAAAGGGCGCCGAGCAACCGTAATTAAGTTGTACTAAAAATCTGCATGCAGTCCACGAGTTAGTGTGGATTTTATGGCTCGCCTTGTGTAAAAGAACCTATGTATCCTCTACTTCTTATGTGAACAGTGAACAGTCGTTTCATATCAGGAACGTTATGAACTTAATTTTACCCTTTTAGAAAAATAAACTTGCATTTTGTATCGAAATTGTTTGTGAGAAACTTAGTTGAAACTATTAAAGACTAGGGAAGATCATAGACAAACAGGATCATAGTGAAAAGAATCTTTTACAATTTTGTTTTTCTGAAAATAATTTTGAATCACTGGAGACCAACTAAAATAGATTTTAATCCTATATAATTTTAAAATTAGGGTTCACTAGGCACGGCTTATTTAAAAGAAGTAGGGATTCAGGAGGTGTGTTTAAAATGACGGAAAGAAACGTGATTGGTTACCTTTAAGTGCTACCTCCCCCACCACATTGGAAATGAGAGTGGGGAAAGAGTAGAGTAAGAAAATTATTTAAAGCGTAATAGAAGTGGGATTAATCGTGAGCAGGATTCGATAAAGTGTACATCAGCTTCTGTTGCGGAGACGTTTAATTGTTTTTTGGGCACCACTTATTTTCAAGCAGTAAGATTGGAGGAGTGTTTAAAACGATGAAAAAAATGGTTAAGCTTTCTGAATTTCGTAAAATAAGAAAATTATTAAAAACGTAGTCTAGATTGATTTTTTGATTTGACAGAAGGACGGTTCCCTAGGCACCGCTTACTTTCAAGTAGTAAGAATTCTGGATTAGTATTTAAAATAATAATAAAAAAAATAAGTTTTGATTTTTGAATTTCGTAAAGTGAGGAAATAAGTTAGAGCTTGAAAAGGATCTAACAAAGAAGACCAAAGATTGTAATTGTCATCTTTTTGGTCATATATGAAAAAATTAACCATCTAACATTGCCCAGAATGATGTCCAATTTTCGTAAAAAAAATTTTTGTTCTCGTTTGTATCCAGGTATTATTTGTCGGATGAAAACAAATTGCTTGATTCGTAAATAATAATCCCTTGCGGCTAATTGCTATTGTAAAAGCTGGTCAGGATTCTCGAAACCGTGATTCCAGTTCCATTTGAATTATTGCAGTCGCCCTTTCTACATTTTTTCTCTGCTTCTCTTCGTCACAATCGCAGTTTCTTCCTCATCAGTTACAATCAAGGTTTAGTGTGTCGGGCTGGCGCGCCGCTTGATTGTTTTTACGAGAGAGTCCCGCTAAAATAAAACTGCAAATAAAAGCAAGAACTGACGGTCTCGCGCGCGCATTAAACCTCTTCATTTTGGTAACACTGTTATGGCTTTACTGCTCTGTCCCGTAAATCAGGCACGCTGGAATTTTCGCGTTTCGCGCTTTTTATCCCTTGCAGAAGCAAATGAAGACATCAACCTGTACCGTCGACATCTCTGCTACTTTCCTGATTCCGGGAAAAATGCCCTCGCTAATTCATTCGAGTCCGCAGCAGAATCGAGATCTGGCTCAGTTTCTTTCGATTCCAGGAATCTTTTCTTCCTCAATGCTTTTACGTGCCCTTTTTAAATCACCAGAACTAACTGAAGATCTTTATTTATTTTTAGGGCCTCACAATGGAATAGCAAGAAATAAGAAACACATCGATTGTTTGAAATAATTGAGTTGAATCGTGCATTGCTCTACCCTTTAATCTTAATCAATTCACCTCCAGGGAGCAGGAATAATTTTGTCTGGTTATTTTTCGTTGTGAGTTGAGCAGTCATTGGAGGTTTTTTTTTCGAGCAAAAGAAAATAACCGATGGACATTATTAGCTTAAAGTTGTTGAAACAGGACAATTGTGCGAAATATCGACATTCCAGGTATTGTTTTCAACGCGTACAAATTCCGGTGCCAGGGGATGAATCGCGAGCGCGTAATCCAACCACAGGGTGAAAATTCCACGAGGGTCGGAGGTTCTCACCCGCGCACGAGGTACGACGATTTTGTCCGCGTGGTTAATCTCAAAATCCGGTGGTCATGTTGGACGTTTAGAGCATTAATATTGCATTAATCTTTAGCCGCAAAGTTGCTGTTAATCGTATAAAGTGGCGTTTCGTGACCTTCGTTCCCCGTGTGCGAGCACATGCACACATGATCGTGAGGAGTATCCGAAGAATTTTTTTCCCGGTGGCTTTGTGAATTCGTTAATTATCTCTTCGTCAATTATCAGCCTGATTAGAAAGCAGAAGCTCAACCGCACGATGTCGTGGTTTTTACAAGGACGATCCACATCGTTCAAACAATCAAGGGGTAAAAATCATTTGATTCTTTTTCTGAATTTGTAGATTTGTGTTTTATCATTCTCACTGCTTCTTTTCGTTTATGGCGCATAGGCGCTTAAATTGGAAAAACACGCCTTCTCGAACAGCACCGGATGTTTCAGCAATATTGGCAAAATATCCGGTGCTGTTCGGGTTACAAGACTTTTGTTACTAAAGATACGAAAAAACATTTTTTATAAAAGTTGTAGATAATTTAATTCTGAGCAAAAAAGCTTGGAATAAAATTTTTGTCAGATGAAGAGTTACAGAGATATTGACGAAAAATGAATACTCTTGGAAATTTAAATTCTACAAATTGCTGAAATATTTTTCGATGATCTGGGACATTCTGTTATCATTTGTGTTTGACTACGTGAGTCAAGTAATCGTTATAAATACACACCAGTATCATCAACATCTAAATTAAAATTATGTATCAAACGCCGTTCCAATAACAAAATCAGATCATCGAAAAATATTTTACCGACTTGTAAAATTTGAATTTACTTAACTTTTCATCAATATCTCTGTAACACTACATCTGACAAAAATTTTCATTAAAGTTTTTTTGCTCAGAATTAAATTATCTACAACTTTTGTGAGAACTATTTCTTCGTATCTTTAGTAATAAAAGTTTTATAACCGCTCAATATTGTTTTTCTATTTCTTAGCGCCTAGGCGCGTTATAAATTGTTGGAACTGACAGATTTGTAATGGATAAAAAACATGTATAAGAATCATGGATTTTTTTAATTTTAAGATCCTCTGGGGCTTCAGACTCTCGTACTCTTCCAAATTTTTGAAATTTGCTTATCCGCCCTTAAATATTCTACCACACCTGTTTAATTTTAACAATTTCCCCATTTAAACAACGATTTTAAAGTATTACAATAAAATAAAAATTTTAATTTTCGAATGAACACATAAAGAAAATATAATAAAATTTAAATTACTTATGTAACATCGGCGATGCTCATAAGGGTAGCACAAACTTCCTTATTGAATATCCCAGAGCGAAAGGACCCTGAAGCTCCAAAAATTTTCTTTTATTGACACCCATAATTCCACCTCTACCTATGGCCCCTGATTTAGTTCATATCCACACCGATCTCTCTCATCTTGACAAAAACAATATTTTTAATATCCGAAATCAATCGATCGTTCTCGGATATGAATAATAATCGCCGATATTCTAAAAGTCATACGTTGGAAATAATATTTTTATGCTTGTTCGAATATTACAAATTTATTCAATTTTTAAAAGGACACACATATAAAATCAAATTAAATAAATCCTTTCAGAGTACCTACCCTATTTTTAGGGATAAGTCTAAAGCTATATTGTGAAAACTTTATCGCAGTTACTGTCAATATAATAGAGTTTTCATTTAAAAATAGTAAACCCAAAATTTGTACTCAGGTAGTTCTAGTACCTGATTTCCCTTTCCACTATATTTTACTCAACCATGGATTCTAATTCTAAAAGTTCTCATTATCGTTGAAACTCCAACACAAAGAGAAGATATATATTTTCTGAGGAGTTATTAAACCGCACAATAAAAATGCGACAAGTGAGAGTAATCATTAGCGGAAAGAATAACAGAACACAAACGAGTTTTTGTACAAATTTAGTCCGAAACATGGCGTCGCTCTCAGAATTACTTTGTACACACGTAAAGAATGAATGCAATGAAGTTGCCGCCCACCGGGAAGCGACCTCCAATGATTGACTGACAAAATAATGTTTGGCCCCTTTATTGAAAACAGAGTCCAACAAAAACATGCGCTCATAATTTCATGCTGTCTGACGAGCGATGACGCGCGTGTGCTGTGCCGCACATCGGGAAGCCGTGTTTACATAGTGCGAGTCCGTCACTGCATAGTATCCAATATAGTCTCTCACACTATCTTTCTCTCTCTCTCTCTCTCTCTATTACTAGTCACTCTTCTTTCTTTTGAACCGCTTCGTCACGCCGGTCACTCGTTGATTAGTTGATTTTCGCGTCAGCGATGCTGATCCGGTTAACGAGAAAACTTTGCAAAAATACTGGGACGAGTACTTAAAGCTGGAGCTCTTGTACAAGATCTCAAGAAACACTCGGAGGAGTATGTATAAACAAGTACACGACTTGGAGGACGTTTACTATCTGTCTGTGCCTTTTAACGAGACCGCGAAGACTCAACGCGAATGAGAAGATCGTTATTAACGAATCATCATTTCCAGGGCCGTTTCCAAAGAGAGAACCACGAATGGCGAGTTCTGGATTGATGACGACGCCAGCGAAATGCAACAGAAATTAACTCGCTCAGCTATATTTCAAGGTGCATGAAATATGTTCATTACCCGATGCTGCTCCTAGTAATAAGTAGACTTTCTGCAAAAGCAGTAATCACAATTAATTTTAACATCCTCTTTAATTTTATACCACCAACAAGTTAAGACTTAAATTGTTGATTATATTCAATTTCCAGGACATAAATGACCATTTCGCTTCTTGGATTTCTTAATGCACGATTGCATTACCCTTGAGAGCTTCTTGTCAACGTAACTGAAAGCATAGTGTGAGTATTACAATTTACTGAAATGTATTTTAGTATAATCCTCTTAGTACTGTGAAGCGGCAAATCGTTGCTATAATAAATCGAAATAACTTTTTTTTATTGGAAGTTTTTATATACCGTCTAACAGTTCATTGCAAGTATATTTAAATTTAAGTCACATTCTTGATGAAATGTCTATTTTGTTTTCTGACTCTCATTTTATTATATAAGGAGATTTTAACTTGCCTTTCGTAGTTTGGAATAATAATAGCAATATGTGATACCTTGGATTATTTAGATTTGCGCCAGATAAACAATGTTAACAATACCAATAATAACGTGGCATAATATTATAATGATTAAAACAATTTTTGTATATTCTTAATAGGTTTATTGACCCGTACATATTTTAAAATAAATTGGTTTTGCAAAGTAGTTTGAATGTTAGTTTCAAATTCACTAGAGTCAGGACGAGAAGACGTTTTTAAGAGTTTTTTTTTGACCTGTCAAAACTCTAGTTGCGGCCATGTTGCCTACAGTGGCGCCCTCTCGCGACGCTGCGTACACCGCATATCGCACATTTGATGAGAATGCGCTTATTTGCAGCCCAAAAAGTTCGCTAAAGAAATTAATTTTAATTTTTATAACCCTTTGTTTTTGTCAACAATAACATCACAGTTTAGACGTTTATTTGTACTATTTTTCAATTTACTTAAAATTTTCGTTTATTGAATAAGGGCATTCTATGAAATAATAATAAATTCAAAATAAGTTAAATTGTAATAATTAAGGAGTGATAGTTTAAGAAAAGACAGTGATTTTAGTGAAGTTGTTAAGGTTATAGTGTTTTGAGTGAAATAATGTTTTGTTTACATTGGCATTAGTTTCTGATAAATAATAATCTTTTATTTATTTTTATTTTATTTGTAACTTATTTATCTGTTTTTTAGTTCTATTATTTAAATGTTATTTTTTCTCTTCAAGTATCATAATTATTTATGTCATTTAAGGTTTTCATATTTTTTTTATTGAAATGCACGTGGTGATTGTCATCGGATTTCTTTTCGGACAAGTGGAAATGGTAAAATAACTATTCCAATTCAGTATTGACCTGAAATTAAAAAAGCGTAAATTTTTTACGTTCGACTTTCGCAGCTGGAATTAAATTAAAAACTTTTTTTTACAATTTTCACCCACTTCTATTAGGGCGCCAATCCGTAAATATGAAGTGTTTCAGCAAGTCAATCAGAGCATTTTCCACTCACTTAGGGGACAGCAAGTCCCCTAGGTACAGTATCTGTCGTTGATTAAAACACAAAGACAGTTTTGATGAAAAAAAAAAAAAAAACAGGAATTACGATATGATGCTTGATATCTCGATGGGAACGCAACAAAAATCGATGTATCGGCTCCACGATTTAATTACCGGTTCGCTCGTCAATTTCTGCCCCGTATAAATGACATTACACTGGCTAATAGATGTCGTCGTTCGCGACATAATCAGCCGTTTAACGAATAGGGCCGCGAACGTAAAGCCCTGGCTTTAGTCGACTTTTGGTCAAGTATGTATCAATGTGTACTTTCGGTGCGCGGAATGCATTTATAACACGAATTCAGCGCGGACGTGTTTGTTAGTTATGTCCGTTTGAGCGCGCACGTGGGCGGTGGGATGGTCGGTAGTGTCCTGGCAAGCGAATACTCATAAAAGCATTGATTAACTGTTGGTGGTCGTAGGTCAGCCAGACCATGGACTAATAAAACCGTGGACTAATAGTACCTCGACGTCGCCTCGATGTCGTTTGTCGGCTTTTACGTGAGAATAGTCCGTTTTGCCAACGATCACGACCGTTTGCACTCCCTTTATCATAGAGTGCGAGGTATGAATTGCTTTATGAATTTCACGAAAATGAGAACAGGATTATAATCCACTGACCACGACACTTTTATTATTGTCCTAATGCAGATTTTGATCAGCGGAAGTTACGAAAAAGAAAAACTCGATGATTGGCTCCTTTCTCACAAGCGGTTAACGTTCAATGGTGAGAAAGATTAGCTGATCAGCATTGAATAATTTTAAATAATGTTAATGTTTTTGAATGTTGCGACATTTCTAAACGAGTTGATGGAGGGAGCTCGAACTGGAGGGGGAAAAATTTTTGAGGTACCAACCGAACTCTTTTGGCAGAGCCAGTCGACTCTTGATCTTCAAGCTGGTATTGTTGTACGGAACGTTACAATATCAAATTCTTTTGAAATATCGAAAGTTTCCAAAAATAAAGAAACATTATTTATAAATTTTATTACAATTTATTAAAGTGTGAAGCAGAAGTGTTTATGTAAAATTGGATCTTCTTTGTAATGTTTTCAAAAATTTTGGACATTATTGATGACGTCCAAGAACTAGGAACGTAGTTGTCCTAGAACAGCTTTATGAAGAAAGCTTCTTTATGAAGAAGATGAGGAAGAAGCAACTGATAATGTCAGCGACACAGACGACGCCATTGACTCTGAGCCAATGTGCAGGGAGCATGTTGCAAAAATTTGCTGCAATTGCGCAAACTGAAATTCATTTTCTTTTTCTAATTTTACGATTTTTATAAAACCTTGTCAATTTTAAGAATAACAATTTTTCTAATTAATTACTGTCGTTTCTTTGTGTTACTAAATCCGATACCTAACTGAACGTTTTTTTATTTTCCCCAAAAAGCAATTTTTTTCCTAAATTGCTCTCTCCCTGGCTCGATTACAATAACAGAAGCTACTTAATCGAAATGAAAGGGCACTTAGTACAATTATGAGTCAGTTATGAAAACATATCAATACATCATAACCGAAAACGATAACTTTGAGAAGCATTGTAAACGTTGTCAAACACGCGCCAATAACTAAACAATCCACCCTCAATCTCCTTACCCCGACTGGACGGATATTTATTTTTCTCATCACTTTTAATTTCGTAGAGACAACGTAGATACCTATCACCAACAACGTACAGTCTATTGTGTAGCCCATTGTGCGCCGAGTACCGAATGGATGTACACGCTGATATCGAGATCGGATCTCGCTTGTTGAGTTTATTAATTGCGTTATGGGAAATGGCGTTCATGCTGCCGGACAAAATTGAAAAAAATTGGAATCCCCCCGTGACCCCGCATTCCCAATATAACGCAGTGCGCCACGCGACTCTACTGCAGCAGATGAAAACCTGCCCTTTTTTTTTTTTTTTTAAATTATCGCCTCATGTTTGAAGGAAATGTTCCAAACCGTAACACAAAATATTTTTTACCACCCGTATTTAATAAACAAAGAGGATTGTTCGACCAAATGCATTCATGTACTCAATTTTTACGTTATTCAGATTTTTTTTCAGCAGTATGTTCAAGTTAACGTTTATTTTTCATATTGTGGTGTTGCTGCGTGTATAGCTCCAGTTTAATGGAATAAAAAATACGAAATTTAGATGAATATAAAATTGGAATTTGCCTAGTTATGAAATTGTGCAGTTTAATCCTTCACCTATGGTTTTTAAATATACTTGTAAATTTAAATTTAATTCATTCTGGATAATTTAAATTGTCAGTTTTTATTTTAACTTGATTGCATTTGCGAAAATTAGTATAAGAAGGCTAATATAGAGTCACAAATTATTTTGAATGCTTTTTTAACGACTATTATTAACGACTAATGTGAATTCAGGTGGTATTAATATTGCGGCAGGCGAGATCATGACCAAGCCGGTGCAGCATAACGTATAGTACCAAACGTAAAACAATTATACAATTACCACCTAGCTGTAATTAATAGCCTACAATTTCATCGTTTACCCTGCCGGTTCAGTGGCATTAATTCGTTAGCCTGTACCGCGAAACGTATTTACCCGTAAAATTAACAGAATGGTGATAGGACTATTGACTGATTTCCATGTTTTTCTTTACCAAATATTTTTATGTAATCACATTTCTTCCGGAATTTACTTAATTATTTAAAAATATTTTCCAATTTATTCCAAAAGCCGATAGGTCTAATAGGAAACCAATGTTCCCTTCTAGATAAATATTAAAAGTACAAAATATTTGAAACAGAAGGGACATATTTCAAGTATTATAATCAAAGAGTCGGCAAAGTCAACAATTTGACAGATTTAGCAGTTGAAGTGTTCATTTCAAAGAGGTAAAATTGAAGTCTATTTACTGTTTGATTGAATAACTCATTAATGGTGAAAGCGCAATCGTTGTGGTTTGGTATCAAACTGGCAGTGTGTCATCTATGAATGGGCATTCCATGCTGGATGCTTGTGCATATCGAGTACCAAGCAATGCACACCACAGGCCGCAACACCGGAGTGCAGTTGCAGTTAATTTGCTCACTCCAAGTGTGTTTGATTCCCCTAATTAATTGATTGCCGGGGTCACGGTGTGTCGGTGCGCCCAGAGTACGGATGGTAGTAATCAAGAGGGTTCGCATATCGCGTTACATACGTTTACCCATACCTGTTTGCATATCACGAAATGACGTGCCTTTCCTATTGCAATTTGAAACCGTCTAATCTTACTCGGGTTAGAATCCAGAGTACTCCTCCCATTTAGCTTCACGATCCAATAAATCATCAAGAAAGGTTAATTCAATTTTCACTGTTTCATTCTATTTTAAAAAAATACCATAGCATCAGAAAATTCGCTGAGTATTCTCTAAATTTTGACCGACGCTTCCGGAATATTCGGGTCGAAAATTTTAGGAACTTTGGTAAAAGAATAAAAATGTCAGCTTGTAAAAAATATTTGACACGAATGTCTATGAAAATTCTTATATATTTTCTCAGTTAATTCTCCTTAGAGAATCAGAGTTGCCATTAAGATAACATTAAAAATCGCCAATTTGGGAAATGAAAAGTCGCCAGCAGTGGCGTAACTGTTAAGGGGCAAAGTGGGGCAGTGCCCCGGGGCCCTTGGTCAACCCAGTAGACATTTTTTTTAAATTAAAAATTGAAGAAAGTAATTTAAAAAAAATAGAAATGTTTTAAAAATAATGAAAATAATTTAAATTTGAGAAAAATACTTGAAAATTGAACAAAAAAATAATTAAAAATTGAGATAAATAACTGAAAATTGAAAAAAATAATTAAAATTTGAGAAAATAATTGAAAGAAATTACATAATATATTTTAGATAAAGGAAAGTTAATGATAATATTAGAAAAATACTTAAAACTTTGTGACATACATTGAAAAAGAAAAATAATAATAAAAAATTAGAGAAAATAAATGAAAAAAGATAAACACAATTTAAAATTAAAGAAAATACTTTTTAATTAAAAGGCAAATAATTAAACACTTTTTGGAAATTATGAAAAAGAACGTAAGTAATTGAATATTGAAGAAAATAATCTAAAATATAATATAAAAAATTGAAAATTGAACGAAATAATTGAAGTGTCAGAAAAGTAGTTTAAAATTTTAGAAATTATAAAACAAGCTACAGAAATTAAAAATTAAGCGAATTAAATTTTAGAAAATAATTAAAAACTGATGTTAAATTTTGAAACTTAAGGAAAATAATTGAAATATGATACAAACAATGAAAAGTTGTAAAAAATAAATAACATTTGAGTGAAATAATTGAAAAAATTACAGAATGCTTTTTAAATAAAAAAAATTGATTGAAATTTGAGAAAAATACTTGAAGATCTTAAAAATTAATTAAAATAATGAGAATAACTAAAAATTGCAGAAAAGAATTGAAGAAAACTTAAAATAATTAAAATTTACAATAATTAATAGAAACTTTTGGAAATTATGAAAACAAATGAAAATAATTAAAAATTGAAGGATATAATTGAAAATTTAGAAAAGTACTTCAAGATCTTAAAAACTAATTTTACATTATGAGAATAATAATTAAATATTAAGGTAAATAATAGATAAATGATAAAAATAATTTAAATTTGGAAAAAAAATTGTAATATGATAAAAATAATTAAAAAATTTTTAAAATAATTGAAATATCATGAAAATAATTAAAATTTCAAATAAATAATCGAAATTTTTGAAAATTATGTCAAAAGAATGGAAAAAATTTGAAATTTTTTGGAAATTATGAAAATGAACGAAAGTAATTAAAAATTGAAGAAAATGATATAAAATATAATATAAATAATTAAAAATTAAACAAAATAACAAAAATATCAGTCAAGTAGTTTAAAATTTTTGAAATTATAAATCAAACGAAAAAAATTGAAAATTGAAGGAAATACATTTTGGAAAAAAATTATAAAAAAAAGAAATAACATTTGAAACATGCAGAAAATAATTGAAATATGATACAAACATTGAAATGTTGTGAAAATACTTAAGTGATTATTTCATTTCATTTTAAATTATTTTATTTGAGTGATATAATTGAAAAAAAAAATTGAAATTTTTAAATAAAAAAATTAATTGGAATTTGAGGAAAATACATAAAGATCTTAGATATTAATTGACAATTAATAAAATGTTTTGGAAATTATGAAAACAAATGAAAATAATTAAAAATTGAAGGAAATAATTAGAATTTTTGAAAAATACTTTAAGATCTTTGAGTTATTAAAAAGTAATTTTACAATATGAGAATAATAATTAAAAATTGAGGTAAATAATAGACAGATGATAAAAATAATTTAATATTGGAAAAAAATTGTAATATGCTGAAAAAAATTCAAAATTTTAGAAAATAATTGAAATATCATGAAAATAATTAAAATTTTAGACAAATAATCGAAATTTTTGAAAATTATATCAAAAGAATGAAAATAATTTGAAAATTTTTGGAAATTATGAAAATGAACGAAAGTAATTGAAAATTGAAGAAAATGATATAAAATATAATAAAAATAATTAAAAATTAAACAAAATAACAAAAATATCAGACAAGTAGTTTAAAATTTTGGAAATTATAAAACAAACGAAAAAAATTGAAAATTGAAGGAAATAAATTTTGGAAAATAATTTAAAAAAATTATATTAAATTTGAAACATGCAGAAAAGAATTGAAATATGATACAAACATTGAAATGTTGTGAAAAATACTTAAGTGATTATTTCATTTCATTTTCAATTATTTCATTTGAGTGAAAAAATTGAAAAAAAAAATTTTAATTTTTAAATAAAAAAATTAATTGTAATTTGAGAAAAATACATAAAGATCTTAGAAATTAATTGACAATTAATAAAATTTTTTGGAAATTATGAAAACAAATGAAAATAATTAAAAATTAAAGGAAATAATTGAAATTTTAGAAAAATACTTAAAGATCTTTGAGTTCTTAAAAATTAATTTTCCAATATGAGAATAATAATTAAAAATTGAGGGAAATAATAAACAGATGATAAAAATAATTTAAAATTGGAAAAAAAATCATTGAAATATTCTGAAGATAATTTAAGATTGAGATAAAAATTGAAAGACGATGAAAATAATTTAAATATGAAAAATTGAAAACAGTAAATAAAATTTAAGAAAAATATTTGAAAAAATCATAAAATATATGTTTAAAAAAAGAAAATAATTACAGAATTACTTTAAAAATTATAATTAAAAAGAATAATTAAAAAATCGCAGAAATAATAAAAAATTTATGAATTTAATTGAAATTTTAGATAAATAATTGAAATTCTTGAAAATTATGCCAAAATATTGAAAATAATTAGAAATTGAAGGAAGTAATAGAAAAAATGCAGAATTTATATTTAGGCAGAAGAAAATAATTTAAAAATCGTTTAAAACGTGGAAAATTGATAATAATAATCGAAATATTTTTAAATTTAAGATAAGAACTGAAAATTTAAGAAAATAATTGAAAAATAATCAAAAGAAATGAAAATTGAACAAAATAATTGAAAATTGAGATATTTATACCTACATATATATATATTTGAAAGTTCATGAAATTAATTCAGAAATTATGAAAATGATTAAAAATTGAAGATAATAAATGTAAAATGAAAAAAAATTGGTAAATTTAAAGAGTTAATTTGTATTTTCTATGAATAATATAATATTTAGGAATAAACAATTAAATTGATTTAATCTCGATGAATAAATAATTAAAATGAAAAAAGTGATTGAAAAAACTAAACAAAATAATTGAATTTTGAAGAAAGTAAATTTATGAATTAGGGAAACAATTTAAAAATAATTAAAAATTGCAGAAAATAATTGAAAAATGATAAAAATAGTATAAAATTGTAGTTTAAGTTATTGAAATCTTAATATAAAAGAATTATTAAAAATTGAAGATATTTTTAAATTAATTCAAATTTAGTATATTTGTATCGGGGATTAATTGAACTTTTAATCAAAGCAAGTTCACGTTAACTAAAATTTGAAAAATTTAAAATCGCTATAAATTAAAAAGTTGAGAACATTTTAAAAGAGTGAAATATGATTTAAAATTTTAAATAAAAAAAAAAAAACAAATAGTGAAAAATTTCAGGTCAGAATAAGAATGAATGAATGAATTAAACTTGTAAATTATTATATATATATTTGGGGCCCAATTTTCCTTTTTGCCCCAGGGCCCTTACTGTCCCAGTTACGCTACTGGTCGCCAGAACGTTTCTTTGGTGTGTTAGTTTGATTTAGTTGTTGGCCTTATGCACTGTTTTGTCAAATACACATAACTTGGAATCAATTTTACACATTTCTTTGCTTTAAAATTCAGTCTTAACTTGACCGTCTTTACTTTTTATTTTTGAAGTAGATGCAATTTTTGTAACTTTGTGTTTATAATTTTGCCATTTTTTGGTTAGGTACTGTCACGAGATAAAAATTTACCTTCTTGCACAATATTATTAAATGTATTTAAAAATATGTAAAATAATAATACTATTATACCATATAATGATTGATATAATAATAATAACAATAATAATAATTTGTTATATATTAATTGTTGAACTAAAATTATGATTACACGCCTATCTGGAATCATTTTCAAGCTATTGTTCATCCAAATGTAAACTCGGCGATTTGTGCCTTTATTATTTTTAGTTGACATTCTTAAATTCTAAATATTATTTAAATTCAAAAGTTATTTTGATTTAAATATTTGTTTTTATTTAGTTGAATCTAAAATATTGTTGAATAAATTCTTAAATTGAATATTTCGAGTATATTAATTTGTAATCTAATTTAAAAATCATGGTTTTGTTGCTGCCTTATCCCCCACTCTCCGTAAATTTCTGTGTTAGTCGTGTTTTAATTTGAAAATAATTTGATTATTTTAATTAGTCTATTGTTTTCTCTTTTTTGTTTAGTTATTCAAAATTAAAATAGCTTTGAGCTGGAGTTTATCTAATTATTTGTTTTGATTAAACATTAATTTAAATTTAAATATTTAATATAATCTAGTAAAAATGCGTCATAGTACTTATCTATAAAAACACATAAAAGTATCAAACTCACCAAGGTGTCCATTTTCGTAGTAGTCGCCATTGTCCAAACGGTGTTTCTTCATCTGATGATGATGTCCAGCCGCTGCGGCAAGATGGTTCGCTGCCAAACTGAGACCAACAGAGGCTCTCTTTGGTGGTCTTCCGGGCCTGGAGCTGTACAGTGGTAGAGAGTTACTGTGGTTAGAGACAACTGTCATCGAGGTAAAATTTTACCCCGAGAATCGCGACTAAATAATATCAATTTTCACCAATCCTCTCGACACTCATCGACTCCAATTCAAAAATTCATCTTGCTCATTTTCTCAAAAGCTTGAGCTTCATTTACAATTATATCCAATTTATCCAGAATATCGAGAGCATCAGTGCGAAGATCATTAAAAACTAGACAAAGACACTCGATGGTCAAAACTACCGACCATCTCTATACTTAACAACTAATCTACGTGGATCGTGCGAACGTTTCGAGAAAGGACTTTTCCATGACTAAGGGATACAACCAGTCGCCTCTTCCATTTCAAGATAAATCAAAAGCGTGATTGATTAATTACAGGTATGGATATTAAAGTCGTGGGAACGATTGTGCTAAATCAAATTTTGTGATAATGTAAGGGATTAATTGTCAGACGCTAATTGAATAATCTCAGATTCGTAAAGAGTTATTCCTTTCACTGTAATTAGTTTCTTAGATGGCGCCCGAACAGAAACAGAAATATCAACAGGGTGCTAAATCACTGTTTACAATACCGATTGTTTTGTCTTATTGGACAAATCCTTGTTTCAATAGGTCACCTAAGCAATGTCAGTAATTAAAACCTCAGGAAGACTCTTGTATTGCGTGACAGAAGCAAATTAAAAATCTCCATTGAGAATTCCTTTTCAGGCCTCAATTAATACACACAAATTAACACCTTCAGTGTGAGGCGGCTTCTTCAAAATTCCAAAATCCGAGCGGCAAGTCACAAGAGACTGAGATCCGCGTTGAAACAATTTGTAGCATATTGGTGCGGTTGGCAGGGATGTTCATTTTTCATAACAGTATAGGCGCCAGAGAGACGCTCACACTTAGGGTACCAATTCGTGTCCTCACTCACACAAAGTTACTTTTACCTATCCTTCCGAGTACAGACCTTTTTTCCACTCTGGGCGTTAGCCCTTCAGGGTGCTCAATACAATCAAATTCGATTCAGTAAAACGCTTTTTTTTTAACCTGATGGGCTTGTAGCTTACAGCAGACTTGTAGATTGAAAACAGTAAAAAAAAAGTGATTTCTTAATTTAAAAAAGTGAGTAAAAAAAATTTTTAAATTCATGTCAATAATATAAAGATTTAGGAAAGCCATTCAAATTTAAAGAATTCTTCTAGATTTAATAATCCAACATTTTATTTTTCCACCATTTATTTTCGAAGTTTGCAAACTTTTTAATGTTCCACTAATTTGTGAAATCAATAACAATTTCGAATTTACTACTCTCCCTGGTTTGTTGTTTCAACTTTTCTTATTTAATATCAATTTGGAACTAATACTGCTGTTATCATTTGTGGATGTTATTCGCTATTTTTGATAATATTGTTCAAACCTAACGATATAAATTATATCTTTTTTCAATTTTTTATTGTTACCTAATTTTAGGTTTTTGTTAAGTACACATCTACACATGTACCAAAGGGATTCAAGCCCGTAAATATGTATATAAATATAAATAAAATAATTTAAAAATGGCAAAAATACTGGAATATGAGAAAAATAATTGAAAAATGACAAAAATAATTCAAATTTGAAAAAAAAAATTGTAAAATGACAAAGGTAATTGAAACTATAAACTGAATAGAAATGAATTGATTCGTTTCGAGATAAGGAATATTATATTTGTATTTATTAAGTTGTACTTTTATCATGGAAAAACTTTTCGACAAAATAATGTTTCTTCAATGTAAAAAGGTGCTCAAAATAATTTGATTAGGTATTTTCAAAAAACCCTGTGTCACAAAGCTTTTTCTATGAAGCAGCGAAATGGATTAAACATAAAATAATTAAGATAAAAATTGAAAAATGAAACAAAATAATTGAAATTTAAAGAAAATAATGAAAAATTTACCAATTTTTTTGAAATTACAAGAAATTAATTAAAGAATGTCAAAGATAATGAAAATTTCAAAGAAATTAATTTGAAACTGTTGTAAAAACACATGAATTTAAATATTGGCGAAATAATTAAAATTTACAGAAACTAATTGAATAATGACATAAATAATTGAAAGCTGGTGTAAAAATTAAACTTTTTAGCTAATAGTTGAAAAATTGAAAAAGGTAATAGAAGTTTCTAGAAAACAAATGAAGCTTGAAGAAAATGATTGAAAAATGGGAAAAAAATAAAACTAATGAAAACTGAGAAATATACTTAAAAATGCAGTAAAAAATAAAAACATTTAATACGTTAATTAACGATTTTATTAAAATGTGAAAAAACTAATTGAATAATAACATAAATAATTTAAAACTGGTGTAAAAGTTAATAAATATATGACAAGAATAAAAAGATATAAAAAAATGACAATTAAAGAAAATAATTTCAAAATGTCAAAAATATTTGAATTATAACAAAAGGAATTGTAATTTGAAAAACAAAATTGAAAAATGACAAATAATTGAAGACTAGTTTTAGAAAAATAATATTGGAAGTTAAAGGAAGTAATTGAAATTTGATAGAATAATTCAAAAATATTAAAAAAAAATGTAATATGAAGAAAATGATTATAGTTTAAAGAATATAATTGAAATTTACTTATTAATTTATTAAATTATCAAAATTATACAATAGATTTGTAGAACATTGTAAAAATTTGTTGAAAATAATTGAAAAAGGTGTAAAAAATTAAAAAATACACGTTAATAATATAAAGACTGAAGAAAAACATTGAAATTTAAGAAAATAATAATTGACAACTAGTGTAAGAAATTTGAAAATTTATGATAATAAAATACAAATTTTTGAAATTTGTTGAAAATAATTTAAAAATAGCAAAAATAATAGGAATATGAAGAAAATAATCGTAAAATGACAAAACTACTTGAATAATGACAAAAGTTAATAAAATTTAAAGAAAATAATTGAAAAATAACAAAATTAAATTGAAAATAGTATAGAAAATTTAAATATTTTTAGCAATAATTTAAAGATTTAAGGACATAATTGATATTTTAAGAAAAAAATTTAAATTGACAAAAATAGTTAAATAACAAAAGTAACTGAAATTTGAAGAAAATAATTGCAAAAATACTTGAATAATGACAAAAGTAATTGAAATTTGAAAAAAAATAATTCAAAAATGACAAAAACAAAATTAAAAATGGTGTAGAAATTTTTAATGTTCTTGACAATAATAATTTAAAGATTTAAGAACATAATTGATATTTTACGAAAATAATTGCAAAATTACAAAATTGCTTAAAGAATGACAAAAGTTACTGAAATTTGAAAAAAATAATTCTAAAATGACAAAAGTAAGTTGAAACTTGTTTAGAATGTTTAAATATTGCTAACAAAAATTTAAGATTAAAGAAAATAATTGAAATTTCAAGAAAATAATTAGAAAACAACAAAAATACTTGAAAAATGGCAAAAGTAATTGAAATTTGAAAAAATAATTGAAAAATGCCAAAAATGCTTGAATAATGACAAAAGTAATTAAAATTTGAAAAAAATAATTTAAAAATAATAAAAATACTTAAATAATTACAAAAGTAATTGAAATTTGAAGAAAATAATTCCAAAATGACAAAATAAAGTTGAAACTTGTGTAGAATGTTTAAATATTCCTAACAATAATTTAAGATTAAAGAACATATTTGAAATTTCAAGAAAATAATTAGAAAACGACAAAAATACTTGAAAAATGACAAAAGTAATTGAAATTTGAAAAAAATAATTGAAACAAAAAGTAAGTTAAAACTTGTTTAGAATGTTTAAATATTCCTAACAATAATTTAAAGATTGAAGAACATATTTGATATTTTAAGAAAATAATTAAAAAACGACAAAAATACTTGAATAATGACAAAAGTAATTAAAATTTGAAAAAAATAATTTCAAAATGAAAAAAATACTTGAATAATTACAAACATAATTAAAATTTGAAAATAATAATTGAAAAATGATAAAAATACTTGAATAATGACAAAAGTAATTGAAATTTGAAAAAAATAATTAAAACATAACAAAAGTAAATTTTAAATTGTGTAGAAAATTTAAATATTCTTAAAAATAATTTAAAGATTAAAGAACATAATTGGAATTTTAAGAAAATAATTGAAAAAAGACAAAATTGCTTGAATAATGACAAAAGTTAATAAAATTTAAAGAAAATAATTGAAAAATAACAAAATTAAATTGAAAATAGTATAGAAAATTTAAATATTTTTAGCAATAATTTAAAGATTTAAGGACATAAATTATAATAATTGATATTTTAAGAAAAAAATTTAAATTGACAAAAATAGTTGAATAATAACAAAAGTAACTGAAATTTGAAGAAAATAATTGCAAAAATACTTGAATAATGACAAAAGTAATTGAAATTTGAAAAAAAATAATTCAAAAATGACAAAAACAAAATTAAAAATGGTGTAGAAATTTTTAATGTTCTTGACAATAATAATTTAAAGATTTAAGAACATAATTGATATTTTACGAAAATAATTGCAAAATTACAAAATTGCTTAAAGAATGACAAAAGTTACTGAAATTTGAAAAAAATAATTCTAAAATGACAAAAGTAAGTTGAAACTTGTTTAGAATGTTTAAATATTGCTAACAATAATTTAAGATTAAAGAAAATAATTGAAATTTCAAGAAAATAATTAGAAAACAACAAAAATACTTGAAAAATGGCAAAAGTAATTGAAATTTGAAAAAATAATTGAAAAATGCCAAAAATGCTTGAATAATGACAAAAGTAATTAAAATTTGAAAAAAATAATTTAAAAATGATAAAAATACTTAAATAATTACAAAAGTAATTGAAATTTGAAGAAAATAATTCCAAAATGACAAAATAAAGTTGAAACTTGTGTAGAATGTTTAAATATTCCTAACAATAATTTAAGATTAAAGAACATATTTGAAATTTCAAGAAAATAATTAGAAAACGACAAAAATACTTGAAAAATGACAAAAGAAATTGAAATTTGAAAAAAATAATTGAAACAAAAAGTAAGTTGAAACTTGTTTAGAATGTTTAAATATTCCTAACAATAATTTAAAGATTGAAGAACATAATTGATATTTTAAGAAAATAATTAAAAAACGACAAAAATACTTGAATAATGACAAAAGTAATTAAAATTTGAAAAAAATAATTTCAAAATGAAAAAAATACTTGAATAATGACAAACATAATTAAAATTTGAAAAGAATAATTGAAAAATGATAAAAATACTTGAATAATGACAAAAGTAATTGAAATTTGAAAAAAATAATTAAAACATAACAAAAGTAAATTTTAAATTGTGTAGAAAATTTAAATATTCTTAAAAATAATTTAAAGATTAAAGAACATAATTGAAATTTTAAGAAAATAATTGAAAAAAGACAAAATTGCTTGAATAATTACAAAAATACTTGCATAATGACAAAAATAATTGAAATTTAAAAAGAATAATTGAAAAATGATAAAAATATTTGAATAATGACAAAAGTATTTGAAATTTGAAAAAATAATTGAAAAATAACAAAAGTAAAATTTAAATTGTGTAGAAAATTTAAATATTCTTAACAATAATTTAAAGATTCAAGAACATAATTAAAATTTGATGAAAATAATTTTAAAATGGCAAAAATTAATCAAAACTTGTGTAATAAATTTAAATTCTCATGACATAATTTAAAAATTGAAGACATTTGAATTGAAGAAGAAAATTGAAATTGAAAAAATTGATATTTGAAAAAATTAAATTCAAAATTGCAAAAATACTTGAAAATTTACCAAAAATACTTTATAGTTGACAAAAGTAACTTAAAAATGACAAAAATAATTGAAAACAGGTGTATAAATTAAATATTTGTAGACTGCAATTAAAAAATTGTCTATGTAATTGAAATATAAATAAAATAATTGATTTATAATGTAAATTATTAATCTGGCACCAAATATCAGAACCACCCCCCCCCCCCCCCCACCATCTGAAAAATAGATTTTACTAAACAAGTGAGAAAAGTAATTTTTTTTTGTAAAGAGAGTAAAAGTGAGAAAAGTGAATCACTGGCAACCCTGAACTTGTACTGCAGAGTATAGATTCAAAGTTAGTCAAGATCTACTATTTTTTGACCTATAGACACACATAATTGAAAACATTTCGAGTCGTCTGACGATAATACGAGATTTTGGGATCAAATCTCCAGCTTGGTACGATTTAACCGCAATGATCACAAAGCGTCACTCGACAAAGTTCTAACCACGCATAATTACTTAGCCTTTTCATTAGCCCCCTTATGTCAAATCTCCCGCTTGGTACGTTTTAACCGCAATGATCACAAAGCGTCCCCCACCAAAGTACTAACCTCGCCGCGTTGCTTAACCTCGCAAATTTCTTTTTTGATTTAACCTTCACGATCGCAAAACCAGACATCTCACCACTTAATCCATATTAATGATTGAGTAAAAATTCGGTTTTGAAAGAAAGATGAACAAAGAATAGATGGAAATGAGCACCGCTGCACCGTAAGCGAGCAATCTCATAGTAGTCGGGACAGATTTGTAAATCTAATTTTTCATCCCGTCTTTCTATCTTGCTGCCCTCCCCCGCTCTCCGGCTTTTGCCACTCGAGTGCACTGGCAGAGTTCTCTTTCCTCTATCTCGAGTCACGAATGAGTTCGTTCTCTTTTCTGCCTTGTGATCCTCTCTGTCCCTCTGCTGAGTATCTGCGTCTCACGCACGAGATTTCCAGACAATTCTCAGACGGCCGGTTATGCCCGCGTTGATCTCTTAAACCGCTTAGCTTCGAGTTACACCGAAAACAAGAACGCACTCAAACGCTTAACTCGCATAATACGCACTTGTTTGCGTTTGATTTTACACTAAAATTTCACGAATCATGATACCAGAATGCCCGATTTATGACGACAAAGAAGATTCATTCACGGCTAAATCCGAAGGGTTACATTAATTTTTTGAGGTTAAAAATTTGTTTACTTGGTGTAAAAAAAGTGTTTTTTAAAATCCCATTCGTTTCTTCTTCATTTGGAAACTTCTTTTCAAATTATAAATATGTGACGCGCTACTTAGAAAGGTACCTTAAAAGCAAAAAATTATAGGTTATGTTTATGATCGTTTTATCTTGATTAATGGATTCGTTTTTAATGTTTTCAATAATTTTCATTGAATATTTTGTATGTAATGACAACTTAAACATTATTAGTTTGTATTGGAAATTAATCTTCATTAGGTATTGTATTTTCATTTGAAAAATAGTAAAATTAATCATAAACAATAAATATGTATGAGAGAACGATGATTCGCCTCCAGTTTTAATTCCTTTTTTCTCCGCCAGGCTTAAAGCCACGGTTACAAAAAGTCCCACCAGATGGCGCATCGTAATAATTCCAGAAGCAAATAGAGGTTATGTTATACTTCAAACTTCGAATTTATTCCAACTAGCGTAATGAACCTCGCTCGCTGACGCTCGCTCGGTCATTAATATTAATTTAATTGTTTATTGATGTGGACATTTCATAAAATATTAGTAAACTTATTGTTAATTGAATGTTTAATATTTTTTTTACAAATTTTTTATATTTCAATAATTTTTATTGTTATGTTTTATTATTATTATATTGGAAAAAATAAATCTTGTAATATGTAATGTATTATTTACATCAATATTATGAAGCTATTAATTAATGTTGTCTAATTGAATTATCACTGATCGATTATAGGTACTAGTTGAGTATGAGTTCTATTATATTATTATTGCAAAATTTGAAGCTTGATAATCTAAACTATTTTTGTAAATGATCACAGAAAAAATATAAAAAATCTTAATGGATCTACATTTTTTTTTAAATTAAATTTTCGAATCTGAGTTTATTTCCGTTATGTTTCTATATTGGAATAATGTTTGTTTCCACATAGAAAAAGCTTTGTGATCGTTAAAATTTTCATTTATCCAAAAATAGTCTAAATCGACACATTGTCATTTAAATTATTTCGAAAAACTAATTATTTCAAAATGTAAGAAAAATATACTTAAAGTAGGATACAAAATAAAAAATTATTCTTAAAAAACAAATGAAAAAATTGCGCGTAGGTTTTTGTCGATTTAACACATGCGCAGTAGTTTTTTACAAACATTACACATGCGCAGTAGCTTTCTACAAACGTTAGGTATGCGCAGTGGTAAAAATCGTAACAAATAATGATTGTTTAGCAATTTCCACATGAATTGACATTAAAAAACATGTTAGCAAAAAAGTTTAATGCAATGTTTAAAACATATAATTTTAGAGACTAAATTGTACGCACAACATTTTACAAGTGGAGAAAAACGAAATTTTAATTTTCGTTGGAATTAAAAAAAAAAAAAAAAAAAAAAAAAAAAAAAAAAAGCACCTTTGCGCATGTGCAGTTATCATGTTACCGTGTTACGCATGCGCAATAATAAGACGGAATTTACTGCGCACTTATTAAAAAAAGTATGCTATATGTAGTGAAAATTTAATTATCTGGTGAAGTACAGCACTGCGCATGCGTAATTTTTGAATTTAATTAGAGCACATGTGTGACTATGACTGTGCATGATTGCGCATGTGTAACAGCAATACAAAACAACTGCGCATGTGAAATGTTTGTTTAGTAGTGCGCACGTTTACACAGCTGTGGTGCACTACTGCGCATGTGCAACAATATGTTGTTCATAAAAAAATGTTCAGTTTAACATGTTTGACACGAATAGTGCCAGTGCGCATTGTTACAAACTATAATAACATGGTGAAATGAACATTTTTGTAAGTAACCTATTGGAAAAAGTAGGTGAACTTTGAAGTCTGTACGACGATGAACGAAGTTTTTTCGGTATCGTATTAATATAATAGAAGATTACCACGTACAATTTTATGAATATTGGGAGAACTTTCAAACTAGTTATTCTCAATAAATAAGTAAATTTTTACAAAACTTTTTTAAACACTAATTATATGGAAGATTTTCTGACAGTATGTTAAATATTTATAACCCCCCCCCCCCCCGGTACCCCTAGAAAATGGTTTTTAAAAGTATGAAAAATTGAAAACTTTCAGATCAAAATTTGTTACATTTTATAAACATTTTAAAGAAAAAAAGATTAAAATTAATAAAATTAAATACACTTTTAATGTTTTTATTATTTTTTATGTTCAATAATATAAATTTTTCTATTAAATTTCTTGAATTCCAATATTTAAATTAAATTTTGAATATTCTTTTCTATTATGGGTCATTAATTACAATAATAATGAAAAGAAAACAATTTTAACAAATTTTTTAAATAAAAGTACCTTTGCGCATGTGCAGATATCATGTTACCGTGTTACGCATGCGCAATAATAAGACGGAATTTACTGCGCACTTATTAAAAAAAGTATGCTATATGTAGTGAAAATTTAATTATCTGGTGAAGTACAGCACTGCGCATGCGTAATTTTTGAATTTAATTAGAGCACATGTGTGACTATGACTGTGCATGATTGCGCATGTGTAACAGCAATACAAAACAACTGCGCATGTGAAATGTTTGTTTAGTAGTGCGCACGTTTACACAGCTGTGGTGCACTACTGCGCATGTGCAACAATATGTTGTTCATAAAAAAATGTTCAGTTTAACATGTTTGACACGAATAGTGCCAGTGCGCATTGTTACAAACTATAATAACATGGTGAAATGAACATTTTTGTAAGTAACCTATTGGAAAAAGTAGGTGAACTTTGAAGTCTGTACGACGATGAACGAAGTTTTTTCGGTATCGTATTAATATAATAGAAGATTACCACGTACAATTTTATGAATATTGGGAGAACTTTCAAACTAGTTATTCTCAATAAATAAGTAAATTTTTACAAAACTTTTTTAAACACTAATTATATGGAAGATTTTCTGACAGTATGTTAAATATTTATTACCCCCCCCCCCGGTACCCCTAGAAAATGGTTTTTAAAAGTATGAAAAATTGAAAACTTTCAGATCAAAATTTGTTACATTTTATAAACATTTTAAAGAAAAAAAGATTAAAATTAATAAAATTAAATACACTTTTAATGTTTTTATTATTTTTTATGTTCAATAATATAAATTTTTCTATTAAATTTCTTGAATTCCAATATTTAAATTGAATTTTGAATATTCTTTTCTATTATGGGTCATTAATTACAATAATAATGAAAAGAAAACAATTTTAACAAATTTTTTAAATAAAAGTACCTTTGCGCATGTGCAGTTATCATGTTACCGTGTTACGCATGCGCAATAATAAGACGGAATTTACTGCGCACTTATTAAAAAAAGTATGCTATATGTAGTGAAAATTTAATTATCTGGTGAAGTACAGCACTGCGCATGCGTAATTTTTGAATTTAATTAGAGCACATGTGTGACTATGACTGTGCATGATTGCGCATGTGTAACAGCAATACAAAACAACTGCGCATGTGAAATGTTTGTTTAGTAGTGCGCACGTTTACACAGCTGTGGTGCACTACTGCGCATGTGCAACAATATGTTGTTCATAAAAAAATGTTCAGTTTAACATGTTTGACACGAATAGTGCCAGTGCGCATTGTTACAAACTATAATAACATGGTGAAATGAACATTTTTGTAAGTAACCTATTGGAAAAAGTAGGTGAACTTTGAAGTCTGTACGACGATGAACGAAGTTTTTTCGGTATCGTATTAATATAATAGAAGATTACCACGTACAATTTTATGAATATTGGGAGAACTTTCAAACTAGTTATTCTCAATAAATAAGTAAATTTTTACAAAACTTTTTTAAACACTAATTATATGGAAGATTTTCTGACAGTATGTTAAATATTTATAACCCCCCCCCCCCCCGGTACCCCTAGAAAATGGTTTTTAAAAGTATGAAAAATTGAAAACTTTCAGATCAAAATTTGTTACATTTTATAAACATTTTAAAGAAAAAAAGATTAAAATTAATAAAATTAAATACACTTTTAATGTTTTTATTATTTTTTATGTTCAATAATATAAATTTTTCTATTAAATTTCTTGAATTCCAATATTTAAATTAAATTTTGAATATTCTTTTCTATTATGGGTCATTAATTACAATAATAATGAAAAGAAAACAATTTTAACAAATTTTTTAAATAAAAGTACCTTTGCGCATGTGCAGATATCATGTTACCGTGTTACGCATGCGCAATAATAAGACGGAATTTACTGCGCACTTATTAAAAAAAGTATGCTATATGTAGTGAAAATTTAATTATCTGGTGAAGTACAGCACTGCGCATGCGTAATTTTTGAATTTAATTAGAGCACATGTGTGACTATGACTGTGCATGATTGCGCATGTGTAACAGCAATACAAAACAACTGCGCATGTGAAATGTTTGTTTAGTAGTGCGCACGTTTACACAGCTGTGGTGCACTACTGCGCATGTGCAACAATATGTTGTTCATAAAAAAATGTTCAGTTTAACATGTTTGACACGAATAGTGCCAGTGCGCATTGTTACAAACTATAATAACATGGTGAAATGAACATTTTTGTAAGTAACCTATTGGAAAAAGTAGGTGAACTTTGAAGTCTGTACGACGATGAACGAAGTTTTTTCGGTATCGTATTAATATAATAGAAGATTACCACGTACAATTTTATGAATATTGGGAGAACTTTCAAACTAGTTATTCTCAATAAATAAGTAAATTTTTACAAAACTTTTTTAAACACTAATTATATGGAAGATTTTCTGACAGTATGTTAAATATTTATTACCCCCCCCCCCCCCGGTACCCCTAGAAAATGGATTTTAAAAGTATGAAAAATTGAAAACTTTCCGATCAAAATTTGTTACATTTTATAAACATTTTAAAGAAAAAAAGATTAAAATTAATAAAATTAAATACACTTTTAATGTTTTTATTATTTTTTATGTTCAATAATATAAATTTTTCTATTAAATTTCTTGAATTCCAATATTTAAATTGAATTTTGAATATTCTTTTCTATTATGGGTCATTAATTACAATAATAATGAAAAGAAAACAATTTTAACAAATTTTTTAAATAAAAGTACCTTTGCGCATGTGCAGATATCATGTTACCGTGTTACGCATGCGCAATAATAAGACGGAATTTACTGCGCACTTATTAAAAAAAGTATGCTATATGTAGTGAAAATTTAATTATCTGGTGAAGTACAGCACTGCGCATGCGTAATTTTTGAATTTAATTAGAGCACATGTGTGACTATGACTGTGCATGATTGCGCATGTGTAACAGCAATACAAAACAACTGCGCATGTGAAATGTTTGTTTAGTAGTGCGCACGTTTACACAGCTGTGGTGCACTACTGCGCATGTGCAACAATATGTTGTTCATAAAAAAATGTTCAGTTTAACATGTTTGACACGAATAGTGCCAGTGCGCATTGTTACAAACTATAATAACATGGTGAAATGAACATTTTTGTAAGTAACCTATTGGAAAAAGTAGGTGAACTTTGAAGTCTGTACGACGATGAACGAAGTTTTTTCGGTATCGTATTAATATAATAGAAGATTACCACGTACAATTTTATGAATATTGGGAGAACTTTCAAACTAGTTATTCTTAATAAATAAGTAAATTTTTACAAAACTTTTTTAAACACTAATTATATGGAAGATTTTCTGACAGTATGTTAAATATTTATTACCCCCCCCCCCCCGGTACCCCTAGAAAATGGTTTTTAAAAGTATGAAAAATTGAAAACTTTCAGATCAAAATTTGTTACATTTTATAAACATTTTAAAGAAAAAAAGATTAAAATTAATAAAATTAAATACACTTTTAATGTTTTTATTATTTTTTATGTTCAATAATATAAATTTTTCTATTAAATTTCTTGAATTCTAATATTTAAATTGAATTTTGAATATTCTTTTCTATTATGGGTCATTAATTACAATAATAATGAAAAGAAAACAATTTTAACAAATTTTTTAAATAAAAGTACCTTTGCGCATGTGCAGATATCATGTTACCGTGTTACGCATGCGCAATAATAAGACGGAATTTACTGCGCACTTATTTAAAAAAGTATGCTATATGTAGTGAAAATTTAATTATCTGGTGAAGTACAGCACTGCGCATGCGTAATTTTTGAATTTAATTAGAGCACATGTGTGACTATGACTGTGCATGATTGCGCATGTGTAACAGCAATACAAAACAACTGCGCATGTGAAATGTTTGTTTAGTAGTGCGCACGTTTACACAGCTGTGGTGCACTACTGCGCATGTGCAACAATATGTTGTTCATAAAAAAATGTTCAGTTTAACATGTTTGACACGAATAGTGCCAGTGCGCATTGTTACAAACTATAATAACATGGTGAAATGAACATTTTTGTAAGTAACCTATTGGAAAAAGTAGGTGAACTTTGAAGTCTGTACGACGATGAACGAAGTTTTTTCGGTATCGTATTAATATAATAGAAGATTACCACGTACAATTTTATGAATATTGGGAGAACTTTCAAACTAGTTATTCTCAATAAATAAGTAAATTTTTACAAAACTTTTTTAAACACTAATTATATGGAAGATTTTCTGACAGTATGTTAAATATTTATTACCCCCCCCCCCCCGGTACCCCTAGAAAATGGTTTTTAAAAGTATGAAAAATTGAAAACTTTCAGATCAAAATTTGTTACATTTTATAAACATTTTAAAGAAAAAAAGATTAAAATTAATAAAATTAAATACACTTTTAATGTTTTTATTATTTTTTATGTTCAATAATATAAATTTTTCTATTAAATTTCTTGAATTCCAATATTTAAATTGAATTTTGAATATTCTTTTCTATTATGGGTCATTAATTACAATAATAATGAAAAGAAAACAATTTTAACAAATTTTTTAAATAAAAGTACCTTTGCGCATGTGCAGATATCATGTTACCGTGTTACGCATGCGCAATAATAAGACGGAATTTACTGCGCACTTATTAAAAAAAGTATGCTATATGTAGTGAAAATTTAATTATCTGGTGAAGTACAGCACTGCGCATGCGTAATTTTTGAATTTAATTAGAGCACATGTGTGACTATGACTGTGCATGATTGCGCATGTGTAACAGCAATACAAAACAACTGCGCATGTGAAATGTTTGTTTAGTAGTGCGCACGTTTACACAGCTGTGGTGCACTACTGCGCATGTGCAACAATATGTTGTTCATAAAAAAATGTTCAGTTTAACATGTTTGACACGAATAGTGCTAGTGCGCATTGTTACAAACTATAATAACATGGTGAAATGAACATTTTTGTAAGTAACCTATTGGAAAAAGTAGGTGAACTTTGAAGTCTGTACGACGATGAACGAAGTTTTTTCGGTATCGTATTAATATAATAGAAGATTATATGATAAACGGAAACTCCAGAACTTAATTTTCAGTCATCCAAAACTCGAGTAATAAAAATCTTCCTTTCTTGTTGAATATTTAAAAAAAAAAAACTTTTTTCTAATATTATCGGACACGATTTTCGATTAAAATCCGCTACACGAGATTGTGAAGTTGTAGAAAGTCGTCTTTGATATTGAGTGTGACGAATTTGAAACTGGCTTACAATTTTATAAATTGAGAGTTTATCGATTGAGATAATTGTCTTGCGTAATTGGAGAATGCGCAACGAGAATTTATCAAGTATCGAGAGGCAACGAGCAACTCACGTGGGCACTCACGACCGCAGAATAATTTCTCCAATTTTAAATCGAACATAATCTACGCCCATTATTGCAATAACTTTCGATTATTAAGTCCTCTCGATTCTGGAATCTTGCCTAACCATGTAATTCTAACAATAATTTGTTATTACTTTTCTATTGTTCGGTCCAGCAGGTTTTTTTATATTAGGTATAGAATTTCTTATGTTTCTTACGTTTTTATACAATTCTCTAGAATTTAACGTAAATTTTTTATTCCCTGTCAATTTTACTAAAGTTTCACAAAATTTCCGTTATAATTTTTTCTTCTTGACTATAATTTTGAATCGAATTTTTTGGTCCAGTACATCCCCAATTTCAAGATATGAATTATTTTGAAATAAAAATTTAAAATATACCATTTTTGAAATATTGTGTTTCGTTTCTTATAAACTCAGAAACAATGAGATTGTAATAAAAAGAAAATAAGATTCTTTCTCTAGAATTTTTTGCTTGTTAAATTGAAAAAATAAACACAATTTCTACACTGAAGTTTTTTTTATTATTCTCTTTTCCTATTCTGCAAACTAATAGTCTTTTTTCTTGGCTAAATATAAAATTAAATTATCATAGAAAGAGGTTAATGTGACACTAGAAAGACCATAGAAAGACGAGAATATACAAAGATGGATAACATTACATCGAGACTCGGTTCATGTCCCTGATTGGCTGGAAATTTCCCGGAAATATTACGGGCCAATCAGAGACGTCCATTTATTTCTGTCTCGTCGCTGAGTAATCTTTCGAACTTGTCATTTTATGCTTGTTCTACTGTCAGTTAACCATTATCAAAATTAACTTATTTCTTCAATCATGACGAGTTTTTAACTTGTTATTTTATAAATCTGGATTTACCCGCTTTTTGTGTTACTTCAAAAAATACAATTCGTGTTATGGCGCACCATGGAATATAGGAAAAAATACATACGTTTTTAAAAATTCACAAACTACAAGCAGGGGCGGTGACTTGTAAATTTTTGCCATCTGCAAACTTAATATTGACCGAGGGGGGGGGGGAAGAGAATTAAACCAATAATAAATTAAATAGTTTCTTAATTAGCGTAATTATTGTAACTCAAAAGTTGACCATTTCATTTTATTTCGAGTACATTTTTGGAATTAATAACTAAATAATCAAAATAATATAAAATTTGTGATCAAATCATTACAAATTAAAAAAAAAATTAAAAATTAACGAACTTTATTGAAATTTGAGAAAAGTGATTAATACATTGAAAATTTGAAGAACAAAAATCATATTTTTTAAAATAATTGAAAAATGTAGAAAAAAAATTGAACTTAGAAAAATAATTACAACATTATAGAAATAATTGTAAATTTAAGAAAATAATGAAAATTTAAAAGAAATAATTGGAATTTTTGGAATTAATCAACAAATATTCACAATAATAAAAAAATTTTGAAAATCGTTGCAAATGAAAAAAAATAATTAAAAATTGACGAACGTAATTAAAATTTGAGAAAAATAATTCAAGATTGATTGAAACATTGTAAAGTGAGGACGATAATTTAGATTTAAGATAATCAATGAAAATTTTGGAAATAAATTGAAAAATGATGAATACATCTACTTAAAAAGTGGAGAAAATAATTGAAAAAGTATAAGAGAAAATGAAAATTGAAAAAGATAATTGAAAAATGAGATAAATAATTGAAAATTTAGGAATTTAACTGAGAAATGAGTAGTAAGAATAATTAAAAATTGAAGAAATTGTTTGCAAAATGATAAAAATAATAATTGAAAATTGAAGAAAAATGATAAAAATAATCGTTCATTCAAGTAAATAATGGAAATTTTGAGAGAAATGATTGAAATTTTTGGAATTAATCAACAGATAATCAAAATAATATAAAATTTGTGAAAATCATTGCAATTTAACAAAAAAAATAATCAAAAATTGTGGAAAGTTATTTGGAATATAAGAAAAAATAATTGAAGAATGATTAAAGAATTGAAACTTGGATACAGTAACTTAGATTTGAGATAATATATAAAAATTTCAGAAATAAATTGAAAAATGATTAATATATATCTACTTAAAAGGTGTAGAAAATAATTGCAAAAGTATAAGAGAAAATGAATTTGAAAAAAATAATTCATAAATGAGATAAATAATTGAAAATTTAGGTATTGAATTGAGAAATGAATAGTGAGATTAATAAAAAAATTGAAGAAATTTATTGCAAAATGATAACAAAAATAATTGGAATTTAAAGAAAATTATTAAAATTTGAGAAAAATATTTTAAAATCTAGAAAATTTATTGAAGAGTAATGAAACTAATAAAAAATTCGAGACAATATTTGCAAAGTAATAAAAATAATTAATAATTGAAGAAAATTATTAAAATTTGAGAAATATGTTTCAAAATCTAGGAAATTAATTCAAGAGTAATGAAAATAAAAAATAATCGAGACAATATTTGCAAAGTAATAAAAATAATTAAAATTGAAGACATGAATTGCAAAATGGTAATATTAATAATTAAAAATTGAAGAAAATTGTTGAAATTTGAGAAATATATTTTAAAATCTGTGAAATTAATTGAAGAGTAATAAAAATAGTAAAAAATTTGAGACAATATTTGCAAAGTAATAAAAATAATTAGAAATTGAAAAAAATAATTTAATTTTTTGAGAAATCATTTTAAAAATTGCAACATATATTTGTAATGATAGAAAAAAATTTCAGAATGGTAAAAATAATTGTATATTGTAAAAATAAGTTTAAGTTGTGATAAATTATGAAAAAATTCAAAATTCATTAAAAAATAATTGCATATTTCAAAAAGTAATGGAAAAATGATAGAAATAATCGCAAATTGAAGAAAATAATGGAAATTTGATATTAATATTTAAAAATTTTCGATATTACATTGAAACGTGGATACAGTAACTTACATTTGAGATAATAAATAAAAATGTTGGAAATTAATTGAAAAATAATTAATATATCGAATTAAAAGGCGGAAAAAATAATTGCAAAAATATAAAAGAAAATGAAAATTGGAAAAAATGTTTGAAAAATGAGATAAATAATTCAAAATTGTAAAAATTGATTGCAAAATGATAATAATAATATTTGAAATTGAAGAAAATTATTAAAATTTGAGAAAAATATTTTAGAGTCTAGGAAATTAATTGAAGAATAATAAAAATAATATAAAATTGGAGAAAATATTTGTAAAGTAATAAAAATAATTTAAAATTAAGGAAAATAATTACAATTTAAGAAACGTGTTTCAAAATTTAGGAAATTAATTGAAGAGTAATGAAATTAATAAAAAATTCAAAACAATATTTGCAAAGTAATAAAAATAGTTAAAAATTGAAGACAAGAATTGCAAAATGATAATATTAATAATTAAAAATTGAAGAAAATTGTTAAAATTTAAGAAATATATTTTAAAATCTAGGAAATTAATTGAAGAGTAATAAAAATAATAAAAAATTCGAGACAATATTTGCAAAGTAATAAAAATAATTAGAAATTGAAGAAAATAATTTAATTTTTTTAAAAATAATTGAAAAAATTGCAACATATATTTGTAATGAAAGAAAATAATTTCAGAATGATAAAAATAATTGTATATTGCAAACATAAGTGGAAGTTGTGATAAATTCTAAAAAAGTTCAAAATTCATTAAAAAATAATTGAATATGACAAAAAGTAATGGAAAAATGATAGAAATAATCGCAAATTGAAGAAAATAATGGAAATTTGATATAAATAATTGAAATTTTCGATATTACATTGAAACCTGGATACAGTAACTTACATTTGAGATAATAAATAAAAATGTAGGAAATTAATTGAAAAATAATTAATACATCTAATTAAAAGGCGGAGAAAATAATTGCAAAGTTTAAAAGAAAATGAAAATTGAAAAAAATGTTTGAAAAATGAGATAAATAATTGAACATTGTAAAAATTGATTGCAAAATGATAATAATAATATTTGAAATTGGGAGAAAATTATTAAAATTTGAGAATAATATTTTAAAGTCTAGGAAATTAATTGAAGAATAATGAAAATAATATAAAATTGGAGAAAATGTTTGTAAAGTAATAAAAATAATTTAAAATTGAAGAAAATAATTTTAGTTTGTGAAAAATAATTTAAAAAATTTCAACCTATAAGTATTTGTAATGTAAGAAAATAATTGCAGAATGATGAAAATAATTGTAAATTGAAAAAATAACTAAAATTTGAGATAAATAATAAAAAAAATTAGAAGATTAATAAAAAAATAATTGAAAATAAGAAAAAGTAATTGAAAATTAATTGAAAAATAAATTTAATAATAAAGAAATTGATTGAAATAATTTTATATTGAAGAAAATAATAAACATTTGTATAAAATAATTAAAAAAATTACAGAATATATTTGAGATAAATAAGACTACAATTACAATTATTATATATTATAATTCTTCAAACTACAATTAATTTGAAGTTCCATTGATTAAAATTTGAATTAATCCACTCTTTGAGAATAGTAAATTTAAAATTATTTAAAAATTTCTTCAATTTTTAGGAGTTTTTTTTATCATTTTAATTATATTTGCAACCATTCTCAACTATTTTTATCATTTTTCAACATTTTTTTTCAATTTTATTTTCTTTTTTTTTCCTGGTTTTTAAATTTAATTTTCCAAGTTTCAATTATTTTCTTTAATCTTTGAGAATAGTAAATTTAAAATTATTTAAAAATTTCATAAATTTTTAACAATTCTTTTCTTTTATGATTTTAATTATTTGTTACAATTGTCAATGATTTTTATCATTTTCCAAAAAAAATTTCTTCATTTTCTAATGATTTCCATTATTTTTCCATTTTTTCCCTCATTTTTAAATTCAATTTCCGCAAGTTTCAATTATTTTCTTTAATTTTTTCAAATAAAAAATTTTCAGTTTTAATTATTTTCTTCAATATCAAATTAGTTAAATTATTTATTAATTAATTTTCAACTTCTTTCGTCATTTTTCAATTATTTTTTCAAAATATGTTGTTTTTTTTTAAATTTTAATCATTTTCTTCGAATTGTAAACTCATTTATCCACATTCTTATTAAGGACGTTTATACCCTCAAGCGGTTCTCATTCTATTGGACCATGATAGTCAATATTTTTTAATTTCATTCCTTTTTATAATTTGGTTTCTAAATAGTATTTTGTAGTTAAAATCATTACACAAACGAATTTTATTGAAAAAAAAAAACAATTTTCCGTTGAAAGTTTTAAGCTATTAAAATTTCTTCTTCCTGATTATTTCCAAAAAGTAAAGAATTACTAACCTTGAATAACATTTTCTTAACAACGGTACGGTAGATTAATAAAATATTGTTGTAAAGGTTGTATTATATTACAGTTTAAAATATATTAGTTTTTATAAAAAATCTATAGAACCGTGTTTTTTTAATTAATTAAAATATAGACATTTTGCGCGTTTTGTTACTGTTTCCATGTAAAAGTCCCAACTTTATAAATTTATATCTTAAAAACGGAACGGTAAAATTCAATAAAATTGTAACAGTACATGTAAAGTAATGCATTTAATATGTCATTAAGATTTTCTAAGAATCTGGAGAAATTCGTTTTTTGGATAAACCTCCTTAAGAAATTTATTTTTTGTCAGTAATTTTGTCATATGAAATTCAATAGGGTGACTTTTTTGCTCAATGAAATTTGCAGACGTACACAAGTCGCCGTCCCTGATTACAACAGGTTAAAATCCCGGAAATTAAAAGTGCAATTTGGAGAATATTAATGCACCTCGAAAGAGGCATTAAAAAATTAAGAATAACGTTGATAATTTTGTGTTCATTTTGTGGCTGTTTGGATCTCAGTAGAAGATAACAAGTCGAGCAAAATTCGATTGATCATTTATTAGCGCGCTAATTGTACAGAAAAGGCATATAATTCTGACTTTTTTCCCCGACTATTGCACGAGTCAAAGGCGCAAAATTGGTGGCCTCTTGAATGTGCAACGTTCATTAGGGCGGGAAATGATCTGATCGAACCAGCACCTGTTGGATCATCTCGAGTCCCACACGCAACTGGTGCACAAACAGGAATCACAACTTTTTTTCAACTCGTACCCAACTTCCCTCTTTTTTAATATTTTGATGATAGACATTAAGCCGCTGGCAAGCATTTCTCATTTTATTAAGAATAAATGCATAAAATTAATTTTCACCGTCATTTTAAGGGGCTCTAAACGAAAAGTAATTACGCTCTTGTACAAAAATTTACATTTTCTTTTTAAACGGCTTTAAATACACACATTTTATTCCAGCGCCTTTTATAATAACAATGGAAAAGTTTTTCCAAGCGGGAAAAAAAAATTTCTCATTCGTAAATTGCGTGCTGTTAAATTGAGTAGTTTATTCGAAGCGTATACAAGTGTATATACTTCTGTTGTAAAGTAAAACTTTCAATTAGATAATTTATTGTCTTAAACAACTATTTATTTATATCTTTTAAATTATACATTTGCAGTTTGTAAAATTATTATTTACGTGAGAAAAACCATAGCTGTTTTATTTATTTGTAATTCTAGAATATGACTACGTAATTTTACAGAAAAGGTGTTTTAAAAGTGGATCAGTTTGAGAGTTACAATAACAAAAACAACAACAAAAAAAACTTACAAGATTTATGTCCGCTATTATAAAGTTATTATAAAGTTTAATATCACAACAACTGCGTTTCTTTAATATGCTACACTGCATTGCTTTTACGCTTATTTCATGAGCACCATAAAAATATTTAATATATGAAGAAAGGGAAAACTCATGAAATGGACTTACGCTACTTTCCAAGTTATCCTTCCAACCAAAAGTTTACATTGTACCGGGAACTTTAAATTGTATAGAGGTTTTTAATAAACAAAATTTTATCAGTGCCGTAACTTAGGTTTTTCGCGCCCGGTGCGAAATAAATATTTTGGCGCCCCTACCCCTATATTCCTCAAAAGAATAGAAGTTAAAAAATATGTTTAATAAGAGGTAGAGACTTGTAAATTTTTGCCATCCACACACTTAATATTGACCGGTGGAGGGAGGGGGGGGGGGGAAGAGAAATAAAACAATATTAAATTAAAGAGTTTCTTAATTATCGTAATTATTTGAACGCAAAAGTTGACAATTTATTTCATTTCGAGTAAATTTTTGGAATTAATAAACAAATAATCAAAATAATATAAAATTTGTGTAAATCATTACAAATTAAAAAAAAAACATTTAAATTGACGAATTTGATTGAAATTTGAGAAAAATAATTGAAAAATGAAGAAAATTATTAAAATTTGAGAAAAATGTTTTAAAATCTAGGAAATTAATTAAAGAATAATGAAAAGTAATAAAAACTACGAGAAAATATTTGCAAAGTAATAAAAATAATAAAAAATTGAAGACAATAAAATTTGTTAGAAATTATTGAAAAAATTACAACATATAGTTATAATATAAGAAAATTATTGCAGAATAATAAAAAGAAAAGTGAATTGAAAAAATAACTGTAATTAGAGATAAATAATAAACAAATTTAAAGAATTTATTAAAAAATAATTGAAAATGACAAAAACTAATTTAAAATTGATAAAAATAATTGAAAATTGAAGAATTTAATAAAAATTTGTGTAAAAGAAGTTGTAAAAATTACAAAATTTATTTGATGTAAAAGAAAGTGATTCAAAATCCAAGAACATCATTGAAATACTTGAAAAATACAAAAATTAAAACTCATATTTTGTAAAAATGATTGAAAAATGACAAAAAAAATGGAAAGGTAATTAATAAATAATGAAACTAATTTGATATTGAAGGGAATAATTTAAACTGAAAAAGTTTTATTGGAAAAATTAAAAGAAGATAATTGAAACTTGCAGAAATTTGGAATTTAAATATTAGGGGAAAAATTAAAAAATAATGAGAATCATTGTAGCAAATTTTTTAAAAATGATAAAAATAGTTGAAATTTGTAGATATTAATTGCAATCATAAAAGAATAATTTTAAAAAATACAGAATATTTGTAAAGTATTACAAAATGATTTCAAGAATTTAAAATTCAGGAAAATAATTACAAACTTGTAGAAATAATCGAAAATTTATTAAAGAACATGATAATTTCAGATATATTATTGAAATTTTTGGAAATAATCAACAAAAATTCAAAATGATATAAAAATTGTGAATATAATGCAAATGAAAAAAAAAATTATTAAAAATTGACGAAGTATTTGAAATTTGAGAAGAAAAATTGAAGAATGATTGAAACATTAAAAAGTGGATGCAATAACTTAAATTTAAGATGCTAAGTGAAAATTTAGGAAATTTATTGAAAAACAATTAATATATCTAATTAAAAGGTGGAGAAAATAATTGCAAAAATATAAAAGAAAATAAAAATTGAAAAAAATAATTAAAAAGTGAGATAAACAATTAAAAATTTAGGAATTTAATTGAGGAATGAAATTTCAGAATAACTAAAATTTTAAGAAATTGATTGCAAAATGATAAAAATAATAATTCAAAATTGAATTTTAATTATTAAAAATTGAGAAAAATATTTTAAAATCTAAAAAATTAATTGAAGAATAATGAAAGTAATAAAAAATCCGAGAAAATATTTGCAAAGTTATAAAAATAATGAAAAATTAAAGAGAATAAATTTTAGGTTTTTAAAAATAATTGAAAGAATTACAACATATAGTTATAAATAATAAAAGAAACTAATTGCAGAATGATGAAAATAATTGTAAACTGAAAAAATAACTAGAATTTGAGATAAATAATAAAAAATTCGAAAATAAATCAAAAAAGAATTTAAAATGGCCAAAATTAATTTTAAAATAAATTTAATAAAAAAATAATTCATAGAAATAATCGTTAACTGAAGAAAATAATAAAAATTTGTTAAACATAATTGAAAGAATTACAGAATATATCTGAGTTAATAAAACTATACAATTACAATTATAGGTGTATTCTAATTCTTCAAGCTTTAATTAATTTGAAATTTCATTGATTAAAAATTTAATTAATCCTCTCTTTAAGAATAATAAATTTAAATTTCTTTAAAAATTTCTTCAATTTGTAACAAATCTTTTCTATTATGCTTTCAATTATTTGCTACAATTTCCATCTATTTTTATTATTATTTAAAATGTTACTTTCAATTCTAATTATTTTCATTATTTTTTAATTTCTCCCCTAAATTATAAATTCAATTTCCGCAAGTTTCAAATATTTTCTTCAATTTTTTCAAATAAATTGATTGATGAAATTTTTACTTCAAAACTAAATTTTACTAAATGAACGAATTATTCCTTCCTATTAATAATTTTTTATTTATTAATTTTAAAAGCTTCATTAAAATGATGTTTTAAATACAGTAAATAAACACTTTTTGTCCAATAAAGTATTTACAATTGATAACATTTATAATAATCAACTTTGAACTGCCTAAAAACAGTAATCTAATTTTTTTGGTTTTATAATTTTTTTATTGAAAAAAAAAAATATATAAAAAACATGTAGCGTCCCTGCAAGTTTGCGCCCCCCGAGGACTGCGCCCGGTGCCACGGCACCGACGGAACTGAAATTTTTTATAAATGTGTAAAAAAAGAGAGAAATTTTTATTTTTCTATCTTGCAGTTTACTTAATTAATTTCTTCTTTAAATGCTAAATTGTATGATATAAATTAGCTCGAATATAACATAATTTTTTTAAAAATACTTCTTCCATGATTAAAAATTTGGAATCCAAAATGTTGATAGAAAAATATTTAGCACCTCTGAATAACGCGATTTACGTTATATTAGTAAAATTATTTAAAATGGCTTTAAAAAGGTCAATCTAACCCAGATTTGTTTGAATTTTGTCTTAAAATTAATTTCTTTTTAAATTCGCTAATTTTTCGGAATTTTTAAAAATTAATCTTAAATTTAAATTAAATTTGAGTTTTCTAAAATTTTCGCCTAATTTTAAAGTATAATTTTCAAACCCCGATTTTAATTTTTCCAAATAATAATTCATAACCTTAAAAAATCGTTTTCTTACAGTTCTTACAATTCTCATTCTATCCAATTTTCAAAGCAAAACACAGATTTAAATCAATAAAAAAAAACAATACCTAAATGATCAAATTGATCAGGTATTATTTTGCGTATAATAAACAAATATTTGAATAGAATCGCTTTATAAAGAAACAATGTTTGATTCCACAATTAGATAATAAATTCTGTATAAATATACTCATTGGATAATACGTTACATTTTCAAGATAACAAATTCCATCGAATTACATTTTTTGCAAATATCTGCATTTTTCACACTATGAGAAATGCAGAGAAAAAAAAAGTTGAATAACGCTATTTGAGGTAAAAAGGAAACAAAATGGCATAGGTGTACGCATAACCGTGCTTTCCACGGAAGCAGCCGCGTAATTAAGACAATTAAGTTACTCGCTATAAATCACACAGTGCTCATCTACTTAACGTGATATCAGATCGAGGATCTACACGCGTTCCAGAGAACGGCCGCGCGCTCGATGCCAACCTGATTTATGTACGATCGCAGGCTCTTTCGCCCCAAAGATTTTTCACGAATGTTACTGGGTACTTTTCTTATAATATATAGTAGATTAACAAAAAAAAAAAAAAAATCCATTTCAAGACGAGGAACTGTTCGAATCGAGCTGAAGAAACGTCATTTCTAATTAGTCAATCGATCAAAAAGGCGCCTATACACTGTCAATTATTTTGTAATTATTCTCATCATGCGGAACGCTAATCAGTCATTGATCAGTGTGTATAAGGTATAAATGCGGAAAATTAATATTTTAAAACCCGAGACGATTAATCAAGTGAGACTTTTTATCTAGATTTAATTATTATTAATTTTCTCAGTAAATGGTACTGAGTGTATTAAAAGGATTGGAATAAATAATTATTTTGTTCTTGAAAAAATAAATCGTGTTCTTTGAAAATCGAAAAATATGGTTTAAAAATCAAATGAATAACACGATTTTTTGACATGAAAAATTTTTACAGAATAACTATATAATTTTCACAGAATATTTTTACAAAGTCCATAAATTTTTTAATTTTTGGTAATTTTACAAAAATTTTACATATTCCGTTGAATATTTGCTTAATTTTACAAAAATTTCTGTAGGATTTTAATTTTCCTATAATTTTCAGAAAAATTCAAGACGACATTTTTAATTTTCTTAAAATTTCATGTAAAATTCCAATCAAATTGAAATGTAAAAGAAATTAATTGAAGTCTACAATTTTATTAATTGTTAGGAATTTCAAAAGAATATTAAAAAATTTCCGTAGAACTTTTCAGGGATTTCTTTAAAATTTGTGTAAAATCGTGAAATTTTAATTACCTGACAATTTCTACGAAAATTTTTGTAGAAACGTAAAATGTTTGCTTCACTGAAATTGCATTAAAGTTCCACAGAGTTTACATAAAATTTCGGAAAATTATCCATCAAATTTTGGAATTTAAACTAATTTTAGGTAAAATTTCTATTTTCCAAAAATTCCATGAGAGTTCCGAAGAATTTACGTTATAATTTTTAATTCAATTTCTGTTGCTCAGAAAAATTTATAAAAAATTTTATAGAATTTTTGCAAAATATCTGTGGAATTTTCATAAACTCTTTTTTTTCTGAAATTCCACAAAAATTGCACAAGATTTTCGTAGAATCTTTGTTTAAATTTCAGTCAAAATTTCGATTGAATTTTCGTGTCATTTTCATCCAATTTAAGTGAAGTTTCCGTAAAATTTCTATCTTCCAAAAATTGCACAAAACTTCTTATGAAAAAAACCTTATAATTTTTAACTTCATAAAATTATTATTATTTTCCAAAAATTTCAAAATAATTTTACGAAATTATCACGTAGTTTAGTCAAAATTTTCGTAATTTCTTTTTTCTGAAATTGCACGAGAATTATACGAAATTTCAGTAAAATCGTTGTATAACTATTGTATTACTATTTCATCGAATTCAAATAAAATTTCCAAGAAAATTTTGTATGAAATTTACATGTTCTGTAAATTACAAAAATTTACAAAAATTACGTATATTACACGTAACTATAAAATTTATGGTATAGTTTTCATTTCCATAAAAATGTTTTTATCCTGAAATTTTCTAAAAAAATTTACCGAAAAACCATGGAATTTTTGCCGAATTTTCCTAAATTTTTTAAATATAGTAAATTTTACAAAAATTTTGCAAAAATTTTACAAAAAATATGTCATATCTTTATGCAAAGTGTAATTTCTTTAACATTTTTGGGCAAATTTTGTGGGATTTTCATAAAAGAATTTCAGTGGAGTTTTCGTAAAATTTAAATTTTTGGTATCTTACAGAGAAATTTTGGATGAAAATTCTATTTTCCGAAAAAAAAATTCTGTAAAATTTTGTTTTTTACATTTTCGGAAATTCTTTTGCACTGAAATCTCACGAAAGTTTTACGAAATATCCACAGAATTTCCATGAAATAATCAATAAATTTACCCTCCGTAGAATGTTTTATAAATTTTGTATTTTCCGGATTTTTTACAAAAAGTCCAATAAATTTCTGCAGAATGTCTGTAGAATTCCCCTATAGGATTTTTAAACAATTTGCTTAAAATTTCGGAAGATATTTCATAGAACGTTAACCCACGAAATGGTAAAATTAATTAATTAAACATTAGAAAAAAAAAAATTTTTTATTCTGCCATTTACTTGGTCATCGTTATTTTTTGTCTTTACAGATGATAATAATAATTATAATTTTCAAAAAAATAAATAATAATAAACACTACTTTGTTAAAAAAAAAAAATAATAATAATAATAGCGATAATGATAATAAATTTGACTCTTAACGAAAATCGAATAAAAATTTCATTCATTTGAATGTTAAGAGTTTCAAGTATACAATTTATTTATGCTGTAATTCGAAAGACCTCTTCAACTCATTAAAGAACGAATAAAAAGAGAATTTGACTTAAGAGGGCGATGACGATCAAGCGCAGTTGTGTCACGCGAACAAGAATCGCGTGCAAACTGAAAAATACGTCTGTAGGGTCTCTTGAACATTACGTCACTAATTTTTCGGTTACTTGAATCTCATTTTTGCAATTCACTAAAATTTTTTATTTTTTTAAGAAGTGAGACCATAACGTTAAAAAATAATATTTCCCAATCTTTGAGAGAATATTTTTTTTTTTTTTTGAACGCCAAATATTCTTTCAGAACAGTTTAATTATTCTTTTTTTTTTTATTGATAAGCATTCTTCATATTTTAAGGTTAGGTCAAGTGTCAATTTATAAGCCGTAAAAAAAGAAAGAAATTTATTTGGCCTGTATCTTAAATTTACTTTCTTTAAACTTCAATTATTTTATTTAGCTTTTACAATCACATTTCCATTTTAATTATTTATCCTTCGAGATTAAATCAATTTAATTGTTTATTCCTAAATTTTATATTGTTCATCGAAAATTTAAATTAACTAATATTTTTTTTATTTTGCAATTATTATCTTCAATTATAAATCATTTTCATAATTTCTGAATTAATTTCATGTACTTTCAAATATATATATGTATATATATCTCAATTTTCAATTATTTTGTTCAATTTTCATTTCTTTTTTTTTTATTTTTCAATTATTCTTCTAAAATTTCAGTTATTATCTCAAATTTAAAAATATTTAGATTATTATTATCAATTTTCCACGTTTTAAACGATTTTTAAATTATTTTTTTATGCCTAATTATAAATTCTGCATTTTTTCTATTATTTTCTTCAATTTCTAATTATTTTCATTATTTTGGCATAATTTTCAAGAAATTCAATTATTTATCTAAAATTTCAATTAATTTCATCAATTTTTTATTATTTCGGCGATTTTTTAATTATTTTTTTTAATTATAATGTTTTAAGTAATTTTGTAATTATTTTCTTTTTTTAAGCATATATTTTATGATTTTTTCAAATATTTCTCTCAAATTTTATTTACTGTTTTCAATTTTTCATATTTAAATTATTTTCATTGTCTTTCAGTTTTTATCTCAATCTTAAATTATCTTCAGCATATTTCAATGATTTTTTTCCAATTTTAAATTATTTTTATCATCTGTCTATTATTTCCCTCAATTTTTAATTACTATTCTCATATTGTAAAATTAATTTTTATGATCTCAAATATCTTTAAGTATTTTTCTGAAATTTCAATTATTTCCTTCAATTTTTAATTATTTTCATTTGTTTTCATAATTTCGAATAAAATTGGTTAATTGTCAATTAATTTTTTAAGATCCTAATGTATTTTTCTCAAATTTCAATTAATTTTTTTATTTAAAAATATTTCTATAATTTTTTCAATTATTTCACTCAAATGAAATAATTGAAAATGAAATGAAATAATCACTTAAGTATTTTTCACAACATTTCATTGTTTGTATCATATTTCAATTATTTTCTGCATGTTTCAAATTTAATTTCTTTTTTTTTTAATTATTTTCCAAAATTTATTTCCTTCAATTTTCATTTTTTTTTCGTTCGTTTTATAATTTCCAAAATTTTAAACTACTTGTCTGATATTTTTGTTATTTTGTTTAATTTTTAATTATTTATATTATATTTTATATCATTTTCTTCAATTTTCAATTACTTTCGTTAATTGTCATAATTTCCAAAAAATTCAAATTTTTTTCATTCTTTGACATAATTTTCAAAAATTTCGATTATTTATCTGAAATTTTAATTATGTTCATGATATTTCAATTATTTTTTAAAATTTTTAATTATTTTCATCATATTACAATTTTTTTCTAAATTTAAATTATTTTTATCATTTGTCTATTATATCCCTCAATATTTAATTATTATTCTCATATTGTACAATTAGTTTCTAAGAAATCAAAGATCTTTAAGTATTTTTCTAAAATTTTAATTATTTCCTTCAATTTTCATTTATTTTCATTTGTTTTCATAATTTCCAAAAAATTTTTATTAATTGTCAATTAATTTCTAAGATCTTTATGTATTTTTCTCAAATTACAATTAATTTTTTTATTTAAAAATATTTCTATAATTTTTTCAATTATTTCACTCAAATGAAATAATTGAAAATGAAATGAAATAATCACTGAAGTATTTTTCACAACATTTCATTGTTTGTATCATATTTCAATTATTTTCTGCATGTTTTAAATTTAATTTCTTTTTTTTTATAATTATTTTCCAAAATTTATTTCCTTCAATTTTCATTTTTTTTTCGTTTGTTTTATAATTTCCAAAATTTTAAACTACTTGTCTGATATTTTTGTTATTTTGTTTAATTTTTAATTATTTATCTTATATTTTATATCATTTTCTTCAATTTTAAATTACTTTCGTTAATTGTCATAATTTCCAAAAAATTCAAATTTTTTTCATTCTTTTGACATAATTTTCAAAAATTTCGATTATTTGTCTGAAATTTTAATTATTTTCATGGTATTTTAATTATTTTTAAAAATTTTTAATTATTTTCATCATATTACAATTTTTTACCAAATTTAAATTATTTTTATCATTTGTCTATTATATCCCTCAATATTTAATTATTATTCTCATATTGTAAAATTAGTTTTTAAGATCTTTAAGTATTTTTCTAAAATTTCAATTATATCCTTCAATTTTTAAATATTATCATTTGTTTTCATAATTTTCAAAAATTTCTATTAATTATTGAAAATTGTAATTATTTTAAGTTTTCTTCAATTCTTTTCTACAATTTTTAGTTATTCTCGTTATTTTAATTAATTTCTAAGATCTTCAAGTATTTTTCTCAAATTTCAATCAATTTTTTTTATTTAAAAGCATTCTGTAATTTTTTTAATTATTTCACTCGAATGTTATTTAGTTTTTACAACTTTCCGTTGTTTGTATTATATTTCAATTATTTTCTTCAAGTTTCAAAATTTAAAATCATTTTTTAATTATATTCTAAAATTTAATTCATTCAATTTTTAATTTTTTTAGTTTGTTTTATAATTTCCAAAATCTGAAACTACTTTTCTGACACTTCAATTATTTCGTTCAATTTTCAATTTTTTATATTATATTTTAGATTATTTTCTTCAATATTCATTTACTTACGTTCTTTTTCATAATTTCCAAAAAGTGTTTAATTATTTCTCTTTAATTAAAAAGTATTTTCTTTAATTTTAAATTATGTTTATTTTTTTTCATTTATTTTCTCTAATTTTTAATTATTTTTTTTTCAATGTACTTTTGAAAGTTTCAAGTATTTTTCTAATATTATCATTAACTTTTCTTTATCTAAAAAACATTATGTAATTTCTTTAAATTATTTTCTCAAGTTTTAATTATTTTTTTCAATTTTCAGTTATTTATCTCAATTTTTAATTATTTTTTGTTCAATTTTCAAGTACTTTTCTCAAATTTAAATTATTTTCTTTATTTTTAAAACATTTCTATGATTTTTGCTTCCTCATAGACTCAGTTTCATCTGAAAAGTTCAAATTTTCATTCCTGAGAAAATTTCCGGGTGTGTGTGTGTGTGTGTGTGTATGTGTGTGTATGTGTGTGTGTATGTGGTAAATTTTTTGTCGCCAGGATATCTCGAGAACGCTTCAACGGATTTTAATAAAATTTGGATGACATATGAAGCTCACAAATATCTGAATTTGGACACAGGGATTTTTGAAAATACCCAATCAAATTTTTTTGAGCACCTTTTTTCATCGAAAATTTCGTTTTTTGGCAAAAAATTTTTTCATGCTGAAAATTCAGACAAATGAATGAAAAAATCATATTCCTTGTTTCAAAACAAATCGATTGACCTATATAAAGTATATAATTCACCAAAAACTCACGTAAAAAATCATGATTTTTCAGTTTTTTTCATAAAAAAAATTTCGTTTTTGTAATTTTTTTTTAAAAAAAAATTTTTTTCATGCTAAAAATTCAACCAAACGAATTACAAAATCATATTCCTTGTCTCTAAACGAATCGATTGACCTATATAAAGTATATAATTGTCTAAAAACCCACGTCATAATTCATGATTTTTTTTTTTCATCGAAAAATCTCGCGATTTGCCAAAAAAAATTTTCATGCTAAAAATCCAACCAAACGAATTACAAAATCATATTCCTTGTCTCAAAACAAATCGAGTTACTTATTAAGCTCATGAATATCTAAATTTGGACACATAATTTTTTAAAATACCCAACAAAATTTTTTTTAGCATATTTTTAATGGAAAAATCGTTTTTTGACAAAAAATTAATGAATACTAAAACCATATTCCTTATCTCAAAACGAATTGATTGACCTATATAAAGTTTATAATTGGTGAAGAATTCGTAACATAATTCATGTTTTTTATTTTACATTTTTTGCATTTAAAATTATTTTTTTTTAATAACTTCCTCAATTAACTTAAAATATTAATTGTTGCTTCCTCTATGAGGAAGCAAATTATCTTGCTTCCTTGGAAGCGGAGTGTCCATGAAATGGACAGAATTCACACCTAGTTTAAATTACTTTCTTCAATTTTTATTTAAAAAAAAAAGGTCTACTGGATCGACCAAGGTTCCCCTGAGATCAAGGGCCCCGGGGCACTGACCCACTTTGCCCCTTAACAGTTACGCCACTGTATTAATACCCTTTTTGTTAAGATCTTACTAAATATAATTTTCATAAAAAAAAAGAATGTCAATTTTTCATTTTTGAACGATTTTGAACAGACACTGGACTCTAAAGAAAATTGTTGAAATAAAGAGAGATTGAGCGCGAAAATCGCGAGTAGTAGAGCGATCATAAATTGTCAATTTCGAAGTCAATTTGCCCAAGCTTACCAATCGGCTGCTGGTTAATTTCAAGGTGAATTGTGTCCAATATGGGTATATTATTAATGGCCCAGCGAGGGTATATAGGGATAGGGTGCACTTGGACGGAGGGTTGCAGCCCCGTTTTCGCGCGTTGCCCAAATCTATATATCGCTCTGGGCAGCCAGAGCGACCAGCCGTTCGCGTTTGTATTTGATATTCGGTGCACGAAACTCGATACTCGGGATTAAATGCTCTGTACGCAACGAAAAGTACACTTTCTCTATTTACATTTTATTATTATGCATAATTACAATATTTTCGTTGCTTTTTCAGTTTTATCCTACAATCAATATTTTATCAGCCATTTCCCACTATTTATTCATTTATATACACACGTGTTCTGCAACATGTGCCTTTAATCATCTTGTAATTTCATTTAAAATTAATAAACAAATACCCACAATTTTCAACCGATATTTAATTTTAGAGATGAACATTAAAAAAAAATCTTTTAAATTTATTTTAATTTATTTATTTTAATTACAATAAATAAAGTTGTTATTTTATAATTAAAGTCGCAGCATTAACGCGCGCTCAAGCGAGCGACAAACTTTTCATTGTTGTTGGTATTTAAAAACAATAAACTTTTGCAATTTTAAATTATTAAAAATTACGAAATTGAAGAATATATCTGAAAAATGACAAATATAATAATTGACAGTTGAGAACAAAATTCGAAAAACGGCTGCATAATTACACAATTGAAAAGAATTGTTTAAAAATTAAGCAATAAATAAATTTAAATGAAATATTAAAAAAGAATGTAAACAAAATAGTTGAAAAATTATAGCAAATAATTGTTGCAAATAATTGCAAATTGAACAACTGGATTGAAAATAAAAAAAAAAACTAAAATTGAAGCAAATAATAAAAAAAATTGAGAGAATAAGTTGAAATTTGAAAAAAAAAATTTTAAAAAAGCGAAAATAATTGATAATTGAAAACAAAATTAAAAAATGGCTTAGCCATTGATACACAATCGAACAAAATAATTTAAAAAATCAAACAATAATTATAAAATTATAAGATGATAATTGAAGATTGAAAAAATTTTAGGAAGTAATTGAAAATTGAGGAAAATAATTGATAATTAAAGGAAATAGTTAAAAAATGAATAGAATTGAAAAATTGAAGAAAATATGTGAAAAATAATTGTCAATTGAAAATAATATTCAAAAAATGACTAGATTAATAGACAACTAAAAAATTAAAAAAGAAATATTAAATTTAAAAAAAATAATGTTAAATTGAAAAATTAAGAAAATTATAGAAATAATTGTTTGGAAATAATTGTACATTTACCAACTGGACTAAAAATAGAAAACAAAATATTAAAATTAAAATTGTAAAAAGCAATTAAATTAAAAATTCAAGAATGGAATTAAAATTAAAAAATATGTTTAAAAATTGAGAAGGCTGGCATATTTTAACTAATTCAAATTTAGAGAGAAGAATTAAAGAGAATTAGAGTTCTGGAATTGAATAATTGAATTAGAATTTTAAAATAATTTTTGTGAGTAAAAAAAATAATTTAAAAAACCCGAGAATTATTGAATATTGAGGAATTTATTGAAAATCGGTAAAAATAATTGAAAAATCAAGAATGCAATTGAAAATTGAAGAAAATAATCAAAAATTAAAATAATAAATTAAAGGTTAAAGGATAAAATTGAAATTTTAAGAAAATATTCGATAATTGAAAGAATAATTACAAAACTACTAAAATAATTAACTATCAAAGAAATTAATTTAATTAGAAATTAAATAAGTGTAATTTGCTCATGCAATTTAAAAGAAGTATTTTGAGGTCTAGAATACAACATTCATTTAAAGAAATTTAATTTAGTAGGTTTTTTTTTAAATAAAAATAACGTTGTAAGTTTTAAAACAAAAAAATTTTTTAGTCATATTATTGTTGATAAACATTGTAATTTTCTCTAAAATTAATTTATCCAAATTTTATTTAATTTAATTTATTCAAATTTTCAATATATTCTATTATGCAAATTTATTATATCATTTTTAATCAACCATAACTTAGTTAATCTAAATTTGCATATTTCCAATATTTTATTGTTTCTGTATTTAATTCAATTAAATGACAACAATTTATAATTGTATTCAACATCAAATTCAATCGTTAGTTCCATCACTTTTTTAAAAAGTCGAATTTCAATTCACCGAAATTTTAATCTTTTTAAAATTCAATTTGTCCAAATAATCAATTTTATATTTAATTAATTGAAAATTCATTTTATTTAAATATTATTTTATTCACCAAAATTTCAGATGATAAAAGTATCAAATTATTTTAATCTTAACTTATTTTAAATTTAATAATCATTCAAACTTTAATTTATTCAATTTTAGTTAAATTACATTTCGAATTTTATTTACTTTTTAAACTTTTATTGGTCAAAATGACGATGAATTTCAAGTTTTATTTATTCATATTTAAATTTGTTCAAATCACAGTTTATAAATATTTTAATTTTTTTAAATTTCAATATATCCAAATTTCAATCGTTTTCTTATTTAATTCATCCTAATTTAAAAATAATTAAATTTTCAATTACACTGAATTTAAGTAAACTTAAAATTAATTTGTTCCATTAAGACATTTATTCAATTTTTATAAACGATTTAGTATAAATTAATATCAACTTCAATTAATTAATTAAATTTGTATTCCTGCTCTTGAAATGTTAATTGCATTGTTTAATTTTTTCAACCATGTTTTAATATTTTTAATTATTTTCTTCTATATCAAATACATTTTTTAATTTTTTCAATTATTTACCTGAAATTTTTTTTTTTTTCTCAAATTCTCAATAATAATGTTCAATCTTACAATTATTTCCATTAATTTTCAATTATTTTTGTCAATATTCAATGTAATTCTTTAATTTTAAATTAATTTCTCCACTTCCAATTAAATTATACAAATTTTTTTTATTTTGTATTTCAATTTTTAATTATCTTATTCGAATTTTGTAAAATGATTTTCTTCAATATTAAATTTTTTTTCTTTGGATCAATTTTTGACTTCCAGTTTCTACTTTTCCATAACTCTTCATTTATTTTCTTTAAATTACAATTATATTCTGAAATTTTTGCAATTTTGATCAACACTCAATCATTAATAGTATTTTTCAATAATTATGTTATTCCCCTTTGAATTAATTTTTTAAATTCTTATTATTAATACAAATTTCAATTATCGAATTCAATATTCTTAATTATTATCTCAATCTATATGCAACTGTATTTTTTCATTAATTAAAAAATTTTATTGTTTTAAGTTTAAATTAATATAATAATTTTTTATTTATCCTCTTGAAATATTAATTTTATTTTTTAATGATCCTCTTCAATTTTCACTCTCATGTAAATTTAACTCTTCTAGGGGGGGTCATAACCCCCTTGACCTCCCCCCCTGAACACGCCCCTGATAACTATCAAGATTGATTTATTTACATTTTTTTATAGGAATTATTTTAATCTCGATTTTCCTAATTCCAAACCTCGATGATAATTTTCCCTGGAAAATATCTTTCCAAGTTATTTTTTTCTAAAAGTACTAAAGCCCACTATTATTATTAATTTCATATGTAGTTTTGATTTAATAGTAAAAATAGTAATTTTTAAAAATATAACGTGACATATTTGTTTCTTATCAAAATTTTTTTAATAAAAGTACTATAATATTCAGTAGGGGAGAGTCGGCCAAAATGCCTATAGTAAAGTTTAGAGCAAAAAAAAAGTTTTTAATTATAGTTTGGAAAAATATAAACCATCAAATATTTAGAAAACATCCTTTAAGAATATAATAAAGTAGTCATTTTAAGTGTTTATTTCAGAAAAAACAAAAAAAATAATTATTTAAATATTGATGTCAAAATTCGCCATTTTGACGCACGACTGGGCAAATTGCCTGTGGACAAAAATATGGAAAAATATGATTAAAAGTAAAAAAAAAATTTTTATATGTTTTCTATAATCAATTATCTTGTTAATATTAAAAAAAGAACTAGCTTTGAATACAAAAATATAATATTTTTGTCATAAAACTAAAATTTCAATCCAAAGCAGTCCGACAAAAAATGGAAATAAAGTCTATAACAAATAAATAAAGCTTCTACATTTATAGAAAATCATACAAAAGTAAATTAAACAATATAATAAATTACAAAAATACCTGCTCGATTAAAAAACTGCGTGAGTTTTAGGAAGAAGACGAAAATTTTGGCATGCAATGCCAAATGTGACAGGTTAATCCGCCATGATTCTTTATAGTCACGTGACAACAAGTAAGTCGCGCAATTGTGTGTATTTTTTCTGCGCATGCGCACTTCTTTTGATTCATCCCGCTATTATTTAAAATCATGTTTTAAAATTATATTAAAAATGATTCTTCAATGCATAACTATTATAATTATTATTAATATAAATGCAATAATTAATATAATTAATTTGTTAAAACACTGATTTTTTATACAGAAGCAGTAACAACTTGATATTTAGTTTTTAAATCAAAATATACGCGTAACCCGAGAGATTTTCCGTATCGTACGTATCTTGTTTAGAAGTTTTACAGCATATAGGCAATTTAACCAAGGCAATTTAGCTAAAAACACACGATGTATTTAAAATAATTATTTTCATTTTAGAACTCATTTTTATAAATTAAGTCAAAGTGATTAGATAGCTAAATGTTTAAGGATTAATTTAAAAAAATATTATGTACGTCTGTGAGATAGAAGTGCATGTTTTCTAATCTTTAAAAATGAAAAAATTATCGTTGGAAAGCATCATTTTCACAATTCTTTAATAAATTATTTAATAATAAACTGATAAACATGAAACTTTATAGAAATCATCTTCACCTTAATATACTTCATAATTAAAAACAATTATGATTAATATTTATTTTTGGCCAAGTTATTAACCATTGCCAATTTACCCAATTAGGCATTTTGGCCGACTCTCCTCTATATTAAAACCAAAAGTTCTTCCATGTATCATTAAACATAATCTCTTCTCGAGTATGTGTCCAATATTTTCTTAAAATTTATTAAATAGCATAAATATTAATAATGTAAATATTAATAGTGTAAATATATAAACTAGTGAATGAATCATTACTATTATAAACTATAATTCCAAAATGTGAAACATTTTATAAAAAAAAAAATAAAAGTGAGTGAAAGGACAGATATTGACAAATATCAAAATAAATTGAAATTGTAGAAAACTAAAGTCCGGGCATTTCGATATGGCGCATGAAATCGGACAAATCCAATCTGACTGGTGTATTTCAATGGGGTGGCTGAGCGGCATAACATGGGAGAGAAAGCTGCATCATCGTAAAAATTTATAATTTGGAAAATATCGCAAGGCGTGCATGAGACCTTACAGTTCCATTGGTGCGCAGCAACAATCAAGTTTATAAAGCGGGAAATCGAAAGGACCTTTCCGAAATCGGCGGAGGGAAGGGGTGTCGTCGAGGACGATAACGGTGAAAGACTTTTGACGAAAATTGAAGTCGTTGTTATGACGGGAATTGCACGTGACGGAGCTTTACGAGGGGGCGGTATGCGAACGGTCGGAGACACTTCAACAGCCAAGAGAGAGTAACTGAAAGATAGACGATAATTTGACTATTGTCGAGCAACATTGGCGCTTTCAATAATACACAAAATAATACCGCGACAACAATCAGATTTAATTAGTAACATGAATTCGTAATAATATCGTTCAAACCTCAACTTTACAATGCAAAATTATCTTTATATTCTTTTAGTTCTCCTTTATTTTCGATTGAAAAAAAGAAAAAAAAAAGAAAAAATGTCCGAAGACCTCAAAAAGTTAAAAAAAGATTTTAATTGGTGGTTTTTCTATATTTATTAAAAAAAAATTTTAATGAGCTTATAATACTATTAAAGACTATAAAATGGCCTTTCGGAATTGATTTTAAAAGATTAATTTGCTTCAATAGAAAAAAAGTTATGAGCTTTTGAATTTATCGGTGGAGCCACTGCCATTAAAAATTTAATCCTTTGTAACTAGGAAAGGGTTGGAGTTAAAAATCTAATACTTGCAGGTTATGTTACTGTCATATAGAGGAATAAATTCAGAAAGTATCAAAACAATCGAAGATGTATCGAAATAATTTGTGGCAATTCAATAAATCTTGAAAATTTTGGAAATTGTTTTGTACAAAAGTTGAAAGCCTCGTAAAAGTATAAATTTTTTATTTTATACATTTTTTGACATCTCTAATAGTTTTCGAGAAAACCAATATTAAAGTTGCTCATGCAGCGCGTTGAGCGGCAAAGAGAAGGCAGGAGAAACCGTTTTTGCGATTATCTCAGTAAATCTTAAAAATTTTAGAAATTGTTCTGTACAAAAGTTGTAGGCCTTTTAAACGTACACATTTTTTGTAGTATGCATTTTTTGACAGCTCTAATAGTTTTCGCAAAAATCGACATTGAAGTTGCTCGTGCAGGGCGTAGAGCGGCAAAGAGAAGGCAGGAGAAACCGTTTTTGCGATTATCTCAATAAATATTGAAAATTTTGAAAATTGTTTTTTACAAAAGTTGTAGGTCTTTTAAAAATACACATTTTTGTTGCATACATTTTTTTTATATTTTTAATAGTTTTCGAGAAAATCGACATTGAAGTTTCTCTTGCAGCGTGTAGAGCGGCGAAGAGAAAAAGGTTTGATACATACTTTTTTTTTTGTAAAAATCACTGTTGCCAGGGTATCTTTTGCTAAAAACCCACATAGGTGTAAAAAAAACCCTTCTGTATCCCCCTTTAAAAGAGGGAGATTGATAAAAGGAATAGACTTAAAAAATTTAATTATTTAAATTTCTAAAAGAGAGTGCAGTTCTGAAATGATTCGAGCAACTTTACAATCGATTTCCTTGAAAACTATTAAAATTATAAAAAAAATACATAGTACATAAAATATCTATATTAAGAAGCCCTACAATTTTTGTAAAAAATAATTTTCAAAATTGTTAATTTTTATTGAGATAATTATAAAAAACTAGATTTTTATGGGTTTTCAATGGTTTTTGACAATTATTAAATTGGCGCCAATTTTCACTATGATATTCTTAATCAGTACATTAAAATACGAAGTATACAAAATTTTCGTTGATTTGCTTATTATTTTCATATTTAAAAAAATGTACCCTACTTAAATTTTTTAAGGAAAGAGTTCTTAAACATTAGATCAATGATACGATCGTAAATTAAGTGTATTATTAAAAATATTGTGAACTATAAAATTTAATTTTTAAATTTCTCTTACTTTTCTAAAACTTTCCTTCTTTTGCTTCTCATTTTTCATTATTTTCTTTTTAAATATTAAAATTGCTCAAAATTTCTTATTTTTATGCAAATTATTTTACTTTGTTTAATATCTTCTCATCTTCAAACAATTCAGTCAAATTTGTTTCTTAAATTTTCTTATCCTTACCCAAAGATTTTTAGTTTATTTAATGAAATTTTTTTTCGTAAAATTTATTAAATTTTTATTTATTTTTTGTTAATTAACTTTCCAAAATATTTTAAAATGTTTACATTAGCCCTTTAAACTTTGTAAGGATTTTTTTTTTTATTAAAATTTATTTATATTTTCTCACTTTTTGTCATTTTTAAAATTCTTTCGTAGTTCTATTTATCCATTTTCCCAATTTTAAGGAGTTTTTCTCTGTATTTTTTTCATAATTTTGTTAACTTTTGTATTTTTCAATAATTCCATCATTTCCTTTGTATTTTTTCCACATTTTTCAAAACTTTTTTATTTTTTTTTAAGTTTTTTACTAGCCTTATTTAACAACTTTTTCACTTTTTGAATTTATTCTCAATGTTCTAAAATATTTTTTGAAATTTTGTCACTTTCTCATTATTTGTCACATTTTCTAAAATAATTTTTTTTTCTAAATAGTTCGTCATTATTTTCTGTTTTTATCCTTTCAAACTTTCTGATTTTTCAAAACGACTTTAATTTTTTGTGAATTTTTTCATTCTTTCATATAGATTTTCTGGCGTTAAAGTTTAAAATGTTTTCTCAACAAATAGCGCAATTTTGCATTGACTATACTGTTTCCTTAATATTTTCTTTTGAACCCCTTTAATTTCCGTAGTTTATCTATTAATTTGAATTTTAATTTTGGTTCAAAATTAATTTTTAAACAATTTTTCGAAAATTTTTCAAAATTAATTTTAGGCCAGAGAGACCTTCCTAATGACAATTTAGTTAGTCGAACTAAGTTTCCTGACAAAATATTTAATATTTTAAGAGAAAAGTTACAAAAAAATGTTACCTATACCAGTGACGTCATAATCCATCACATGCCCTTAAAACACGAAATACGGGTAAAAATGACCTATAGCATCATAAATTAGAGCTCTTGTACTTTATCATCTTCGATTTTTTCATTTCCTTAGACACGTTTTCTGATAGGTAATAAATGTGACATCCTATTTCGATCGATGGGGAATATTCTGAGCTAAACTACTTCAAGGGTTGTATCGGGTTGAGAGCCTCTGAAGAAGAGGGGATGAAGATGGACTCGTAGTCGACCGTCAGAGTGTAAACGTTCTAATGCCAAAAAGCTATATCATTTTACCAGATGCAAGGTCGCACGAAACCTGACTCTTCAATATGAGCTTGTGTTTGGGGAAATAACAAAAAAATAAGGGAGGACTTTAATAGAGTTGGATTCTATGACCCATGACTTGATAGACACTCGCAATGGAAATAAGTCGAAGAGAAAGAAACTAATTAAGGGAATTGAACTTGAAATTTAAATGTCGTGTCATTATATAAACTTTATTGTAATTATAAAAATTACCCAATTTCCATTTAGTAACGCAACGACTAGACGTTCCTTTTTTTTGGGCAAGTGGACCAAAAGGGAAGAAGTTACGATACGTCATTTCAGCCTGCGGCTGCCTTTACCCGCTACTATAAAACGGCGCACCCCTCCGCGATGCGGCCTTACGGAAAGAATATTTTCTAATAAGCAGAATGTAAAGTTGGGGTGCGTTACACAAAAGAAATCTTTCCACGCGAAGTCTTGGAGGGGTATCGAAAGAGAGAAAAAAAAGGGGGAGGGAGTTGAAGTCGGAGCTCAGTCTGACTTATCTTAGTAATATTGGATTAAAACTTATGCCTCTCTCGGTTGCAATATGTTATTTTTATTGCTTGTGGGTTTGCATAATATTCGCTGGGGTGCGCACCTAGTCGGGAGCTAATTTTAATTTTTATGCCGCAACTCGCAAAGAGGGAGGATTACGATTTCAACGCGGCTTATTTATTTATGCTCCGATTCCGCCATTACGATTAGTCCTGATTCTCGTCACGTGCAAGATTTTTCAAAGAATGTCATTCTTAAGAGAGAAGAGGGTGAGTTAAAAAGTCAAAACGACGCTTTATTACGCTTTTCCCTCCTTTATTTCATTTCTCTGCTCGCAAAATAAGATTAACTCTTCGTTCCTTGAATACATCTCACTTCGGTATATATATAAATTGTGACTTGGCAAAAATTGCCATAAAAATTGATGAAACATATCAAATTGACATTAAAATAGATTAAATTAACCATCAATGCTAGGACGTAAATTTGATTTCTCAGATGGTTTTGTTTACAAACTGTCAGATCGGGAGGCGTCCATTTTGGACTGGCTGCATTCAGGCGCATCCACACCGTTAAACCAGGGATCGGCAGCGAGGACAATTGTGATTTACGCGAAGATACGTTGAGTAGCGGTCAATACGCGGCACGTAATAAATAATTGGCGGCGCTGTTGTCGAGGCACCTGTGAAACTTGACAAAGTCACCTCATTCTATGTTTAATGGTGTCTGTGGACGAACGCGTTCAGTAGATTTTATTACAATTAAAAAATTGTCGTGTTAATTCAAACCAACATGTTTTTGAAGGGTGCGATTCGGGGCTGCCAACTTATTGCAGATACGTTTTTCGATAATTAATTTGTTGTCAATGTCCGTGTCGATTCTCTAACTCAGTGTCTTTTTGTATAACGAATTCAGTGCTCGGAACAAAAATAAAAATGTATAGGTGATCCGACGAGGTGGACAAATAGAGATTTGCAACTTGACAACTATTTGTTTTGACTGATTAAGTATTGTTCCTTACCAACCCACTGGCAATGCTTTGAAAGAATTTCAGTTCCTTTTTAATTAAATTAAGGTTCGAGTTTAGTTATTTTCTTAAAATTGTGTGATATTATAATAATTAAAAGATAACCAGGCGCATCACGCCTAAGAAATATTTTTGACCCGTCTCATTATTCGCATCTTGTTATAAACAGTAAATAAAAAAAAAATTATTAAAGTCAAAATAAAATTAAATTAAGCAAAAATTTGTTACAATACTTATATAAGGCTTGAATTTCCCCAAAAGTATCTTGCGGTTATCAACCGAAGATTTTTAGAAATAGAAGGTAATAAATCGAGACTTGACTGCTAAAGGGAGAGTTTTTTTAACATTAGCCACCAACAGGTCCAGAATTCAATTTTTAATATGAATCTTTCTCTCTAATATTGCACCCTCGTATAGGTGCAAAACATCTCTATTATTATACACGAATCCCTCAAATTCCAAACGCCCCCGTCGTTGATGCACGCGATGTCTGTTCAGTAAAAAAAAAAGCGACACGAAAAAAAGTGTTGGTTAGTAAAAATAATTGAAATCCTGACGTATTGGCTGCGATCCCACGGGGAAAAATTCGAAGCTCGATGATTGCCTTCTTATACGAGTTTTTCACGAAATAAAAGAGCAAAATAATTTATCGTGTGTCTCGGCCGATTTCCTATTTGGGAGCCGCTGCATCAGTCTTATTTATTTGTTTTTGTCGTGCAAACAACCTCTGCGACCGCATTCGAGACGCGTAACACTCGATAACGCACGCATTTTCCCACGAATATGTAGAAGCGGCAGAGACATTTCGCTTGCCTAATCCCGACCAATCTAGAGGATGTAGTCGAGTCTTAGGACGCGTAATCCTGACAATTTGGGCTGCGAGCAGGGCGCAGGATTATCTCACAGGAGTTCTTGATATCGCCACTTGATTCTGCTTTTTGATTGAGAATTTTCTGATGGAGAAAAAAGATCTTTCAGGATTTGCGGGAATCAGACATTTGGCGCGTAACCTAATCTTAAAATAAAACAGGCTTTCCGGTGATATTCTAACAGCCTCACTTGGTAAATTTTAATTAAAAATTGGCTCGTTCCCCAGCGCAGTTGAGGTCCATATTTTTTCACAGTTTTTCAAATTTTCAAATAATTATCAGAGTCATCTGGGTTCAAATTACCATGTCTCCGAATTTTCAAACGAGTCGATCAAGTAGGTTTCTAGTTCACAAACCCAAGGGAATGTTACTTCTAATTGGCTAATAAGTTTGACGTTAAAAATCCGGGAAAATTATGTGGAAGTTTTCAGTGCGTCAGCTGATAGTAAACTATTTGAGGGGTAGTAGTAGAGAGTAGTGTAAATCGACTGATCTCCACAAATCTTTAAAACGCAGCACTGTTTTAAGGTTTGTCTCTGAGCAGGTGCGGCGCCTTGGAGGAGAAAAATAAGCGAGCAATTACGAAGTGCCGCGAACAACGTCGGTTCTTGGGGTTAGGTGCCATTAATCAAATTTACAAAGCTACACACAGTTGGCGAGACAAAAGACGAGAGAGGTGCCAACGAGTGCTGCGGGAACCCGTTCTACGAGAAAAGGAAGGAGACCGAGACCTCGACTTGGTTCTAATGAGTTATCGCGGCACTTTGGATTCCTCTTCCCACATCGGCTTTGACCTGTGTCTTGCAAGAATGAGAGAATAGAAAATCTCTTTCTGCTGGTATCGAGTGAAATAAAATACGTCGGCTCGTAAAGCCTCCATGGTGGTCGGTACCATTCGAAGGGCTGAACAAGGGGGTTGCGGGAGGCAGTGTCTCTCATTTCAATATTTTCACGATAAATCCGGCCTGGTTTTTACGACTCGTGGAATAAATAATAAAGCAAGGTCCTGCCCGGGCTACCTACCTGCAGTGCATCTCCGCGAAACTCTTTTACGAGCGCCACGAGCAGTAGGTATGTCCAAGTGTCAGATCGAAATAATGAAAGAGGGCTGTGAGCAGAAGGGGGAAAGAGAACCGATGCATAAACTCGCGACAACTTATGGGGCTGGCCTTCGAGGGTCCTCGTCCTATTCGCTTTATTAAATCGTTAAAATGTGAATCGCACCCAGCTCTTTAAAGACTTACCGATTATTGACCATTCCAAGACCTTTGAGTGCCTATTCTCAAATTCCCTTCGGAGATCCTAAATTATCATCTTTACACTCATTTCGTCTGGTTCCCATGCTAAAAAAAAATCATCAAAGCTTGCCGGAAAATTGTCTCAGATGCTTCTTTAAAGAATATGCTAAATTAAACTGGTGTCATAATGCTTCTCGGAGAGTAAAATCACTTTTTACGTTTACAGGGAATAATTAATAAGGTAATTAGGTTGACGTCGTAACTCAAAGTCAGACTCTGGATGCGGGAGGAATAATTAGGGAATTATTTGTTTCAAAGAGATCTGAAGATCGTATCGGCTATAGCAAAGGCTTCGCGAAGAAGAACGCGCGCTTGAGCTGTGGATGAATTGTAATTAAATATCAAACGCTCGCAATTACGGCATTGCACCTGCCTTTGGTAGGAACCTTAAATCAGGGAAAGAGTTCGATCTACCTTTGTGAGTGTTACTAACACACATAAAAGTATGTATCTTACATGTAGTGATACATCTTCACTTAGTGGCGGTTGTTCTATATAAACTGGGGTGACTGACTACCACCACTGTGGACGCCGCTTAGGGCGCTCTCTAGATAAATTCAGTAGACTTGAATCTCTTAATATCGCGGCTACCGGTTTTGCGCAATACTCATTTACATTGGCCTCGTCGTATATGAATATACAGAGGGATGGTCGAATGCGTTTCCGAGGGCGATAACTAATTGCTCGACCCGATGTACTCTTAAATATGATTTCCTGGGGCGGTAAAAGCCTGCCTCGCAACTTCCAACCTTCGCCCTCACATTCCCTACTCTTTCTCTGTCTTCTCCCGACTTTCGCACTTTACTGCTGGTTTCCATCAAGAATTTTTCAGCTTCAAGGCATTATTGTGCAAAAAGTACATTAAGACAGAACTGGTGTTATGTAAAAATACCTTCTTCCCTGGATATACCATTGAATTCCTCGGCACCAATTATCGCTTTTGTCAGGATTATGAGTCAGAGTGCAGCATTTTGAAAATAAATAAAAAATGCGTCCATTGGGGCATTGAACACACCTTCAAAAGAACATGATTTACGAGGCTTTAATCTTTGGAAGACATCCAGGATGTATAACATCGTACACGAAAACACGTGGGTGCTGAGGCACGCGTATGCGGATCGAGCCATAACCCATAATACAGAACCGAGAGCGCGTGGACGTTGTCGGTTTGCGGTTGACCCGTGCCAAGCCACACTCCGATACCTCTGTGGTCGCAACCATGCCGACGCACCCAATCTACCACAGACCTGTAACAATGTACGTAAGGTCTAAGAACTCTAGAGCTCGTTGTCACAAGACCTGGGTACACGTGTAGGTTGACAGTGTCGAGAAATTATTCGTCGTTATCCGCGTTGAAAGGGTGACAAGAAGAAACGGACCAAGCAGAGGATTCAGCTGAGCGGAACGCGATTGTTTTAAGTACGATTGGTCATGTGATTTTCGCGCCCTCGAGGCGGCCAATCGAAAGGGATTAAGAAGTCGATTCGTCATTTGCGCCATCCACAAGATGTTTTGACTCGCTATCTTCATCGCCTCATCTAACTCCCTTCAGATTCTCCACAGAATTCCTTCACACCTCGTCAATTAATCTCATCGTCAGAAACACTTTTTCAACCGCGATTTCATCTGCTTTCAATTATGTGAATTTTGTGTCGATCTTTAATTATGAAGATTTGTTGCTGTTACTTATTGTGAGCCTACCTGAAACGCACCTAAAAATTTTGCTAACATGAATGAGGAAACGATTCTGACATAAAGATTTTTTAATTTGGTCTCTGAGCATTTACTCTGTTACATTTGTAACATAATAGAAGAAACATGTTAGATTCTGTTATGTTGGTAACATAATTAAAAAATCTCCTGATCTGATTTACAATTTTTGTTATTTGTTCTCTGATAGGTTGGATTCTTGTTGTATTGTTGACATAATAGAGAAAACATGTTACATTCTGTCATAAAAATGTTTTTAATTTGGTCTCTGAGCACATATCTGACTATTATCCCATATAAACACTGTCCAACATTTTTTACATTTAAAATCATATTCGATGTACACAATCTTTAATTCTGTTTAGTAATAACAATCTCATTATTGATTAAATTATCATCATTATTGACCAAACAACTGGTACACATAAAAACAAAATCCGACAGAATACCATATTGTAAATTTGAATATAGAAGCATGATACGAAGTATATGTATAATCATATTGTATACACATTGCGCAGCACATGTCGTACGCAATCAAAAATACGACCCCTGAAAATCAACAATGCCAACTTCATTCTCAACTACGAACTAAACACGACCATGTATCAGGTTTTGCACGATATTCTACAATTCATCATAACAAATATAAGTGCAGAACAAATAATGAGAGAACGTTATCAACATGATAATAGAACTGCAGCAATCGTTTTCGATTTGAAACAGAGCGAGGGTTCGATAAACAAAGAGAAAATAGTGTAAGCGAGAGAGAGATGGCAAGATGTTTTATCTTAATGCCGGAATCAAATCAGCTCGTACGGAATTAGAGATGGCATTATGGAGCTATCAGCGCATATGCACCCTGCATCATCATGCAGACCCACACCCTAAACTGCGTGGCCTCGCAACAATACACGGTGAAGGGCGAGAACAATGCTTGTTGGGGGAAACACGAGAACACACATATCGGATGATATTACCAAACCCTCAACCCCCTTTTCTATGATTGTATGTCTCGCGTTCCGGAATGTACATTTGCCAACTGATAATCTTTCTCCCCCCCACCCAAAAAATAAAGTTATCAGTATTTCAAAAACAAATATTGACATTCTAAAAATAGCAAACAATGTCGTATTGCATTTATAGGGTTTTTTGTCAAGCTGTTTTTGAAGTTGATTAGATTCGGTGACAGAGTACTCTTGAAGGGACTGTACAGCCTGAGGCTCGTTCAAGAGGATCGTGTCGCTTCTTTTTTCCCGCGTCGCTTCCTTATAAACTAATTTCCTACCATTCCCTCTCACTCTCTCGACCTTTCCCCCGCTACGTACCGCCCGTGCCTAACAATTGAATTCTCTCTTTCCATTTACCTATCCGTTTGTATCAACATTTACATTTATATTTGAATAATGGGAAAATAAAGAGGCGAGGTCCTGAAAAGCGCTGTGCTCTGCATCAGACTTTCAACTCGCTATTACATTTTTAAGCGTTCGTTTTCAAGCCCGCAGGCTCACTCTGTCCCCCGACTAGAGAGTGGACAGGAAAATGGAAAGTCAAAGAAGAAGAAAGAAAATCTCATTACTGTCTTTGCACAACAAATTGAAAGCCCAGTAAGTGTCTTTGTCGGAATTTTCAATTTTCAAATAGACATTTTCAATAAGTTATACACGTTTTGAAACAAACAATAATCACATTCCCAATTATCAATATCAAATATCTAATATCTTTGAATTAAACTTTGTTGAATACAATACTTTAAAGAGATCAAAATATTTTTAGGGTTCCCTATCTTCTCCTGAGTTGAACAGACGAGGGGAGAAAAGACCACTTGCTCACATGGGGGAACTTATAATCGTTTCAGCACTACTATGACCAATTACACTGACATGAAATAAGTTACTACTACTCTCGACTGTTGTGTATAAAAAGTTTTGCGAATTAAAGCCTACCAACTATCAATATTTCACCTTTAAAAAAAAATTGCAAGATTTGCAAAAATTTTCATGCTTACGATTCACATTCCTTTACTACTGTACACAAAAGCCAAGTTCCATTAATGAAAAGAGCCTTGATTGTACAGATTTCTATCTATAGACAAGAATCTGCAAACACATGTCGGAAATAAATAGGAATCAATGTAAACGAGAGAGATTTTAACGATTCGCGAATTTGTGTAGCAATGTATCATCATTCTAAAAAGGACAAAACCTTTGGCTAACTTTAGTCGTATAGCACCTTTTTTGTATTTTTCATTGGTCAATATCCTGAAAAAATTCTCTATAGCATGAACCGAAAAAATCCGAAGCAAATCGAGATCAATAAAAATTTCAATGTTCTGACGCGACGCTAAAGTGAGTCAAGTTTGTACTTCTCTTCCGATAGATGAAAGAGATTATTTCCTAAAATATCTCGCGATTGACTTGGAGGCATCTGTTTACATCTTTACTCCTCTGCTTTCACATGATTCTACACTCCAATACCAAAGCAAGTACCAGAAGCACTAATCGTTTCATTTCCTCTCGACAATAAATATTAGGTTAATGTACTTTGTATTATTTTAAGAATCAACCATTTGTAAGAACCATCGAAAATCGTATGTTTGAAAAATAATAAAAGAATTAAAAAGATAACACAAATTTCTATGTCGTGTTATCTCACCTCAGTTCAACCACCAAATTAGTTTTAAAAACCATTATGTAAAAATTGGTAATTATACCAAATTGTTGTTGTTGATTACATGCCCGAAACACGGAGTAAAATCGAGATTTGAGAAATTGAAACACGACACTGTAGTATGCGAGGATTTTTTGTCCGATTCAACGAAAGATATTCGGAAATATGAATCCGGAAGAGATTCTGCAGAATTCCCGAATCTGAGAGACGGTAACTCGACATAGTTGACAAATTGTCAAAATATACGGAGGCGGCCATTTTGGATTGGTTGCAGTCAGATGCATCCACACCGGTAAAGCAAGGATCGGTAGCGAGCACATCTGTGATTTACGCCAAGTAACGATCGGTATACGTTAAGTAGCAGATTACGCGGCATGTTATTAAAAATGGCGGCGCTGGTGTCGCCGCAACTATGAATTTTGACTAGATGACACTTGTCACCTCATTCTATGGTTGATGGTGCGACAATTCGGACTATCGCTGCACGACATTTTTCGTTGTTCAAATACGGCTTGTCTTTCAAGTAACATTGGTAAACCGTTACAAGTCATCTAATAAAAATTTGTAAGTTTAAAATATTTAAATTGCCGTTCATTGATTAAGTGTTGTTCCTTACCAACCCACTTTCCGTGGTTAGTGTCTAGCTGGCAATTAATTAAAATTAAAGTCAAGTTCTTTGAGCTAAACAGTATATGATTAATCACGTTTAGTTATTTTCCTCTGTTTCTCTTTATTATTACGATGTAAAAATAACTTGGCGCATCATGCCCAAGGAATAGTTTGGTTCTTTAAAATTACGATTCATCTAATTAAAATTGTCAATTACTCGACTTATCTTAATTAACAACGGATCTACACATAATAATCAACAAAGTAAGTAATAACTTATTAAAAATCTAGTTACAGTGCTTACGCTTAGAAAAAACAAACTAAACAAATAAATATGACTGACATTTAAAATTGATGAACAACTAGAGATTGAAAGATAAACAAAATTGAAATAAATGACAAATGTTGTTTGACAAATGAAATTGCTTGTCAAAGAAAAATCGTTGGTAACATGTTTGTTGGCCAATTTAAAAAAGAGAATCAATTGTGGTGTGTCAATATAGCTGTGGAAATTGAATTCTGTGAGGCGTGGACCATCGTGGGTCGTCGTTTATGGACGAGGCGTGTCACCGGACCATTCTTGAGCATCAAGTGTTAACGTTAAGTCGTGATTTACCGACGTCTTACGATACGTTCGAATCTAAGGATCTCGAACAACCTTATAGTCGGCTGCGTACAAGGTAACTATTCTGATGCCATTTACGGCGGGAGTTACTTTGCAAAATTGACAGGTTCCTTGGTGCAAACTTACAAAGTACGAGTAGGTACCACTAGACTCATTGTCGAGACCCGTTGCGTCAAAGGAAATTGGCAATAAAAGAAATTTGCTGCACGAACGCTTATTAAATGCCTCATACGTCCCTCGGGGCTCTACCGAATTGAAATCATTGACAATGCCTCCATTAATTCACGTAAAATATGTTGCACTAAAGCCCATCATAATTTTTTATTTCTTGTTTTATTGCTCTGTATCTAACATGGCTGTATTCTAATACCAATATTATAACGGTTTTGTTAACTATAACGGTTTACCAGAATGGTTTTAACATAACGGTTTTACCATAATGCAATTTTAGAAAAATTGCTTTCCGCAATTTCTTCATCGGGAGAAACTCAATCGCGTCTCATTTCCGTTGCATGTAAAGGAAATACGTATAGATGATAAACGGAATAGCTTCGGTGGCGTAAACATTTGATAGAACTTCACAACATTCGGGGTAAGTTGCACAATAAAGGGTCGGTTTACGAGGTAGCATATTTCTGTTTCTGTTCTGTTTGTGGACCACCCATAGAGCGCAGTCAAAATAGCATTCGAAATCATAACGGGCGATTGTCCGCGCGCGGATCGAGTTATGAAGCAGTAAACTGTCTTTCTCTGCTCTCATTGATCCCTTGCAAAATGTCTCCCGGATCCTCTTTCTCTCTCCCTTATGAGAGGGATCGAGGACCTGTTCCCATCTTATGGAATAATTTAGATGATTGGACAATAGGGGACGTAGTTTACGAGCTTGTCTATTGTCCCGTAAGCTCCAGCCTGTCATGTCATTGTTTCATATCTGCCCGCGAAGTCCGGTTGAGTATTTCGCGAAATGTATAAGGATTCTTCCAGTTCCTTTGTTCTCCAAGGAATCTTGCCGAATACCTTCTCGAAATTGTCTTGAAGCCAAATTCTCCAGCAATGGATTCAATGTCACAGAATTTAATGCAATTTTAAGAAAACCGGAATTTTATATACCAGGAATAAAAATGGATTATTGTCGGGAACAATAATTGCGGATCTAAATTTGTACTGCTGTTTGAATTTTATATTTCTCTAAGCGTGAAATATGACTTTGGAGCTTACCCGTTTTTACGATGTCAGTTATGTTTTGGCAGTAAAATGCTTGAGGACACCTTCTCAAAACGTTACAGAGGACCAACGTTATGACTTGTACACGGTACCTACCTGAAAAAGAAAGAAGGCAATTGGTTAGTTGAATGATTATTATTAGATAACGTAATTATTAAATTGTGGACATCTACCATATTTAGGATATCCACCAGATATCCTCTGGATATGTTTACACTGTAAAAAATTTTTCGGAAATTTTTCCGAAAAAATTCGGACAGCACGGAACCCCAGACGGTGGAAATTTTTCCGAAAAAAAAATTGGTTTTATTTCCAACTTTTTCGGATACTTTTCCTACTGATGAAGAGGAATTTTTTCCGAAATTATCGGAAATTTTTCCGCATATGAAGTTGGACATTTTTCCGAATACGTCGGATATTTGTCCTGACATTAAGTTGGAATTTTTTCCAAAATTACCGGAAATTATTCAAATTTTGTACACGGAAAAAAGGGTTGGGTTTAATAAACAAACGAAAATTCGTTTCTAACCAAAGTGGGTGGTTGACTATTATATGGCCTGACCCAACTCATATATGAAACATTACATGTACAGTTGTAATAAAGAAATATGTTTATCCTGATAAAAAAAATCCCATTGATTATTCAATAATAAAAATCAAATCAACAGATTTAAAACATTAAGGAAATTTATATTTTACAGTATGGGATTTGGGTTTGTTTTTACATACTTATTTAATTCAATTGTTGTGTTGTGCTGAAATTACATTTGATTATTAATTAACATTTTATTTATACCTTAAACGCAACTAAACGCATACATACGAAATTTTTGAAAAATCCTAGCGACACTGAGATTCGAACGCACTAACCCTAACGCTAAACGCAAATACGCATATTACGATACGAGCACCTAACCATTGAGCCATCTTGACTATGAAATTCTCTTTTCAAAGAACTTGGTGATCTCAAGTTTCGTTTGGTCGCCACGTGCAGATGAACCCCCGCAATGGCATCGCCCGTCAACAATAGACTCTCATAAATTTTGGTCCTATGGTTTAGTTAGCATTACTGGCATTTGACACTCACACATATTTTCACCAAAAGGAGAATGGCAATAAATTCCTTTCGACAAATTTTTTGTGAATCCATTATTTTAAAGATTAAGACATTTTTTTGGAGAAGATTTTTAAGAATCTTATCCAAATAAAATTTAAAAATATTTATTTGAAATAAGATAATTTATATTCGGAGAAATTTTCATTTTTTGTATAATCTGTATATCTGTTTATATTATTAAGAAACATTCAAAGATAGAAAACATTTCTAATATTAAAATTTAAAATTTTATTACAATCATTACTAACAATGTTTACTTTTTTTCTGATTGAAATTAACATAAGATTAAATTTATTTGGTAAAAAAATTATTTATCGTTACTAAATTACCAATAAATTAAATAAGTAAATATTCTTAACAATATTAACTGGTTCAAACAAAATAGTTTAAAATTAAATTATATGTATTAGGAAAAATAATTGAGAACAATAATTAAACGATATTTAAAAATGATAAAAGAATACATGCTCGGATACAGATTATCAATAAAATGAATACAAATAAATTGATTAACGTTTTAAACAATTTCATTTATTTATATTAATAAAAGTAATATTTTTAAAATGCAAACATTGCCCAAAACAATTTTTTTTTTATAAATTAAACAGAAGAATTAAATATTAAAATATAATAGTAATAAATATGTAAAACAAAATTTTTATAACAAAAACATGTTAGATCTATTAGTTCTGTATCAACAATCTTTTAGTAAAATTTTTGTTCTTCACATAAATAAATTTTTCATAATTAAAATAAATAAAATAATTAGAAGAAACTAATTAAGTCATTTGTATTTTTTAAAAAATGAAACTAGGAGTTCCTTTTAGTAGGAGTACAAAATAACATTTGTTCTTCACATAAATAAATTTTTCATAATTATAATAAATAAAATAATTATGAGAAACTAATTAAGTGGTCTTTATTTTTAAAAAAATAAACCTAGGAGTTTCTTTTAGTAGGAGTACAAAATAAAATTTTCTTAGATTGAGCAATATAATATGCACAAGTTAAAAATCCGTTTTGTTTGGAAATTTTTCCGAAGTTTGAGGAATAATTTCCGGTTTTTTGTGGAAAATGTATTTTTCCGACTGCATTCGGAAATATTTCCTTTTACTATAGGTTAAAAATCCGTTTTGTTTAGAAATTTTTCCGAAGTTTGTGGAATAATTTCCGGTTTTATGTGAGAAAAGTATTATTCCGACTCCATTCGGAAATATTTCCTACTACCATAGGATAAAAATCCCATTTGATTGGAAATTTTCCCGAAGTATAAGGAATAAATTCCGGTTTTTTGTGCACTGAAAAGAGGTTAGGAAATCTGTCAAACTTAGTTCCTTACAGCAGAAGTATTATAACCTCCGAATAACAGCAAATCCACTTTAGTGTTGCTCCTGCATTATTTTGGTACATATATTGTACCAAACGTGTTCCCCAGGACGTAAGATAGCTGCTGCTCTAAACTTTGGTACGGCTCCCGTACCAAACTGAGACAGCTCTGTTACCAAATTGTAATCATCTATCTATATCGTTCATTTCGAACATATCGTGTACTAAACTTTTTTCGGTGTGGAAAATGTATTTTTCCCATTCCATTCGGAAATATTTCCTACTACTGTAGGTTAAAAATCCGTTTTGCTTGGAAATTTTTCCAAAGTTTGTGGAATAATTTCCGGTTGTATGGGAAAAAAATATTTTTCCGACTCCATCCGGAAATATTTCCTACTACTATAGGCTAAAAATCCGTTTTGATTGGAAATTTTTCCGAAGTTTGTGGAATAATTTCCGGTTTTCTGTGGATAAAGTATTTTTCCTCCTCTTTTCGGAAATTTTTCCTACAAAATATTCGGAAACATGTGTTTCCTACCAGTTTCGGAATAATTTCCTACTAATTCATCGGAGAAAATTCCGAAATTTTTTACAGTGTAGGATATTAATTTCGAATTTCAAAAATCCGGTAAATATCCAGGATATTTTCTAGAAAACTACCAAATCGTCCGACATTCATCGGATGTCCAACGGATATCCTTTTGTTATGAGGGTAATTAATCTGCTGATATTAGAAGAAGGCACATCTAATTATATCCGTTTGGGACGGGAGGTTCATAAAAGCAGTGACTGGGTTACAATCAATAAATCAAGAAAGCATTAGGCACACAACGACAGCACTTCATATACGTGGATTCAGTAAGAGGTCCTCTCTGGTGTTCTTAGGATTTATACGGGCAATATAGGCAGCGGATTAGCGCGATCGTACAGACTTAAGTCCTGCATCGACCGATACCGCGGGCTATTAGTGTCAAAATAAAAATGTGGCTCCAATATATGGCGAAGGCGTATAAGCCCCTCTCTTATTGCTCGACCGTGATGATGGAGAAACTGACAAGAAGAGCGGAACACCCGCGGCTTTCATCTCCAAAAACGAGCTCTTATTTCATATTGCACAACAATTATTTTCAAACAGGAAAATCAATTTTCCGATCAACTCTTGTATGGTGGTGACCGCGCGCAAGAATATAAAACCTAATTTTCGGAATGTGAAAATGTCACAAGGATAGAGGGGTTAAAGAGCTAAAATCCATAAAAAGGAAGCGCGTGATGTGGGGTGAGTCGAAAATCACACTCCCCAAATAAAGTGACCAGCACGCCAGGGTGTAACCACCCCGAGGGTAATAAAGCGTCCTCTCGTCTCGTCAGCTCGTCCGAGGGCGCGAGCACTGCCATAAAACTTAGAAACAATTGTCTTTTATTGTTTTGTTGTTATTTAATTTTCCCCTGGATTGGACGTGGGTCAAATGCCTCGGATGGACGGTCCTAAATAATTTACGATCAAGCGGGTGATCTCCCCTTTTCCTCACCTCTGAAAAAGCTTCAACCAAAACTCACATCTCAGCAGCCAGTAGATTTGCGGAAAAACGCCCTGGTATTGTAACACCCTCTCTCTCTCTCTCTCTCTCTCTCTCGTCGCCTCTGTTATTCTCGTCGGGAATTACGATCGGTCACGACCGGTGTTCCCGCGTATGGCGAGAGCGTTCTTTCGAGATAACCAACCGGAAAATTTATATCACCGATTATAACGTCGGAGATAGAAAGAAAAGACTTTGGGAATGTTTTTCTATTGGAGATTATTTTCTCCTTCGCTCGGTAAATAACAATTATTGTATCCTCCCCTCGACACTCTCCGAAATTCAATTTTCACACGTATTTATGTAAGATTTCTTAAATGTTCTGGTTACTGGGTAGATTCGAGAAGATTTATTTCTTTCATTTGTTTTATTAGTGTGATTAAATGGATTTGGTGATAAAAGAGAATAGACGATGTTGGTTAAACTAACTATGATTACTAATTCTAATCGGGGCAAAATGTACGGAGACCTCTATTTAAAGATTAATGTGTCAAGTTGAAAAAACATGCAGGATAAACTTTTTTTTAAAGATTTCAAAACAATGTTTATATAAAACGGACATTTTTTATAAAAAGTTTCGAAGAATGTTTGGATATATTTTCAAACAGTAGGTACCCATCCCTGATTCCTTTAAAACTCTGTATACTTATCCCAAATAGCACGTATAATATTGCAGCAACATTGCCGCACAATGTTGCTGCAACGTTTCCTGCAATGTTGCTGCAACGTTGCAATAATATAGTTGCTCAATACACCTCTCAAATACAACGTTGATTTTATACAAAAAAATAAACAATTAACGTAATTTGCATTGGTTGAACTTTCCTTTTATTCCGTAATTGTCATCTTTACTAAGTACCATTTTTAAAAGTTAATGAAGCCTTTATAAAATTTTGAACTGCTATATTTTGAAAGTTGCGGCAACGTTGCGGCAACGTTGCGGCAACATTGCAGGGAAAGGTTGCAGCAACATTACAGGGCAACGTTGCAGTAACATTGCAGGAAACGTTGCAGCAATGTGGACATGGACAACATTGAGGCAACGTTGCAGCAATATTACGTGCTATTTGGGATTATTTACATGTTTCTATGCCCTGATTACAAAACTCATAGTTAAATAAGCACAGATTTGATTAATATGGTAAAAATCATAAAAAGCAAAAATAATTAGCGGATTTTCTGCGTTTAAGGAATAAAATACACAAAATTATTAAAAGTGCTGTAGACAAAAGTTGTAGATCTTTTTATAATACAACTTTTATGTTCTGTACATATTTTACAAAAACCGGTTAGTTTTCGAGAAAAACTACCGGATCCTTTTGTCGGTGTCTTACTTAAAGTAGTTTAGAACTTTTTTGTCAATTATCTCGAAAAATAATCGGGTTTCATAAAAAATGTATAAAACATAAAAGATGTATATTACCAAGATCTACAACTTTTGTTGAAAAGACTTTCTTTAGTTTTGCATATTTTATGAGTTAAACGCCAAGAAAGCGTAAAACAAATGTTAAAATGTTAAAAGGATTAATTTAACACTTCAAAATGTTAAAATTTCAATCGGGGAAGGTTACATTTCAAATATTAAAATATTTGAATATTAAATTTTAAATCTAGAAATATACTATTATAGAATTGGTAGATTTAAAATTTTCAATTATTTTTTCAATGTTAAAATGGTAAAAAGTTATATTAGACTAACCATAAAAATGTTAATATTTTACAAAAATAATAAATTTAAAATGTTGAAATGTTAAAAATTAAACAAATTAAAATTAAACATTTTAACTTGTAACTTAAAAGTTACAATATTTAATTTTAATTGTTAAAATGTTTTATGAAATTAAAAATTAGAAATGCTACAATGTGCAATTGGAAAAATGTTAGAATATTTCATTTTCAATTTTCAATTTTAAAAATCGGTAAAAAGTCACATTATATTTGAGATATACAAAAATTTTGAAATGTTAAAATGTAAAAATGGTGAATTTGAAATGTCAAAAATACGAATGTTACGTTTTAAATGTAAAATTTTTAATATTGAAATGAACTTTTCACTTTATCTCTAATTTGTATCTTGATTTAAGCCAAAAATACACTCTCAGAGGTAAAAATGTAAAATTTAAAATTGATACATTTGAAAAACTTGAAATATAAAATTTACAATTTTAAAATGGTAGATGAATATTTTTTTAAAAGTAAAAATATTACATTTTAAATGCTGAAATGTTAAAAAGGTAAACACTTAATTTTGAAATGTTATTAATAAATGTTAGTAATTAATGAAATGTAAATTTTAAAAGTTGAAATTGAGTTTTCTCTTTGTTTGAAATTTGTATTTTATTCACTATCAGAGGTTGATATGTTAAATTTTACTTGTAAAAATGTGAAATCTTAAAATGTTTAATTTAAATAAGTTAAAATTTTTAAATGTTAAATGTTAAATTTGAAATTTGCAATATTAAAATATGGTAAGTAAAATAAAATATCATTAAAAAGGTCTCTTTGACCAAAATTGTTTAAATTTTTCCTTAAAATTAATTTTTTTAATTTCTCGAAAATCAGCTAATTTTTTAAAAATGTATCTTTAAGGCAAAATTTAAACAAACTTGGGTCAGAGAGACCTTCTTAATGATAATTTGTGTAATTCCACAAAGTTTGGTATCAAAATATTTATTATTTTAAGAGACAAATTTTGCCTATACTGGTGACGTTATTCTCCATCACATGCCCTTAAAATCTAAAAATAATAAATTTTAAATCTTGTAATATTAAAAAGATAAGAAGTTAATTTTAAATGTAAAAAGTTAAAATATTAAATTTAACATTTTGAAAGTAAGTTACCTCTTTGTCTTAAATTTTTTTTTGATTTTATGTCAAAGATACCCTGACAGAAGTACAAATGTTAAAATAATAATTTTGACATTTAAAAATGTAAAATCTAAAGACGTTAAATTTAAGATATAGAAATGTTTAAATGTTAAATTTTTAAGCGATGTTAAATTTGAAATATTAAATTTTTGAATATGTCGAATTTTAAATCTGAAAAAATTGAAAATTTGTTTGAAATATTAGAATGTTAAACTTGAAATTTGCAAGTGTTAAAACCGTAAAGAGTTGTATTTGAAATATAAAAATGTTAAAATTTTAAAATTCGAAAATAGTAAATTTGAAATTTTAAAATAATAATAAATTAATCTAAAAATTTTAGAAGTTAAAATTATAAATTTTAAATGATAATTCAAAATGTTGAAATTAAATTTCCACTTCAAATTTGTATCTTTGATTTGGGTCTAATGACATTGTATAGATCGACATTCTTAAATATTAAAATTGACATGTAAAAATATTAAATTAAAAAATGTTGACACTATTTGTCTTAAATTTCTATCTTAATTTGGGCCAAAGATACACCATCAAAGAAACATCATTTGAAACAAAGATAAAAATTATCAAGTTTTTTGCTAATATTTTTTTAAAGAACCTCAACTAATGTAAAAAATCAATTTTCTCATTTTTTCATTTACTGATCCCAAAAGTCATATAGCCTGAAAAAGACTAAAAAATCACGGTACATTCCAACCTTAAAAAATTAGTAACCACTAAAAAAATTGTGTCCATTTTCATAATTTTGAATGTAAAACACTCCAATCCATTAATTTCATTTTGTCTCGTTATCCCACCATTTTTTAAACCTAAGATATTAATGTTCAAACTATTCTCCATACTTTTTCCTGTAAACGTATAAAAAAAAAAAAACGCACTGAATGCAGAATTCTTGAAATCGTCTATATTGAAATGGATATAATTTCGCTCGAGATTCTGCGAATGATTGTTGTATGAAAGAGTGAAAGGGGTTAAAATGGTATGAATTTATTGAAATCGATTGGAATGCATTTAATGAGTTTATTTCTGATGCAGAAGGTTTGAGTGTTTAAAATGCCAGAACATTTAGTGGCCTCGCCGACGTGGAGCTCTATTTTTATATCCGTTCGTGCAGGAAGTTGGCGTCGCTTCGTAGGGGACCCCCGGGTACACGATGCACGGAACCCCAATGAAAATAATTATTAAGATTAAGCGGACGTAGTTAGCAGAGAGGCCCGTGACAGACGAGCAGTGGTTACGTCGAATCAGCCCACAACTCCGTACGAGAATCTGTTGCTCGACCATAGGATGCGGATCCATTGACTAGATAACCAGATTTTATTGCGTAATGGTATATATATCGCTGTTGTCCCGCTCATTCTAATTTGCATTATTGCCGTCGAGAGATTCAATTTAACCACGAACAATGCAATAAAACTCCATTTACCTACTTTATATCCATTAATTCCTCTCTCATTTCAATTCTCATTGTTTATAAACATTAACATCTCTTTCTATTATAGAATCAGTGTCATTATTAATTTGACACATTCTTGATTGGAATAATATATAATGTTTGGACAAAATTGTTGCACGTTTTGTTTCTCTTGTTTGAGCTCGTTACTTTTAAAGCATTCGCTATCATTTCTCGACATAATAAATACATTCTGTAGGGTGGCGAGCTAACATTGTGTAGGACATATAAATAAACGGTTTATGTCTGGGATCTGGACGACCCTTTTGAGCTCTCTGACTGTCTCTCTTGTTCCAACAGAGTCTTGCTCTAACTCCCTTATTCTCCATATTTGAGTTATGACTCATAAAAACTAGATCAGCAATCGCAATCGACTCTTTACGATTTCCACTCACGTGGTATTAAGGTGCCAACGCTCAATCAGTGACTCAGGCACATACTTACGTTTATTAAGATCAATAAAACACGTAACAATAATATTTTTAAGAGACTATTGGCGTATGATTTTATCCATTGAATCTTTGTTTTGACTTCGTTATCTACTTTTTAAATTGTACCTCCTAGTTGTGTTCACCTAATTTTCAAAGGTAGAATTGTGTACGATTTGTTTTTTTGTGGAAATATAATATTTGAAACATTTGCATATTCATTAACTAACAAACATGTTTGTTATTCTTTACGTGTTTCGACAGTGTATGAGTAAAGTAAATTTGATAATTGTATGGAAATTCGATTACACAACATTTGTACATGCAGTTTTCAGTTACGATGGGCCTCGAATATTGAGGATAATGACCCTTTTAAAGAGGTCGGATCAAATCATTAGGAAGCGAGCACGTGTTGGTTGTAATCTTAAAGAGCGACTATCGTAAGGTATAGTATGATGTTAGTGTGTATACATACATACATATATACATACATACATATATACATACATACATATATACATACAGACAGACAGACAGACATACAATGACAAACTCCTTCTACCAAAAGTATCACTCCAAATAAAGAACGATTTTTTTTCCACATTGAACAAAAACCATTTCAACCACTTACTTTTAAATTACAATACCAATTTGTTTTTCGTTTAATTTTATTTCTTTTAAAACAGAAGGATACCGTTTCTTTTACTGATTCGATGTCTCAATTGGATGCGTTGGCAATAAGAGGTTATTAGACCAGAGGGAGAAAAGGAAACGAAACGGAAGGTCGATCTTCAGAACGATTTTCCGGTGGATGGGTACGGATGTAAGAGAGCCCTTCTTTGTATATCGCTCGTTTGCATAGCTGCCAGGGTGAGCAATAAATAATGAAAAGAACGAAATACAAATAGAGACAAGTTACACGGCATACCTCGTGGGTGTTACTGCGTGTAAGCACATACACCCACACATCCATCATTCGTACCGAGTCAGACTACAAAGCCATCTCACAATGCTGAGAGCGCGATATGCCAGACGGTTTCCGTTCAAATAGAGTTCATAGCTTGTTCTCAAGAAGCAGGTGTCATCTATCCTACACTTCCGGATAAAATTCGTCTTAGAATTTTGTTTAAAATCGCATTCTTTTAAACAGAATAAACTTAAAAATTTTCTCATCTAATAGTTCGCTTAAGTATATCTGACAAAAATGGTGATTATTTTAAGTGACACTATAAGTCGATTAAAATTGACTAAACACAAAAGTGGCCATCAAAGCAGTCTTTATACGAGGACTTTGACTCGGAATGAGCCAACATCATTTACGCGATATGCAGATGCGTTTACGCAGCAATTCTAGAGGCAATGTCGCTGCACTTAGCGGTATGTGTGCACATAGTAACATACAGCAAGGCTGCAAATATCTCTAGTGTGTTTGACAACTATCGCTTTGCGTTAGATGAGATTCTCTATAAGTAGTCAAAGACGAGAAACTTGCTTTAACAAATAACTCGAATCTTACGGGATGTAATAGACAAATCATACCGACAATGGCCTACGTTGTTTCCGCATTGTATGTCACTTTTATGCTCCTCTTTAAGAGGCAATCTTCAGATTATGTTTCTCAAGGACAATTTGATCCTTCTTAGAACTTTGACCATGTTTTCTATTTCGAGGATGTATAAGTTTCTCATGTCAAACTCGGTTAATGCACCCTAAGTACTCTTGAATCTCTACCCCAGTATCTGGTTAAATAGAAAAGAGTCAAGTGAGCTTATCAGATTTTTTGCCGAATTTTTTTTCCCTGTTAGGAAAATCTACACACAATCTTGTCAATGATTGAATAAATAGTTAATATTATAAAAGTATTCAGTTCACTGTGTTTTGAGTAGAAAAATTTGGCTTTTTTACAAAAATCTTATTATTGTTAAATTTTATGGGAAATTAATACTTTAGAAACATTTCTTATTGTTTCCCTGGTTGTAGGCACAGACACTTGAAATTTTTACCTATAGTTTGTCAAATTGTTTGTTATTTTGTTAAATTCGATTGGCAAGTTTCAATTTGAGGTTAGAAATAGCAGAGAAGGTCAGGGTTGGGTGAGTAAAATATTTTTGATAAATTACTAGGTTTTTATTACAGTAAAATACGTAGTTGTTTGAAACGGAAATACGGGAACAAAGTATAAGCAGGGATGGATAAATATAGAAAACCCCACACTCCCTCTTATTTAATACCCTCAAAATAATACATAACGTATAATATACACCCATCCCTGAGTATAAGATAGAAAATGACAAAAAACAATCTATCTGAACAAAATCTTACAAGGTTTGACATCTGGTGAGAATTGTGCACGTAATATACCTAACGTAAATTACGTAAACGTACCTATATTACGTCCTAAATTTCATACACAATGCTTTGTTTGTCATTGCGGGTAAGGGGTTGTTCACAAACTACGTCACGCTGTGTGAGACCCTTTTGGACCCCTCCCCCCCCCCCCTAAAGTCACACTTTTACATGGGAAAACTGGCATTTTTCTAACCCCCTCCCCCCCCTAAAGTCACACTTTTACATGGGAAAACTGGCATTTTTTTAACTCCCCTCTCCCTAGGCGTGTGACGCAGTTTGTGAATGACCCTTAAATTACGTATATTACGAAAGTAAAAAAACTAACGTAATTTACGTCAAAAACTCGAAAATACGCATAACTTTCCAACTCTGCATCTGGTGGAAGCAGAAGACACTCTTAAAGTCCAATTACACCTTCAGAAAAAAAAATTTATTGATTTTTTTGCATTGGAGTAACGAAGACAGACTGTGTATCTGTCCTTTTTACTCCAATGTAAAAAAAATAACAATTTTTTTACCAAAGGTGTAAATGGACCTTTAGGTTTCGTTCACTTAAGGCCTAAGCAGATAGAAATACGGTTACGGGACCAGAAAAAGAGACAGAAAAGGACAGAAACAGTCTCTGTCCTTTATTATCTCATGCCCTGCTCCCGTAACCATATTCGTTGTGCTTTGGGCTTTACTTATACTTCTTGAATTGTATCTTACTGAGAAAAAAAACTCAGTGTATTTTGTCTTTTTCAAACTTCTAACAACGTAACGAATTGTAGAAAAATAAAAACAAAAAATAAAAGACCCAACTCTAGTGGGAGCAGAAAACAATTTCTAGGGTCCGTTCACATGCCTTGTAATGACAAAGATAATGCACTGAAACAATGTCGACAATTTTCTATCTAATGCTTTGTTACGATCAGAAAACATTTTTGGGGTGCGTTTGCATACTTTCTGCATAGCGTGGCATTAAATAATTTATATTCTTTTCTAAGCGCAAAACCGAAAGCAGAAAATCATAAGTGCAAGAAAGACAGACAGATATCACTGTCTCTCTCAATCTCATATTTTCTGATTTCGGTTTTGCACTTTTTGTTCGCACGGAATTTCTCCCTTATGCTCTGCTCCCATGTTTATCTTGATCAGAGTTGGGAAGTTACGCGTAGCTTTGAGTTTTTGACGTAAATTACGTGGGTTTTTGACGTTCGTAATATACGTAATTCACCCCCACCTACAGAAAATGCATTGTGTATGAAATTCAGAACGTAATATACGTAGGTAAAATACGTCAAAAACCCAACGTAATTTACGTGAAGTATATTACGTGCACAACCCTGCTCTTGATCGTTTATTAGGAAGATTATACCAAAAAAGGAAATGGCAAAGTATAATTTTGTCTTCTTCCATCTACTAACCATATGATATATTAAAAAAGAAAAAAGAAAAAAACAACATTTTCTATCATTGTAGGAGCAGGAGACACTCTTAGGGTCCATTCACATGCCAGCAATTTAAATTAAATTGCAGGAAAAAAAAAGAAAGTATATTTTTATCTTTTTTAATTATATTGCAGCATGACATTATGGTGCCAGTAGAAGACACTTTTAGGGTCCGTCCACATGCTGCGTCTTAATTTGCATCCTACGGAGAAAGAATAGGACTCACTATATTTTAAACTTTTTCTATTTTTTAACAAAGTGACGTATTTTAGAAAAAAAAAGAGAAAGAAACAAAGAATTCGACTTTGGTGTAAGCGAAAAACACCTTTATGATTCGTTCACATGCCTTTTGCATTGCATTGTAATGAAAAAAAGAAAGACAGTGTATACTTTTGCTCTTTTCTGTTTTATTGCAACGTAACATGTCGTAGTAAAAAAAAAACAACAGGGACTCCACCCTAGTGTGAGTAGAGTATTTTTTAGGGTCCGTTCACATGCATTTTGCATTGCATTGTATTGAGAAAGAGAAACACAATGTATACCTTTGTCTTTTTCTTTCTTATAACAACGTAACATATTTTAAAAGGAATAAAAAAGAGCTAAAGGGTCATTCACATATTACGTGATACAAATTTTGGCTAATTTGAACCCCCTCCTCGTAATATTTTTTCTATTGTTAAAAAATTTTAATTCCATGGACCGTGATATTTTGCCTCCTTCCCTCCCTCCCCCAAATATATCACGTGATATGTGAATGACCCCTAAGGACAAAGACAAACTTTTCGTTTATATTAAAATAACAAAAGCAGCCTTATAAACACTCTTAAGATACGGGGTTTAATTTCCTTTTCTATTTTCTTCTGTAACTCTGCAAATTTCTTGTGTTATTGTGCAAATCTTGTGTTATTAATGTCGAACATCTACGGAGCGTATTATCCTGGAAATTCTAGTTTCCGTGGATGGCAAGTCAATATCGTTGGGAATTCCAGAGAGAACGCGTGCTCGTGGTTTCTGCGGTGTTTGAACGCGAAATGGACAACATATGTAATGGCTGTCCGTGGCTGACTGATTGCGGATTGCGTCCGGAGAAGTGAGAGAGACTTTAATCTGACCGGTAACCGCAAGCGACGAAAAGAGACGCGAGGAGACTAAAGGGAGAGAAAGAGAGGGAGAGGGAGAGAGAGAGAGAGAGAGAGAGAGAGAGAGAGAGAGAGAGCTTCTCCTCGGATGACAGAGAGGGATATTTGCCAAGCCATCGACACGATTGCCTGGTCGACAAGCCTCGATCACTTCTCTTTCCATCTCGATACCCCGCTTCCCTTGCCTACCTCTTCGTAAATACTCGAGGAATTCAAATGCCCGGAGGAAGTGGTCAAAGTCGTTCTGGTTCTGCACCAAGGCCTCTTATGTTTTATACGTTCAAGGATTCCGACAAGTCCCTTCAATCCGAGTCATTTTCATTGAGTTCTTGTGAAAGGGCATTTATAGAGCTGGCACCCACAGCACTTGCTTTTATCGCGTCAGTAATACCCAGTTCAATTTCATCCCCTAAACGTCTCTTGCCGGATGGGCACTTACGCAAGTAAACGAAATCGCGAGAAAGAGGGCTAAGTAAGACCTCGAGATATGACACCAATAACAAAAATCATAAACACTCGGACCGTTGATTAAGTTCTCTCGGACATGAAGCTACTTTTGCCAATGTTACGAGGATCATAGAAACAGGAGGGAATCCTCTCGACTCCATTTCCTGTAATACTCTCGGGAATACCGGCTTTAGTCGTATATTAGATTGTCCAAAGTTTATATATGTCGACTCGATTGCCGCGTCCAAATTGTCATTTCTCGGTGAAAATTACTTCGGAATTGTTCGAAACTTAACGGGACATTTTCCAACAATAAATTCTCATGTTTAATAAAAAGAATTCTCGGCAATTTGCAGTAAGACAAAGAATGTTAGAACTTGTGGATAATCAAGTACTGTTTCACGTGTCAGCTGGCAGCCGACAAATTGACCATTTTTGTGATCATATTTTATATTTCTGTAGAACTAAATAATTGTGTAATAAATTATTTGCAAGTACGTGTTTAGTTCTTCCCTATGTGAATATTTTCAGAAGTGTTTCATTTCCAATTACTCAAGCAACTCAAGATGACAATTAAAAGTATTCGGAACGAGTTTTAACGGCAATAATCTTGTAATAGGTGCGATTTGAAAGTCACGATTCGCAAATTACTCAATTACGAAGTGGACTTTAATAAGGGTCTGTTTCGATTTAAGAAAGGGCTTAATCTTTGCGACCATAAAAAGTAAGCGGCCAGGCCGCAGGGTCGGCGGCGTTGAATATTTGTGTTTGTAATACCTGTACACGAGCAGAGTTACGTCTGTATAGACTTGAGATCATCGTAGCAGAAAACCGAGCGAGATATCAAGGCGAATGCATTTTTATGAGTGGCGTGTTGGCACTCGCATGTCGGACTCAACTGACTTCTTCCTGACATGGGTCGAAACCTCCCGCTCCTTTTTCGCCTTCTCTATTTCTCTCTTTCTCTCATTCGAGAGTTGCTCGTGACAAGGCACTCCAATCAGAAAATATCGTAATCTTCAGACGTCGTTTTGCCGTTACGTAATTCACGTGTCTGGTAATCGTAGTTGCGTGAGACAACAGGTCGTGCTTTCAAAGCTACCCTTCGACCTGGCCCGCGTCTAATATAAAAGATATACTTTCTTCTAAATTATGATTAATCGGCTCATCTTGATTAAATTCTCCGGCACCTTTCATTTGTTTTCTATTTTTATGCATTAAACTAACCTTAAATGCAAAATCAATATTTTCGGTAACTTAATTTTTAGAATGATTCAGTTTTGTGAATTAGGAATGCAACATTTATGGAGATTTAAAGACAGTGGTTTAGAGAATATTGGTGCTTAAAGTGGCGAACCGAGAGTTGGAAAGATGGCTGCCAGGCATGCGCAGTAATTCTTTGCTTGTGTACGCATGCGCGCAAAAGCACGCAAGTTGCTGATACCGAAATCGGAATAGAAGCCACAAAACATTTAAAGAAATGGGATTTTAAAAAGAAATATTATAAAGGCCGTTATACGTAAGCGAATGTTGGCGCCACAGAGAAACGTAGATGTTTTTTTTTTCCTGCACGAGCACAGGTTGCTCGAGGCGAGATGTTGGAGGTGAGAAAGCAAATAAATAAAGAAAGAAACGTAAAAGGGTAAATGGTCCGTGCAACACGTTTCCCGTACCGAGATAAAGGGGGGTTTTTCCAGGGGCAGCAGAGAGCAAGGGGGGTCACGCGTTGCCATACAGTCTGACTGACAAGCTGACTTATGCAAATACAGCCTCGCTTCGTCGGGTAATCTGATCGTACGTAGAGACCTTTATATTTCTGGATGGGATTTAAATTACCTGTAAGTCGAGCCATTTTACGGTAATAATAATAACGGCGACGACTTTATTGCCGACTGCACTTGCCAATCTATTCACGCGTCGCGGCACGAGCACATTGGGATACACAAAGTCCACTTCATCTGCCTACGCATTATCAGAAATGTGATTTAACACATCAACGTGATAGTTTACATGTTTAAGGTCATCCGCATTATGCGAGGCATTGTTTTACATTTGTTCTGCGATTTGCTACGCAAAGCTCGGATCTTTTCCGCTGTTAAATGTCTTTTTCATTCAGGAACAAGAATGGCTTTTTTACTTTCAGGTATAAATATGTTATTACGGATAGAATTTGTTGAATATATTATTACCTCAATGGTAGAGGTATCTGCCTTTGAGGTGTTATTATTTGTAATGACTATTTTTCGTGCATTATGCAATTTTCTGGTTGTAATGAATGTTTCTTGGACTTTAACGACTGTTGTTGGTCGCAATGATAATTTCTTCTTCTCTAATGATCACTTTTATTCTAATGATACTATTCTACCCTAATGATATTAACAATAAAAAAACATATCATTTTAAAGGAAAACTGTTACATTGACGAAAATGTTGTCCGAACGTAAAACCAAATGATTGATTTGAAAAATGAACAGGTGGAATTGTGTATTATTAAGGGAAACAATTTGTAGCGAAATAAAATGTTGACATGCAGTTGTGTTTTACGACTGAGCTTGGGATGGACATTCCATAGACCTATAACACTTGTACTTTGTAGATGGGTTGTCGGACGGTTTTATTTGTGCATACGCGTATGGTAATTACGAAAATGTACGATGCGACAATAAAATTCGTGTTATTAAAGCGGGCTAAAAATTTAATAGATAGCATCACCATTTTGCGGTGGCGCGTGTTGTTGCTATAAAGAGATACCTTTTTTGACCTCTTTACCAATTTTATTTTGGCTTTTTATCGTCGCATAATTTCCATTAAATTTCTTTATTATCCAGTCAAGATATCGGGAGAGAAAGTTTGCAAAGAATTTTACTTTTTTTTTTCAGTATATGATAATATGCAAAAGTTTGTAAGATCGTGCATCAATTGGTTAAAATTTGCATAGTCTGAAAATAGGAAATTGAAAGATTGATTGACGGTAATTAGAATGATGATAGTTCAAAGTGAGTGTATTGTGGTCAAGTCTGAATTTAGAGACAAATTGAAGAGAGTGAGGGAGGATTCCTTGAACTTTAATTACACCCCTGACGTGAATCCTAGTAACAACCGGTTCTTCACACGATTCTCGATGAATCTCAAGTTAACTAACGGTCACAGCAAAGATAATTAATTGAAAGGGTCCTATGAACTGTGGACTCGCAGGCGCTAGGACGAGTTACTGGTCACCTCGGGCTAATCATAGACCTCGTCCCCTTGGCATCCGACTCTTCGTCCTGGCGACTCGTCGCGTCATAAGCACCTCCTGTACAAGGGTGTCTGATTGTAATTACTTTACTCAAGTGCGGTGATTAAAGTTCTCCAGTGACCAGTGTCAGACAACCCTGACCACGATCCGATACTCCCTCATAATCTTCTGCATTTTTATAGCATCCCAAACTGACTTGCATTGTTCTTAATTATACCCTCGCAACTTTCCTGTTTTCAGAGACTAATATAAAGTTCACCTTGTTATACAAAATAACGAGTAATTAATAATTTTTGTGTTTGGTAGTTATTGTTATAAACATTTAACAAAATAATAAATGCAAGATATTATTTGTCAGATGAAGTTTTAACTTTGTTCTAAATAATGAACGATACACAGAAGAAACCAGACAAAGAATAGACTGTTTTGTTTTACAGTTCAGGGTCAGATTTATTATCAAGTAAACAGTGCTTTATACCCAGAAGAAGAGAAGATCATTTAGTCAAATGTTTATTTATGAAGAAGTTGATTACAGATTATATAAACTCAGATAAACTCAATATACAAGAAATTTATTTCTCCAGAAAAAAAAATTATAAACTTTTATTATTCATCAAAGGTTAGAAACTGATGTCTACAATGATTCAGAAATTATATCAATTTTGATTCATTCAAATATATATATATATATATATTGTCATTAATATTCATCCTATTATTCTTATTATATTAGTTATATAACTATTATGAAAGTTCATACAGATAAACATTAATGTCAAAAGAATAGTATTGTTTTTTATTCACACTAGAAAAAAAGCGCACGCCAAATTGTATTATTTCTTAAAATAATGTTTCATTCATGTTAATTTTCTGAAATTAAAGAAACACATAATATAATAAAAAACAAAATTAATGACAATAAGACATTGGAATAAATATAAATTGTTATGGTTTTTTGACTCATCGTCTATATCAATTTGTAAATGTTGATTAATTAAAGATTAATATTGGTCAACTAATACAGGGCTCGAACCGGTAAAAGTACTTAAAAATACGGACTTTACGGACCAAAAATTAAAAATTACGGACTTTTACGGACTAATTACGAATAAACATTTTGTATCCCGAAAGACTATTTGGAGTGTGATAGAATTAAAATACAGTAGAAAATTAAATAGAAATTGTATTTTTTATGTTTAAAATAATTTATCTCTTTGAAAATTATAGAAAATTTTATTAATATTAAATAGAAAAATATTAATGAGTCTGAGGCAAATAAGAGAACAATTATTGTAGGTATACTTATAACATAGGCACAAAAGAAAAGCTTTCTGTGCATTAAAATAGACCTATAAGTCTTATTATAGTACTAGCAACATTAACGCGCGCCAGAAACTTTGCATTGTTATTTGTTATTAAAAACTATAAATTTTTGCAACTTCAAATAATGAAAATTAGGAGAATAATAATTACAAAATTCAAGAAACTAACTGAAAAATAACGAAAATAATTGACAATTGAAAACAAAACTCGAAAAATGTCTAGATAATTATACGATTGAAAAAGAATAATTTAAATAATTGAACAATAAATATTCAAATTAAACAAGAAAATTAAAAAATAAACTGTTGGAAATAATTGAAAATTGAAAAACTGAATTGAAAATCGGCAAAATAATGGAAATTGAAGAAAATAATTGAAAACTGAAGAAAATAATAACAATTTCGAGAAATAAATTGAAAATTTAAGAACTGATTTGAAATTGGAAAAATAATTAATAATTTTAAAAAAATTAAAAAAGGACTGAAAAAAAATTAAAACTGAAAAAATTAAAGAATTATTATAAAATTTTTAGGGAATAATTGAAAAAAGTGTGCAAACAATTGAAAATTGGGTAAAATAAATAATAATTGCAAGAAATAGTTGAAAATATATTAATTGACAATTGGAAAAAAATACTTTAAAAATATGAAAATTATATGAACAATTGTTGGAAATAATTAAACATTGAACATCTAGATTGAAAATTGAAAGCAATAATTACAAAAAAAAAAGGGGAAAAAAATTGAAAAATTAAGAAAATAATTAAAAATTGCAAAAAGTAATTGAATTTCAAAGAATAAACTTAAAATTGAAAAAAGAAGATAATTATTGAATATAGAATAATATAATTAAACAACTGCTTTTAAAATAAAAAAAAATTTATTGCGATACTCGAAAAAAAATAATTTAAAAAAGGCGAGAATGTTTTAATATTAAAGACAATAATTTAAAATTGAAAAATGAAATTTGAAGAAAATAGTTGTAGAATTAAACAATTGTATTGAAATTTTGAAACAATTTTTATGAGTGAAAAAAATAATTGCAAATTGAATTAAACAACTGAAAAATTAAAAATTAAATAGAAATTTGAATAAAAAATGTAAAATTGAAGAAAATATTTAAGAGTTTAAGAAAATAGTTGTAGAATTGAAAAACTGAATTTAAATTTAAAACAATTTTTATAATTGAAAAAAATGATTGAGAAAAGCCGAGAATTAAAGAAAAATTATAAACAAAATAGTAAACTGGAAAAGTTATTTAATTTTTTTAAAAATAATTGAAAATTAAAGAATTAAATCCAATTTTGAAGAAGACAGATTGAGATAGATAATTAAAAGGAAAATAACAAAATACAAAATTATCAAATATTAAAGAAAATAATAGACAAATGAAAAAAATTCAAAAACTGTCAAGAATAATCCACAAAAGAACAAAATAATTTAAAAAGTTAAAGAATAATTATAAAACTTCAAGAGAATAAATAGAAATTGAAAAAATTGTTAAAATTAATTGAAAGTTGCGGAAAATGAATAATAATTGAAAGAAACAGTTTAGGACGAGAATAATTAAAGAATTGAAAAAAATATCAGAAAAATAACGAAAATAATTGACAACTGATAGCAAACTTCGACAAATCGCTAAATTAAAACAATTTTATAATTCAAAAAATCATTTAAAAATGAAAAAAATGACTATAAGTTGAAGAATGGAATTAAAATTTATATAATTTAATTGAAAATTCAAAAAAAGTAATTTATAAATGCCGTGATTTATTAAATATAGAAGAAAATAATTAAAAACTGAAAAATAGAATTGAAATTTGAAAAAAAATTCAGAATTGAAGAAACTAATTGAACATGTGAATTATAGTCATAGAAACTTATTGATAATAAAAAAGAAATGGACAAAAGGCAAGAATTTTTAATAATAAAGAAAAAAATTGAAAACTGAAAAACGCAATTGAAATTTAAGGAACGAATGGAGAATTCAAGCAGATAATTTCAGAATCGAACAATTGAGTTTAAATTTTAAAACAATTTTTATGAGTGAAACAAATAATTGAAAAAATCAGGGAATTTTTAAATGTAAAGGAATTAAATTGAATTTATAAGATAATAATTAATAAAGGAAAAAATTACAAATTGACGAAAATAATGCACAGTTGAAAAAAACTCGAAATGTGTCGAGAATAATCGTTATTAGAACAAAGTAATTTTAAAAATTAAAGAGTAATTATAAAAGTGGATGAAAATAATTATATTTGAAAAAACTTTTTTCAAATTATGAATTTATTAATTGATAATCGAAACTAAAGAAAAATGTAGAAAGAAATTTTGGGGATAAATAAAAATTGAAGAAATCAATTGGAACTTGAAGAACATATTAAATTTTCAAGAAAATAACTGAGAATTGAAAAAAGGCGAGTATTATTGAATATTAAATAAAATAATTAAAAATTGAAGATAGGAATTGAACTCTCTAAATCTGAATTAGTAGTTTTCTACTAAGAATTAGTCAAACTCATGGCTCATTTTTCTCTAATTCATATAGTAGAAAACTACTAATTCTTAGTAGAAAGCTACTAATTCTTAGTAGAAAACTACTAATTCTTAGTAGAAAACTACTAATTGAAATAGTGAAACTTTACTTTTAAAAAAAGTAGATTTTTTTACTAATTTAATTAGTAGTTTTCTACTACAAAATTAGTAGTTTTCTACTAATTCTTACTATTTTAATAGTAGCTCACTTTTCGCTAATTCATTAGTAGAAAACCACTAATTCAGATTTAGAGAGAAAAATTGAAACGTAACAGTTTTTACACTGCTTAGGGCCTCTTATCGTAGAATTTACGGAATTTGCGGACTTTTCTAAACAAATTACGGACTTTACGGACCTTTTTTTTAAACAACGGACTTTTACGGACCATAAGTAAATTTAAGGACTTTTACGGGATTTACGGAGCTAGTTCGAGCCCTGCTAATATGAAATTAGAAACTTTTGACATTAAATTTAAACATTATAAATTATTAATAATGTTGATTAATTAAAAAGAAGTTAAATAATATTAAGAACGAATTAGAAAATCTGCACCAATGGAATTCCAAAATTATTAAAAAATGTAATAATATTAATAAAATACAATAAATAAAATAATTATTAAGCTAAGAATATAGAAGGAAATTAAAATTTTTTAAAAAACTTCTAAAAAGTGCCGAACTTTTTTTTAACCTCGGTTTCTTGTTTTTGCATGTGATGAAATAAGTTTAATAAACTTTGTCTCGTTAACAAATATTTCAAATTGCGATTAAGGTCAATTATCTCGATAACTACCTTACGAATTTAATATTTGCCTTTAGTCACAATTTCAATATTCAAATATCTGGCCTATTTTAATATAATCTCAGAACGTGCGTTTTATTTGTATTACATTAAAATTTCAAAATGTGTGATAAACCGCTTATTGAAATTTATTTTAAAACTGATATTCTTTAATTATACCACAACACTTGATTTATAAAGTTTACATAAGAATATATTTATTCAATTTATTTTAGTAAAAGTCATAAAAATGATATTCTTTTTAAAAATAAGCTTCCTAACCTATAAATAATTTCCAAAACAGAACATAACTTATTGTAAAAAATAAATTTAATTCTGATCCACTTTTCAGCAGAAATGCACTGAAATGTGTCCCCTTAGATTAAAATATTGTGAGAAGTATAAGTTTACGTGCAAAAATAATTGCACCCAAACTATATAGGATAAAGATGAGCTATTATTTTGCAACTTGCGCACTTCTACCGAGAAAAGGGTCGTTTCCGGAAGTTGTAGCACGCTTTAATCCGGATTTACGGCTTCGCGGATCGGAATCACCGGTGTCGACGTGTATTTAACTGTCCAAGGGGCGAACGAATGGTTCTCATCATAAAAAGTCGAATACAGAAATTATTTTTATATCCCAAGCAGAAGGTGGACATCGGGGAAAAGTCGTAAGCTTCGGTCATTTTCCTCCAGATCGCATCCTTTTCCCTCAAAATCCAATATGGCCGTAAAATAAAAGCTCTTCAAGTTTAATCAATTCTTTATTGTCCCCTCATAATTGTCACAATTACAGGTCAAAACACACATAAAAGTATGAAAATATATAAAGAAAGTAATATAATAGTATATTGCACATTTTACAATTTTTAGTAAAATATATCTTATATTTAATTATTATCACCATTCAAATACCGTTTTCTAACACTATTCTCAAAATTCAACTCTCTATTTTAATCTAACCCCAAACTTTCAAAGAAAAAATTCTCCTCTCCTGGGAATCGAACACGCGACCATATGCTCAAAAATCCACCACGCTAACCACTGTACTAAACCTATATATGAAACAATTAACATATTATTGTAAAATTGTATTTATCTTCTAAACTAAAAGCAGTACAACTATTTTCCAAAAATAAAAAATACTCAAGATTCAATTTCCCATAAAATGGTTCTGAAATATCAATATTATGTTTTTTTCAAATTCAGGGTCAATTTCTGTGGATAGTGAAGTGATTTTCCGTTCTTGAAGTTTATTTCCACTTTTTAACTTTTGCGGGGAATTAATGGAAAAAAATCTGGGGTATTTTATTGTAATAAACCACTCGAGAATTAACAATGGTCAATTCTGTTGTATTATTCGGAGTGCGATGAGTGAGAAAGGGGTGGCTGAGGGCGTGAAAAGGGGAAGTTTTCTCTCGTGTCGGGAAATTTTCAATGAAAGCTTTGACAGCTTATTTTGTCACGGTTCCCACCTGCCAGACGTCAAATGCCACTGAGTTTTGAATTCGAACAATAATTCCTCATGAAATAATGGAAACTCCCGTTTGTGGCCGTCAATTCATGCCATAGGAATTCCGGATTACGTCCCGATAATTCTCATCGCAGGAAATTTTTTAAATTACAGAGCAGCGCGGCTATTGATCAGTTTATATGTTTCGTATAACAACAGAAATACATATTTTACATACATACGGATCAATTAATTTATTAATATTCGCATCCCTTTCAAATTGATTTGGTGCATACTTCGAAACGAACTTGTTGAAAATAAAGGTTAATCTAATAAACAATACAGAATGTTCATTATTCAGAATTAATTTTAGATTATATTATGAAAGTAAATTGAATTCGGTAAATTTTGTAAATTGTTAAAATTAATTAAACTTGAAATGTTAAAAATTATTAAAATAATTAAATTAGAATGATTTAATTAATGTTGGCTTAATTTAGAATATTTTCATTTAGAAAACTTAAACTTAAAATACTATAATTTAGAATTATCCAAGAAAGATTAATTCAACTGTAATAATTGTATTAGAATTAAATTAAAATCCAAGCTGTGATTTTTGAATGCCTATTCTACTAATTATGTAAAAAAATGCTCGTAAATCTTATTTTTATTGTTTAAACATCTGCGTACATAAAAGCATGAATACTTAATCGCTGTTACTTAATGTGGAGGAATCCAGAAACGAATATAAATAGGATCTAGTGTTGGTTAGGAGAGTCAAGTACAAGAAAGAGCTGAGATAATAAAACCATCGACAAAAAAGTCAATAAATCCTTCAATATGCGTTTTTATTTTCAAATATGTGCCCTTCTTCTGGTAGCTTATAATTTGAATCAAGTTTTTGGTCAGGATGTGATAAGTGAGCCAACATTTTTTAAGACTTATTTTAAATTTAAAATATATATCTTGTTCTACTCTACTATTTTTTTTTAAGTTTTAATGAAAACAATACAAAATTCCAGCTCTTTACGTTTCTAAAAATAATAATAAAAATAAAAGAAAAATAAAGGAAATTAATAATAAAATATATTATCACGAGAATAAAATGGGAATAAAATTAAAAAATAATTGCAATAATTGTTAAAATAATTTAAAAATTATTTTTTAGATAACGAAGAAAAAAACCAAGTGCAAGTTAATATGGATGTGGCATTTACAGTTTGTGGTAAGTTTTTTTATACAAAATAAAAAGTTAGAACACAAAATTAAAAGCTAAAGTAAAAAAATTTGAATTATATAGAAATAGAAGAAATTTTTAAGTAAAGAATATTTTTAAAATTACAAAATTTATTTATTGAACAGAATTATTATAATGAATAGAATTTCTATTTTTATCTGAATTTCCATTTAACAAAATTGTTATTTATCAGATTTTGCATTTAACAGATATTCAATTTAACTGAATTGTTTAACAAAAATTTATCCAAACAAGTTTATTAAACGACAATTCTGTAAATTTGAAATTATGTTAAATGTAAATTCTGCTAATTGGTAATTCTATGAAATGGAAATTATGTTATATGGATTTTTGTTAAATCGCAATTTTGTAAAATAGCAAATTTTTTTAAAAAACAATTCTATTAACTGGAAATTCTATTTTATGGGGATTATATTAAATGACAATTTTCTTAATTTAAAAGTCTCAAATGACAATTCTATTTAATTTAATGGTATTTTTTTTAATAAAACAATAAAAGTTATATTACTTAATTGATGTATAAAATATAAAAATGGTTTAAAAATCGCAATTTAACTTTTTAGATATTATCTGGTCAGAAGCAGCAAATAAGAGTCATCCAGTTCATCCAAATATTCGAGCGCTGGTTAATGACCCTAAAAGTGTTAACGCCTGTGGTACGTTAAAATTGATAATTTTTAAACTTCTTCATAAAGAATATTAATAAGAACTATAATAATAAATATAGAATTTAATAGTATGAGAACCAGTTAATTTTTCTTTTCTTAATTTATTTTTACTTTTAAATTTAAACTAAAATTGTTTTAAATTATTTCGTTTTTATTTTTAAATTTAAACTTCACATGAAATTTAATCGAAAAAATAAATTTTACCGAATTAAAATAAAATTAATAAAACTTTTTATGTTTCAGGACGAATGAGACAATCTGCTTGTTTAGAAAAAGGAGAAAATCTTGATTTTGTATTACTGTAATATACTCAAAGATCATGTTTTATTATAATTAAGATTTAGTAGCAAAAAGTGTTAAAAATATTAATTTTATTTATAATTATTTTTTGTTTTTAAATAAAATTCTCCTTTTCTCTCTTTACAATATTGTTCATTTCTTGTAATTTGAAAAAAAATGTAAATAATTAATAATAAATTATTACTAAAAATGATGGATTGTTATTTCTGAATTTCAAAAATTTTATCACAGAAACATTTAGAAAAATCGAATTTTAACATCTAGTACTCGATTTTCAAAATCGACACAAAAAAAAATCTATTTTTTCTTTTGTTTCTCAAATTCTATTACTAACCTCAAAAATCGCATTTTCGAAACATGAGTTGGAATCAATATTTCAAAAACCACCAAAAAAACAGCAAAAATGTTGTTTATTAGTTCAAAATAAAAATAAAACGATCTTCTCAATTTAAAGCATTTGAAGAATACAGTATATTGATATAAATGTAATTTTCCCATTTTTTTAAGTGACCCTAATAAGGCCTCTAATGTGAAACACGAAAAATAAAAAAAAAAAGTACACATTTTATTTCTGTTCAGGCACTGATATAAAATAAAAGTCACTTTTAACCTTACACCTATACTTGATGGAGGTATTATAAAAATTGGATATTTTGTAATAAAAAATGCCTTGGATTTGAGGTTAAAATTGGGAATGAAAAAAAAGGTTCTGATGAATAGAGTGGAATTCTGATGTAGGGCTTTTTGCCTGTAATCGAATGAATTATCTATCAGTCTGCTTTTCTTTTTATCTCTCTTTCGCGCAGACGCTTTCGGGCATTCTGTCCTTTATCTGGGTTCTCTTTTACTGAGGTGGTCAGATATCGGATCGAGACTGGAGGCAAAGTAATAGCAGGTGCGATTACGCAAAAGCGTGCGTACACCACTCACTAAAATGTCATTCCCACTGCAATGAGCGACAGACGGACGTCCAACCAGGCCTAACGACTTGGCACGCACGAAATTTAATCTGCGTGTATGTATACATTTTAAGCGAGTGCAAACACGTAGCAATTGAGTGCGTGTTGTGCGAATCGTCAAGTTCAATTTACAGGTCCGATTCAGTTTGTTTGCATGCAGTTGGTTTCACATTATAATACGGATTTTAACAATATGTGCAGAAAATGACTCAGTCAATGGTGAGAATTCAACTTTTAAACGGAATTGTTAAATTAGTTTAACGCTAAGGGTGAAATCAAATGTAAACGTTAATCATGAGAGCGAGAGAGACTAAGGATATCTCTATTGCTGTCACTCTAATGATTTGCTGTTCTACTTTTTCCATTTGACGGAAACATATGACTTCACCCTAAATGTTTAGGGCCAGTTTTCATTGCTAGTAACATCTAGTACTTTAACCCTATATTCAACTACGACTAGAATTAGGATGACTGCCCAAACCTGACTCAGTCTTGGCTCGTATTTTTTAACAGTTCCATGTTGTGACGCTTGGTTTTTTTTTACAACTGTCAATAATGTTTTTGTCTCTACGAACGTCTTCAAGGCGATTCGATTAACTTCATTACAGAAATCAAACTTAGAAAATTAAAAAAAAATTAGAGAGTTACGTAATTTATAGTATTGTTCTATTCTCAAGATGACATAGGTACCCATCCCTGCTATGTATGTAACTATGTCACCTACGTACCGCTCCCTGTCTCAAAGGTCTATCAAAGATGGCGTCTAAGAAAACTAAATAATATAAAATCATTATCTTTTTGGATGTTTATTACCATTTACTTCTGCAGAAGTTTATATTTAACATTATAAAATAAGTATGCTCTAGCAGAATATAAGAAAAGGTAAACATGAAGCTAGAAGTGAGTTGTGGAAGAAAAAAAATTCAAAATCGAAAATATTGTCATTGATGGAAAAACAAAAACAGTGGCAAGATGTTTACAATGCCAAAAATCTAAAAAAATACTGATAAACAACATGTGATTCACAGGTTTGTACAGTGCCGTAACTTAGGTTTTTCGCGCCCGGTGCGAAATAAATATTTTGGCGCCCCCCCTCCCCCCCTATATTCCTCAGAAGAATATAAGTTAAAAAATATGTTTAATCAGAGGTAGAGACTTGTAAATTTTTGCCATCCACACACTTAATATTGACCGGTGGAGGGAGGGGGGGAAGAGAAATAAAACAATATTAAATTAAAGAGTTTCTTAATTATCGTAATTATTTTAACGCAAAAGTTGACAATTTATTTCATTTCGAGTAAATTTTTGGAATTAATAAACAAATAATCAAAATAATATAAAATTTGTGTAAATCATTACAAATTAAAAAAAAAAAATTTAAATTGACGAACTTGATTGAAATTTGAGAAAAATAATTGAAAAATGAAGAAAATTATTAAAATTTGAGAAAAATATTTTAAAATCTAGGAAATTGATTAAAGAATAATGAAAGTAATAAAAACTACAAGAAAATATTTGCAAAGTAATAAAAATAATAAAAAATTGAAAACAATAATTTTAGTTTGTTAAAAATTATTGAAAAAATTACAACATATAGTTATAATAAAAGAAAATTATTGCAGAATAATAAAAAGAAAAGTGAATTGAAAAAATAACTGTAATTAGAGATAAATAATAAACAAATTTAAAAAATTTATTAAAAAATAATTGAAAATGACAAAAACTAATTTAAAATTGATAAAAATAATTGAAAATTGAAGAATTTAATAAAAATTTGTGTAAAAGAAGTTGTAAAAATTACAAAATTTATTTGATGTAAAAGAAAGTGATTCAAAATCCAAGAACATCATTGAAATACTTGAAAAATACAAAAATCAAAACTCATATTTTGTAAAAATGATTGAAAAATTACAAAAAAAATGGAAAGGTAATTAATAAATAATGAAACTAATTTGATATTGAAGGGAATAATTTTAACTGAAAAAGTTTTATTGGAAAAAGTAAAAGAAGCTAATTGAAACTTGCAGAAATTTGGAATTTAAATATTAGGGGAAAAATTAAAAAATAATGAGAATCATTGTAGCAAATTTTTGAAAAATGAAAAATAGTTGAAATTTGTAGATATTAATTGCAATCATAAAAAAATAATTTTAAAAAGTACAGAATATTTGTCAAGTATTACAAAATGATTTCAAGAATTTAAAATTCAGGAAAATAATTACAAACTTGTAGAAATAATCGAAAATTTATTAAAGGACGTGATAATTTCAGATATATTATTGAAATTTTTGGAAATAATCAACAAAGATTCAAAATGATATAAAAATTGTGAATAGAATGCAAATGAAAAAAAATTATTAAAAATTGACGAAGTATTTGAAATTTGAGAAGAAAAATTGAAGAATGATTAAAACATTAAAAAGTGGATGCAATAACTTAAATTTAAGATGCTAAGTGAAAATTTAGGAAATTTATTGAAAAACAATTAATATATCTAATTAAAAGGTGAAGAAAATAATTGCAAAAATATAAAAGAAAATAAAAATTGAAAAAAATAATTGAAAAGTGAGATAAACAATTAAAAATTTAGGAATTTAATTGAGGAATGAAATTTCAAAATAACTAAAATTTTAAGAAATTGATTGCAAAATGATAAAAATAATAATTCAAAATTGAATTTTAATTATTAAAAAATTATTAAAAATTGAGAAAAATATTTTAAAATCTAAAAAATTAATTGAAGAATAATGAAAGTAATCAAAAATCCGAGAAAATATTTGCAAAGTTATAAAAATAATGAAAAATTAAAGACAATAATTTTAGTTTTTTAAAAATAATTGAAAGAATTACAACATATAGTTATAAATAATAAAAGAAACTAATTGCAGAATGATGAAAATAATTGTAAACTGAAAAAATAACTAGAATTTGAGATAGATAATAAAAAATTTGAAAATAAATCAAAAAAGAATTTAAAAATGCCAAAATTAATTTTAAAATAAATTTAATAAAAAAATAATTCATCGAAATAATCGTTAACTGAAGAAAATAATAAAAATTTGTTAAACATAATTGAAAGAATTACAGAATATATCTGAGTTGATAAAACTATACAATTACAATTATAGGTGTATTCTAATTCTTTAAGCTTCAATTAATTTGAAATTTCATTGATTAAAAATTTAATTAATCCTCGCTTTAAGAATAATAAATTTAAACTTTTTTAAAAATTTCTTCAATTTGTAACAATTCTTTTCTATTATGTTTTCAATTATTTGCTACAATTTCCATCTATTTTTATCATTATTTAAAATTTTACTTTCAATTCTAAACTGGGAAATACTGGGAACTTTTCTACACGGGAAGTTTCAAATATTTTCTTTAATTTTTTCAAATAAATTGATTGATGAAATTTTTACTTCAATACTAAATTTTACTAAATGAACGAATTATTCCTTCCTATTAATAATTTTTTATTTATTGATTTTAAAAGCTTCATAAAAATGATTTTTTAAATACAGTAAATAAACACTTTTTGTCCAATAAAGTATTTACAATTGATAACATTTATAATAATCAACTTTGAACTGCCTAAAAACAGTAATCTAATTTTTTTGGTTTTATAATTTTTTTATTGAAAAAAAATATATATAAAAAACATGTTGCGTCCCTGCAAGTTTGCGCCCCCGAGGACTGCGCTTGGTGCCACGGCACCGACGGCACCACCCTAGTTACGGCACTGGGTTTGTAATACTTTGATTATATTTTTAAGTATATTTCACTTTTTTTAATTCTAAAGTTTTCTCAATCATATGATTATCGATAATATTATTCTAGCAGTAGATTATTGCATTTAATTTATAATTATCATTTAATCAGTATGTAGTACGAATTATAGAAACAAACTTTCTAGATAATCTTTTTTAAATAAAGAAAAATTCACACAAAAATTACAGATCGCATTTGTTCGTTGATTATTTGTAGGTTATGTTAGTAAGGAATCTCAAAAATGTCAAAATAAATTATTATAAATACGAGCCAAGACCGTATATTTTTAAGTATATTTCACTTTTTTTAATTCTAAAGTTTTCTCAATTATATGATTACACAAGCCTGCAAAAAAAAAAAAATTTTCTGTTGTTTGAGATCGGTAAGTCATTTCCCGTAGTTTTTGATACGCTGAATTCGAATCTGGCAACGAAAACCTCCTATCACGTCAGGATTTTGAGAAAAGTGGGGGTAAAACTCCCAAAAATTACGTCTTTGTCACTTTTTGAAAATTTGTACCGAGTGATTCCGAAGTGCTAGAGATTTGTCATAGAGGTTAAATTAAAGCTTGGACCCTATACTTTACGAAGATATAATGCTATTGGCAACAACATGCTAAATTAACTGTCAAACATAATTTTTTTGACAGTTGTCAAGCATAAAAAATGTCTTACACTGTCCGTAAATCAACAACTTTAAAAATCGATAGGATTCGCTTGAAACTTGTTACTCGAGGGTTTTCGAGGTCGCTGAATACGAATATGTAATCAGGTTTCAAAAATTCAAAATGGCGGATCCAATCTGGAAGACGATTTTCTTCAAAATTGATTGGTTTCGTTTAAAACCGCCATATTGGATCCGCCATTTTGAATTTTTGAAATCTGATTACATATTCGTATTCAGCGACCCCGAAAACCCCCGAGTAACAAGTATCAAGCGAATCCCATCAATTTTTAAAATAGTTGTATTTACGGACAGTGTAAGACATTTTTTATGCTTGACAACTGTCAAAAAAATCATGTTTGACAGTCAATTTAGCATGTTGTTGCCAATGTTACTATATGTTTATAAAGTACAGGGTTCAAGCTTTAATTTAACCTCTATGCCAATTCTCTAGCACGTCGGAATCACTCGGTACAAATTTTCAAAAAGTGCCAAAAACGTGATTTTTGGGAGTTTTACCCCCACTTTTCTCAAAATCCTGACGTGATGGGAGGTTTTCGTTACCAGATTCGGATTCAGAGCATCAAAAACTACGGAAAATGACTTACCGATCTTAAACAACAGAATTTTTTTTTTTTTTGCAGGCTTGTGTTATCGATAATATTATTCTAGCAGTAGATTATTGCATTAAATTTATAATTATCATTTAATCAATATGTAGTACGAATTATAAAACAAACTTTCTAGATAATCTTTTTCTAATTAATGAAAAATTTACAAAAGAATTACATGTCGCATTTGTACGTTGATTATTTGTAGGTTATGTTAGTAAGGAATCTCAAAAATGTCTAAAATAAATTATTATAAATACGAGCCAAGACCGTACCTAGTAAAAAAAAAAACGTTTCGGGCTCAGTGAACTTCTTTATACCAAGACAGAAACGTAACAATTAAGAAATTGCTTCGATTTGTTTTATCTATAGTAGGCTTAGCGTTTATGGACCATCTTCCATTATAAAGTACTTGCACAATGTCTCTAGGTACACGCGCGGGACTCATTACGAACACGTTCCAGACGTGATAGATAGCGGTGACACTGTGTCTATATGAAGGGTAACTAACGTCGAAATGGAGAATACAGAAACCTTCTCTTTCTTCCATATGAAAAACAACAGAGAGGGAGGTATACCGTAGTTAATGTTTTTATGAGAGTTCTCTCTATACTGATACGGTATATTCCACGCGCAGCTGCGCGTCTTTCTTGACGTCGACTGACACCATGCGAGGCTCCACAGAACATAATTTTTATCAACTCTCGGGACCCAGATGCCGGAAAGCAAAGGCAAATGGAAGCCGCCAATTGACACGAGACTATAGCACTCTAAGTTTCTAAAAGAGAAAAAATTATTCATGACTTGCTTTGCAGACATTTAACCCGCGATCATTCCAGCCACCAAGTTGAGAGTGGTAAAGTCATAACTTCTACTTCTACGGTGACACTAATCGACTTGGAAAAAGTGCCCATGGAATAAAAATGTTTTCATGATAAGGTAGATCTAGGCCATTAAAAATTTATGGATTTCGTCCTTTTTTTTCACAGAACAAATGATGTAATTCTTTTCATTTGGTAACCCTGGCGCCAAACAATTTTTTTCTACCATATGTCAATTTTCATGTTTTGACAATAAGTGTTCTTAGAAAATCGCTTCTGTGAGAAATGGGTTACTTTGACTCAACCAAACGTGTCTCTGCAAGTCTAGATAAATATTTTTTATGGCAATGTGATTAATTTTAAAACTACTGGAAAACTTTCTCACATTATGAACATGTAGGCACTGGAAACTTTTTTTAATTTTTTTATAATTTTATGATTTGCTCCAGTATAGTATTTTTATTATTATTACTATGATCACTGATATAACTGGTATCAAACAATCAACATTACTAAACAGATTTATTTTAATAAAGCCACTATTAATTTCCTACTAGATTTCTAAAATGCCTGCTATTTTTCTCAACATCACCTTTCCTCGAGTTAATAAAGGTCAAAATGTTAATTATCGTGAATTTTATTGGAAGAAAGTTTTAATACAGGTATTATATCGTGAAGTATATGTAAATACGAATTGACTCGGACACCTGTAGGTACAAAGTCAGTAAGCTAAGCTTATCGGGACTTAATTCCCGTAAGAGTATTTGTCGGTAGGTAAAATGAATCGAAAACGAGAAAACGTTAAACCGCTAAATTGATTCGGCACGAGTAATAACAGGTGATAAGCGGCGTGGTATCGCTGCCGGCTGCACCTGGATAGTTCTCATTGGCTTCTTTTTCCGATTAGCGGAATATTCTTCATATAGTGAATATTATGTTTACCACCTCTCAACATTTGTGCTATTATCAGTAATCGCTATAGTTATCGCTGTAAATGTGATTGCTGTAAATGCAGCAATAGACTCACTCTAAGTGACTGGAAACTTTATTTAACCATAAATTCACTTGTATTACCAACAGTTTTCATAAATAGAAAAAAAAATTCAGATAAAACCCTTCTTTGAACATTTATCTTCAATTCCGTTTTTAATTATTTTCAATTTACACTTTTATCAACTTAAAATGTTTAATTGATTATTAATTTTTATTAGTTATTATTATTATCATTTTGATAAAATAAGTAAGTGCTTTATTGTTTCCTAACAAAAATTTTAATCTATGGTAATACAAAGTTGAATATGATTTCGTTTAGCGACACTGTGTGGCGCCATTTTGTATTGTCACAGCTGTCGATTTCTAATCTGCATTTTAGAGGTGTATCTATCACCTGTTTGTTTACAACCGAATTTTTTGTCGTGCGTATTGTAGTCGTGTTTGAGTACAAAGTAATTTATCTCCGAGTGATAAAAAAACACAAATATGTATAAGATTGATCGTGGATTTTGCGGTTTTGTATCAAGTGTTGTGTTGCGCCAAAAATTTGTTTGGAAAAAACAACTTACAGTGTATCTTCTGTCTGCGTATTCCTATCACTGAAAAACTTATTACTTTCACGAATAATTCGTCTTCAAGGGCCAAATGAATTCGTGTTGCAAAATTATATCAATCTAGTATTTATTATTTCTGCAAATAGAGATCGTTTTCGACAAAGTATAAGTAGCAAGGTTAGGAATGTGGTTGTGTAACTTACGGGTGCTTTTATCACGGATGGGAAGATCATGCAAAATTTTAGACTTGTTAAGTATTAATCACACACATTGCCACCTCTGGTAATAGCACCCTAATATTTAAAAATCCAAAGCTTGTTAAATAAACTTTGTCAAAAACGATCCCTATTAACAAGAATTCGAAAATTTGCGGGAAAATTATTTAGGGGGTCAAAAATCGTCCAAAATAGGACTATATGGTTTATGGAAGACCCCATACAAAGTACAAGGATAAACTTAAAATATTTTTATTTAATACTGAAATGAGCAGTTGATAAAAAAAAATAATAACTGGACAAGGTATGTGCATATACATTGATACTCTTCTGAGCATGGGATAAAGGTGTGCTCGGGTCGTTAATTCGCACCGACTCGGGTGAATGCGGAGGCTTTTCCCTGTTCCTGGACTGCTCGTAACACCCTCTCACCCTCTGATCCTGACAGGGCTGCCTTCGTGGAATGTCTCGAGTTAATTTTTTTTCCCCGCGTCGACGCTGGAGAAAAAAGGACGGAGAGCAAAAAAAAAGCAGCGTGGCTCTCTCTCCTCTTATTTTTCCTCGAGCTCGCGACTTAATTAATCGCATAACACGGGGCCTAATGAAATCAGAACTCTCGCTCCCCTTCCCTTCCTTCTCGCCCAGTTTCTCTTCATCTCACCCCTCATCGGCCAACCGAACAACGCTACACGTAAAAACGGAAATATTTGCCAGGAATACTTTTACTCTGCCTCTTCTACTTTTTCCCACCCCTGCTTGCATCGCTCCAATGCCGTGAAGTCGACCGCGACGGGAACAGAATGTACTTTGGAAATCGATATTCGTTTGGTCGAATTCTCGATTCTTTGAGAAATATCGAAATTTTAATCTTTCTAAAAATGAAATTATAATTTTATAATAAAATTGATGGGGTTATTGATAGGTTAACATTGACAAAAGAGATTCTACGAAAATTAAAAACTGTTTAACTCGATAAAAATTTATTATCATCCTAGTCGTTTCTCAATTCTAGGGAAACCTCGAAATTTCTTGGAGAAGCATTTTTATTGAAATTGTTAACAGTTCCAGGAACAGATGAAAGCCTGATGCTAAAATCGCTTGATCATGAAATTCATTAGAACTTTCGCACCTCAAGTTGAAATAACTGAGCGGTGGTTGTTTTGACACTGGCTCTAAAGGAGTTGGCAGAGACGACGTGGCACTAAAGGGTGACGAGAAATAACGCGGGACTTTACGGTCGAGCACCTGACCATTTCTCACGACGCGTTTAGCACCGATATTAATATTATCCTGCATCGCTTGTTCACTGTACTTGTCCACAATGTACAACGGACGCAGAAAGAGGGCGGGTGGTCGTTCGTTAAAATAATAAGCGCGCTTCGATGAATATAAAATCCTTTCGGAGAAAGGCTCTTGTCGCTGGTATTGTCCTGTCTTGCGGTAAAATTACGAACTGTAACCTCCTTCTATATCAGCTAATGCTCAAGGGATTACCACTGAGAGTAGACATTTATGAGAATTTTCAAGTCTCCGATTCTTTTCTTATGCACGTGATAAGCCATTACGAAATACTGCAAAGCCGCCTCTCTATTTCACTGATAATTTACAGTCATAATACTGACCTCTGAGTCGGTATTAAGGTCACTATAAATTACTCGTCATCGGTTTCTGACAATTTTTTTGAAACGTTATTTTTTACTAGTTCCTTTAAATATAAGCTTTTTCTTGGTTTTACTTAACCCTCAGGATATGGACTTGGTTATAGTAACCCAAACGAATCTGAATGGGAAAAAAATTTGAGATACCAACCGAAGGTAGTTTCTTTGGCAGAGCCAGTCGAAGCTTGCTCTTTAAGCTGGTATTGTTGAACATTTACGTTCGGCTAAATTTCACCCTGTCCGTGCGGAATGTTACAATATCAAAATTTTTTGAAATATCGAAAGTTTCCAAAAATAAAGAAACATTATTTATAAATTTTATTACAATTTATTAAAGTGTGAAGCAGAAGTGTTTATGTAAAATTGGAGCTTCTTCGTATGACTCTGGGCCAATGTGCAGGGAGCATGTTGCTTTTTTTTTGATATTCCAAAAATAGAGCATTTTCAAATCTAAAAAAACATATACTTTTTGGAATAAATTAAAAAACGGCTAACGCTGTTTTAAAGATAAACTTTTCACCTTTCCAAAACCCTTGTATAAAATGTTTTTATTTTTATTTTGACAGAAGTATAGCAGCTTTTGAAAAAAAAAATTTTTGTATCAAAATTTTTTAGAACTCTGTTAGTATTTATAATAATAACTACTCGATCAGTAACTGATTTAAAATAGCCTAATATAGTTTATAAGGTTGCATTTTGCATTGGAAACACTAAAATTTGAAAGACGACTTTTTGCAGGCGGAAACATAAGCATTAATGTCTAGCGTAGTTGTGTGACCGAAAGTTACAAAATTTGATTTAGGGCCCATGAAAAGGTCGAGGAGAAAACTAGAGAACTGGCAAGTAAAATTCGATAGAAGCTCTGTCAATTTCTCCGCGAGATGCGTGACCCGCGTGCGCGACATTATCAACGGCGTTCGCTTTGTGAAGCGAACTATAACTGAATTTTCTTCGTCATTTTATGCATCAGACTCGCCATACTGTAACCGAATTCGATGGGTAATGCAATTACACATCTTTGCCCGCACTCTGCGTAGGTATGTTACAGTCGCTCCTCTCCACGTGGGCGTGACGCATCGACGTACCTCACGTACACTATTATTATCTACGTATCCAGATGATGGTACTTTTGTGAGCCAAAGAAAATTGAGAATTGTCATTTTTTTAAATCTCCCAGACCTGTTTTTTTTTTAAATCCTCTCGTAATCGTCTTTATCAATTAGAATTATTAAATTAATAGTGCAATTAACTCTTTATGCAGTGAAAAAATACGCAGAGATATTAAAATGTATATCCATTTTGGATATCGTAATTTCTTTGACTACTGTTGAATGCTTAACAATTATTATCCACGCAATGAAAACGGTAGATTATTAAATTAAGCCAAGAATGCGTAAGTAACATAACCTATGTGGCTCATGATTCAACAATTAATTTATACATAAACACCGAGAAATGTTACTCCCGAAACAATAATAATAAGCAAATGAAAGGCAATTATACTAGAACAATAATATAATAATACCTTCCGTGAAAAGTCAGAGGCAATGCGATAGAGAAAGTCTGAATGGGAGAGAAATTGGTACAAAGCTGACGTGCAGGGTCCGTCATATATTGTGGCTCCACTCAATCAGAAGTCATAATACATTTACCGCGACCTAATGAAGTCTTGATGAAAGGCTGCCGCTGGGACAGTGGCAGGGGTTCTCAGTCCACGCCACAATTTATCCATTTTCGAAATATCGTCGAGCTCATCGAGTTCCACAAGTACTTTAATTTCGAACTGTGGACCCAGAAGATTAGCAGAATAAGAACTCATATAGAGCGGCAAATAAGCTTTGAAGAAACGAAAAATAAAGCAAAATAGCGGGAGTTTTTTACGCGATAGCGCCACTGCGAGCCCCTCGTCGAGACCTGGTAATCCTCGGAAATTAAAAATGCCCGCGTTTCAAACGTTTCAAAGACTGACTGCGACTTGGCTACCTAGCCTTTCCAGTTTCCACTCGGCAGCCCATTGGTGGACATTCACTGTCTCTCACAAGCTCCATTTACAGAAACCCCATCAAAGGGATTGTGGCATTACGCTTTAGAGTTTAGGAACTGGAAGACGCAGCACTCGGCTTGGGACAGAGTGCCGTTAGTGGAAAGGGTGTGCTCCCCTGGCACAAGCTCTCGTTTCACTCCCATCTCCACTTCTCTGTATTTCACCCTACGCTGGAAGGAGAAATGGAGCGCAGGCCTCGGACACTTACTCGTGCTCTTGGTAAATGAGTATTTGTCTTTGTGAATAAATAAAATGCATTACACAGTTGACGCAACCGTACCGCAGACGCAGCCTATTAACGACTGTGAAAAAGCATTCTGAAAGGGAGACGAATAAACTGTCTTCTTGTTCTTTCCACGTCCACTTTCCTCAGAAATTGAGACACCGAGAATAACCGATGAAACTTTAATTCTTACTGTTGTAGACCCTCATTAAAAAACTAGAGGTTTCGTGGACATTGGTGTCTAACGGAAAATTTATTATTAATAGTTCGTGTTTGTCTCTTCCTTTTCGCGTTCATTCTAAACTAACTATATCTCATAATTTTACATCTAAAAAGAATTTCACGTCAGTATAAGTTTTAATTAGTGGTCAACGTGCACAATCTTTCTGAAACGACTGGGCGTCTTTGCTTAATGAAAGCCATATTGAAAAGCGATTGAAAGATGTGTTTTCAATCAAAAGCTCGAATATAAAAGAACCCAAGACTTGGTTTATGGTAATGACTATGTCAGAGGAGAAAAGCGTTTGTATCGGCATTAGGAGTGCGCCTAAGACAATGAGCTACGAGCCTTTGGAGTAATCCCCGACCTCCGCGTAGCGTATCGACATTAATTCCCTTGCCCCCAGCTTTTAACCGGAACAGACGCACCCTATAATAGGCAAGTTGGAATCCAATCTGCAAGTTTGCAAATTCAATTCGGAGCCGTCTTACGAGAAGAGCGCTGAACGAGCGCGCGTTCGCCTTTAGCCACTGTATAGTCAGCAAGAAGCAAGAACTAGCTTTTACTCCTTACCACCTCCTTCGGCTCTTTAACAACGCCAAGGACCTAACACTAATTCCTAAGGCAATTAACTCTAAGGATTATAAAGTAACCGGAAAAAAGTTGTTTTCTGGGGGGAAAAAGTCTACATGATTTGGTACAAAATTATCCCAGCAGAGGGCAGTAGGTGATTGAAGGACTTTCGATGTATTGCGACTACAGTTAGAACAACAGCGACATTAATGAGGATAATTAGTTACTCTTCAAACTCTAAGGCTTTGTGAGGGTATGGTGTATTGATTATACGATATTCCGAACAAACTAACAGGAACTTTAATTTTTTGTATTAATCTCTCCGGCGTATCGTGACGCGAGAGCCATACATTGGTAGGCTAATGACGAGGTCAAAAATTGAAGACGATAACTAATACCAATGCTTCGGCGCTTTGAAACCTTGCTACGGAGGTAAACCATGTATTGGTGTGCTCAAGACGTGACCAAAAATCGAGGACAGTAGCTAATCCTAGTGCTTAGGTCTAATGTATCTGCCGAAGCTTGGAGTCCTGCTCCGGAGGCAAGCCATGTAATGTGCGGGGATCATAGGTAGATAGATAAATAGTTAGATATGAATTTCCACTAGACCCTCACTTAGTAGTGAGGATCAAGACGTGACCAAAAATCTAGGACGGTAGCTAATCCTAATGCTTAGGACTAATGTATCTGCCGAAGCTTGGAGTCCTGCTTCGGAGATAAGCCGTATAAAGTGCAGGGGTCATAGGTAGATAAATAGATAGATATCGATTTCCACTAGATGTGACTAAAAATCAATGACGATAGCTAATCCCAATGCTTAGGACTGATGTATCTGCCGAAGCTTGGAGTCCTGCTCCGGAGGTAAGCCATGTAATGTGCGGGGGTCATAGGTAGATAGATAAATATATAGATACCGATGTCCACTAGATCCTCACTTACTAGTGTAGATTGAAATCCAATTATAGCATATATACAAGTTCCAAAAATCCCTTCCTTGACGTATAAGGCAGGTCTCCTACTACATAGCCTTACTGATGAGTCTAGAATGAGTGAGAGACCTAATGTAAGGCGAAAACTCCCTTAATGTCTTACTTTAGGACGATGAAAACTCCCTCATTGTGGCATAATTGGTCTTCTAATGACGCTGCTAAAAATGCTTTGGTCTAATGTATCTAATGTATTAGGCCGAAGCTTGGAGTTCCTGCTCTGGACTCCGAGCTTACCTTTCTTAGTTCAGAGATGTGTGGGGGAATTATTATTATACTTTTCAAGAAGTAAACAACGTTATGATCTGCTCATACCGTCATAAATAGTTCAAAAATCGGTTACGGTAACTAATCCCAATGCTTCGGTCTAATGTATCGAATGTATTTGGCCGAAGCTTGGAGGTCCAACTAGGTTTCCACTAGATCCTTACTTACAAGTTCAGACTGAACTAAACTTGTAGTATAAGTTCTAAAAATCCCTTCCCGTCATTTAAGCCACGTCTACTTGCAGATAGCCTTACCGATGATTCCAAAAATCGATGACGGTAACTAATCCCAAATCTTCGGCCTAATGCCTTAGATCTCCTTATTATTTTCACAGCTTATCAACCTAAGAACAAGTAACCGTTTAATTTACAACAAATTTCAAGAAGCAGTTGAAAATTCATTCTTAAATAATTCCCTTTCTCGAAAACTCAATCAGACCAACATTATTCATGTCAAAAAGCAGTATTTGTTTAACTTGAGCCATTTTCGCGTAGCAAGCCTGATTCCGCGTGAATGAAAATTCGACGCCTAGGGTTAAGGGGTTGAAGAACGCGTAGTCTGAACGACCTTGCATATCGGTATGTTATTCAAATTAGATTCCTTACGGTGGAGCATGGGCCTCGCCGGGCTTGATGTAAAGCCTGAATAATTCTCGACGAAACATCGGTATGTCGTAGGTACGTGAAGCGCCGCGGGGGCATCCCAGATATCACACGACGCGGCAGGGACACGTTCGCATAACCGGCGCGGCGCGACGGTATGTATCAACATCAGCATCCGGAGAAAGTTCCTGCGAGATTACTACGTTGCAAGGGAGGCTCCTTCCTATATTCACCCTGTATTTAAGTTCACGGCGGGAATTCTGAATTTCAATTTAACCGTCAAATTAAGACGCTTAAAAGTTTACCCGAGTCAAATACAGCACGCAGTCGACCTTTACTTAATAACAATCTAGTGTCTTTTCATTATGACCTGGAACGATATTAAATTTCAAATTGGGAGAAACAGAATCAGTGCTTTGCAAGTCTAATCAAATTCTTAAATATGCCTCTTGTCAAGTTGATACTATTCCTTAGGATTAAGTAAAATGTTCGTTAATGAAGGGAAAGCAGAAAATAATAAAAGCAAGAAAGTAACTCGCAATCCTTGCAATTAAATTTAATTTTGAAATATAGAATTGAAAGTTAAAGTGCTTAATGTTCCATATTCATCACCAGTATTAATTTGAAGAATTCTGAAAACCCAATATCTTATCCAGGATATAAATTCTGAACTCATCCCCTGTTATTGAGGCACTCCTTGCATTCGTGTAAACGTAATAATTCGTAGAGTAAAAGGGGTTGTTGCTTGGCATGCACGTAAATGTAGTTATAAATAAATCTAGGAGCTCTTAACGTTTGGCAATGTGGCCCGCTCGAGGGTAAAGAAAGCCGAGGAAGAGAAACTGAGAACCGAGAATGGCAAAACGGGGGCGAAAGACGAGGGTGAAGAAGAGTTAGTCTTGGGGGGATTCAGCGCGTGCCGGGAGTCGCGTTCCCTGTGTTTGACTGCTCGTTTCTAGTTCTCTAATTCGCAGGGCTCAGTCCCCGAAATTTCCATCCATTTAACTTAATGCACAAATATAAAAATTTATCACCTTGAGCTTCTTTCTAACATAATTTTGCAAATCATTTTCGAAAACAATTTTAAATTTTGTCAAGTAAATTATTAGCGCATCACAACTCTTGACACAAAAAAGCAACATCAACGACATATGTTATATATTTTTATAGTTTCTAATCCACTTGGAGTTATTTTGTTTTACATCCGAACACCACGACAAATCGGATTAAAAATCAATTTACCTATCCAATGCATGATTTCACTTTTTCAATGGAAAGTATCGGATATATAAACCCATCCAAAAATCATCCAATGAGTGACAAACCGAATTAGGAAATAGTAGTCGATTTTAAATTAACAGAAGCATTTTTATTTCATGTTGTATGCCGGAAAATAAATGTGAATTAATCAAGAATCGAACCAAGTGTTGAACCAAAAGTTCTAATTAATCAAGAGTTTGAATCATCATTAGACCAGTTAAAATTAGTGCTAATCCAAAATGTACTTTGATTCAATTGTCACCGTACATCTAGTTACAATCTGAAAAACACAATAAGTTATTTCCCAATTTCTTTCTCGAACCTCGAACTTTTTCAATGGAAAGTATCGGATATATAAACCCTCCCAAAAACCATCCAATGAGTGGCAAACAGAATTAGGAAATAGCAGTGGATTTTGAATTAACAGTAGAATTTTTAAACAAAGTTGAATGCCGGGAAATAAATGTGAAATAATCAAGAATTGAACCAAGTGTCACATTCAAGTGTTGAACCAAGAGTTCCAATTAATCAAGGGTTTGAATCATCATTAGACCAGTTAAAATTAGTGCTAATCCAAAATGTACTTTGATTCAATTGTCATCGTACATCTAGTTACAATCTGAAAAACACAATAAGTAATTTCCCAATTTCTTTCTCGAACCTCGAACTTTGTCAATGGCAAGTATCGGATATATAAACCCATCCAAAAATCATCCAATTAGTGACAAACGGAATTAGAAAATAGCAGTGGATTTTGAATTAACAGTAGAATTTTTAATCAAAGTTGAACGCCGGGAAATGAATGTAAATTAATCAAGAATTGAACCAAGTGTCACATTCAAGTGTTGAACCAAGAGTTCCAATTAATCAAGAGTTTGAAACTAGAATTGAACCAAGCAAGAGTTTGAATCATCATCGAACCATTTAAAATTAGTCTTAATCCAAAAGTTATTTTGATTTAATTGCCTTTCTTAGGACCTCACAGGCTCTTTAGATTTACAAACAAGATAACCAATTACGAGACTTTTTACTACGAATTCTTCAATCATTATCTTCTCCAAAAGTAAGATTCAATTATTATAAGAAATTTATAATTGTTCAACTCTCATGTTTTAATTCTCACAAAATAAATATTCTTATTCAAAACTTAGTATTCTCATTAACTAATCCTCATTCCAAATTAGGATCATTAATTTAAACCTAATTTAAGACAAAGAGCCTAAGTAAATTTAAATGACCCTATTTTTTAGACGTAACAATATACTTTTAGACTAACAAAACAAAAAATTCTATGTCACTTCATTTTCACCGATTGAAAATCCACTCGGAATAATCAAATAACCCGTACGTGTCTTGTCATACGAGGAAAGTAACGAAAAGTAATTACCAAGTTGTACTAACGGAATGAAGTTGTTCTTCAGAAGTACAATTGTCTTTGTCAAGCGTCGAAAATAATTACATTCTGCATTAAAATGCAGCCACACGTTCGTACGTCAGAACGTGTTAAAATTAAAAAAAAAAAAAAAACAAAGGTACTGTAACTGAAAATTCATTCTCATTGTACCTATACTCTTTTCTTATCCAAGTGATCACCCTTGGTGTGAATTTCACGCGGTAAAAATAAGCTCTCAATTTGCCGCTAATTTCACTCCCATTTGTTCGATTCGATTCTCCGACAGAGAGGGCGCCTTTTGCGATTTGCCAGAGAGAAGACAGACACAGCACAACCAAGCAAGGAAGCAAGGGCGAGTGAAATGAGTCGAGAAATTGTTTCGAAGGAATTTATCAATTTTCTTTGAGGGATTCTAATTGTACTAATTTGTTTGTCTTGAGCCGTTCGGCGGGATCAGCTTCCGGAACATGGGATCTGGCTGAGAAAGGAGAAAATCTCCTGATCTCGAAAGGGGGAATCTGGAATTCTATCGTTTAATCTCCAAGACTCGCTTTCTTGTCTTTAACCAACAAACCTCCTTTTCTACCTCCCTTACCCCTACACCCCGTGTCCTTCACTACAACAACAATTTTCAATCGGTGCGAGTCAAAAAGGGAAGCAAATTCAAAATCGGCAAGAGATACTCTCTTGATGATGCTCCGCGGGTGTCAGCCACGAAATAACGATTCAGTCTAGCGTGAGAAAGGGGTTGCAAATCGTCGACAAAAGCTCAAACAACTCCGCGATTACATTTCAAGACTCGGAAGTAATTAATCTTTCTCCCTACTAACGGGTTTTTGTGCACGGACTTCTTAAATGAAATCTTTGAGAATCTTCAAGTGAAAAAGCAAAGAAAATTCGAAATTGCTATTAAGAGAGAGATTTAAAATAATGAAGAAAATAGTAAAAATAAAAATACTGCAAACTTTTCAGGTCACTTACAGTGGATGATGAGTGTAGATGAATCATGGAAATAAGTGCTGAAATTATTGCTTTTTTTAAACTTCGATAACTCTTAAACTTTTGTTCGAATCATTTTCGAATGTTTAGTAAAAATGTTGGAATTTAAAAGATCTTTCCGGACATATTTAAGAAAATACAAAATCCGCTCTACGACGAAAGTTATAAGCATTGATTCAAAACGTGGTTCAAGCTAGGCGTCTCGCCCCTATTGATTTAATTTAAACACGAATTTTAACAATCACTTAAATTTGAATTTAAGTTAAAATATTAAAAATCCTGCAAGACTCTTAGTATCATCGGAGCTAAAATAAAAAAAAATACCTTTTTTATTGATAATGTTCTACTTTAATACGAAGCATTACAATCAGTAAAATTAAGCGTAATATCGATTAGTTATAAAAAGTCTAATTATTCGATTGCTTATATTCAAATTTCTTTTTTTAACAGTATCAATAACTAGTTAAAACCATTTCTTACCAATCTTTGTATAAATAATTCATTTTATCAATATTTCATTTTCTAAAGGTTAGATGCATTTTTATCAGAAAATAACTCTTTGCTGTGAATTTGAATTGAAAATATATAATTATCTTTGTAAATCAAATAAATTCATTTTCAATCAAGCAAAATCTGAATAAATAAACAGAAACTACCTTTTTTCAATAGTTTTTAGTGACGATTTTGAATGCACGATAAAATAATTAGAATAATAAATAAAACTTTGTATAATGAGATTTCTTAGCATCACAGACTTACAAATCCGTTAATGATTTGTTATAATTCAACATGTTGGTAAAAAAACAAAATTTAGAAAATTGTATTTCTCACGTTTTTTTTAGATACACTGTCACACGAACCTCATTTTAAAAGAAAATACCATTTATAAATAAAGATAACAGTTTTCCCTGAAATTCATATAAACATCAATTCCACGAATCGTCAATAAAATTTATTAGCTTACTCATGCCATGTATTGATTTTTCCCACCTTCAGGAAATTGATATTTCTAAGCCTCTATTATTCGCAGTAAACTTTTAATTGCAAATGAGAGCAGTATCTTGTCAGGTATCAAATGACTATTCATAAAATAGATAAAGCCAACGGAATATTTTTTGCAAATTAATTAATTATCAGAATCGAAACTCTAGAGCAGGGGTGTCCAAGTGTCACTCATTCGGTGCTCCGAGTGACAGTGTCACTCAGTTCTCTAGGTCAAATTCTGCTTCCAAAATTCTACAATGGAGAGTTTAGTTCCGGTCCTAATGAGGGTCCAAGCCTTTTAAACCGTATCGTCCCTATCGAGTTAAAAAAAATTTAAAAAGAAGTAAATTAAAAGTATCTAAAAATTTGCAATATAAATAAATAAAAAGTAATAACAAATTTAAATAAATAAATAGTGTTCAAAGTTTTTAGAAATTGAAATTTAAAAAATTGAAATTAAAAAATATCTTTAATTACATATTTTTTTATAAACCTAAAATAGTAATTGTTAACAATGTTTTTTTAATAATTTAAAATTAATAAAAATTAATTTAACAAAATGAAATTTAAAAAATTAGTTCAAATAAAATATTTGAGTAAATAATTATTAGTATAATTTTATATAAATATTTGATTTTTATTTTATTTATTTATTGCATAAATTTATATTTTCATTACGACCATTACGTTCTAGTAAGTTTAAAAGGCGTGAAAATGGGACTCATAAAACCCAGGACTGCCTGCTGTGAGTCGTACAATAGCCCATTCTCGGATTTTCGAACATCGACGAAAAAAATTTCGTGTCACTCGCGCTACCGTAATGTCACTCCGCACTTGCCGTTTCTGGACACCCCTGCTCTAGAGAATGCAAAGCTAGTAGTACTCTTTGTCCGATCTTTTTCCTTTCTCTCTATCTCTCTCTCTCACTTTCTTTTTTTTTTTTTTATATAAAGGCAGATTCGAGAGGTTGGGATGCAAAAAGCGCTTTAGATTTTGTAATAAAGGCGAAACAGGCTGTTTTGCGGTAGAAACGTCACCCTATCCTTTGCCGGAGGTGAGTGTGGTTGCGAGGCAGAAGCTCACGGTGATCGCGAAAAGATTCAAGTTCCGGGGAAGAGAGATCGAAGCTCAGAGGCTGATATCAAAGCAAGGCAAACAATACGGCGAGATGCTGATGCGATTGTATTATGGCTAGTGGACCAGTGATCCATTGTCTCGTCACGTCCTACCCACTCAGTTCTTTTATCTTCATCCTCAGACTCGTATCGTATCGTATCGAGTGAGCATCCATCGAAAGTAGCACGCTCAACGATAGGGGAGTTCATCATAAAGCTACGACTCTTCGCGTTCGTGTCGAGATGCGCCATGCGTAGTTGAAGAAAAGCTGCGGGACGATATTCAGTTACCGATCGATCCACTACTTCCTGTCTATACTCTAGATTCAAAATCGTAATATTTAAATCACAATTGGGCTATTTCATACGAAACGGAATTTATAAACTAACATTTGTTTTCGGGTAAAATATACTTTAGAAGCAAAAGATAACCGTGAAGCCAAAGGTCTTTGTGGTTACTATTTCTTAAAACTTTTTTTCTTTGTTTCTATATACTTTGGTGGGAAATATATAATATAATATATAACAAATTAAAAATTCTAAACGTGACGGGAGGATTCTAACCCTAAATCTAAGACCTATCTAACGATTTAACGCTCGCAGCTATTTTATCGGTATGAAAATTCTACAATAAATCTGGATGAACTTCAACTATTTTAGATATGTGTTAAAAGTTTATCAAATCGGTTTTGTTTCTTATTTTCATACCGATAAAATAGCTGCGAGCGTTAAATCGTTAGATGGGTAATAGGTTTAGGGTTCGAATCCTCCCGTCGCGTTTAAAATTTTTAATTTGTTACAAGGCGTAAAAATAAAATAATGAATAATTCTAATAAGAATTAATAACTTTAAAAACTAAAAAAAATGTTTTCTTCTCTGCTTTAAAAAATTTATGAATATTCCAATGGAATATTCCTGCAATATTCCAAAAGAATGTTCCTGCAATATACCAAAACAATGTTCCTGCAATATTTCTAAAGAATGTACCAAAGGTAGGACATTAGAATATGCCTTGAATATTCCAATGGAATATTCCCGGAATGTGAATGGAATATCCGGTGTTATTGGGGACTTGAAAATTGAACAAAAAATAATTAAAAATTGAAAAAAATAATTAAAATTTGAGAAAATAATTGAAAGAAATTACATAATATATTTTAGATAAAGGAAAGTTAATGATAATATTAGAAAAATACTTGAAACTTTCAGAAGTACATTGAAAAAAAAATAATTAAAAATTAGAGAAAATAAATGAAAAAAGATAAACATAATTTAAAATTAAAGAAAATACTTTTTAATTAAAGAGAAATAATTAAACACTTTTTGGAAATTATGAAAAAGAACGTAAGTATTTGAATATTGAAGAAAATAATATAAAAGAATTGAAAATTGAACGAAATAATTGAAGTGTCAGAAAAGTAGTTTAAAATTTTTGAAATTATACAACAAGCTAAAGAAACTAAAAATTGAATGAATTAAATTTTAGAAAATAATTAAAAAACCATGTTAAATTTTGAAACTTAAAAAAAAATGAAATATAATACAAACAATGAAAAGTTGTAAAAAATGAATAACATTTGAGTGAAATAATTGAAAAAATTACAGAATGCTTTTTAAATAAAAAAAATTGATTGAAATTTGAGAAAAATACTTGAAGATCTTTGAAATTAATTAAAATAATGAGAATAACTAAAAATTGTAGAAAAGAATTGAAGAGAACTTAAAATAATTACAATTTACAATAATTAATAGACATTTTTGGAAATTATGAAAACAAATGAAAATAATTAAAAATTGAAGGATATAATTGAAATTTTAGAAAAGTACTTCAAGATCTTAAAAATTATTTTTACAATATGAGAATAATAATTAAATATTGAGGGAAATAATAGACAAATGATAAAAATAATTTAAATTTGGAAAAAAATTGTAATATGATGAAAATAATTTAAAATTTTTAAAAATAATTAAAATTTCAGACAAATAATCGAAATTTTTAAAAATTATGTCAAAAGAATGAAAAAAATTTGAATTTTTTGGAAATTATGAAAATTAACGAAAGTAATTGAAAATTGAAGAAAATGATATAAAATATAATATAAATAATTAAAAATTAAACAAAATAACAAAAATATCAGACAAGTAGTTTAAAATTTTGGAAATTATAAAACGAACGAAAAAAAAATGAAAATTGAAGGAAATAAATTTTGGAAAATAATTATAAAAAAATGATATTAAATTTAAAACGTGCAGAAAATAATTGGAATATGATACAAACAATGAAATGTTGTGAAAAATACTTAAGTGATTCTTTCATTTTATTTTCAATTATTTCATTTGAGTGAAATAATTGAAAAAATTATAGAAATATTTTTAAATAAAAAAATTAATTAAAATTTGAGAAAAATACATAAAGATCTTAGAACTTAATTGCCAATTAATAAAATTTTTTCGATATTATGAAAACAAATGAAAATAAGTAAAAATTCAAGGAAATAATTGAAATTTTAGAAAAATACTTAAAGATCTTTGAGATCTTAAAAATTAATTTTACAATATGAGAATAATAATTGAAAATTGAGGGAAATAATAGACAGATGATTAAAATAGTTTAAAATTGGAAAAAAATCATTGAAATATGCTGAAGATAATTTAAAATTGAGATAAAAATTGGAAGACGATGAAAATAATTTAAACATGAAAAATTGAAAACAGTAAATAAAATTTGAGAGAAATATTTGAAAAAATCATAAAATATATGTTTAAAAAAAGAAAGTAATTACAAAATTACTTAAAAAATTTTAATTAAAAAGAATAATTAAAAAATCGCAGAAATAATAAAAAATTGATGAAATTAATTGAAATTTTAGATAAATAATTGAAATTCTTGAAAATTATGCCAAAATAATGAAGATAATCAGAAATTGAAGAAAATAATAGAAAAAATGCAGAATTTATATTTAGGCAAAAGAAAATAATTTAAAAATCGTTTAAAACGTGGAAAATTGATAATAATAATCTAAATATTTTTAAATTTGAGATAATAACTGAAAATTTAGAAAAATAATTGAAAAATAATAAAAAGAAATGAAAATTGAACAAAATAATTAAAAAATTGAGATATATATATTACATATATTTGAAAGTTCATGAACTTAATTCAGAAATTATGAAAATGATTAAAAATTGAAGATAATAATTGCAAAATGAAAAAAATATTGGTTAATTTAAAAAGTTAATTTAAATTTTCGATAAACAATATAAAATTTAGGAATAAACAATTAAATTAATTTAATCTCGATGGATAAATAAATTAAAATGGAAAAAGTGATTGAAAAACTAAATAAAATAATTGAAGTTTGAAGAAAGTAAATTTAAGATTTAGGGAAAGAATTTAAAAATAATTAAAAATTGCGGAAAATAATTGAAAAATGATAAAAATAGTAAAAAACTGTAGTTTAAGTAATTGAAATCTTAATAAAAAAGAATCATTAAAAATTGAGGATATTTTTAAATTACTTCAAATTTAGTATATTTGTATCGGGGATTAATTGAACTTTTAAAAAAACAAATTCACGTTAACTAAAATTTGAAGAATTTAAAAACGCTATAAATTTGAAATTTGAGAACATTTTAAAAGAGTGAAATAAGATTTAAAATTTTAAATAAAAAAAACAACTAGGGTAAAAGTACCAATTACTGCGATGTGAAATCGAAGTCCGATAAAATATTGGAAAAGAAGATAAATATAAATGAAAAACAAATATTTGACTGATTGTAAAAACACTTTTGTTATCTATTGAAGTAGAAACCACTAATTAAAATATTAAAATAAATATGTATTCTGTATTCTATTTGAAGGTTAGGTTGTTCGCAGTAATAGAAACACGTGCATGTTCCAATTACTGCGATAGGTTGTAATTTTGCCAAAAGTAGCATTATTTTCTAACTTTATTAAATTATCTAATTTTTCCCCTGGTCTAAAAATAGTATTAATTTTAAGATACGGATTCTTTTCCTTCCAAAATTTTATGAACAAACAAACAGAAACATGTAATCTTAGGAAGGCTACTAAAAAATTCAAAATTCAAAAGAATTTCATTTTTTATATAAAGTAGCTACGTTTCGTTGACTCAGGTTTGCCAACCTCATCAGGCTAATTAATTAAAACATAAGTTTTTTATAACTTGTCAAATTATTACAATATTATATTATCTCAAGTATATAAAGTCTAAATAGACAGTGTCCATTTCTTGTCGACAGCTTCATCAAGACTGAAATTATCTCAGATTAATTTTAAATCGTTGTAAAATACTTTTTTTTATTGAAGACAAACAATTACCAAAAAAATGAAAAATAAATCAGTATATTTTGCCAAACAATTGTAATTGAGCAGATTTTACTTAAAATTATTTTCCGTCTAATTCTGTGAATTAAAAAGACCAAATTTGCGAAACAAAACGATTGAATGAATAATAAAAGGCTTGAAATCGAAAGCTCTATATCTTTGATTGGGGACTTTTTTATACCATTGACGTGGCTGATGCTCCCTCTGAGTCAGTAAAGTGGCTTCTCTTTATGTTCGCCGATCAGAATCAAGAGTAGTCCTTACCTGAAACAAAAAACATGAGAGAAGAACGTTAGAGCGTTGTAAATCGAGGTAAATACGCGAGAAGAACCGATCGATCTTTCTTGTATCGATCGGCCTCGTTGAATCGTGCATAGTTCTAGCTAAACACGCTCGGTCATCGTGGACCCAGGCGAATATAAATAAATCGGCGTGAAAGCCAAATTGGCTACACGGTTAGGAAACGTCGCTGGAAAACGAGTCGCGAACAAAATTTATCTGCTTCTCATTCAAATGGCCCTCATCTCGTATTTATGTATTCTCGTGATATTGCACCTTTTTGAAAACGCCTTCTTCATATCCCTGACTGCTGGATATTAAGACCCCCAGTATCTGAATTAGTTATATAAATTTACCAAGAATTACGTTAGTATTTTATTTTCCCTTAACACTATATCTATTCACCAAACTGCAGCGAGACGATCGTTTGTATTAATTACAATAATTTTACTCAAATGAACATTCACCCTCTTGTATATTTCTCAGCTCAGGGAATCCCGACAAAATTATTATTTCAACGAGGTTAAATATGTAATTTGAGGGCGATTTGCTAAATTTAGGAATATCAAATTAGCAAGTATTTTTCTTTCCTCGTTTATTGGCTTATGTCTTCTTTTTTCAGAATTTTTTATCTTTAAAAATTTCTCAGTTTTTCTAACTTTATAACTTATTTCGACTTTCTGACTCCTTTTAAAAATTTCAGTATTTTCTCACTTTTGGAAATTAAAGATTATTTATGAACTAGAAAAATAAAACGCGCGCGAATAGTTTTTCATACCTTTTAGAAATTATAAAATACAATAAAAAATATAACAAATCGGTAAATAATATTTATCTAATACGAAGAAATAAATATTTTAAATATAATATTTAAAAATCAATTAATATAAATAAAATAAATATTTATTTAGGACAAAATTTATAATATATTAGAATTAAAAAAAATTGCAAAAAATAATTGAAATTAAACAAAATAATTGCAAATTAATTGAAAAAAAAAATGAAAACAATTAAAAATTGGGGAAAGTAATTTAAACAATCATAAAAATGTTTTAAACATAAAGAAAATAATTTAAATTTGAGAAAAATACTTGAGAATCTTAAAAGTAAATTAAAACAAAATTGAATAATGAAAAATTAGAGAAAATAATTGAAAATTGAAAAAACATGGTTAAAAATTGAGATAAATAAATTAAAACTAAAAGAAATAATTAAAATTTAGGAAAATAATTAAACAAATTACATAAAATATTTTAAATAAAGGAAAGTTAAGCAAAATTTGAGAAAAATACTTAAATCTTTCAGAAGCTCATTGAAATAAAAGAAAATAATTAAAAATTAGAGAAAATAAATGAAAAAGAAACATAATTTAAAATTGAACAGAACAAAGTTTAATTAAAGAGAAATAAGTAAAAACTTTTTGCCAATTATGAAAAAGAAAGAGAAAAAGAACGAAAGTAATTGAAAATTAAAGAAAATAATAAAAATAATGAAATAATTAAAAAGTCAGATAAATAGTTAAAAATATTTTTAATTATGAAACAAATGTAAAGAATTGAAATTTGAAGGAAATAAATTTTGGAAAATAATAGAAAAATGTTTTTAAATTTTATAACTTGCCGAAAATAATTAAAATATGATTCATTTAAATTATTTAAATAAATAAAAAAAAATAACTGAAATTTGAAAAAAAAATACATGAAGATCTTAGAATCCAATGAAAAAAAAAAGAAAATAACTAAAAATTGTTAAAAAGACTGGAAGAATGCTAAAAATAATTAAAATTTACGATAATTAGTAAATTTTTTTAGAAATTATGAAAACAACAAAAAATAATTAAAAATTGAAGAAAATAATAGAAATTTGAGAAAAATACTTAAAAAATTTTAGAAATTTATTTTATAAAATGAGAAAAACTAAAAATTGGAGAAAAGTCTGGAAGAAAGCTAAAAATAATTGAAATTTATGATAATTAATAAAAAAAATGTGAAATTCTGATAACAAATGAAAATAATTAGAAATTGAAGAAAATGTTTGAATTTTCAGAAAAATACTTAAAAATCTTAGAAAATAATTTTAGAAAATGAGTATAATAATTAAAAATCAAAAAAAAGAATTGAAAAATGATAAAATTAATTAAAAATTGACAAAAATAATTGAAATATGCTAAAAATAATTTAAGATTGAGAAAGAAAATTGAATTATGATGAAAATAATTTAAATAATATAAAAACTTGAAAACATTCAATAATATTTGAGAGAAATAACTGAAAAATAGAATATATGTTTAAAAAAAATAATACTTAAAAATTTTAATTAAAGAGAATAATTAAAAAATCGCAGAAATAATCGAAAATTGATGAAAATAATTGCAATATCGAATAAATAATTGAAAATTTTAAATGTAATGCCAAAATAATGAATATAATTATAAATTGATGAAAATCAAGAAAAATTGCAGAATTTATTTTTAAGCAAAAGACAATAATTAAAAAATTGTTATATAATGGAAAATTGATGACAATAATCTAAATTTGAGATAACTGAAAATTTAGGAAATTAATTGCATGTGTTTATGTATATTTTAAACTTATCAAAAACCATAATAAATTTTTAAAGCATTTTTCGAAACTGTTTTTTTACACAAATGACAATTAAAAACCAGTAAAACACGACACTAACGAAAAAGGTTACCTTATTCTTTCAATTCAAATTTCAAAATATTTCCTGATAAAGAGAGTCAAAAACAATAAAATATATTAATACTAACTAACTTCACTTCAGACTTTAAAACGTGGACAGAAAAAATGAATAAATATAAAAAGTAACTAACTTCAGGAGTTTACGGAGCTTATTTTTTTTTAATTTCACATCTTTTGAATTTTTCAGACTTTTATGAAATACTATTACTTAAATTTAATTTTTCTTCTTCTACTTTCGATTAATTCATGTTTTAAAACTTTTTTTAAGTTACAGGGTAACTTGTAACTTTTTTTTTTTTTTCTAAATTCTTTTCATCTTTCTGACATTCTGAAATTTTTTTGTCAGAATTTTCCATAATTTTGTACTTTTTCAGATTTTTTAACATTTTTATCTACCCTGTCTAAATCCTACCTTTTCTGACTTACAAAAATTTCCAATTTTCAATCTAGTTTGTTACTCAAATTTCTGTCTTTTTCAAATTTTTTTATCTTTTAAATTATTATAAACTTTTCTAAAAATTTTTAGTTTTTCTGACGTTCAGAATTTCTGGCTGTGTTTTTTTCTGAATTTTTCTAAATTCTGAGTTTTCAGTACTTTCTAACATTTTCTGCTTTTTTTTTGCTTTTTCCGATTTTCCGACCTTTTATTTGTATTTGCTAGAAAAAAATTTTTTAATTGAAAATTTTCAGAAGTCTTATTTTATATCGAGGCATCAAACTTTGTTCGATTGTGACATTTTTTCCGTTTTTTTTTTTTTTTTATAACTTTTCTTGCCTTTTTTTACCCAAATCTAACTTTTACGAGAAAAATGAGCGCGATACTGATGCAGTAACAATATAAAATCAAAAATTGAAAGTTTCAAGTTGAAATCTATTCAAAATTTACATGTTTAATAATAAACGTTAATTAACAAATAAATTGTTGAACCGAATATGTATACTTCCTCTCATGAACGATATTTCCTTTTATGTTTTTACAATATTACATTCGAGCTCTTTTGTAGCAAAAATAAAGCAAAATTCAATCTATAAACATAAATAATGAAATAATAATTTAATTGAAAATGTTAGACATCAATATAAAAATATTTAATTTTTTTAATTTTATTCTATTATTCAAAAGACCACAGAATAAAACAGAACATAAAGCATGCAGTAGAATACGTATTGTTTAAATATTTTTAACAATTCAACTCTTCATGAAACAACGTATATATAGTGTAGGTAAAAAGAAAAATAATAAATAAATAAATAATAGCATATAAAATCTAAAAAATTATTTTAAAATAATACTTTTTAATCATAATATAATTGAATTTAATATGATAATAATTTAAATAATAATTGATAATTTATCGAAACATTTTTTAGAAAGCTTTTTATTATTATCATGTTTTAAATTTCATTGTACTTAAAAAAATAAAAAAAATAAAAAAGGAAGAAATTGATATAACGAAACGAATAAGTTTGAAATTCCAACACTTAATTACGGGGATTTTCATTGCAACTCGCCCCAATGGAATTTTTCCGATTGTCCCCCATCAGCATAGATGGAAGCGGATTTGTACGACTCAAATATTCGAAGCATTTAATTTTATAAATGACCGATCGTATTCTTTTCTGTCTCACTCACAACATCCCTTTTAGACTTTCTTTTTTATTTATACAAATCGTTTTTCCATTTTAAAAACTGAACAATTTTAATTCAAGTATTTTAATGAAGTACGTGAAAAGAAAACTTCAATTTTTTATTTAACGAAATCACTGATAAAAACTAACTTTTAATATAATTTGATGCGGACAAAATATGGAAAACTTAATTTTTCATTAGAAACTCTAGAAATTGAATTTACCCCGAATTACATTTTTTACAAAATCATGAACATTCTAATCTCGTTGTATTATTGTCACAAACTTTATTATCTATTCATTTTAATGTAACTTTATTATTATTTTTTAGGAACACATTTGACTCTAAAAACATTGAAGTGAGTAACCTAACCTAAAAAAATTCTTCGGTCTATATAAAATTCTTATTATTATTCATATCTGCCTTAAAAGATCAGGTTCATGGTGAAATGCACATTGACAAACTTTAGATAAAACATAAACTTCAAAGCAACATTCTAAGACCATGTTCCAGAAGTGACTTTTTAAACACCGCTAAATTCTTAAATTTTTTTACGCTTACTTACTACTTTTAAGAATTGTTCTAGAAAGTCATAAAAAGTGGCATGAATCTTTGTTTTAGTAATAATTTTGAAAAAAAACATTTATATTGTCAATAAATAAAATATGGGTGATAATAAAGAACTCTATATTTCAATCCCATGATCTTAGACATGGAAATTTTTAACATTTAAGCCAAAGGCCACACTATGCAACGCAGATATTAACAGTAACCATCGTTTTTTTTAAAAAAATGAAAAGTGTGATAATTAAAGCACTGAATTCTCGAGTCGGTGCTTACATCACTAATTCCGAAAATGCCACGGGGAAAGTTCACTTTTTCGAAATTGCCTCAACTGAACGGGAAAAGTTGCGCAATTCCGGGAGATCGTGTCGAAATGTCAACCGCGAGACCACTAAAAGCGCGAAATTCCCTCCACTTCTTGGCCATTTCCCATTTCCTTCTCACGAAACGAGAGAAACTTTTAATTCGTTAATTTCCAGCGACTCAAAGGGTTGGCGAACCGAGGCTTATTAAAATTTATACTACGCTCTTTCGAGCGTTCATCCGGCTGTCTCTTTCATCCCCGAGACTCAACTGACAACGACGAAAAAATAAAATCGCAAAACAGACGGGAATTGAAGGGACAGAGAGAGTGCCCGTCTTTCGCCAAAAAAAAAAAAAAAAACGTTAAAAGAAACGTTCATGTTCCTTCTCAACCCTGAAGAATTACACTTTCGTACTTTTAATCCTAGGAATAATAGAGGGGATGAAAATTCGCCTTGGGTAAAGGGTTGTTGCTGTACTTTCAATCCCCTTGGCATTCTGAGACATGCTAATATTTTCCGAAGGGTCAAAACCTAATTTTTTTAAAGCCTCGTCTACACCGTCACCTTCTCTTGCCAAATCCCGAGGATTTTACTCCCAATAGACATAATAAAAAGACCATTTGAAATATGCATCCCTTAATAAAACTGTCCAATTAGCCGAAAATGGAATTAAGTATAAAGGGGGTGTCAGGCAGACTTGGTCGGCATTCAGGTGCTATTTGAGAAACCCTTTTGCGAAAAGATTAGATTCTTAACCTCAACCCCTGTCGTGAAGTAAGGCCTGCTGAAAAAGGGGGTGTCATATTTCGCACGAGCCAGCCTTGAATTATTTATGACGCTAGGAAATTTTTCCGTAATTCTGCGGCTGATTTATAATTTTTGAATTTTTTTCACGACTGAAACCTTTTTTTGTTGCTGATGTATTCAGTTCGTTTGATTTTTCTATAATTTTCTTTATATTTTATACAGGATTATAATTATTACTTCATGTCTTCAGGTATTTCATAACCATTTCCAGCTTAATTTTGCGACAAAAAGTTTTTCAACCTTTTTTTCAAGGTCAACTTAATTTTTTCAGTTAAAACAGAGTTAAATGCTTTCATATTATTTTAGTCAAGAAACCAATAAATGATCTTGGGAAGGTGAGATTGAATAAAAATTCCAAAAATTAAGTCAAATAGCGACGTTTCATTTGCTCAGGTTTGCCAACCTCAATTAATTAATTTTTTAACATTTTCTAATTTTTATGCAGTGTTCAAGGCAGATTTTGAATATGATATTGTTTCATTACTTTTTTAAGTAATTTCAAAACACTACTGGTACATTTCGTGGATTTGTTCAATAGAATATACACCCTTATTTCAGACGTTTAAAAGCTATCAATTTCACAAATATAAACCATATTTTACTATAAATATATTGTAGTTAGATTGATCCAATTTAATTATATCTCACTTCACTATACACAACACTATTTTTGCTATTTTTAAATCATTTAACTCTGACACACACGACTTTAAAAATTTAGAAACATTGCAGCTTTCTGCTACCTGCCATTTTTGTACAGGGTGCGGTAGTCTCGAATATAAAAAGAAGGGTTGCGTAGTGACCAGAGTGTCTACATTATTATTCCGTAAACTCAATAAATCCTGAATTTTTCAGTTTTCTTAATTCTTACTATACTCTCCCAACAATTATTCAATGAGTCAATTGGATTTTTAATTTCTCCAAATTCCATTTTAAGTAACCTTATCACGTAATTTTTTTATTTTTTTATTTTAAATAATTAAAATCAAATGACAATTTAAATAGGGATCATTTAATATGAATTTAATTTTAATTCTGTCAATTTGCTGCTTTCTTCTTTCTGACCTCTTTATGCAGGGAGCGGTAGTCTTTATAATAACATACAGGGTTGAGTAGCAACTCACGTTTCGACGTTACAAGAATTCGTACAGTACAGTTCAAGTTTCAATTCAGATACCTTGCTTCTTCTTGCCATTTTGTACACGGAGCAGTAGCCATAATTCCAATGAACAGGGTTGGGTAGTAACCTTATAATTATCGTTACGTAAATTCGGTTCTTTTTTTTATTTTCAGTCTTCCTACCGCTGTTACTACGAATGTCCAAAATTCTCCCAGCAATTAACCACTGAGGGTGAAGATTCATGTGAGCAAAAAGCGCAAAACCAAAAATCGTAAGTGCAAGAGAGACAGAAGGATACAACCGTCTCTGTCACTCTTATATTTTCAGCTCACTTGTGACTTCACCCCTACTTGAATTTTAATTTCTAATAAGATAGTTCTAAGCACCTAACCTTATCGAATTGTTTTAAACAATAAAAACTAATTAACTATTTAAATAAAATTTAATTATTTAAAAATGTTAAATAATTTGAATTTTGCTTCCACAGAGACACATTTTAATAGAGTCGTGTATCGCTTTACCTGAGTCGTGTGAATATGAGTAAGAGAGTAAGATTTCAATTAAAACAACCCCCTGGCACGCGGAGGATTAGCAGTACGAATCCGTCCCCCAAGAAGACTCGGTTATGACAAGGCATAAATATCAGCGTAAATTGCCTCCGCCCTTCGTTTTGCTCATGTAGCGGAATAAGCAGTCAGGAAACTGGTCCGCGAAGACGTTACCCGGCTTGGCAGTCTTTTATGAACTTTGCAATTATTGCGCGATTCTCCATTTATGAGATTTAAATTGGTGCGTCTTCAGTATACCTATATATGTACATGTTTATATATCCACAAGCAAATCTGAGTTTTCCATTGTCCTTCACCGCAATATTAGCATCTAATTGCACGCCCGTATGTGCTCTACATTTCCATAGACTTCAGACTCTACTCTTTGAAATGTTAATTCATTATCTTATTCGCGCCTAAAAGAATACAACTTCACAAAGTTAAAATCCGAAAAATATAGTTTTTAGACATGTTAATTTCCATCCTGTTTTATGACCCGTTTACTAAAGACCACTCTTGTTTCAAGTTTTGAGATATATTTAATTTTAATGCGAGTTAAGTACAATGTTGACCAGAGTAATTATAGGGTTTCGTTTCAGCTTTAAGTTTCGATGAAAATTATAACGAACGTTGCCACTTGATGATGGTTTTACAAACCAAGGCAAAAACTGGACTGGAGCTGATGACAGACTTGTGTCTTAATATTTCTTGCTTAATCTGCTCCGAATATCAATTAAAAGCCACATGTTGGCGCAGATACTTTTTAACCTTTATAATATTAATTATATTACATTATGACAACTTAATTTTAACAAGATAGATAATTTCTTAAGATTCTATTGAATGTAGATTGTGATAATTTTAGGTTAGGTGTAAAATTATAGTTTTCTTTTTCATATTATATAATTTTTTTTAACATTTTTCAATCACTTATGATTCACATATTTGATGAACGCGAAAGCAAGCAAGTGATAAAAAACTGACTAAATATATATCTATCCTTTTCTATCACATGCTTGCGTTCGCGTTCCGTTCTTATAAGAAAAGAAATTAGAACCAGAGATTGGTTATCAGAGTTGTGAATCACTCGAAGGTTTTACATATGTTTTTATACGATTAAAATACGGATTTTCTCCTACTCTGAGAAAAAAATTGTTTATAAAATTATTAAAGTATAATACCAGGTAATAAACTGTAAAAAATCACGTTATTAACCTGATGTATTTTATTGACCCAACCCTGGCTTCTCTAAAAGTTTTTCTGATATATACACATGACTCATATGAAAAAACTGCCACAGTCTAAAAAACTATTTTATTATTACTTTTCCTTAAAAAAAAAATCACATACCAAATTTTTGTAACTTTCAAATGTAAATTTAACATATATATAGCATATATTTTAAATGGTAGATTTAACATGTACCTTAGTTCAAAGAATTTTAACACATGTTGTACATGAGAAATCATAAACAAACATGAAATCATTATTTTCAGTTCCATTTACAACATTATGTCAAAAATAAACACAACATATAAACTACAGTTTATATTCTTCCAGTTATATTATAGTGTTTTGCTGCTGGCCGGCGTCTTTATTTACTTTGTTTTTATTTCGTCATAAGAAATGTGATTTTAAGATTTTTATTTAGTGTTTCACAGATAAATATAAATTTTATTTAATAATTACTATTGTATATTCATATGCTTTATACGAATAAATTCGGAAAACATTTAACCTCAAATTCTATACTTATTTCATATATTTTAAACTTAACGTTTTATTTTGTGAAGTATTTTCCACAAGCATTTTAATATTTTGCTAATTTTGTTGTCAAATTTAATTCGACATCACAAAATGTACCAGATTGTTTATTTTATACGAGTAAATTAGCAAAATCACGATCTAACCTCAAATTATATACCTACTTGATTCATACTTTTCAAACTTGAAGTTTTAATTTTATAGTCTTAATATTTTTTTTTTACTTTTATTAAATGACTTGAAGAAAAATCGAAAAAGAATATAGATTTTTAATAGTTATTATGTTTAAATACAATAAAGAGTTTAGGCAAAAATTTATCAATCTTGCTTGTAGTTTTTGTGCAAAAAGGTACTGGTTGGACTGTTCAAAATATTTCAATGTCTAAAATTGTTTTTTTAATCAATAAAAATTTGTTTATAGTTTGTGTCATCGAGTCCGTCAAAAACCACCAACGAAATGTCATTTTTGAAATCGGTTCTATTAGAAATGTGGATGTTAAGTCATTTGTTTACACTACCGGCCAAAATTGTGGGACCACTTACAATTAGAAAAATGGGATTAAAAACATGGCCGTCTTAAAATATTCATATCTCTGTCAGATATTAGCGAATAGAAATTTTCCGTAGACCATTGGAAAGCTTATAAAATTTCCCGTTAAATGATCCTATTTTAAAGTTTTTTTAAAAAATTAGATACGGAGATTCAGTGTGATAAAGACAGGTGAATTTTTTGTTTTTTGTGAATTTTCATTGTTCAAGTTTGGTAAGCTGCATTTTCTAGAAAAGTAATTGGAAAAATTTGAAATTAAGTTTAATTAAACCTCGAACTATTAGCTTTAAAATAAGCTAAAGAAAACTTAAATATCTTGATTGGTTCTAAAGTTATAAGTAAATGTATGATACGAAAGAACGCAACGATTCTAGTACTCGCTCCATTTTTGGCTGCAAACAGGCAGAGAGGGGAGGAAACAAAGAAATAGTTGCGTTTTGTTCTTTATACACATTTCCTTATAACTTTTGAACCAGTCAAGATATTTTAATTTTCTTTGGCTTATTTTAAAGCTAATAGTTCGAGGTTTAATTTAGCTTACTGTCAAATGTTTCCAATTACTTTTCTAGAAAATGCAGCTTACCAAACTTGAACAATGAAAATTCACAAAAAACGAAAAATTCACTTGTGTTTATCATATTGTATCTTCGTTTCTATTAATCAAAAAAGGTTTAAAATAGGACCATTTAACGGCAAATTTTATAAGCTTTCGAATGGTCTATGAAAAATTTCAATTTGCTAATATCTAACAGAGTTATCAAGATTTTTAGACTGGCAAAAAAATAATAAATAAATAAATAAACATCGACGCAGTGTTAATCACTAAAAAAAATTTGCTTTGTGATTTTTTGGATATTTTAAAACAAATAATAGGCGCACAAATAAGATTTATCATTTTCATAAAGCTCGCAAGGCACGGTGGATATGAAAGGTAAATCCTATATACTTGAGAAGAGCAGGGTCGTACGCGAGCATGCCATACATTTCGTGCCTGGAGAAAATCATACTCCAAATCATAATTAACAGAATTATTCCAGAGTAACTCGATACGTTCTAGTGCTATGGGGTTCCGGTAGTAGATAGGGGCTCGAGCTTCGAGGGGGCTTACATCTAAGAAGGAAGGGTTGCCAACTACCCTTGCATTGAGTGGCGTACGTAATACATGTGCGCGTACGCGAAAGTACACGCGAAATTAAACAGTCTATATTTCGTAACCTAGCGAGTAGTCGGGTTGAGAGATTGCGTTTGCTTTATTCAAAAGGTTTTAATTACTATATGCGTGAGGTTCCTTAATTTCCTCTTTCTCTCTTCTTCCCCCTTTTCTCACAATTCCCTCTGGCCTTATTCCTTTTATTTTCAAAACAGCGACAGAAGTAAATTTCTTACGGTTTCTTCTCTCTTTCTTCTTACATTTCTTTTGGTGATAAAAAGATTACAATTTCTACAATTAATTAATTAATTGGACCTTGCCGTTGAAAGATATGCACCAATCGAGAATTGAGGAAATAAAAAGAACGTATATGATGAATTGAGCCTTGAGGAACAAAGTAAAGAAGATAAGAGCCGGTGTCAAGATAAGCGATAGGAGCACCTCTCGACAATGGGAAATCTTGAGTGAGGAAGGCTCTATACTGTGAAGCGTAGGGAAAAAAATACGTCGACAGGGGTCACCGTCGATGCGTGAAATCCACGCGGAAAATCCTCAAAATCTCCGGAATGTCACCCTTCACGCCTGGCACTCTCAGTCTGCCTCGAGTGCAAGACAAAGAGCGCGACCTGCAGAGAAAAAGCTACCAAGATAGAGGGCGTAAAAAATGTTGAAAGCTACGGGATTCCCGGAGTCTTTCAAAGTCGCAATGCCAAAAGAGGGAATCATAGGCTCCCGAAGCCTTAAAGAGTTACGTGGCAAGGGCTTCTTCAACTTTTTCTGTCATCGAGTCGGCGAACCGAGCCGATCTACATCTGCACGAAAAGAAAATCAGAGATAAGAGAGCGGGAAGAAAAAGAGAACATAAAAAAGGAGAAACTAAAAGAAAGTCTAGAAAAAATAGAGGATAGATAAAAAAAAAGAGAGTGGGAGAGAGAAAGAGAGAGCGGTGCGGGCAAGAGGGCGTTAACTGAACTTTAATGGAGATCTTAGATAAAAACCCCCTGGCGGACGATGAAAGACCTCTTTGACGGATTACGCCCAAATCGTATCTGTCTCTTCAAGGATACCAGCTACCTGAAATAGAAGGACGACAAGTAACCGTTGCTAAGTGTTATAATACCCAAAGCTCTTTGGATTTTCTCGAGCACACGCGTCTATTATCCTCCGAAAGAAACCAGAAAAGACCTCCAGTTCTACATCGACAAAATGCCGATTCGGGTATCTGTCGCACGATCATGACGACTCGGATCAGTTTCCTCTTGGAAATTCACTGTTTGAATTCCTTGATGTCTATGACTCTCTCATTCAAAGGGAACCGTTCTTTCAAGTAAAAACCTTTGATTCTTACTTCTTCGCACGCAAACTCAAGGCCAACAAAAACTAATGTGTTGAAATTCTTTATCTGGGATAGTTATCAAGGTTCAACTTGATACAAAACAAATCAGCTGGAGAATTATTTGAACCTGCTTGGTGAATGCAGTAAACGATTTTTCACGTGAGAATATTCTTATATTGTGCTTTGAAGTTCGTAGTATGAGTACCAGGCGCAGTATGGATACATAATTCCTAATCATGTATTCATACAGCGGGTGGTGGGGATTCCTAATACTGCAGGAGGTAGGATTTTTTATATTGTCGGAGAAACACAGTATTCCATTCCCAATATGATTTTAAAGAAAGATGGACTCCAATGAAAGCAATATTTTTGTAGGTAGAAAGAAAAATTAAAATGTATCCATACTGCGCATGTCAGGGATTTTATTTCCTTCTTCACCGTAGTCTTTTCTGATAGAGGAGATTTTACTCCAGATGGAAGGAATTTTGAATCTACCTCTGGAAACCAGATTACAAATGAAAGAATAATCCTATCCTCTAGCAGTATCGGAACTCTTATCTCCCGTTATTATAACCCCCACCACACGCAGTATGGATACATAATTAATAATCAAATATTCGTACTGCTTCTGAAACTTTTGACACTCTTAAAATTAATTCCAATAAATTTTAATAATCAGATAAGAAATCCGAATGAAATAAACTACCATAATACTGAATCAAGCAATTAGCCAAAACAATTCAGCAGTGAATTTTCAGCAGGAAACATTTGTCGATTGAGAAATAAAAATTCACCACACCCTTTGAACCGACAAAGCCCCATTTCTCTTATTCTCCTGTCTCTGGCTTTCCTCCAGGACTGGTGTTTCGAGAGCTCAACAAGTCGAATAAAAAGCTCATAAATAAAGAGGAGGAATTCTCTCCCCGCTTGCGCGTAGAACTTGCCGCCCTCTTATCCGGAAATAACCCTCCGCGTTTCTGCGAATGTCCCCGCGGACACCTGTTGCTTCCACGAGCTATTGGGAAGAGGAGAAAGCGAAATATTTGAGCGTATATATATGTAGAAAGAGGGAAAATTGGAATCGTCGCAAAAGTGTCGCGATTGCCAGGACGTGACGCTTCCCCTCGTGCTCATCTCCGTGTGCCCCATTGCCATGGGGGTAAGCGAGAAACCGTAAGTAATGTTTCTCCATTTGCAAGTGAGAATTTAGAGGGACGCTTTTTCCAGGACGGTGAATACCTACTGTGGATTTCAACCCAAACAAGAACCACAATCGTAAAACCCGTTCAACTTTGTATTAACTAGTCCATTTGACTGCTTAACAGGATAAATATTAGTTTCAATTTGGGAAATTCGTTTAACAATTCTGTGGCTGAAAGGCATAACATCATAACTAACATTTTATCGAATTTGAGATAACATCAGATTTGAGTTAATTTAGTAATGCTTTTTAAAGTTTCATAACAGTAAAGTGATTTAAATGTTTATTTACGTAGAAAATAATTAATAACACAACAGCATAACTGCATTCAAATCGAAAAAAAGAATTGATATTCTTTTTTAAAGCGTTTATATTTTATTAAAATTGATAAACAGATGTAAAAACTACACTAGAAAATAGGATACAATGCCAAACACCAAAAATATTGGTTGATTTTTCGATTTTACAAAACCAAGAAAATAAACAAAAACAGGTTTTTCTCAAAACTATGAAAATGCAGTTATGTTATTCTGCCTTTCAGCCACAGAATTAATAGTACGACTAATACTAATAATAAGAAGGTGAAATGTTTCAGTACTTTTTAGTTCACGTGAAAGAGTCATTTTATGTATGTAACATGTTTTAGTTATTATTTTATGGTTTATAGTTACCTATAAATTCATACTTTTCTATTAAGAATGATGAGACCGTCTCTTGATAGGAATTGCCGACTGATATATTTGTGATGCTAAAACATTCTCTGACTAGTTAATTCAGTGTAATTTTTGGTAATTGCTTTATTTCCTTTGATAAAAAAGTAGTTTTGGCACTTAGGTCATTGGTGGATAACATAATAACGAGCAAGTTGCAATATTACTCCACATGAGCATCAGTTGTTTATTAATTAAATTTCATTGAAGAATGTCTTCCTTTATACACAAGATCTAGAAAGTTTTATTGTTATGTTGGAACTAGGATATTTTGATCAAAAGTTATAAAGACGACAGGTGCCCGAAAATATAATGCAATAGTAAGGTATGTAATGTGATTATTGATTCAATCGAGAAAATATGTTTAAGAGATATAGTTATTTACAAAAAACTGTCATAAATATCTAAAGTTTTTAAATCTTTAAACGTTTTGCATTGCATAATTAACTTTTAAAATTGAAGCTTTTACGAATAATTTTTTTTTTAATTTTACTAAAAGCTTTTTTGGAATTTTACTAGAAAATACAATTAATTTACATGTATTAGTTATTATTTTATGGTTCGTAGTTACCTATAATATCATACTTTTTTATTAAGAATGATGAAACCGTTTCTTGATATGAATTGCCGACTGATATATGTGTGAAGCTAAAATATTTTCTGACTATTAAATGAAGTGTAATTTTTGGTAATTGCTATATTTACTTTGATAAAAAAGTAGTTTTTGCACTTAGGTCATTGGTGGATAACATAATAACGAGCAAGTTGCAATATTACTTCACATAAGCATCAGGTGTTTATGAAAATTAACAAGGGGAAGTTTCTAAGAAAAATTTCCGGGGAAGGTTTCGTGAAGTTTTCAGGATAAGCTTCCTTCAAGTTTACAGGGTAATATTTCGGGAATTGTTCAGGAGAAGCTTTTTGAAAAGTATCAAGGGAAAGTTTTAATGGGAATTTTACAGGAGAAAATTTAGTGAAGTTTCCAGGGGAAGATTTCGGGAATTGTTTAGGGAAAGCTCTCTGAAATGTAACAAGGGGAAGTTTTAAAGTGAATTTTCAAAGAGAAGCTTTCGTGAAGTTTACAGGGAAAAATTTCGGGAAGTTTTCAGGTAAAGCTGTGTGGAAGTTTTCAGGGGAAGATGTCGGGAACTGTCCAGGGAAAGCTTTCTAGAAAGTTTAAGAGGAATTTTATTAGGGGACTTTTCCAGGGGAAGCTTTTGGAAATATTTCTGGGTAAGATTTCGGAAGTTTTCAGGACAAGCTTTCGTAAAGTTTCCAGGGGAATATTTCGGGAATTGTTAAGGGGAAGCTTTCTGAAATGTATCAAGGAGAAGTTTTTCAGGGGAAGTTTTTAAGGGAATTTTACAGGAAAAGTTTTCGTGATGTTTCCAGGGGAAGATTTCGGGAATTTTTAAGGGTAAGATTTCGGAAAGTTTTCAGAATAAGCTTTTGTAAAATTTTCAGGGGAAGATTTCGAGAATTGTTTAGGGGAAGCTTTCTCAAAAGTTTCAAAGGAATTTTTTTAAGGTGAATTTTCCAGGGGAAGCTTTCGGAAATATTTCTGGGTAAGATTTCGGGAAGGTTTGAGGGGAAGCTTTCGGTAAGTTTTCAAGGGATGATTTTAGGAAGCTTCTGGAGAAGCTATTGAAAAGTTCCCAGGAAAATTGAGGAGAAGATTGCGGAAAGTTCCCAAGGTAAAATTTCGTGAAGCTTTTAGGATAAGCTTTAGGAAAGTTTCTAGAAGAAGCTTTTGGGAAAGTTTCCAGGATAAGCTTTCGGAAATTTTCCAGTTGAAGATTTTGGGAAGTTTTCAGGGGAAGATTCGAAGGGAAACCTTCGGGAAGTTTCCAGGGAAAGCATAAAGAAAAATTTTAAATGAAGCTTCCAGAAAGTTTCTTGAAGAAGTTCACGCAAAGTTTCAGGCAATTTATAGAAGGACATTTGGTTAAATAATAATAATAATAATAATGTACCCTATTAAAAGTACCGTTACTATTAAACGTAGTAGAAATCCAAATAAATGCAGAATAAAAAGAAATTCTTTCATAAATTATTCCTAGATATTGTCATAAATTTCCAGGCGACTAATTCTAAATACTAACGATGTATGCGAGATGATCAAGAATGGTGTTAGCCACACGGCATCTGAGAAATGGTGACAAATGGAATTTAGAGAACGTGATAGCAGCGTTAAATTATGTTTCGGGTTCGCTGCTAATTACCGAATGACTCGAATAAATTACAACCGGGGAAAATCAAGCCGCTTACAATATAGCGACTTTATAAAACAAAGTTTTGGAACGGGAAAGGCTTGAAATTCAGAGCGTAAATCCCGCTCGAGAATATAATGCAGCGTTGAACTGCGGATTTATTCGCAGAAAATATGTCCGGTATTTTATTTCCAATATCTTGCCAGTAAATCGGCAGATATTTCAATCCGTGGCGGTTGTTGGTGGTCAACCCCTCGGACGAACTGACAAATTGAATCAAAGGAAGGTCCGCATCCCGATGTCCGATATTTCGCGATCTCCCCTTTTTTTACCCTCGACTACTCCCGTCGACCAAATCATTTTTCGAAATCGATCACCGCTGGGTGCTCAACAAATTGTCCGTTTCAGCGACGCCCTGATTTACGCGTCTGGAAAGTATTCGCTCGCATTTTAAGTACAAGGGTTCATGCTTACCGACCCTTTAACAGGGGTCGTCCTGGATCAGTCGGCGTAAGAATTATTTACAAAAACATTCAATTTTAAAGAGAGATAAAAATGGTGTTTTAGAATACTATGGTAGTAGTTCACTGAAATCTCTTAATTCCATTTTTTTGTATATTTCAAATTAATTGGCGAATTTTAAAATAAAATAATTATACGGATATATTACAATTTTCCTGAACGTTTAACCCAAATGAAAAAATTTGACGTTAGCTGGGATCGAACACGGAAAGTTACGATTTACAGATATTTACGTTAACCACTCACCTACACTGACATTTAAGAGAGTTAATACAAAATTAGTCTCTTTAACCACAAATGAGAAAAAAGAATAATTAAAGCATACTTAATTGATCCTATTCACTAAAAACTTTATTTTATTAAAAAATACAATTTCCATACAACTCGGAGCTTTCATCAAAAAGTCGAATTCTCGAAAATTGTTTTACTTTGACATTTTTTTTACTCTGACTGGAATCAGAAAAGTTGCACGTTTGTCATCGCGCACCCTGGCTGAGTCTCGATTACAACTTTTTATTGCATTTCCATTTCATTTCTCGCGAGGAAAGAAACGCGGCTCGCACACGAGAAGAAATTGAAACGAATAATGCGTTTTAAACGCGATTACAGTCCCACGCCTTGGGGAAAGCAGTTTTCTTGGTTCCCCATTAAATTTAAATTTAACGTCTACGTAACACTTGGTTATTCAGTCGGCTTGCATTTCACGAAATGCGCATTGACTCTCAATACAATAATAAATTGTCCCGAACCGATTTCAGCGTTTTTCGTATCTGTAGACCGATTACACGTATAGACTGGAGTCGATTGAAGGAGCAAAAATGGCCTCGGCAAGTTACGAGCCATCGGCCACGCCGAGATTAGCTCCTCGAGGAGAAAGAGGAAAAATATTATTACTGAGAATGTGTACGTAGTAGACTTCCATACACTGAGGAAACTCTCGCTTCGCAAAACAACGAATTCAAGCGTGTCTAGTCGATAATCCATTCCGCAGACCATTCACACAAGGAAATGCGCCATTATTTTTTAAATTTTCGTTCAATCAAATAAAAAGTGCGATATAACGAAAAAATTGGCTTTTTCGTGAAACAATCACGCGGAATTAGTAGCATTCTGTTTCAACTGGGTAAAAATTCTTTTTATATTGTTCGTTAAAGAGATTTAGTTAAATGTGAATTAGTAAATATTGCACAGGTTGTTATGGCAACTGTTACTAGAACAATGGTTATCATGGTAACGGTTGCCATGGAAACTGTAACTATACAGTAACGGTTGCTATGGAAACTATTACCATAACAACGGTTACTATGGCAACTGTTATTATTACAGTGGTTACCATAACTACTGTTAAAACAACAGCTGTTACCATGGCAACTGTTACTAGAACAATGGTTACTATGGTAACGGTTGCCATGGAAACTGTAACTATACAGTAACGGTTGCTATGGAAACTGTTACCATAAGAACGGTTACTACGGCAACTGTTACTATTACAGTGGTTACCATAACTACTGTTAAAACAACGGCTGTGACCATGGCAACTGTTACTAGAAAAACGGTTATCATGGTAACGGTTGCTATGGAAACTGTAACTACATACACGGTTGCTATGAAAACTGTTACTACAACAGTGGTTACCATGACAACTGTTCAATCAACGGTGGTTATCACAATAACGGTTGCCATGAAAACTGTAACTACAGTAACGGTTGCTATGGAAACTGTTACCACAAGAACGGTTACCATGGCAACTGTTACTATGACAGTGGTTACCATAACGACTGTTAAAACATCGGCGGTTACAATAGTAAGTAGTGATGGTTGCCATGGAAACTTTTACCGCATAACGGTTACCATAGCAACTGTTACTATGACAACGGTTGCTATGGAAACTGTTGACATATTAACGAGGACCATAGCAACCGTTACTATGACAGCGGTTACCATAGCAACCGCATCACCAACCATTTTTTAAATGTGTATTTCTGAAGGCATTTTCAAAAGTGTGAATCACTAAGTCTTCTAAATAGCGACCATTTTTTAAATAAATATCGCAAAAAGTCCCGTAGTGACTAAAATTATAAAAGAACTAGAAGAATAATGAAAAATAGATTAAAAATTAAACAAAGGGAAACGTAACTGCAAAATAAAGTACAAAATGAACTCTACGATAATTAAAATGTTTGAAAAGTAAGTAGAATAATCAAGCAAGTTTTTAAAAAATTTGAAACATTTACATTTCACAGATAAAAAAAAGATGTAATCAACTTCTTAATTGACTTCACTCGAGTGCATAAAAATATGCAAAATAAGCTGAGTGATATTAATCAAATATAGTATAATAATTTTTTTTCGCCTGGAATAAACTGAAACGAAAGAATAAAATGCAAATGTTGCAATATTTTTTATGAAACTTGAAGAAAATAAAAAATTTTTAATTAGAGTAGAAATTGTCATTAACAGTTACTTAAAATTGAAAGTATACAAAATTACCGAAACTAAGAAAAATCAAGATAAAAAAGTTGATATAAGTGAAGCGAAATTTGGAAAATTATGAAAAATAACTGGAGTATATCTTTCGGCAAAAATAAAAAAAAATAATTAAAAATGATTAAAAATATTTCAGTATGATACCTGATTGATCAATAGAAAATAATTCAAATTTTCAATGCTGTTACTAAAATTGAAAATTATTTCCAATCTATCAATCAGTAAAAAATTAATGACAATTTAGTCATTTTCAACTGATTTCCTGTGAAACTTCATTTATTAAAATCATGAATAGAAAGTGATTTTCAATATAAAATTATTCGCCTTAAATTTTGATATTATTTATTAATTTTTTAAATTATTTTGTACTGTTGTCGATTATCTTCGACAGCTTTCAAATTTTTTTGGCAATTGTCAATTATTTTCCTCATTTCTCAATTATTTTCATCATTTTGTCATTTTTCTTTCGATTATCAATTATTTTCTCCAATTCTCAATTATTTTCTTCAATTTTCAATTATTTTCTTCAATATTCAATTATTCTCGTCTTTTTCCAATTATCTATCATTTTTTTGAAATTCCAATACAATTCTTTAATTATCTTCTTCAATTTTCATTTATTTTCTAAAACTTTTTCTATAATTTCTTCAATTTTTAATTGACAACTTAATATTCTCCTTCAATTTTATAATTATTCTTAAATTTTTTCAATAATTTTGTTCTATTGTTGATTAATGTCGACATTTTTTGAACTTTTTTTAATATTTTTTTCAATTGTCAAGTATTTTTCTAAATATTGAACTATTTTAGTAATTTTTCTTTTAACTATCAATTATTTTCTTACAATTTAAAATAATTTCTTTAATCTTCAATTTGTAATATTTTTTCCAATTATTATTCTCGTTATTTTTCAATTATTTCTTTAAATGATTAATTATTTTCTTCATTTTTCCTTTGTTTATAAATTGTTTACGAATTTTTTTTCAATTGGTAATTATTTTCCATAGTTTTTAATTATTTTCGTCCTTTTGTAATTTTTTGTAATTATTAATTATTTTCTTAAAATTTCCATTTAATACTTTAATTTTCAATTTATTTCTTCATATCTTAGTTATTTTCCCGAATTTTCAATTATTTTTTTTTATTTTCAATTAATTTTTTAATATTCAATAATTCTCCGCTTTTTTCAATCATAAAAATTCTTTAAAATTTCACTTAATTTTTCAATTCCATAACTATTTTCTTCAATTCTCAATTATTTTCTTCAATTCTCATTTTTTTAAAGTTTCAATTTCTTTTTTCAGTTTTCAAATATGTTCTTCTATATTCAATAATTCTTGGCTTTTTAAAAATTACTATTTTAATTTTTGATTATATTCTTTAAATTTCAATTCTATTCTTTAGTTTTTGAATTATGTGCTTCAATTTTCAATTATTTTCTTCAATTTCCAATCATTTTCTTCAATTTTAATTATTTTTAGCAATTTTTAATCCAGTTTTTTAATGTGTAATTCTTTCGAACAATTATTCCTATAGTTTTCTTAATTTTTCAATTTGCAATTATTTTCTTTCAATTTCATATTTCTTCTGTAATTTTTCCAATTATACTTTTTAGTTTTCTATTAATCTAGTCATTCTTCGAATTTAGTTTTCAATACTCAATTATTTTTGTCATTTTACAAATATTATCTTTAATTTTTCAATTATTCTCGTCATTTTTCAATTATTTAATTCAATTATTAATTTTTTTCTACAATTTTCAATTATTTTCTACACATTTTTCAATGTACAATTATTTTTCTAAAATTTTAAAATTATTCTTTAATTTTTAAAATTATATTATTCTGTTGTCGATTATTCTCGACTATTTTCTAATTTTTTTTCATTTGTCAATTATTTTTCTAAAAATTTAATTTAATTCCTTAATCTTTAATTTACTTCTTCAAGGTTAAATTATTATCTTCACTTCTAAATTATTATTTTTTAATTTTCAATTATTTTATTCAATATTCAATAATTCTCACCTTATTTTAATTATCAATTATTTTTTCAAATTGGAATTTAATTCTTAAATTTTCAATCTATTCCTTAATTTTCCTTATTATTTTCTTAAAATTTCAATTCCATTTTTCAGTTTTCAATTACTTTCTTTTATATTCCATAGTTCTCAGCTTTTTTAATTACTTTTTTCAATTTTTAATTATATTCTTTAAATTTCAATTTTATTGATTCGATTTTCAACTTTTTTCGATTTTCAATCCAGTTGTTCAATTTGTAATTATTTGCAACAATTATTCCTATAATTTTCTCAATTTTTCTTGTTTCTCAATTTTTCTTGTTTCTAAATTTCTAAATTTAATATTTTTTGTTTAATTTTTTCAATTATTTTTCCAGTTGCCTATTGATCTAATCATTTATCAAATTTTGTTTTTAATTGTCAATTTTTTCTCACATTTTTCAGGTATTTTCTTCAATTTTGTAATTATTCTCATAATTTTTATTATTTATTGTATTTGCAAAAATTTATAGTTTTAAATGACTAACAACAAAGCAAAATTTCTCACGACTTTGGGAACATGTTAATGTTGCTACTTATTTTGTATTTGGTCATGGAATTTGATAAAAAATAATATGTATGTATTATTTCTTTTTGCGTTTTTAGTACGAAATTGTTGATCAACTTTAATTTAAAAATGAAAAATATTACATCAAAAGTAAACTTGAAAAAAATTATTTTTGGCCTTGAAACCTTTCTAAAATGCCTTCACTTTTCTTCAAAAGTGGCTCGATACCCTGATTGATATTTTATTATTCATGTAATTTGAATATTTTATATTTTTTTCGTTGTAACTACCAAAAAAGTTATTAAAATAATTCTATATTTGGACCTAGAAGTTTTGTGAAAATGGTCTGAAAAACCGGGAAAAGTAATAGAATTTTCAAAAATCATGTTTTTGTGGTAACCCTGCTTTAGAACAAGTTATGAATTGAATCACCGCGTGCAGAAACCGTCTCTACTGTCGGTTTCTGCACGCGGCGATTCAATTGCCCTGCACACTCTTGTCAATTGATATCGAAATTTAATCAGAAAATTAGAATAAATCTCCAATATCATTTCTTACCAACTAGATTTACGTAAATACAAATTTTGTGTTGGTAACAAAAAAAAAAAAAACAATAAATGACACGAGGTGTGTGGCGTGCATATATGTACAAAATACCTGGTATTTCCCGTAACAAAATGTGCTTCGCGCTATCTCATCGTCACTTCCGGTAACGCGTAACGGAGTACTCGTGCGTGCTCACAAGAGTATATGTATAAGTGGGTATGCGTTTGTTCGAGATTAGCGCAATAAATAATGGCATGGCACGCCGAGTGCTCTGCCTCTTCGTTTTATGTCTCTCGTATATTCAATAACAAACTAACAATGCGCTAGACTTACTGCACGATTAAAGGAAGCAGGAAGAGGAAGCTCCCTTCATTATCTCTTGATTTACATTTATAGCAATCGTAACATTCATGCTGCCATTCTAGAGACACTTAATTTGTCTTCGTATTTCAACTAGCATCTTGATTCTACGATTTCGCATCTTCAATTCACTGGCAATTGCTAAGAAACCCAACTCGGCTCATTGTATTTAAAAAAGCCGTTTAGATATGTGTATGTATACAAATACATACATGTGTGCATGTGCGTATATAAAGCATTACTCCGAAATTCCAAACCGAGACTCACCAACTATCCTATCAATACATTTTTATTTCTATTATTTACATCCAAAAGCTCAATTTCAAACTCACAATCCACCTCCAACAGTAATGCAATAAAAAATCAAAACCTCTTTTACAATTCATTGTTCTCGGTAAAAATATTAAGTTACCGTTCCATAAAACAAAATAAAGTTATACCTCCTATTATTAGTGTTGAATTTCACTGATACTACAATTTCGGATAATAAGCTACATATCAAACTATATCTGGTTTGTCTTCCTCTTTCATTTTTCCCTTGTGTGGTACGCATTCGACCATCGCGGGATAACAGACCCCCGGCCCATTTCGTTTAGTTCTACGTGCGTTTCTATTCGAATAAAGGTACAAGTAATTCGGGGATGCGTAAAATCCAAATACCTATTTAGCGCGATAATCGGGGCGTAAACAATTTGTAATAAAAAAAAAAAGAAAAAGAACGGGAGGAGCACTCGTGTCGAGTTCAGGCTGGGAGTTTATCTGTCCTTGCTACCGTATTGGCAAATGTCTCTTGTCGAACCAGAAGCCACCCGTCGAGTAAAACGGGGGTGAGAAATCGGGCACCTTTTTAAATGCGAAATGACACCCGCGGTGCGATTGTGTCACAAGCTCACTGAGAGCGAATAAAAGAAGTCCATCATGAACCTTTGAGGTAGTTCCGACACGTGAGACAACTGCTTTACAACATCATTCGCAAAAATGTTAAATGTCACACATCCTCTGGTCTAACGATTCAATCAAGGTTTAGGTATATTTCTTTTTTATCTAATGCTACAATTTCAGAATATATAACAATTTTTCAGAATATTTCAACTTGTGCAACGTATAATTTTCTAAAATATTGTATAGCCGTTTCTAACTTATACAGACATTTTGGATTGCAGGGTTTCATTTCATTTGTTTATTTACAACAAATCCAACAGTCCGAGGACCAATAACAAGATTACATAGTGTGATAATAAAGATTAAAATACAATTAGAAGGAAGGCAATTAACCAATAGAAAATGTACAAATAAAATAATTAGAAAGAAGGAGAGCATCACCTTCCTAAATTTTGCTAGCGTAATCAATAGCAAAGCTCAAAAACATTTCAAAAGAAACTGTAAATATATCAATATCAATATCTCCTTCATCGCAAATTTTGTTATTTAGTTTACACGTATCATCAACAAAAGTGCCCTTTAATGGTTTGCAACCAGTATAAAATGGTCTAGTAGACCTAAGATCATATAGTGAGAGACAAAGATTGGAACTAGTGATAGTAAATCCGGACAATCAACAATAGTCCTAACAATTTTGAAAAAGAAAGATTTTAGGTTAACCAATCTCCGATGCTCAAGTGCGACAAAGTTCTTTATAATCAGAACCAGGAAGAAGGAATTCTCGATTTTTTTTATAATAAAGTACGTATGATAAAGCTCAGACGACGATTTGCTTCTCTAACAATAGAGTCAACATGTAAATTAAATTTAAGTGAGCTCTTAAAATGTATGCCTAAATCTTTCATTGTGGTAACCCGACCAAGTGGATGGTTATTAACAGTATAATTATATAAAATAATATAATTATAAAGGGTTGTTACGCTTTCAAAATTTCATAATTTCAAAATTCCATGACTTTTCCAGGTTTTCCAGACTACTTATCTTAAAATTCCATGACCAAATATAAAATTGTTTTAATAAATTGTTTAGCTTATTGCAGTAAAAAAATATAAAATAATTCAATTAAATTAATAATAAAACGTTAATATTGTTATTACTTAACAAAATTAATCTATATAGGTATAATTTGAACCAATTAGTTAATAGATTTATTTTAATCTAACAATACTAACTAACAATATGAAAAATGACAAGAGTAATTGACAATTAAAAACAAAATTTGAAAAATGACAAGATAATTACACAATTGAAAAAATAATTTAAAAAATTAAATAGTTAAAATTAAACCAAAAAATTAAGAAATTAAGAAAATTGTAGAAATAAATGTTGAAAATAATTGCAAATTAAATAATTGGATTAAAAATCATTAAAAATCAAGAATATAATTGAAAATTGAAGAAAATAATAAAAAATAGAAGAAATAAATTGAAAATTTAAGAATTAAATTGAAATTTAAAAAAATTACAAAATGACGAAAATAATTGACAATTGGAAACAGATTTCGTAAAATGGTTAAATAATTACACAAATTGCAAAAACTCATTTTAAAACATTAAACTATTGAATTTAAACAAAAAATTTGAAAAATTAAAAAAATACAGGAATAACTGTTGGAAATAATTGAAGATTAAATAACTGGATTGAAAATCGAAGAAAATCATTGAAATTGAAGAAAATAATAAAAAAAAGAAGAAATAAATTCAACATTTAAGAAATAATTGAAATTTGAAACAAATAATCAATAACTAAAAAACATTACAAAATGACAAAAATAATTGACAATGGGAAAGAGATTTCGTGAAATGGTTAGATAATTACACAATTAAAAAAAATAATTTAAACAAAAAATATGAAAAATTAAAAAATTACAGGAATAACTGTAGGAAATAATTTAAAACTAAATAACTGCATTGGAAATCGACAAAATCATGGAAATTGAAGAAAATAATAAAAAATAGAAGAATTAAATTAAAAATTTAAGAATTAAATTGAAATTTGAAAAAATAATCAATAATTACAAAAAATTACAAAATATCGAAAATAATTGACAATTATTGATAATTATACAACTGAAAAAATAATTTAAAATATTAAATACTAAATATTAAACGAAAAAATTGAGAAATTAATAAACTTTTGGAAATAACTGTTGGAAATAATTGCAAGTTAAATAATTGCATTGAAAATCGAAACAAATAATTAAAATTCAAGAAAATAATTGAAAATTGAAGCACATAATTCAAAAATTAAAGAATAGAATTGAAATTTAAAGAATATAATCGAAAAAATAAATAGTAATTTTTAAAAAGCCAAGAATTATTGAATATAGAAGAAAATATTGAAAACTGAAAAAAAGAATTGAAATTTTAAAAAAATGAGAATTGAAGAAAATAATTGAGAATTGTAGAAAATAGTTTTAGAATTGAAAAATTAAAGTGAAATTTTTAAGCATTGTTATGATTTAAAGGGTTAAAAAAGCCGAGAATTATTGAATATTGAAAAATTAATTGAAAATAAAATAAGATAATTGAAAATTCGGGAAAATAACTAAAAAATGAAGAAATAAATTGAAAATTAAAGTATTAAATAGAAATTTCAAGAAAATTATTGATGATTAAAAAAAATTATAAAAGGACGAAAATAATTCAATATTACAGAAATTAATTAAGAACTGAGGAAAATAATTAACAATTGAAAAAAAAAATTCGTAAACTGTCGAGAATAATTGACAACAGAGCAAAATGATTAAAAAAGTTAAAGTATAATTATAAAACTTTAAGAGAAGAAATGAAAATTGAACAAAATTGTTGTAAATAAAGGAAAAATGAAGAAAATAATTAATCATTAAAAGAAATAATTGAACAATAAACAATATTAAATTTAAACTAAATAATTGAAAATTAATAAATTAAAAAAATTATAGGAATAATTGTTAGAAAAAATTTCAAATTGAACAACTAGATTGAAAATTGAAAATAAGTAATTCAAATTGAAGAAGACAAATCGAAATTGAAGAAAATAATTGCAAATTAAAGAATTGAATTGAAATTTAAAGAATATAATTTAAAGTTGGTAAAAGTAATTGAATAAAGCCGAGAATTATTAAATATAGATGAAAATAGTTGAAACTGAAAAATGGAATTTAATTTTGAAGAAAATAATTGAGAATTGAAGAAAATAGTTGTAGAATTGAATTGAAATTTTAAAACTATTTTTTACAATTTAACAAAATAAATCAATAATTCCGAGAATTATTGAATATTGAAGAATTAATCGAAAATTGATCAATATAACTGAGAATTGAAGTTTTAAGATAATAATTGATAATTGGAGGAAAAATCATAAAGTGACGAAAATAATTCACATTGAAAAAGAATTCGAAAAATGGCAAGAAAAAGCGACATTAAAACAAAATAAATTTAAAAATATTTATAGAATAATTTAAATTTTGAAGGATAATAATAAATTATCAATTGAAAAATGAATTTCAGTAACAACATTGAAAATTTTAGTTATTTTCTATTGGTCAATCAAGTAAAAGTCATTCTCTTTGGTCTAACAATTTAATTGATTTTTAGGCATTTTTCATATTTTATCTACACAAATATAAAAATTTTGTGTAAAATTTAACATATTTCACAGGTCCCAAACGGTCAACTCAAAAATTTGTGTTAATTTAACACACGGAAATATGTTAAAATTTTAACCTCTTATTTGACACATTGTAGTGATTTTAACTGATTACAGTTGAAGTTCTTAACGTTTAAATGAACGTATTTTCTATAGAGTTGAAAATTTTATTTTAAATGTAATATAAGTCGCATTTTCTAAACAATCCACTTAAAGTTTGTGTTAATTTTTAATATATGAATATGTGTTGAATATTTGTCGACTGCTCGGCACGAGTCAAATATAATCGTGATAATTTTAAAGCGTATTTTACCTTTTGGAAGTTAAAATGAATTCTCAATAAGAAATTTATGCTTTACAACAAAAAAATAAACGTAAATTACAGTGTTACAACTAAAAAATTTTAGGTTATGTTCAAGAATCGAATCACATTTGAAGAATGTGATTTGAACTGTGCAATGCAACAATTTCAAAATATAAAACAATTTTCCAGAATGTCTATCAACATATGCAGCAGTAACTATAATATATTTATTTTTACACCAAATTATCTCCACTTTGTGTTCTTCTCCTTATGAACCCTGTCTCGCGAAATTTGACTACAAATTAACCCCCTTCCACTTCTCACATTTTAAACTTCAAAATCCACCAATCACATCGTTTTGTCATTTCAAGCACACTCCCAGAACACTCCTCAAAAGCAAATTATATTTTTGCCTTTTTTGCCGACATCATGAAATACGGAAATATACTCGTCGATTATAATACACAAGTTTTACCATCTCCGACATTATGAAATTCGAGCTTGTTTTTTTATATTGTGGTTTCTAAGGCCGGATTTTTCACGGACTGTTAAACACAAGCATGTCTTTGAAGAATAAAGAATCCATTTCAAAACCAAGAAATAGATCAATTATTGTACGATTTTGCAAGGAGTTTCCAACTAATTGTGAAATTACTTCAATTACCGTGAGACATGTGGTTCTAGCTGACCAATTTCACCGAGAATTATGAATTGAGAACAATGCTGAAATTGTGAAGAGCCGAAGGGATGAACATTAAAAGCATTAGCCTTGCATCGAGGACTTTGCAGATCCGTCGCAACGCTGTTAAGTATCTCTTGGTCATACGCAATCACGATCTCAAGCCGGGCATTTTGCCATTACCGTTGCCGTAGCATTATTTACGGTTACCATAACTCCCGAGGTCTCTTGCTGTTAAGATATTAAGAGCTGGGCCTGCGGAGGGAATCCAGGCAAAACACGTGTAACGATGAACAATTTATTCCTACATATGATTTCGTACAAGGTTCCTTCTTTGTATCACGCAGCCTTCCAAAGAACATGCTACGACACATTATTTCTTTAAATTAGCATGATAATTTTTAGGGATGATGTGGTGTTTTTGTTTTTGCTGGGATCACAAGAATCTTTTATGGATCAGAATGTTTATTTATTTATTTATTTATTTACAAGCATACGCCCGCGACCATCAAGGGTCATAAAGGGCTACAAAGGTACATATTCTCATATGAGGTACAAGTGTAACTAATGCTAAATGAAAGCGCTATGCAATGTTTGAGTTTAAATATATAACAAAAGTCTATTCTATAAAGAACTGTAATTTAATTGAAAAATCAAAGATCTGAAAACATAAAAACAATGGTTTCAGTAGTAACTGATTAGTGTAACAACTCGCAAGTCTAATTGGAGCCTGTTGATCATATTTTGAGGAGGCTTTCTTGATTACAAACAGATAAGTATATCTATCTTCCAATTAGGGAATTGCAAATTTCCTAAATTCCAATTTAGGGATGATGTGGGGTTCTTGTTGGATCACAAGAATCTTTTATGGATCAGAAAGTAGTATTAGAACATCAACATTAAAATCAGTATACATGATATGGTTCACATATCAATATACAAAGAATGTTAATCTTCGTATCATGATTCAAGAAACAAATGATTTAGATCTTCCAATTAGGGAATAGCAAATTTTCTAAATTCCAATTTAGGGATGATGTGGGGTTCTTGTTGGATCACAAGAATCTTTTATGGATCAGAATGTAATAATTAGATCATCAACATTACAATTAGTACATGATATGGTTCACATATCAATATACAAAGAATGTTAATCTTCGTATCATGATTCAAGAAACAAATGATTTACATCTTCCAATTAGGGAATAGCAAATTTTCTAAATTCCAATTTAGGGATGATGTGGGGTTCTTGTTGGATCACAAGAATCTTTTATGGATCAGAAAGTAGTATTAGAACATCAACATTAAAATCAGTATACATGATATGGTTCACATATCAATATACAAAGAATGTTAATCTTCGTATCATGATTCAAGAAACAAATGATTTAGATCTTCCAATTAGGGAATAGCAAATTTTCTAAATTCCAATTTAGGGATGATGTGGGGTTCTTGTTGGATCACAAGAATCTTTTATGGATCAGAAAGTAGTATTAGAACATCAACATTAAAATCAGTATACATGATATGGTTCACATATCAATATACAAAGAATGTTAATCTTCGTATTATGATATATGATATGATTCGTATAAATCAAGAAACAAATGATTTACACCTTTCAATTAGGGAATTGGAAATTCCCTAAATTCCAATTTAGGGATGATGTGGGGTTTTTGTTGGATCACAAGAATCTTTTATGGATCAGAATGTAGTATTAGAACATCAACATTAAAATCAGTATACATGATATGGTTCACATATCAATATACAAAGAATGTTAATCTTCGTATTATGATATATGATATGATTCGTATAAATCAAGAAACAAATGATTTACACCTTCCAACTAGGGAATTGGAAATTCCTTAAATTCCAATTTAGGGATGATGTGGAGTTCTTGTTTTTGCAGGATCACAAGAATCTTTTATGGATCAGAATGTAATAATTAGATCATCAACATTACAATTAGTACATGATATGGTTCACATATCAATATACAAAGAATGTTGATCTTCGTATCATGATTCAAGAAACAAATGATTTACATCTTCCAATTAGGGAATCGGCAATTCCCTAAATTCCAATTTAGGGATGATGTGGGGTTTTTGTTGGGTCACAAGAATCTTTTATGAATCGGAATGTAGTATTAGAACATCAACATTAAAATCAGTATACATGATATGGTTCACATATCAATATACAAAGATTGTTAATCTTCATATCATGATATATGATATGATTCGTATAAATCAAGAAACAAATGATTTACACCTTCCAATTAGGGAATTGGAAAATTCCCTAAATTCCAATTTAGGGAGGATGTGAGGTTTTTGTTGGATCACAAGAATCTTTTATGGATCAGAATGTAATATTAGAACATCAACATTAAAATCAGTATACATTATATGGTTCACATATCAATATACAAAGAATGTTAATCTTCGTATCATGATTCAAGAAACAAATGATTTACACCTTCCAATTATCAGAGAATGACTCATTTTGCTCAATTTGTAGGAGCTCACGCTATGCTTATGCCTGTTAGGTGCCGACAGGGAGCCCCGCTAAAATACGCGGTAGCTCTATCCTGAAGCGTCTCTTGGACGCTTTCTTATCATGCACATTCGCACGTATGAAAGTGTGTGGCAGGAAAATATTCGTCAGTGTAACAACAGCACTGTTTGAATGTACAGTTTACTGTATACATAATGCATATACATAGTGCAATATCGCTGACATGCGATTCCGGTCTACGGGACCTCTCTTACAATGACAAACAGGTTTCCCGCATGCAAGTCGTTATTTGCAACGTATAAGAGAAAAAAAAATGGTAGGTGAGATAGTTAATGTAATCGCTAATTACTGGGTAACGTTCCTCGCGGGCATTGAAAAAAGAATCACATGAGATCTTCACTTGCACTCGATGAAGTGCCAGAACATAATACAAAGTGCACTACGGGCCACTGGTCTTGTGTATATAATGATATGCCCAAGAGAATATTCTCAAAGAACGAGAAAGGAAGTTAAAAAGTCTGTGATTATACGGACGTAAAATAGCTTTATCGCTCTTTCGAATTTATTTAACCAAATACGTTTTCCAAAGTGCAAACAGATATACGATAACAACATTTTTACTTTTGTGCGCTCAAAATTGATAAGGTTTTTAAAAAAGTTGTCTAATAACTTTCTTAGGTTTTTATACAGTTTGGATTGAATTTGTCAAATGAAAGAAGGAGAAGGTATGCACCGAGTTTATGTAACAGAAACATATTGAAAATCATTGGAGAAAGCGAAAAGCGTCAATTCTGGTTTGCCAATATCTTAAACGGCACAATTATAAATGCCAGGTTTGTCGGTGACTGTTTATTGAAAAGTTTACAGTGTAATAAAGCATACGCCTTTCTTTGTATTACGAGAAAAACTCATTGCGTATCTTTGAAAAGAAGCAGGAACAACAAAACTGTGTCTAGAGAATGAAGAAACCTAACAATTTAAAAATACTGCACATTTTCTTCAAAACAAGTTAACGGTCATAATTAACTGAAAGTTTTGTTTACAATAACATTCACTCATGTGGAAATCATTTCTGGAAAAATTTGAAGCACAAAAAGTCGTGCAGGGTAGTATTATTTTATCTTTGTAAATTTTCTTGATGTTCCAATGCACCCTATATGTAATGATAGGGGAGTCAGAAAAAGAAATTAAGTTATCTAGCTATGAATTCGATAGGCGGACCATAATCAATATAACAGAATGCTGAGAGGGCAAATTACAAAAAATTTTATTTACATGCGTTTCCTTCGTTATGTTACCAATATAACAGAATGCTAAATGTTCAAAGACCAAATAAGAAAAAAATGTATGACGAAAATGAGAAATTTCTTAATTCTGTTGCGCCAATATAACAGAATCTAAGTGCTCAGCGACCAAACCACGAACATTTTTATCACAGAATGTAACATGCGTTTTCTCCAGTGGCGTAACTGTTTGTTCGGGGCCCTTGAACCTTACTAATTGTAGTAATTTATTAATTCTACATCGTGGGTTGTCAACAATTATAAATATTTTAAATATAATATTTAAAAATCAATTTATATAAATAAAATAAATATTTATTTACGCCAAATTTATGATATTTTAGAATTAAAAAGAAATGCAAAAAATAATTTAAATTGAACAAAATAATTGCACATTTTGCGAATTAATTGAAATAAATAATGAAATTAATTAAAAATACTTCTTCTATGAGGAAGCAATTGGGGAAAGTAATTGAAACAATCATAGAAGTGTTTTAAACATAAAGAAAATAATTTAAATTTGAGAAAAATACTTGAAAATCTTAATAGTAAAGTCAAAAAAATTGAATAATGAAAAATTAGAGAAAATAATTGAAAAAATTACATAAAATATTTTAAAAAAGGAAAGTTAAAGAAATTTTCAGAAAAATAGTAAAAACTTTCAGAAGTTCATTGAAATTAAAAAAAATAATTAAAAATTGAAGAAAATAAATGAAAAATGATAAACATAATTTAAAATTGAAGAGAACAAGTTTTAATTAAAGAGAAATAAGTAAAAACTTTTTGGAAATTATGAAAAAGAACGAAAGTAATTGAAAATTGAAGAAAATAATATAAAAAATATTAATAATTGAAAATTGAATGAAATAATTGAAATGTCAGATAAATAGTTTAAAATTTTTGAAATAATAAAACAAATGTAAAGAATTAAAAATTGAAGGAAATACCAAAATATGCTGAAAATAATTTGAGATTAAGGGAGAAAATTGAAATATGATGAAAATAATTTAAATATGAAAAATTGAAAACAGTAAATAAAATTTGAGGAATATAATTGAAAAAATTATAGAATATATAATTACAAAATTACTTAAAATTTTTTAATTAGAGAAAATTTTTAAAAACTCGCAGAAATTATTGAGAATTTATGAAAATAATTGAAATATAGAAAAATACTTAAAAATACTTAGAAAATAATAAATTTTAGAACATGAGAATAATAATTAACAATCGAGGAAAATAATTGGAAAATGATAAAATTAATTCAAAATTGACAAAAATAAGTGAAATATGCTGAAAATAATTTAAGATTGAGAAAGAAAATTGAAATATGATAAAAATAATTTAAATATAAAAAATTTAAAACAGTAAATAAAATTTGTGGGAAATAATTGAAAAAATCATAAAATATATGTTTAAAAAAAGACAATAATTACAAAATTACTTGAAATTTTTAATTAAAGAGAATTTTTGAAAAATCGCAGAAATAATCGAGAATTTATGAAAATAATTAAAATTTTAGATAAATAATTGAATTTTTTTAATATAATGCAAAAATAATTAAAATAATTAGAAATTGAAGAAAATAATAGAAAAACTGCAAAAAATTTTTTTAGGCAGAAGAAAATAATTGAAAAAGCGTTTAAAATATGTAAAATTGATGCCAATAATCCAAATTTGTGATAATAACTGCGAATTTAGGAAATTTATAGAAAAATAATGAAAATATGAAAAGATGGTGAAAGTCATTGCAAAATAATAAAAAAAAATGAAAATTAAACAAAATAATTAATTGAAATATTTGAAAGTTCTGGAAATTAATTCAGAAATTATGGAAATGATTAAAATTAAAGATAATAAAATTGCAAAATGACAAAATTTAGGAATAAATAATTATATTGATATAATGTCAAGGAAAAAATAATTAAAATTGAAAAAGTGTTTGAAAAACTAAACAAAATAATTAAAATTTGAGTATGGTAAATTTAAGATTTTAAGAAGCAATCTAAAGGTAATTAAAAGAATTAAAAATTGCAGAAAATAATTCAAAAATAATAAAAATTGTTTAAAATTTAAATTTAGTATATTTGAAACGTGGATTAATTGAATTAATTTAATCAATGCAAGTTCACATTAACTGAAATTTGAAGAAATTAAAATTGCTATAAATTTAAAATTTGTGAACATTTTGAAAAACATGATTAAAATTTTAAAATCAAAAAACATCTATTTAAAAAATCATATATAACACCGGCACATCAAAAAAAATTAATTTGGAGTGCTAAAAACTAGACTAATCAATTCTTACGCATTTTGGGTCGCTGATGAATCTGAAACCGGAGTCGGTTTTCAAAAGTTAGCTCTAATTTGTTTCTAACCTCAAAAAACAAAAAATTTGAGTTTAACCTCTTGTAGTATGCATAAAAACTGTAGAAAAAATATTAATCTCTAACTATTGTAAACTTTGAAGTATTATTACCTTTAATTTAAGCCCAGAAAATTTCAAAAAACGGTGATGACCAACAAGGACAACAAATATTGGTAAAAAGAAGAAGAACCAATTTTTTTTTCTTTTTTCTTACGTTTCGAGACTGATTCAGTCTCCTCTTCAGAGATTTATTCAAACCATCTATAATCAAATTATAATAATTTTTTCATATTACTTATTTCTTATATATACATAGCAGAACAAATTTTAGTATAAAAGTCATAGATATTTTTTTGTTACATAAAATTCTTTTTACAATACAAAATTACTCACATCAGTTCATTTTATCCAAAATTCGTCGAACTTGTGTATGTACTTCCATCACCAGAAATCATATTACTGCAAATTAATTTTAAAATTTAACACTTGAACATATAAAAATTATAATTTAAAAAAATTTTTTTTTTGTTAATTAATAAAAATATTTACCTCAGGAAAAAAACTGAACGCTTTTTTAACATTTTTACATTTTTACTGACAATAATAAAAAATTTAAATTCTATTCAATGAAATTTTCAACTTACTTCATTGAAAGTCAAGGTAACTGTGATAAAAGTAAACACACAATTTAATGTCTAAGTGAACACAATCAATAACATTTCGAAAATTACAATATAAACTTAATAAATAAGGATATTGAAACAAACAATGCAAAAGGCTTCTAAATTAAACTTTTAATAATATTCTTATAGGAATCATCAAAATTCGAAATATCCGTAAACATAAAAAATATTCAGTACCCGTGAGGAAAAAATTCCTGGCAAGCCTGAATCCAGAAATGGGCCTGATCTGGAACTGCCTTATATGGAAGACCGAGTCTGGTCCAGATCTGGCCCTGATCTGATAGCCAGAATAAAAATTTGGAAACCTTTGGATTAACCTGATCTGGAAGGCCGAATCTGGCCCAGCTTTGGCCCTGATTAGATTTGCCAGAATAAAAATTTGGAAACCTCTGGAATGATCTGATCTGGAAGGCCTAGTCTGGACCAGCTTTGGCCCTGATCAGGTAGGTCAGAAAAAATTATAAAAAATAGGTACAAATTTAACTTTTCTAAAATAAATATAGTTATTAGTTTTCCCAGAAATACTACAAGATAAAACAAAATGATTGAGTTTTTAAAGTTATCATATTTTAAATATTTTATTTAACGAGTAATCGGACAGACAGTAAAAACAATCTTTTTGAAATATGTACGTAGAAAAAATAATTTTGAATATAAAGTTTTTTGAAAAGAAATGTCGAATTTTCCCTAGGATAAAACTAATAAATAAAAATTTAAATTAAGTCTTCAAAAGTTTTTAATGATTTTAACTCAAGTTATAATGGGTCATCTGAATTAGAATGATTTATGTTAATCAGACTTAAATAATTTAGAAGAAAATAGAAATTGCATTTTCTTTATAGGTCAAAATCGTGAAAAGTTTATGTTTGTTTAACATCTACCAGGAAACATTAATTTATAAAATTATTAATTAATGTTCATCAAACAAACAAACAAATTTACATTTTTGCATTTTTTTTTTATGTAATGCCGAGAAAACGACTTTTTTTACCTTAAAGTCGATCCGATTCCTAGGGTTATCCAAAAAACTTAAAAATATTTTTATTTTATAACATAACAAATTCTAGAAAAACTAGGCAATTTTTAGGAAAAAAAACATTACAATTCTGGTCTGAACCAAGTCTAGTGTAGCCAAAAATAAAATTAGGCAAACTAGTCTGGGCCAGGTCTGGCCCAGTTCAGGAAAATTTGGTTATTCTATGGAAAAAACGTTACACTACTGGTCTGGGCCAAGACTAGTTTTGCCAAAACTAGTCTCAGGAAAACTGGTCAGGGCCAGGTCTGGGCCATGTTCAATTTTCCTCACGGGTAGTTCCCGAGATATGAGTCAAAACGTTAAAGCATATTTTTCTAAAAAACCATAATTTTCAGGTTCAGGGCATGTGATAGAGACTGACGTCACGGGTATAGGCAAAATTTGTCCGTAAACTTTCTCTTAAAATAATAAATATATTTTGACACCAAACTCTGCGGAATTACTTAAAAACTTAAAATATCATTAAGAAGGTCTCTATGACCCAAATTTATTCAAATTTTGCGGATAAATTAATTTTTTAAAAAATTAGCTGAATTTTGGAAAATTAAAAAAATTAATTTATCCGAAAAATTTGAACAACTTTGGGTCAGAGAGACCTTCTTAATGGTATTTTAAGTAATTCCACAAAGTTTGGTGTCAAAATAGTTATTATTTTAAGAGAAAGTTTACGGACAAATTTCGCCTATACCAGTGACGTCATTCTTCATCACATGGCCTTAAGTCACGATTTGTTTGTCTTTTAAGAAAAAAATGCTTGAACGTTTTTAATCATATCTCTGGAACTACTGAATATTTTTTAAGTTTTCTGGGCTTAAATTAAAGGTGATACTTCACAGTTTACAATAGTTTGAGCTTCATATTTTTTCTACAGTTTTTAAGCATACTACAACAGGTTAAACTCATTTTTTTTGTTTTTTGAGGTTAGAAAACACTAACTTTTGAAAACCGGTCCCGGTTTTGGATTCAGCGATCCAAAATACGTAAGAATTGACTAGTCTGGTCTTTAGCACTCCAAATTAATTTTTTTCTGTGTGCCGGTGTAATTGGGACCCCATTTTTCTGTTTGCCCCAGGGCCCTTGCCCTCCCAGTTACGCCACTAGTCTCCTCTATTATGTCACCAACATCAGGCGCATGTCCAGGCCTCCAAGTTTAATTCAAAGGGTTACAAGAAGAAACTAAATTTTCTATGCACTGAAAAAAATATTTCCGTGGAACTGCGATAATTATGGGCAGATTGGCAATATTTTATTGCTGTTTTGGGAACTGTCATACGTATTGGTGTTTTAGCCATACGGCTGTGTGAAACCGCGAGTCATATTGTAAGGTTAGGTAAAATGAACAGTGGCGCACCGGTGCATTATGAGAAATTCGAACGTATAGTTGACAAACTTCTACATAACCTGTCAACCATACTCAAATGTCTAATCTCATCACAGTATTTTTTTTCAGTGTGGGATAACTTAATAACTCGAAAAGGTAAAAAAAAAAAGGAAAAGACCTGAAAGCGGAAGAAGGTTGCAAGACAGAAGAAGTAAATTCAAGTTCAAGATTGCGCACAAAATGTTTTGGCTTGTGTTTGCAAATGAAGAGTGTTTCTGTGGTTGTAGTTAGAAGAATGTATAGTTGTTGTAAAAGGTCTGTGTAACCAGCAGCGTATGACTTTGTTGATGTTTGGGTTAAGGACACGATGCACCGACATCATATATAATGTAGCGATACTGTGATAGTTGGTGTTATTATGCACACCATTCTCATATATGATAATGAGCATTACCGGCCACACAGGCCGATTACAATGTAAGACGTAGAGGCTAATTAAAACAGGCAGAACGCTCGAGCCTCATTGTATACGTATGTGTATCTAGTTGCCTTGGCCTTCGTTTTTCTCGCTCGACTAAAAGAGTGAGTAAAATGCGTGCATGTCACGCAATGCACATTTTCTTCATCAACCAAAACACTCCAAGCACGCCGGCATGTCGACGCATTATCGACCGCCTTGACGCGTTAATCGTTCGCTCGTGAATTGAAACGTTTTGCGACGATTGCGACCATCACGTGCCACCGATGCGACGGTATGTCGCGCGCGCGAAAGCGTGACCAAATGATACAAAAATCATGCAACATTCTTGTGCGCTTCCTAATTAAGCACTAATGGAGATTTTCTTAATTAACATTTTATGGAGATAGATTACAATTTAGATGTATATATTATAGAATTATATGTGACCTGAAAAATTAAACGGGACCTTATATCCATTTCTTTGAAGGTTTTTCGAAGGTCCAGGTCACATGTGACCTAAACAGTTAAAAGGGACCTGAAACTGATTTTTATTTTAAAAACATACCTTACGTTAAATAGAACGTCCTTTTAGGCTATTGCATTTAAAATAGCGTACTTTTTTCAATATGGAATCGTCGAAAAAATAAAAATCTGTTTTATCGAATTTAGGTTCCTCTTAACTGCACAAGACACATATATTTTGATAAAAAGTATATATTTTGATCGAGACAAGATCTTCACAAGAATCACAACATTATCAAGTATTAAATTTCATAGTACTTTTATTCTTTTTTGTTCTTCTTACAATTATAAATCTCATATGGCAAAGAGTCATAAATTAAAATTTGATCAATTTAATGTTCTTTGTCCAAATTAAGAAGAGAGTAAGCTTTTAATGTTACGCTGTATGAAAACATGTTGGCCGTCGCACAGTGGAAACTTTTATTAATTTTTTTTTCGTTCAAATTCAATATCTTTCGGAAAAATGCACCGAAGTAAATGATCCTCGGACCATAAGAAGAGCAAATAAATACAAAATAAGAGAGTATCATACAGAAATTATTTTAATTTTTTAAAACGTTAAACCTTATTGCAATTTCTTCAAAATCATTAGAAATGTTTATTGCATACTGCAAAAGTTACAAAAATGTAGGAAACTAATTATTAATGAACAATTTAGGTACAAAGGGTTCTAAGCCTGATGTTAAAACTTCAAAATTCTAAATAGTAAAATAATAACATTGATGAACATTAAATTTTGATTTCGATTTTTCAAAATCAAACATGTCGGACTTCATGTATAGAGAATCTAATTCACTTTAAGTAGCTTTTGAAATTATTTGAAATTATAAAGATTTCTAAACCTTTTTCCAAATGTTAAATTAAAGCAATGAATTAAATCTAATTTTTATCCCTTTTTTTTTATTTTTCTTCAACTTCAAATTCTTTTTTACCAATTTCTAGTTATTTTCTAACCTGCTAGTAATTTTATCCTCTTTCGATTATTTATTTTCTTCTTTGTTTATTCTTTTTAATTTCTATTGAATCTTTTTAAAACTCTATCGATTTATTATTACTTTACAGTTATTTCTTATAATGTCTAGATAATTTTTACTTTCAAATCATGTATTCTAGTTTCAAGTTGTTCTTAGCTTATGTCAATTGAAAAAAAATTTAATCGTATATTTTTAATAAAACACTACCCAAGTTTTAAAAGAATTTTGATGTATAGGTAAACAATTTTATTTTTCACATTTTGATGAATTAAAATCTGCATTTGAATAAAAATTTTTGATTTTCTGTTTATTAGAAACAATCGGAACATTTTAGATTATGTTATCTTAATCATTTTCAATGAACAGAAAAACGTAATTTTTATTCCAATGCAACTTTGAATTAATCAAAATGTCAAAATCAAAAATAAAATTATTCACCCTTCCACTTAACATTTGATTCTTATTTCCAAAATTTAATTTTCTTTACTTTCTAGTAATTTTTCATTTTCTAGAAATTGTCTTCATTCATTGTTTAGTCATTTTTATATTTGATCGCTTTTTCCTTCGAGCTTTGTCATCTTTTAATTATTTCTTATCTTTGTTTGTATTATTTCTTCTATTTTTTCATTTCCAGGATTTACTTCGACTTTAGTAATTTTTTTATTTTTAAATGCTTTTTCAACCTTTGGCAATTTATTGTCCCTTTTAAGTTTTTTCTTAAGCATCAAACTATCTCTATCTTTCCAATTCATTTTTTGTGTTTTATAGATATTTTTCGAAATTGTAAAATGTTTTTCCATTTTAAGAGCTTCTTAAGATTTTCTAATTTTTAATTCTAAAATTTAGTTTTTTTTTTAATTCTAGTGATACATTTGACTTGACTGTTATCCTTTTTTTATATTCAGATATTTTGTACTTCGAAATTGTATTTTCAGTAATGTAGTTATTGTTCAAAATTTTAAAATTATTTTCTCCATTTTCTAATTATTTTGTAAAATTTTAATTATTTTGGCCCTTTCTAGTAATTTTTCCTTTTCTATTTAGTTACTTTATTCATTTTCATGATTTTGTTTTGTTTTAGAATATAATATGCTTTTTATTTTAGTTACATCTTTTTTTTTAGATATCTTTTCACTTTATAGAATTTATTTCAGTTTCTAGAACTTCTTTTTATTTTTAGTAACTTTTTTCCTTTCCAGTTGTTTTTCTTAAATTTTTAAAACATCATTACATTTTCACCAATTTTCTTATAATTTTCAGTTATTTTTCTTCATGTCTTAGATGCTTTTATCTTTTTAGGGATTTTGAAAATCTCACATCTTTTAGTTTAATAATTTATTATTTTTCCACTTTCTAGTTCCCTTTCCTTATTTTTTAGATATTTTTCACTTTCTAGGAATTTTGAAGAGTTTTTAATTTTTTATTCCAAAAAGATATTTTTTCACGCTCTATTCATATTTCTTACGCACTTTACATGTTTATCCTTTTTTTAATAGTTATTATTATTTTTACTTCTTAATTTTTTTCACCAATTCTACAGTTATGTTTTAAAAATTTCAAGTTACTTTCTTGATTTCATCACTTTTCACTTTTGTCATTTCTTATTTTCTGCTAATTTTCCTTTTATTATTAGCAATTTATTAACTTTTCAGATTATTTTCAAATTATTTTTGATAATTTTTTAGTTTTCCATCACTTTCTAGTTATTTTCTCACTTTCTGTCAGGTTTTTGTTATTTTTTAGTTATTTCGTTCACTTTCTTATCAAATTTTTAAGCTCTACAACTTTTTTCGTTTTTTAAATATTTCCCTTAAATTTCATAATAATGTTTATTTTCTAGTAATTTTTTGATATATTTCTTTATTTTTTCAAATAAGTCGATGGATATCTCTTACTTTCTGATTATCCTTTTTTTAAATCTAGATATTTAAAACCACGATATAAAAAGATCTAGTAACATCTTCTCATCATTTGAGTAATTTTCTCCAATTTCTAGTTATTTATCTTAATTCCTAGTTACTTTTTATTTATTCAATTTCCATTGAATTTTTCTTCTCTTTTTGTATTTTATATAAATTTCTAGTTTCGTCAACGAGTTACCTATCACTTTTTTTAACACTTTCTGGGTATTTTTTAATTTTCTAGTAATTTTTTTTTCATTTTTGTTTCCTTGTTATTTTCCAATTATCCAGTAATTTTTTTTTCAAGTTTTACTTGTATTAATTAATCTTCTAAGCACTTTTTCTCTTTCTAGTAAGTCTTTCTTATTTTATAGTTATTTTTTAGTAATTTTTAATCCCATTTTCACATTATAATACTTTTTCTCTTCTTGGTGTAGTAATTTCCTTAAGTTTCTATTTTTTTTCTTTTTTAAATGTCGAATTACCATTTCCTTTGTATTAAAAATTTTTTCTTTTTCTATCTTTTGGTTACTATTATTGAAACTTTTGACATCAAATTTTAAGTGTGAATCATTAACAGATTAAAAATCATGAGTTTCAAAGAAACCCTTTAATCTTATTGAGACTTGTCGATTTACCCATAAACCTTATAAATAATAAATTTTCTAAACTTTCGCAACTTTTACTGCAGAGAATTAACATTTTTAATAATTTTTAAATTACTATAAGTTGTTACAATGTTCCCCGTGTCAAAAATATTAAGTAATTTCTCTACATAAATTTCGTTTATTCAACATTTATATGGCTCCTTTTTTCGCCCAAAGATCATTCAGTTTAGTGAAATATTGAATATGTACACAAAAATGAATAAATAAATTCCCACTGAGCGTCATCGTTTCTACTTATTCATTGAAGTTTCTGCAATTCATTGAGAACTTGTTGCAAGTATATCTAATAGTGTGCGGTCGACTGCTTTCTTATAAACAGAGGCAACTCAACACATTTCTCCTTAGCGGAACACAGAGTTTCCAACCAGAATTCCGTTATTCTTCAAATCAAAATGCAAATCACAATTCTCGTTACTTAGTTAATCAGCTTCATTAGCTGTAATGATTATGCGGTACGAGCGTGATATAATTTATGAATCTCACGATAACTAATTAGTATACCACAATGCCCAAGAAAATGCAATATCTTTAAATCGAATCCAGCTCTATTCGTTCCACTTCGTATTTAAATAATTGTTTCTCCATAGAGAAAGCCGCTGAAAATTTTTTGTCGTATTTTTCTTCCCTATTACAATGTAAACCACGCGCTTTTATCGCATAGAAAATAAAAACAGTGTTTGATTAATGGTAAAATAATTTCTCGGATAATTTTTATTAGTTATTAATTATAAATGTCTTGCGGTAATCATTAAAATGTCAATCCTTATACGCAGATAGAGATTTAATCTGTAAACAATTGTGAGGGGGTATTGAATTGCAAAACACAATAATTAGTGAAGTTGAAACGTAGAGGATGATGAACGTGAATCATTACAACGGGTAAAATCGTAAATTTATCATCTTGTGAATTTGTCCTCTCTGAATGGACTTTCGTCCGTAAGGTGCGGGCTTAAGAGGCACTGATAGGCGTATATGAGAACACAATGAAACTTGGCATTAATTAACAAAGAAATTAGCATCGTCGAGGTTAGCAGGCAGCCGTGATTATGTTTTAATGATAGCAACGGCAGCGGCAACTATATTCTGTACAATGTCGGCTGCGTGTCGAGGCGGACAGGTATCTAAGTAAGATCTTCTCTTCTTTTTCTACTATTTGTCTTTCTCTCTCGGATGATGAGCAAAAGGGGAACCTCCAAGTACCGCCACCATCAAGTTTGCGGGATTCGTTTCATTACATCTATAGACACCAAAGACTAAATTCACTCGAGGTCTACTTCAGTTTTGATATAAGAGCCACTCTCAGGTACAGGTACATCCTTATACCGACCCGCAGTAAAAACTTTTGTTAATTTTTTTTGTTTTTTTTTTGTCAAAATTCAATACATTTTGAAGGAATTCATGAAACTATTACTGAGCCTTGGACCAAAATAAAGGCAATTATTTGAAAAAATTACTGGCAAGTGAAAAAATAACTATACAGTTGGGAAATGAATAACTAAAAAGTGAAAACAGTTACATACTAATTAGGGGTCGTCCATAAATTTTTATTTATTTTACCCCCCCCCCCCCCCTCCCTTTCCGCATAGAGTGTGACGTAAATTATGGACAAAGCCTTAGGAGGGGATAAAGATAACTAAAACTTGATGGATAAACTAGAATTTTAAAAAGTTCTGAAATAAAGAAACATGAAAAAATGAATGCCGAGAAATTAAAAAAAACTTGATGGATAAACTAGAAATTTAAAAAGTTCTGAAATAAAGAAACATGAAAAAATGAATGCCGAGAAATTAAAAAAAAAACATCTAGAAGATAATTTTTAAAAAAATGTTAGAATATACACTAATTTATGTCTAGATATTAAAAAAGGATGACAAAAAGTAAGAAATTACTAGAGTGTGTAAAAATAATTAAATTTCGAATTTGATAATTGGAAGAAATTAAAAAACGAATAAAAAGAGTTATTTTAAAAATAAAGAAAGATGAGTAGAAAAGAGAGAAAAGTTACTAGAAATAAGAAATTCCAATCAGTAAAAGTTCAAAAAAAATTTAGAGATTTAGAAAAAGTAAATGTAAAAGAAAAACTCAAAAGAATAAAAAAAGTAAAAAATTGCTACAAAGTATGGGTACGGAAATAAAAAAAATAAATATAAAAAATAAAAAATACTAAAAACTGTCTAAATACTTAGAAAAAGAAGAAGATAACTAGAAATTTATGAAAAATAACTAGAAAAATTAAGAAATTAATAGAAGAAGTCACTAAAATATAAAAACCAAATATAGATTTAAAGACCATAAAAACACCAAGAAAGAGAAAAATGTCCAGAACGACAGAAGTGTCATTAGAAAATAAATATACGTATGTCTAGAAAAAGACAAATTTGCTAGAAGTTAAAAAAAAATTTTTTTAAATTACTTAAAAGTGTCAAAATAACTAAAAATTTTAAAAGTAACTATAAAAAAACTTAAAACTAAAGAAATTAGAATGTAAGAAATCAACTATGTTTGGTCGAAAAAACATATTTTATTATATTTATATTAATTTATAATAAAAAATAGCTAACAAGTGAAAAAAAAATTAAAAATAATAGAAAGATGTATGAAAGTATCCGGGAAAGTAAAAAACAATTTACAAAAAACTATTAGCTGCAGAGAAAAAAATTTATTAGAAGTTGGAGAAAACCAACTGAAAAATAAATAAATTTTTATCAAAAACTTAAAGACCTTAAAAAACCCCATGAATGAATATATCTAGTACAAAAGAAATATCACTAGAAAGAAACTAAAGTAAATTTACTAAGAACGGGGAAATTTACTATTAGAAGTTTGAAAAACATCTAGAAATTGAAAAAATTACTAAAAAATTACATAGTAACGTAAAGTTTCATAAGTAACTATAAACTTAAAACCAAATATGATTAGAATGTAAATAAAACTATTTTTGGTAAAAAACAAAAAAAAATTAATAAAAAAAGCTAAAAATAAAAAAATGTCTTGATAATACAGAAAAATAAAAAAAAAAGTTATAAAATTTTTTTTTAAATAAAATAAGGAATAATGAAATGTAGAGGATGAAATCACTAAAAAGTAAAAGAAAAACAACAAAAAATAAAAAAATAATTACTAGAAAGTAAAAATGTAACTCCATAATAATTGGATAACAATAATTTGATTAAAAACTACTTAAATTTATTTTTTTCAAAATAGAAAACTAGATAAAATTTAAATGTCTTAAAAAAATTACTGAGGTGTGAAGTAAGGAATGTAGAAATGATGACAAATAACTAGAAATTAAAAAAAAAATACCTGTTAAATGATAAACTGTATATTCAAAGAGAAATAATATTAAAATATTAAAAAAGAATTAGTAAAATAATGTATACGGAATCATGAGAACTTGAAAAAATAACTTAATTTTGAATTGACAAGCTATAGAAGGAATTAAAAAAACAAACACTTTCGAATGTAAAAAAATTTTTTTTAATTAAAAATTGAAACATATTAAAACTCCTAGAAGTAGAAAAAAATCTAAAAAGAAAAAATTATTACTATGAAAATTTTCAAATGATTAGACAAGGAAAAAATTACCAGAAGTTCAGAAAATTAGAATTATTAAAAAATAAGAAAAGTAGACCAAAAAGTAAAAAATTAGAAAAATGCGAAGGAAAAAACAGAGTTTCAAACAAGAAATCTAGAAACTGATCAAATTTGGCAACTTGATTGAAATTCAATAAAAAGAACCCTAAAGTGGTAAAAATGAACAATAAAGTGTTTTTTATATTTGTTCTTATAATAATTTGTTGCTAATGTAAAATCAAGAAGATCAGAAATGTTTTTGATTGTTTATCAATTTTGATTTTTAGTAAAAAATATTAATTATTTTAAAACCCATACGTAATTTTTAAGAAAAGAATATTTTGTCATTTTGAAAAAAATTGGCAATATGAAACATCGTAATATGTAAAAAAGATTTAAATGTTACGACCAATGACGTTTCAATCATCCGTTGCTATCAATATTTTTTATTATAATGTTGTGTTTAGAATTATGATGCAAAGTTAAAAATGTTTTTTAAATGGTTTGGTCAGGGTAGAATAATTTTTTTTACTAAAAATTTTAGAAAATCCATTCAAAAGATTGTTGAAAATTATTTAAAAAGTACAAAGTACGGAAAAAATTTAAAAAAATAAAAATTGTATGACATGATCAATTTTAAACGATTTTTATTTCTTCCCAAACTAAAATTCTAAATTTCGAGAAGTCAAAAATTCGATAAAAAATATTTATAATTTTTATATTTCTGAAATTGTATTCTAGTTTTAGAAAAAAAATCGGCAATATATTAAATTGTGAAGTTTACCCCGAAACTTTATTTATATTTTAGGTTGTCATTTTGAATTTCAAACTTCTGTTATCAAGTTTAAGTAAAGTAATTTTAAAGTCTATTTATCAAGTTATCTAAAATCCTAATCAATAATAATTGTTTTCGTAAAGGTTTATAACATTTTACTGTGCCATTTCTAATTATATATTGAAGAAATTCCAATTCTAGGAGATTTTCAACATATGGAATTTTTACCAAATTCTCTGTATTATTTTCTTTTATTCAACTTATTTATTAATCTGGTGTACATTCATCAGGATCTGAATGTCTCAAATATACTAGACTGATTTTCTCCATAATTATTAATAAGCTGGTGTAGATTCATCTGGATCTGAATACCTCAAAAATACTAGACTGACTTTCTCCATTATTATTATTTCCTTATTTTGGTCCAAGGATCATTCAGTTTGGTCACAAAACACGGGTTATGAAGAAAGGGATCTAAAAAGCAAAAAAAAATTAGGATATGTTTATGACAATCGGAATGAAAATACTCAAAAGGGAATCAACTCTTAATACAAACTATTCATGTTTTAGTTATTCATTCCGTTTAAAAAACATAACCTAACCTATTTTTTCCTAAGTCTCTTTCTTCGCAACGCATCACATACAAGGACCCTAAAGTTTTCTAAGATACGTTAGAAACTGAAATTACTAAAAATATTAAAAACTATAGATATTTATTCATTGATAACTTTCTTATCAAACCTAATAAAACCAATTTTCAACGTCTTGAAATAAAACACCCGTTTAGCAGTAAAAGAAAGGATACATGTTCCTAAAAACTTTTTTAACCCGTCATACATTCTCCTGACGACTTTTTGTCCATTCCATTTACCAAATTCACTCCGCTGTCCATTCGCCATTAAATACACCCTTTTATGTCTGAAATATCTGCATCAGAAACGATTTCTATTCTGCCCCCCACCCCGAAAAAATAATGAAAACTCCGCCTCTAGATTCCCAGTTGTAATGCCTCTGTGTGACCCTCGTCCGATTCACCCTGAACTATAAGAGTAGCAACAGTAGACTTAAAAGGGACGAAACTGATGTTGAACCCTTTGGATCCCGCGTATCCGAAAAACGAAACAACCGTCGAATGCACGCCTCCTGCACCCCTTTCTTTTTTTTTTTTTTTTTTTTGAAAGGATACACTGTTGCAGGATTTTGTGTAGCTAGCGATTATCCAATGTTACTGGGACACATGACAATCATCAGACCTCAATTCATTGTTTTATCCATTAATGAAGTACTGCGACAACTGCAAGCTTTTCTTCCGTCCTTGGTATACTTGAGCCTTAAGGGTCCTCGAGCCTTGAGAGAGTGGTTCACACAGCGAGAAGAGTTCCTTCTGCTCCCTTCTCTCAAGTTCAGATATACTTATAATTAAGCGCTAAAGAATGAACTCTTTCGCTTCGAATCATTTCTTTTTCCTTCACGATGGAATTCGTTGTTTCTTTCTTTTTCTCTTCCTTTCTTTCTTTCTTTCTTTCATTCTTTCTTTCTATATGTTTGGCAACCGTTCAGAGAAGCAACAGCTGGATAATCGAGCAATTAGTCGGTTACAATAAGACGGAGACTGTTTACTCTCAAGATCGAATCACCAAGGGTCTACACGCCTTAGCGCCTGTCTAGAGCCTATTGAGAGAAGTGCTTTCTTGTTCTCGATTCATGCCACTGATTTATTGTTATCCAACTCAGATGTTTACAATCATGCTTTTAATTGTAGCACTTTATTCATAAACGGTATCAAATTTTGTACTTGGGTTTATTCTCTTTCGATCATTTACAATCGGTTCTACATTTTATATTATATCGTTTCTAACCGTTTTCTTAACATTCTCCTTCATTCCTGTCTTTATTCATTCTTTTCAATGTTTTGTCCCTTTTATGATACTTTTTATCATTCCTTATATTACTCAGGAATTCGTGAGATCAGTGTATATGAATTTAACATCAATTTCGGATTTAGTAAGAAATTAGGAAATTTTTAGGAATTAGGAATTGTTAGGAATTAGGAATTGAAGTTAGGAATTATGTCAACAAGTTTAAATGCCAATCATCATCAATTATGAAGACCTTTCGATGTGCGAAGTTTCAACCACATCCGAGTGATACACCTGGAAACTTTCCCGGCCTTACTATACACAGAAAAGAATGAGAACCAATTGTGCAGGTAACAATTATTGAAAGATACGATTCGAGCAGAAGAATCTACTCAACATTTTAACAATGATAGTTCTGCGTTGAGACTACTTATAAAGTTATTGTTCTCGAACTTCAGGCATACAATTGTGCTCTAAAACGTTTTATAAGAGTATTTATAAAAGCATACATGTTTCCTTCATGTCTGGATGCACTCATTCTTGTCTGGCAATAATTTCTGGTAAACTTGAATTGTAATCGGGTCAATAATGTCGAGTGGAATTAGAAACAAAATCTCTTGGCGATTGTTAATTGAAAGACGTTCGGTTATTCCTGAATGGACTCTTAAATAGAAGATTTCATTTTGTGTTTTTATTAAGGTTCTTAAAAAACAATGCACTCACTGATTCATGACAATTATTCAATCGTTAGAACTCACCTGAAACAAAAAGAAAATCTTTGTTAGCTTCTTTATAATCGATTTTAAATTATCAATTCTATTCAGAATAACCTAAACATCTTTATTAATTCAGTAAAATTTAAATACAGATTTAACTTTCTGTTAAGACTGTCCCGTGACTAATACCTGAAACATATTATTTTTATCAAAATGCACCAAAGTATCAAATCTCTTATTTTAATAAAAGTGAAATCCACGATAAATCAAACATCCTGATATAAAAATTCCAAAGATACGGATCTCGTGAGGAAAAAGCGATCGGTATTCGGCTATACACTTTGCGGCAGGAAATCGATTTCACTCTAGCAGTATATACACACATATAAGAAAGAAAAAAAAAACAAGCTGTTGAAAGGCAAAGTATAACTAAAAGTATCGTTCACGCATACATATTAAAGAATGATTTGCATACATATTTTGCATATAGAGCAAGTGCGATTCCAATCAGTAGTCGATTCCAATCAACGCGTACCTCGCTATCAATCCGATCGATCTTAAATCGCAAACCCGAATGGTTTCGGAACCCTCGAATCGACGTATCGGTCAGCTGCCCGTCTAACTTTTGTTTACGTGGCTGACGGTGCAACTTCGACCCCAAAAGGCGACTGCGAGTTTTTTAGCGAATTTAATATTTATACCGAATGACTGATGACTGTAATAAAGAAACAGGGTCTCATTGTTCGAAACGTTTGTGTCATTGATCGATACGCTCTGGGGAAAAATTCAGGTACTCCGTCAACCCCGTGACTTAAACCGTATGCTGAGTGGATTTTGTGCAATCGTTCTTCGTTTTACAAGATGATTCGTGGCTTTGCTTGTTGAAAATAGAGAAAGAGGGGGGGGGGCGGGGAGAAAAACAGAAAAAAAATTGAAAGAGAGAACGAGAAATATAAAATCGAAAAATCGGCGCTTCTCACCAGCTGCGTGCCCGAGTGAGATTTCGTTTATCTCATTCTCACTTGTGCAACAGCAAATCAGAACCAGAGAGAACCGAGAAATCATTAACGCATCATTACTGTTTTGCCGAGGCCCGGGCTCTTGAAACAAAACCATTAATGATTTCTATTTGTATTCGTTCGACGGCAAAGGTAGGTCTGCGGAGCCCAAGTCTCTAGTGAATTATGTGAGAAGTTGGCTTATTTTCGTTAAGTCGGACCCCCGGCGAGCGAACAAATCGTCCCTCGCTGCCGCTACGGATCGCTTTTGTTTTTTGATTTTTAAGGCTTGGCGGGGTACCCCGAGGGGGAAATCGGAAATCACCGAAACCAAAGTATAAAGTCATTCGTTATACTCTGTCTATTTGGCTTTCTTTGCTCTTTCAGACGAAAATTGGAAACGAACGAGTCCCTTTCATTCTGACAATATCCGAAAAATTCCCTAGCCACTGTATCATCAAGGGGATAATGACTGTATTAAAGAAAAAGAAATCAGTGTGCATTGAAAAGAAAATTGTTAGTCAAACATGCTCGTGTTTTGTATTTAAAGATGAAGATTAGACAACAGATAGTGGCACTGGTACAAGTGTTTTATGATTCGTCAAATTAAAAGCAAATTGAAATCTTATCGGACAAATAAAATGTTCTTTTAGAATTGCTCGTTTAGCAATTGTTTAAGATGTTGCATGGCTCTTTTATTATTTCAAGTGCCTTGTAAAATATGAATCAGAACATTAATTAATGTAATTAACTGTTACATTAACTACATACTTAGCTGGGTTAACGAGACGATTAATTGATTCAACAAAGAAACTGGTTAGTTGGGACAATGAACTGTGTTTCTGTGTTGTGTAAATAAAGTTTAAAGAGCTATTTAGAGATCCTCGTTGGCTTTTCAGGACAGAGCACGAGTTACACTTTGAAAGGCAATTATTCTAATTTATTTGCTCTGCAAGTTTTAATAGATCCACATACTGTAAAATCTAATATATATCCAGTGCAAAATCTTGTACAGAAGAAAATCTAATGCATTGGAGACAAAATATAAGGTATCTGTTGAATAATTTATATGCTTAATACCAGCTCGATATACCTTCAGAATAGTATCTAATATATCCAAAATACAATCTAATATATCCACAGCGAATTTTAATATATTTTGAATATTATGGGATATATTCAGAGAATGATTTAACTCGTTCAAAGAACATTCTAATAATTCTGGAGCGTATAATATGATACACCTAAAATGAGGTGCATAAAAATCTAAATTCTACTTTTTATAAATTTTATATCACTGAAATTTAAAATGCATGTTACCAATTTATTATAATTTTCAAATATTCGAATCTGCAACTGACATAACCTAGATTTTTTTTTATTGATCACTTACCATAATTGGCATTTCACAAAATTTTTATTTTCTTCATCTCTATTCGATATAATATTTATTTTGCGTAATTTTCAGTTCAACTTATTTACATTTACCAAAATTCTTGTAAGCATTAATAACTATTTATTGGAATTTACTGGTTATAACTACCGTATGCTGTGTCATTTGTCATATTTTCACTGAATTAGAATTATTAATTTCATATCCGTATGACCACATAACCTCAAAGCTGATACTTTTACCCTTTTACAAAACTAAGGTCTTTTGTTTGTTTTCTGAAAACATCTAATATGTTTATAAATAAAATTTTCTTAAAGATAAAAATTAATACGTCAAATGTGAGAAAAATAATAGTCGCATGATGCTTAAATGTCAAAATTGAAAATAAATTTCAACATTTTAACAACGTAGAACTATTTATTTACCTTGCATGTTGATTTCAATATCACAGCAAATTCTATTCACGTGAGCCAGTTATTCTTAAAAAACAGAAAATGACCCTTCATCCGGTGAAGGTTCCTGTCAAAAGTCATTTAATAAAATTAACAACTTGTCAGAATCAACAAAAACATACAATTTTAGAAATAAATATTTTCTTGTCAGGGTTGTGAACGTAATGTACCTCAGATGTTTAAGGGTGAAATCACATGAGACCGTTAAACGTTGCGTTGCGTCGTAATAGGTCCACATAGAATCGTAAGACGTAAAATTTAAAACTTAAGAATGATAGAGACTAGGACAGATATATTGTCTGTCCTACTCTATCTCATTCTTAAATTTTAAATTCACGTCTTAAGTTTTGGATGTGCGTTAGCCGAATGAGAAAGAGGTAAATATATCTTTGTCTCCCTCTCTTTCATTACGACACAACGTTTGACGCATCCATATAATTTCACCCTAACAAGAAGATTTTGCATCACCTTCAGAGTTGGGAAGTTACGCGTAACCTTTGAGTTTTTGACGTATTTTACGTCAGTACCTAACCATGGAAAACGTACGAATGAGTAAAATACAATTTTCGAGATGAAGAATATTTTTCAAATTGATGAATTTAACATAAATATCTCATGATATACCAGGGTTGGGTTGTAACGCGTCACTTAAACTTTTTTACGTAAAATACATGAATTTCTACTTTGAAAAAATACGAATTTTACCCTACGCTCCAAAAAAATATATCATTTAAACGATTTAAGAAGAAAATTATAAATAGTAATTTATTGTAAAAATAGAAGTAAATTATCTCAGGTAATTTATTACCTATCTCTGTGGTACTTTTACACTTTTGATAAAAATAAAAATAAATTATTAATTGAGAGTGACTGATTTCTGCTCGGTGAGTTTTTGAGGTTATGTGTATATTTTAATAAACTTTGACACCTAACAATTATTTAATTAAAAATGAATAAATAATATTTTACAGAAATAATCTCCTGAAGAAGCCCGTCGTTGAAGGGCGAAAGCTAGAGTAATGTAAGCTGGGAGAAAAAATAAATGGATTTTATGAAAAAACAAAATTAACAACGTTACTACAAAATAAATTATTGTTTGCACTGGAGTAAAAGAGACAAGGATAGAGTGTGTATTTTTTGCTCCAATATGATATCCGGAAATTAATTAGGACACGTTTAACTGAAGGTGTAAATGTACTCTTAACCTCACTTTGTTCTAACATTAGTTACATTTACATTTCAGATAATAATAAAATAATAATAAAAAATGTCTGAAAAAGGTAGAAAAGTACATCTGTATAAATTTTACGTACAATTTTTAATTGAATTTTTGAATTTACAATCAGTTTATTAACTTTAAACATCCAGTGAAAATCATTTGAAAAATGAATTTTATTATACTTTCCTAACCCTGGTCGTCTTACCTTAGGGCTCCGTCACATAACTTTGTTTTACGTTGTGTTGTAATAAGAGAGAAAAGGACACATATTCTTTGTCATTTTCCCTCTCATTATGACGCAACGCAAAACGCAGTCTTCACTTTTAAGGACTTCACTTTTAGGGTGAAATCACCGGATGTGTCAAACGTTGCATCGTAATAAGAGAGAGGGAGACAAAGATATATTTACGTCTTTCTCTTTCTCATTACGACGCAACGTTTGACGGTCGCGTAAAGCGTTGCGGTAATGAGGAAGTTAAAGACGTAGATATATCTTTGTCTCTTTCTCTCTCATTACGACACAGCATTTGACGCATCTATGAGATTTCACCCTTATCGTCCATTTATATGTTTAATAAAAAAAAAATCTATTTTTTTTGCATTAGAGTAAGGTAGCAGACTGTGTTTCTGTCCTTTTTACTCCAATGTAAAAAAAAATTTTACTGAAGGTGTAAATGGACCTTTAGGGTAAAATTGCATTTGAACAGAAAGCGTAAAATCGAACGCAGAAAATCATGAGAGTGAGAGAGATAGATTGATATCACTGATTCTCTCACTCTCATGATTTTCTGCTTTCGTTTTCTGCTCACACGGGATTTCACCCATATTCTTTTTTAAATTTGTTGTAGGTTTTACGTACATTACGTGCTATCGTCAAAAACTGAGTGATTGCCCAACTCTGTATCAATATTGTTTTGTTTACTTGGTTATTTTAAAAACATCATGTCACTCTCTTGTTTTCATAAAAACTCTAAACTAGTTTAATTTCGCACACTGTTTTAAATACCCTTAAATTATTCGATACATATCCTAAAACGAAACGTATGAGAAATGATAATTCCATGTTTTGGAGATTCTGACAGATATTGATTTCATCAAATTTTTTTTAGGTTATGTGATTACATACGGTTATAAAAAAAGTGTGTCAATAATTCTAATAAAGTAAAAATATGACAAGTGACACAGCAAACGGAAGTCACGTAACTTCGAGTAAATAGTTATTACTTTTAACAAGAATTTAGGTAAGTTGAAATAAGTTAAAATGAAAATTAGGCAAAATAAATATTATATCGAATAAAGAATGGAAAATTTAAAAGATTCTCTGAAGTGCAAATTACAAGTAAAATCTACAAAGAAAATAGAGGTTATGTCGGTTGAAATGGCGGAAGTATTATATTAGCCTATCACTATATATATAATATATCATAAATTTGGAAAAACAACCCTATTTAACCAAAAAATACTAAAGTTACTGGATATTTCACTTGTTATTGAAGAAAACACAGACTGGTCTGGTTTTGGCTCTGCTCGTTTCTCCCAAACGTCGCGACGCTTCGCTATTTATTGGTAATTGCAAAAATGATGATCCTAAGGCAATGTCTTGAGTGGCGCCGAGCGCTAAATGATTACTTGCTTTAGTTACGCGTTGGCGTGTCTTCTGTGAAAACATGACTTGTAATTGGCGAGTAATATTTATTGTAATTCCAAACACGTGAAACCGTCTCCTCAGAATGAAAAGAGAGAAATAGAGAGCCACCATGGTAATTACAAAGCAGTCTTTCACAACGAGAGTATAGGGTCGTTTGGGCATCTTACGACCTCGTTGGACCAAAGATTTATTCCCTCGACAAATATCCATAACTAAACTCCCAGCGGATCTTCAAGGTTTAAAGTCCAAAATTTCACCACAATGACAGGAAAAGTGTGCTAAAATAAAAATAACGAAGATTTATCTGTGTTTTTGTAGCCCCAACAAACTTAGTCGTGTAACATTAAAAAAATATTTAAAAGCAAAAACATCGCAAGAAGAACAATAAAACAGATTATTGAATGTTTACTATCGAGCTTCGAGTCAAAACCTTTGGAGAGGGTCGATCAGATATTTATCAAGAATCGAAATGAAAACCAAACTCTGACTCCCCTCCCGCGCAGTAATTGAAAGAATAAATTAAATCATTTGTCTTGGCTGGAAATTAAAAAGGTTATTTATATGCAAAGGGCGTAACCGGGCACGAGCTCGCGAGCAAACGTAGAGCTTATTAAGCCAAGTCCACGGCAACATTATTCGTCCACATAAAGTATTAGATAGGAGGAAACAGTCCCAGGATACAGGGACGATCATTGAAAAGGAGCCTATTGGTTCCTTTTCCTTTTTCGACTAGCCATTCGATTTATTCCCGGTTGATGAATCAGGTGCGGGTTCCGGCCCAAGTCAAGATTACTTTTATGGGCGGATCTGCTTCTGTCAGAGTTGCTGAGTCCCAGGTAGAAAAATGTGCAACTTTCTTGGCAGCAAGCTCTCCCCTTGAACTCCCGGATGAAACCGACATCCTGACTTTTATGCAGGAACTTGATTTTAATTGGAATACGAGATACGGATTGCTTCTTATATTAGACGTCATTGGCCAATCTAGATCTGTCAAAGAAGATTGGGATTAATTTCTCATTCTTTTTGTATAGTTGTGCTGACTGCAAGATTTTATCAGTATAGTGCAGGGAGAAAAGGCAGAGTTTAAATGGTTTATCAAATCGACGATATACCTAGTTTTGAGTACTATAATGCACCTGGATTGCGTGCGTTAGCATGACCTCGAGCGGGTATCGAGTGCTTTTGATCCATCAAGTGGGGTAATCGTCGCCTGAGCTCCATTTCAATGCAAAAGTGTGAGAAAAGGAGCAATCTTTTGATATGTCAGTTGGGCTTAATTTACTGCCTCAGTCGACATGCTAGTGTGTGATTGCGCCTTCACCGAGCAATTACAATCAAATACTGACTTAATCGGTCAACATCTTTTTGTGAAAAGAGCTCTTTATGGAAATAAACACTGGGCAGGAAAATATGCCTATCGAGTTACTGATCTCTATACTCTTGAAAATACGTTCTAGTTTCCCTTTTTTGCGCAGTTTTTATTCAGTTATTCTATGCCACAGAAAAAAATCACACAAGTAATCAGTCCCGCGTTTTGTACATGATACTTTTTACAACTAATGCGTAATAATGAAGATCTAATATTGTACTTGACAGTGGTGGATCCAGACAAGCTTTTTGGAGGGGATATAATATGTATATGAGAGAGAAAGAGATAGCACTATAGTGTTATCTCTTTCTCTCTTACGTAAATAAAAGGATTTAAGGAGGGGGGGGGGGCAAGAACTCGCTCCCCCTCGATCCGAAAATTATAACTTGACGTTTTTGAGAAGATTTTAACAGAAAGTGAGGTTAGGTTTCACATATTAGTTTTGTTTTTGAAGTATTATTAAGATTTCTAGAAAAGTATGCGATGAAAGTACTTTAAACTACTTATTACTGATTTTTTACTCTTTTTCGTTACATATTTTAACCAATAATTGTTGCAAAAAGGTTTTTTCACGCGCTAAACGAATTTAGAAAAGGTTTACTAGTTTTACTATATCCTCAAAAATCAGAAGGTGGATAACAATTAATAAAAGATTTAAAAACATCAGACAGTCTAAGAAAAAAACGAAAGAAACTGCGAAAAAATATGATTTTAAAAAAATAAAAAGATTTTGAAGGAATAAAAAGAAAATGATAACATTTAATAAGAAGTAATAAAAAATAGAGAAATTCTTTAAGGTACGTTTACACATTTGGTAAAAAAATTTCCAGAAGGAAAATTTACATTAGAGTAAGAGAGACAGACTGTATATCTGTCTCTCTTACTCCAATGGAATTTTCCCGAACTGGACAAGTTTTTCCAATGGTGTAAATGCCGCTTTAATCATAAAAAAGTAAATTATGAATAAATTAGAAAAATGTCAATTTGAATGAATTAAACAGATTTTAAATCTTATGAGTTTTAAAAATTAGAAAATTGGGAAAAGTTACCTAAAACTGACAAAACGTGAAAATAAAATATAAAAAAAGGAGAAAATTCTGAAAAATTAAAAAAATAATTACATGTATTCCGAAGAAGAGAAAACTTAAAAAACAAAGCAATTGTGAAAGAATTAAAAAATTTGAAAATATTAAAGAGTTAATGAAAAAGTGAACGAAAAATTAAGAAAATTAAGGGGAAAACCAAACAATCAGAAAGAATAAAAAAAGTGTGAACATTTAATAAAAAAAAAAACAAAAGTAACTTTTTTTTACAAAAGTTCCATTTTTTTCCATTTTACAACTGTTGTAAAATGGAGGAAATATTAAAAAAATCTGAAAAATTTTAAAACAAATGACAAAATTGGAGTAAGTACATAAAGTAATTAAAAATAAGATGGTCGAGGATAATAATTTACTTCCAAATAGAAAAATTAAAGAAGAGGTATAATTAAAAAATGAAATATAAAATAGTCAAAACACCTATACTAAAACAAAATTAATAATTTCTCTAAAAAAAACAGGTTATAAGAAAGTTAATACAGAAAAAGGGAGAAAAATTGAAAAAATATGGTAATAATATATTAAAGTACTAAACCGAAACTCCTTACTTTTTTTTCTTTTATTAAAGTAAAAAATTTACTTACACTTTTTCAATTATACGCAAATAAATAAGAAAATTAATTAAAACGCGTGGAAATCTTAATCAAGAGAAATTTTTTTTTTATTATTTATTTGCCTTCAAAAAATTGCAAAAAAATAAGAAATTATTGTAAAAATTAAGAAAAAAATCGATAAATGCTTTTTTTGTAAAAATGAGAAGGTGAAGGGAAAAATTAATTAGTTTTGAAAAAAGGCAAAGATTTTTAAGAAATAGAAAAATGCTGATCTAATTATAAAATGTGTTCCAACATTAAAAAATACATAAAATGAGATAAAACAAAACTTTTTTAAAAATTAAGAGATTAAGAAACTAAGAAAAAAATATATTTTTTTTAAAAAAGTATAAATTATAGGATGAAAATAACATAAATAGTTTCAAAGAAAGGGAAAATTTTGTAAGCGGTATAGAAAAATAATAAGAAAATTTACAAATTACTGGAAAGTTCAATGAATGAATAAAATTTCCTTGTAAAAAATATAATACTGAAACATTAATTTTATACGAAAATTTATTTTATTGTTTTTTGGGAATCGTTAAATCCAAATCTTTTCTTAAAATAAAAAAAGTTTTAAATGGCGCAATTTTGGAGTTGTCATATTAAACTTTTTATTTTCAACTCCATGTAAACTCGGACTCGCAGTGATTTAAAAAACCTTAGAATATCTATTGATACTCAAATCGTCTTCAGCGAAGTTATTTTTAGGGTTTCATTCTTTCATTTGGAATCATATTGGATTCTTTTCAAACTCCCGTTTTATTTTTAGTTTTTTGTGTGAATTGATTAAATGAGAATTATTAGCGAATAATTAGAATAATTTTTTTTTAGTAAAGAAACACATTTCAACTGAAAATATTTTAATTCTGGAAGTCAATTTATTGGATTAGAAAAATGAAATGCTACACAAATTACGAGGTTAGAAAACTTGTAAACTGATAGATATTTATACAAAAAATTTAATCATAAAAATGTATAATATAATAGTGATATTAGAAATTTTCTTTTAACGTTTGTTACTATAATAGAAGCAAATTTAAAACAAAATCATAGTCTAAATTTCTCTTTCAATAATGCTATTCAAATTGATCACATAAAAAAGATGTAAAAGATTGTGAAATAAGTTTCCACAACAGACACAGCCGAGACTTCTGAACCGGTTCCAAGTCTCATTCAGCTAGGTCAGTTACTGAAAAACTGAAATCTTGCTCCATTCAAAAAATATACGTCTCTTTCTTGCAACACACAAACTCTTCTTTTCATTTGAAATTTAGTGCAAAATTGTCTCAAAATATTCTCGTTATGATGTAAAGCCCAAAACAAGTAACATCGATATCTAATTTTATGTCTACAAAAATTTCCGAAATATTGGAATTATTTCACCGATTGACATTTTTTCGGATAAAAGTCCGAATAGGTCAATTTTCAGATATGGATGAAACTACACATACTTGCGTATTTTAATGCGCTGATTACTGAAATGTTAGATAAAATTGTCGATTACTCGAACTTTATGATAAAAAACGTAAAAAACTAAAAAATGTACGGTATTTTGCGTTTAACTCGTAAAAACCGCAAAATTTAAGAAACTGTTTTAGACAAAAGTTTAAGATCTTGTTGAGATACAAATTTTATATTCAATACAATTTTTTAAAAAAATGAATATTTTTCGACAAAACTGCAAAAAACCTCAAAAGGCCATAAAACCGGCCGAATTTTATTACTATGGTAAATTTTTATATTTATTTCAAAATTATCATATTAGTAAAAAATTCACAAAAATTTTACATGGATTTTACATTTTACTGGTTTTTTATCGACTTCAATGATGATGGTCCAAACTGGTCTCGATGTTAAATGAAATGTCCCGCAGAACATTTAAAGCACGGCCATAGGCCGCACAGCTACCTACACCTAACCGGAGGGGGGGGGGGGATTTTTTTAGTGCTGCTATTACAAGAGAAAACATTTTTTAAAAATTATACAGGGGGGTTGGGGTGCCACAAAAAGTGTAACGTATTTTTAAACAATTGTAGGGGGTAGTGTTATTGGTTTTTTGCATTTTTCCCGAAAATCATTAACTTTTTTAAAAAAATGTATAGAGCATAAAATACGCACTTTAGTGAAACCTACAACTTTTGTTCAGTACATTTTTTTGAATTTTAAAAACTTGCTACCATATTCTACTAAACTCTATTCAGTATTCATTCTCGTGCTTAAATATATTCATTATCGATTACCTTGTAAACTATTGAAGATACGAAAAAAATATACAGAACTAAAAATGTGTATTTTTATCTGTTCTACAGTGTTTGTTAAAAACATTTTTCGAAATTTTGAATATTTACTGAGTTACATTGAAAAAACTAATTCTTCCCATTATCAAGTTCATGAAATCATTATTGCTACAGGTTCGCAGCATTGATCTCGTGTGCAAACAAGAATCAAGGAATTTCCACGTGAAACAGTTAAAACTGAAAGCGGGATCTTGAAGAAATAGCTCCAGATTATATTGCAACGTATATTACAAGATTGAGAGTGGCTGAGATAAAAGGCGGGAACCAGTGGGCAGGAGAGAGACAACAGTACTGGACACTCCAGTCGGGCAGAATGAAACTAACGAACGAAATACCCACGCCAACAAGACGATCCCTCGATTCTTCCTTTCTTTCTCGTTCGTTGGACTCTCATAACCGGACTCGAATCACTCGCGTCAAAGGAACACGAGGGTGATCTCAGATAAAACCGACAGCAAATATGTAACTAGACTCGAAAATGGTATATACCAGAGCATCCATCCACCCCCACTTGCTCATATTCCATGCACTCGGATCTTCCTTTCTACATCCACTTTTTCCTTTTATCTCTTTCATACAAAAGATATTTGAGCCTTCCGCAAATTCTCTAACCAATTCTCAATCTCTGGATGATTGCTCTTTTGGAACAAAGTGGCAGTTTTTGAAACAGGACGGTTTTGTTTAAAAATTTTAGAGACTATCTATCAATCATACTCTGGCTAATGTCCAATTAAGTCCTCGTGTGCATTTAGGCACCTGTACTTTTCCTTGTTGTATAAAAAATCGGTTTATAACCCTTGTCACGTGATAATCATCGAGCATAACGTGAAAGTAGGTGCGGAAGACCGCCCAGGTCGCGTGAACGAAGATTTATCCGTCGATTATTGAAAGATGTATCGAGACATCTGGACGTGTCACGAGGAAAAATGTTATCCACTGCCGTAAGCGTGTAATTAGCGAGAAGTTAAATGACCGATCTGTGGTTCTTGCATGTCCAACTATCATATGCTCTCGATAAATTTGCTCCGTACATTCTGACAAGAAATATTACATAATGTCCAACCGTCACCTGTCATGCACCTCATTATGAGATAAATATTACCGGTATGATCCTATACAAGCATTAGAGCAGTGGTTTATGTTTTATTCTAATACTAACCTAATACTAACCTTAACATCGCTGTTATAGTAACACACGGATATAACACCTTAAAACATATACATCTAACAATATCTTAAAAATATTCCCGCATAAGGAAGTTTCGATAATTGAAACACGCGAAGATAAATGAACATCGCGTGACAGTCGTTTTCAATACTTAATTACTTTACACTTTAGATTGTGTCGTGATATCATTCCTATACACATGGAAAACAAGCAGAAGAAATCAAAATCGTTTCAAACTCTCAGGATATCTTTTCGCCCCGCGTATATACCACTTTATGAACCTGATGCATAAATCTCAGAACCGTTCATTAGACGCTCAAGTCCGCGTCTATAAACATGGTTACTTTCTTCCCGAACCTCTCATTTTGCAAAACTTCAAGGAGGCGAATTTCTATCAATAAATATTCAATATTAAACCAATAAATATGCGGGATTAGGCTAACAGATTGTATTATCGTCTGTTTGGCAATAGATCGTACTGATAACACCGTATCATATCTAATGGTTACTATATATTTACGAATACTTGATACAACATCAAACAATCCAAAGGATGTCAGTGAACATTTTTCTGTATGCAATCAACAGTGACAAAACGATTCCACACAGGACGCATGATCGCAAATATAATTATACACTTTCTGTGTTCAAGAACGAAGGACGATCATTTATATCGAATGGATTGTATCGAACAGCCAGTTTTCACATGTCTATAATGTTTATATGTGGAACTCAACACAGTCAAGAAAGCAGGGTTGGATGTATCAATGTCAGTTCCTAATAACACCTCGGCCCTTTTTCTTTGGGTCTTAAGGATCCGTAACAACGGTTACGGAGGCCAGTGGGTAATTTTAAACAATGATATAATTACATATCGTACACCATTATCTCAATTGCTCTCGAATTATACAAAGTTAACACCCAGGGCTGTCTATCGTCTGTACCAATGATCTATGTGCGTCGCGGTCTTCTTCTCACGCACCATCGTGTACCTTAGGCTGGTGTGCCATACCGTCTAGAGCCATATATTATGCACTCAGTCTTTCATCTTCAAAAGACACTTAGTGTGTCAGTTCATTGTAACAAAATCGTGTAACAAATGATTTTAATCAAAATTGATTATTTCATCATTTTTAATTTTAAGAATCGACGATATTGCAACAATTCTAAATTTCCATCCTATGCTGTATCTGAAACACATTTTCTTCTGCGCCTTCTTTTTCTTTGCATACTTCGTATCCGTAAAGCGCAATGGTCCATACATATGTTTCTAATAGAATCCCTCTGATTCTCAAATTTATGTTAAAAGCTGATATCTTTGGACGAAGAAATCGTTAGCATAACCCACAAACATCTCACGTGTTCATTATACATCTCGCTTCTTTCTCTCTGAATGATTAATAGCACCCAGATTTAGTTCCCTTGAGAGACCGATTCTCGTATTTCTGACATTGCTTTGTGAAAAACCGGATTTGTTCTTTACAGCTTCTCTTCAGAAAACAAAACATTAAATACTTTTTCATGTTTATCTATATCAAGAAAAGAACTCAAATAACACCCGCAGTAACATGTAGAGATATTGCTACTCAAAGAATTTTTTTTTTCAATGCCGCAAACCAACATTTTAGGAAAAGAGACAAAATTTTCGAGCTGTAATAAGACGAGAGATAAATGCGTTGTATTGAAAGTTATTAATAAATAGAACGGGAATATGTATAACGTGAAAATGAATAGTGCCTATTATTGTGTATTGTTTATTAAGTGCTTAACAGAAATGTGTTTAATGTGAAAGTGTATAGTGTCTATTAATGTGTTTTGTTTATTGAGAGTTTGTATTGAATAGTTTTAAATACGTTTTTACATTGTTACATACGAATAAGTGAACGATAATAATTGTTTAGTAAATAAATAAATGTTCAATAATAAATAATAATACCCTATGGGAAATTTGCCGATGCTCAAGATCGGTTCAAGCTTGGGCTAATATTGGTCTAATATTGGCCAAGCTTGGGCCAAGCTCTAGCCGATTGTCATTTCCCATAGGGTAATAAATAATAATAATAATCATAATAAATAATAATAGTATAATGAAGTGCTCAAAGTGTAAATATAATGTTATGCGAATGTATTTAGTAAATAAATAAGTATTCAATAAGTAAGTGTTCAATAATAAATAATACATAATAATAATAAATAATAATAATGTTATGAAGTGCTCAAAGTGTCTGAGGTAAAGACATGAGATAAACATGAGACAATAAGAGCCATGAAGTAAAGATATGAGACAATAACATGAGACAATGAGATGAGATACAGAAACAAAAAAACATTAAGAGTTGACATAAAGAGATACTTTGATGACATAGGATACAAGACCTGATTTATCAAATTTGCAAATAATAATTTAATTTAGATGTCATTGAATATAATTTATAAAATAAACTGCTAGAAAACAATCTTTATATTAAATGTACAGAAGCATCTTTCTTTGAAAAAAGAATCTGGTATTCTCCAGATTTCTATAGTCTGTCTTAACAATGCTACTGGTAATTTGCGAGGAAACGAGTCCTCCGGCTGCAAATGCTGATTTTCATATGAAAGAGAAATGTGCGCCGCTAATGGAGACATAGAAAAAAGCGACACGAAGCCTGCAATTAAATAGGCCAAAACTCCGGCATTAAGCGAGCTGATGGTGTTTCACTCTCCTTGTTGCAAAAATTTTAGACCTTTTTACCTGTTTGCAGTCAGGGACCCGTAGCGACCGATTCGATCAGTTTGTATTATTTACATGTTCGTTATGCTCGACGGACTGTCTCGCGCCGCCTTTCTTTGTCGATTCGTCATGGTGTTGTCGTTCTCGACGTCATCACCATGAGTGGGCACACAACTCCCCTTCTAAACCTTTTTGATTCATTTGGAAATCTTGCACCAGGTCTCGCATTAATAGACAGTCAATTTCGGATGACTCAGGGTCAATCAAATAAAATTATCTAGAAACTATTGGTTCTATGGATACATTTTGCCTAACCTAAAAATGCTGGGCGATGTAAAAAATGTGTAGGATAAGGATATTAAGATTAGAATCAGGATAGCAACAAAAGAGTAAACGGCAAGTTTCGAATAAGTCGACAATTCTGATTGGTTCGTTGGGACTATATAATCCAGCAAGTTTTCATAAATAAATGCTCACTCAAGTAGGAAAACGATGATTGCGTATGCAAATGAATTGAGGAAAATGTTGGAAAAAGATGGCAAATGAAGGAGGATGAAAGGTGGCATGCGTGCGTCACGCGAACGGACCGCACGCGTGTAAAGATGGTTTGCAAAGCGTTTCACCTGCTTGACTTCTTACATAGCTGACTTGACTTAGATACCATTCGAGGGCTAAATCGGGCATCCATGTACGTAGTATCAACTCGACATCGAGTGTATGGATCATTACTAGAGCCTAAGGCTTTTGATTGACGCGAGACGTTGCACCAAACTCAGCGCAACACGCGAGCCAAATAAACTCTGAATCTCGCTCCAATTGGTGTATATCGAGCCAGCAAACAGAGTTGATTCTAATTTTCACTGCCTACTCTCTTGTCGAAGAATCACAACTGACAACCCTTACAGGCAAATATTAAACGTACCAACACAAACGAGTTTCATTATTCTTGCATATCGATGTAAATGAAAGAGATCGAGCCAATCTTCGATAACCAAAATGAAGCAAAAATTGCTAACAATAGTTTTACATGCACTTGTTATGGGCATAGGATCAAGATCATGACCTCTCCTAAGCTTTTCGAATTTATAGACAGGAAACTCAGTTTCTTCTTGTGACTCCTCTACCAAAGCAGACGCCATAATTTGTATCCCCCACTAGAGCGTATGATGTTGGTAACACAACTGAAGAAACGCCTATTCAGACATAAAATGTTCTGTAATTTGGTCTCTGAGCACTTAGTAGTCTGCTACATTGGTAACATAATAGAGCAGGCACGAACAAAACGTTTGGGCGAGTTTCCCTCCTCTTCCCTTTCCACTCTTTCTATTCGCTTATTCCATTGAGACTCTAGACCCACGAGCGAAATGATAGGGTTTGGTGCGTGAAGGGGTGGGAGCGGTAGGAGGAGGGAAGGTATTGTCGCATGAAGCAGAACACTGTTTCTTTTCTAGCAGCACCATTTTGACCAGGCCTTCAATAGAGGAAACACATGTTGCATTCTGACATAAAGTTTTCGTGATTTGATCTCTGAGCGTTTAAGATTGGTAACTCAACTGAAGGTGCACTACTTGAAACTCATGTTGCATTCTGACAAAGCATTTTTGTAATTTGGTCTCTGAGCACTTAATTTGGTAACATTATAAACCAAACGCATTCTGCAAGAAAATTTTTTCTAATTTGGTCTCTGAGCACTTGGTCATGGCCTCCCTTCTAGACACAGGCCTGCTCTTTTATGAAATGCTATTGGATTCATGTCGAAAGTAACAGCAGGAAATGCGCGGTAACATTTACCCAGTTGAAATCCTCCAAAGTTCTAAAAGCGTTGTAAGATCGTACCTGACTGCTTTGGAGGTCTCGTGAGTTGTTTAATTATCGTGTGTAACGAGTTGGAGTGGCTGGCGTGCACACGAAACCCTTTCGAGGGGTGCGATATGCCATACGTCCACGAATCACTAGAAATTAAAGTTGGAGTATAGTTACCGAGACACCTAGGAAAGGATGGTTTGTCCTTTTCGTGTCTGGATGTATACATGTATATACACATGACGCAAACACGTGCCAACTTTAAGAGGAGTGTAATCTCTATCATCAGTAGATATTCGCGAGATAGGAACACGTGTTAACAGGCAATGGGAGAGCACGAAAAGGAAGAAGGCTCATGTAATCCAGCGAAATTGTATTAATATTAACCCCTTATGCGTGCAGTGTCAATCAGGGCGGCCATCTTGACATACGGTACGTGTAGCATTGTCGTTTAAATGACGTAATCTGTCCAATCAGTGTACTTCTGGCGCTTGTAGATAGACGCCAAATGTGCATATGGGGTGTTTTGATAGAGGCACACTGGAATAATGTTCAATGCGAAAATATACAAATGTACCTATTTGCAAAACAAGACTGAAATTGTTGGCAGTTTTTTTTGTCTGGGAAGAAAGCTGTTTGTTCCTGTGGGGCATATACTTGATGTATGCAGGCTAATCATACGTGGATGGAAACACGTACATATAGATTGATAATAAGGGTTGCAGTTAGAGAGAGAGCCTGCTGTTAACTGCGAGCAGGAGAGCCAGAATCCAGCACCAGTTTGCAACCGATTTCGTTGAATTGCTCTTTGCATGAAATTGTTGCCGGATAGGATTTATGGACCTCCCAGTTACAGCAGACAGCTGTGCGCGAGAGGCCGGCAACTCTCTGATTGGTCGCCGACTTGAGATCGTGTTTGAAATTCCCGGGTCGCGATTCCATGTACCAATGCACTGTGAATTTATGCCCCCGGTTTTTTTCTCGGAAACACTGATTAGTACGTGCCGATGAATTTCAATTCAAGTGGAACTGCAGAATAAGTAAGAGCAGTGCTATGGCTTAAGAGTAGAACGGATTGAATCTGGGGTAATGATAGCTTCTGGAGAAACGAGAAGGACGACCGTGCAGGGTGTGTATAGTTTGCAGCGAGGGTGTTTTCGTCCCCAAAGAGATGGGGATGGGACGATTTATAAGAGAGGGAGAGATCACATTCGAGGGTTGTTAGTCAGCTGCTCTAAACTGGGTCACTGGTATCTAGAAAAACAATCGATTTTTCACGCCTATGATTCATCTTGATTAAGATTTTGTGTTAAATTGAACATAACCTTGAAACTCATCTTTGGATTCTGTAACAAATGCATTGAGAATTTTAGGTTATGTTTTACTTATTTAACACAAGCGTTAAATCGCAAGCAAAGTAGAATAGAAAGAAAAGAAATGTTTTAATAAAGCGATAGTAACGTGTAGCAGGAAATCAAAAGCAGTTCAATTTGTTTCGAAGGATAAAATCTACCGTACAACATGCCAAGACAAATGTGTTGGCAAGAAAAAGAAAGAGAATGTTAGCTGCAGAACGGGAGCCTGGCGCCATTGCGATACAATACAGGCCCGAATGACTTGCATTTGTAACTCGCCATCGAGAATCTCGTGATTATAGTTGCGGCACTTCGATCCTATTCTCATTCTTTCTCTTTTGATTCTTTGCCACCTTAAGGGCGTTTGTGCCGTTTAGCTTCTCAGCTAGATATCTCTCGTACACACGATCGTGACAACATTTCTCTCGACTATTGGAAAGACAGTTTAAAAAAAAGATAATCAGAAGACACGCGAGATATATATACAAAGTTGTGCAGACCGTCGCACTTATATTTTCCATTCCTTTTAAAACGACTGATGATCTTAATTATTTAATGGACCGACATCAAATTAAAGCATAGAATGAGATGAAAAGGAGTATGCTTTTATCTCTCAATTTTTAACTTCATTTTCTCATAATTATAGAGTTGAGGATTTTTAAAGCTTGCTTTTAAAATCACCGGGTAACAATCGGGCTAGAAGCAAATATTTCCGTTAAACGAAGAATAAACAGTATTGCTACAATTTGTGCGTTATAAGAATATGGAAATTAATTATAAGCAAATTATGTATACACTTTCAATATACAAAAGAATGTGTGATACATAGAAAACTATTTATCATTTTGCAATAATAGAATAGACGAATGAGCATTAGTGTCTCAACGATAAGAATTTATATTTTTTAAAAAAAGATAAACAATATTATTTATCAATGGAAAAACAATATCTTTCGAGGTAAATTTTTCAACTACGCATCAGAAAAAGAATTCTATTAAAGTCAATTTTGCATCAATTCTGACATTGCTGACACGAGGGAGACAGATACCATCGTGACCTCGCATATAATTCGGTCGACTTTTCCATGGACTTTTTACGAGCCGAGTCGAGATTTCTTCGTATAGAAAATGATCACCATGAATCGCGATAACGTTATCGTTTCTTCTCCTGGCTGATTCCACCAAATAAAGGGGAGACAGTTTCTCAACTGGAGGCCTATAGAAAAATCTTTCTCCAGTGAAGAATAAGGTAGCGAGATACAGAGAATTGAAGGAGGGAGAGAAAAAGCGGCAAGTTTCGTTCTATACTTCCTGTTTGTCTTTGCATTAATTATCCAGAATTAAGAACACCGCTCGCTGCGGCATGGCAGCCGGATTACTAGCTTTATTATTACTTGTTGCAGATTATTAATTACCGGGAATTACAGCTAGGCGGGTGGAACGGTAACAGGGACTGCTGGCGGAAAGAAAGGAACCTTCAGATTTGTGTTTTCAATTAATTTTCCTGAATTAAGAACGATTGTAAGGAGAAATTAGTGCCGGGAGCGTGGTCTGAGAATTTTTCCGATCAATAAATGAGTTTATAAACTGGCAAAATATTAGCATTTTTTTATAGATATTTGCAGTTAAAGAAAAGTTAACTGGCTGCTGCTGAAATTGGAGTGGGGCCGTTTTCGAAACTTTATCCTTATTTTCTAATAATAATATAGCCACACCAAAAAACATAAAATTCCCTGAATAGATATATAGGACATACATTTGTATTTTGATGCGCTGTATCTGAATCCGACATTAAAATTGATCCAGAAGGTCTGATTTTAAACCTAACCTCAAAGTCAATTAATTGGCACTTTTTGTTTCTTGGAATCTGAACTCGACTTGACATTAACAGATGTCTAGGATCAATAAAATCTTGAATTATCATCTTTGAAACTTTATTTTCAGAATTGATGTACGATCATTTTTAACAAATATAGGATGTTTTAATTAAAATATGTCATGTTTTCAAATTTTAAAAGCTCGTCAATAGTGAGTTATGGAAAAAAATGATTTTAAGTTAAACACAAAATATCTTTGTTAGTGGTCGTTCATATACCACGTGAACAATTTTTAATCACTTTTTTATCCGCCTTCCCCCCTCGTGAACTTTTGACGACTCCCCCCACCTCCCCCTTCTAAATGTCCACTTGGACTATTTTTAAAAAATAATATGATATTCTATGTTATGAGAAATTATAACTATATAAAGAAGGATTCTTATCTTAAAATGGTAAATAAATTATTATTTAATACATATAAGGGGCCGTTCAAAAAATTCGTAACTCCTACAGGGGGAGGGTCAAAATAGATCCAAAAAAGCGTTACGTATTTTTTGAACGGCCCCTTATAAGTATTAAATAATAATTTATTTACCATTTTTAAGATAAACAAAAAGAACATCACCACACACACACACACGCATTTCTGAACATTGGCTTAAGAATGAAAATTTTTATATTTCAGATGAAAATGAGTCAATTTAGACTATTTTTGGAAAATCAAAAATCTTAACGATCACAAAGCTTGCTCTGTAGGAGGAAGCAAAATCTATAAAATTAATTGGAGAAAATGATTAAAAATTTTAATAATAATTAAAAACTAAAGAAAATAATTGAACTTTGAAAAAAATAGGCGATGAAGTATAAAATATATTTAAAATTAAAAAACGATATTGAATAAATAAGTAAAATTTGAGATAAACATTTAGAAAATTTAGAAAATTAATTGAAAAACAATTAAAATCTTTAAAATTTGGAAATAATTGTAAAATAATGGAAATAATTGAACAATGAAAAAAATTACAATGTAAATTTAAGATAAATAATTGAAAAATGAAGAAAATAGTTATAATTTTGAAAAAAATAAGTCATAATTCTTCTCATATCAGAAAGCAGAATCGAAAAGTTTAAACGAAATTAAAGAAAATAATTGGAAAATGGTAAAAACAGTGAAAAGTTAAAGAAAGTAATTGATATTTATAGAATTAATTAAAATTAGTAATAAACCATTGAGAATTTAGAAAATTCATAAAAAAGTAATTAAAAATTGGAGAAACAATTGCAAAATAATAAAAATATTTGAAAAATGAATAACATAATTGAAATTTTAAGTAAATTATTGAAATTTAATGAAAATAATTGAAATTTAAGAAAAATAAGTGATAATACTTCCTATATGTAAAAGCAAAAATAAATAATTTTTATTAAAATTGAAGCTAATTAAATAATTAAAAAATGTTAAAAACAATTAATCATTGAAGAAAGTAATTTATATTTAAAGAATTAATGGAAATTTAAGGTAAATAATTTGAAACTTGTAAAATTGACTAAAACATAATTTAAAATTTGATAAAACAATTGCAAAATAATGAAAATATTTTTGAAAAAAATTAAAATCTAAGGTAAATAATTAAAAAACTGAAAAAAATAATTGAAATTTCGAAAAAGGTCATAAAATCACCAAAATAATTTGAAATTGAAGAAAGTAACTGAAATATGAGAGCAATAATTGAAAATTTGGGAAATTAGTAAAAAATTGAAAAAGTTATAGAAAATTTAAGAAAAATTGTTGAAAATGATAAAAGCAATTAAAAATTGCAGCAAATATTTGAAATTTAAAGAATTAATTAAAAGTGGGGAAAAATATTAGGTAAAATAATAATAATTGAAAATAGAAGAAAATAATTAAAATTTGTAAACAAAATAATTAAAAATGTCTTAAATTAATTGAAAAATAATAAAAATGTTTGAGAAATCAGTTTAAAAAGTAATTAAAATATTTAGAAAATTGGAGAAAATAGTTTTAAAATGGTAAAAGTAATTGAAAGTCTAAGAAATAATTAAAATTTCAGAAAAATGTATTTATCGAATTACAAAATATATTTAAAATATATAAGAAAATAATTAAAAAATAATATAAAAAATTAAACATTGATACAAATTATTGAAATATGAGAAGGTAAAAATGTCTTAAATTAATTGAAAAATAATAAAAATGTTTGGGAAATCAGTTTAAAAAGTAATTAATATATTAAAAAATTGAAGAAAATAGTTTTAAAATGGTAAAAGTAATTGAAAGTTTAAGAAATAATTAAAATTTCAGAAAAATGTATTTATAAAATTACAAAATATATTTAAAATATATAAGAAAATAATTAAAAAATAATATAAAAAATTAAACATTGATAAAAATTATTGAAATATGAGAAGGTAATTGACTAAAAAATATTGAAAATTCTCAGAAATTGTAGAAAAGAATTGCAAATTAATGAAAATAATTTAAAATAAAAAAATATAATTGAAATTTGTGAAAAATAATTGAAAATTCAAAAAAATAATAGAAAAATAATGTTAATAATTGAGTATTGATAAAAATTATTGAAATTTGAGATAAATAATTGAAAAATTTAAGGCAAAAAAATATTGAAAATAAATTAAAATTTAAGAAAACAATTGCAAAATTATAAAAATATTTAAAAATTAAAAAAAAATTAAAATTTGAGGTAGATAATTAAAAGTTGAAGCGTTCTTGAGAAATCCTGTCGAAAAAACAGTGTCGCGAAATTTGAAAGTCTGTTAAACAACATTTTAAGGGAAAAAATTCGATTTTTACTTGGTCCACGTGGACATTTGTTTTGACCCTTCTCCCACCCAAAACTGTACACGTGGTATGTGAACGACCCCTTAAAAATCATCGTAGAACAATTTTTTTAAAAAACCGTTTTAAATGTCATAGATGAAACTTTCTATTGATCCTAAACATGTATTAGTGTTAAAACGAGTTAAGATTCCAACTAACAAAAAGTGCCATTTTATTGATTTTGAGGTTAGGTTTAAAATCAGACCTTTTGGATCAATTTTAATGGTCTGGAAGGGCCAAATAAATTAATGTGGTAAAAGTATAATTATAGGTCTCCTACTTTGAATTTTCACTAAAAACTTGGTAAGTTTTACATTATTTCCACAATAAGGTTTATTGTAACGCCCTTAAAATAATTATTAGTTTGTAATCAGTGCTTAAATAGTTGCATTTATTGATAAAAATTTCACTTTTATGTATGATACAATAATACCCTACAAGTATATATGTAATGTGGTGAGTTTAACTAAACTGCATTTTTTATCAAATAAAAGTATATATTCAATGCCAATCTATTACATCACATGGACAAGGTATGTAATTGCGCAAACTACATATTTTATTATCGGATTTGAGGTATTTTTAAAACACGTACACGTGTTTATAAAATTTCTTGAATTCAATATAATTTTAATGAAGAGAGATGCATACATCAAGCGAGAAAATCGAGAAATTTGTATTATAAAAAATTATTTTCGCCTTATATAAACGAAGTTCTTCCCTGAACTAAAAAAAAAATTCGAGGAGAGATAGACCAGTGAATGAGAAAAATTAAAAATGTCAATAAGTGATCTATCTCGACTTAACCTGAAATCTATAATTGAATTAAAAAGAAGTAAAAACAAAATGATAATGAAAGTTGTACAGTACCTATACATATCGTTGAATTCAATAACCAACAAATTATAAATTTCTATTCACAATTTACTCTGACGAAATTTTGAGGCGTTTCAAGAATGAAAATTGGACCCTGGGTGATAAGAGTGAGGAATTATGGCGTGAAACGGCAAATAGCGATTAATATCAACGAGTAAAATAATTGCGTCTTTGCATCGACATTATAACATATACACTCCTAAAAGATAACAATGCGGCTTCTTTTGTGCTCGCGCTTAACGAGTTGAGTCAATTATATTAATTAATTTGCCTAACCAAGTCAAATGAACAATCATCTCGACTCGCACAGCACAAATCGGGCGCTATTCTTAAGAGCGCCACACAGTCTTTTCTAATTGCAATTTCAGCTCGAGTGAGAGAATAAGATAGTTATATAGAGAAAGGAAAAAAAAATACGTGCGATGAATAGCAACGATATTTTCCTTATTTCCTTCCTCCTCTAATTCCCACTATGCACCTTTTACCATCTCTGGTAAAGAAAATGAGTGCTTACAACGGCACAGGTATACGTGGGAGTGCACGGCCCTGGACTGTAATTCTATGCGCTATTAGCCATTTAATTATAAAATTGAGCATAGATTAATTGGCTCCCGTAATGGCCCTAACAATGCACACACACACACACATACGTGAATTTTGCAAGAGAGAAAAGGAGAGAAGATATTATTAATATTTATTTTCACGGCGCCCACCTTCGCAGTTACTGCACTCGGATATATATACTCATGTATACCCTAACTCTAACTAGGTATGCTTATAACAACCTATTCTTTTATATTTTAGTACTTGCATTTTTCTACCGGCATATATCAGTTATGAAATGTTACATCTTGGCTTCTTCGTCTTCTCCTTTCATGTATTCCTGGCCGCAGAGAGAATCTAGGTAGAAAAATAATTCCTTCGGGACATATATATATATTATAATATGGTATATATATATAGCCATATAAGTTTGTTCATAACAGAGATCTCATATTTTCTCTTTGTCAGGAGAGTATCCGATGTATCCATTGCAATTGTATCAGTTATGGCAGCTGCCCCTGGTTTTTTGTAGCCCACTGAGAGAGTGGAGCTCTAGGCATGATATTATTAGAAGAGCTCATATGCTCCCATTGTTGGCTATGCTTTTGATACAGATATGCACTTTATACCATTAAGCATGTAGTTACATATAGCAAGACTTACCGTCTGATTGCCCGTTTATTCATCGGGGAGAATTGATCTTCCGATATACTTTCTTTGATACCAGCACGACAAATTATTATTGTTAAAAAGGGTTCCTTTTCATTACTATTCTTCATTCCCGAGAACAATTTTTTGGTTAATAATCCTACAATTTTATTAATATGATCAACAAGAAGTGTTTCATAAACAAGAGGATAAATATCCTTTTCCAATGTTTATGGTCCAAAAATTCACAAACAAATTTTGATAAAAATATATTTTTCAAAGAGGCTGTTTAAACAGTTTATATATAATTATGAAGGAAAGTTTGAAAAACCACCTTATGATATGTTCTTTCCTTATGTTGGCGCCTGCGCAGTAGTTAGTTGTCATGGCGACGCACTTCTGCGCAAACATGAGAAAGCAATGTTTTTTGCTTTCGTGGATGCGAAATGGACACAATTTTCCCCTAGTTTTAAAATTTTATGATCATGTTTCTTCCGACAGTTTGTGTTATGAAAACATGATTTCAGATTCGTGATTATAGCGACCTCAAAAACACATGGGTACAGAAATTGAAATAAATACATTAACATTTAAAAAAGTTTGTTTCACATGCAGAATCCTAATTGTTTTTTGAGGTTAGGATAACGGTTGCATCCTGATTATTTCATCTTAAATTTTAAATCATAATTGCTTTATCATTATAGTGTGTTTCATTTCTAGCACTTTTATCTTTTTAGATCTGCTTTTAAAGAATGTATCGTGACCTATCCACTAGCTATTAATGTATTAATAGTCATCTTTATTCTAATTGACTCTTATTCTACAAAAATAGATACATTTCCGATTAAAATTTTATCACCTCTCATGGACGTGGCTGTCAAAATAGAACATAATTATGTTCTTTATAATTAATAAGTTAGTATTCGACGACCCGTATATGAATAAGGTTTCTATCCCCTGCAATTATCTTTACGATATAAATCTTTCAGTAGTGGAAAAGAAGATGTACCTTATGCAGAGGAAATGAAATTCGCTCATTTGGATCATTTTATAATGTCACTTTCTATTAATCATTTAAAATTTTACGAGAGAATTTCTAATTATCCTATACTAATGGATACAAGCGCGATGATCAATTACTTAATGCAATTATCTTATCACGTGCGTGTCAATAATTCACTTTTTCAACTATTATTTCAAACAGGCTTTCAATTAGTTCCCCGGGTATATTCAAATAAGTTGTTCAGCATTTCTTCGTTCATATCATTTATTTCTGAAATATATTGAAGATTGAGAGTCTCTTGTAGTTTTATTTGCATAATTAAAGCAGCGCATGTTCACTATACACAAGACCAATTGAACCTCGTTTAATTTATTGCATTCGCATCTTGATTCCATACACACTCAATTAGCCCTTATTTCTCGAATATCATTAAAATCATGTGAGATTAAGCAGAATCTTATTCATAAAACTTGATGTCATAATCCTTTCCGAAATACTGCACTGATAACTATATCATATATATGTTGCCGTAAAAGTTACGAAATACGGTAAATGTGCACATTTTCCAGACTCTTTTATTACGAGGCACGTTTGACGCATTCATCTGATTTTACCCTAAAATCAAAGATTCTTCACTTTTACCAACTAGCTCGGTAAATGTAGACACTTACCAATTTACTTGGTAAATGAACGGATTTTCTTGATTAGGGTGAAATCACATGAAACCTTCAAAAGTAATAAGATAGAGAAAGACGTAAATATATATTTGTCTCCCTTTTTCTTATTACGACGCACATTTGATGCATTTATCTGATTTCACCATTAAATCAAAGATTTTAGATTTTCTTCACCTTTACCAACTAGCTCGGTAAATGTGCACATTTACCAATTATACACTTTTACCGACCCATATCTATAATAAAAAACATCAATATGATTCACGATGAAAACTATTTCTCCGGGAAGGAGAGGAAAATACCTTTTAATAAATCAGCAGCAAACTATCTAGCTTTATCAAGTCTCGAAACATGCAAGAAACTCGGTCACTGCCGATCGATGGATCGATGAATCAATAGTGCATTGCCTCGGAAAATGTCGTTTTTGCCTCTTTTAATAAGCAAGTTTTCAATAGGCCTGACTTTGTAACCACTTCTTGTCGCCTCGCGGTTAAATCCAATCAGCGTGTTTTCTTCTTCTTGTTACTCCTATATGGCTTTATCGTGTCTATTCTTTCGGTTATAATTTCAGTAGTCAACGCGCGGTTTTCCAAGCAAAACATGAGATACCGCGGTTCCTATACTGGATTTGAGTTGTTGGAGTAGAGCACCCGGCGCCGCGCTCTAAACCGCAAGAAAAATCCTCTGAATTATCGCTTGTGGTTCTGGCTGCATGCTGTTACCGGCGGATCGTTTCAGAGGTGGTACCAGGGTGAGGCAGCAATGAGAGGAGGACGTGGAGATGCACATGTAGTTGTAGGTAAAATCCAAGTATAAAGCGTATATACCATGGTCGACGCTGTGCTACCGTGCATTATCAGAATGTAACAATGCCAACGTTTACACGCGACCGGACCGCACAGGAGGGCTGTACCGCAGCCTCTTCATCATCCCATTTTTTATTTTTTATACTCATTGCCCAAACATTTTTCCAATCGATAACCTGCCATCGACAATCATTATCGCAACCGTATCGAAACAAGGCGTCGAATAAAAACATTTCAGAGTATTCCTAATTACTAAAATCACCCCACTTACAACAACATATCAAAAGGTGTAATAAAAAATCGTTTTATTCCTTGATAAAGAGAGTCGCAAGCTTTATCGCCAATTATGTCTAACGGAAATTTTCAATATCCCGAGGAATCCTATTTTTACCATAATTTAATTACTGATGAATGACAAATTTTAAAGACATGTTGAGAAAACCACCTTTAATTATCTTTATAATTCTCGTAAACTGCAGCCTTTTTCGTATATCAACAAGTATATATTTTGAAAGATTTACTGTGAAATTTTCCGCACATAATCCTTGAAGCAATTATTGCCAATTTACCGCTTTAAGCAAGTAGCCATGCAAAGTGAATTTTGACGATATATAGAAAGTACTAGGAATCTATGTGACGTCTTACCATAAACGAGAGAAATATTCCCCATCCGTTAAAAACCCTGAATAGAGAGGAATTTGCGAGTATTGCCTCAAGTTCTATGTGGAAACCGGTTTTCATAAATCGGACATGCATAAAAGTGGCAGGACTTTACCAGATTTTCAATAGTTTTGTTGAAACATATAGTAATGTAGTAGAGAAAATAAAGTAATGTAGCAGGAAAATAAAGCATACTAATAGAAACATTTACTGTCTATGTACCATCAACAATAGAGAGCTAATAAGAAATACAATCTCATTGTGCTGCTTCATCCTGTAGGATCATTTTCTACAAAAGATTTGCGGTCGAAGGACACGTATTACATCTATTGGAAATGTTTCCATCGTGGGAAGACGACAAAAGGGACCCGCACGAGCCGACGGCCCGCGGAGTTCTATTTCGTGACTCCGGATTATTTGGATCTCTATCCCTACGCATTTCTCGCTCTCATGCCATCTCTTTCACTCTCCCTCACAGTGTCGCGTTGAATCCGTTTCCGTTGTGACTGCCACTGCGCGTTGCTTACTGACAAAGTATTGTCCAAAGCACCAAGGTTCGGTTAATCTTGACGTGCATTGAATACAAGGTATCATGAATCGTATCACGTAACTTATCAACTGAAAAGCCGACAAAATTTACCAAAATTTGGGAATACCAAGTCCTTAGGGGTAAAAAATTGATGGAAAACAAATAATGATAGGGGAATGACAACATTTTCGCTGGCAATTGCAGATCCCCTCGTTCCGTTTACCATTCCATTTCGTCTGCAGTCTACCGCGTGGGTGGGATAAGCTTGTACAACAACCACCTCACTCTCTGTGGAGCTGATTCATTCAGAGAAACAGCCGTGAAAAGGACACCTGTTGGCGCCGGATTCTAGTGACAGTCCTAGAAACACCGGCACGTGCCACGAATTCGTGCTTAACATTGGAACTTGCTTGTACGATTTTGGAACATGTTAGAGGTAAACAATTAGGGATTTTTAAGCAATGATTTTTTATGATTTTTGGGTATCATTGGAGATTTTCGGATGCTGTTTAATGTTTTTAAAATCTTTCGGTATTCTTTACCGTCTTTAGATATCATTAAGTATCATTAGGTAGTCTTAAGAACCATAAGATGTCGTTTAACAATATTTAGATACCCTTAAGAATGTTTAGGTATCCTTAAATACCCACACAGCACCGGAAATTCCCTGAATTTTCCCTGAATATTCGTCTACATTTCTCGAATATTCGAACTAAATATTCAGGGAAGTTTCGTGGAAACAGTCAAATGTCCGCCTAGAATAATATTGGGCGCGAAATTTCCCTGAAAATGTATTTCTAATTTTCAGGGAATTTCCGCATCTAACATTCCTCCAATATTCATAGTATTCGTATATTCACTTAACTTGATGCGCACTGGTCGAACTTGGATTCTATGACACTTACGGCTGCGCAGTAGTTTTTAATTTTCTAGAATCCCACGGATGTCGAATATAACATATTTTTTTGATCAATTACCAGATTAAAAAAAATTTTGGAATTTTTTTTAACTTTCCCTGAATTTTCAAGGAATATTAGAGGCAGAAATTCCCTGAAAATTGGAAATACATTTTCAGGGAAATTTCGCGCCCAATATTATTCTAGGCGGACATTTTACTGCTTCCACGAAACTTCCCTGAATATTAAGTTCGAATATTCGAGAAATGTTGACGAATATTCAGGGAAAATTCAGGGAATTTCCGGTGCTGTGTGGGTACCTTCAGATATCCGTAAGTATTTCTTTAGGTATCCTTAAAAACCTTTAGTTACCTTTGGGTGATCTTTAATAGTTTTAATAGCTTTCGGTTTTGTTTATCGTCTTTATGTATATCCTTAAGAATCTTTAGATATTCTTAAGAACCATAAGATATCTTTAAAAATGTTTAGGCATCCTTAAGAATGTTTGGGTATCCTAAAGAATCATTAGGTATCATTAAGAATATTTGGGCATCATTATGAGAATCTTTAGATGTTCTTAAAAATTTTTAGGTATCCCTATGAATAGTTAGATGTCTTCGAGTGTTGTTTAATATCTTTAATATCTTTTAGCTTTCTTTATCGGCTTTAGATATCCTTAAGAATCTTTAGGTATTAAAGGATATTGGTATGCTTGAAAATCTGTCGACATTTTTAAAAATCTTTAGGTATTTTCACTAGTGTCGTTTTAAGTATTCTTATTATCTTTCGGCATTCTTTATCGTCTCTGTTTTAATTTTTTATCGTCTCTATAGGTATATCCCTAAATTCTTAAGAATCTTTAGGTATCCTTAAAAATCTTCAAATATCCTCAAGGATCTTTAGGTATCCTTAAGAATCTTTAACTATCCTTAAGTATCTTTAGGTATTCTTAAATATATTTAGATATCCTTAAATATATCTTTAGGTATCCTGAAGTATCTTTAGATATCCGTAAGTACATCTTTAGGTATCAATAGACACGAAAAATTTTGTTTTAAAGAAAACCATGTAACGACATGATTTGTTCCAAAAGCATTTTCTATTAACTACTTACAAATTTTTTGTACCGCTTTTGCTTGAGCTTTAAGCTTTCACTTATACTTTTACTAATTTACTGAGATCAGAAATGTACACAAAAATTGTATTCAACTGTATTCACATTGGAGCAACTAAAGACAATAACGAACAAGAAAACAAAGACATTTCAAGTATTTCAACTCTCTAAATTTAAATCAGTGAAAAGTCACTGGTGAATCAGCGCGAAATGAGCCACTGATTTCAATCAGTGAGATTTTGACTGAGAATCAATCAAATCTAACTGATTCTCAGTCAAATGTCTTACTGATTGATTCAGTAACACCACTGATTCAATCAGTTACATTTTGACTGAGAATCAGTGAAATTCCATTGAAATTTTCACTGATTCAAATCAGTGGCTCATTTCGCGCTGATTCACCAGTGACTTTTCACTGATTTAAATTTAGAGAGAAGATAAAGGAAATGAACACAAAGATTGACAGATGCATTAATCTTATATACTCGTATAAATATATATATTTTCACTGTCTTCACTTTTAGAAAATTTCTAAAATTCACAATTACCGTTGCATCTCCACCAAGAATAACAATGTTTATCCTATTGATAATTCACACTTCGCGTGAAAGGTCTCAAGTCGTCAAAAGCTGTTGAAATTTGTATAAATACAATCTTTAACTTTCGTTCAAACATAGGTATACAGTTCTAACTTGAACATTTTTTAATTGCATTAGATTTTTCCAAGAAGCAAGTTTTCCGCCTAAACCACACTTGTGCACCACCTTCAAGAACGAATGTTTCAAATGTTATATGAATTTTTCAAAATGTTCTTAATGAATATTCTCTATTAATTTTTTGAATGTTCCTTATAGGAAGTAACAGTTAAGGATTTGACTGTATATTTCACCCGTAATCTTAAGTTTAATACACATGTTGACATAATTGTTCGTAAAGTAAATAGAACCTTATAGGCTTCATATTTCGGATTTGCAAAAAGTCCGATACTGAATCTACTTTAAGATCCTTGTTTATTTTTGTTTAAAATTATAAATGGACTGATTAACAGTCCTTACTGATTCCTGGTAACTTATTGCCTAAAATCCCTTTTTTCTAAGCCTCAATATTTTTCTCATAAGTCAGAACCTTTTCATATTGGTTCACCGCGTTTGGGTCGATTCACTATCCTATTATACAGCTTTGCCGAACGTTTAATTCAATGAATACGAAGTATGTAAATATTTATCTAAATTCATTTGACCTTTCTTTACAAAGTTTTATAACACCGATGACTAACTACAAGCAACTGATAATACTGTAACTGGTCCTTGTTACTGTTGGGTTTATTTCAATATAAAAGAAAGAAACACTAAGTTGATTGTAACCCTAAACGGCAGCAGAAACTTTCATGTACGATGACATTTGAAAAACGGTAACAATACCTTCTTCAATAAAAGATAGAATCAACCTTTTGAGGTAGTTCTGATTCCTCGTACTCTTGATAGAAGATGTGGCGGCAAGATAAGCTTCAACGAATATACGATTCTATCCGCACATTGATCTATCGCTTCTAAAGATCCAGTGTGAGGAAGATTAAGTGGGTCAGGTTCGAGTGGTGGGGAGAGACTTGATGATTAAGTTTTAAGAAGCGGGAGGTGGCGTACAATTAAAGTATATTATTCGGCCCACTGGTAGCCGAGAACGGAACCGGGGAAGACGAAGTGCTGCCCGGAGGCGACACCTTGTGTTATTAATGTATGCGAGGATTTGAGCTTCCGTTTCACGTAAGGTCAACGAACCAGGAAGATGCATGTTTGCAGTTCCCTATCTCTAAGCATGATCGACTCGGAATCGGATTCAGTGTCAGTGACGCTGAATTGTCCAAAGTGTATCAACGACTGTCAGCAATACTACCCAGCATCAACTTATGTTGATAGCGGCGTGATCGCCACGAGGCAGACGGACCTTTTTCCTGCCTACTAGTCACGATCGTTGTTTCAACAATACGATCTTGATCTCACTTTAACCATCGATTCACAAACGGATCTCGTCCGATAGTTGTTCTACCTCGATTTCAATTACCGTCCAAGTCTTGTATTTCAACAACAAAAAGTAGGTTTGTAATAAAAGACTAGAGTTTCTTCAATTCACGAATAGTAGAAAACGTTATTTCTGCAACTCATTATTTTTTTTTATCTCATTTAGTAATCTGTAAATTGTAGTTGCGAAAAAGTTGCACATTAACTTTCAGGATATGTGATGAAATTACGCAAACCCAGTTAATTAAAAAGCGTCTCTTTTGTTCACTCTTTGTATCTATTTATTTATGCTCTAGATGTAGATGAATCGGTTGTATGAAGGTAATTCTGCTACGTCTTTGGAGAATAATTAATTCGTTTATTAATGATGATGTTGGTCGAAATTACAATTTTTAAGTTAATGCAATTATTTAGTTGTCATAAAAATTGGGATGATGACAAATCATATAATAGAGTAAGTAACTTAAATTTGTAGAATGTATTTATGGTACAAATGTCATATGTGACTTATAGTCTATAATAATGATCAATTATGAAGCATTAAGATACGGATTGATTAAAAAACCAATTAATGTCAATGCTTTGTTGCGCAATTAATGAATTGTAATTTTATTAATATCATAGAAAAAATCATTAACATCCTCCAAATTTGTTTACCACTTTCAAACAATCGATGGAAACAAATTGCAAATAAAACTATCTAAGAAATTGACATTTTGAAGCTAAGTCTTTTATTTCCTATTTATTTCTGATGCTCGGTCGATTCATAATAAAAATAATATAAAAAATAATGTTTTGAAAGCATCTATAAATTGTTTATGAGAATAAACAATTTTCCTAGGTTTTTAATATTCAACTGCCAAATTTTTCATAAGGTTGGAAAATTTGACATCTAAGTCCAAGAATTAGAAAATAATCTTTTATAAATAAATTATGAATCCTTTCAAAACTTTATGGCAATTTCCTAATTTTTTCCGTTTATAAAACATCTTTGTTGATATTTAAAGTAAAAACAATAACTGCTTCGAAAGGGTGCAATTTTCACAATTTTCTTTCTTTTTTAAATGTTTGAACATGGATCTTATGGATTTTCTGAAATTTGGCAACTAACAAAATATGTACAACTTTTATCGCAATGGAACAATTTCTTATGACACAAAATTTGTTCCGATTTTGGATTTTTCTTTTTTTTTTTTTAAGAAAGCCATAACAGGATTTTTGAAATTTGAGATAACATTTATCTATACATTTAATAATATAAAGTTTGAAGTTTCGTAAATCTCGAATTATTAGTAGTATTTATTTCCGTAGAATAAATGTTAAATTTCATAAACGTCTGCATTCGAATTGAAAAAAACATTAAAAGCCTTTATCTAAGATTTTTGTTTTTTATTAAATTTGATGAACAGAGATAAAAAATACCCACAACTAAATGACAAACATCAAAAATATATTTGTTTTTCGGTTTTACAGAAACAAAAAAAAACTTAAGTATACTTCCAAACTATTTTGTAATTTTCATTAATCTTAAAATTTTATCAAACTTTTTTATTATTAACGTTTAGAATTAAAATTTCATCACTAAATTTTGCTTCCAGAATTTTTAGATTGTATTGTATGTAAACGTTCGTATGAAAAAGGACCATTTTATCGATTTTATTTTCCGGCACATTCGCATTTTTCTAAAAAAGGTTCAGATTTTCGAATTATAGTTTTTATTGCTGAAAAACAAACTACGTAATGTCCCACGTCGATTAATGCATTTATCATAACTTTTTCGCAAATAAAAACACAAAATAGTCTCATTTTTAATTTTTAAAATGTATGGTCGCTAATGGTGATCTTGAACTTTAAATTCATTTTTCTCAAAACTAGGTTTTTGACACTTGTATTTTTGCGAATGCTTGTAACTTTGTGAATTCTTCATCTAAAATGGTCCAAGACCTCTCAAAATGTTCAAAATTTAATTTTCAACTACATTTCACTAAACTTTATATTTTCTTATTTAAGAGTAAGTATCATTATTTTGACACAAAATTGTTATATTGTACAAACATAGGCCAATGTTATTTTGTACGCAACTGCTAAAATTAAAAGATTTTTTAGGTTCTAATCATTAATTATTTGATTTTTATGAATTATTCGAAGTGTTTATTATTTATAGAATTAATTACTTTAATTAATTGATCTTAAAATCATTAACTTCAGGTATTGTACAAAATAACATTTGCCTATGTTTGTTTACAATGTAACAATCTTTATGATATGTTTAGCGTCAAAATGATACTTACTCATTTATAACTATAAACACACCTGCTTATTTGTAACAATTCTTTACAGATTTAATAAAGATTTCACTGAAAAAGGCACACACTTGATGCGGAAACATTTGAAATAAAGACTTGACTTTTTTCATGGATCCTAAAGCCAATATAACCTTTCTTCAATCAAATAAATTAAAACAGGTTTTTTTTTGAAATTGTGACAAATGAAGTTATGCCTGCCTTTCATCCACAAATTTATTCATCTCCTTTTTGTTGGTGTGAAACAATTCATTTTATCATTTACGATGTACAACAACTTTATAACGTTTGTAAATCAACCCCTGTTTTATCTAAATAAACATGTGTATCCGAGTGGGAAAGTTTTATTAAATTTCACTAGAATGATTATCTACAGAATTTTTTCATCAATTGTAGTGAACATTTTACAGAAAAAAAAGATTTTGACATTTGAAAATACACATGACGTTAGCACGTAAATTAAATCCAGATCGTTTATTGCAAACTTCGTGTGTATTTTTATACATCAAACTTTTTTTTATGTTTAATTCATGTAGAAATTCTATGGGAGAATTTTTGACAAATTCTGTAAAATCATTCTAGAAAAATCTATAGAACTTTTAAAGTACCATTGCCAAAAGAAGAAATGCACGTAGGTCAAACATTCGATATAACAAATTTTCGACTGTGGAAATTCCACATTCCCGGTTTCCTCCATTCTTAGGTCTCCGAAAATATCACGATTTCGTGTTCACCATTTTTCGCTTGTAGGTTTCTATTATAAGTTTTCTGTTTTTTTCGTTTCGCAGTTGAAGTTTAGGTCAAGATGAGCGAAACCTACCTGGCAGTTGTGCAGTCCCTGTAAAGAACGTCGAAATCCTTGCAGCTGAGGAGTTTGCACCGATTAACTCCTGGCTGGATTGCACCGAGACCACGGAGGATCCTAACTTGCTCCACGTTGCACACCAATGGCACGATGTCGAGTCTCTTGAGTTTAGTGTACACTGTGTGAAGACCTCCAACGAGATGTTTGAGGAAAAGCTCGAAAGCCTGTGGGAGACAGAGCATGGTGTCTCCATTGATGATGAAGGCAGCAACCTTCTGTCCACGATAATCGACGAGTTTGCACTCGTTGGCAGTTGGGTCACTGGAACTGATTGGTGGTGGACTGTTGTACGATCTGGGTGGAAGGACAGCGTGATGAGCAGCCATAAGCTCCAGAGGAGAACCATGGTGCCCACTCAGCATGCCGCCAAGTTGGCCCAAGAGGCCCAATCCGGGCGGCGGGAGCCCGGGCATTCGTGGAACCATGCCTGGAGGAGCTCCAGGACCTCCACCGGCTGATAAGGGTGGCGGGCTTAGTGGCAAACCCTGAGGTGGTGATCCTCTTGTGGGAGAGCCGGGTGTTGGCACACCACGTAGCTGCTGAAGATCACGGATTTGATCCCTTGGGTGAGGTTGCTGATGTGAAGACGGTGTATGATGTGGAGTATTGTGCAACTGTTGCTGTGGTGTCTGCTGAGCAGATGGACTGTGTGGGTTCTTTGGACTACCAGTAATTGGACTGGCACGACTGCTGTGTTCAGAAGAGCTGTCCATTGCTCCGTGATCCATCGAGTCTGGAATCCTGCTCGCCCTGTAACTCTTCCCAGTAGGCGACTCTGTTTCCTGCTATCTTTATAATATCCGAATAATACAAATGGTTATCCTGCACAATGCATACTAAGAACACAAAAATCCCGACTTGAGAGTTGTCGTCACAATCACGTTCACTGATGATGACGAATTGTCACTGTCACTTTGAATCAACTGATTGCGGTTAAAAACTTCACTATCACGATATAGAGATCACCCTGTTTATGATCCTGAGCATTTAGAACAACACGGCAGTCGCGGTCCGAGGGTCCATCGCGGCACCGTGGTACAACCGATTAACTGGGGTCATCGATAACGAGGTCGACGAGCTGATCTCTGCCGGCACTGATAAAACGCGATAACTCGAAGAAAGGAAGCGACGATAATATCGACTACCGAACGAGCGAGCAACCGAACAAACCAACGAACGTACTAACGCCGAGCAAAGCAAACGACGGAGGCGGCTGCGGCGGTAACTCGCAGGGACGCGCGTCGCTCCTTCTCAAAGTGGCAAACGCTCTCTCGGTCGAGTTGGGAGTATTTCCCTACCCAGTCACAGATGTAATAAATAAAAACATCAGTGGGAGCTCTGTGGACGGGGAGGATGGGCGTGCTGTGCGCGCACTCGTCGACCCGGTTGGCGGAGCGAGCGAGACTCGAGTGTCTGGCACTGGTCGGAGCCGGCTTTTTGGTACCGCCCCCTGAGCCTTCCTACGGCCGGTAGCTGCGGGAGTGCTTCCCCCACCATTCGCCTCGCCAACCCAACGACGTACCGACACATATACAAGAGCCGAGGACAGTACGACTCGACTGGAACGTACGCCAAGTGGGGATTTCTTCTTTTTCCTCGCGACTTCTCTTCTCTTCTCTCGTCTCTCTTCACTGTTCTCTGTCTCTACGAGCGCCGGCGAAGAATGTCGCCGGCGTTCGAATCGATCGTTCGCTCGCGCGCGGGGGCCAGCCACCCCTGGCACCTCTCCACCATATTCGCCATCAGCATTACACGCGCGCACTTATTTCTTCTATAGGTAACTCCGCTTCCTCTCGTACTCTCCTCCTCTCCACTCCTCTCCTTTTCTTCCTCACCTCTCCGTCTCAGCGCCACTCCTACTGCCTTCGACAGTACTATAGGTATGGTACTTAATATCTTTGTGCGGCTCCCAAGGCGTCCTTCTCGTACGTATATAGCGCGAGCAGTTTCTTGCTGCGAACTTTGGTATCGTTGTATCTCACGAGAAGAATCGTTCCTGCACTCGGCATCTTGTGCATTGCTGTTTCTACTTTTTGCCCCGCCAGCCGGATAATAAAGTAGAGGAATTATCTACTCGTTGTTGCTGAAGACGACATACCGCCAGCCCCAATTCTCTAGTTAATCTAGCCTTAAAAACCTCTTTGTTCCTTCCATATAACTCTTTTCTTTTTTAATTCACATGAAGAGAGCCAATTTCCCTGAAAAACCACGACACACGACAACTATACGCGCCGAGCTATACAAAGTTCGTTAACTCACGAGAAAATATACACTGTCGAACTTTGAATTTCAAAAGCATACAAACTTACTCCAAAATGAATTTTCGACTGGGCGCATCAAGTTTATCCGAATTGCAATTTATTTGAATTTTAAGTGACCGAAATTTAAGATCCAGAATGACAATTTGCTGAAATTTTAAAATAATCTAATTGGCAAATGATATAACCTCTATTTGATATATTGATGAATTACCATAATTATAGAAAATCACAAAAGTATATTAATTATAATTTTCATACTTTCTAAACTCTATTCGATATAATATTTATTTTGCGTAATTTACATTTCTACTTCTGTGCATTTCGGGCCAAATTATTATTATTAGAAAAAAATTCAAAAGTATATAAATTCCCCAAGCGAAAAACATCAGACATATAATATTATATGATTGACTATTTTTTGACTTCATTTCTGATGGATTGGTATTATGAGAAGCGGAATGTATATATATGAGAAATGATAATTCTGTTTTGGAATTTTCACAGATGTTAAATTTACTAAATATGAGATTCAGGTTATGTTATATTATTATACGGATTTACAAAATGTACCTATGTTAATTGACATTTCCGAGACAGGAAAAATTTAACGAATAATTCTTAAAGCAAACGAAATTTGGGTAATAAATCATTTCGAGTAAATAGTGTTTTTTTTTTATAATAAGAATTTTGTCAAATGTACATAAGTATAGAAATAGAGATTACGGAAAATAAATATGATATCAATAGAGTTTAGAAAGTATGAAAATTATAATGAACATATTTTTGTAATTTTTTAATTGTAACTCATCAATATAGCAAATAGAGGTTATATCTTTTGAAAATTCAAATTGTCTCTCTGGATCTTTAATTTTTACTAATTTAATTAGTCAACATAATTTTTAGGTTATGTTAAATCATTAAAAGTATCATTGTTATCCTCTGTTGAAAAACTACACATCAGAAATGTCATCAGAAATTATATCAGAAATGACATCGAAAATGATATCAGAAATGACATCTGATTTTGGGACTAGAAATGATATCATTTTCGATGTCATTTTGGATATCATTTCTGATTCATTTTTGATATCATTTCCGATGTCATTTCTGATATCATTTCTACTTTCAGAAATGACATCATTTCGTATGTCAATTCCGATAAATTTATGTAACAGAAAAAACTAAAAAATGTCAATTTCATAAATGCAATAATAATTATTCGCAATAAATAAATAAAAGTAATATTTAATATGATATCAGAAATGACATCAGAAAGAATATCATTTTTAGTCCCAAAATCAGATGTCATTTCTGATTTTCGATTTTTCAACAGGGATTTACATAATCAATTAGTCAAATTCTATACTATACTATTCTTAGATTATTAATTTAATAATAACAAATAAATAGGAATAATATTTTTAATTTATAAAAATAATAGTAGTACCAATTCTAAAATGAACAAATATTTTAAAAATCATAAATATTTATCCTTATCGATTTCTCAAAACGATTGTCAAATAATTTTTGTTCATTCCGATTTTTACTTTTTTCATAATTAGATTTTTTACCAGAAATATTAATTCGAATTCTTACAATTAATTTCAAACCTTTTTAAAGTTTGAACAACTTATTATTGTTATTTGTAAGTTATCTTTGAAAACCTTTGACATATGCAAAATTTTGTTATGAAGTTTGAAGCAACTTAAACAATCTTTTCTAAAACGTCTTAAAATTTTCTCTTTCGAATAGCGTATACCAAAAAACCAAGGTTCTAAAATAAAAGGATTTATGTTGGAGTTTTAAATGCAATATTTTTTTTGTAGTTAGTTTTTAAATCTTTTTAGTATCAAATTCCAAAACAAGAATATTTTAAATGTTGTAAATTCCAGGACGAAAGGAATAATGGAAAAATATAAAACTTTTAAATTGAGTTCAAAAAATATCGATTAAAGTCAAATTATTTTTTGCAAACTTTTAGACATGTTAAAATTAGTCAGATTCGCTTGAAACGTTGAAACTTATTATAAATAACATATTATATTCAGGAGCCTTTCGAGCCGCTAATTTCAAATCTGAAGTAATATTTTAAACATTTAAGATATTTACACTCAAATTTTAAATTTGATGATTTCTGGTTTAAAATCTCAAATCAGATTTTTAAAATTCAAAATGTCGGTTTTAATATGACGGATGTTTTTTTGGCGATTAAATTTAAAAATCTGAATTTAGATCTGACGTCAGTGACTCCAAGAAATTCTTCGAAACACGTTTCTAAAAAATTAACATAAATATCAATCAATATTAAAAATTGATGCACTTATCAATTTATCGATGTTTCAAATAACGACGACCTGGAGAATTAAACAAATTTTACATATATATATATAAGTATTATAATTCTTATAATTATTGCAGAAGTAAACCTTTAGAGCATTTAATTGTTACCACACAGAAAATCAGAAAATTACTATAACAAAATCTTTGCAAGTTAACAAGACTCTAGCGCTTTAAGCTGAAAGAGTCAAAGCTGATTTTTAAATTAATCTGACAGGAGACTCTAAAGGTCGTTTAACCTTATAATAGCAGGTGTGGTGTACAAAATGCTACCATATAGAACTTCTCGTTGATGGCATATACATAACATACACGCAGACGTTTGATCTTTTTGAACGCCGTTTAAAAAATTACCTCATTTTTTGTCAGTCTTTAATCACGTATACCTACAAGAATTTTCCATAACTTTCCTACGAAATGCAATTCGATTAAGAAAATGATAATAATCTCAAGATATAAATTACTATAATTGAATTTCTTATATTGGAATTATTTTGCGCATTATATTTTATCGGGGTCATATTTGATGCAGATAAAAAAGAATTATGAAATTTAACAATCCACCATTTAATTTATTTAAGTAGCTCAGTGATTAAAAATTATTCGACAATCTAACCTCAAAATTTTCAGTCCGATTCATAATTGTCAAAACAGATTCAATAAATTTATCATAATAATAGGAAATTACTAATTTAAGACCAATTCAAACCGCTACATTTAAATTCAGAACATTAATCACCAATTCGCGTTCTTAAAATTTCCAATTCACCAAAGCGCTCAATTAATAAGTTTATTTTTCCCAGGTATATATGTTTACGTCCACATGAAAAAGGTTTACTTTGGTACTATTAGGTTTATATTTATGACCATATTCTTCATTAAATTTCGAACATTTTGAGAGGTCTTGGGCTCTTTTGGAGGAAAATTTCATTAAGTTACAAGCATTCAAAATTAGAAGTGCCAAAACTAGTTTTGAGAAAAGCGAGTTTAAAGTTCAAGATCACCATTATAACGCCCATGCATTTTAAAAATTAAAAATAAGATTATTTTGTGTCTTTAATTACGATAAAGTTATGATAAAGTTATGATTCAACGTGGAACATTACGTAGTTTGTTTTTCGGCAATAAAAAAAATGTCTCGGAAAATAAAATCGACAAAGTGGGCCTTTTTCATGCGGACCTACACATATAGTTATTTTTATGTGAAAATAGCTAAAAATATGTTTAATAATTAGTAGTAGTATTTTTTCCTTCCATTATATATAAACACCTATTTCTCGATTTTGGAAGAAAGGAATAAGAAACAGAACACACTATTTTTATATTATGACATTTCGGTAGTTTGGTTCGCCACCATCATCAGGTCACTAATTTAGACATTTATACGTTTTTTGTCACATCGGAACGAAATTAATATAAATAAATTAAAATTGATAAAATAAGTCGAAGGTAACAGAATTTTGTCATTTCCTTTAAAATTAAGAAATCACAGACACAGTTATTGTGAGTGATTTGTCAAAATAAGAAATATATTCAAGTAAAGTCATTCAAAAAAAAAAAAATACATATTCATTGAATTTTTTGCAGTTATGCGTGTTTATGTTGTGTATAAGAATACATGGACATGGGCAAACAAATGAAAACTGTTGAACGAGAGGGACGGCATTTACTCTCCGATTATCTTGTCATAGACGTTTGGAGAATGGTAGGGGGCCTCAAGAATCCCCCTACACTCCTCTCTTTTGGTTGGTCAACCCCACATCTGCCCTCATCGGCACCGTGACCCAGATTCATCACCAGTGAGGGACTCTGCGTAGTCAACATACGTGTATACTTATACATCCTAGACAGCTGATCCCTTGACCTCGAGCAACCCCGAACGAACGAGACCCCCTGGGCCTAACATACCTTGACCACTACCGTTCAATGTTTAGAATTGATTTTAGAAACACCGGATAAATCACAGCGCGCAACTTCCTATGATAAGGGATTAATTATGTCTATTTATCTAAATTTTAAGACTCGACAAACTGTTTCAAAGGAAAACTGAATGAATGTTATGTTTGGGTGATTTGTAATTGTAGAACACAACGTCTCTGTTGAAATTCATCAATAATATGTACACCTACAAAACCAATCAGATTGGACCTTAAATATACCTGAATGATTATTGCATTCCCTGACGTCACTAGAACCTATTCGGAAAAAGTTAGATTTAAAGCTCCAAATTGTATCATTCTTGAACATTAAATAGTAATTTATCATAATTCCACTTCTTTTGGTCCATTATTGGCTCCCAATTACAAGTTGGGCAACACTGGAAAATTATGTCGCACTTTTGTCATCAAAGCAAAATATTGCAACTTGCGAGAAACTATCAGATAAAAATAACGTGTCATTTTTTTTCTGTCATATTTTTTCACAAAGGTGGATAGATCCGTGTTTTACAATTTTGTTAAAAACAGATTTCGATTCAGTTTTGATCACAGAGTGTGTACTGAAAATGAAGCTTTTGTTAGGTTAAGATTAGAGGCTAAGCTCAGCTATCGATATTTGCTACATTATTTGGGACCACCCCCAATTAGTGGAATTAATTCCTGCTGACTTTGGATAAGCTAATGCCCTTTGAATGTGCAGACCACCCATACGCATGTCGATGACTGCACTTTCCTTGGCGCTTAATGAAGGATGGCTCTGTGCATTCTACGGACACAAACCAACGACCCTCGCTTGCCACTTGTCCTACAGCTTTTGTAGGGTACCTAGAATAAATTAAATTTGCAACATATAAGCTCGTATTACACATTCCGTCAATTTTTCACGATCTTGAAAACTAATGCCTTACCTAAGTGAAAATTGGATTGAAATAAAATAGATATCTATTATATTATAGTTTAAAGTAAAGCAGTTTTTTTTATTTTACATAAACATAAAATTTCTCAACATTATCATGCATTTTCTCCATTGTTTCTTTTCGTTTTAATGGCATTCGAGAATAATAGAGTATTTTCAGAAATTTTCAAACAAGCTGCCATATACATATATGATGCGCATTGTTCACCCTGAATGAAGTTGTTGTTGAGGCCGCATCCGTAACCATTCGGTGGCAAAATTCTGTGGTGCAGGTTGTGTGTTCACGCTTTGCACAGCTACACCGCATTCTAGCATCAAAATTATTTTAGTATTGCATTTTACCTGACAAAGAGGAAACAATAAAAAAAAGATAAAAGAAAAGACAGAACAAGCGGGGGCTTTTCATGTCTCGGGCTTTTATACGTACATCGCGTCAAGTGTCGAAATACCCACTGCACCAGAAAGACGTCTTGATTTTGTTTAAATTCGGACCATCGATCCAACCCAACGGAACAACCAGGATTGACTTTATCCGTCAATCTTTTGTCGCGTTCGCGACACACATGTTATACTTCGTTATAATAAGGCTTATATTGAAACAGTAATTTGAAACACATGTGTTGAAAATTCTGAAAATTAAGTTCAGTCCGATGCATACTTTCAATGGGTTATTAAATTAAAAACGAAGGAAATAAGTTTTTATATGAGGATATTCCCATTTTATGCATGAAAAAAATATTATTTTTTGTATAAATAGAACTTTTAGGATACTTATACGTATATATTATTTATAATTGCTTTTAACTTATTAATTATAGAATACATATATAATTTTAATAATATATATGTATATATATATAAATATGAATCTATCACTCGGTATATTTTAAATAGAGATGAATTTTTTATCAATTGCCAAAGAAACTAACATTCCACTTGACGACTTATTCGAAGCAACGGATTTCCTTATGGACAACACCTTTTTTCAATTCAATGACAAATATTATCAACAAAAATTTGGGACACCTATGGAGTCACCAATCTGAGGTTTATTTGTTGACATAGTCATGGACGACTTAGAAACTGACTGTTTAAATTTACTATCTTTTAAACCAATTCTTTATTACAGATATGTCGACGACATTATTTTGTGCATCCCAAAAAATAAAATTAAATAAATATTGGAAATTTTTAACAATTACAACGAACATTTACAGTTCACTCATGAGGTAGAGATAGAGAAAAAACTCAATTTCCTAGATATATCATTAATTAGAAATGACGACAAACTGATTACAAATTGGTACACAAAACCTATACTTTTTCCGGACGAATACTAAATTTCAATTCAAAACACCCCCTACCACAAAAAATAGCAATGATTTATAATTTAGTTGATAGAGCAATAACTCTATCAGACCAAAAGTTTCATAATAATAATTTAAAGATTATAAAAAACATTTTATACAATAATGACTATTCTATGAATTTAACACAAAAATATATTAAAAAAAGATTAATAACAATTAAGAAAAATACAAACAACAATAAAAACAATCAAAATATTTATAGATTAACACCAAAGTTAAAATGACCATATATTGATAATTTTTATGAAAAACTCTCGCACACTTTTAAAAAACTTAATATTCACACAATACCAACAATAAAAAATAACCTCAACTATTTGGTAAAAAAGATAAAAGACAAAACCAGTAAAAGTTACATAACTAATACAGTATACAAAATAAATTGCAAAGATTGCCCGGCAACTTACGTGGGACAAAACAAAAGATGTTTTTATTTATTGACTGAACCATCTTGTTACCTTGACTCGGAGAAATTGATAAAAAATGTTACAGTTCTGAAGAGGACTACATAGTAGTCGAAACGTCAAAACAAAAGATGCTTTTAACTTACTCTGTAACGCCCAAATGTAGAAAAAAAATTCCGAAATTCGGTAGTAAGTTTTCATTATTTTCTGTGAGATCCATAAGATCTGCCCGCAGTTAAATAATTACAGTCTGATTTTTGAAAATTGACCAATGCTTTTTATCTCTTGACAGCAACGGATGAGCCTAATATTATATATGATAATGTGGTTCCTCTTTTAAACATAACAGCTTTAAAAAATACATACAAAGTAACAGATTGTTCCCAAAAATGAAACAAAAATGGTAGTACATTATGCACAGAGAAAGCACATTGTTAATGTTATAGGCTTAATTTTCTATCGAATTTGCAACACGCAATGTGGCAGAGTGTCTTAAGATGGCATTTTTTAATGTTTGATACACAGGATTATACTAGCCCGACACATTGCGTGTTAGGGACTAAAGAAAAAATTAAGCCAAGATTTTGAATCCTGCGCAAATAATAATTTGACTTGATCACCAAAGTAGTTTCACGTTTCAGACTTCTTTTATAAAAATTGTAATTATGTATTAAAAGCATATAAATTCATAAAAGTAATGTAAGGTTGTAATTATCCAAATAAGCGGAATTTCAAATTTTTAAATCGAGACGAATAAATATAGGAAGTATATTTCATCACCAAAACAAAAAATTTGGGTAGAGGTTAAAAAGTGTAATTAGCACTTTTTGTACTTTTTTTTAAAAAAAGTCGATTGTTTTATCATTTCAAATTTTACTTATATTAAGTTTCTTTTTATAACGACACGTTTAAATCTTAATTATTACTCGAGAACTTAAAATTTTAGAAAAGAAAAAATTACATACCTGATAAGTTGACAGATGGAAAGATACTCAGGGTTGGGAAATGACGCGCAGAGGTGGGAAGGTGATGCCCATGTTTACGTAATGCAACAATAGTTTAGGGTGAAATCAAATTAATGGGTCAAACTTTGCGTCGTAATGAGAGAGAGGGAGATAAAGATATATTTACGTCTTTCTCTTTATCATTACGATGCAACGTTGGACGGTCGCATGTGTTTTCACCCTTAAAATTCCAGACGCTTCCATTTAATTGAAATATTCGGGGCTGGGAGCAATATTTTCATGTAACTATGAACTCTTTACATAACAAATCATTTTTTAGTTGATATTTCATGCAACATAAAAAGTCAAAAAAGTGACACGGCGTTTTGAAAGTGACAAAATGAACTCATTAAGGGTAAAATCATATGGATGTGTCAAACGTTGCGTCGTAATGAGAAAGAGAAAGAGGTAAATATATCTTTGTCTCCCTCTCTCTCAAAACAAATAACAATATAAAATCATAACCTTCTTGAATGTTTATTACCATTTACTAATGCAGGAATTTATATTTAACATAATAAAATAAATATGAGCCAGCAGAATATAAGAAAAGGTAAACATGAAATGTCTTGTTCGAAGAAATCCAAAATAAAAATTTCAGATCAAAGACAAAACGGAAATCTGTCCGGTAGAATACGAAAAGAGGCCGGCGATTTTTTGAAATCCGAAATCAGTCCGAATTAAAATTTTCAGATCAAGGACAAAACAGAAATTTGTCCTAAGAAATTCGAAATTAATCCGCAGTAAAAATCGTATTTAAGAAAAAACGGAAATTTTGACGGTAGAATCCAAAAATAGCCCGGCAGTAAATAAAAATCCGAAATTTAGCCGAAATAATTTGAAGTTATAATTTTTTACTTTGAATTGATTTCGGACAAATTTCAGATTCTTTTTTACTGCTGGACAAATTTCGGATAACATTCGGACTGTATTCAGCCAAAACCGGATTATTTTCTGATGACAAAAACCGGACAATTTCCGGAATTCGAAATTTTAGGCAGGGCATACACTAACCTACAAAATAAAATTGACTGTTTACCTTTACATAATTAGACAAATATGTAAACAAATAGCAGAGTAACTGCATTATTTAAATGAAAATATGATTGTCGTGTAAAAAAATGTTGAAAATCATTCGCTTGTTGTAAAGTGGAGCAATAAAAAGCAGACTGAAGCGTGATAAAAAATGTAGCTAGTTTTTCTCTTTTCGACGTGGTTTTTCCAACGCGCTTTTACGCGCAACTAATTACCGATACGCCACGTGTTATTATAAATAGCCAATCGTTATGGGTACGGCCACAGTCGCGATGCCCATAATGGCGTGTTATCGGATAAATAAAACAGATAACCGAGAGGGTGCAACTCGATTATGTGCTGACACCCCTGTGTCGCACTGTTGCTAGGGCATTCACGTGAATATATGCCTGACAAGGACACCTATACCTTTCAACGCTGGTCAATCGAACGATATTAATTGAGAAAATCTGATCATTTTGACTATAATTCATCAAGCAGATTCTACTTTGAGTTAAACAACTTTTTAAAATGTGTCAGGGTCGAATTATACTTTATAACTAGATAAAATTTGTGTATATACGTCTCTCTAAAATTTATATACCCTGTTAAAAAATACTCTACTAAATAAATTTCTTTGATGAAAACCTATAAAACTTCATTGTCTACAAGAATACAGTTTTACAATCACATGTTTACATCAGTCTTAAGCAGAGTTGGGAAGTTACGTTTAACTTCGAGTTTTTTACGGATATTACGTTTTTGACGTATTTTACGGTCAGAAACCGTTGGAAACGTCAGAATGAGTAAAATACGTTTTCAAAATAGCGAATATGTTTTAAGTTAAGCCCAACGCACAATGAATACGATTACAGGAGCAGGGCATGAGATAATAAAGGACAGAGACTCTTTCTGTCCTTTTCTGTCTCATGCTCTCGTCCCATAACCGTATTCTATCTGCTTAGGCCCTTAGATAATTTGACAGAAATATCTTAACCTCACTTTCTTTAAGCAGTTAGTAACATTTAGAATATATAATAATAAAATAGTAGAATAATAATATGATAAAAAATAATAATTAAAAAAATGTAAAAATATGCAAATAAATATATAATCAAAAAACTAAAATAGATAAGTTTGAAAAGATTTTAGTTACAGGTAGGAAACGACTTGTACAACATAAATAATAATAATTTAACAATCTATGAAAAATAGATATTGTTATGATCAAATGATAAATGTCACTTATTGCAAGTGTTAATTAATTTAGCCAATTTTAGCAAAAATATTTAAGAATATATATTTTTGAACATTTTTTTATTGACTCTGTCTTTATGAAGACTTAATTTGTTTACTTTTTTACTTATATTTACATTTCATAGAATAATATATATGTTTTGATCCCTACAATTTTTTCTTGTATCACATTTAGAGGTTAGAAAATCAAATAACGCGCATGCGTTCTGAATATTCCTATGAAAACTATATACGTAATATGCGGGGTGTCACGTATATTACATAAAGTATTAGACGTTCAGAACCCTGCTCTTAAGAGTGTTCCAGAGCCACCAGACGGCGCTATGTCAAAGTTTACTCTGTCTTTGTTTTAATCACCTGTTTTTGGAACCGAATTTTCTAGCACAAATAAAATAAAATAGTTCCAAGTGAATTAGAAACTACAAGTATGTAAAATTTCTCTTTGATGTTGCGTTTTTATGTCAAGTATTGTGTTGTGCCAAAAATTTATGTGTAAAAATTGACGTTTGATGTATATCTTCTGTCTTTGTCATGACTTAGCTTGGCTCTGGAATACCCGAAGAATGATGTCAATAAAAAAAAGTAGTAAAAAACAAACAAAAAACTACTTCATTATATTACTGTTACCCTCCGAAATAGAATCAAATTGAACTTAATTTCTAAAACATTTACAAGATGATAAAACGCTCGGAAGTTTGACGAGGAAGTCAGTGCAAAAGCTTGGAAAATTGAGATACTTCTTCTGACGGATAGACAGGGTCTTAAATGCGCACAAGTTTCGAAAGTGGGGTGGCAAAATGCGTCTTTAACGACACGGGGCGGTTTCGTCACACGCGGCATTCAGGCTAAATACATTAGAAAGCTCATTTAAATACGACACAATGGCGAAGCTAAGCGTTGCGGTGTTTGGATAAATTCACGAGCAGATTTAATGCTGTCCTTCTTCGTCTCAAGTTAAAATCAGAAGACAAACAATATCAATAGGTGAATTTTTAAAAATAGAATATGCCGCCTCTCACGTCTATGTGACTGGTATTTTTTCGATATTTTGAAAAGTCACACTGAATATCATATTTCAAGGAATTGACCAATTATATTTTTCAAGTTGACAATACTTTTCCAGCAAGTTTGCGCCGGAAGACAATCACGTTGACACCGTGTGATGGATGTTCTGTCTGTTGAAAATACCCCCCTTCAGTTTTCCCACCAATAAAGCCCATTGTAAATGCGAACTATTCGAAATATTAGAGCGACCGGACGATTACCCGCCGTTCAGTCATCGCGTTGACGCACCGTAATCCTTTCACTCTTCTCATATTTTGCATCCCGCCACGATGATAAAATATGATGAAAAGACTTTTTAGCCGCTGTTGTCTCTGATTGGTGGATAAGATTTTTTAAGGACTTGAAACTCATGAATTTTTAATAATTATGTAAGGGTGAAACTGTCATGTATGTTTAACTAATATTATAATTTATTGAAATTATTCTGTGCAAAATGAATCGCATTTAGAAAGATATACGTACAGAGATTCAGCCTGTTAAGAGTTTAGTCGGCAGTGACTTAATTCAACTTTTTGCGGTTAAACAAATTCCGGCTCTGCATTACCAATAATACAAAATTAAATACGAGACGATTTTTAATTCTTTATAAGTCAATTCTACAAAACCTACTTGGTCCAAAGTATCAAAAATATCAAATACCGACCATTAACAGATCGATCCTATTTTTATAATAATATAAATTCTACGAATTACCGGGGGGTTATCTTAGATGAAACAAAACCCCCCTGTATTTTGTAGAATTTATCAAATTAATATTAATATTATTCTATAATCTAACAATTTCAACCCACTTTGTCTTAAAATGTATATAAACATACTGCTATGCTTTTCAGAAAGTAAGAAAGAATAAGTTATAGAATTTACCTGGGATAGATAAAGACAAGAATAGAGTGAGAAACGCAAGGAGAGTTCACAGTTGTGGTTCTAAAAGCAAGAGAGAATAAGGTTACCTGGGATAGATAAAGACAAAAATAGCTTGCGAAACGCAAGGAGAGTTCACAGTGTCATTCTTGACACAAGAGAGAATAAGGTTACCTAGCATAGATAAAGACAACAATAGCGTGCGAAACGCAAGGAGAGATCACAGCTTGAGGTTCTAAAATCAAGAGAGAATAAGGTTACCTGGGAAAGATAAAAACAACAATGGCGTGCAAAATATTTCTATTTGAAATATTTTAAAAGCTTACAACTTTTGAATAAGCAAAAGGAAAAATAATGTAATTTAATTGATTTAATTGAATCAATTGTTTAAACAATTAAAATGATTTAAAATCAACTTTCGATGAAATTCAGCTAAAATTATGTGGTTTTTTTTTCATTTGTATGAAAGAATCATAAAGAATTTATTTATTCATAATTCGCAGTGTATATTCAAATGTTTAAAATTTTTTAATTTGTTTAAACAATTTATGTTTCTTATGTTTTCAAAATTAAACACTTTTTTTAACAGCCATCGATTCTTCAGTAACAATTGACAGAAAATTCGTGCATTAAATATTTATTGTATTTGTTTAAACAATCTAAATTAAAAAATTCTAAAATTAAAAAAAAAACTTTTATTAAATTCTCTTAGAAGAATTTTGCTTTCGACTTTTTTCATTAAAAAAATATCACGAATTTTTCCGTCTGCAATTTTCAAGATCTTTTGATTGTTTAAACAATTTATATTTGTCGAAACAATTTAATTTTCCCATATATTAGACGTTTATTAATTTTTTTTCAATAACTCATAAAGGAAGATTTTTAAATCTTTTTAACCTCATACTTACCCGGAAAGTTATTATTTTTAATAAACAGCATATTAATTTAGAAAAAGATTTATATCATACAGTATTATTATTTAAGCTAGATAATAATAAGATAGGTACAGTGTGATAGCAGATAGCTTAAGATTTAAATTTAGGTGGAATTTTTTTTATAAAAGTAGAAAAAGGGTAACTGACAAATATTAAAAAAAAGTACATTGTTATGGGAAAATTGCCAAGTAAAAACAATGATAAATTAGAAAATTAGAAAATTGGAAAAATTTGTTAGCTGGTAATTTAAGACATTAGAGATTTGGTTATTGGAAAACTGGCAAAATAAGAAATTAGTTATTGTAAACTTATTGTAAAATTTACAATTTTACAAATTATATTATTATTTAGTTATTGTAAAATTGGAGAATTAAAAATTGATAAACTGGAAGATTGGTAAATTGTCAAAGTAAAAAAATTGAAGATTTGGTTATTGGAAAATTGACAAATTAGGAAAATTCGTAAACTGGTAAATATAAAAATTGCGTTTTTTTTATTAGGAAATTGTCAAATTAAAGAAATTGGTAAATTTTCTCTAATTAATTTACCATTTTTTATAAACAATAAATATAAACAAATAAACTAAAATGAGATTTTTATGATAAAGAAAATTATATATTTTGATATTGCGATTAGGTCAAGTAAGCTGAACTTTGCTATGAAGAAAAATTCATTAGGTAATTAATTTTTCTTTTTTAATAAAGAATTTTTATAAATTGGATTAAAGAAATACAAAATATTTTTAAACAATTCTATTTCCTATATTTAGTTTCAAAATATTCTTTTTATAATATAAAATATATATAAAATAAAAAGGAACATTAATTGCATAATAAATTTTTCTTCATAACAAAGTTTAATTTACTTGACCTAAGCATAATATAAGAATAAATAATTTCTTTTATCATAAAAATCTCTTTTTGTTTATTTGTTTACATTTATTGTTTATAAAAAAAGGTAAAATATTTGCAATATAAATTTTGATAAAAAAACATTTACTTTGCATTTTCTAGAGAAAATTCACCAAAAACGTAACAATTTTTGCTAATAAATGGCCAACTAATGCATTTGTTTATAAAAATTGTTTATAAAAAAAGGAAAATTAATTACGAAATAAATTTTTCTTTATAACAAAGTTCAGTTTACTTGACCTAAGCATAATTTAAAAAACAAACAAATTATTTTAAAATGTTAAAAATAATTTTTTTACACTTTCCATTAACATAAATTGTTTTTCATGCCAAAACTAAAAAAAACGACTCTCACAGATCTCTGAAGAATTTATTTGTGAACATTTTAAAAAAAAATCTGAAATCGGTTAAAATTTGCTCTCAAAAAATCAATTTGAACCTTACTTTACGATTATTTTCCACAAGTTTCAAAATCGTTCTAAAAACTTTCCAGATATTTCCTTATAAATATTAGAAGAGATGGCGGAAATAATATTTTAGTTTTAATTACTTAATTTAATTTATAATTTTTATATTTACAAATAATTTTTCAAGTTGTTTGAAATTATTCTTAAATTTACAAATTAAAATATTAACTCCTGGCAGGATTGGAACTCGGGACCCTTACCTTTAAAGTCCGATGCTCTAACCACTGTACTAAGCCAACTTGCTTTAATATACTCCGAAATTTTGTTATTTTAAATTACGTCCTCTTTACATTCAATATAATTGCAGTTTATAATAAAAAGTATTGAAATCCCTTGCTAAAAATTACAATTTTTCCAAATTTTCAACCTAAAACTTTTTTATTAAAAATAAAATTAGAAATTTTATTCCAAATTTAAACTGTAAACATTTTTTTAATGACTGACTTTGAAAATTTTTGCTTTCTAAATGACATTGATGGATGTTCAAAGAAAGTCAAATAATGTTTTAAAAACGTCAAAGAACTATATAAAACATTTCTAGGACGTTTTAAAAACGTTTTATTTACGTTCTTAAAGCTTAGCAATTGGAGATAAAGTTTTTAAAATGTCCCTGAGGAGGTTTTTCTCCAATGTTTGAAAAATGTTTTCAAAAATACGTTTCTGGAACGATTTTAAGCCAAGTGTTCCCACTGGGTTGGTTTTTAAGTTTAGACAGAGTTTGTAGGGTCGATCTGATTTGTTTTTGGTAATTTTGATACTTTAGACCAAGCAGGTTTTGCAGAATTGATTTATAAAGAATTAATTATCGTGTCGTATTTAATTTTGAATTATTAGTAATGTAGAGTCGGACTGTTTGATCGGAAAAGGTTGAAGTGAGACACTGTCAGTTTAGTCAGTTATACTTCGGAGAAAACTTATCTAGGTGGCGCCACTTACCGCGCAACTTATGTTTCTACATTTCGTCGGCTGAGAATTATACTTCGTCATATCCATTTTTGGAAAATTTAAAAATATCTAGTTCTGCAGATTTAACAGATGTTAAATTTGATTTTTTATAAAGAGATATATTTAAAAACTACTTTTAATCCATCATAATTACAAATAAAAAATCTTATGTTATCGAAAGGTTAGAACTATTTTACGTATGATAATGACAACTTTAAGCAACAAAATTTTATATGTAATTAACCTTTAATCTAAATGTTGTAATTTACGTGAATCTAATTTTAAAACTGCATCTTTTATAATTAATAAATATTTTGAATTTTAAGAAAGGTTTTGAATGAGTATAAAGTGAGTAAACTTTGAATACCTATTTTTCAATTTTAAAGAATATGGACATGACACAGTCTAATTCTCAGCTGACGATTTTAATAACTATATCTACTTTTACAAATCATACTGAAAAGAGAAAAGAAGATATATAACCATTTTTTTTAAGGAGGAATCAGACAAACAATCGGAACAAAGGTTAGTCTAAATGAATAATTTTGGTTTTTGATATAGATAAGTTAATGAAATTTTTTTCAGTGGAAGTGTGGACACTTATAAATAATACAAGTGTCCACACTTCCACTGAAAAAAATTTAATTAACTTATGTGTCTTCTATATCAAAAATCGAAATTATTCATTTGGACTAACTTTTGTTTCGATTGTTCGTCCGATTCCTCCTTAAGTTTGACGCAGCATCAAAACGTCTGTACGTGATTCCCCCCCTAAAAATCCATCAAAGGAGAAGCACTTTTAACTAAAATGTATATGCAACAAAATGAAACTTATTGTTTGCACTAATTTCCAATCCTATTATAAACGCACGTGCGAACCTGACGAGGCTGAGAAACCGGCTGAGCAATTTTGAACTCGGATTGTCCGAAGATGATGGATCGCCCTTTTGTACATGGCTGATGATACCTCGCAGATGTATTCTCGACTATACCCTTTTGCTTGGAACCACTTGCCGGTGATTATCGATTAAATACATGCGCCCCGTCTCGTCGACTTTTTTCAATATCCTTTCGATATATTTTTCTTCGTGCCGGATATGCCGAGCGCGAATTCAACAGCTGTCGTTATACCATCAAGTAAATATAAAGGCCAAAAAGTCTGCAGGGATTAAGAAACAATACAAAATTAAGGATTCCTTTTCCGGCGTCAGTCTTCGGTTTCCATTAAATTAATTCATCAGACATCCTCAATCTGTTTAAACCAGAAAATAATACTTCACCAATCTTATAATATAAAATAGTATACACTTCTAATACGTTAATATAACAACAAGAAAAATTGTACAATTTCAAATATGCATTGAAAGGCCATATTGCATGATTTAATAAGTCACCCGAGTCGAAATTTTGAAGCTACTTTGAAGCTCATGAGGAACTTTAGCTTCTACTTAACGACTTCTTAATTTTTAGCCTCTTCCTTACTTCTAATAATAATATTTCCTTCTACTTTACGTCTATACACATGTTTCATTTTTCCAATCATTAAAATTAGCAGCTCTTTTAAAGCTCCACATTCCTAGTTATAAAGAAATGAAAATTTTTATTCTACTTTAAACCTGCAAGTGAAACTCAGTCATTTTTTCCATTGAAATATACTTTTTTATTTAACATATAAGAAAAACGGGAGTTAAACTAACTTTTTCTTCAATTATTATTGTTCCTCTGATTAGCCCTTAAGAGGAAAAAATTTTAATCTATAACCAAAACCCAATAATTTGTAAAATTAGGGAAAATGTGTATCTTTCTAGATGCACTTGTAAAAAAATAACAATTATTAACAATAATTTGTTTAAACAATTTTGAGTGGTGATTGTTGTTAATTATGATGAATATATCTTATTTTTTCAATATAAAAAATAAACAAATTAAAAAACTACTACTTGCTAGGTGTTTTTAAATGTTATAAATTAACAATAATAAATTGTTTTAAAATATAAAAATAATAATTTATGGTCAATAATTTTTATTTTTCTAACCAGAGCCCAGTAATTTATTTGTAAAATTAGGAAAAATTTGTATCTTCCTAGGTGTATTTGTAAAGAATTAGTAATTACTAGCAATAATTTGTTTAAAAAATTAAAATTGATGAAAATAAAATTAAAAAAATGTATATAAAAAGTCCAGAAAAGAAAATTAAAAATCCTTCAGAAAAAAAAGTTTGGGCAAATTAAACCAAAAACATTTTTATAATATTACACTGAAAGCAAGTCCAACAATAAATTTAGAAAAATAAAGAAAATCTAAAAATTCTATAAAAGAATAAGTACTAAGTTTGCAAAAAACCTCGCAAAAACTATCCAAGATTTAAAAACAAATTGATTAGGAGCATTAATAAAAAAATAAGCGTATTTATTTTTAAAAATATGAAAAAACTTATGAAACTCAACGAAATAATAATAAATAATAATTATTATTTATTATTTATAATTTATTTATCAATAAAATAAAATGACAAATACAACAACAAAAAATATCATTAGTAAAAGGAGAAAAAATCTTTAAATTTTATAAAAATAAGAAATTATAAGATAAAATTTAAACAGTTTCGAAAAAGAAACTGAATTAGAAACTAAAGAAGAATTACAAATATTGTAAGACTTAAAAAAAGGATTATTGTGAATATGAAAAATAATTAATATTATTTAATTATTTTGCATTATCTAATGTGTCTTTAAATTTGAATTAATTGACATTTAAAAGTTTGAAAAAATTGGAATATGAGTTTATTGACGTTTGGAATTTATTTAAATTATAATGACCTAAAGATATAAAGATTTAATATTATTTTTTGCTATCTTCATACCAAAAATTTGTAAATCGTAGGTATTTTGATTATCTATATTAGCCCAATTATTTAAATTTTATAAAGATTAAAAAATTAAAATTGAAATTTTAAAGATTTATCCACAAATTTGTGGTTTTTTTATGGTTTGTGATTTTTTACATGCAGTATTAGACATCCGGAGAATTGTAAAGTTTTTTTTTTATTTAAATCATGATTTTAATGCAAATGCTTCAATGATTTAAATCAATATCAGCCTGTAACTTGACAATAATAAATTGTTTAAACAAATGAAAAATACATAAAAATCTCCGTAAACATTCAGAAATTGGCGATATGTAACAATTTTGTTGAAAAGTCCTAAAAAAACTATTCGTAATCCCCACTTGCGTTATAATAATTTATTTAGTAAGTTTAGACTGTTTCCAGCTTGTGTGTATTAAGTGTGACGAATTCTAAAAGCGCATGAATTTTGAATATTTATTTTATATTTTTTTTTATAATTTCATTCATATTAATTTCAGTTTTATTCGCAAAAACAGATTCTTTCTTTGTTTAGACTTTAGAAGATCAATAAAAAGGGGGTCTTGAGCGTTAAAAGAGGCCTTAATATAGTTGAATATTAGCTTCTACTTTAACGCTCTCATCGCGAAAACAGGAAATTTCTTCCAATAATAGCACCAAAGTAGAAGCTAAATTGTATTGAATTTGCTTCTACTTTAAACCTCTATTTCCTAAAAATTTTGGACTATGTAGCGTTAAAGTAGCCTCAAAATTTCGACTCGGGCATTCTCTGAAACGAGCAACATAAATTACAACAAAAAAACATCAGCCTTGTGTTGATGGGTGGCGTTGTTCTGTGCAAGGGTATGAATAATCGATGTCAAAGTCGTTTTCGAAGCCTCGTGAAAGTAATCGCTTTTATACATGAGGCATCGCAAGTCACAACTAATATCACGTGACACTAAAGCGTAAGATATATAAACCAAAAGCAAACATTGCTAAGAAACAGACTGTGAAAATAAAGATTATACTCCCTCAGACAAGTTTTTTAAAAGCGTATGCATTTTCAATTTAAATATTTCTCTATATATATACTCTCAAGATTCTTGCATATGCGACAATCCATGAAATACCAAAGTTTTTGAATCAACATTCTTCATGAAAAATTAACAATCTTTTTATATTTAAAAATTACTGAATCGAGTGAATTTAAAGTTCTCAGATAAACTATTGGAAGTCGATCGTTAAATCCAATTTAATGCAAGTTTTACTTCCTCGTCAGAGAATCTCAGGGGCGGCTTTAGGCAAAGTGTTCGGGAGGGGCGATATATGGGATAGAAAGAGATAGCACCATAGTGCTATCTCTCTCTCTCTTATACAAATATAAGATTCTCGGGGGGGGGGGCGGTCGCCCCATTCGCCCCCCTGTAAAACTGCCACTGGAGAATCTACTAAATGTCAATCGACACCGAAATCGTTAAAGCTCATTGGAAATCGCGCTTAATGAGTTTCGATTTAAAAATTGAGAAAAAATAAGTTTAAGACGGTTCTGCAAAATTACCACTTAAAAAAATAAACAATGTAGTCACAACAAAATAGTTTTGTTGAGTAATTAATCTTTAATTTTAATTAAGTTTAATAAAATATTTGTTGGCAGTACAAAATATGTATAGCGCATGCGCGGCAAGTGCGATTTTGATCAACATACCGCCTGTCGATAATGTCATCAATATGGTGCGTGTTTTTTTTCTGGTTACCAGACAAGTTTTATAATAATTATATAATAAAATTAATAAAATATATGTTAAGTAAGGATATTTTAAAACTGTGAAAGTTGAATAATAAATTGTATTGAATAAAATTTTTTGAGCAAATAGCGCAAAACAGATTCTTATAAGAAGTTAATTTATTCTAATTTAATTAATAGTTTAAGTAAATAACAAATATTTTTTACTTAAAAATGCTTCAGTTAATTAAGAGCTATATATTTATAAAACAGTTATTAAACTTGTTTATTACAAAGCAAAATCAAACAAAAGTCCGTAACCTAACCTTGAAATCGATATGCCATACTGTTGTTGATTATCAGAAAAAAATGTATTAACAAAGAATTTAAAAATATCTGGACATAACCAAGATGATTTGTAAATTTAATTTTGTTTACTAAAAAAAAATTAACAAAATCTCTAAATCCCCTAATTATGATTAATAGACTTTAAATTAAAAACAAATCGTCCAAGATGCAAAAGAACCTTCTTTTATAAATAACTTATTACAATTTTTCTATATTAAAATTGACTTTAATAGTGATTATGTGAGAAATTACAAAAAATGGATTTATTAACTTTTGAAAACTTACTTCTCAAATACTCTTATCTAACCTAAAAGAATAATGATGCATATTAATATTAGTAAGGGGTAAGGGGGCGTTCAAAAAATACGTAACGCTTACAGAGGGGAGGGGGGGGGTCAGAAAAAATGAACTTTTGCATGTAACATCCCATAACGAAGGGGGGAGGGAAGTCAAAATAGATCGAAAAAAGCGTTACGTATTATTTGAACGACACCTAATATTAAAAAATATATTGTCACTTTCACATAAAAAATTATTACAAATTAATTTAACAGTTAAAAAAGTATCTCCTACCAACAGTAGATAATCCTTTCTTATTTAAAAAATATACATATATGGAACAGCTTTTTACCCGTAATACATTTCCTTGATAGGCATTCTTGAAAATAAAATCAATTTGTCAACATAAGTAGATAATAATCAACAGTAGATAATCCATTATACAACTGTCAGATGTTGAGGTTATGTTTTGATAGCATTTTCTTGTTTTCAAAAATAGGATGAAGTTCCGAAAAGCGCCAACATCGGATTTTTTTGAAACTACAGATACTTACGTATTTTTATGCGCTGATTACGAATATCATAATGAAAATTACCGAATAGGTCATTTTCATGGCAAAAACCATAGAAAACCTAACAAATAACAGTCTTTGACATATATCTTAAGAAATACGCAAAATTTCGAAAAATAGTTCCAACAAAAGTTGTTAGTCTAATTGCATTACGCATTTATGTTCTTTACTTTTTTTCAAAAAAATCAATAGTTTTCGAGAAAAAAGCAAAAAACTGTCACCACCTGCCCCCCGTGTCATGGACAAAATACCGGGAGGTTTTACACTGAAAGTGGAATGTAGACAACAGTGGGGAGACCTATAGTTCTGTTGGTTTTTATAGTATTTATCCTAAACATGATCAAGGAAATGATACATGATACGGAAATTACGTAATTTTACGTTATTATATAATTTTACGTTATTACATAAGTATACGTAATTGTACGTAAATACTAGGGTGGCCGTTAAAAATGACATTTTGGAATTTTGTCCATTTCCGACCCTTCTTTTGTCGCAAATTAAAAAAAAAATAAACCAAAATAGGTTATTATTGCCAAAAAATATTAATTCTCAAAAAAATGAAAAATTTAAAATGCTAATTATGGTTTCGATTGTTTTTGAGGTCGCTGATTACAAATCTGAAGTCATATTTCAAAAATTCAAAATGGCGACCATGAAAATTAAAAAATTAATCAATTTCTAGGAAACTTCATATCAGGGGGTTTTGGGGGTTCCTGATTACAAATTTGAATTTAGATTTCAAAAATTCAAAATGATGAATCCAATATGCAGACATAAAAATTTAAAAATTAATTAATTTTTTAAAACTTGGTATCAAGGGGCCTTTGGGGCCCATAGTTACGAATCTGAAGTCTGATTTGAAAAATTTAAAGTACCGGATCCAATATGTCGGCCATAATATTTAAAAAATTAACAATTTTTTATAAAACTTAGTGAGGTATTTATTCCACAAAATTTTTATGAAAGTTCTGTCTAAATTTAAATTTGTTAGAAGTAACTATTTTGAGAACAAAAAGTTGATCACTGATTCATTTAGTAATATTTCTAATAAATCGGTTAGTTAGAATGAAATAAAAATTAATTAAGTTCGTTTTTAGGTTATGGAAGGCCCACTATATCCGACACTATGCATTTTTTAAATCTGACTTTAGATTCGTAACTATGGACCCCAGAAACCCCTTGATACCAAGTTTTATAAAAATTAATTAATTTTTAAATAAATAAATTTTCAATTTTTATGTCCGCTATATTGGATCCGCCAATTTAAATTTTTGAAATCTGACTTCAAATTTGTAATCAGAAACCCCCAAAACCCTCTGATACGAAGTTTCCTAAAAATTGGTTAATTTTTAAATTTTAATGGCCGCCATATTGGAACCGCCATTTTAAATTTTTGAAATAGGACTTCAGATTTGTAATCAGCGACTTCAAAAACATGCAAAATACATGCAAAATTTTAATAGCGTACAGACACCACTAATAATTAATTTTAAAAAAAAATACGTACCTATTTTTTTTTAATTTGTGACAAAATGAGGGTCGAAAATGGACAAAATTCCAAAAAGTCATTTTTAACTGCCACCCTAGTAAATACGTAATTTTACGTATTTACGTAATAGTAAGTAATGAATGTAATGTTACGTAATGTAATAACGTAATTTCAGCTGTAGGTAATTTAATATTGACCTAATGTGGGTATTGGGTCCAATTTATGGTGATTAATGTTTTTTGCAATAATTTCGTAAACTAATTGGTTTCAGTAAAAAATGCATTAAACATAAAATGTGTATTTTAATAAGATCTACAATTTCTGTATAACAATTTTTTTTTATATTTGCAATATTCAAATAGATAAATGCTAAAAACCTAAATTTTTATGATTTTTTTATACATATTTTTTACCATGAAAATGACCTGGTCGGTAATTTTCATTATGATTTTCGTAATCAGCGCATCGAGATACGTAAGTATACGTAGATTCAATAAAATTGGAGGTTGGCGCTTTTCGGAACTGTACCCTTATTTTTTTCAATGTTAAAGTTTTGTTTATTTTTACACTGTAATTATCTATATTCTTCCAAAAAAACATTGTTAAGTTACCTTTTTTTATTCCTAAAATCTTATTATAATAAGCTGAATTAAAATTTAAAAATATTTTTTTAGAAAATTCAAAGGTAAAAAACTTTTTTTAGGTGCCCCCCTTTCTTTTTCTTGCAAACTATTTAACCTAGAGGTTTGAAACTTGGTATATCTGGGTATTTTTATTTGTAGATTACAGGAAAAATATGGCAAACATTGTTGGACTTAATTTACAAAAGTTATTAATGAAAAATGAAAAACTACAAAATACTTCTTTGCTCAAAACCATCCCCCTTATCTTCCAAACTATTTGACCTAGAGAATTGAAATTTGGTACACATAATTATGTATTGTCGCTAGTAGATTACAGGAAAAATATAGAGAACATAATTGGAGGTGATGGTTATAGCGTTGTCAAGAAAAAACTTTTTTTTTAAACACGTGACCCCCCCCCCCCACCCCCTTTATCTTCTAAACTATTTGAGCCAGAGGTTTAAAATTTGGTATACTTGGGTATTTTGACGTGTAGATTACAGAAAAAATATAGCGAAAATTGTTGGACTTCCCTGTAATAAGAGGGTTATTGAGCAAGCGTTTTGGCTAGTTGAGCAAGCCCTCTGCTCAATTGTCCTAAGGAGATATGGACAATTGGGCTGGTTGCTCATTCACCCAATGCATTGAGTCCAATAATCCACAAGGTATTTCGAGCTTAAAACTGGAGAAAAAACGACTTAATATTAATAAAACACTAAGAAACGTTAAATTAAGCATAAATACAAAAAATTAGATAATAAAAATACGTATATTAAGAATAAATAACATTTTCGAAAAGACGTGATTTATTGACACTCAGGGAGCAGAACACCTGACTAGCAGAATAGACGTAGCCAATCACAATTCAGTCTCTCGCGGTAGAAAGATTTTGATTGGCTACGTCTATTCTGCTAGACAGGTGTTCTGCTCCCTGAGTGTCAATAAATCACGTCTTTTCGAAAATGTTATTTATTCTTAATATACGTATTTTTATTATCTAGTTTTGTGTATTTATGCTTAATTTAACGTTTCTTAGTGTTTTATCAATATTAAGTCGCTTTTTCTCCAGTTTTAAGCTCGAAATACCTTGTGGATTATTGGACTCAATGCATTGGGTGAATGAGCAACCAGCCCAATTGTCCATATTTCGTTAGGACAATTGAGCAGAGGGCTTGCTCAACTAGCCAAAACGCTTGCTCAATAACCCTCTTATTACAGGGTTATTTTTCAAAAGTTATTAATGAAAAATTGAAAAATGACAAAATATCCCTATATGCTAGAGCTCGCATTACTTTTTTCACCAAAAAATTTTTATTTTCCCTAAACAGCTTTAATATTGTACTGTTTTTGGACAGAATGTTTATTTTTACGTTTATATTACTTTACTTTCAGTGACCATTTTGACATATACTTGAAAGAAAAGTTTAAGATTACGAAATTTAAAAATTCTTGAGCAATATGAATTTAATTTTTCAGAGAAAAGTAGCGAATGTGTACATACTTTGGTTGGGAAAACTTTCGCTTTTTATTGTTTTGAGGGGGCAAAATTGTCCCATCAGGGAAGAAGGCAATCGCCACCCTGAAGAAACTTTTTTCATGTTCGCATATGGAAGCTCTTGAGAGCGTAGAACTTGACGATTCGATTTTCTTGCACACACATACGAGTGCTTTGGCGGGTGGTGTAAAATGGTACTCAGCAAAGTTAACTCGCCCAAGGAGGCGCAAGCTCGTTCGACTTTATAAATAATAAATTCGCTTGGTGAGAAGAGAGAGGGCGGAGAAGACTGGTAATAAAGACCCAGCAGTAGGAGGCGAAGTGACGTCTTGTGTCCCAGAGTCGTAAAACTGGGCTTGGGATCTTCAGCTTACACTCTTATTAAAGCCTCGTCCTGCATATTGACGGTTATTGATCACCTTCCGTATACCTCGTACAGTTTACGATGTAAAGGTCAAACCTTGTAGAACGACGTATATCGTCAATGTTGACTCTTCACGGGGACATTATGTCTTCTCTCCTATTGTCATTTCCCTCAGAATTTAAGACAACAAATTTTATAAACATATTTTTCTTTATTTTTGTAGCAAGGAATCATGAAAGTCAAATTCGAGTGTTTTGGATCATTAAGGATGTTGCAAGGAGAGAATTAACATAACCTTAAAAATATTTTTCCAAGCAGCGTAAAATTTCGACACTTAGCCAATTTTTTTAGAAACAAAAAATGTAATTAAAAATATGACCATGTACCCATAATTTAAATTTTATGCAGATTCTAAAACTAATTTGACATTTTAGAAATATGTATTATTTGGTCTTCAGTTTCTGAACAAAATATTGGAAATTGTGTACTTTTTTTTGTTCATAATTTTCAATATTTTGTTCAGTAACTGAAGCCCTAATAATACATATTTCTAAAATGTCAAATTAGTTTTAGAATCTGCATAAAATTTAAATTATGGGTACATGGTCATATTTTTATTTACATTTTGTGTTTCTGAAAAAATTGGCTAAGTGTCGAAATTTTACGCTGTCTGGAAAAATATTTTTAAGGTTATGTAGCTGCTCTCCTTGCAACACCCTTAAATGTAAAATGACGGAAAACTGCTGGGTAATAATTTCTGAAGTGCACCCCTTATTTGCAAACATATATTAAAATTTGAAATTAATGTCAAATTTTTATACTATTATATGAAAGATGGTTATGATGCTAAAGTTTGCAATGTTGCAGCAACGAAAAAATTGAAAATCAAAAATATCATAGTGAACAATTTTTTTTTTCACATAAAATGCTGGGCATTGTGTCCCTAAAACTTTTAAAAAAGTTTGAGCCCCAAAACACATCCGGAACCCACTGTTTAAAAGGAAAACCGGCCCCTTAAAAATAAAAAAATTATCAAAATGCATCTAATTCAGTGAACAATTTTTTTGTTGCATTCAAAGGCGTGCATTTTGCCCCTAAAACTTTAAAAAAAGTCTCCTCCCTAAAACACATCCGGAACCCATTGTTAAAAAAGAAAAATGGACACCCAAAAATAAATAAATTTATCAAGACGTACTTAATTCAGTGAACAATTTTTTTGTTGCGTAAAAAAGAAGGGCATTGTGACCCTAAAACTTAAAAAAATGTTGTATCCCCAAAATACATCCAGAACTCACTGTTTAAAAAGAAAAGCGGCCCCTCAAAAATAAAAAAAATTATCAAAATGCCTATAATTCAATGAACAATTTTTTTATTGCGTTAAAAAGGAATGTATTGTGCCCATAAATCTTTAAAAAAAGTTTCCTCCCGAAAACACACCCGGAACCCATTGTTAAAAAAGAAAAACGGACCCCCAAAAATAAATAAATTTATCAAAACGTACCTTATTCAGTGAACAATATTTTTATTGTGCGTAAAAAGACGTGCATTGTGCCCCTAAAACTTTGAAAAAAGTTTCCTCCCCAAAACACATCCGGAACCCATTGTTAAAAAAGAAAAATGGACACCCAAAAATAAATAAATTTATCAAAACGTACTTAATTCAGTAATCAAATTTTTTTTAATGCGTAAAAAGGCGTGAATTGTGCCCCTAAAACTTAAAAAAAAGCTTTATCCTCAAAGCACATCCGGTACCCATTGTTAAAAAGGAAAAACGTCCCCCCAAAAACCAAAAAAAAATTATCGAAATGTATCTAATTCTGTGAACAATTTTTTTAGTGCGTTGAAAGGGGTGCATTGTGCCCCTAAAACTTTAAAAAAAAGTTTGAGCCCCAAAACACATCCGGAACCCACTGTTTAAAAAAAAACCGGCCTCTTAAAATTAAAAAAAATTATCAAATTGCATCTAATTCAGTAAACAAGTTTTTTATTGCGTCTAATGCGTGGATTGTGCCCCCGAAACTTTAAAAAGAGTTCCAATTTCAAAGCACATTCGTAACCAATCTTTAAAAAGAACAAACGAGCATTAAAAATAAAAAAAATTATCAAAATGCAACTAAATTAGTTAACAATTTTTTTTATTGCATAAACTGGAATACCATGTGCCCTCGAAATATTTTTGTTAGTTTTTGGGGGACCATTTCTGCTTTTTACCAATGGGTTCCGGATGTGTTTTGGGAATAGAACTTTTTTACAATTTCGGGGGCAGAATGCACGCCTCTTTACGCAATAAAAGAATTGTTCACTGAATTAGATTTATTTAGATAATTTTTTTTACCTTCTATCCATTTTAACAATGGGTTCCGGATGTGTTTTGGAGTGAAACTTTTTTTTAAACTTTGGGGGCACAATGAGTAGCATTTTTTGTAAAAAAAAATTGTTCACTATGATATTTTTGAATTTCAATTTTTTCGTTATTTCAACGTTCAAACTTCAGCATCATGAGATAGTTTGCATATAAATAGCTTTTTCTAATTTAAATAATGTCAAAAGTTATAAACTAATGATATTTTTTTGCATCATTTTATTTGAAAATTCATAAATTTTTTCAGATTATTAAAAATTAATTCAATTCTTTATGACTTATGTATAGAACAAAAAAATAATCTGAAACTGCAAGTTATTGTGGCTGTTTGGAAAGAAAATTTTTTTTTCTGTAAAATTCCAATTTTTCTAAAAAGAATGTTACAACTATCGATTAGGGTCACAATTTTTATGGTTTTATAAAGATTCCTGCATAAAATTACACATTTCTGTCAATTCTCAACCTTCCAAGATAAATAGGCTGAGCTCTAGCACAGCGTAATTTTGTCAGTTTTCAATTTTTAATTAACAACTTTTGAAAACTAAGTCCAGCTACGTTCGCTATATATTTTTCCTGTAAACTATACGTAATAATACATAAACAAATAAACATAAACAAATAAAATTATCTAAAGTACCTTGAATTATCTTGAAGTATCTTGAATTATTTAGAAGTATCTTAAATTATCTAAATTATCTTGAATTATCCTGAAGTATCACATGAAATACTCTAAAGTGTTTTGAATTGAATGAAACATCTTGAATTATCTGAAATACCTTGAATTATCTGAAGTATCTTGAATTATCTGGAGTATCTTGAAATGTCTGAAGTGTCTTGAATTATCTGAAGTATCTTGAATTACCCTGACGTGTCATGAATTACTTTGAAGTATCTTAAAACGTCTGAAGTGTCTTATATTATCTGTAGTATCTTGAATTATTTTGAAGTATCTTAAAGTATCTGAATTATCTTGAATTATGTAAAGTATAGTCAATTATCGTGAAGTATCATGAAATACTCTAAAGTATTTTGAATTGAATAAAACATCTTGAATTATCTGAAATACCTTGAATTATCTGAAGTATCTTGAATTATCTAGAGTATCTTGAATTATTTTGAAGTATCTTAAATTATTTGAATTATCTTGAATTATAAAAAGTATGGTGAATTATCCTGAATTATCTGGAGTATCTTAAAATGTCTGAAGTGTCTTGAATTATCGGAAGTATCTTGAATTACCCTGAAGTGTCATGAATTACTTTGAAGTATCTTAAAATGTCTGAAGTATCTTAAATTATCTGAAGTATCTTGAATTATTTTGAAGTACCTTGAATTATCTGAAGTAACTTGAATTATTTGGAGTATCTTGAAATGTCTGAAGTGTCTTGAATTATCTGAAGTATCTTGAATTATTTTGAAGTATTTTAAATTATCTGAATTATCTTGAATTATGTAAAGTATAGTAAATTATCGTGAAGTATCATATGAAATACTCTAAAGTATTCTGAATTGAATGAAACATCTTGAATTATCTAGAGTATCTTGAATTACCCTGAACAGTCATGAATTATCTAGAGAATCTTAAATTATTTTAAAGTATCTTAAATTATCTGAATTATCTTGAATTATGTAAAGTATAGTGAATTATCGTGAAGTATCATATGAAATACTCTTAAGTATTTTGAATTGAATGAATCATCTTGAATTATCCGAAATACCTTGAATGATCTGAAGTATCTTGAATTATCCGGAGTATCTTGAAATGTCTGAAGTGTCTTGAATTATCTGAAGTATCTTGAATTACTCTGAAGTGTCATGAATTACTCTGAAATATCTTGAATTATCTAGAGTATCTTGAATTATTTTGAAGTGTCTTAAATTTCTAATAAATATCTATTATTCGAGAATTATACATTCTGAAAAATGAAAATTCGATAGATGACAACTATTCTGAGAAATAGATTTTCTAGAGGTTAAATATTTTAACAAATGATAAATCAGATACATATACAGTTTCTAAAAAATGCAAATTCGAAAATTTGAGCATTCTGAGAAATGGAGTTTCGAGAAATTAAATATTCAAACAAAAGGTAAGTCTGATAAATATAATATTATAAATACAATATCATAACCTCAAACTAGAAAATGGTTTTTCACATAAAATAAAAGTAGTGTTAAAATTTTTTACACTTTTTAACAAAATATTATTAACAAGATTCAAAGAACAGACTTATGTAGAGAATGTTTTAAAAATTGAAATGAGCTATTATTTTCAAAATAGGATAAAAATTACAATTGTTCACAAACTTTAACGAAAAAACACAAAATATTAAATAATTGTTATTTAGTAACAAATTTTGAATCAGCCTAATTTTTTTTTTAAATCTACAACTGTGTATTTCAAAATTGGTTAATATCAATTTTTATTAAGTTTCTTTTATGTGAGAAACCTTTTTTCAGTTTGAGGTTATGTCAATGGGTTGAACATCCTTAAGGGTCCTAAAAATGAAGATTTCTGGTCGATTTTTAAAAGTTTGTTTGTTCGTTCCCCTGTGTGTGGGGGAATTTTGGGGCATTAAGTAATTAAAACATAAGTTTCAATTTTTGCTACACAATATTTTTAAAGAATATAGAAGAATACATTTTTTAAATTAAAATATAGGCTTGCAAATTAAAAGTTGCAAATATTATAATTTTTTTGAATCATATATATTTAGAGAATTTATTTTCAGGATATATTTATTTTTTATATATATTTTTTTATATTCGCCAGCACGGCAGTTTTGCAAGCCTTCGCTAAATGCTTCTCTAATTTTATTTATTTATTTCTTATCTTTATTGTAAAATCGAATTGCAATGTTTAATAATGCCCAATCATTATTTCTCTAATTTGATTAAACTTTTTGCAATTAGCGAAGAATTTTTTTTCTTTACGGTGATATGAGCTTACTTTTTGATAAAAATCATTAATGTAAGTGTGGGCGCAATTTCATGCTTCAGTATACTGATTGCTATAAATAGGATATAACTAATTATTATTTACTGCGCGACTGCTGCAAATGGATGATATTAAATTGTTGTAGGTTACTACGTATTAGCTTTTTAACGCATTCATTCAGATTGTACTTTAATAAAACCAGTTTTTGCAAGAAATGTTTATTTGCAAGAGGGAGTAACCAAAAAAAGTTAACAGAAATAAATGTGCACAGATCTTAGACAGAAAAAACAAAAAGCTGAATGAAAGCCTTCCGGTTGTCGAATTAGTATTTTATTATATAGTGTTAACACATTTTTAATATTTCATAAGTACAGAATCTATATACTCAATGTAAAAAAGTACTAAATTTCTGATTTAATGCTTTCAAAATTCCAATCATTTTATTGTTGAAGTTAGGAAATAATGACATTAAAATCGTTCATTTGGAAAAAAAATGTTTTTATACCCATAGCCTTACTGTAAAATATTTTATCTGATGTAATTTATACTCTTTATATGTGTTGGTAGCAATGTTCCGTTGAAAGTTTCATTTTGAAACTTTCGTTTTGAAAGTTTCAAATCATGAAACTTATGATCGATGGAACTTTTCATGAAATTTATCAAATTTGTAAATTATTAAAATTAAAGTAGACAATATTTTTCCTGAAGATTTTATCTTAAAAGTGAGAACATACAAATTGTAAAAATTAAAAAAATTACTCTTTTGTGCGAGATATTTCCATTTTAATTTACACAAAAATATATATTATAAAAATTTACTGAATATAATTCTTCTAGAAAAACTTATTCTTCACTATTTTTTAAGGCACTTTTTTATGAAAAAAGTTTTTCTCCTTTTTTTAAAGAAATTTAAAGACTTTATGATTAAATTTAACTAAAAATTTTTGCAAATCCAATAATGAAAATTAGGACAACAATTACAAAATTTAAGATAGAAACTGAAAAAAACGAAAATAATTTAAAATTGAAAACAAAACTCGAAAAATGTCTAGATAATTAGACAATTTAAAAAGAATAATTTAAAAAATTAAACAAAAATATTAAAGTTAAACAAGAAAATTAAAAAAAAATTAAAAAAATTATAGAAATAACTGTTGGAAATAATTGCAAATTGAAAAACTGTTTTGAAAATCGCCTAATTAATTGAAATTGAAGAAAATAATTGAAAAACGAAGAAAATAATAAAAACTTCAAGAAATAAATTGAAAATTTAAGAATTGAATTGAAACTTGAAAAAATAATTATAATAATTGAAAAAAAATTATAAACGAACGAAAAAAAAATTAAAATTCAGAACAAAATTTCAACAATGGCTAGATTAATACAAAACTAAGCAAAAAATAAATAATAAATAATAATTGTAAGAAATAGTTGAAAAGTGAATTAATTCACAATTTAAAAAATATAATTTTAAAAAATAAACAAATAATATTAAATTTAAACAAAATAATTTGAAAATTATGAAAATTATAGGAATAATTGTTGGAAGTAATTGAACATTGAACAACTATGTAGATTGAAAATTGAAAAAAATAATTTAAAAAAGAGGGAAAAAATTGAAAAATTAAGAAAATAATAAAAAATTGCAAAAAGGAATTGAAATTTTAAGAATAAAACTAAAAATTGAAAAAGCACAATAATTATTGAATTTAGAAGAAAATAAAATTAAAAATATTTATTGGTACTCGGAAAAAATAATTGAAAAAAAGGCAAGAAATTTTTAATAATAAAGAAAATAATTAAAAAATGGAATCGAAATTTAAAGGAAATAGTGGAAAATTAAAAGAAATAGTCTTACAATTGAAAAATTGAATTTAAATTTTAAAACAACTTTTATGGGTGAAAAAATAATTTAAAAAATCAGGGAATGAACCTGCAAATTATTATTATTATTATTATTTATTGTTTGAATGTAATTATTTTTTTTAAAAATAAACAATTTATGGTTTCCTTTATTTAGCTGATTAATTAACTGATCCTTAATTTAAATGATTCAAATTTTACTAAAATACTTTATTTTAAGAAAATAATATAATTGGAAATATTTTTACTTCTGAAAATTTTGGTAATATTTTTAAATTTATAATGTTTTTTGTGAATTCCTGCAAATTTGAGATTTTGAATATATATATTTTAATATTAATATAACTACTTGCTGTTAAAATTTGGCTAAGGCGTTTTGCTTTATTCAGAAAATATAACATTTTTAAATTTTTTATAAAAAAGGTTAAAGTTTAATTTGAATGAGCAATGTAAAATTGCTTTGTTTACTGTTTGATTCCCAAAATTAACCTTTTTGAAAACAAAAATTAAAAATATAATTTTTCAAAATAAAGCAATTTGTCTTCGCCAAATATTAATAGGAAGTAAGTTATATTAATTTATTCAAAACCTCAAACTTATAAGATGTTTTATATGATGTTTATTATTTTAAAAATTTGTATTAATTATTTATATTAAATAAATAATCATTCACGTATTTAAAGATCTTATTTTATTAATTAAAAATAAAGGAAAAATAATGTTATAACAACTAAAATTAAAGAAATAAATTTTTATTAGAAAGAAAACATTAAAATTAAAACATTTAGAATAGTTTAATACTCATTCACTTACTTAGAAATATTAGAATTAACTTGAATAATTATTAACCAATATTATGCAAATTTAAATTTTAGTGCCATAGTAAGAGTACTGAGTTTGCGCAGAAGGTCCCAACCTCTATTTCGTGAAATAAAATGATTTTCAAAAATTATTTGCATTGAAATTTGATTTTTACAGTTAAAAAGACTAATTCGAAACGTAACTAAATCATTTTTAAACTATTAACTTTAAAAAATTAGACGTTATGGCTAAAGTTTCATAAGTTTCAATTAATTTGAAATTTTTCATTGAAACTTTTAACTGAAAGTTTCAAAAATTATAAATTTCGGAAACGGTACATTACTATATGTTGGTAAACATTTTATAATAACAGGATACTTCTATATTAGCAGAAGTCAATACATTTTTTTGGTAATGTTTGTTGGTAACCGATGGTAACTTCTTCTGTAGGTTTATTGGCTGCAGCTAAGTAAGCAACAGCCAGTAGTAGAAACCTTGACTTACCAACAGAGGTTGACGCGAAAAGCTTATTCATAATGTTGATATAGTAGAACACTGACTAATTCTAGTATGAGACATGATTGTAACGAGAATAGTTCAAATAAAAAATATTTTTAATACAATATTTTTTCATAAACGTTTCTTACATGTCTATTAGTTAACACTTTAGAATTAATTTAATTCAATTTTGCATTTATTGGGATTTGATATATTAAAATGTGAATTAAATCAATAATCAAATTTCAATCGATATTGGCATTAAATAGTTCAAAATTCAATTGAAAAAAATATAATTTTAAACATAGAAAAGTTTACTTTTAACTTGAGTATTATTTGTATTACTACATTTTAATTAAGACATAAACTACAAACATAAAAACCGAGTGTACCCTGAACCTATGTTTCGTCTCTTTCTATTCAATAGCGCCCTTCTTCTCTAGATATAGAGATGGCGCTATAAGAAAAAAAAAAAAAAAAACATAAGTTCTCGAGAATTTTTCATCTCTGCAAGTAAAAAAATTGTAAATGGCTAGAAGCATGGGATGAGAATTTTTTATCTCTCTTTATACCTACGTCGCACAGTGGGGAAAAAACGACGCTGCTGGGCAAAAGTCTGCTGACAATTCAAATCTTAACGCGGATATTAACTTTTTTTTTGGAAATTCTCAGGAAGAATTGCGCTATATAAGCCTTGGGTGCCACTTTTTTAAAATTTTGTAACATAACCTCAAAAACAATGACAGAAGTTTCTCAGGAGTTTTCGGATCGCTGATCACGAATTTGATGTCAAATTGGCATTTTGACAGTTGACAGCTGTCATTTGTTAAAGTGTTGATTTGACATTATATTTGATTTTAGAAATCCCAAAAACCATTACTGCAACTTTCATAAAAAAATATTGCTCTTTGGCAAAGTTGACACTTTATTTGTCAGCTGTCAACTGTCAAAATGTCAATTTGATTTCTAAAAAATTATAAATTATAAAAAGTTATTTTGCTATATTGAAAAAGTTAAAACAGCGGCCTAAATGAGATTAAGGAGTAATTGGACAAACAATCGAAACAAAAGTTAGTCCAAATGAATAATTTTGATTTTTGATATAGAAGACACATAAGTTAATGCAATTTTTTTCAGGAGAAGTGTGGACACTTGTAGTTTTTACAAAATGATCCGTTAAAAATTGCAATTTGATGAAAATAAAAAAAATTGACGTTGGAAACGATTATTCAATTTGGGTTAATTTGAACCTTAAATTGAATAATCGTTTCCAATGTCATATTTTTTTTATTTTCATCAAATTGCAATTTTTAACGGCTCATTTTGTAAAAACTACAAGTGTCCACACTTCTCCTGAAAAAAATTGCATTAACTTATGTGTCTTCTATATCAAAAATCAAAATTATTCATTTGGACTAACTTTTGTTCCGATTGTTTGTCCGATTCCTCCTTAAAGATATATTAAACGGCTATTAAAAACTTCAAGATTGTTTTTTTCTAACTTATAAATTATATAATAATTTTGGAGTTTCTAAAAAATTTTATTAATGGTTTTTTTTTTAGAATTTAATAAACTTTTCAAATTTTCAAATTTCAAGTACTCTCTATCTTACTTTTTGACCAGGTTATCGTGATTTTTATTAAGATGTCTTTTTTCAATCACTTTGGTCGGTCAAAACGACAATTTCCGACTGTAGTGTATAAAAATTTAAATCGACCCTTACACTGAAAGAAATAATTCCACGGTACTGACATAATTATGGATAAATCACCCATAATATATTGCTAATATAGATACTGCCATAATATATTTGTCTTTTAGCCATATGACTGGTGAAACTGCGATGTATATTTTTAGGTTAGAAGAACTGTCAGTGGCGCACCGATGCATTATGGGATATTCATTCATATAGTATTCGAAGTTCTACAAAAACTGTCAACAATAATCATATGGCTGATAAAGCTAGAGTATTTCTTTCAGTGACTTTTGTAAAGTGTATCCAAAGGGATGTTTACACCACCTTGATATTTTTAGACAAGTCTTTGCAAATGGTCTAGAGTCTGTTAAAAAAAGCTTAAGATAAAATTCATTTCGGATCAGCTTTAAAAAAATTTATTTTTCCCCAAATTGTCAAAAATTGACATTTTAATTTGTTCCAGCATCCAAATGGATTTTTACACCATCTTGATATTTTTAGACAGGTCTTTGCAAGTGGTTTAGAGTCTGTTAAAAAAAGCTCGAGGTAAAATTCATCTCGGATCAGCTTCAAAAAAGTTCATTTTTCCCAAAATTGGCAAAAATTGACATTTTGTGCGACATTATGAAATCCAAAATTTATCCGGTTTTATCCGTATAAATTCCGAATTTAATCCGAAATTTTGTCCAAAATAGTCCGGAATACTGGCCGGTATTTGTCATCCAAAATTAATCAGGTTTTTTCCAAAAAGAGTACGAATTTTGTCTGACAAAAAACAGAAAAAACAGAAATTTGTTCAATCGTTTATGAAATCCCAAATTTATCCGATTTTATTCGCATAAAGTTATAATGATGTATAGTTAATTTTTTGAGACCTCGAGGTACTTTTGAAAATACTCGTATAAATATGGATATATACATGACAAACGACTCAATTGACATATAAAATTCAATGTAAAATGTTCAAAACGAAAACCCTTATAACTTTTTTCACAAGTACCTTCAGGTCTCAAAAATTTAACTGCATCATTAAAAAACCATTTATCTACCAGTGGACTAAATTTGATTAAAATATAGTAATGCTAATTTTTTTTTACGATAGAACCTCCTTAAATTCATGAAGATATAAACCAAAAATCATTAAAAAATTTCATTTTTTTATTGATTTTTTATCTTTGAAGCTATAATTTAAATCTCTTACCTTATTAAAATTATATTTTTTCTCAATGCACATCAAAAACTTAATACCAGTTTCAAATGACTCCAGATTGGATAAAATTCGATTAAAATTGTCAAAATTATTCCACTTTTAATTTTGTAGTAACATCATTAAATTTCGACTTCATGAACATTTTTTCATTATTTATTTCCTCGTATTGATCATTTTGTCTGGTTTTTTTTAATTTTTATGGATTTTTGCAATGATAAAATTCAGTTTTTGGTCTATATCTTTATAAAAAATGATAATAAAGAAATTCTTATACAGCTTGAAAGGGTATATTTTAAGCTCTCAAATAAACAAAAAAATTTGATTCAGATAAAAAATCTAAAAAATGGCGAAGTTCAAGGTTTGATGTACATGAATCTACCTAAAAACGATCTTTTGGCTCTAAAACATTAAGATTCTGAGGGTGTATTACAGATTTAATATATAATTTTTTTAGTTTTTTCTTACCTACAACCTCCACTAGGTCCGATAAGAAGTTCTTTTTTTCCTATTTTGTAACACAGTGTATTTAGTCCTTTGTCACTTATAATTTGGTTATTTTTCACTAATTGCTGAAATAAAAAGACAGGTACATCAATAATTTTACTAATAATTAATATTTTTAACTATTTCAGATTTAGAAAAATAGTTTTCTTTATAATTTTTTCTCAGTAGGTTTTTTTCCTAAAAGATTTAGTTGCTTAGATAACATTGATATAGATTATAATTTGTTTAAACAATTTATTATTAATAATCATTAATAATAAATTATTTAAATAAATGAGAATTACATGAGAACATTAGTAAAAGTTGGTATAGATCATTAATCAATGGGAAACGCCAGAAAGGGTTTTTCCCAGTCATTTAAACAGATCCTTTCAGTACACCGAAATAAAATGTAATCCTTAAACAATGGAGTAGACTCTATTAGGTCTTAATGAGACTTTAGGATCGCTTTTTGGAAAGAAATAAAATATGTACAAGTTAAAGCAGATCCTAACCAGGACTAAAATCGACTAAAATTTAAAATATGATTTCTAGTCGCAGTACTTAAATAACAGGTTTTGGTAGACGTTAAACAGTATATGATCTGGAATTAACCCGGACTTGTCCGGAATTTTTTCTGGAATTCGTCCGGAATTCATCCGGATTTCGTCTGGATTTTTTAGTAGGGCGGATTTCAATTTTTTAAGTTAAAAAGTGAGATTACAAGAAAATAACATTAAAATTTTTTGAAATTATTATATCTTTTTTGCTATTGTATATATTAAAATGATCCTTTATGTGTCTAATTAAGGCATTCATGTTCTTTTAAATTCCATAAGAGAATTAAAAATATTTTCAAATTTAACAAAATGACGGCGTTTTTTCGAAAAAAATAAAAATTAGATTTTCCCAAAAACCCCACCGTTTTTTTTCTCTCGATTTTTGTACTACTTTCTGGAAGTATAATGATTATTTTCTATAAGAATTTATTGGAGTCCCGCTTCCTGGGGAAGAATAAAAAAAATCCTTTTTAAGAAAAGAAAATTCAAAGTTTTTTTAAACCCTCTACTAGATACAACAAAAGCCCAAATAGAAAAAATGTTCCTATTAAAAAGTAGAGTAAAAAAGTCTTATGACTTTTATCTCTATCTTGCAAATCTTTCGAATTATTAAACATTCTGCATGTTTACAAGTAAAAATCATACTTGCAGAAATGCAAAAATTTTTCTTTTAAATTACATAACCATAAAAACCAGAATGTAGTAAAAAAATGGAGAGAAAATGTTTTGAATTTTTGTAAGTATAAATTATACTTGCCAAAATGCAAAATTTATGGATTTAATTCGTGTTATAATTAATAATTCGAAAGATTCGCAAGTTAGAGGTAAAAGCCATAAGACTTTTTTACTCTATTTGGATTTTTGTCCAAATAGACAAAAATTGTTAAAATTGATAAATTGTTTATTTTATTCTTCCCCAGGAAGCGGGACTCCAATAAATTCTTATAGAAAATAATCATTATACTTCCAGAAAGTACACTGAGAGAAAATACGAGATCTTAAAGCATGTGACTCGAAGAATCTCGAAGGATGTGATGTCTAAAACTGTAAAAGTATCCTTTAAAAGGATGGAACAAATGCTCTCAAAGCATTTGACGCATGCTAAATTAGCTTTTGTATACAAAAGCTACCATATCTTCTGTCACATCCTCTAGTTTCTCGTCTCACATGCTCTCAGAGGTGGCGGAATCGGCAGAATCATTCTGCGAAATCCACCACCCCTCAGAGGTGGCCGAATCGGCAGAATCATTCTGTCAAATCGACCACCTCTCAGAGGTGGCCGAATCGGCAAAATGAAACACATGCAAGCACTTCTGTTTCAATAAACATATATACATCCGTATCAGTCATTTCCTCATTAAATAAATGCGCATTAGTTTTTTATTAATCAAATACATGCGCACTAGTTTTTTATTGAGACGGAAACACCCGAACGGTTCCGGAAACAACCGAACGGTTCCAGAAACACCCGAATGGATCAGGAGGTACCAGAATAAATCCGGAAGTACCCGAACGGTTCCGGAAACACCCGAATGGGTCAGGAGGTACCCGAATAGATCCGCAAGTACCCGAACGCTTCCGGAAACACCCGAATGGGTCAGGAGGTACCCGCATAAATCCGGAAGTACCCGAACGGTTCCGGAAACACCCGAATGGGTCAGGAGGTACCCGAATAGATCCGCAAGTACCCGAACGCTTCCGGAAACACCCGAATGGGTCAGGAGGTACCCGAATAGATCCGAAAGTACCCGAACGGTTCCGGAAACACCCGAATGGGTCAGGAGGTACCCGAATAAATCCGGAAGTACCCGAACGCTTCCGGAACCACCCAAATGGGTCAGGAGGTACCCGAATAGATCCGCAAGTACCCGAACGCTTCCGGAAACACCCGAATGGGTCAGGGGGTACCCGAATAGATCCGGAAGTACCCGAACGCTTCCGGAAACACCCGAATGGGTCAGGAGGTACCCGCATAAATCCGGAAGTACCCGAACGGTTCCGGAAACACCCGAATGGGTCAGGAGGTACCCGAATAGATCCGAAAGTACCCGAACGGTTCCGGAAACACCCGAATGGGTCAGGAGGTACCCGAATAAATCCGGAAGTACCCGAACGCTTCCGGAACCACCCGAATGGGTCAGGAGGTACCCGAATAGATCCGGAAGTACCCGAACGCTTCCGGAAACACCCGAATGGGTCAGGGGGTACCCGAATAGATCCGGAAGTACCCGAACGCTTCCGGAAACACCCGAATGGGTCAGGAGGTACCCGCATAAATCCGGAAGTACCCGAACGGTTCCGGAAACACCCGAATGGGTCAGGAGGTACCCGAATAGATCCGAAAGTACCCGAACGGTTCCGGAAACACCCGAATGGGTCAGGAGGTACCCGAATAAATCCGGAAGTACCCGAACGCTTCCGGAACCACCCGAATGGGTCAGGAGGTACCCGAATAGATCCGGAAGTACCCGAACGCTTCCGGAACCACCCGAATGGGTCAGGAGGTACCCGAATAAATCCGAAAGTACCCGAACGGTTCCGGAAACACCCGAATGGGTCAGGGGGTACCCGAATAGATCCGGAAGTACCCGAACGCTTCCGGAAACACCCGAATGGGTCAGGAGGTACCCGCATAAATCCGGAAGTACCCGAACGGTTCCGGAAACACCCGAATGGGTCAGGAGGTACCCGAATAGATCCGAAAGTACCCGAACGGTTCCGGAAACACCCGAATGGGTCAGGAGGTACCCGAATAAATCCGGAAGTACCCGAACGCTTCCGGAACCACCCGAATGGGTCAGGAGGTACCCGAATAGATCCGGAAGTACCCGAACGCTTCCGGAACCACCCGAATGGGTCAGGAGGTACCAGAATAAATCCGGAAGTACCCGAACGGTTCCGGAAACACCCGAATGGGTCAGGAGGTACCCGAATAGATCCGCAAGTACCCGAACGCTTCCGGAAACACCCGAATGGGTCAGGAGGTACCCGAATATATCCGAAAGTACCCGAACGCTTCCGGAAACACCCGAATGGGTCAGGAGGTACCCGCATAAATCCGAAAGTACCCGAACGGTTCCGGAAACACCCGAATGGGTCAGGAGGTACCCAAATAGATCCGAAAGTATCCGAACGGTTCCGGAAACACCCGAATGGGTCAGGAGGTATCCGAATAAATCCGGAAGTACCCGAACGCTTCCCGAATCACCCGAATGGGTCAGGAGGTACCCGAATAGATCAAAACTTTTATCAATCTAAATAAAAAATTTTCTAAACTAAAAATAATTGGAACTTATTGTATTGATTCAAATTTACAAATTAAAAATATTTAATTTGATTTTAATAAGTAATATGAATTTAAATTGTTTTAAACTTAAATTAGTTCAAGATATATGAGTTACTCAAATTTTAATAATAATAAACTTCAATTATTACAAACTTTGCTCAATTTTAGCGCAAATTAAACAAATTTTTATTTAAAATTTTCGTTTTAAATTTTCCTATTTCCTCAAGCCGCATTTTATATTTTTTATTTATTCATATTAATTTTTTGATTTATAACAATCTACGCTCTGAATTTTGAATCAGTATAAAAAATTAGCCAATGACGTTAATCAGTAAAATTTTTACTGTAAATCAGTGAATTTCACTGATTCATCAATCAGTAAATAAAATGAATGTATCAGTAAACTTTCACTAATTCTCGGGGAAAATTGCACTGTTTCAAATCTGTGGCTAATTTTTTACTGATTCACCAGTGAATATATCACTGATTTAAATTTCAAGAGTCTAGAAAAAGTAAAATTTTGCAGAAAATCAATATCGACCATTCATGGTTGCTACAGAAGTCTAGATTCAAAATTCCATGACTTTTCCAGGTTTTCCAGAACAAATTTTGGGAAAATTCCAGGACAATTTTAAAAGAAATTCATTATTTTTGTAAAAATTTTAAAATTTTTTAATAATTGCAAATTAATTATTAATTTTAGTTAATTAAATTAACTAATTGAATAATGACATAAATAAATGAAAGCTTTTGAAAAAATTAAAAAGTCATGGACAATAATTGAAAAATTGAATAAAATATTGGACGTTTGAGGAAAACAATTGAAAGGTAAAGAAATTAATTGAAGTTTAAAAAAAAAAATTGAAATTTGAAGAGAATAATTCGAAAATATCAAAGATCCTAAAATACTTATTTATTTCATAATAAATAATAATAATAACATGAAGAAATTAATTAAATTTTGAAGAAAATAATTTGAAAATGACAAAAACAATTCAAATTTGAAAAAAAAATTGTAAAATGACAAAAATAAATGAAAAATTGATTAAAAATCAAAAAATAAAGACAAAAATTGAAATGAAGTAATTGAAACTTGAAAAAAATAATTTAAAAGTTTTAAAAATAAATGAAGAATTAAAAAAAAATTAAATTTGAAAAAATTATTTAAGACTGGTGTAAAAAAATAAATTTTTGAGAACGATAATTGAAATATTGACGAAATAATTTAGAAACTAATTGAATAATAACACAGATAATCAAAAGCTGGAATAAAAATTAAACATTTAAATACGATAATTGAAAAATTAAAAAAAATCTAAGTTGAAAAAAATAATTGAAAATTAAAGAATTTAATTGAATTAAAAAAAAATTGGAATTTGAAGAGAATAATTCAAGTTTCAGAATCATCATTGAAATTTGTAGAAAACAATTCTAAAATGGCATAAATAATAGAAATATGAAGAAAATAATTGAAAAATGACAAAATACCCAAATAATAACAAAAGTAATTGGAATTTGAAGAAAATAATTGAAAAATAACAAAAGTAAATTGAAACTTGTGTGAAAAATTTAAATTTTCATGACAATAATTACATGGTTGCTACAGAAGTCTGAATTAAAAAGTCTCCGACTTCTACAGGTTTTTCACAACAAATTTTGGGATTTTTTGTCTAGAAAAATTTAAAAAAAGTACTAAAATGAATGAAATTCCAGGTTGGTTTTGTAAATTCCCTGACATTTCCAGGTTTTCCAGGTTTTCCAGGTTCTGTAGCAACCATGATTAAAAAATGAAATGTTTCATCGGAAATCATATTAAAAATATTTTAGAGAAGGTATTTCTTATTTATAAATATTTGTACGTATAATAACAGTTTTGTGGAAGAGTAAGCAGTAAAAGTTTAATTTATTCTATATTCCTTAAAGATTATTACTAAAATTTTAATAAATACTTAAAATTTGTATTCTTTTATATAATCTCAGACTTTTAAAAATTGTTTAAACCCTGATTATTGTTAATTTTAAATTTTCTTAAAAATCATCATACAAAGTTCTAGTTTTTTTTTAAATTCAGCAACATACAATACATACAATAGCTACAAATAAAAGGATATTTAGTTATTGATTGAAATATTTTGAAAACAGTAGAACTTTATATGATTATTTTTAAGAAAATTTAAAATTAACAATAAATTTTTTAAACAGCTGTTAACAATTTAAGATTATCCTTCATCTTCATATACTTATTACTTTTAGTTATTGTAGACATAAAATGTTGAAAAATTGAGATAAAAATATAACTTTGTAGGCACGGAAAAATACGACTTAGCTGCGGCAGCTAAAAAAATTAACTAATACTTATTTAGCTATGTTGACTAAATAAGTGTCTGCTAAATTTTGATAGCAGCAGCGGCTAACTCACTTTTTCCGTGTAATTATTTTTAAAAAAATTTAAAATAAACAACAATAGATTGTTTAAACAATTGATTACAATTTAAGATTATCCTTCATCTTCATACTTACTCTCTAAATATGAATTAGTGAATTTTTACTTATTCAGATTTAAAGAGTATATCTTTTACTTATTGTAGACATAAAATGTTGAAAATTTGGAAAAAAATTAGTGCGCATGTATTTGATAAATAAAAAACGAGTGCACACGTAGTTAATCAATAATAAACATCACACAAAGTACCTTCTGACCCATTCGGGTGGTTTCGGAACCGTTCGGGTACTTCTTGATATATTTGGGTATCTCCTGACCCATTCGGGTGTTTCTGGAACCGTTCGGGTGTTTCCGTCTCAATAAAAAACTAGTGCGCTTGTATTTAATTAATAAAAAACTAATGCGCATTTATTTAATGAGTAAATGACTGATACGGATGTATATATGTTTATTGAAACAGAAGTGCTTGCATGTATTTCATTTTGCCGATTCGGCCACCTCTGAGAGGTGGTCGATTTGACAGAATGATTCTGCCGATTCGGCCACCTCTGAGGGGTGGTGGATTTGGCAGAATGATTCTGCCCATTCGGCCACCTCTGAGAGCATGTGAGACGAGAAACTAGAGGATGTGACTGAAGATATCGTAGTAGATCTCGTATTTTCTCTCAGTGTAGTAAAAAAATTGAGAGAAAAAAAACGGTGGTGTTTTTGAGAAAATTTGGTTTTTATTTTTTTCGAAACAACGCCGCCATTTTGTTAAATATGAAAATATTTTAAATTCTCTTCTAGAATTTAAAAGAACATGAAAGCCTTAATTAGACACAGAAAGGATCATTTTAATATATTATACAATAGCAAAAAAGATACAATAATTTTAAAAAATTTTAATATTATTTTCTTGTAATCTCACTTTAACCTCTTTAACCACTTTAATCTCACAGTAAAAAATTGAAATCCGCATAACTTCGTTAAAAAAAATTTTTGACCAAATCGGAAAAATACGTGTCGTTTAAAATTGTCTGAAAAACAATATATTTCAATGAGAAATGATTCCCTGACTTTAACGTACATAGCCTGTGTCAATTGAAATGGAAACGACCAGTTTTTTCTCAAACTTCTATTATTTTCTTTAATTTTTAATTATTTTTATTTGTTTTCATAATTTCCAAAAAAATTTATTAATTATCGTAAATTTCAATTATTTTTAGCATTTTTCCAGTCTTTACTCCAATTTTTAGTTATTATCATTTTCTAAAATTATTTTTTAAGTCTTTTAAGAATTTTTCTAAAATTTCAATTGTTTTCTTCAATTTTTAATTATTTTTATTTGTTTTCATAATTTCAAAATTTGTTTATTTCAATTACTTTTAGCTTATTTCTTCAATTCTTTTCTCCAATTTTTAATTATTTTCTTTTTTTTAATTGATTTCTAAGATCTTCATGTATTTTTTTCAAATTTAAATTATTTTTTCTTTGTTTAAAAAAAATTCCGTGGTTTTTTTAATTATCACACTTAGATGTCATTTATTTTTACAACTTATCATTGTTTGTATCGTATTTTAATTATTTTCGTCAAGTTATAAAATTTAAAAATATTTTTCAATTATTTTCCAAAATTAATTTCCTTCAATTTTCAATTCTTAACATTTGTTTCATAATTTCAAAAATTGTTAACTATTTATCTGACTTTTCAATTATTTAATTATTTAAATTTCATTATTTACCAAAAAGTTTCTACTTATTTCTCTTTAATTAAAACTTGTTCTGTTCAATTTTAAATTATTTTTATCTTTTTTCATTTATTTTCTCTAATTTTTAATTATTTTCTTTTATTTCAATGAACTTCTGAAAGTTTTAAGTATTTTTCTCAAAGTTTGTTTAACTTTTCTATATTTAAAATATTTTATGTAATTTGTTTAATTATCTTCTCAAAGTTTAATTTAATTATCTCAATTTTTAACCATGTTTTTTCAATTTTCAATTATTTTCTCTAATTTTTCATTATTCAATTTTGTTTCAATTTACTTTTAAGATTCCCAAGTATTTGTCTCAAATTTTAATTTTTCTTTATGTTTAAAACATTTTTATCATTGTTTAAATTACTTTCCCCAATTTTTAATTTATTTAATTTTTTTTCAATTAATTTGCAAAATTTGCAATTATTTTGTTTAATTTCAATTATTTTTTGCAATTTTTTTTAATTCTAAAATATTACAAATTTTGTCCTAGATAAATATTTATTTTATTTATATTAATTGATTTTTAAATATTATATTTAAAATATTTATTTCTTCTTGTTATAGATAAATAGTATTTACCGATTTCTTTTATTTATTATTGTATTTTATAATTTTCAAAATTTATGAAAAACTAATCGCGCGCGTTTTATTTTGCTAGTTTAATAATTATTATTTGTCAATAATCTTTCGTTTAATCTAAATTTTCTGATAATTACACAACTCAATTTTTCAAAATTTAATAAAATCATTTTATTTAATATCTTTGGTTTCATTGGCTGTTAAAAACCACTTTTTAATTTGAGGTTATGGAAAGCTGTCGAACCTCCGTAAAAAAATGCACCAAAATTTCGATTTAAAGTTTTATTTAAAATCTCTTACTGTTTTTATTTCACTAAAATTGTGTATAGAGTAAACCAGTGTGACGTCACAAGTCCGTTAAGTTTTGCCATTTGTCAAGAAGGTTGGTTTCGAAACCCAAATTTACATTGCAATGTATGGGAATTTTAATAAAAAGTGATTTTTATAACAATACAATAAAATACGGTTAGAATTATTAAGGATGCGAAATAAAACATATTTTATTACGTTTCTAAAATATATTCATACATATTATCAGTTATTTGCTTTATTTTTAAATGCCAAAAACATACTGAAAAATTGAAAATAGGTTAGGAAGTTCTGTCATTCTGGTTGTTTATTTACCTGTTAAGTGCAAATTAAATAATTGATAAGAAACATAAAGTATATTAAAGAGACGCAAAAAACATATTCTACCTTTTAATTGCAATAATTTATGCAATTTTACAATAAATTACTCGTAAAATATGTTTTTTGCGTCTTTGTAATATACTTTATGTTTCTTATCAATTATTTAATTTGCACTTAACAGGTAAATAAACAACCAGAATGACAGAACTTCCTAACCTATTTTCAATTTTTCAGTATGTTTTTGGCATTTAAAAATAAAGCAAATAACTGATAATATGTATGAATATATTTTAGAAACGTAATAAAATATGTTTTATTTCGCATCCTTAATAATTCTAACCGTATTTTATTGTATTGTTATAAAAATCACTTTTTATTAAAATTCCCATACATTGCAATGTAAATTTGGGTTTCGAAACCAACCTTCTTGACAAATGGCAAAACTTAACGGACTTGTGACGTCACACTGGTTTACTCTATTAGCATTTAAATTCTCGTAATTATTTAATTAATACTAAATACCGAAATTTATGCTAAATTTGTACATTCTCAATGTTCTCATAAATTCTCCATAAATGCTCGCAGGGTTGCCATATGTCAATAGCTAATTTCCCCTAGATTATTTCAAATTTCCCACTAAAAAGAAAAATTTCCCCCTAAATTTTTAAAATGTATATAAATATTTATTTTAATAAATTTGTCTAAGAATTTAAAGTTCTAATTGATTAGAAAACTATTTTTTGTAATATTTAAAGACAAAATCACATAAGTAACAATTGTGCGCGATTTTTAAATAAATATCCTTTCACATCTTAACTTGGTTAAAATCGAAAGACAATAAGTAATTAAACAAATTACTAAAACTTTATTATTTTTGACTTTCTAAATCTAAATTATTAGAAAATTTTACTAATTTTTTTTTTACAAAACTGTTAAGATGATATGAAAAATTGAAAACTAAATTGTATTGTCAAAGTGTAATACAAATTTGTGGGAATATTTATTAATTTAAAGTAGTAGTCCACATTTTTCTAATCCACGTTTAGATATGTCAGGAAAAAAATTTTTTTGTTAGGGAAATTAAAGAAATTGAGAGGGTACACAATGCGGACAAAGTTAGTATGTTTTGAGCAAAAATCTGCATTCAACTCATAAATGAACCGATTCTTTTTTTTTTTTTAATATTCATAAATGTTTGTACTATAATTAGAAATAGGAACTTTGTGCTTTTTTAATAGGTCGAATTATGCTAAAATAAAATGCCTAATTGTGCTGAAATTATGCTTTTATTGGCTATCATATGTGCTTTAAATGTGCTACTTAATTTTAAGGCAATTTGCTTGTTTCAACTAAAATTATGTACGGAAGGTTAGTAGTTATTGAAATTTTAACACTCCAGTTTATTTATATATAGAAACATTGATTTCTTTTTAGTCTAAATTATACTTTGAAGTATTAAAATTATTTTTTCTATAATACTCGACGTTTCTGTATAGTAGGATGGTTCAAAAAATAAAAAATTTGAAATATGGTTTAAAGGCGCTCGAGAGTTGACTACAAATAAAAGAAAGAAATTTACCCCTATTTTTTTAATTTGATCCAACAATATTGAGTGGTACCGTCACTTTTTCTCATAAGAAATACAAGAAAAAATTGTACTTCTATAAGAAAATTGCGAAAAATTGTTCTTAATTTTATCGAAAAAGGTTCAGAAGTTTATGAGACCTCAACAAATGTTCAAAATTGAAGAAACTGTCGAATATTATTATTTTTTTGCAAATAAACACTCTCTAGGAGTGCCTTGAAGAACGAAAAAACACAAATTCAGCATTTATAAGTAAATAGGTCTAAAATATTATTTTCTTATGTCATTTTTTTTATAATTTTTTTTACTTGACAAAATACAAGGCTTGCTACATTTTTAAATTCATTTTTAATTGTTTAAACAATAGTTATCATATTTTTTACTTTAATTAAATAGGCATTTTAAAAGCTTACAACTTTTTAAATAGCGAAGGGAAAAACAGTTTAGGTAATTGATTTAATTTAATTGATGGTTTAAACTCAAATTTTTATTAAATTCAGCTAGAATTATCTAGTCTTTTGAAATTTTCAATGAAGAACTAAAAAAAGTTATTGATTTATAATTCGCAATCTACATTCCATTGTTTAAACAATTTATTTTTCTTATATTTGCGAATTTAAATAATTTTTTTAATAGCTGGCGATTCTTTAGTAACGATTGACAGAAAATTTTTTGATGAAATTTTTTGTTTATTTAAACAATTTGAAATGTTTAAAATAAAATTTTATTTAATTCTCCTAGAAGCATTTCGTTTTTTGCTTTCTTCATTAAAGAAATACCAAAAATTTTTTCGTCTGCAATTTTCAAGACTTTTTAATTATTTAGACAATTTATATTTGTGTAAACAATTTATTTTTCTCATATTTTTGTATCGAAACCGACAAATCGCAAGAATGAGATAGAAAAGGCAAACATATTTATGTATGTCCTTTTCTATCTCACTCCTTATGATTTCAAATTTTCATTCTGCTAAGGCCCTTTTATATTCTTTTATGCGAATCTGCTTCAAAACATAAACAACGGAAATTTCCTGAAATTTTTATATGACTATTTCGTTAATAATCAATATAAATTTATACGAATTGTGCTAAATATGTGCTGAATATATGCTGAAAATCGCTAATTATGCGGCACAATTACCTGAACAAAATTATGCTGCTTAAATGACAAAATTGTGCTTTTTTGTGCTGATTTAATTGAAAGAAATTTCTATTTAAAAACATGTTTTATATGGTTTTTAGACATTTTATAACATTTGAAAATTTTCGAGCAAAATTGTGCTGATATGCTAAAGCACAAAGTTCCTATCTCTAACTATAATGTTCAAGTACTAAAAAATCAAGACTTTTATTAGTATAACTAAAAAAAAGTTAATAATTTTTAAAAATGTAAACATTTTTTTTTTGAGAATGTGCTTTTAAGGTTTGTCTTTATCAGAAACTTTATATACACCAAAATAAATTATATATTGTATACACAAAAATTATCAAAACTATTTTTAAATAGTTCTACTTACTAATTACTAATGGCACTTTCACACCTCGGCTGGCTGGCTGGCTGGCTGAAGGTTGCTATGGTAACGTGTGAGAGTGAAGAGTTCAGACAATGAAAATTTGAATTGTCGCAACCCTTCACTCCCATGGCAGCTACTGAGGTGAGAAAGTACCTTGAGAAACAATTTCAATTTGTTTAAATAATCTTAGTTAAACAAATTAACTAAAATTGATTAAACGATTTTAAAATTATTGGTAGGTATTCAAAACTATTATGAAACTCTATACCAATAATAATAATCAATTAATTTGACAAGAGAAACAAAATCCAAGAATTAAAAAATTTTCGAAGTTATTTGTGTGTTAACTTAGATTGTTTAAACAATCTAAAAAATGTTTGTTAACATTCTAGACTGTATTATAACTCCAGACCAATAGTGATGAAATAATTTTACAATAGGAATGAAATCTAAAAAAGAAAAGCTTTTGAAGTTATTTATTTGTTAAAGTAAGATTGTTTAAAAAAAATTTAATTGTAGGTTAGTAACTAGAACTATTTAAAAATAGTTTAAATAAGTTTTTTGTATAAAATATTAATTTACTTTGGTGTATTTTTAAGCGTTATAGTACAAATATTTATGAGTATTTAAAAAAAAACATTAAAATTTGTTCATTTGTGAGTGGTTGCCAGATTTTTGTCAGAGAATTTCGTTGTAAAGTCAGTAAAATGTCAGGGAAATTGATATACTGCTAGTGAACACCCTGATATATGCATTCTAATCACTGTTAAAAGTGTTAAGAATTTCTTCATCAATTTCGCTTTGCTAAACTATAAAAAAAGCTGTTTTAAACATTTTCTTATGCTAAATAAAAACCACTAAAAAAACCCCTAAAGAAAAAAAACCTTACTAAATTCCTAAATTTTCCTACTAAAGAATTTGTCCCCCTAGAATTACTACTAAAGGTTCAAAAAACCCCTAAATCTAGTGGGAAAACCCCTGATCTGGCAACCCTGAATGCTCGGTTTAGGAGTAAATGCTGAGCATATTCTCAAGAGAATTTAGCCTAAAGCACAATGAATCGTAATCGCTAATCCTTAATCGTAAGATTCGTAAGAATGAGAGGAAGCAGGACAGACATATATCTCTGTCCTACTCGATAGATGCACAGCGCCTCTATCGCACGGGCCCAGAATTAGTACCCCGCAATTCCCCTTTACCCGTTTGTCTAAAGTTAGAATTCGCCACTTGCCCCTCTATAAGAGTTGACCGAGCACCGAGCCTGATTCATTGTGTCAGGCAGGCTTGGTCGACTTAATGTAAATGTGATGGCAAAACATTTTTTGGACGTCAGCGCCTCTAGTGATAGTACAGGTGAACTAAAGTCCGTATATGTATACACCAACTTGCCTATGTGTTGCATAGCAATTTATGTGTGTACAGCGAACAGCGCCTCTGATGATAGTACTAGGTACTATCTTAATTTGCCACAAAAGAAGGAAAGTCGACCCAGCCTGGTGTCAGGCTTGGTCGACTTAATGTAAATGTGATGGCAAAACATTTTTTGGACGTCAGCGCCTCTAGTGATAGTACAGGTGAACTAAAGTCCGTATATGTATACACCAACTTGCCTATGTGTTGCATAGCAATTTATGTGTGTACAGCGAACAGCGCCTCTGATGATAGTACTAGGTACTATCTTAATTTGCCACAAAAGAAGGAAAGTCGACCCAGCCTGCATTGTGTGTTAAGTCTTCTTGGTATAATCATATTTCAGCCTTAGTGGAATAGTGTATTTCGTGTACTGTGCTGTGTGTAGTCAATCAATTTAATTATCTATATTTTTGTTCATTACTAAACTTGAATCAGTTAAAAGAGTTTATATAAAAATGAATTTAAATGCATTAGAAGGATATACACTCCAGTAAGTATTATTCGATTTTTTTCACACTAAAACAACTATTGATACACAAGCAGTGAATATGTTTCGTTTATTTAAAGATATTTATTTACCATACTTCAAAATTGAATTCATTTTCTTAACATTTTTTCTGTTTTCCATTAATTTAACTTAATAAAATTGGAAGTGTCTAGACGTCTAACTAGCCGGATAAAATGATTTTATCTGCCTAGATTTTGTCAGGACAAAAATATTTTAGCCGGCTAGATAGACGTTTAGTCACATTGCTTTTGTTATTTTTCAATTATGTTCTTCAAATTTCAATTATTTTTGTCATTATTCAAGTATTTTTGTCATTTTCCGATTATTGTTTTCATTCTATTATTTTTGCCATTTTAGAATTATTTTCTACAAATTTCAATTATTTTATTCAATTTTTTTAATTGTCATGAATTTTTAAATTTCTTACATCAGTTTTCAATTATTTTCTTCAAATTTTAATCATTGTCTTCATTTTTTTTATTATTCTCACAAATTTATTAATTTTTTATACCGTTTTGAATTATTTTCTACAAACTTTAATTACTTTCTTCAAATTAAATTTTTTTTTGCCATTTTTAAATTATTCTCTTTAAATTTCAATTATTTTCCTCAAACTTTAATTAATTTCTTCAACTTTGAATTATTTTCCTCAAACTTCTGATATTTTTTTCAATTATTTTCTATAAGTTTTTAATGTTTACACCAGCTTTCAATTATATGTGTCATTATTCAATTAATTTCTTAACATTTCAATTGTTTCGTCAATTTTTCAAGTATTGTCTTCAAGTTTTTAATTTCTTTACACCAGTTATCAATTATTTTCATCATATTTCAACTATTTTCTTCGATATTCAATAATTCTCGTCTTTTTTCAATATTTTTCTTCGTTTATCTATTACGTCCTTGAAGCTTCAATTCAATTCTTCAATTATTCTTTTCAATTTTCAATTATTTTCTTCAATTTTCTACTACTTTCTTCCATTTTGAATTGTTTTCATCAATTTCTTTAATTCTGAAATATTTTTTACTATTTTCAATTATTTTAATCAAGTTTTAATTATTTTCTTCAACTCTAAATTATTTTTTTCAATTGCCAATTATTTGAATCAGTTTTAAATTATTTTCTTCAATTTTCAATTATTTTTTTCAGATCTCAATTATTTCCTTCAATTCTTAATTTAATTTCATTTTTAATTCTCTTTTTCTCTTTTGTTCTCTTTTAATTCTCTTTTTAATTAAAAAATCATTTTTTAATTTCTCGACTTTTTTCAACTATCATTTTTAATTGTCATTTATTTATTTCACATCTCAATAACTCCTCCAGTTTTCAATTATTTACTTCTATAATCAATAATTCTCTGCTTTTTTTCAATTTTTTTTTTGAATTATCAATTATGTTTTTGAAACTTCAATTCAATTCATCAATTACTATTCAACAATTTTCATAAAATCACATTTTCTTCAATTTCAAATTATTTTCTACAATTTTTAATTAATTTCTTCAAATTACAATTACATTCTTTATTTTTTATTGTTTTCTTCAAATTCTATAATTCTTGGCTTGTTCAATTTTTGTTTTCTTCAATTATCACTTATTTTCTTCTACTTTTAATCCCATTATTCAGTTCTTGAATTATTTTCTTTAATTCTCAATTATAATTTTCGACATTCAATTCCATTCTTTAATTTTTAATTGTTTTTTTCAATATTCAATAACTCTAGGCTTTTTACAATGATTTTTTTTTAAATTCTCAATTATTTTCTTTAATTTACAATTTTTTTTTCATAAATTTCAACTATTCTCTTCAATTTCCAATTATTTTTTTAGATTTCTTTCAATTTCTCAATGTCTTTCAATTTTCAATTTCTTCTCAGTTTTTTCAATATTTAACAATTCTCAGCTTTTTTAAACTATGTTTTTCTTTCAATTTTTAAATTATTTTCATCAATTTGTTCAATTATTTTTTCAATTCTCAATTAATTTATTGAAATAACAATTCTATTCTTCAATTTTAATGTTTTCTTCAATATTAAATAATTCCTGGCATTTTCCATTTTTTTTTTATGATTATAAATTATTTTCTTCTTTTTTCAATCCAATTATTGAATAAATTTCTTTAATTCTCAATTATTGTATTCGAATTGCAATTTTATTTCTCAATTTTCAATTGTTTCTTTTTTTTAATATTCAATAATTCTGTATTTTTCTGATTTCAATTTCATTATTTAATTTTTAATTTATTTCTTCAATGTTGAATTATTAACTTAAATTTTAAATTAATTTTTTTGATTTTCTACCAATTTTCAATATTATATTCTTTGAATTTAATAACCATTGTTCAATTTTTTCAATTATTGTAGATTTATATTTACTTTTTTTTTAATTTTGTTTCTAAATGTCAAAAAACTTTGTCGTTGTTCAATTATTTCTTTTCATTATTATCTGTTTCTTTTAATTCTTAATTATTATTTTTTGTAAAGTTTAATATTTAATTCTTCAATTCTCAATTATTTTCTTTGCATTTCAATTGTTTTCTTCAAATATCAACTGTTATTTTCAATTTTTGTAGCAATTTGTAGGTCTATTTATACTTAAAATAAATTTTAAGTTAATAATAGAAAAAACCGGCAAATAACCGGGAATTTTGTGAGACGTAATTAGTAGACACCCTGAAGAAGTTATATCTATTTTCCATTAAAGTTCGATGCCTTTTTTCCCAAAGCCATTAACCCTCATTATGCAAGGGTTCTTTCGAACGATAATTGGCTTAGCAGGAGGTCTATTGTTTGTATTTAGTAATAAGTTTTAAATTTGAAGAATATTTGTATATAATGAGGTAAAATTCTATGTAAAATTTCAGAGAGAAATAGAGAAACGATAAATCTCAGTTTCTTCCTAACCTAGGGTCTTTACCAGTATTAAATTTTTATATCTTTAAGTCATTATAATTTAAATAAATACCAGACGTTAATTAACTCGTATTCAATTTGTTCCAACTTTTAAATTCCAATTAGTTCACATTTAAATACATAATAATTAAATTTTAATAATCTTAATTATTTCCCTTATTCACAATAATTCTTTTTCAATTCTTAGAAGATTTCTAAGATTTTTCACTTTTTCAAATCTGTTTAATTGTTATCTTATAATCTCTTATTTTTACAAAATTTTAAGATTTTTTCTCCTTTTACATTCGATTTTTTTTGTATTTGTGTTTTCATTTTATTTTTTTTTAAAATTTTCTTTTTTTTATGCAAATTAATTAATATTATATTATTTTACACAATTTTGTTATTAACATTCACTAAACTTTTTATTTCGTTGACTTTCATAATTATTTCCATATTTTTAAAAATAAATACGCTCATTTTTTTGTGAATTTATTTAATTTGTTTTCACATCTTATCTATTTTTTTGCGAGATTTTTGGTAAACTTACTTATTTGTCTATAAAATTGTAAGATTTTCTTTGTTTTTCTAAATTTATTGTAGGACTCGTTTTAAATGTAATATTATAAAAATGTTTTTGATTTAATTTGCTTGAACTTTTTTATTTTTAAAGGATTTTTAAATTTCTTTTGTGGATTTTTTATTTATCTTTATGTATGTACATTTTTTTATTTTATTTTTGTTTATTCAAATTTTTTAGTAGATTATAGCCAAACTTTTTTTTCTTTTTTACATTTTTTTAGTTTGTTAGGTTAAGAAAAAAAAAACATTTCTCCATTTTCTCCCTATTTATTTAATTTTCTTGATGTTCGACTATTTTCTTAGTCCTTGTGTGTTTTAATTAATTCTTTAATTTTTGTCATCATTTTTCCATTTCTTAGAAAAAAATTTTTCTTCTTTTCAATTATTTAGTTTTTATCCTTCAATTACGAATTTTTGAAAACATTTATTTGATGCTTCTATCTACATTTTTAAATTTCTCACTTTTCTACTTTTTTAAAAATTATTATTATTATTTATTTTATATTAAGTAAATTTAATCTTGCATTAAATATTTTCATTTGATCATCGTTCATTTATTTTATAGAATTTCTTTTTTTTTTTTTAATTTTTCAAAATATTATTCATTTTTTTTTCAATTCGTCAAATAATTCTCTAATTTTACTAATTTTAAAATTTTGTTCTTTTTAGTAATATATTTGAACGTTTTGTTAACTTTCATCTTATTTATTATTTTAATATAAAAAAAATGTCCGTAAATAGTTTAATTTTTTGAAAAGAGTTTCTACTTTTTTATATATTTTTATGTCATTGTTTCATTCTTGTGTTGTTTTTTTAAATTTTTTCTTCATTTCTTTAATAAACTACTTACAAGTAAAAATTTTGAAAATTTATCTACTGGTTATATTTTAAAAAAATCAATTTTTGATTTAAATCAAAATATTGAATTTTTTAAATTTTTTGTAAAAAATCATGATTTTTATCAGCCCTGGTCTTTTCATATTTTAATTATATATCGTTAATTTTTCAATTAATATATTCAATTTTTTACTCCATTTTTGAATTATTTTTTTCATTTTTCATTCATTTTTTTCCAAACTTTAGTTATTTCTGTCATTTTTCAACTGTTTGCTGCATATAGAACTTTTGTTTGACATTTTTTAATTATTTTCCTCAAGTTTTAATTATTTTCTTGAAACTTCTATCATTTTGTCAATTTTTCAAATATTGTCTAAAAAATTTAAATTCTACGACAGCTTTTAATTATTTATGTTATTATTCAATTAGTTTCGTCACATTTTAATTTTTTACTCCAGCCTCAATTTTTTTTCAAATTTTTATTATTTTTGTCATTTTTCAATTATTTTTTTGTAACTTTAATTATTTTTTAAACTTTTCAGTTATTTTTTTTTCAAATTTCAATTATTTCGTTTTAATAATATTTTTATATTCAAGAATAAGGTCTACAAGTCTTTAAAAATATATCTCGTTTCATTTCTCATTTTATGTTTTAATTTTTTCATTTTTAATCAATTTGTCAATTAGTTTTGTCATTTTTTAATTATTTTCTTTATATTTAAATTATTTTTGCCATTTTCAAATTATTTTCTTCAAATTTGAATGACTTTTTCTGCTGGCGGGTCCCAAATTAATTTAAGTAATTTCTAACTGATTATTGCTTACTCACTTTTTTTACTTAAAAACTCACTTATAATTTAAAATAGGAAATTTTACACTTTCTTATTTTACTTTTCCATTTTCTCACTTAGTTCATTTTTCTTCCTTATCATCATATTTTAAAATCTATTTCTTGTAATTTTCTTAGGTTTTTTTTTTCTTATTTAACAGTTTTATTCATACTTTCATCAAAATTGATTTTAAAAAAAATAATAATCGTAAAATTTGACAAAATTCTCTTATTGAAATATTTTTAAAATGTGAATTACTTTTTTCAGAGACTTGATGTCACAAGACGGTGTGACGCTGGAAGCGGACAATGATATTCACGATGCTGAAGATGATTATGAGTATTCAAAAAATGTTTTCATGTCTAATGACGATATTTTAAAGTACGTAAATCTGGATGATTTGGAAACAATAAACGAAAATAATGAAGTTACCCCTGAACAATTAATGTTATGCGATGTAAGCTTCGAAAAATTACGAAGCAAAATGACTGATATTTATGATAATGGCAAGGTACGTTATTCAAAAATTAATTCAGAAAAAGACATTTACCGTCGAAAGAAATTTATTTCTACAAAATTATTTATAATAATTTATTATTGTTTTCTACAGATTATGAAGCTTATCAGGAGGCCAGGTGATGGTGATGTAGTCACTCCAAGAGCTCAAGTTTCAATTAAATACATTGGACAGTTTGAGTATCAGGATGAACCTTTTGACTCGTCCTATGCTCATGGATCAATACCAGAGACTTATTTTCTTGGCCAGGGAAATCTTTTACCCGGTCTAGATCTCGGAATTTCTACAATGAAGAAAAATGAGGTCTCAGCTTTTCTTATACATGCTGACTATGCGTACGGAAAGTTGGGCTGTGTACCTCGAGTCCCGCCCAAACAAGAAGTTTTATTTATTGTTCATCTTGTTGATTTTGGTGACCATGGAACCATTGAGGAATTTGAAAAACTGTCTATGGAGGAGCGAAGAGCATTTCCCGTCGCCAAAAAACGAATCTTAACAATGATGTCTGCTGGTAATGAAAACTTTAGAAAAGAGAAAACACGACAAGCGATTAGAGAGTAAGTAATAATTTTTGGCTTAATTCTTTTAAAAAGGATTTATTTAATATTGTTATTTGTTCAAATGTTTCTTTAACAGAATTTCTGTTGAATCTAGAATTTTGAAATCTAAGAAATTTAATTTATCCTAATTCAAATTTTCATATTGCATAGTTTTAATAGTTTTATTAAAATATTTCTTAATGATGACAAGTTTCTGTTATTTGCGCACAACAGGTTTCCTCTTAGATTTCAAATCAGAGCTTTTAAAAATATTCTTTCTATGATGATTATTGTTTCTTATTCTTGAGACCCTTAGATTCTAAGACATTAGATGCAAAGAATCGGAAAAAAACAGAGAGAATAGAGCCTAATATGACATTTCATATATATATGACATTCTTTATTTGGATTTGTATACAAATCTTAATGGCCGTCGACTTCCTGTCGCCACGAAATATAAACAATTTTAAGAGATCTATCCAGAATAACTGATATTGCATGTTATAAATAAAATTAAGTTTCAAACATGTCGGAAATTTAAATTTTACACTTGTATTCTCTAATAATTTATCTAATAATTTGAAATTTATTCTAAAAAAATATTCAAAAATTTATGAGTATTTTTTTTTTTAATTAATTAATTATTTTTAAAAATTTGTCCTTAAATTTTGTACATTTCAAACATTTTTTTATTCTCTGAAAGATCATTTTAATATTTTCTTAAATTTTCTCATTTTTGAATAATCTGTTTAACAATTTCTTCATTTCTTTTGTAGATCATTTAATTTTTACATTCTCTTAGTGTTTAATAAAATTTCCTCCATTTTCTTATTTTTGCATTCTTTCATGAAATGTAAAAATATTTTTGAAATTTTTAAAAAGAACTTGTTATATAATTTAAAACTTTTTCTTTATTTTTACAGATTCTATGTTTTTAGACTTTTTGAGTTTTGAGTAATATTTAAACGTACACCGCATTTTAGTCTTAGCACTTTTATTCAAAACGTAATTTATTTGTTTAAGAAAACAAATTGTATATTTTTTTAAATAAAAATTAACCACAATATAAGTTTTTTGAAATTGTTCTTTTTAAGATTTCTTGTAAATTTTCTTTTTTCGTTATATTTTAAAGTTATTAATCATAAAATAAAACAGTTTCGAAAAAATTGAATAATCTGCAGAAAAAAAAATCTTTTCAATCAAACTTTGGTTAAATTGAGGGTGTCTACTAACCGAAAAACCGGGAAATAACCGGGAATTTAAATTGACCGGGAAAAACCGGGAATTTTCCGTCAAACAGGGAATTTTTTTTCTGGGATAATAAATTCTTCTCAATTTTCAATTATTTTCTTCAATTTCCAATTATTTTCTAGAATTCTCAATTATTTTCTTTTATTTGGAATTATATTCATTAATATAAAATTATTTTTTCATTTCTCAATTATTTTCTTCGATTTTTAATTATTTTCATCAAATTTTAATTATTTTCTTCAGATCTCAATTATTTCCTTCAATTCTTAATTATTTAATTTCATTTTCAATAATTCTCAACGTTTTTCAACTATTTTTTTCAATTATCATTTATTTATTTCACATGTCAATAACTCCTCCATTTTTCAATTATTTTCTTCTATAATCAATAATTCTCGGTTTTTTTCAATATTTTTTTTCAATTATCGATTATGTTTTTGAAACTTGAATTCAATTCATCAATTATTATTCAACAATTTTCATAAAATCACATTTTCTTCAATTTCAAATTATTTTCTACAATTTTTAATTAATTTCTTTAAATTAAAATTACATTCTTGATTTTTTATTGTTTTTTTTTCTAATTCTATAATTCCTGGGTTCAATTTCTTTTTTCTTCAATTATCACTTATTTTCTTCTACTTTCAATCCCATTGTTCAATTCTTGAATTATTTTCTTTAATTCTCAATTATAATTTTCGACATTTAATTCCATTCTTTAATTTTCAATTTTTTTAATATTCAATAACTCTAGGCTTTTTACAATGATTATTTTTAAATTCTCAATTAATTAATTAAATTCCAATTTTTTTCTTAAATTTCAATTATTTTCTTCAATTTCCAAATCTTTTTTACAATTTTTAATTAATTTCTTCAAATTACAATTACATTCTTCATTTTTATTGTTTTTTTTTTTCAAATTCTATAATTCCTGTGTTCAATTTATTTTTCCTTTAATTATCACTTATTTTCTTCTACTTTCAATCCCATTGTTCAATTCTTGAATTATTTTCTTTAATTTTCAATTATAATTTTCGACATTCAATTCCATTCTTTAATTTTTAATTTTTTTAATATTCAATAACTCTGGGATTTTTACAATGATTTTTTTTTAAATTCTCAATTATTTTTTCATATTTCTTTCAGTTTCTCAATTTCTTTCAGTTTCTTAATTTCTTTCAATTTTCAATTTCTTCTCAATTTTCTTCAATATTTAACAATTCTTAGCTTTTTTAAATTATGTTTTTCTTTCAATTTTTCTTTACATTGAAAATTTTTAAATTATTTTCATCAATTCGCAATTATTTCCATCGATTTCTAAATTTTTTTGCTGTTTCCAAATATTGTATTTTATTTTTAAGTACTTTCTTCAATTTTTAATTATTTTCTTCAATTTTCAATTATCTTTCATTTTTAATTATTTTGTTCAATTTTCAATTGTTTGTTTCAATATTCAGTAATCTCGACTTTTTTCAATTATTTTTTTTCAATTATCAGTTATTTATTTCATGTTTCAAAACCTCCTTCAATTTTCAATAATTTTCTTTTATTTTCAATTTAATTGTTCAATTTTTTTTTAAATCTCAATTAATTTATTTAAATAACAATTCTATTCTTCAATTTTCAATGTTTTCTTCAATATTAAATAATTCCTGGCATTTTCCATTTTTTTTATAATTATAAATTATTTTGTTCTTTTTTCAATCCAATTGTTCAGTAATTTTCTTTAATTCTCAATTATTGTATTCGAATTTCAATTTTATTTCTCAATTTTCAATTTTTTTTTTTTAATATTCAATAATTCTGTGTTTTTCTGATTTTAATTTGATTATTTAATTTTCAATTTATTTCTTTAATTTTGACTTATTAACTTAAATATTAAATTGCTTTTTTTGATTTTCTATCTAGTTGACCAATTTTCAATTATATTCTTTGAATTTAATAACCATTGTTCAATTTTTTCAATTATTGTTCAATTGTAGATTATAATATTTAGTTTTTTTTAAATTTTATTACTAATTGTCAAATATCTTTGTCATTGTTCAATTATTTTTTTCCATTATTAATTATTTCTTTATTATTAATTGTTTCTTTTAATTCTTAATTATTATTTTTTGTAAAGTTTAATATTTAATTCTTCAATTCTCAATTATTTTCTTTGAATTTCAATTATTTTCTTCAATTATCAACTGTTATATTCAATTTTTGTTGTCATTTGTAGGTCTATTTATACTTAAAATAAATTTTAAGTTAACCAGAGAAAAACTGTGAAAAATAGGAACAAAAACCGGGAAATGACCAGGAATTTTGTGGGATGAAATTAGTAGACACCCTGGGTTAAATAGGAATTCTGTTAAATGGAAATATATTTAAAGTAGTCAAATTGATATCACTTTTTAATTAGTCTTTTAAAAAAATTTTAGGTACAATAAAGCAATAAATTTGTTGGAAGAAAGTCGATTAGCAAATGATGAGGAAGAAGAGGAACAGAAGAAACTACTATCAAGGACATATAGTAACTTAGCAGTTTGTTTCAATAAAGATAACAAACCTCGAAAAGCGTGTGTTGTTTGTCAAAAAGTACCATATCCAAACGCTAAATCTTATTTCCAGTATGTTTATTTTTTTATTTATACAATCATTTTTTTATAATGAAAAAACTCAATGCACTAAATTAATAATAAATTATCTTTTTCAGTTTTGGAAGAGCTCTTATCAAATTAGGAGAATATGAAATGGCTAAAGAGCAACTGTGGAAAGCTAGAGAATTGGAACCTTTCAACAAGATGACTTTACAAGAAATTAAATTGGTAATTATATTTATTTATTTAAATTTAAATTCGTTAAGAAAAAAATCTTTTTTAGATTTTGAAATCGAGCAACTCGAGAAATCCTTTTTTTTTATCTAAGACTACTAAAAAATACAATCGTTAATAACTTTGACAAAAAAATATTTTTTTGCCTAATATTTTTAGAGATTCTTTTTAACCATATCTAGAGTCCAAAAAAAATATTTTTGGTTAAAAATAAATTTTTTTAGTTTTAGGTGATCCGTGTGGGAAATTCTGACTCATTATTATTTTATTATTATATAAAAATTTTAAAAATAATGTTTTTTTGCAGGCAGACCAGTTGCACATGAAATATGTAACAGCTGAGAAACGTCTTTGGGAGAACTGTTTGAAAATTACAAAAGAAGAATCCGCGAGGACTGAATTTGAAAAGGCTGCTCATGAAATCTGTGAAAACTTTAAAAATGATTCAGAGTCATTGAGACATCCTTTGCCTGATGGTTTGACACCAGCAGAAGATAAAATTATTCGTGATATTGCATTAAATCATGGACTTTCAGTTACTAACCACACTCGGTTGGGAAAAGAAATTATTTTTCTTAGCAAACCTAATTATTAAGAAAAAACCAAGGATTAGGTTTTAAGATATCGTTAAGGTTATCTTTACTAGTTTTTCGTTAAATCATTCTTGTCGAAATTATTAATGGAAAACTTAACCATTTAGTTTATGATATTTAAAGAAATATATAGGTAAATATGTTTTTTCCCATTAACGATGGGATGTTACGAACTAATTTGAATAATTTCCAAAGAAGATTTTTTTTTGTGATTATCTATATTAAGACGGCGAGTCTCAAGTATTACTTAAGCAAATTTAGCTTCAACATTAGTTTTGTTTAGTTTTCGTAACATTAAAAACCAAGTTTATTTTTTTAAATTGTAAACTGAGGCTAATTTGCTGTATGTTAATTAACGTTAGTTACAGATTAGAAATTGTTTATTATGTAAACAAATTTGTCATGTTTTTATATGCATTTTGTACTTTTTATTGTATAAAAAATTGTTAGCTTTGAAAAAATATACTGTAAATTTGTAATTATATATATATTTTGCAAAGTAAGTTTGTGTTTTAATATATATTCATAATAGTTAACCCTTTACACAATGCAGTGGTTTTCATGAATAATCAATAAAATCGCATGTACTATAAGAGTCACACGAAAAATCACTGTATGATATTGATTTTCTTTCTCATTCTTCATTAATTTTCTAAATGAGATATTTAATTTATAATTAGTTTCTAAATAACATTACTTATTAAAAGATTGATATTAATAAATTTAAAAAATTAATAAACAAGATTGTTTTTAAAAAAAGATTCTAAAACAGCAAGCGGTCACCCATCTAAGTACTAGCCGCTCTGACAATAGGGAGGTTTATACGTAAAGCTCAACGTAGAAGGCAGCATCACAGTATGTATTTTGATAAATAAAATCTATATATGATAAAATATTACATAAATATAATTTTTGTCCATTGTTGAAGTAAATTTGCTATCTTCTAAGCTGCATATCAATTAAAAAATATTAATTAATTGTTGAGAAAAAAATTTTAAATTAAAAAGTTTTTTTCCTTATTGCGTATTCTTTTACCTTAAAATATATTTTAGAGACAAAAAAAATTTTATATTTCTACATAAAGTTTCAGTGGAGCACGAAAGGGTTGAAAAATCAATTTCCATTAATTTTTTATAAAGAAAAAATGTTTTCTATTTGCTTTATTTAATATAATTTAATGTAGCTTTTCAAAATTTTGCGCGTCTTGTCACCAGAAGCAATACTGCCACCTAGTGGCCGAGTTTGGCCGTGAACCTCCCCATCCATTAGCCTAACGCACAATGAATCGTAATCGCTAATCCTTAATCGTAATAATGAGAGGAAGCAGGACAGAGATATATGTCTGTCCTACTTTTTAAGTAGGATTAAGGATTAGCGATTACGATTCGTTGTGCTTTAGGCTATCGCTAATCCTTAATCGTAAGAATGAGAGGAAGGAGAACAGACATATATCTCTGTCCTCCTTCTCATTCTTACGATTAAGGATTAGCCTAAAGCACAACGAATCGTAATCGCTAATCCTTAATCGTAATAATGAGAGAAAGCAGGACAGAGATATATGTCTGTCCTACTTCCTCTCATTCTTACGATTAAGGATTAGCGATTACGATTCATTATGCTTTAGGCTTTCGATGATCAAACGAGAACAGGGATTTAAGGTTAAGCCCTAAGCACAACGAATACGGTTACGGGAGCTGGGCATGTGATAATAAAGGACAGAGACTGTTTCTGTCCTTTTCTGTCTCATGCTCTGGTCCCGTAACCGTATTTCTATCTGCTTAGGCCTTTAGGGTGCCGTCTCATGCTAGGGATTAATGGATTAGGGATTAGAATTGACCAATCAGATAATTGGTCACATTGGAAAGCATTTTCTCATTGGTCTATTCTAATCCCTGATCCATTAATCCCTAGCATGAGACGGCACCCTTACTCGTGGAGTTTTTGACGTAAACTACGTTTAAAAATGTAATTTACGTAAAACAAAAACTTGTAAAAAATGTACATTTGAATTAAAATACGTGTGACTAAAGTTTGGTTTCTCTAGAGATTCTTAAGGAAAAGTTAAGGTATCGTCCCTTGACAATGTTAAGGTTGAAATCAGATGGATGCCTCAAACGTTGCGTCGTAATGAGAGAGAGGGAGACAAGGATATATTTACGTCTTTCTCTTTTTCATTGCGATGCAACGTTTGACGCATCCATCTGAATTCACCCAAAAGCGTTAGACCAATCATAACATTCAGCCTAATGACACCAATGCATTAAAATCAACGCATAAAAGCCTAAGCATATAGAAATACAGTATGGGACCAGAGCATGAGACAGAACAGGACAGAAACAGTCTCTGTCCTTTATTATCTCACCTCCCGTAACTAGAGTTCCTATTAAAGCAAAGCACAATGAATACGGTTACGGGAGCAGGGCATGAGATAATAAAGGACAGAGACTGTTTCTGTCCTTTTCTGTCTCATCCTCTGGTCCCGTAACCGTATTTCTATCTGCTTAGGGTGCCGTCTCATGCTAGGGATTAATGGATCAGGGATTAGAATAGACCAATCAGAAAATGCTTTCCAATGTGACCAATTATCTGATTGGTCTATTCTAATCCCTAATCCATTAATCCCTAGCATCAGACGGCAGCCTTAGGCCTAAGGACGTTAGAACCCGAAGCTGAGAGTGGCGTAGAAACACGTTTTCCTCCTTTGCTCAAAAATTTTCCTTTTATGAATTTTTTTTAAAAACACTGGACACTTTTTCAAAAAAAGGGCTATGGTAGACGTATTTGAGATAAGGAATTTTTTAAACATTTGTTTTATGCAAACAAATGTGCCTACAAGCGTCAAAATTAACTCCCGTTTTGACATTGCAAGATTTTCCGTAAAAGATGGCCGCCGCCATCTCACTTGAGGCCAGAATAGAGAAATCTACATGTAGGACCTACATGTAGGTCTGACGTCACAATGGGATTTTCAATGGGTGACGTCAGACCTGCATGTAGGTCCACATGTAGATTTCTCTATTCTGGACTCACCATTAGTTAAACAAGAGTGCGACATAAATACGTTTGTATACGGCTTTCATCCGTTAATTTTTGAAGGTTAATTTTTTAAAGTTGAAAAAGAGGAAAGTACCCGTTTTCACTCGGAAACTGTCGGACAGTAGAAACTTAGAATTTTTTTTAGTTAAACAAGAGTACGACATAAATGAGCTTATATACGGTTTTCATCCGATAATTTTTGAAGGTTAATTTTTTAAAGTTGAAAAAGAGGAAAGTATCCGTTTTCACTCGCAAATTGTCGGACAGTAGAAACTTAGAATTTTTTTTTTTTAACAAGTGTGCGACATAAATACGTTTATATACGGTTTCCATCCGTTAATTTTTGAAGCTTCACTCAGCGCACAACGTAAATTTATTAATTTGTTACTTTTCCAGACCGCTATTTTAGTTCCGCCATTTTTAATTTTGTGAAGATTATATGAAAATCGTAATCAACAACTTCGAAACCCTACTGGAAAATCCTATATAGGTTCCTAGTAGGAATCTTATAAGATTTCTACGTAGATTCTTATAGGATTCTATATAGGATCCTATGTAGATTCCTATAGGAACATTCCTATAGGAAAAACGCATGTGATTTTGTATAGATATGACATAGGAAAACATATAATATCCTATAGGGTTAAATTTCACATTTCTATAGGAAAACATATATTTTCCTATAAGATTCCTATAGATATAACATAAGAAAATATATGTTTTCCTATAGGATCATATATGAAAACCTATAGGAAAACATATAGTTTCCTATATTGGTTCACATATGAAATCCCTATAGATATGAAATAGGAAGATATATGATTACATATAGGATCATATATGGAAACCTATAGGAAAACATATACCCTGTAATAAGAGGGTTATTGAGCAAGCGTTTTGGCTAGTTCAGCAAGCCCTCTGCTCAATTGTCCTAACGAAATATGGACAATTGGGCTGGTTGTTCATTCACCCAATGCATTGAGTCCAATAATCCACAAGGTATTTCGAGCTTAAAACTGGAGAAAAAGCGACTTAATATTGATAAAACACTAAGAAACGTTAAATTAAGCATAAATACACAAAATTAGATAATATAAATACGTATATTAAGAATAAATAACATTTTCGAAAAGACGTGATTTATTGACACTCAGGGAGCAGAACACCTGACTAGCAGAATAGACGTAGCCAATCACAATTTAGTCTCTCGCGGTAGAAAGATTTTGATTGGCTACGTCTATTCTGCTAGTCAGGTGTTCTGCTCCCTGAGTGTCAATAAATCACGTCTTTTCGAAAATGTTATTTATTCTTAATATACGTATTTATATTATCTAATTTTCTGTATTTATGCTTAATTTAACGTTTCTTAATGTTTTATCAATATTAAGTCGCTTTTTCTCCAGTTTTAAGCTCGAAATACCTTGTGGATTATTGGACTCAATGCATTGGGTGAATGAGCAACCAGCCCAATTGTCCATATTTCGTTAGGACAATTGAGCAGAGGGCTTGCTCAACTAGCCAAAACGCTTGCTCAATAACCCTCTTATTACAGGGTACTTGCCTATACTAGATCACATATGAAATCCTATAGGAAAACATATAGTTTCCAATAAGAATCTTTATAGGAAACTACATGTTTTCCTAAAGGACTTTTACTAAATTGGAGCAGAAATTTATGTTTTCCTATATAGGATCGTACGTGGATTCCTATAGGAAAGCGTGTAGTTTCCTATGACAATCTATATAGGAAACTACATGTTTTCCTATAGGATTCCTATGAGAGTCCCATATGGGGGTCGACATATAGGATCCTATGTGAAATCCTATATGAATTCCTATACGAAAGATTCATAGAAATGCCGCTAGGTGCGCTCTCTTACCTAAACACACAAACGAGTCTAGATAGAGAAGATATAAAAAGGGAGAGCTCTCATGTGCTTGAAGCAGTTAAGTTTAAATTCTGACATTGACTCAGTGTGGAGGTATGCGCATTTGAAAAAAGTCATTTTCAGAAATCCTATGTAGGATCCTACCTAGGAACCTATATAAATTCCTATATGCTGACCCATATACAGTCCCATATGGGACTCTCATAGGAACCCTATGGGATCATTCACATATCACGTGATACAAATTTGAGCTAATTTGAACCCCCTCCCCCCTCCTCGTGATACTTTTTCTATTGCTAAAAAATTAAATTTCCATGGACCGTGATATTTTGCATACCCCCCTCCCACCCCTAAAGATATCACGTGATATGTGGACGACCCCTATAGGAAAACATGTAGTTTCCTATATAGATTGTCATAGGAAACTACACGCTTTCCTATAGGAATCCACGTACGATCCTATATAGGAAAACATAAATTTCTGCTCCAATTTAGTAAAAGTCCTTTAGGAAAACATGTAGTTTCCTATAAAGATTCTTATTGGAAACTATATGTTTTCCTATAAGATTTTATGTGTGATCTAGTATAGGCAAGTATATGTTTTTCTATAGGTTTCCATATATGATCCTATATGTAATCATATATCTTCCTATTTCATATATATAGGATACTTATAGGAAAATATATGTTTTCCTATAGGATTTCATATGTGAACCAATATAGGAAACTATATGTTTTCCTATAGGTTTTCATATATGATCCTATAGGAAAACATATATTTTCTTATGTTATATCTATAGGAATCTTATAGGAAAATGTATGTTTTCCTATAGAAATGTGAAATTTAACCCTATAGGATATTATATGTTTTCCTATGTCATATCTATACAAAATCACATGCGTTTTTCCTATAGGAATCTACATAGGATCCAATATAGAATCCTATACGAATCTACGTAGAAATCTTATAGGATTCCTACTAGGAACCTATATAGGATTTTCCATTAGGGAAACCCCCTAGAACCGATTTCACTTAAATTTATCATTTTTTTATTTTTCGTGTCCGACATTTTGAATCCACCATTTTGAATTTTTTGAAAATAATATTAAAATCATAATCAGCTACCTTGAAATCCTCTTTACTGAAGTCGGCATTTTGTTATTTAAGAAACTTTGCTTAAAAAAGAAATTATTCCAAAATAAAGTCTTTTTTTATTAGGCTTCATTGGTTATAACAATATTTTATTATTAATATAACCAATTTAAAGGTTAATTAGGAGTTAAGTCAAATGGGAATTAGGTCAAAAAGGTGTCAGTATTGGGGTTTGGGGAATATTTATGATTCTCCAAAATTAAAAAAATTGAGTACACACTTATTTTTAAGAAGTAAATAAAATGTCACCTTTGTAAAAACAAACTGTTTAACTTTATTGAAATCACATTGTCAAAAAATACTTTACTTTTTGTAACTCAATATAGGTACATATGATTTTGATCGACAATACCTAAACAAAATAAAGAATGACAAACATGATAATTTAAACACGTAACATCATAAACTTCTGCTTTAACATTAAAAAACGACTATCGTCGGTTTTACAAATAAAATAACATTAATTTAAATCTTCAATTATAAACCCCATGGATTTAAAACTCTAAAGTTCATACATCTCCTTGTCAAAGCAGTGACTTAAATTTCGCAAATCTCTATTCGCTAAAAAACTATAAACGCATTCTACTATTTCAAGTGAGAATTCATAATGCAGAACTTTTTTCAACAGATGATGACTTGAATCCAACAAATCCCTACGATATTTTCCTCTTTCAATTCGGGCAAACAACGTTTCGTAATACTGGGAAAATAATTTTGAAACGTCTCTCTTTAGTGACAGAACATCTCTGATATCTTTATTTCTAACCATAGATGCAAGTCTTCTGTAATTGGTAGTCAACAAATCAAAATAAGATACACCTTCGCAGACTCCCATCAATTTCATCAACTCAAGTTCCTTTTGACATCGCTCATAATACTTTTTAACAAATTTTGATTCTACAAAAATTCTATTAGGCTCAAAAATTTCACCAGTGACAGCTTGTAGTCTTGCTACTTCTTTTGTCAGCTCACGAGCTACTTCTCTAGATGGTCGATGGAGATGCTCCAGATCATTAAAATCATCTAATTCTTTATAGAATGACGGCCTGCTTATTTTTTTTTTAGCTGTATCAATTGCCGTATTAAGAGGAGTTTTATTCTTTTTATTCAAAAAATCAATATCAGCACCATTTAGAACCAAAAGTCTTACAAACTCTGAATTAGAGCTATCAATAGCGAGTTCGAGCATTGTACTTCCTGAATTATCATCTATCTGATTTGTGTCTGCACCGTTTGATAAGAATAGATTCAATAAGTTACTTCTTATCTTATCAATTCCACGCGTTTCATCATGACACATTGCATTTAAAAGCAGATTCAAAGGCGAATACCCCTTTTTATTTTTAATATTAACGTTAGCCCCGTAATCAAGAAGATGCTTAATTATAAGCTCACTATCGCACGAATTCAAATATCTTAACGCAACGTGAAGCACGGTCTCTTTTACGTCTTTCATAGTTTCCAAATAAGCACCCTTCTTCAGCAGATAACAAACCACTTCTAAATTATTGCCTTGCACCGCATGAGAAATCGGAGTTCTTCCATTTTCATCTTCTTTATTAATCGACGCTCCATAGTTTACAATTGTTTCAACAACCTGAGGACTGCTTCTCTTCAGAGCCAGACGAAATGGAGATTTATCTTCCGGATAAGAATCTAAGCCTTCTTTCTTCAAGAACATTTCCACAATTTTAGCATTTTTGATTAAAATTGCAACATCAAGAGGTTTAGTATTTTTATAGCTCTTGTACTCACTCCTGACATCATGTTCGCATATTCTCGTATCAGCACCTGCGTCTAAAAGTAATTGGACAACATTTTCACAGCAAGATTCAACTGCAAACATAAGTGCCGTGCCAGAATCTTCGGTTCTGGCATTTACATCAACTCCGCGTTTTAAAATCATTTCGAAAATCTTAAAATTTCTCTTCTCTATTGCTATGTGTAACAAAGGGTATCCATTATGAATAATATTAGGGCTCATTTGAGCTTCTAAATACATCTCAACACACGCTTCAAGTTGATTCTCAACAGCGAATCCAAGTGGCATATTACATCTCCCCAAATGAAATGTTCGTTGCGAAGAACAATAATATTTCATAATAACTCCCGCGATCTTTGCATTTGTCTTCAAACTTTCAATATCTAAAAACGGCTTCTTTCTGTGTAGATCTAAAACATTAGCGCCACCAGAAATGAGCATATTTATAATCGTTTCATTCTCTTTTTCAACGGCTAATCCAATAGCCATTGCTCCGTTCATGGCTGGCAAATTCACAGCCGCGCCGAGATTTAAGAGCAATTTAACAGTTGTTTCATCCCCAGCTTCTACTGCAAAATGAAGAGGACTATATCCTCGAAGTGGTCCATCTTTTCCGATTTCTGAGCCTTTATAACTTCCGAGCGTTAAAATCTTTTCAGACTCCGAAACGAATTCTTCATCAACAAGACAACCCAGCCGTTGGTTATAATTGGCGCCCTGCTCTATTAATAATTTCAAGATCCTACTTTGACCAGCGTAAGAAGCGGCAAGAATTGGAGTCGAAAGAAAACTAGAATAATTCGTTCGCTCCGGATTGACTTTCGCTCCGTGTTCAAGAAGCAGATGAACAATATTTTCGTGGCCCCTCTGAGCAGCTGCGTGCAAAGGTGTTAAATATTTATCAATATTAAGGTTTGGGTCTACACGTTTGTCGAGCAGCAGCAGTTTGACGACTTTTTCATGACCGTAATAAGCAGCAATATACAAGAGAATATATCCTTCTCTCCATTCTGAAGATGGTGCTGTTGAGGCTTCTGACAAAATTTGCACAACTTCCTCATTGCCGTTTTCCGCTGCAATGAATAACGGAGTTTCCAGCTCGGTTCGTCCTGACACGTCGACAATGGCACCGTTCCTCAAAAGCAACAAAACCAAATCTTTATCATTTTTCTGAACCGCAACATGAAGAGGCGTTAATGCACTAGGTTTCGAAATATCCGCTAAAATTCCGTTTCTAAAAAACAGCTCCAACATGTCCGTGTCTCCTTTTTCGACGGCCAAATGCATTGATGTGATACTATCTTCTTTGGAAAGAAACAAAGACTCTCGGTTACTTATACTTCGTAAAAAGATATCAACAATCGAAACAGATCCGTTAATAGTAGCTAAATCAAAGGGAGTATGGCCATTTTTGTTCACAACATGAATGCACGATTGATGCTTTAAAAGTATTTTAATGGCGACTACATCCTCATCTTGAACCGCGAGATGAAGAGCCGAATTCCCAGCCTGGTCCTGGTTGGCTCTAGAAAAATATTTGCTAAAAACATTACACTCTTGTGAAAGGGAACATGTATTTTTAACATCCTCCACTTTATGGATGTGCTTTAAAAGTATTTCTAAAGTTTTAGCTCCTCTCTGAGTATTTTCAAGAGCAAAGGCAATCGGAGTTTTGTTATTTTCATCAAATACATTGTAATTTGCACCAGTTTCCAGAAGCAGAGATACTATCTCAGAATGACCTTCTCTCGCGGCTAAATGAAGGGGAGTTAAATTTGAACTAGACTTAGCATTTAACTCGCATTTCATGGTGTCCAAAAGAACTGAAACTATCGAAAATTGTCCATTCACGCAAGCTAAATGTAAAGGCGTGAATCCTTCCTTATTTACTACGTTCAGAATTGGATCGTGTGCCAGAAGTAGTTTCAAAATTGCAATATTTCCTTTATCAACTGCAATGTGAAGTGCATATTGTCCTGCTTTCGTCAAGTAACTGTTGACTGATGCCCCAAATGAAAGAAGTAACTCTACCATTTCAATATTGTCTGCAGCAACTGCCAAATAAACCAGCATTTCCTTATCCGCTCCTTGTAAAAATTTATTCATTCTGTTCTCAGAATTAACGGAAAACTGTAAAAATATTTTCAGCACATCCAAGTTCCCACTCTCGATAGCAAAGCCCAGAGGAGATATGTCATCGTCGTTTAATATCGTTTCTTTGGCGTCAAAGTTCAAAAGTACGTTCACAACTTCTAAATGACCCTTCTTAGCTGCAACATGAAGAGGAGTTAAACCGCCTTCCGCCTTGGTATTTATGTGACAATTTCGTTCTAACAAAAGTGGAACAATTGTTGAGTTTCCTTTTTCTGCGGCATAGTGCAATATTGTGGATTTTTGTAGCTCACACTTAGAGTCAATACGAGCTCCATTTTCCAAGAGGCAATTGAGAAAGTCTGAATATTCCACATTTTCAAGAGGTAGGTCGATAATTTTGAAAATTGGAGGAATGCCATTTTCATCTGGAGTTTGAGTTGAGATATTTTTCTGGATTAGTAACTGCACTAGTTCAAGGCTTCCTGCCTCGATAGCTAAGTGTAGAAGCTCATTATTTGCAACTTTGCATCCGCTGTTTTCTTCATAATAGGAAATAAATCTTTTGGTATTCGAACTTTCACTCGAATACAATTGGCAGTCTCTGTTTATAAGTATTTTAGCAGCTTCTATTTGACCCGAGAAAATAGCTTTTTTAAGTACATTATAGTGTTCTGTAGAATTCAAAGATTTGTTCCTGATAAGTTGCTCCACTTGTTGCAAATCGGCTGCTAACACGGCAGCTTCTAATTTTTCAAAATTTGTTTTCCAGAATGCCATTGTTAAGATTTTAACAGTATCTGTTCTTCTGAGGATTCAAACCTTAATTAAAATGCCTGAAATATAGAAAAGCATTTTATTAGGTTAAAAACGTTTTCTTTATTTTACGAAATACAAAATAATTATAAAATGACCGAGTAAAACGATTTTATGTCTGGATAAAATCTAACAATTTTACTTTTTTTTTAAATACACTTCTAACTATTCTAAATGTTACCAAGCTTCGTAATTATTCTTTTTATAAAAGTCCAATAATATTAACTCTGATAAAAGTATAGGATTAAATTTCAATCAGTTTTTTCCGAGGAATTCCGAAATTTGTTTCCGATTCAATCAGTTTTTATCTGAATTTAAAAATGGTTGTAACTTGAAGAAAAGTCTTTTCGAATCATTTTGAACTAATCTGTTTTATTTTGAAGCTTAATCCGTTTGAATCCTGTAACATCAATCCGAATCAATCCGTTTCGAATTTGAATAAATTGATTAGAATTGGAACAGATTGATTCGGAATGAGATAACAAGATTATATGGTTTAGAACTTAGGTTCGGAATAAAACGAATGAATTCGGAATGATTCGGAAAGAATTTTACGTCCAATTACATCTATTTTTAGATTCGAATAAAAACTGATTGGATTGGAAATAATAAATCTCGGATTACCTCAGAAAAATACTGATTAAATCTTATTCAAACAGAATGGAATTCAATCTGATATCAGGGAATTACATATAATTATATTTTTTTAATAGTTTATTTTTCATAAATGTAGAAATAAAAATAACTAAAAATATTTTAACTAATAGATTTTGTTCAGTCTTCTTATAGTCATTTATTGTTTCGGTAGGGTTATAAATACAAGGGTGCGAAAACGGTATAAAAGCCAAAAGATCTTTAAGAAGAATGTACTTTATTTTTTTATTGTATTTGAAACAAAATCATTGAACAGCTTAACACCAATTTTTTGTTATTTTTAGTCTAAAATATACTAAAAATAATAAAATGCTAGGTTTTGTTACGTTGTGCGTGAAATAAGGTTTAAAATAATTTATCATACATTTTAAAACAATTATACATTATTAAAGAGGAATTGGACACATACTGGAGAAGAGGTACAGGGGAGACAGCCCAACAGTAGATAATGGCAAACAGTCGATAATTTCGATTTTCTAGAGAACAGTTTTAAAAGTTTAATTCAACTCATCATAATAAGACAGGGTGTCTACTAATTTCGTCCTACAAAATTCCCGGTCATTTCCCGGTTTTTCCCGGTTTTTGTTCCTATTTTTCCCGGTCTTTTCTCTTGTTAACTTAAAATATATTTTAAGTATAAATAGACCTACAAAGGGGTCGTCCATAAACTACGTAGCACTTAAAGGGGGAGGGGGGGGCCCAAATGGCTACAAAAATTGAAGATAACAGTTGATAATTGCAGAAAATAATTGAAATTCAAAGAAAATAATGGAGAATTGAAGAATTAAATAAAAAAAAATTACATTAATCGACAATTGAACAATAATTGAAAAAATTGAACAATGGTTATTAAATTCAAAGAATATAATTCAAAATTGGTCAACTAGATAGAAAATGAAAAAAAATAATGTAAAATTGAAAAAATAAATTGAAAATTAAATAATGAAATTGCAGGGATCACAGTGGTTTCTTCGTTCGATTTTAGGTGAAAAAGGGGATTCTGGAAATTAAGAAAAAAAATTCTCTTTTATTGTATTTTTCTATTTTATGATTCAAAACAATTAATTTTTGTTTGAAATAAGTAAATATATTTCATAAACAATTTTTTTTCATCCAATAAAATAAATTTGATGTATTTCAGCAAGAATACATGGTACTCAAAACATGTTTTAATTTTAACAAAAATATGACAGCAAAATTTTTATTACAAAAATATAATTAAATACATTAGTATAATAATTTTCATAACATTTATTTCTTTTTCAGCAGAATGTGACAGAATTAGTTCAAATTATTTTTGTTAACCTTTTTTATTATTTTATTTTATGATGCAAAACTAGTAATATTTGTTTAAAACGAGTAAAAAATATTAAATAAAAAGGTTTTTTATCCAATAAATGTATTTGCTGTAATTAATTAAGAATACATAGTAATAAGAATATTATTTAACTTTTTAAAGTAATTTTATTTTAATTATGTTTATGCAACTAAAAATGACTCACTAGATTGGTAATTATTATTACGACTTACAAAAATTTTTTTATTTTTTAAATTTTTCTATTAAAATTGTTTATTTATTTGTTATAGGAAAATTATAATTATTTGATTATTTTAAAGTTAAAAGAGAATTAAGTTATTTAATTCATACTGTTTTTAAATATTAAATAATATTATTAGTATCATGTATTTTATTTTAATTGCAGAAAATTTCTTTTATTAAATAAAATTATTACTATGTAATATAGTTTACTTGTTTCAAACAAACATTAATAATTTTAAATCATAAAATAAAATAAGACACCGATAAAATTAGTTAGTTCCTATAAGGATAGCAAATTCTCAGCTACGGTAGCTAAAAATTAGCTAAGTTATTTTTAAACATTTAAATTCAATTACTAATTTCTCATCATTGTACAGACACCCTAAAAAAAGATAAATTTTTGCATTTTCGAAAGTGAAAAAATAGAAAATTTTTGAAAAAGAGAAGGCCAAAGAGGAGTAAAATCTTGATTTTAGGTGTTTTAGGTGATTTTTCTAAAAAAAAGGGGAAAATAAGGGGAAAAGGGGAAAAAAAAGGGGATTAGGTGAAAAAGGGGAGAAACTGTGATCTCTGATATTGAAATCGGAAAAACACAGAATTATTGAATATTAAAAAAAAACAATTGGAAATTGAGAAATAAAATTGAAATTCAAATATAATAATTGAGAATTAAAGAAAATTACTGAACAATTGGATTGAAACAAGAAGAAAATAATTTATAATTAAAAAAAAATGGAAAATGCCAGGAATTAATTAATATTAAAGAAAACATTAAAAATTGAAGAATAAAATTGTTATTTAAAGAAATTAATTGAGAATTGAAAAAAGAAATTGAGCAATTGAACAATTAAACAATTAAATTGAAAATAGAAGAAAATTATTGAAAATTAAAGGAGGTTTTGAAACATGAAATAAATAACTGATAATTGAATAAAAAAATAATTGAAAAAAATCAAGATTACTGAATATTGAAACAAACAATTGAAAATTGAACAAAATAATTAAAAATTAAAGAAAATAATTGAAAATTGAAGAAAGTACTTGAAATTGAAGACAATATTTGAAAACAGCAGAAAAATTTAGAAATCGACGGAAATAATTGCGAATTGGTGAAAATAATTTAAAAATTATCAATTTACATTAAAATTTAAAGAAAAAAATAATTTAAAAAAGCTGAGAATTGTTGAATATTGAAGAAAATTGAGAAGAAATTAAAAATTGAAAGAAATTGAGAAATTGAAAGAATTATGAAAAAATAATTGGAAATTGAAGAAAATAATTGAGAATTAAAGAAAATAATAAAATTCAAGAATTGAACAATTGGATTGAAAGTAAAAGAAAATAAGTGATAATTGAAGAAAAAAGAAATTGAACAATCCAGGAATTATAGAATTTGAAGAAAACAATAAAAAATTAAGAATGTAATTGTAATTTGAAGAAATTAATTAAAAATGTAGAAAATAATTTGAAATTGAAGAAAATGAGATTTTACGAAAATTGTTGATTAATAATTTTCTAAATTGAATTGAAGTTTCAAAAACATAATTGATAATTGAAAAAAGCCGAGAATTATTGATTATAAAAGAAAATAATTGAAAATTCGAGGAATTATTGAAATATGAAATAAATAAATCGTAATGGAAAAAAATAGTTGAAAAAAGTCGAGAATTATTGAATATTGAATTAAATAATTAAAAATTGAAGGGAATAATTGAGATCTGAAGAAAATAATTGAAAATTGAAAAGAATAATTGTCAATTGAAAAAAATAATTTAGAGTTGAAGAAAATAATTGTCAATTGAAGAAAATAGTAGAAAATCGAAGAAAATAATTGAGAAATGAAGAAATAATTTAAAATTAATGAAAATAATTCAATTGAGAATTGTAGAAAATAATTGAAAATAATAATTGGAAATTGAAGAAAATAATTCTGAATTTCTGAAAATAGTTGAATAATTGAAGAATATTTATAATATTTACAATTTTTACGAAAAAAAATTTTTTTTCCGTCCTCAGAAACACGTTATTATCAAAATTAGAATCTAAAGAAACAATATGGGTTATTGCCAAGTGTTAATTTTCTTTATTTATAAATATTTTACAGGGTTGCCACAAATATTTTATTATAATTTTCCCTGACTTTTCCCTGATTTCCAGACCAATTTTTTTCTTTTTCCCTGACCTTTATTGAGTTTTTAAACCCAATTTTTCATATATTTACTATAAAACTAGATTATACAACGCGCGCTAGCGCGCGATTAGTTTCTGAGGCTTGTGTTAGCGTCAATTATAAATATTTTTAATATAATATTTAAATTTGAGTAAAACAAGTTTTATTTATGAATAACATTTTAGAATTGGAAAAAGAAATTGAAAATAATATAATTGAAATTTAAAAAATTGCATATTTGAAAATATGTAGTTGGACTTCAAATACTGGGAAAAATTAAAATAATTACAAATTTTGCAAATTCATTGAAAAATAATGAAAACAATTAAAAATTGGGGAAAATGATTTAAAAATCACATAAATATTCTCAAATTGAAAAAACTAATTGACAGTTGAGAAAAATACTTGATAATACTATAAATTATTTGAAGAAATGAGAATAATTAAAAATTGGGGAAAATAATTGGAAATGTTAGAGATTAATTGAAAAAAATAAAAATAATTAAAAAGTTTGGGAAAATAATTGAAAAATATATTAATAATAGAAAATTAAATATCATAGTGTAAATTTGACAAAAATAGTTAAAAAAATTACAAAATATCTGTGAAATAGAAGAAAATAATTCAGTTTTCAATAAAATTATTGAAAATCTCAGAAATTAATGAAAAAGAATTCCAGAATATATATTGAATAATAGAAATAAATTGAAATTTTAGACCACAATTTTAGAAATTATGATAAATAATAAAAAAAAATAAAAATTCGAAAATTTGGAGAAAATGTTTTCACTACTGATGAAATGGGAAAATAATTGGATCTGAATAAAATTAATTAAAAGTTGAAGAAAATAATATTGCATAAGAAGAAAATTAATGAAAAATTATTTAAAAGTAATTAAAGTTTGAGAGAAATAATTGAAAAAATTACAAAAATCATTTAAAAAACAAAAAATAATTGAAAAATGATCTTAAAATTAGAATCAATAAGCAACTGAAATTTTAGAAAATTAATCGAAAAATTATAAAAATGTTGAAAAATTGGAATAAATACTTGCAAAATGAAATCCTTGAATAATTATTAAAAATTAAAGAAAGCAATTTAAAGTTGAGGTAATTAATTAAAAATTCAAATTTGAGCAAATTATTTGAAGTATAATGAAAATAATTAAAAATTGAGTCAAATAACTATAAGATGATATACATAATTTGAAAACAAAGAAAATAATTTTTATATAAAAAAAATAATTGGAAAAAATACAAAATATATTTAAAGTGCAGTGGAAGAAAATAATTGCATTATGATGAAAATAATGGTAAATTGAAAAAAAAGATAATTGAAATTTTCGTAAAGTAAATTTAAGACTTAACGAAGAAATTGAAAAATAATGAAAATAATTGAAAATTGAAGTTAATAATTGAAAAGCAATGAAAATGTTGAAAATTTTAGTCGGAATCATAATAGAAAAGAATTGTTAAAAATTGAAGAAATTGATAAATTGTGAAATATAATTATTTTTCAGATTGCAAACATTATTTATTTTTAGTATGTTTAAAATATGACTTCCGAAAAGTTGATTAGTAAATTTCTCTACTTAGTAAATTTCAGAAAAATATAATTTTTCATCTTTTTTAGAGATTCTTTGCATTTTTCCAGTATTTTTGATGAAAATCCCTGAATTTTTCCTGACTTACCTGACTCATTTCAGTTTCCCTGACTTTTTCCTGATTTCCCTGACCTGTGGCAACCCTGAATATGTAAGTTTAGCTAAAAAGATTATTATTTTTCTAAAAAAACATATCAATATCTCGAAACGGTTTTCTTAGTTTTGTTTCAAATAATCAGTAAAATTTTTAAATTTGTTTTTTTTCGATTTCTATAAAAACATGAAATTGTCGCTTAACCCATTTTTTCATGCTACCCTTCAACTATTTCTCGAGTATGTGTACGATTCCTTCTCAAACAATAAACAAATAAATAGTACTTTTTTACATACCGGAGCAGTTGGAGCATCTGTAGCAATTGCGACACCGCTTACATTTAGAACGTGAAAAAATTCCAAGTGACAAAAGCAGAATGCAAATAACTATATTGTGGGACGTACGGCACCTTTGTAGTGAAAAGAAAAATTTTCTTTAATTAACTCTACTAAGTTAATTTTCTTCAGTAAAATAAGACAAAAGGAAATACCTGAGAGATATTTACTTCTCTTTTTCTAAAGTTTCTGTTCTGCACTATTTTCTTCACAATAATACATTAATAAATAATGCTTTTTCTTTCAATTTTAATCAGTTTAATTTATGATTTTATTGGCAAATTTTAATATTTTATCTCAGGCAAATTTGAGAAATACTGAATAATTGGCTGAAACTACTGAAAACAAAGCACAAAATCAGGGATGATGTAAAGGCAATTTATCTCACGTAAATTACGTAGATAATTTACGTGCTTAAGGGCTGGGTTGTGCTAGTAAATACCTTAGGTAAATTACGTGGTACTTTACGGTAAAATACCTAGTAAATTACCTCAATAATATTTTACATAATGTATTTTTTGGGAGTGGGGGATAGTATACGGTATTTTATTTATGTAAAATACTTGTAAATTACGTAAAAAACCTCGAGTGACGCGTCACTGCACAACCCTGCTTAAGGGTGAAGTCTAATACGAAGGACTAGGGTATCAGTAAATTAGAATATAGACTACAGTCGAACTTCCGAAGAGTGAACTTCCCAAGAGTTAATTTTCTCCTCTTGTGGTCCCTTTTCTCATGTTTTGTCATGCGCAGACAGGACAAGATGGCGACAATCTACATAAAATTTCCCCTCATTTGCCTTTGTCTCCCATAAGTTAATCCCCACCAAAATTAACTCTTGGGAAGTTCGACTGTAATCAGATAATTGGTTACATTGGAAAGTATTTTCTGATTAGTCTATTCTAATCCACTGATACCCTAGTCCTTCGTATCATTCAAAATGGCGGCTACCTGGATGACAGATTTGCATTGCAGTCAATGGGACGAAATCAGTTTTTGTACAATATAACTTTTAAAAAACAAATTTTCGAACCTCTATGTTTATTAACAAATTATTTTTCATTTATCGAAAGCTATTTTTTAAAATAATAAAAACTCATATAAAAGAATATATCCCACGGCTGCGTCAATGCGTAAAAACGGAAAACGTGGTAGGTATGTACTCATTTAGCCGCCGTTCAGTGTCGGATCCAGACAAAGTTTTTGGAGGGGGTATTGCATGAGAGAGAAAGAGATAGCACTATAGTGCTATCTCTCTTACTCTCATGGTTAAATATGAGGCTTTTGGGGGGGTGGGCCAAGCACCCGTGGCCCCCCCCCTGGATCCGCCAATGCCGCCGTTCCATTAATTATATTAATTAAAATTACAATTAGTTAACACTTAACCTCACTTAAGTAACAAATAGTCAATAGTGTCAATACAATTAATTAATAAGTTAAGGCTTAAGCAGATAAAAATACGGTTACGGGACCAGAGCATAAGACAGAAAAGGACAGAAACTGTCTCTATCCTTTATTATCTCATGCCCTGCTCCCGTAACCGTATTCGTTGTGCTTTGGGCTTTAACTGACAGGTACGGTCAGGGATGGGTAAAAGTGCTTTCTTCGAGGTTTTATAGATAGTTTTATACATTGCAATTTCTAACACATTTAAAAATAATTTTAATCAAATAAATATGTTTAAACTTTTTAATATTTTACGCGACTAATCTTTAATTATTCATATTATTAAATAAATGATGCATTAATTCATATTTCAAATTTTAATTTCGCATACAAAAAACTCTTTAATTTGTTGGTTATGTTGCTCCTACAAATTATTATCAACAATTCAACATTGAAATGTTTTTTGCCACTGGTTAATTAACTTTAATAACAAATAAATTGTTATATTTTCCAACATTTATGTATAACTTATCGCTATTAAAAATTTATTTATCACAAAATTTGAAAATCCTGCATGTCGTAAGTCAAGATGTATAATACACGAAGTATGTAGAAAACTGTCGATGTATAAAACATAGTATTATACGTGTAGAAAACCATGTATAATACATCATGTATTATACATCCACATCCCTGGGTACGGTCCTGGATGCGAGTGTTCGGCGCGAGAACTCGAAATAAAATATGGTGTTTCTCCCAAATCCTGAGTTCATGAAGTAGTATAAGGAGGCCCCACTGCTATGTTTAACCTTGAAAAAGTTAAAGCTGGTTTCCCCGTTTCTTTTACAAATTAGCGATAGTGGAGAACCTAGCGGAAAAGCTTAGAATTCTAAGCCACACAATGTCATTTTTGTGTACATGCAATTACTAACACACTTGAAATGCTTTTTGCAAATGGCTGCATACAAACAGCTGAGTGATCAGGCGGGAAAAGTGACTAGCAAACGCATTGTAGCAGACGAAATTTTGAAGTTCCAAATTATCTCGCTTGGTTCTTCACTTTCGCTAATTTGTAAGAGAAACGGGGAAATCTGCTTCAAGTTTTCATGAGAGTGGGGCCTCCTTTACTACTTCATGCCTGAGTTTTTATAAACTTGCTTATTTTCTCCTTAAAATAAACATTTACCAATCGAATCTTAGAGGTGGTACTATTTTCTATCTTTCAACCAATCGTTTTGAGGATTCGTTTGGGGGAAGTTTTTAGAAACCATTTTTATCATAACGGAGCCAGTTTATTTCCGAGAATTTTCCTTTGATTGCTTCCGGTCCCCTTGTCACTACCGTGACGCAGCTGGTGTGGAACCGCCCGGTCCTTACCCGCACATAAATGTTGAACTTCCGGTTTATTGTGTGTTTATTTTTCTAACAATAAACCGGAAGGACAGCATTTATGAGCATGGGTGTAGATAGGGGTAGAGATCCTATGAAATCCGATGTGAGCAGAAAGCGCAAAACCGAAAGCAAAAAATCATGAGAGTGACAGAGACGGTGATATTTACCTTTCTCCCTAACTCTCATACTTTCTGCTTTCGGTTTTACGCTTTCTGCTCACATCGGATTTTACCCTTAGGGTGAAATCTGCTGTGACGTAAATTACGTGAGTTTTTTACGTTTGTAATATACGTCATTTACCCCCTTCCAACAGAAAATGCATAAAATTCAGGACATAATATACGTACGTAACATACGTCAAAAACCCCACGTATTTTACGTAAGGTATATTACGTGCACAACCTTGCCGTAACCATTTTCGTTGTGCCTTATGGAGCGGTCACAGCTCCTGGTTGCCTGCAGGTAAAGGCCTAAGCAGATAGAAATACGGTTACGGGACCAGAGCATGAGACAGAAAAGGACAGAAACAGTCTCTGTCCTTTATTATCTCACAGGGGCGGCTTTAGGCAAAGTGTTCGGGAGGGGCGATATATGGGATAGAAAGAGATAGCACCATAGTGCTATCTCTCTCTCTTATACAAATATAAGATTCTCGGGGGGGGGCGGTCGCCCCATTCGCCCCCCCGCAAAACTATCTCATGCCCTGCTCCCGTAACCGTATTCGTTGTGATTTGGGCTTTACCATGGTACTATGGTCAGGGTTGTGCAGTACGGAAGCGCCTATGTGCCACGTCAAGGCGCGTACTTATGTGTTCCCTTTCGTAAATTGAGTCCAGGGTTGGTTAATTACAGTCGGATTTGCCAAAATTCATTTAAGAAGAAGAAAGAAAGAGAATAATTTAATGAAGAGAGAAAAATTAAGAATTTAAAGGTAATTGATTACTTTATTTTTCGTTCCTTTAATTAATTTAGACATTTTCATATGTACTTTTATAAAAATAAACTTTCTTGACGGACATAACCAAAAATTATTTTTAAAAACATTTTATTAAAGTATTTCGATATAAATTTTACGTGTTGTATTTATATTTATTAAAAAATTGTTATTTTTAAATCATATTCAATTATTAATTCAATTCTATACAACATTTTTCCAACTTGAGTGTACCTATAATTTTAAAAGATCATAAATTTCTTTATTTAACATTTCTATAGGATTGTTGGTTTATATAGGTAAAATATCAATATTTTGTCTTTAAAAATTAGTATCTAGACGTTATAATTGATAAGTTTCTTTTAATTTGTAGATGGAAGCGAAGTCCTCTTGGTACAACGATGTCGTATAGGTAAATCTCAGGACGTAAATAGATGTGATTTTCGTCACTTTCTAATAAGAATGATTCTCCATTAATGGCATAATGGAGTTTAAATCCTTTGGGATAATAATCATTAATAAAACACTTTTTAAGAACGTTATTTGCGACAATAACGTTCTGCACCTCGTCCTTTAATTTTATTTTAATTTGTCTGCTAGACTTCGCTTCCATCTACAAATTAAAATAAACTTATCAATTATAACGTCTAGATACTAATTTTTAAAGACAAAATATTTATATTTTACATATATAAACCAACAATCCTATAGAAATGTTAAATAAAGAAATTTATGGTCTTTTAAAATTATAGGTACACTCAAGTTGGAAAAATGTTGTATAGAATTGAATTAATAATTGAATATGATTTAAAAATAACAATTTTTTAATAAATATAAATACAACACATAAAATTTATATCGAAATACACTTTAATGAAATACTCTAATAAAATGTTTTTGAAAATAATTTTTGGTTATGTCCGTCAAGAAAGTTTATTTTTATAAAAGTACATATGAAAATGTCTAAATTAATTAAAGGAACGAAAAATAAAGTAATCAATTACCTTTAAATTCTCAATTTTTCTCTCGTCATTAAATTATTCTCTTTCTTTCTTCTTCTTAAATAAATTTTGGCAAATCCGACTGTAATTAACCAACCCTGGACTCAATTTACGAAAGGGAACACATGAACGTGCTCTCGCGTTCGTTGGTTCGTTTTTCAACAAAACAGAACACATAAGTACGCGCCTTGACGTGGCACATAGGCGCTTCCGTAGTGCAGTGACGCGTCACTCGAGGTTTTCGACGTATAATACATTTTCGACGTAATATACGTAGAAAATGTAGAAAACTATGTATGTAATTTACATCCCAAATCTATAAGGTATATCTATATATATATAAATTTTAAATTTTCGCGCACTGTCACGTGATTAAATTTGTGGGTACTGATGTATATTACATTATGTAGAAAACTAAACATGTAAATTACATATGTAATATACGTAGAAAACCTATGTAATTTACCTGATGTATTTTACGTGCACAACCCTGACTATGGTATTCTCTGTCTTGCTCACTCTCATACGTTGCCATGGTAACCTGCAGGAATCCGGGAGCTGTGACCGTACATTTACAAATGTCATGTTTGCAGTGATGGGTAAGTATAATACGTGACGTATTATACATGGTTTTCTACATGTAGAAAACCATGTATTTTACCTCCGGAGTTTTCTACATCAATGTATTTTTAAGGGAGTGGTGGGTTTTATACGTATAATACGTATTTTACATAATGTAGAATACCATGTATTATACGTCGAAAACTTCGTGTGACGTGACGTTTACCCATCACTGCATGTTTGTTGCTTTGTTGATGTTTTTTTTACTCACCACGTGGTTCTCACGTTGTCCAATTAATCCTATTAAACTTTGTTTTGGATAGTTCTAAATTTAATTTGAAATGTAGGAATAAATGTTTACAGTTTGTTTCTCCTTTTGATTACATACAGTTACATAAAGTTCTCAAATAACATAAAATAAGCAAAAATTAGCTGCTGTATTATTGTACGTGTGTAGCGAATAGTGCGGCATTAGAGGCGAGAAATTAAGAACCAAAGAAATCACAAAAGAAAAAGACAATCAGGTACATATAGACTATGTAATTGACACACAGTAACTACGGTAACTACTAACTGATTCAGAACTACACCAGGAACAGCCGTAATTGAGATTACACTGTATAAAAAAGTTAGATTATTATAATAAGCCTGCCTTAAAACAGGCTGATAGATAACGGTCAAAAACCGGGTGGAAACCGCAAATGATCGGGACATCATTTTTGTTATCCTTAAACTATGTAAATTAAGTTCTAAAATTATTAGAATAAAAAAAAAATTTTTTTTGAAGTTATAGGTGATTGGAATTTTTAACAGTGCAAAATGAAAACATATTTTTTCGAGGTCTTCTTTTGAAAGTAAAAAAAGCATTTTATTTGTCTTGAAACGTAGTTTTTAAAAATATTTTTTGTTCTTAAGATTTTTTTAATTTTTATCGTTTTGTAAATTATTTATTTAATAAATGTTAATAAAAAACAGCTTTGTGCGTTCATTACGTAAAATTGTAAAATACTGTTATATTCTTCACACTTTTTTTTATAATAAAACCGTTAAGAAAAAGAATGTCTCGCTATTACAAGGACAAAGATATTAAATTTTTTATTTATAGGTGGTGAATAAAAGCTTAACACTTTTCAATGTTTGTTACTGACAACAAATTTATGCAATTAAGTTTAAAAGTTGAGAATTATTTAAAACGATTTTCAAAAAGGAATTCTCAACTAATAAAATCAAAAATTCAAAAACCATAACATTTTAGACTCAATGACATAAAGCCGTTGTCAATAACAACCATTGAAAACAAAGAAAACTTAAACATACAGAGTTTTTTAGACTTTCATTCACCACCTATGCAAAAAAAACTTTTGCACGCCAAAAAAAAAATATAATATCTTTGTCCCTAATAGCGAGCCATTTTTTTCTTAAAGGTTTTATTATCAAAAAACTGTATTGTAAAAACAGTATTTTCAAATTTTACGTATTGAACGCATGAATTTTTTATTAACATTTATTAAATAAATAATTTAAAAAACGATAAAAATTCAAAATTCTCCAAAACAAAAAATATTTCCAAAAACTACGTTTCAAGACAAATAAAATGCTTTTTTAACTTTTAAAATCTGTACGAAGACCTCGAGAGAAAAATGTTTTTATTTTGCACTATTAAAAATTTTAATCACTAATGACTTGAAAAAAAAAATTCTTTTATTCTAATCATTTTAGAACCTAATTTACATAGTTTAAGCATATAACAAGAATAATGTCTCATTAGAAATAGAGTTTTTATAATTTTAGCCGATTAGCTTGGTGAAGCTTGGTTTAACTCTATCGATCCTTAAATAATTTTTTTTAAGTTTAACAAGAGAAAGTTATACGTTTTATACCGACATTTGTCGGACAAAAGTAACTTGACATAAACTTGCCTTTAAAAAAAATCGAAGGACATAAACAATTTTAAAATTAATATTTTTAATAATAAATTACAAAAAATCTAAAACATAATTTTTTGCACTCATTTTTTAAAAAATTCATTCAAAAATGCACAATTTAAAAGAAAAAGAAACGATTAAAATTAATGCATTTTTGAAGAAGTTATGAGCATTTTTAAATTTAACCACTTGTTCGTAGATTATTGTACCGTTTCTTGATTGTTTTTTTAAAATTAAAGTTTTTTAAAATCTTCATTAAATTTTCTAATATTTCAATACTAACAATAAGTTATAAAATTCATAAGATATAATTATCATTTGTCAGAATATCATTAAAAAGAATTTGTTTAGCCAAATTTTCATTTTTTGAATTTATTTTTATTTAAAATCAAATAAATCCGAATTTTTATTTAACATAAGTTTTAGGTCACGAATTTCTATTTAATAAAATTTTCATTTTAATCATTTTTGTTTTTATCTACTTTTTGTTTAAAAGAATTCTAATTTAACCGAATTTTTTTTTAACAGAATTGTTATGAAGTAGAATTTTTAATAAGTCAAATGTTAAAATTTCTTCATTATCCATTTCACCAAATCTTCATTCGTTCGACATTTCAGTTGCATTAATTGTTATTTAATATCGTTAATAAAACACCAAATTTTCATCTGCTTGAAATTACAATAATTGGTCGGATGGAGGATACTCAGACATATTTAATAGTTCATCTTATTTAAACTTTTATTAAAAGAAAATTCTGCTAAATTAAAATTTGGTTGAATGGAAATTCTTTTAAATAAAAAGTTTGTTTAAACAAAAATTATGTTAAATATGAATTTGCTAATCTAGAAATTCTATTAAGTTTTTAAACTTATTTAAATTCGATTAAAAACAGATTTGAAGAATAATAATTTGTCTGGTAGAAAATTTTATTTAATGAGATTCTCAAAATAAAATTATTACTAATGAAATTTAGAACTTATTTATGAGTCCTAATTTCTTTTCACTTCTAAAAAATGTTAAAAATTCAAAAAAATTTAACTTGGTTCACGCTTTAATTAAAACTATGATATTCAAATGTTTTATTATTGCCAATGAAAGAAAATTTTTAATTTAATTAATGCTTTTAAAATGTTTAATATAATAATAAACGTAACAATGTTTTGACAAATGTTGTATATTTTATTAAGTAGTTTTTATGTAGACCCTAAATTCACAAATTTTAAAATAATTACCACTTTAGGTGTGCATTTAAATAGGTATGTAAGGAGATATGCAAGGAAATATGCAAACTCTTATTTTTTATACAGAGAATTTTGAAAACAATAATAATGCTATATGATCGACACTCTGAACTTCAAATTATTTTAAAACTCTAACATATTTTATGTACTAAATTTAAACTATTGTAATATAAAAAATGTGTGACTTTTTAAACATTATTTCTGTTACAGGAATTCAAATTTGGAAATTTTAAAAGGAGATTTATTTACTTTGAAAACAATGCCAGTTTGCCAGAGTGATATTAGAAGTTTAGAATCTGCCGCGATGAACGGCAATTTAAAAACAATACAATTACTGACCAGTTCACAAACTATGGATACTTTAGATCACTACAATGTTCTAAAAAAATCCATATGTTCAGGTCAAACTGAGGCTGCTAAACTACTTATAAACAAAGGATGTAAATTGTCTACAAAGTCCCATTCTGGTAAGAACATTTTGAATTTTTATGAATTAACAACACTGTGTTACAAAATAGCAAAAAGTAAATTTTTACATTCTCATCCTAAATGAGGTCTTCAATTTGTGCGATTTTTTACTTTTGCTAAAACATTTCTCGACGTTTTGAGACCTCCTGATGCCAAAGAAATGGGTTTTACGCAAATGTCTGTCTGTATGTCTGCCTGTCTGTCTGTCTGTCTGTATACGCAAAATTTAGGGATCGGATAACTTGAGTAAAAATTGTAGTATCAACTTCAACTTTGGTACACTTTTTTTAGTTACAAAAATACAGGTCGAGTTCGTTAGCCAGCAATTTTCGTCCAAAATTATCAAAAATAGAATATTTTCAAAATTCAAAAAAAAAAAAATTTCTCTAATTTTTTTCTTAAAGTACAAGTAAAATCGAACAAATTTTGTTTATAAAAGTTTCCGATATAATGCAACCCCACAAAGCTATGAATTTTTTAAGTTTACATGTGCAAAAAGGGGTACTGTAAGTGGGTAAATCCTATACAGAAACTCTATTATTTTTCAAAAAAACGAATAAACTTCCGGTTTTTTCTTTCTATTTACTTTAATGCATCACACCTGATAAAACTGCATAAAAAAATATTGACTTTTCCAAAAATTTTTGGAAATTTTGAAAAAATGTATTTTTACATTCTCATCCTAAATGAGAAGGTCTTCAATTTGTGCGATTTTGGACTTTTGCTAAAACCAACATTTCTCGACGTTTTAAGACCTCCTGATTCCAAAAAAATGATTTTTTTACATAAGTGCCACATGCGTCTTGGTTTAATGGAAAATTTGAAATTCGCCTCTCAGCCTTCAGAAACATTATTAATATTTTGAAATTCAAATGTTTGAGAAAATTGAAGTTCTTTTAAATTTAAAACATTTGTGTAACTGTTGAAAAACTCGAATTAGAGGCAAATTTCAAAAAGAAATTCGCCCAGACACTACAATAGTGTATTTCTTTTTGATTTTGGGTGCTGAATTCGAATTTGAAGTCAGAAGTTTTAGATTGGCTAAAATTTTTGAGAATACCTTAAAAATCTGCTTGAAAATAAGAATTTGATTCCATTAAATGGAAATAAATAAATTGAATTATTCCAATGTATTTTTTCCTTCTGCATTTTAATCTAAAGTGAGAATTGTCGGATTGTCTCCATTTTGGTATCAATATTTTTTTATATCAATAGATTCGTTGAAAAAAACCGCATGTGCACTGCAAAAACATGGTGTCTTAAGTTGGCCAAAAATGCCTTAAATTAAGATATTTTTGGTGTCTAAGACACGAAAAATGTCTTATTTTAAGTGATTTTTGAATAATTTAAGACACCTATTTTGCAGTGTGATAGTTATAGTTTAAATCATTTTTTAAAATTATTCACAAAAAAAAAAAAAAATTCCTAATAGTAACGGATTCCTCTCATTTTGATGCAATTTGACCTCTTCTATATGGTCACTAAAGTATCCCTTTCTATTTGAGAGGATTTTCCTCTTCTATCCTCTTCTGTAAAATTTACAAATTTCACATATTATTGTAAAATTCATAATTTGTCACAAACTTGATATGTTTTAACATAAAAAATTTACCCGTTTTAAAATTCGAGTCTGTAATTTCCCGAATATATCTCAAGTATCAGAATTTTTTATTATTTTTCAATTCTTTATACTATTAAATTAGGTTGAAGTTAAACAAAAGAGTGGCTATGTGCGTCAAAAATCCTTTTCCTCTCGCAAAATCCTCTTACAAATAGAGTAATAATAGAAGAGGAATATTCCTCTGCTTACGAGAAAAATTTTTTTCGGTGTTTGTTGTAAAAAATTATTATTAAAATCTTAGAAACTCCAGACCTCTCTTTTTTTCAATTTTTTAAATTAATATTTAGAGGTGGCGCATCGTTGTCAAAGTTTTCGACAAATATAAGGAATTTTTTTTTAAATTTCACTTCACGCTTATAAATCTAATCCTTCCTTGTAAAGGGTTTGTGGTTCGTACTAACTAACACATTATGAGTTCGTAAACTCTTTTATTAGGATTGACAATTCAACTTAAAAAAAAGGTCCTTCTACCCGAAAAATGTATTTTTCTTTTCAAATCAGTAGTCGGATGGAGGCAAGGATCACTTTCATTTTTATGATGGTCATAAAAGCATATATTTTCCCTTCAAACCGAGAAAACCCGCGAAATCTGAAGTTTTCTTTTCAATTTTTCTACTACTTAATATTTTCCAATTATTTTTCGTTTTATTCTATTTGTTCAGCAAAAGATAAATTTTTGTTTGATATAAATTTGACATAAGAATAGGTACATGTAGTAGGAGAAAAGAGCCTTAAAAGTATGCCAAAATCGTGGTTTTCAATATGAAATAGTAATTACATTTTCAAATTTTTAAAAGTTTTTTTGGTTGTAAAATACTTTTATAGTCCTTCTTAAGTCCTCTTTAGATGGATGTTACAATTGGATGTTGATAAGTATGCAAAACTAAGAGATGAAAATTGAGCACTTATTTTCAATGATAAATCCCATAACAGAGAAAATCGCAATGCGCCACCTCTAAATATTAATTTAAAAAATTTAAAAAAAATGAGGTAATATAACTCACTATTGACAATATAGAACTGAAGAGATAACTTAAAATTTCAAAAAATCAGTCTTTTTGGACAACCCTAATGTACATAGGGCAGTCTGGAAAGTGTCCTTAAAAGTCGACGAAGCCCTGCACTATGATTAAATGTAAAATAAATTAATTTTTTATTTAATTGTGTTGATAAATGAGTTTAATTTAAATAAATTTAAATAAATATTTCTTAAATTAATTCTTTTTAGAAACTTAGAATTATAGTTAAGGAATAATTATTTAAAATAGTAATAAAAATAAATGAACAAAACAGTTTTATAAAAAAAAATAAGTAACTAAAATATAATTTAACATAAGGTTTAAATTATAGTTATTGAATAATATTTTACAATAATAAGAATAATATGAAAACAAATCAATAAAATTAATAAATAATTAATTAAAATATAATTAAAATTTAAAACAATTCAAAACTTGAAATGAACAAATAAATTACTAAAAATTAAATAAAAATAATAAATTCATTGTATTTACTTTATTGTTATACATTATTATGTTTATTATTATTATCCTATATAACATTATAGTAATTAAAAATTTTATATTGAAAATAATTTTACAATCTTTATTTACAAAGTCGCATTTTTTATTTTTAAGTAATAAAAATAGAATAATATTATACTTCATTGATTTATTAATTCTTTATTTAGTTTTAAAATGTATTTATGATATATTTTTATAAAATATATTTTTCAAAATTTCTTTGCTTTAAAATAAAGTTATTTGAGCATAAACCATTTATTCAAAAATATTTTATTTTAAAAAACATTTTAAATTCACGCGCATATTTTCAGGGTGGCCACGTGTCAGTAAAGTCAGGGAAATGACAGGAAAACAAAATTTTGTCAGTAAAGTCAGGGATATGACAGGTAAAAAAGTTTTTTGTCAGGGAAAATAAAGAAATTGAGACGGACCATAGTGCGGTCAAAGTTACCATTTTTTTGACAAAAATCTTTAGACAAACTCAGAAATGAATCAATTATTTTTTTTTTAAATACTTATTAATGTTTGTACAATAATGCTTAACTATTGTTTAGACAATCTAAAAATTGTTTGTAAACATTCTAAATTGTATTAGGACTTTAGGCCAATAGTAACGAATTAATTTGACAAAAGAAACGAATTCTAAGTATGTAATGAAAACTTTTGAAGTGATTTGATTGTTAACTAAGATTGTTTAAACAATTTAAAAATTGTTTGTAAACATTCTAAACTGTATTATAACTCTAGATCAATAGTTATTAATTAATTTTACAAAATAAAGCTTTTGAAATTATTTATTTGTTTAACTTAGATTGTTTTAACAAATTAAAATTGTTTGTTGGTAACTAGAACTATTTAAAAATAGTTTAAATAAGTTTTGTGTATAAAATAATTGTATAATTTACTTTGGAGTATGTAAAATTTCTTATATCGTAATACCTAGAAATCACTCTCTAAAAAAATGATTTTTTATATTTTTAAAAGTTATTAACATTTTTTTTAGTTAATATAAAAGTCTTGATTTTTTAGTATCAACATAAGCGTTATAGTACAAACGTTTATGAGTATTTTTAAAAAAATAACATTAAAATTCGTTCATTTTTGAGTTGTTGGCAGATTTTTGTCTTTGCTCTGAATAAAAAAATTTTTGTCAGGGAATTTCGTTGTAAAGTCAGTAAAATGTCAGGGAAATGACAGGGAAATTGATAAACTGAATCTTGTGGCCACCCTGATTTTTTAAATAATGATGCTTATTCGAATTGTCTACAAAGTAAAGGTAAAATAAATTTTGAATAAATTTTTATTAACATAAAAAACAAAACTATAAGACTATTGATTAAAAAATAAAAATATAACAAAAATTTAGAATTATGTCAAAAAATAATGTGAAAATAATGTTTTCATGAGTATGTGGCCTTTTTCGTCATTATTATTATTATTATTACTAAATTAAATCAATAAATAAGAACAATTTTAAATTTTAGGATGTTTAAAAATCCCGTGCTAAGCGAGAATCGAGTCGCGGCAGAATGGATCTGCCATAAAACATTTTACATTTCCAATTATAACTCATTGACGAATTAGCCTTTTTTTATTTTCTACAGCCTATCTTAAAGCTGAAATTCTAATGCATATTATTATGTTTTGGACAATTTTTTATGAACATTTTGTTTTTTTTTCAGTAGTTAAACTAAATAGTTGAAAATGAGAAAATTGGATTATTTTTTTTTGTCTTTCTCACATCACAACTAGGGACCAAGTAACGATATAACTTCAAACATAAGTCATTATACGTGAAATTTAATAAGCTGTACAACAGTTTTTTAAATTTTGCTGTAGCTTATTTTGTTGATGAGAAATCATCAAATAAGTGATAGTATGTTTTGAATCGAGTCGCGCGAAAGGCTCGAGAAAGCAGTTTAGATAGTGACGTTTTAAATCCGGAAGACAGGTCGAGAACTCGATTTCGGCCGTACTATCTACCACATAGTGCACTTTTCATGTATTCTTCTCAATTTTAAGATAAAAAATGTGTACTATCTACAGTTTCGCATATAATTAATTAAAATTTTCAATTTTTTTTGCACCAATGAAAAGAGCGTGTCCGATTTAGTCAAGAACCATCAGTTTATTTACAAAATTTATATTTTATTGAGAGATCCCAGATGCAAACGCGTTTCCTTCAATATCTCGGTTTGAGTTGAAATGTAGATAGTGCCTTTTTTAAAAAGGACGGCAGTATTATAATTATTTCGTGGCCTTTAAAAAGGCCGATTGATATGATGTTTAATGTGTAATCATTTGGGAACCTTAGAGTGGGTGTGGTTTTTTTTAAGAATTTTGAATGATTGCTATCACTTGAAAAAATTAGAAGGCATATTCCTTAGTATGTTTCACCATTTAAGAATTTAAATATAATTTTTTTGTAAAAATTGGCAATTTTTTCAATATTATTTTCGATTATTTCACTTAAGCTTAGTTTTCAGGTGTTGATTATTCTTGTTATCAATTGGAAAAATTTGGGAGTATATATATCCCTGAGTATGTTTCACCATTGATAGAAATTGATTGGTTTTTTGTAAAATTTGTTAGGTTTAAAAAAAATTTTTGATTATTTTTCTTAAGGGTAGTTTTTAGGGGTTGTTAAGTTTTGTTATCTATTAGAAAAATAAGGGGGCATATTTCTGTGTATGTTCCACTATTTTAGGACTTGAGTATAATTTTTTTCTTGAAATTAATAATTTTTCTCATATTTATTTTCGATCATTTTACTTAGAGGTGGTTTTTAGAGGTTATTAACTTTTGGTTAATTGAAAAATTAAATTTTAATTAACTTTTTGTTAAAAACGTTTGGAATTTGTCGTAGGGTCGAAATCTGACAATATCTCTCAAATTTAAGTAAGACTAAACTCCAATTAAAATGACGGTTTTTTCTTATTAACAACAAATACGGTTTACTATTTTTCAAATTCTTATTTCCGACATATTGGATCCGCAATTTTGAGTTTTTAAAAACTGACATCGGATTCGTATTCAGCAACACTACAATTTTTTTGTCTTTAAAATTTTGAAGGTATATCAGAGATTCACACCCACTATTTTTTTTATTTTTTTTTATCACCAACATCCTCCACAAAGTCCGTCAATAAGTAATTTTTCGCTGCCACACTAATATTTGTACCTTTTGAAATTTTTAAAAAAATATTTACCGAAGAATTTACTCTGTTGCAGGTTTAATTGCACCTCATAAAGAAGATAATGAACTTTTACACTTGGCAATCAGTGCCGGAAACCTTGAACTGGTTGAGCTGTTAATGCAAAAAAAGATGTCCACTGAAGGCTTGGATGCAGCTGGCATGCCTCCACTTTTTAAACTTGTCGATCTACCTGTTAACGATTCAAAAGTTGCGCAAATTCTAAATTGTCTGATAGAAAAAAGAGCGCGAATTTCAATAAAACAGAAAGTCACAAACTATTCTGTTTTACATTACGCCGCAGAAAAAGGAAATGCAAAAATTATTCCCTTATTGGTTGAAAAAAAGTGTCCGTTAAACATTAAGTCAAAAAGCGGTTTGACTGCTCTTCACATCGCAGCTAAGAGAGGCAATTCAGATGTTGTAGACGCACTTTTGAAATCTGGCGCAAAAGACACGCTAGTTAACGATAATAACATGACTCCTCTGTGTTTAGCTATTGAGAGTGGAAACTTGGATACCTTTAATATCCTTCTTCAGAATTCCGTTCGTTCTCAGGCTAAGGGAACTCAATTTCTGCAAAGATCTGATATTAATTTGCTGGTTTGTTTAGCAGTTAATGTTGAAAATATCCAGATGGTGAAATCGCTTCTTTCTCATGGCGCTACAGTCAACAATTGCTCAGCAAGAACGGGTCAATCACCACTCCATATGGCAGTTAAAAAAGGAAATATCGAAATCATGACCCTACTTCTGGAGCAGGGTCCAAATTTAAACGAACTCAATAGGGAAGGCTATGGACCTTTACATTTAGCTTGTACAAAAGGAGATAATTCAATAGTTTCTACTCTTCTAGGCATTAAAAATTGTGACATAAATGCTAAGTCTGCTACGAATTTAACTGCGCTTCATTTAGCAATAAGAGAAGGCCATACCGAGATTATATCTTTGCTTCTGAAAAAAGGTGCGGATTACAATGTATTTGACAAAAATGACAAAACTCCGCTAACTCTTGCTCTTGAAAATACTCAAGAAGGTGCTAAATCTTTGGAAATTCTTTTAAAGCACATCAATCAGACAGAAAAAGTAAAAAGCTATAATTCTCTCTTGTCACAAGATATTAACGTTTTAATGAAATATCTTCCTGAAGCAAAAAACGACAAAACTGGAAATTCGGTTCTTCATCTCGCGGTTCAAGATGAGAATGTAATCGCCATTAATATTCTCTTAAGGCATCAAGCGTGCATTCATGTTTTGAACAAAAATGGCCATACTCCCTTTGACTTAGCCACTATCAACGGGTCTCTTTCAATTGTTGATATCTTTTTACAAAGCACAAAAGACAAAGAATCTTTGTTCTTTTCCAGAGAAGATGGTTATACTCCAATGCACTTGGCTGTCAAGCACGGAAACACAGACATGTTGGAGCTGTTTTTTCGATACGGAATTTTAGCTGACATTTCGAAACCCAATGCCTTAAAGTCTCTTCATATTGCCGTTCAGAAGAAAGATAAGGATTTGATTATGTTGCTTTTGAAAAACGGTGCCACCGTCGACGTGTCAGGACGCACTGATGTAGAAACTCCCTTATTCATTGCAGCAGAAACCGGAAGCCCGGAAGTTGTGGAAATGTTGTCGGAAGTCTCAACAGCGCGATCTTCGGAATGGAGAGAAGGTTATATTCTTTTGTATGTTGCTGCTTATCATGGACACGAAAAAGTCGTCAAGCAGCTACTAGATAAACAGGTGAATCCGAACGCAATGATTGATAAATACTTGACCCCTTTGCACGCAGCTGCTCAGATGGGCCATGAAATTATTGTTCGTCTGCTTCTCGAACATGGAGCAGAGGTTAACCCGAAACGAAAAGATAATACCAGTTTTATTTCGACGCCACTTCTTGCGGCTGCTCACGCTGGACACAGAAAAATCGCGACCTTATTAATAAAACACGGTGCCGATGTTAACCAACAGTTGAAAATTCTTTCGGAACAATTTGTTCCCGAACCTGAAAGAATCTTAATTGTCGGAAGTTATAAGGACTCGGAAATCGGAAAGGAAGGATCGTTACGAGGATACACGTCTGTTCATTTTGCAGTGGAAGCTCGAGATAAAACGCTTATAAAGTTGCTGATAAATCGCAGTGCTGTTGTGAATTTTGTACCTAAAAACGGAGTAACGGCTATTGGATTAGCTATTGAAGAACAAGACGAAACGATAATTAAACTTCTTCTTTCTGCTGGAGCTAATGTCTTACGTGCTCATAGAGGAAAATCAATTTTAAATATGGATGTTCTCAAAACGAATGTCAAGATCGCGGATATTGTTGTGAGGTATACTTGTTCTTCGCAACGAGATGTTTATACAGATAGATACAAAGTGCCACTTGGTTTAGCTGTTGAAAGTGAACTTGAGGCTTACGTCAAGTTGTTATTAAAAGCTCGAGAAAATGCGAATATTTTCCACAATGGAGAACCCTTGCTAAACATCGCAATAAAAAAGAAGAATTTTACGATTTTTGAAATGCTCTTAGAATATGGGATTAATTTAAATGCATGCACCGACAAATATGACACGGCACTTATAGTTGCAGTTGAAGATAGTGGCGAAAAATTTGTCCAGATGCTTCTAGATGCAGGAGCCGATACTAAAATAGTCTCCAATTCTAGTGAATACAGGAATTATACACCAATTGAAATAGCCATTTTAATGAAAGATGCGTCCATGGTGGAGATTTTTTTGAAGAAAAGCATTTTTAAATCTTCATTCGAACTGGCTCTTAAAAAAAGTAACATTGAGGTTGTTAAAACTTTTCTGAATTATGGAGCTTCTATTAACGACATGATTGATGGAAAACCTCCACTGTTTCTGGCAGTGAAGGAGAATAATTTACAAGTTGTGAATTATCTTTTAAAAAAAGGTGCGAGTTTGGAAAAGAGAGATACGCAGGGAACCAGTGTGCTATATTATGCTTTAAAATTTGCAACTGAAGCTGTAATGAAATTGCTTTTTAACTATGGCGCCGGTCCGAATGTAGGAGGCTTATTGATGGAAGAAGCAATTAGAACAAAAAATGTAGAATTTGTAAAACTTGCACTTTTAAATGGGGCTAACCTTATAGCGTTAAATAGTGATAAAGAAACTCCTTTCAATTTTGCTGTCCTTAAAGCTGTGTCACTTTCGGTTGCTCATGTAGTTCATTCAGCACATAATGAAACATTGGATAACCCCGAAAAAGACCGTTTTTTCCCAGGCAATGTCAGGTTAGTTGCTCGCATGGTGACAAAAGAAGTAGCAAGAAGAGAAGCCATCACTGGTGACATGTTTGAGAGAAATAGAATTTCGGTTAGATTAGAGTATGTTCAAAAATATTACAAAAGGTGTCTAAAGGAAATTGAATTTATGAAAATAACAGAGATTTGTCAAGGTATCACCTACTTTGATTTGTTAATTGCAAGTCCTAGGAGATTGGCATCATTAATAAGAAACAATCATGTGAAATCTGTTTCATCATCTAAGGACAAAATTTCGAAATTATTCCCAGAATATGTAGACGTTTTGTGTGATCTGGCAAATATCGGAATGGATAGAAGAACTTTATTAGATTATAATTTTCCCGTATTGAAAAAAGTATTGAGGTACGAATTGCCTCTGGAAATTGTGGAAGAAATTTTTAGTTTTTTAGAAACTAAAGATCTGAGAAATCTGAAAAACTGTTTTTATAAAGACATTTGAAATTTAATGTTTTATATTCTTTTAAAATTCTTTGTTCAAATTAATGTGATGTTCATTCTTTAACGGAAAATATTAGTGATTTTTTATTGTAATATGGTAACAATTTTTACCCTTCATTGTTTTGTAACTGAACTAATATGCTTGGAAAAATGTTTTTTTTGTTAAAGTCGATATAAGGATATAATGTACGCATCTACTGATTGTGAAAATAAAGTGTGTATTTATTCTTTAAAAAATGTTTTCGTATTTATTAATTTGGAGTATTAAAAGACAGATATGTAGGTTTTTTTAAAGATCATTTTTTCAAAACCAGTTTTCGGTTCATAAATTGAAATTCAAAATTCATAACATAAACATTTTAACAGATCGGAATATTGATAGATTTTCAGTTTAATTTCTATGAATAAAAATTGTACTTACTTTAATTTCTCTAAACATAAGTTTAGTCACTGTTGAATTTGAGACAAAAAATTATTAACAAAGAATTTGCAATTTAAAAAAATCTGGACTTCCAGATGATGAAAATCCAGATGATTTTTGATATTTCTTGCTAGAAATAATTAAAATAATACCTTTAAATTCCTCAATTACAATAAACTTTAATTATAAATAAATAACCTTAAGACCAAAAATATTTCTCTTATATTTTTTAATAATGTTGTTCTGAAAAAAAAGTCGAAAATATTTCTTATTTCGAAAGAACGATCTAATCGACATTTCACTTAGATCCTTCTTCCACAATACACAAGTTTTCAGTTTGTAAAATATCGCAATTTAATGAATTTTTCTTTATTTCGTTTCCTTTTTAATTTAAACGAAAACTACAATTTTTTGTTTATTAATTGTAAACATAATTATCAAACTTTAGGTTATTTTATTTTTCCAATAAACAGAAAATTGTAATTTTTATTTATAAATACAGTAAGGAACCATTTTTAACTCTGAATTTTGATGAAATGTTGAATAAAAAAGTAACGTTTCTCATTGGACACTTACCCCAAATGATGGTAATCTAAAAATAATAAAATATACAAATTAACTAATATTTATAAAATTCATTTAATCTAAAATTCTTTTGATGAACATTTTCTGAGGTATCTAAAATTTATCAAAACAATTTTTAACTTGATCCTCACAGCGATAGACTCACACCTTGATTATCCAATTTTTAATCGAATAATTTTTAGAATATTTTATTTTAAAATTAAAAAATGTTAATATCGAATGCATGATAAAAGTAGTAACAAAATTTTAAATTCTTATAATAGGTGTAAAAATTTCAACTTTGTTTATAATCAAATTTAAATAAATCCGAATCTTTTACCTAAAAAAGTTTTTAGTTCGCCGAATTAATATTTAACAGAATTTTCATTTTATAGAATTTATTTTAAATCGAAATTTTTTTTAAGAGAATTTGAATTCAACTTAATTTTTATTTAGCAGAATTCTTATTTTAAAAAAACTGTGAAGTAACTGGAATTTTTAAATGCTAGAATATTCATAGTTGCAAGAATTAATTTTTAATGGAATTCTTAAAACGCTTACTTCATTTTTTACGAAATTGGAACGAGCATCCGAAAAAAAGATTTTGGCGCGGATTTTAAAATTAACAGCAGACAGAAATTATTCCGAACAAATGAATTTTCGGTGAAATGAATATTTTAGCTGATAAAAATATTGATAAAATAAATTATGTTAAAAAAAATTTGAAAATTGACAAAAATAATTGAATTAGTGATTTCAAAAAGGGCTCAAAAACCATAAGAGCCACTTTCATTATGAATTATTAATATTATTAATTATTAATAAAATTAAAAAATTATTAATTTCAATTGTAATTTAAAGAAAATAATTGAGAAATAACAAAAATAATTGACAACTGGTGTAAAAAATTAAAATTTTAAGATAATACTTGAAAAATTGACGAATTGAAAGGTTAAGAATCTAATTAAATAATGACACAAATAATTGAAAGCTGGTGCAAAATTAAGAATTTATAGACAATAATTGAAAAATTGAAAAAAATATTAGAAGTTTGAATGAAAATAATTAAAAGCTGAGGAAATTAATTAAAGTTTAAGGGAAAATAATTTAAATTTGAAGAGAATAAATCAAAAATGTCAAAAAAATTTAATTTGAAGAAAATAATTGAAATTTGTATATAATAATTGAAAAAGGTGTATAAAATTAATAAATTCGAGACAATAATAAAAAGAATGAAGAAAATGATTAAAATTTGAAGAAAATAATTGAAAACTGATGTAAGCAAAATTTAAAAATTCATGACAATTTACAAAAATTGAATACAATAATTGAAATTTGTAGAAAATAATTCCTAAACGGCAAAAAAATAGGAATATATGAAGAAAATAATTGGATAATGATAAATATTGTTCAATTCTGACAAAAATAATTGAAATTTGAAGAAAATAATTGAATAATGTGTATAAAATTAATAAATTTGTGATAATAAAAACAATGAACAAAATTATTAAAATTTGAAGAAAATAGTTGAAAACTGATGTACGAAATTTAAAAATTCGTGAAAATTTAAAAAAATTGAATAAAGTAATTAAAACTTGAAGAAAATAATTCTAAAGCGGCAAAAATAATAGAAATATGTATAGAAATTAATTAGAAAATGACGAACATTTTTTAATAATGTTAAAAATAATTGAAATTTGAAGAAAATAATTGAAAAATAACAAAAGAAATTTGAAACTTGTGTAGAAAATTAAAATATCCTTGACAATAAGATGGAATAGACATTTTACAATAAAAGTAATAAAAGTGACTTATTTTAATATAAAGTAAGTAAAAGTGTGTGATTTTAAGAAAAGTGAGTGAATAAAGTGAGTCACTGGCAACCCTGCTATAAATGCCACGTTTTATAAAAGAATTAACAATTTTTTAAAATGTTCGTCTGACATATTGAATCCATCATTTTGAATTTTGAAAATCGGACTTTAGAATCATAATTATCGACTCCAACAATCTTCCAGTAACAAATTCCATGTAAATTCAAGAATTTTTTAAAAATTCGTTCGCCATACTGAATTAGCCATTTTGAATTTTGAAAATCGGATTCCAGATTCGTAAATATAGCGACCCCGAAGAGCCCCAATAACAAGTTTCAAGCAAATTTAAAGAATTTTAAAAAATTCGTCCGCCATATTATATTCGATATCTTTAATTATTTTAAAATTACTTCAAAATCAAAATCAGTGACCTAAAAAATCCCCTAAAACCGAATTCACTTAAATTTATTAATTTTTTATTTTTTGAGACCACCATTTTCAATTTTTTGAAAATGACATCAGAATTAATCGTAATCAGCGATCTCGATAACCCCCTAGAACCGATTTCACTTAAATTTATTAATTTTTTATTTTTCGTGTCCGCCATCTTAAATCCACCATTTTGAATTTTTTGAAAAATTTGTTGTCAAAATGGGGACTGTCGCTGCCAAACTAATTCAGTAGGTTGCAGCACCAACGCAAGATTTTGTAGCGCGAAATTTTTAAATAATTTTTATTGCAAAATGAAAATTTTAAAAAGTTAGAAAGTACAATATAAGTATGTATACTAATATGTATAAATAATGATGATATCTCATACAATTTTATAAATAATAAATCTTTTCTAATTTAATTATTCGTTTACCGATTTGGACAGTTTTAGGTTATGTAAAACAAATCTTAATGACATGAAGAACAAATTTGAAAGTTGTGGTTTATGAGTTGCAATTACATTAATAAGCTTATATTTAATTAACTTTACCAAATTCTACTTTTCGTTTTTATAAAATTAAAAGAATCAAGCACTGAGCTGAGCTTTACATATAATCATCCCCATTGAGTTTTATGGAACATTTATGCTTCTCCAAAAATTAAAAAAATTGAGTACACACTTATTTTTAAAAAATAAATAAAAGTTCACCTTTGTAAAAACAAACTGTTAAACTTTATTGAAATCACATTGTTAAAAAACACTTTACGTTTTGTAACTCAGTATATAGGTACATATGATTTTTATCGACAATACCTAAACAAAATAAAGAATGACAAATATGATAATTTAAACACGAAACATCATAAACTTCTGCTTTAACATTAAAAAACCACTATTGTCGGTTTTACAAACAAAATAACATTAATTTAAATATTAAATTATAAACTGTATGGATTAAAAACTCTAAAATTTATGCATCTCCTTGCCAAACCAGTGAGTTAAATTTCTCAAATCTCTATTCGCTAAAAAACTATAAATGCATTCTACAATTTCAAGTGAGAATTCATAAGGCAGAACTTTTTTCAACAGATGATGACTTGAATCCAACAAATGCCTACGATCTTTTCCTATTTCAATTCGGGCCAACAACGTTTTGCCATACTCGCGAAATAGTTTTATAACTTCGCTCTTTAGTGACAGTATATCTTCGATATGATTATTTCTAAACAAAGATGCAAGTCTGTTGTAATTGGCAGTCAACAAATCAAAATAAGATACACCTTCGCAGACTCCCATCAATTTCATCAACTCAAGTTCCTTTTGACATCGATCATAATACTTTTTAACATATTCTGATTCAACAGAAATTCTATTAGGCTCAAAAATTTCACCAGTGACAGCTTGTAGTCTTGCTACTTCTTTTGTCAGCTCACGAACAACTTCTCTAAATGGTCGTTGGACTTGTTCCACATCATTCGAAACATCTAATTCTTTATAAAATGACGGCCTGCTCACACTGCTTAAAGCTTTATCAATGGCCGTATTAAGAGGAGTTTTATTCTTTTTATTCAGAACATCAATATCAGCACCATTTAGAATCAAAAGTCTTACAAACTCTGAATTATTTCTATCAGTAGCAAGTTCGAGCATTGTACTTCCTGAATAAGCATCTATCTGATTTGTGTCTGCACCGTTTGATAAGAATAGATTCAATAAGTTACTTCTTATCTTATCAATTCCACGCGTGTCATGATTACACATTCTATTTAAAAGCAGATTCAAAGGTGAATAGCCTTTTTTATTTTTAATATTAACGTTAGCCCCGTAATCCAGAAGATGCTTAATTATAAGCTCACTATCGCACGAATTCAAATATCTTAACGCAACGTGAAGCACGGTCTCTTTTACGTCTTTCATAGTTTCCAAATAAGCACCCTTCTTCAGCAGATAACAAACCACTTCTAAATTATTGCCTTGCACCGCATGAGAAAGCGGAGTTCTTCCATTTTCATCTTCTTTATTAATCAACGCTCCATAATTTACAATTGTTTCGACAACCTGAAGACTGCTTCTCTTCAGAGCCAGACGAAATGGAGATTTATCTTCCGGATAAGAATCTAAACCTTCTTTCTTGAGAAACATTTCTACGATTTTAGCATTTTTGTTTAAAATTGCAATATCAAGAGGTTTAGTATTTTTATAGCCCTTATAAATACTCTTGACATCATGTTCGCATACTCTCGTATCAGCTCCTGCGTCTAAAAGTAACTGAACAGCATTTTCAATGCAAAGTTTAACTGCAAGCATAAGTGCCGTGCCAGAATCATCGGTTCTGGCATTTACATCAACTCCGTGTTTTAAAAGCATTTCGAAAATCTTAAAATTTCTCTTCTCTATTGCTATATTTAACAAAGGATATCCATTATGAGTAGTATTAGGGCTCACTTTAGCTTCTAGAAACATTTCAACACACGCTTCAAGCTGATTCTCAACAGCGATTCCAAGTGGCATATTACATCTCCCCAAATGAAATTTTCGTTGCGAACAGCAATAATATTTCACAATAATTTCCCCAATCCTTGCATTTGTCTTTAAACTTTCAATATCTAAAAACGGCTTCTCTCTGTGTAGATCTAAAACATTAGCGCCAGCAGAAACGAGTATTTTTATAATCGCTTCATTCTCATTTTCAACGGCTAATCCAATAGCTATTGCTCCGTTCGTGGCTGGGAAATTTACAGCGGCGCCGAGATTTAAGAGCAATTTGACAGTTGTTTCATCCCCAGCTTCTACTGCAAAATGAAGAGGGCTATATCCACGGAGTGATCCACATTTTCCGATTTCCGAGTCCTTATAACTTCCGAGCGTTAAAATCTTTTCTTTCTCCGAAACGAATTCTTCATCAACGAGACAACCCAGCCGTTGGTTATAATTGGCGCCTTGCTCTATTAATAATTTCAAGATCCTACTTTGACCAGCGTAAGAAGCGGCAAGAATTGGATTCGAAAGAAAACTAGAATATTTCGTTCTCTCCGGATTGACTTTCGCTCCGTGTTCAAGAAGCAGACGGACAATATTTTCGTGGCCTCTTTGAGCAGCTGCGTGCAAAGGTGTTAAATATTTATCAATATTAAAGTTCGGGTCTACACGTTTGTCGAGCAGCAGTTTGACAACTTTTTTATGACCGTAATAAGCAGCAATATACAAGAGAATATATCCTTCTCTCCATTCTGAAGATGGTGCTGTTGAGGCTTCTGACAAAATTTGCACAACTTCCTCATTGCCGTTTTCCGCTGCAATGAATAACGGAGTTTCCAGCTCGGTTCGTCCTGACACGTCGACAATGGCACCGTTCCTCAAAAGCAACAAAACCAAATCTTTATCATTTTTCTGAACCGCAACATGAAGAGGCGTTAATGCATTAGGTTTCGAAATATCCGCTAAAATTCCGTTTCTAAAAAACAGCTCCAACATGTCCGTGTCTCCTTTTTCGACAGCCAAATGCATTGATGTAGTACCATCTTCTTTAGAAAGAAACAAAGACTCTCGGTTACTTATACTTCGTAAAAAGATATCAACAATCGAAACAGATCCGTTAATAGTAGCTAAATCAAAGGGAGTATGGCCATTTTTGTTCACAACATGAATGCACGATTGATGCTTTAAAAGTATTTTAATGGCGACTACATCCTCATCTTGAACCGCGAGATGAAGAGCCGAATTCCCAGCCTGGTCCTGGTTGGCTCTAGAAAAATATTTGATAAAAACATTACACTCTTGTGAAAGGGAACATGTATTTTTAACATCCTCCACTTTATGGATGTGCTTTAAAAGTATTTCCAAAGTTTTAGCTCCTCCCTGAGTATTTTCAAGAGCAAAGGCTATCGGAGTTTTGTTAGTTTCGTCAAATACATTGTAATCTGCACCAGTTTCCAGAAGCAGAGATACTATCTCAGAATGACCTTCTCTCGCGGCTAAATGAAGGGCAGTTAAATTTGAATTAGACGTAGCATTTAACTCGCATTTCTTGGTGTCCAAAAGAACTGAAACTATCGAAAATTGTCCATTCGCGCAAGCCAAATGTAAAGGTGTAAATCCTTTCGTATTTATTACGTTCAGAATTGGATCGTGTGCCAGAAGTAGTTTCAAAATTGCAATATTTCCTTTCTCAACTGCAGTGTGAAGTGCATATTGTCCTGTTTTGGTTAAGTAACTGTTGACTGATGCCCCAAATGAAAGAAGTAACTCTACCATTTCAATATTGTCTGCAGCAACTGCCAAATAAACCAGCATTTCCTTATCCGCTCCTTGTAAAAATTTATTCATTCTGTTCTCAGAATTAACGGAAAACTGTAAAAATATTTTCAGCACATCCAAGTTCCCACTCTCGATAGCAAAGCCCAGAGGAGATATGTCATCGTCGTTTAATATCGTTTCTTTGGCGTCAAAGTTCAAAAGTACGTTCACTACTTCTAAATGACCCTTCTTAGCTGCAACATGAAGAGGAGTTAAACCGCCTTCCGCCTTAGTATTTATAGGACAATTTCGTTCCAACAAAAGTGGAATAATTGTTGAGTTTCCTGTTTCTGCGGCGTAGTGTAATATTGTGAATTTTTTAAGCTCACACTTGGTGTCAATATGAGCTCCATTCTCCAAGAGGCAATTGAGAAAATTTGAATATTCCACATTATCAAGAGGTAGGTCGATAATTTTGAAAATTGGAGGAATGCCATTTTTATCTGGAGTTTGAGTTGAGATATTTTTCTGGATTAGTAACTGCACAAGTTCAAGGCTTCCTGCCTCGATAGCTAAGTGTAGAAGCTCATTATTTGCATCTTTGCATCCGCTGTTTTCTTCATAATAGGAAATATAACTTTTGGTATTCGAACTTTCACTCGAATACAATTGGCAGTCTCTGTTTATAAGTATTCTAGCAGCTTCTATGTGACCCGAGAAAATAGCTTTTTTCAGTACATTATAGTGTTCTGTAGAATTCAAAGATTTGTTCCTGATAAGTTGCTCCACTTGTTGCAAATCGGCTGCTAACACTGCAGCTTCTAATTTTTCAAAATCTGTTTTCCAGATTGACATTGTTCAGATTTGATCCGTATCTGTTCTTCTGAGGATTCAAACCTTAATTGAAATACCTGAAATGTAAGAAAGCATGTTATTAGGTTGAAAAGGTTTTCTTTATTCTACAAAATACAAAATAACTATAAAAGACCGAGTAAAACGATTTTATGTCTGGAGAGTATCTACAGAGTGTCTACCGAAACATGATTTTCAAATTCCCGGTTTTCCTGGATCTAAAATCACATTTTTCCCGGATTTCTTTTATGTATGATTAATAGCTATAATATTAAACTAGTGAAAAAATTAAGTGCGTAATATTTAAGTTTTTAAGGTAAAATTGATCTTTGAAGAAAATAATTTCAAAATGTCAAAAATAATAGAAATTTGAAGAAACAAAATGAAAGATGACAAAACTAATTCAAAATTTGAAGAAAAGATTTGGAAAATGACAAAAATAATTGAAAAATGGAAAACAAAATAAAAATTTGATGACAATACATAATTAAAAAATTGGAGAAAAAAATTGACCATGAAAGAAAATAATTAAATAATTGAAAAATCATAAAATTTCTCTCTCATACACTCTCAGAAAAACTTTTTTATCGATAGTCGATAATCTCTGTCTCTGTCTTTCACTATTTCCCTCTCTCTCACACACACAACCGTAAATTGACAGCTATTGGCTATGAACGACGAAAAGACGGACGGACGATAAAAGTTTCAATACACGGTAACTTACGTAACTCACGGACCTACGTAACTCGCGGTGACCTACATAACTCACGGTAACTTTTGTAACTCGCGGTAATTCTTACGGTAGCTTACGTAACTCGCGGTAACTTACGTAACTTTCGGTAACTTACGAAGCTCTCGGTAACTTTTACGGTAACCTACGTAACTCTCGGTAACTTACGTATCTCTGTCTCGGTCACTCACTATCTCCCTCTCTCTCGCTCACAACCTAAAATTGACAGCTATTGCCTGTGAACGACGGACGGACGGACGGACGGACGACAAAGTCTCACTATAAGGGTTTCTGTCCCGAACCACGAAACCCTAAAAATAATTGAGAAATAACAACAATAATTGAAAATTACAAAAATAATCAAAAAAGGGAACAAATAGTCCAGAAATGACAAAAATAATTGAACCTTGAAAAAAAATGTAAGATGATAAAACTAATTTAAAGTAATAAAAAAATGTCGAAAATATTGATAATACTTGAGAAATGACTAAATTATTTGAAAATTTTAGAAGCAATTAAAAAATGAGACAAATAATTATAATAGGAAAAATAATCGAGAAATAATAAAAAGAACAGAAATTTGAAGAAAATAATTGAGAAATCACAAAAAATTTAAATTTGACGGTAATATGTGAAAAATAACAAACATAATAAAAATTTGAGACAAATAATTGAAAAGTGACAAAACTAATTAAAAATTAAGTAAAAAATAACAAATTTGAAGAAAAGACTTGAAAAATGATAAAAATAATTAAAATTAGAAAAATGATTGATAACTGGCGTAAATAATTAAAAGAATGTAAAATTGAATAAAAAAATTGAAATTTGAAAAAAAATAATTGTCAATTTGGTGTAAAGTATTTAAAAATTATTGGTACATAATAATAAAATTATTGAAGAAAAGTGCTGAAATTTGAAGAAAAAAATTTAAAACTGTGTAATAAATTGAGAAACTGATGACCATAAAAAAAAAGATTGAAAATAATTATTGAAATTTTATAAAAATAATTTTTAAATGTTAAAACTAATAGAAATATGCAGAAAATAATTAAAAAATGATAAAAATAATTTAAATTTAATGGAGAAATTGAAAGACGACGAAAGTAATTGACAATACTGGTTTAAAAATTAAAAATTTGTGGTACATTAATTAAAAACTTGAAAAAGTAATTGAAATTAGAAGAAACTAATTAAATAATGTCAAAATTTATTGAATTTTGTAAAACATAATTGTATATAATAATAATAGATAATTATTATTTTACTAAGAAAGTGAGAAAAGTGATTTTTTTTAAAATGAGTAATAGTAAGTGATTTAAAAAAAAGTGAATAAAAATGAGAAAAGTAAGTCACTGGCAGCCCTGAAATTGCTCAAATTCGCTTGAAACGTGTTACACTTTTACTATTTTGAAAATCTAACTTCAGATTAGTAACCAGGAACATGGATTACCACCGAGTAACAAGTTTGAAGTGAATTTGAGCAATTTTGCAAAATATGTCTGCCATATTGGATCCGCCATTTTGAATTTTGCAAAATTGGTAAATCTGATATCGTTTTCACAATCAGAGACTTTGAAAACGAGTTATAAGTTTCAAGCGAATTTGAAGAATTATGAAAACGAATAAGCTGAAATTTTTAGAAATTCACGGATATAATTTTTTTTCCCGGCAATTTCCCGGGTTTTTCCCGGTCGAACTAAAATCCCGGCAAATTCCCGGTTTTCCCGGAATTCCCGGTGAGTAGACACCCTGAATCTAACAATTTTCCTTTTTTAAATCTACTTTTGACTATTCTGAATGTTAACAAACTTTGTAATTATTCTTTATTAAAGTCAAATAATATTAATCTTGATGAAAGTATAGGATTAAATTTCAATCAGTTTTTTCCGAGGAATTCCGAAATTTGTCTCCGAGTCAATCAGTTTTTATCTGAATTTAAAAATGGTTGTGACTTGAAAAAAAATCAGTTTGAATTCAGTTACTTCAATCCGAATCAATCCGTTTCAAATCTGAATAAATTGATTACAATTGGAACAGATTGAGTCGGAATGAAATAACAAGATTCATATGGTTTAAAATTTAGCTTCTGAATAAAACGAATAAATTCGGAATGATTCGGAAAGAATTTTCCGTCAAATTACATCTATTTTTAGATTCGAATAAAAACTGATTGGATTGGAAATAATAAATCTCGGATTACCTCAGAAAAATACTGATTAAATCTTATTCAAACGGATTGGAATTCAATCTGATACTTTTATTAGGGAATTACATATAATTATATTTTTTTTTAATAGATTATTTTTCATAAGTGTAAAAATAGAAATAACTAAAAATATTTTAACTAATAGATATTTTTCAGTCTTCTTATAGTTTTTGTTAGTTTTAGTCTAAAATGTACTAAAAATTTGGTTACGTTGTGCGTGAAATAAGTTTTAAAATAATTTATCATACATTTTGAAACAATTATACATACATTATTAAAAAGGAATTGGGAAAATTGAAATTGAAAAATGGAATTGAAATTTAAAGAATATAATTAAAAATTGAAAAAAAGTAATTAAAAAAGCTGAAAATTGTAGAATATAGAAAAAAATAATTGAAAAATGAAAAATTAAAATTTGAAAAAAATAATTGATAATTGAAGAAAGGTAAAAATTACTGAATATTGAATAAAATAATTGAAAACTGAAGACTGGGATTTCAAATTAAAAATAATAATTGAGAAAAAAAAATAATTAAGAATTGAAGAAATAAATTGAAGATTAAGGAATTAATTTAAAATTTTAAGAAATAGTTGACAATTGAAAAAAAATTAGATTACTGTCGAGAATAATTGTCAATAGAACAAAATATTAAAGAATAATTATAAACTTCAAGAATAATTGTAAATTGAAAAATTTGTAGAAATTAATTTAAAATTGCAGAAAAAATTAGTAATTGAAAGAAATAATTGAAAAATGACGTGAATAATTGAAAAATTTAAGAAAATATCTGAAATATGACAAAAATAATATAGACAATTGAAAGAAATAATTAAATTAAATTTGTAAACAAATAATTGATAATTAAAAGAAAAATTACTAAATTACTAAATTAATTAAATATTAAGAAAAACACTTGAAAATTGAAAAAAAATTCTAAACCTGTCGAGAATAATCGACAACAGAACAAAATAATTAAAAAAAATTTAAAGGATAGTTAGGTACAAAATTGAAGAAGAATGTTAAGTTGTCAATTAAAAACTGAAGAAAATTATAGTAAAAATTTTAGGAAATAAATGAAAATTTATGAAATCAATTGAAAATTGAAGAAGATAATTAAAGAATTATATTGAAAGTTCAAAAAAATAATTAACAATTGAAAAAACACGAGGATTATTGAACATTGAATAAAATAATTGAAAATTAAATAAAATAATTAAGGATTTTGAAAAACTAAATAAAAATGGAGGAAATAAATTGAAAATTTAAATAAAATAATTGAGATTTGAAAGAAAAATTACAAAATGACGAAATTGGTATGCTAATGGTAATGTTAATTCTATTTACATAAATAGCAGGAACATAGAGAAGATAACTTAACTGTTTATTTGACTCTATTCTTTTTTATGTATTTTTTTATTAGTAAATTGGATTTTTTGTTGTTGTATCAATCATCAATAAAACTAAATTCAAATATTAAATCTGAATTTTATGAACATACAATTTACAAAAAATTATATATTTTTGATCCCAAAAAAGGTAAAAAAAGAAGTAAAAAGGTGATAAATCATCAATAAAGGTGAAAAAGGTGACAAAATTGAAAAAAGGTGAAAAGGTGACTGTCTGTGATGTCTGAGCTGGTCGTAACGCGACTAATACCTTAATAAGTTTAATAGTTCAACAAATTTTATTTAATTCAATTAAATAAATAGTAACACTATTAATTTTCTGTAATAAAACAAAATCAAATTTTTTTTGAAAATTTTTTTTATTAAAAAAAAAAAAAATTCTTTATCATAATTACTCAACCTGTTTTGAGTAATTCAAATTAATCAATTATTTTCTTTTTCATTATAAAATATATTTTTTCTCTATAATTGGTTTTAAACTATCTAAACTCCAAATAAAATGAGCATACTATGTAGTCATTTTAGCATTTTTTAAAACATACACTGTGAAAAAACAAAAAAGTGTAAATTGTAGTGTTTTTAAAATTTTAAATAACTTTTGAAATAATAAAGTTTTTTTATTGTTCTTGATGTGATTTGAAATAATTGTCTATAGAATTTAAAAAATTTATTATTATTATTGCACAATTTTTTTCTTACATTTATCTGAAGCAAGTCATGTTCGATTCCTTGCAAAATCTAAGAAAACCATTGTGCAATAATAATGATAAATCTTTTCAAATCTATAGAAAGTTGTATTTTAAATCACAGTAAGAATATTTAGAAATCTCGATTATTTCAAAACTTATTTGAAATTACAAAAAACTACAACTTACACTTTTTTCACAATATATGTTTTAAAAATTGATAAAACTCAGTGGCGGATCCAGACATGGTTTCTGGAGAGGGTCATACAAGACTATAGTGTTGTCTCTCTCTCTCTCCCATGCAAATTTAAGTTAAATTCAGGGCCGAAGGGGTCATCGGGGTCATAGGTCAGAAGACCTATGACCTAAAGAACTTTTTGTTCGTTTCTCTGAAACGTTATAGGCACTTCAGCGTTCTAATAACTTCATTTTTCTGTTGAAATCTTTAAAAAAAACAGGTTAAATCGTTTTAGCATTTAAAGGGATCACAGTGTATTCTTCTTTCAATTTTAGGTGAAAAAGGGGATTTCGATTTTCAAAAAAGGGGATTTTGGAAATTAAAAAAAAAGGGTGATATTAATAATTCAAGTTTTCTTTTACAAAATTTTATTGTTTCTTTTTTTTAAAACAGTTTCATTAATTAATTTAGTCTTTTTTTGTTCAATTTGTTTAGGAAAATTTCAAAAGAAAGAGCACTTTTGGAAATACAAAAATTTATCTTTTAATAGGTTTTCTGTTCAATGACAAGAAGATGGTTGTTGCAATTAAATATTTCTAAAAATAATTTTTAACTTCAAATGGTTTTTTAAATTATTTATTTAATAATTAGATTTTAAACAGGAAACATAAAAATCAGTGATGTGAAATGTTCTGATATAATGTTAAAGAAATTAAATTAAAAATCTTTCAGTGAAATATGACAAAATCAATTTAAAAATTATTTTTATCAATCTCTTTTATTGTATTTTTATATTTTCTAATTCAAAACAATTAATTTTTGTTTGATGTATTAAATTGATGTATTTCAACAAGAATACATGGTTTTATTTTATGATGCAAAACTAGTAATATTTGTTTAAAACGAGTAAAAAATATTTAATAAAAAAATTTTTTATTCAATAAATTAATTCGCTTTAATTAATTAAGAATACATGGCAAATAAGGAAATTATATAACTTTTTAAAATATAATTTTATTTTAATTATGTTTTTTTCATGTTTCCCGTTTAAAATCTAAATTAATTCAATAAATAATAATAAAAAACCATTTTAACTTAAAAATTATTTTTAAACATTTAAATTCAATAACTGATTTCTCATCATTGTACAGACACCTTAAAAAAGGATAGATTTTTGCATTTCCGAAAATGGAAAAATAATAGAAACTTGTTGAAAAAATGAAGGTCAAAGAAAAGAAAAATGTTGATTTGAGGTGTTTTAGGTGATTTTACTAAAAAAAAAGGGGGGGGAATAAGGAGAAAAAATGGGATTAGGTGAAAAAGGGGAGAAACTAAATTGACCTAAATGATTTAGGTCTATGAATTTTCTCTGGCTGATTAAACGTTATATGATTTCTATTTAATAAGATTTTTAATTTCAAATTTATAAAAAATCGTCCTGAAATAGAATTATTCATTATATTTTTGTGAGCATTTTAAATAAAAAAAGAAAACCTTGATACTATTGATAGAACGAAAAATATTGCTATTATTCAAGAAGCAAAATAATGGCTTCTAACATAACTATTTCTTGCGTATGTGTCCGATTTCTCCTTAAATAATAAACAAATAAATAGTACTTTTTTACGTACCTCAGCAGTTAGAGCATCTGTAGCAATTGACTACGGCACCTTTTTAATAAAAAGAAAAATTTTCTTTTATTAATACGACCCTAATCAGTTAATTTTCTTCAGTAAAATAAGACAAAAGAAAATACTTGTAAGATATTTACTTCTTTTTTTCTCTCGTTTCTATTCTGCACTGTTTTCTTCACAATAATACATTAATAAATATTGTGTTTTCTTTCAATTTTAATCAGTATAATTTATGATTTTATTTGCAAATTTTAATATTTGACCTGAGGCTGCTTCTTCTTCTTCGCGTTAGTTTTTAGAAATATTGAAACCACTGAAACAAAACATAAACACAAAATCAGGGAAACAAAGGTAATTTATCATACGTAAATTACGTAGGTAATTTATGTGCATAATATTTTCCCCAAATGTAATTTACGTTTTCAAGATGGCGATAATCTGTATTTAAATATTTTAAATAAACAATGATTTATTCCCTACCACAAGGTTACAGGAATTGAAATGATTTAGGTAATTAAATTCATTATTTAATGTTATATCTTTTTACTTTGTTATTTTCAAAACATCATGTCACTTTTCATGTTTTTAGGGTGAAATCAGATGAATGCGTCACACCCCAGTGGGCACACATGTCCGAAAGACGTCCCTATGTCGGCCTCTATGTCCAAAAGACGTCCTTGAGACGTCTTTTGGAAATTTTTGCCCACTGGGACGTTGCGTCTTAATGAGAAAGAAAAAGAAAAATATTTTTTTCTATCTCTTTCCATCTATTTACGATGCACGTTTGACGCATTCATCTGATTTCACCCTTATTTTCTATAGTACGGGCAGGGTTGTGCACGTAAAATACATCAGGTAAATTACATGGGTTTTCTACGTATATTACATATGTAATTTACATGTTTAGTTTTCTACATAATGTAATATACATCAGTACCCACAAATTTAATCACGTGACAGCGCGCGAAAATTTAAAATTTATATATATATAGATATACCTTATAGATTTGGGATGTAAATTACATAGTTTTCTACATTTTCTACGTATATTACGTCGAAAATGTATTATACGTCGAAAACCTCGAGTGACGCGTCACTGCACAACCCTGAGTACGGGTAAAATCCCATGTGGACAGAAAGCGTTGAACCGAAAGCAGAAATCATGAGATGAGAGAGGTAGGTAAATATCACTGTCTCTCTCACTCTCGTGGTTTTCTGCTTTCAGTTTTGTGCTTTCTGCTCACATGGGATCTTACCCTAAAGGCCTATTTACACCTTCGAAAAAAAATTTGTTTTGCATGAGAGTAAAGAGGACAGATACACAGTCTGTCCTCTTCTCTCCAATGCGAAAAAAATTTTTTTTCGAAGGTATAAACAGGCCATTAGGCTTACCCATGTGAGCAGAAAGCGCAAAACTAAAAGCAGAAAACCACGAGAGTGAGAGAGACAGTGATATCTACCTACCTCTCTTACTGTCTCTTACACTCTGTAATGGTGTAATGTAATGTTGCGTCGTAATTAGAGAGAGGAAGACAACTTTCTCATTACGACGCAACGTTTGATGGTCCCATCTGATTTCACTCTTAAGGCCGCTAGTAACTTCACTTTTGTCTCATTCTACTGCACAGCAGTGGCATAAGTTAGAGATCCTCAAGGGAGAGTTAAGACAAGTTTCCTCTTCTACTACCTTTGCGGGTTTCCGGAAACGGAAGTGACGATATTGCAAATTGTATCATTGGTCGAAAAGAGCGGGCTAATTTTAAAAATGTTTGTTTTTAAAGCATTTCAAAATGGAACCGCCATTTTGAACCAATAAAATTAACTTTTTATGAACATCCGTTTCCGGAAACCCGCGACCAATCAGAATCCAAGTCAACATGTCTCAACTCTCCCTTGAGGATCTCTAGCATAAGTTTGTCTCGTTATTGAACAAATTATTTTCTTCTTTGTGGGTTTGTGGCCTTGGTAATGTGTCTTTCCCGGAATTAGGGTGAACATCGGATTTCACCCTTTAGGGTTGTAAAATTTCATAAAACTTTGATAAAATGAAAAATTTTATGAAACTTTGGAAACGTTTTAAAATTTCCAAAATTTCAAGATGACGGAAATGCATAGGCAGATCCTCTCACTTGATAGAAATAAAAACGCATGCGCAAAAATTTAATCTTACCCCCACAACTCAATAAAACCCCGCCATTTTGAAATTTTCAAAGTTTCATGAAATTTTGCCCCATTTTAATGTTTAATGAAACTTTCGAAGTTTCAATAAAACGTTTCATTGACTCACAACCCTAATCCAATGTGAGCAGAAAGTTCAAAACCGAAAGCAGAAAATATGAGAGTGAGAGAGACAGTTATATCTGTCTGTTTTTTTTTTTGCACTTAGAGCGCAATTACATGCCTGCGTCGAACGTTGCGTTTTTGCGTTGAATGGTGAGAGTGAGAAAGATGTGACTATATTTCTGTCTTCCTCTCTCTCACTATTTAACGCAAGAACGCAGCGTTCGACGCAGACATGTAATTTCGCCCTTATGATTTTCTGTTTTGCGCTTTCTGCTTACATGGGATTTCACCCTTAAGAAGTAGCTTGTGCGAGAACGAGGACAAACCAATTCGGACGTAAAGTTACCGGACGAGGTATGAAAGCGCCATAACAGACCTGTTTAGGTGTGTTACCCCCCTCCTCCACCTGACAAATACATTATGTAACAAATTAGACAAGTAACATAACTAGGTAAGGGAACGTTCACAAATTACATAACGTCTTTTTCGGAAAATTTTGACCCCCCCCCCTCCCCCCATGTAACACGTCGTTACATACATTAGCGCCATTTTTTCTGCTGGTCGTAACAAACTGCTTGACCCCCACCCCCCTAAAAAACGCTACGTAATTTGTGAACGCTCCCTAACATACTGTAACAAATTATGTAACATACCTCTTGGTATGTTACGTACATACAGGGTTCTGCATGTAACGTAATTTACGGTAAATTACGTGTGGTTTTTGATGTATTTTACGTACATATATTACGTCCTGAACTTCATACACAATGCATTTTCAGATGGAATGGGATAAATGGCGTATATAGGCCTAAGCAGATAGAAATACGGTTACGAGACCAGAGCATGAAACAGAATAGGACAGAAACAGTTTCTGTCCTTTATTATCTCGTGCCCTGCTCCCGTAACCGTATTCGTTGTGCTTTGGGCTTATTACATACAAACGTAAAAAACTCAAAAATTTACGTCAAAAACTCAAATTTACGCGTAATTTCCCAACTCTGCTTACATACACAAGTACACAACCTTGCCTGATCCCTAAATCCACCGCATCTGACTTCATCCTAAAACATAAAGTGCAAGATTTAACAGGTGAACGGATCTTAAATACTTGAATCATTTAATCATGGTGCTTCTGCTAGCTGTCGCATAATCAGCTGACAAAAGATTTATAATTTAAGTAACACGAGTTTAAACAATTTAATGTTTATTTTGACGATGACGTGCATGTATTGAAGAACAGGAATCTATGGAATTTAAAACTTAAATTCAATCGTGGAGTCTCCTTTAAGAATCTGTGAGGTAAGTGTGATTATTTTACGTCTAGATCTGCTTGTCATTTGAAAATTTAAAGTTATTGTTATGCAAAGTGTTTCGACTTATTCCTTTTACAAAATGAGTCTTCAAAAATGTATGATCTTTTCCTTTAAAAATATAGTTTTGTATAAATCGAGTACTTTGAACGTGATTAGTAAAAATTCAATTTATTTGCTTTTTTATAGGACATATATACTTTGAAAATGAATATGCAAAACAAGAAATTTAAATGTTGTTTATTTCAAACTTGAGTAACATGCAAATTTATATTTAGATTTTTTTAACTTTAAAGAATGTTGCTACTTTAGATTCTAATATTTCTAAATTTAGCGTAATTCTGTTATTATTTCAGAAATTAATTAATAGTAATAAGAAAATAATATTTTAATGATTCTGTGTCAAATAATTTCTTGTGTAGCTAATTTAATGATTAATTAATCATATTTGACCATAAACTGTGAAGTAGAATAAAATAATTTTTTCTTTTCTCAGAAATTTACTCAGTTTTTTAAGGATAGATATATACTTCATTTTTATTATTGGCTTATAATTTTCTATCTTTACATATATTAAAAAACATGTATTGAATATTTAAAACTTTTTTATTTGAAATTTAATTCATAGCAGAATCATGTGACAAAAACTAATGCATATTTATTCATATGTTATAAATCTGCTATGTCGATCAATCTTTAAAAGAAATTCAAAGTAATTAAAAATAACTTAGTAACAAATAAGAGCTATTACGTCGGTAAAGTTTACATCATTTATGATTTAAAAAAAAATTCTTCTATGCAAATTATTATAAATTTTTGTCTGAAAAATGATTTTTAAACGTTTATCGATTTTTAAAAGAGCAAATATTTTTATTATTTTCCGCAAGAAATTTTTTTTTTAAATTGTTTCTCATAAACGTTGTAAATTTCACCGATTTGAGTTTTTATGTTACTAACAAAGCTATTTAAAAATATTTTAGAGAGTTCGACCGTATCGAGCTCAGATTATATTTTTTAAATAAAATTTAGTACAAAATCAGATGTAAGAAAAAAATACTTACCTACAATTTACAAACATTAAATGTTTTTGACAATTGAAAAACATTTTATTGATTAATTAATTAATTATTTAGTCTTTTCATCAGAGATTATTTATAGTTATTAACTAAAACATCATTTTCTCTTTATTTTCTAATCTCTACAATTTTATCTCTAAATATTATTTTTTCTTTATCTTTATAATTTTGTTTATCTTGAATGAAGGTTTTAAAATTTTTGAATTTAAGTAATACGAAGTACATAACTTGTGTCAATTTGTTTTACTTTGGATATTGTTTGTAAAACAATTTGAAAATTATTTAAAACAGTTTTCTGTACTGAGAAACTTTTAATTAATTAATAATTCATTAACTAACAAGAAATATAAATTGAATACTTAGTATTCATTTTTTAATTTTTTTAGTAATTATTTATTTATTATTTGTTGATTAATTTATAAGAAATTAATATTTACCTATGTTATTAGTATGCAAATTTTAATTATTATTTAAATTAAATTTAATTTTTCAAATTAAAGAGAAATTTGTATCAATTACTTTTAAAAAAAGAATGCCATCTTCAAAAATAATTCGAGTGTCGTGAAATAAAAATAGTTTCTAGTTTAAAAGAACATTCTTCTCTAAGAGAATGACGCTATGATACCTTTTTGTTGTAGTAGTATCATGAATGTGCTTGTCAGCAATTCCAGCTGCTAAAGCGTGCAATCAAGTGCCGTAGAATATCAGGCACATTTTAAGTGGAAATGCGTCTCATACGTGCTAATATGCACTAAAAGAGATACAATTCATCTCAAATTACACACTTTTTCCATGCTCATTTACTTATTTTAATGCGAAAAAAATTTACTTCTATTTTTTTTTAATTCTTTTTTTCTAATTTTCATTGTGTAGAGAAGAAATTATCTTTAGACTGATGAGGAATTAGATAATTATTTATCATTCGATAACAACTATCAATCTTATAAATAATCATTCGTACAGCGTTTCAAAACGTATGAATGATTCAATATTTTTGTTTCTTAATAACAAACTCAGGGTGTTTACTACCAAGAAAATCCTGATTTCTTATTAAACTTTTGTTTTCAAGGTTTCGAAAACCTTGAAATCATCTTGAGTTTTGAAACAAATCCTTGAACTATTACATTTAGGCATTACTAAATTCAACTTTTTTCATCTATTTAAAATTTTTTTTTGTAATGTACAATATTATTTTATCAAATAAAAAAAATTAAGCAAACTTACTATAATTTTAATTATATGTATTAATATTTTCTATTTTTAATTAATTTTTATTATTTTTTTAATTAATTTCTTAAATATTAAATTTCTTTTCACAAAAATTATTATTTGTAATTTTTTCAATTATTTACTTTATATAAATATAAAAATGTACTGTTATTTTGCATCAGTTATTTGCCTTAATTTTAAATTATTAAAATAATCAATAAATTCTAATTCTATTTTTCAATTTTGTAATTAATTTCTCCAATTTTTAATAGTTCTTTTAAAATTTTACTTCTTTTCTATTATGATTTCAAGATTCACTCCAATTTTCAATTATTTTTTTCAATCTTTTATTATTCCTAAATTCCTTATTATTTCCTAAATTTTATGTAACCATACATTTTAATTATTTTCTTCAATATTAAATATATATTTTTTCATTTATCAATTATTGATTTTCATTTTCAATTTCTTTCTTCATTTTTCAATTATTTTCTTAAATTTTAAATTGCTTTCCTCAAATTAAGGATGTTCAACTCATTGACATAAACTCAAACTAAAAAATGTTTTTTCACATAAAATATAAACATTATTAAAATCGATTTTATCCAATTTGGAAAGATTCAGTTGGACAATTTTTAAAAAACCTTATGTTAACACAAAATTTGTTATAAAATAATAATTATTTAATATTTTGTATTTTTTTCTTTAAAGTTTGTCAACAATCGTAATTTTAATCCTATTTTGATAGGATCATTTTAATCTTTGAAATATTCTCTGCATTTACTTCTAAAATTTCAGCTATATTGTTTGATTTTTTTCCTTCAATTTTCAATTAGATATTTAATTTAATTTTCAAATTAATTGTTTCATTATCAAATTGTTTTTTCATTTATCAAATATTATCTTTCATTTTCAATTTCTTTCATCATTTTTCATCCTGTATTTTTTTCGTTTCATTTCCCTTACAAGTATATTCAGCAATTATTTAAAAAATGGATTCTTAGATTTTAAATTATGTAATAAAGTCAATTTAACATGTGTTAAATAATGTTCGAGTTTCAGAAATAAAAATGAAGAAATTTATTTTTATGATTGCTGACGACCTTGAAAAAATGTAAATTAAATTTTTTTCTTGAATTTATTAATAGCACTTAAATATAATTTTAAAGATAATGTTTCATACGATTAAAAAAAATTATTTAAAAAAATTGTATTAAGAAAAATATAAAAAGTTGAAGTTTTTTTTCGATTTGTGTTTAAACAATTTTCACAAAAATTGATGGTAATTAATTTTTTTTTAAATTAAAAATTGTATTAATGTTATTTTAAAGAAACATTTTTTTTTATTTAAATATAATTTTTCTAATTTTAACTGCGCTTTAAAGAAAATTTATAAACCAGAAAGAAATTAGGAATTTGGTTTATCAAAATTAATAGACACCCTGAAAGTAAATTTTTGATTATAATATGTAATTATGTTATAAATAATTATTTATATTTATTTTACATATGTATATTTATAATTTAATGTGATAATTAATTATTTAACAGGAGTTTCGACTGGACAATGGGTAACGCAGGAAGTAATCAGCCTGTAAGTCACGGAAGTAGTTCTAGTAGAGATGGTTTTAATCGCCGCCACAGTAAGGATCATCCTCCTCCGTCCCCAAACAAAGAGGGTCAGGCATTTGTTTTTGACAAAAAACCGAATCAGAAACTCGTTTTCCAATCCTCTCATGAGGAAGAAGAACCCTATTTTACAAAGGTATTGATTTCTTTATTCTATTTTAATTTAAATAAGACTACTTTAATTTTGTTTTATTCGTTGATTTAAGGACTTTCACTCGAAAATGGACTTTTTATAAATTGTTATCAAATTTTAAACATTTATTACAATTTACTTATTTATTTACAATTCATTTAAAAATAAATAAATAATTAAATCTAATTAAATATTTTAAATATAATACTTCAAGATGAGTAAAACAAGATTTATTTGTAAAGGACAAAAATTTATGAAATTTAAGAATTGGAAAAAATTAAAGAAAATAATTGAAATATGAGAATTACTTTAAAATCTTAGAAATCGGTTAAAAACGAGAATAATTCAAATTGGGTGAAAAAATAATTAAAAATTAATAAAATAATATGAAATCAAAGATAATAATTGCAGTTTTAAAAAAATAATTGAAAAAAATACAGAATATAATTGTGTAATGTAAAAGAACGTGTACCTAATTACAAAATCATTACAAAAATTTTCAGTTGAGAAAAAAGATTAAAACTTTATAGAAATAATCGAAAATTGAAGAAAATAATTGAAATTTGAGATAAACAATTGAAGTTTTCGGAATTAAACAACAAATAATCAAAATAATACAAAATTTGTGAAAATCATTGCGAAAATGAAAAAAATAATTAGAAATAGACGAACATAATTGAAATTTGAGAAAAATAATTGAAAAATGATTTAAAATATATTGAAAAGTGGAGACAATAACTTGGACATGCGATAATAATTGGAAAATTAAGAAATTAATTGCAATATAATGATAATTATTAAAAATCTGAGAAAAAATTTATAAAATTATGAAAATAAATGAAAATTGAAAGAAATAATAAAAAAATTTGAGAGAGTTAATTGAAAATTGAAGACAATAATTAAAATTTGAGATAAATAATTAAATATTTAGGAATTTAATTGAGGAACAGTAAAAATAATTAAAAATTGAAGAAAATAATTTAAATTTGTAAGAATTAATTAAAAATTGAAGAAAATTATTGAAATTTGAGAAAAATATTTTAAAATCTAGAAAATGAATTGAAGAATAATGGAAATAATATAATAAAAAATTGGAGAAAATATTTGAAAAATGATAAAAATAATTGAAAATTAAAGAAAATAATTTTAATTTGTGAAAAATAATTGAAAAACTTACAATATATATTTGTAATAAAAGAAAATAATTGTAGAATAATAAAAATAATTGTAAATTGAAAAACATAACTGAAATTTGAGATAAATAATAAAAATCTTAGAAAATTAATTTTAAAAAAATTGAAATAATTAAAAAAGGAAAAAATTAATTGGAAAGTGATAAAAATAATTGAAAATTTAAGAAAATAATAATAGTTTGTAAAAAATAAAATTACAGAATATATTTGAAATAAACGAGTCTACTTAAGATACTTGAAAAATACAGTTAAGATTAAAATACAAAAAATACTTACTTAATAAAAATTGATGAAGCATGAAACAGGTTTTTTAATATTGAAAAATATTTGGAAAATGATTATGAAAGACGATGTAAATAGTGAAACGGATAATAATAATAATAATAAATTATTAAAGAAAATAATTACAATTTGAAAAAGAATTTAAAAATGACGAAAGAAGTTTAAAAAAATACATAGGTACAATAATTAATAAATAATGAAATTGATTTAATGTAAAAGAAAATAATTAAAACTGAAAAAAGTTTATTTGAGAAAATTAAAGAAAATAATTGAAACTTGTGGAAATTAAATTTCAAATTTAGGAAAAAAATTGAAAAATAATTAAATTGACTAAAAATTGAAAAAAAAATTGAAAAAAGATAAAATGTGTTGAAAATTGTAGCAATTAATTGAAATTATAATAGAAAAAAAATGGTTAAAAATTAAAGAAATATTTAAATAATTTTAAATTTACTATTCTCAAAGTGTGAATTAATTATATTTTTAGTCAATGCAAGTTCAAATTAATTAAAGTTCGAGAAAATTAAAATTTTTATAAGTTAAAAAATTGACAAAATTGTTCATAGGTGGAAAATGATTTAAAATTTCAAACAAAAAAACATATTGTGACAAACTTCAATTGTTTTTTTTTTTTTATATATATATTTTTTCTAATATATTTTTATTTCCGTTTTTGAGACAGATTAAATATATATTTTAACCTTAGATTTAAAAAAATATGTATAAAAAAATTTTTAATTGTAAAAAAAATTTTTTAAATAAAAATTTTTTAATGGAATTTTTTTTAAATTAAAATTTTTGTCAACTTTTAACTTAATTTTATTTAAAGTCATTATAAAATTGGTTGAAAAAGTAGAATTAGAAAAAAATTATTATTAAAATTAATAAAAAGATTTGTGAGACTTGGAAAAGACTTTTGAAATTATGGGACTATACTATTACTGTTAATTATAAGTTTGATTGTAAATATTGTTTTGCGACCTATATAGAAGAATCAAAACAATCATTGACAACACGTATTAATGAACATCAAAACATGCAAAAAAATACGTTTGTTATTTATCAGCAACTTGAGTACGATATTGATCATAAGAATTTTTTGTATGTTTCATAGGTTCCATTTACTTTTTATGTTTATTAATTTTATTTTTAAATTGAAAATCATTTTTTTCTCTACAATTGAAATGAATTTAATTTCAGTTGTCACTTGCAATTTCCAATAATAATTTCAATAATCAGAAATTAATTATTTGCGCGAATTTCAGTTTAATTCGTACATTTATGCATTCAATAGAATGTTTATTTTTTGTTAATTTTTCTTATTTATTCTTATGATTTTTTCAAAAAAATTTCAGTACATCTTTTTATTTAAATAAACATTGTCATGAATATTTAAATTCATTACACAAGTTTTTGTTTATTTTTGTCAATTTCCAATTATTTTCTTCAAATTTGAATCATTTTCTTCATTCTTTTTATTATTGTCACGACTTTATTAACTTTCCACACCTTTTTCAATTATTTTCTAAAAATTTCAATTATTCTCTTCAAACTTTAATTACTTTCTTCATATTAAAATTTTTTGTACCATTTTTGAATTATTCTCTTCAAATTTCAATTATTTTCTTCAAACTTCAATTAATTTCTTCAACTTTCAATTATTTTCCTCAAACTTCTAATATTTTTTTTAATTTTTAATTATTGTCTATAAATTTTTCATTTTTACACCAGCTTGTCATTATTTAATTAGTTGTTAAACATTTCAATTGTTTTGTTAATTTTTCAAGTATTGTCTTCAAATTGTTAATTTTTCTCACCAATTGTCAATTATTTTTGTCATTTCTCAATTATTTTTTTTCAAATTAAAATTACTTTAGTTAATATTCAAATATCTTTTGACATTTTGGAATTATTTTCTTTAAATGTAATTTTCTTCAATCTTGTTATTATTGTCATTAATTTATTAACTTTTGAAGATCTGTTTTCGATTATTAAAAAATTATGTCATTATTCAATTATTTTCTTCACATTTTAATTATATCGTTAATTTTTCAATTATTGTAAACAGTTTTTCAGTTAATGTATTAAGTTTGTTATATTTTACTCCATTTTTGAATTATATTTCTCATTTTTCATTAATTTTTCTCCAAATTTCAATTAATTTCTTAAACGTTCAATTATTTCCCTCAAACTTCTAATAGTTTTTTCAATTTTTCAACTATTGTCTAAAAAGTTTATTTTTACATCAGCTTTCAATTATTTATGCCATTATTCAATTAGTTTCTTCACATTTTAATTATTTCGTTAATAGGTATCTCAATTATTGAACTCAAAATTTTTATTTTTTACACCAGTCTCAAATGTTTTTTTCAAATTTTAATTGTTTAATTATTTTTGTCATTCTTCAATTATCTTTGAAACTTTTCAATTATAGTTTTGTCATTTTACAATTTTTTTTCAAATTTAAATTTATATTTTTTCCTAAATTTCTGAGTTTTGCAATTATAAAAATTTAAATAATGTTCATTAATTTTTTCTTTTATACATAATTCGTTTGATGTTTACTAAAGATTTGCTCCATTTTTCATTATTTAATTTAATCTTTATTTCATTCATTTAACTATTATTGTGTTATATTCCTCAGATTCTAAAAATCTAAAAAATTTGTTTATTGTTTATCTCCCTCTCTAGCATTTTTTAATACTATTTTCCATTATATTTTCTTTATTTTCAGTTATTATATAAATATCATTTTCAGATATTTATTTCAGTACTTAGATATTTTTTAAATTAACAATTTTCTTTTATTTTTTAATTTAGTACACGTTCTCTTCATTTTTTAATAAATTTTATATTTTGTCATAAATTTTCTCTGATTTTTGTGTGTTTTTTTTTTTAATTTTATAGTTAACCGTGTTTCTTATTTTCAAATAATAATTTATAAATTCTAATAAAAATATTTTTAATAAAAATTAATTTATAACTTTTATTTATTGCAGAAAGACCTACAAGACAGCAGCAATTATGCACAACGGCCGCGTGCAAGCACAGTCTCCGAAGGCACTAAAGTTGCTGATAGCAAAGTACTGCCAACTGTTTTCAAATGGGAAGGAGGCGGAAAACAAGTTTATATCAGTGGGACTTTTACGGGTTGGAAAACACTGCCAATGGTTAAAAGCCATGGAGATTTTGTGACGATAATTGACTTGCCAGAGGGTGAACATCAGTACAAATTTTGTGTCGATGGAGAATGGAGACACGATCCGGGCTTAGTAAGAATTTTATCTTCTTTTTCAAAATAAAATATCAAATTATCGATATTGAATCAATTACAGTAGAACCTCGATTATCAGAACCTCTGTTATCTTGTTTCAAAACTGTAGAATTTTTTTTATTCTCTGAACTGGTTAGAATAGAAATATTTTTTTTTTTGTTTTGATTAAATTTTATCTTAATCAAGAAAACATGTCATAATAATAAACGAAAAAATTATAAAGTAAAAAAAAAGTAAATTTAAAACTGACGAAAAATTAAACTCCTAAAAAAGTGACAGAAAAAAATGTAAAAGAATAAAATTCTTTTTTAAAAATTAAGGAGGTCCTTTCTATTGACATAACCCTCAAACTAGAAAGTGGTTTTTTATCTCGAATAAAAATATTACAATTAATTTTTACCAAATTTTACAAGATCAAGTTTTACAATTCTTAGAAATTGTATCAGAATTGTTGAGCGATAATTTTTTGTTAAACAATAAGTATTTAATATTTTGTGTTTTTCCTTTAAATCTAGTGAAAATTTGCCAATTTCATCCAATTTTGACAAATAACAGTTCATTTTATTTGTTTAAACGTTTTTACATATTTTGTTTAAAAAATATATAAAAGACAAATTTTATTTCTTTTATAACTTTTGTGCAAAATAATATTTAACACAATTCAACAAATATAATTGTAAAAAATGTTTCAGATTAAAATATAAATTATTATTTGCCAAAATTAGATAGAAATCCAGACTTTAACTAAATTTAAATAAAAAGCTCGAAATGTTAAATAATTGTTATTTAACAACAAATTGTAGCTGCACCTAATTTTTTTCTGAAAAAATTTCAACTGGATCCTTCAAAATTTAGTGAAAGTAATTTTAACAATTTTTTTGTTTGATGTGAAAAGCCATTTGTTAGTTTGAGGTTATGTCAATGGAGAGAACCTCCTTAAAAAAAAAAAATAACATTGTTGATAATTCTTTGGAAAAAATTAAAAGGTGAAAGAAACAAAATTCAACAGCTTTGAAAAATTGGAAAGGTTTCTAAGAAATAAAACAATGATAAAAACGTGAGAAAATTTAGTAGAAGATTAAATTTACCTTAAATAAAAGTTTATTAAAAAAATGTTTTTCTATAACTTGTAAAATTTTAATTGTATGGCTTCTTAAGAGCCTTATTGGCTTCTTCTTATTCTTCTTATTGGCTTCTTAAGAAAAAAAACTTTGCACTGAAGATCAAGTTAATGGTTCCATATAAAGTACACATTTGATTTGAAAGTTATAATAAATAATTAAGATTTTTAAATGTACACTTCATTTTTATTTTATTTTTTTTTAACTTCTTCTTTCATAATTTATTTAGTTATAATTCTTGTGGAAAAAATATTTTACAATTAAAAACGAATCGATTGATCCTTACGAAGAATATATTTTCTCTGAAATTAGTATAATTAATGGCTGTGTTTCATATTTAACAAAATTGAAATTCTATCAAATTTTAATTTCGGGCAAGTTAAAATTCGTAGAAATGAAGATTGAGGTAAATGAATATTCTGTCATTTAAAAATTCGACTTATTGAAAATTCTGTTAAATGTAGATTCTGCTGGATTAAGATTTAGGTAAATTGAAATTCTTTTAAATAATAAAAAGTTGCTTAAAAGGAAATCCAGTAAAATGAAAATTATGTTAAATATAAAAAAGTAAATTCTATATAATAAAATTCGGTAAAATGGAAATTCTGACTAATGAATTTTGCAACTTATTTGCGCGTCTCGCATTTATTAAAAACTGTTGAATTGTTGGTGACTTTTACCTGATTTATTACAATTTAGTAATTTTAAACTGATTTCCTGTAAAATTTCATTGATTGAAATCATGAATAGAGAGTGATTTTCAATATAAAATTATTCTTCTCAAATGTTATAATTATTCTTCAATTTTTTTTAATTATTTTGTTCTGTTGTCGATTATTCTCGACAGCTTTAGAATTTTTTTGTCAATTGTCAATTATGTTCCTCATTTCTCAGAAATTTTCTTTAATATTTAATTATTTTCGTCATTTTGTAATTTTTCTTTCAATTATCAATTCGACAGCCCCCGTTGATAAAATGTTTATTAAAAAGCCAGTGGAATAAAATGCTAATTCAAAAGAGCGTGCTATATAATTCTTATTCAATTGTTTGTGCAATAAAATGACAACTGATTTTCAGTGCAACAAAACGTTGTCTCAGAATAATTATTTTAACATAAATGTCATTATTTTTAACTGCAAATTAACTCCGTATTGTATCTAAGATGTAATATATAATAAATAATGTGTATCTGATGGTATAAATATAAAAATTACATTTGTATTCGCATACAAAATGAATATTTAATTTTTTTAAGATAGCATTTTGTTGCACTGAAAATCAGTTGTCATTTTATTACACAAACAATTGAATAAGAATTATATTTCACGCTCTTTTGAATTAGCATTTTATTCCACTGGCTTTTCAATAAACATTTTATCAACGGAGGCCGTCAAATTATTTTCTTCACATTTCAATTTAATTCTTTAATTTTCAAATAATTTCTTCCATTTTTAATTGTTTTCTTCAATTCTCAAGTATTTTCTTGAATTTTCAATTATTTTATTCAATGTTCAATAATTCTCGTCTTTTTTCAATTATCAATTATTTTTTTGAAATTTCATTACAATTCTTTAATTATCTTTTTCAATTTTCATTAATTTTCTAAAAAAATTTTTATAATTTTTTTCAGTTTTTAATTGACAACTTAATATTTTCCTTCAATTTTATTCTCGCCATTTTTCGAACTTTTTTTTCAATTGTCAAGTATTTTTCTTAATGTTTAATTATTTTAGTCATTTAGTAATTTATCTTTTAATTATCAATTATTTTCTTACAATTTCAATTTAATTCTTTAATCTTCAGTTTATTTCTTCAATTTTTAATATTTTTTCCAATTATTATTCAAGTCATTTTTCAATTATTTCTTTCAATGATTAATTATTTTCCACAATTTACAATTATTTCCTACAATCTTTTCAATTATTCTCTTAAAATTTTATAATTATTCTTTAATTTTTACAATTTTTTTGTTTTGATGGCAATTAATCTAGTAATTTTTCGAATTTTGTCTTCAATTGTCTATTATTTTCATCATTTTTCAGATATTTTCTTCAATTTTTCATTTATTCTCGTTATTTTTTAATTATTTCTTTCAACTATTAATTTTTTCCCGCAATTTTCAATTATTTTCCACAAATTTTTCAATTGTCAATTATTTTCCACAAATTTTTAAATTGTCAAATATTTTCTCAAAATTTTAATTCAATTTCTTAATCTTTATTTTTTAATTATTTTCTTCACTTCTAAATTATTATTTTCAATTTGAAATTGCAGTCTTCAACTTTAAACTATTTTATTCAATATTTAATAATTCTCACCTTTTTTTTAAATATCAATTATTTTTTCAAATTTGAATTTAATTCTTAAATTTTCAATTTATTTCTTTATTTTTTGATTATTTTCTTTAAATTTCAATACCATTCTTCAGTTTTCAATTTTTTTCGATTTTCAACCTAGTTGTTCAATTTGTAATTATTTCCAACAATTAGATATTCCTATAATTTTCTTAATTTTTCTTGTTTCTTAATTTAATATTTTTTGTTTAATTTTTTAAATTATTCTTTTCAGTTGTCTATTAATCTAATCATTTTTTGAATTTTGTCTTCAATTGTCTATTATTTTCATCATTTTTCAGATATTTTCTTCAATTTTTCATTTATTCTCGTTATTTTTTAATTATTTCTTTCAACTATTAATTTTTTCCCGCAATTTTCAATTATTTTCCACAAATTTTTCAATTGTCAATTATTTTCCACAAATTTTTAAATTGTCAAATATTTTCTCAAAATTTTAATTCAATTTCTTAATCTTTATTTTTTAATTATTTTCTTCACTTCTAAATTATTATTTTCAATTTGAAATTGCAGTCTTCAACTTTAAACTATTTTATTCAATATTTAATAATTCTCACCTTTTTTTTAAATATCAATTATTTTTTCAAATTTGAATTTAATTCTTAAATTTTCAATTTATTTCTTTATTTTTTGATTATTTTCTTTAAATTTCAATACCATTCTTCAGTTTTCAATTTTTTTCGATTTTCAATCCAGTTGTTCAATTTGTAATTATTTCCAACAATTAGATATTCCTATAATTTTCTTAATTTTTCTTGTTTCTTAATTTAATATTTTTTGTTTAATTTTTTAAATTATTCTTTTCAGTTGTCTATTAATCTAATCATTTTTTGAATTTTGTTTTTAATTGTCAATATTTTTTGTCATTTTTCAGATATTTTCTTCTATTTTTCAATTACTCTCGTCATTTTTCAATTATTTCTTACAATTATTAATAATTTTCTTCAGTTTTCAATTGTGTTCCGAAATTTTTCAACTATTTCCGACAATTTTTTCAATTTTCTATTATTCTCTTAAAATTTTATAATTCTTTGATTTTTACAATTTTTTGGTTCGGTTGTGTATTAATTTAGCCATTTTTTGAATTTTGTTTTCAATTGTACATTATTTTCGTCATTTTTCAGATATTTTCTTCAATTTTGTAATTATTCTCGTAATTTTCATTATTTATTGTGTATTTGATTTCTGTTTTTTCTTTTTATTTTAGAAACTCGTCGACAATGGTATGGGGTCAAAAAATAACTTAGTGTCTGTGAGAAAATCTGACTTTGAAGTCTTCCAAGCCCTCGCAAAGGATAGTGAAGGAGTCACCAGTAGTGCCCAAACGGAATACGGTCAAGAGATTCCACCACATAGACCTTGGGAAAAATCACCAGGACCTCCAATCCTTCCTCCACACTTGTTACAAGTTATTCTTAATAAAGACACGCCATTGTCGGTAAATAAACAATTTTGCGTATACACTGTAACCTTGATTTAGTGCCGAGCTCAAAGCTGACATAAATCGCCTTAAATCGAGGTTCCAGTGCAATCTATAAATTAAAATCTAATTAGAATACTGTAAATTGGAATTAATAATTTGTGAAACCATTTTATAACGTTGGATATGGACGATTCTTCTGAAAGAGTGACCCTTTTATATTTACGTTTTGAAACAAATTTCTTTTTACAATTTTCAAACCATCTGTTTTTTTTTACCAAAAAACAAGGATTTGGAAATGAGTTTGAATTTTTACTCGTCAATTTTCTAACTTTGGATTATTTATGAAAGCAAGTTTTTCCTTTTTATTTATTAATCGTATAATTATAACTTTCGTTTAACACAAGGCTGATAAAAATCATGATTTAAAAAAAATTCGACTTTTTTTTATTTTAATCGGATTCTTTTGACTTAAATCAAAAATTGGTTTTTTTTTTAATATAAAAAATCAGTATATAAAATGTTTAAATATTTATTTTTTTAAAATGAGAACATTTAAAAAGAAATAATAAAAAATAAAACATTTAATCAAAATCAAATAATTATGTCGTATAAATGAGAAGATTTCAAAAAAATATTTCCAAATTCATGCAAAATGAAGAAAATTAGGCAAAAGCAACGAAAAAATAATAAATTATAAAGAAAAAAAAGCTTAAATAGAAATGTAAAAAGATAAGAAAATAGTCTTAAAAAAATGAGAAAATTCTTTTAAATAAAAAAAGTTATGAAAAGTTATTAAAAAAATGAAGAAAAGGTTTTTAAAAAAACTACAAAAAAACAGTGCCATAAAAATATATAAAATAGTAGAAACTCTTTTAAAAATTTTAACTATTTACGGACATTTTTTTTAAATTAAAAAAATAAATAAGAAAATAATTAAAACAACGTTGAAATATATTACTCAAGAGAAAAAAATTTTAATTATAAAAATTAGAGAATTATTTTACAAAATAAAGAAGAAAAGAATGAATGGAATTTTGGAAAAGTTTAAAAAATGTTAAAAGAAAAAAAATTCTATGAAATAGAAGAACGTTGTTTAAATGAGAACATTTAATACAAAACTAAATTTACTGAATATAAAATAAAAGGATAAAAGTCTTCAAAAAGTAGAAAATTGAGAAATTTAAAAATTGTAGATAAAAGCATGGAATAAATGTTTTTAAAATTTCGTAATTACAAAATAAGAACTAAACAATTTAAATTTTGCTTTTTGAAATAGAAGAACTAACTTTTAATCTAATTTTATTTAGACAAAATGTAACAAACTTAATTTCAAACAAAATGAACTTTTAAAACTCATAATTAGATAAAAATTAAAAACTTTTGATATTCAGAAACGTTTTAAAGAAATACAAAAAACTATAAATTTGTTTCAGAATGTCAAAAATGTTTATTTTCTACACAATTATGAGTTTTAAAGGTTCATTTTGTTTGAAATTAAATTTGCCACATTTTGTCTAAATAAGATTAGATTAAAAGTTAATTTTTCTATTTCAAAAAGCAAAATTGGAAATATAACTTCTTCTCGAGTAGGTGTCCAATTCATCCTTAAAGTTTATAAAATATAAAATAATAAAATTGAAATTTTGAAGATTTGTCCTCAAATTTCTTGGTTTTTTTATGGTTTGCGATTTTTACATTCAATTTTAAACATCCGGAAAATTGTGAATTTTTTTTTTTTTTTTATTTAAATCATGATTTTAATTCAAATGACAAAATTATTTAAATCAATTTGCAGCCCTGGTTTAACAGAATTTGTTTCGATTTTTTTTTTTTAATTAATCGGAATATCTAAAAGGTCACTTTCAGAAAAATCAATCATATAATTTAGTGTGATAACCTGACCTGTGATTAATATATTTTCAGTGTGAACCCACTCTCCTGCCTGAACCAAACCACGTCATGTTAAATCACCTTTATGCCCTAAGTATCAAAGATAGTGTTATGGTACTCTCAGCTACGCATCGCTATCGAAAAAAATACGTCACTACGCTGTTATATAAACCAATATAAATTCCTGAAGGAATTTCTTTGGACAATTTTGCGGTATGTGGTTTTAATACAAATGATCTCTTTCAATTTGTGTTAATGGACTTTTACACTTTAAACAGTAGCTTAAAATCAAACTCGACTACTTTTTATTAACAGCAAGAAAAAAGTGCAATTTTTTTTTTAAAAATGTTCAGTGCCATTTTTAACATTAGTGACCCTCGTTGAGCGCCAAAAAACTGCGCCAAATACCTTAAAAGAATATTTATAAAAGTATTATTTGTCAGAAATTTCATATTTAAGGAAAGAATTCCAGAAGATTAATTTCAATAATTTTATTACATTTCATACCTATTCAATGAAAAATATCTGTTTCGGGTATTATTGCCTTTTTTCTTGTCTAAAACTAAAAAATGAGCGAGTTTGATTTTGAACTATTTTATGTACAAAAATTTGGGAAATAGCTGCAAATGGCAGTATTGTCGTCGAAATCATGAAACATGCAAATCGCAATAATTGTAAGGACAAATTAAAAATGATAGGATGTAAATATTAAGTGATTTTATTTTTTTTATTTCCTGTTCGTTTAATAAGAAATTCACAAGATGACAATGATTATGAAAAATATTATTTTTTTAATTAAAAAAATGTTTAAACTTTAAAGACGAAAAAAGAAACTAAGATGGTGATATTGAAAATGAAAAAGAATCTAGGTGTACGATTATTATAACGTTCAATTTGTATTATAATTATATTAAACATATATTTTTTTAATCTTTAAAAAGTATTACAAATTAAAACTCTATTTACTCTAAACGGTGACTTGTGTGTTTCATGAAATGCATAATTTGATTTTCGAATTTTTTTGATTCCAATAAAATGTTATTTGTCTAATAAAATGAAAATTTTATAATTGTTGAAATTTTCACAACCTATATTATACAGATAGCCTTTAATATTTTGAACTTATATAAATAAGAGTAAATAAATAATAATTAGACTGAATAAAGGCTACTAAAATTTTGTACATTTAAATATATCATTATTAACTTCTTGGAATAAAAAAAATGCCAATATACACAATTTAAATATATATTAATATGTTATAACTTATCGAATAAGAGCCACTGAATTTTCCCAAAAATTATCACTCTCAACATTCATGACAAATAACATTCGATTAATCGTGAAATTCGTAAATTTCGAATGTATTTTTTCTCCAAATTGAACAATCCTGAAAAAAAATACGATGAGCTTTAAAATTCACGTAAAATTATTTTTTCAAAAAATATTTCGTCTATTTTAAATAAAAATAATTCCCGTTTTTCAGATTCTTGTATTTTTAAACAATTTTTAATTTGGACGCTATTTTTACGTAAATTTGATCACTCGACGTGTTTTTTTTTTTTACCAAATATCTTAATAATGCTGAAAAGAAAAAAAAACAGAGTAATTTAATTCTATAAATGAATTATATTACGAAAATGAAAAAATTGTAAATTTCAATAATTACTGTATAAAAGTCGATTGCGCTATAATTAGCATTAGTAACAAGCAACCCCATTTTGCAAAGACTATTGTTTTGCCTTAAAGTACTTGCATATCCACAATGTGAGAGGACGCCTGTTACTAACAGAAAACCCAGAATTTTTTAGATAAGTTAGGGGACTAACAACAATAATTTTATGGATTTTGGAATGTCTCTTGTACCTTAAGCGATTGTAAAATATTGTAATTACCAATGCGAATACTGTATTTATTAAAGCGAAAATATTTTGAATCGAGACAATTTCAAGCAAGAGTTTTGCATGTACATATATATTAGTAGTTATAGGTACTTAATATTTAGTTAGGGCTCGCATTTAAACGCAAAATTCGAATAAAGCATATTTTCCATTCATGACTAACAACTGGAAATTGTCCTAATTTTCAGATTAGAAAAAAGAAATTCATCATCTTCTTTAAAGATTGGTAGTTTTGTTTATATCTAGAATGCAGTTCTTTTTACGGGGTGTTCAATCTTTACTTGACTTTTTTGTTTCTGTTATTTTAAAAATAGTTTTCTTATTCTGTAATATTTTTTATAATTTTTGTCGAATAAATAAATGCTTGCTCTGTTTGATTTTTTGGGTTGCAAAACTATTTTAAAGGGATAATTAAGCTAAACTCAGGATGTCCAGCGAAATTAAAAATCTTGAAAACCTTGAGTTATCCTTGAATTTTGTTTAAACTCGAAATCTTGCAATCGCTTAGAATTTTAAGAAGGTTCTCTCCACATTACAATTAATTTCACCAAATTTTAAAAGACCATGCTTTACAATTCTCAGAAAAAATTAGGTTGAGCGAAAATTTGTTATTAAACAAAAATTATTTAATATTTTGTATTTTTCCTTTCTATCTAGTGAAAGTATATCAATTTCATCCAATTTTGATAAATATAACAGTTCATTTTATTCGTTTAAACGTTTTTTTACAATTTTATTGGTAAATAAAAATAAATAAAAAGCACAAAATGTGAAATAATTATTATTTGACAATAATAATATTTTTATTTGGTGTGAAAAACCATTTTTTAGTTTGAGGTTATGTCAATGGATGCTCCTTAAAACAAATCCGTAAATTGGAATAGACATAAGACTTTTTTCACCTATTTACAATTTCGTCATCTTTTTTCTAAATTTATAAAAATTGTACTTTTTTTAAACTTCAATCGATTTGAATTTGCACTAATTAAAAATTCAATAAATCCAAGATTCAAGTTTATTTAAGTTGGAGTGATTTGGGAATTCCTTTAATTTTTAATACTTTTTCTCTATTATGATTTTAATTAATCCACTTCAATCTATCAATAATTTATCTAAAATTGTTAGTTATTTTGGTTATTTTCCAATTAATTTCTGAAATTTTAAAATATTTTCAGCAAATTTTTAAACTAATTTTCGCACATTTTAATTATCTTCTTAAATTTTTTCAGTTTTTATTATTTTTTTTAATATTAAAGCTACTTTTTTATTTATTGATTATTGTCTTTCTTTTTCAATTATTTTCACAAATATTAAATAAATTTCTTCAATGTTCAATTTGATTTTTTTATAGCTTAGTAAATTTTTTCTTTTTGCAGTTAAATTCTTCAAATTTTAATTATTTCCTGCAATTTTCAATTATAGTTTTCAATACGTTTTTTCAATAATCTTCATCTATATTCCTTTTTTTTTCAATTTTCAGTATTAAAAATATATTTTTTTTTTCCTTCAATTAGTCTTGACTTTTTTAAATTTTGTTTTTCAATTCATAAATATATCCTTCAAAGTTTCTTTTAAATATTATATTATTTTATTTATCAATTATTGTCTGTAATTTCTTTTTTCCTTGCATTTGCAATTATTTTCTCAAATTAAAATTAATTAATTTTTTCAATTAAGTTTATGAATTATCCAAGGAAGCTTAATGATTCATAAATTTTAAATTAATTTCTTCAAATTTCAATAATATTCTTCAATTTTTAAATTAAATTCTTCCATATCTACTCAATTATTTTTATTATCTTTTAATTAGCTTCATTTTTTATTTTTCTATTTTTTTTCAAACAATAGAGTTTCTTCAATATTTAATTATTTCCATGCAAATTTCAGTCAACACATTTTTGAAATATTTTGAATTTTTTTCGTATCCATTTTTCCATTTTAAAATAATTGTACTTTTTTGTCTGAATGTTTCAGTTAATTTCTTTTTATTTGACATGTCAACTGTATTTTTTAATTTTTATGAATGATGCTCTTCGATTATATATTTTTTTTCAATTTGAAACATATGCTCTAAATTTTTAAAATATTTTCCCGAATTTTGAATTAGGTTCTTTTAATCAAAAAGTGTTTTTCCTTGACTATCAAGTATTTTCTTCAATTTTCAATAATGTTGTTCAGTTTTTCAAGTATTTTTAATACTTTTCAATTAGATTCTTTAATTTGTTTAATTTTGTTCTTCAATTTTTTCAATTATACTTTAACTTTTTTTTCTTTAAATATTAAATCATTTTATTTGTTTAGCAAATTAGTCTTTTAGAAAAATAATTTTACAAATAATGGATTTTTTAGTACTTTTCAATTAGTATCGTCATTTTTCAATTTTGTCATTATTTTCTAATTATTATTAATGCAAATTTCAATTATTTTTCATTGTTTATTTCGAAAATTAATTATTAATTACATTTTCCAAATGTTTTCACTTTTTTTCCATCAATTTTCATTTATATCCCGCATTTTGTTATTTTTGTTACTGCAAATGTAATTATTTTCTTTAAATTTTCTAATTATTTTCTATAGCCTAAAAGTTTTTTTCAGACTTGAAAATTGCTTGAAATTTTTTTTACATAATTCGCTGGACATCCGTAAATGTTTTTTTCTTTTTAAATTAAAATTTTGTCAGTGGATAGAACACCTTTAATTTGTTGCCTAGTGCAGAATTGAACTGTAATACGCTTTCGTTTTTGTGCCATAAAATAGAGTTATTAGCCATGAAGTGAAAATTTAAAACGTCTATACTTTTATATTCATTAATCCACTTCGCCGAACGTGGAACACTTCACGCTTCACGCTATAAATTGTACACAGTCAGAAATAAGAAGTTAGCAATTTTTAAAATTGTTATGCCTACATCGTTCTTATATTAGGCCTTTTCCTCGATTTCAAATATTCTTTCATTAATGACAATTTTCAATTGTAATGAAATTCATTTAATCAATGAAAATTTTAATTTTTAAATTTTATCTAAATCCTATTCGATAAACTCTTTTTGTCGGATGAATTTATTATTTTATCAAATTAGTTTATTTTCCGGTAAAAAGGTAAAAGTTGAATGTTTTAGATTTAGATGACTTCTTTGAAGTAACACCAATTATTATTAGTTAGTCAAAAGTAATTGAAATCGACAGTTTTCAACGAATAAAAAAATATGCTGCCAATGTGTCAATTTCATTTCTTATCCGTGACAAAAATTTACAGAAAAATGTATTATTTATGAGACAGTCTTTTATAAAAAGAAACCTTTTGACCTGACATTTTGATGACTTGGAAAATTAAAATTTCAAGGTTACAAGTCTTTCTTTAGTTCTTTTGTTGGAAGTCTGGTACTTTTGAGGAAAAAGTGAATTCATTGTTGAAATATTTTGTATTCTTGAAATATTTATAAGGATAAATTAGGTGTACATTGTGAAATTTAGAGAAGAATTTTATAATTTTTTTTAGTATGTGTTTTTAAAATAGTGTGTAACAATTTTTAAGAATCTTTTATTTTTTCAGTGAATTCGACTAAAATTCTATAAATTTTCCTCGATAAATTAAATTTATTTTGTATAATATTAATTTAATGAATTACAAATAATTGTTGTCTATTTCTTCAGTATAAGCAAATGGAGGTTCACTTCGAGTTTTCAAAAAATAAGTTCCTGTTACTGATTTATCAACATGTTCGCCCATAAGAACTGAAGGTTTTTTGTCACATCGTTTGTTAACATACGCCTCCCAAGTATCACATTGCGTTGCAAAAAGACCACTTTTCTCATTGATGCTTTCAGTGAAATATGAATAAGATCTTCCATGACTGCAAGCCTCTGCAAAAATAAAATTTTTTTTATTCCTTTATTTTTACAGAAATTTTCAAGGACATCCAGTTTGTTTAACTTGGTTTTTAAATTTTGTTTTTTATTTTTCTTTTACGTAGGAATTGGACATCTATTAGAAATAATAAAGTTGCACAAGTGGTGAAACTTTAATTTTGTTATAAATACGAGAATATATATAATTTTCTTAATAATTTTCCCTTTTCGAAAATACTTTAAAAATAATATTGTTTTTATAGCAACAAAATTCAAGTTCCGCCACTTTTCTAATAAGTCAACATTAACTAATTTACTAGCAAAATAGAACGCGCGCCAGCGCGCGATTAGTTTTTCATACCTTTTAGACATTATAAAATACAATAAAAAATATAACAAATCGGTAAATAATATTTATCTAATACGAAGAAATAAATATTTTAAATATAATATTTAAAAATCAATTAATATAAATAAAATAAATATTTATTTATTATTTATAATATTTTTGAATTAAAAAAAATTGCCAAAAATAATTGAAATTAATCAAAATAATTGCAAATTTTGCAAATTAATTGAAAAAAAAAATAAAAACGATTAAAAATTGAGGAAAGTAATTTAAACAATCATAAAAATGTTTTAAACATAAAGAAAATAATTTAAATTTGAGAAAAATACTTCAGAATCTTAAAAATAAATTAAAACAAAATTGAATAATCAAAAATTAGAGAAAATAATTGAAAATTGAAAAAACATGGTTAAAAATTGAGATAAATAAATTAAAATTTAAAAAAATAATTAAAATTGAGGAAAATAATTAAACAAATTACATAAAGTATTTTAAATAAAGGAAAGATAAACAAAATTTGAGAAAAATGCTTAAAACTTTCAGAAATTCATTGAAATAAAAGAAAATAATTAAAAATTAGAGTAAAGAAATGAAAAAAAATAAACATAATTTAAAATTGAACAGAACAAATTTTAATTAAAGAGAAATAAGTAAAAACTTTTTGGCAATTATGAAAAAGAACAAGTAAAAAACGAAAGTAATTAAAAATTGAAGAAAATAATATGAATAATGAAATAATTGTAAAGTCAGATAAAAAGTTAAAAATATTTTTAATTATGAAACAAATGTAAAGAATTGAAAATTAAAGGAAATAAATTTTGAAAAATAATTGAAAAAGGTTTTTGAATTTTATAACTTGACGAAAACAATTAAAATGTGATCCATTTAAATTATTTAAATAAATAAAGAAAAAATAATTGAAATTCGAATAAAAATACATGAAGATCTTATAATTCAATTTAAAAAAAGAAAATAAGTAAAAATAGGAGAAAAGACTGGAAGAATGCTAAAAATAATTGAAATTTATGATAATTAATAAAAAAAAATTTGAAATTATGAAAACAAAGAAAAATAATTCAAAATTAAAGAAAACAATTGAAATTTTAGAAAAATTCTTAAAAATCTTAGAAAATGAGAATAACTAAAAATTGGAGAAAAGACTGGAAGAATGCTAAAAATAATTGAAATTTACGATAATTAATAAAATTTTTTGGAATTTATGAAAACAAAGAAAAATAATTAAAAATTAAAGAAAACAATTGAAATTTTAGAAAAATTCTTAAAAGTCTTAGAATTAATTTTAGAAAATGAGAATAACTAAAAATTGGAAAAAAAGACTGGAAGAATGCTAAAAATAATTGAAATTTACGATAATTAGTAAAATTTTTTGGAAATTATGAAAGCAAATAAAAATAATTAAGAATTGAAGAAAATAATAGAAATTTGAGAAAAATACTTAAAAAATTTTAGAAATTTATTTTATAAAATGAGGAAAACTAAAAATTGGAGAAAAGTCTGGAAGAATGCTAAAAATAATTGAAATTTATGATAATTAATAAAAAAAATTTGAAATTCTGATAACAAATGAAAATAATTAGAAATTGAAGAAAATGTTTGAATTTTCAGAAAAATACTTAAAAATCTTAGAAAATAATTTTAGAAAATGAGTATAATAATTAAAAATTGAAAAAAATAATTGAAAAATGATAAAATTAATTCAAAATTAAAAACAATAATTGAAATATGCTGAAAATAATTTAAGATTGAGAAAGAAAATTTAATTATGATGAAAATAATTTAAATAATATAAAAACTTGAAAACATTCAATAATATTTGAGAGAAATAACTGAAAAATAGAATATATGTTTAAAAAAAAAAAATAATTATTGTAAAAATTACTTAAAAAATTTTAATTAAAGAGAATAATTAAAAAATTGCAGAAATAATCGAAAATTGATGAAAATAATTGCAATATCGGATAAATAATTGAAAATTTTAAAAGTAATGCCAAAATAATGAATATAATTATATAAACTGATAAAAATCAAGAAAAATTGCAGAATTTATTTTTAAGCAAAAGACAATAATTAAAAAATTGTTATATAATGGAAAATTGATGACAATAATCTGAATTTGAGATAACTGAAAATTTAGGAAATTAATTGCATGTGTTTATGTATATTTTAAACTTCTGCAAAAACCATAATAAATTTTTAGAGCATTTTTCGAAACTGTTTTTTTACACAAATGACAATTAAAAACCAGTAAAACACGACACAAACGAAAAAGGTTACCTTATTCTTTCAATTCAAAGTTCAAAATATTTCCTGATAAAGAGAGTCAAAATCAATGAAATAACAGGGAGTAAGACTAACTTCACTTCAGTTTTTAAAACATGGACAGAAAAAGATGAATAAATATTAATACTAACTAACTTCACTTCAGACTTTAAAACGTGGACAGAAAAAATGAATAAATATAAAAAGTAACTAACTTCAGGAGTTTACGGAGATTTATATTATTTCATAATAATTTTTTTTTCTGTCCACGTTTTAAAGTCTGAAGTGAAGTTAGTTAGTACTAATATTTATTCATCTTTTTCTGTCTACGTTTTAAAAACTGAAGTCGTGTTTTACTGGTTTTTAATTGTCATTTTTTCTTGATTTTCATCAATTTATAATTATATTCATTATGTTAACATTTTTTTTTTTAAATTTCAATTATTTATCCGATATTGCAATTATTTTCATCAATTTTCGTTATTTCTGCGATTTTTTTAATTATTATCTTTAATTAACAATTTTTAAGTAATTTTGTAATTATTATTTTTTTTTAAACATATATTCTATTTTTCAGTTATTTCGCTCAAATATTATTGAATGTTTTCAATTTTTCATATTATTTAAATTATTTTCACTATAATTCAATTTTTTTTCTCAATCTTAAATTATTTTCAGCATATTTCAATTATTTTTGTCAGTTTTTAATTAATTTTACCATTTTTCAATAATTTTTCTCGATTGTTAATTATTATTCTCATTTTCTAGAATTATTTTCTAAGATTTTTAAGTATTTTTCTGAAAATTCAAACATTTTCTTCAATTTCTAATTATTTTAATTTGTTATCAGAATTTCACATTTTTTTTTATTAATTATCGTAAATTTCAATTATTTTTAGCTTTCTTCCTGACTTTTCTCCAATTTTTAGTTTTTCTCATTTTATAAAATAAAAATCTAAAATTTTTTAAGTATTTTTCTCAAATTTCTATAATTATCTTCAATTTTCAATTATTTTTCTTTGTTTTCATAATTTCCAAAAATTTTTATTAATTATCGTAAATTTCAATTATTTTTAGCATTCTTCCAGTCTTTTCTCCTATTTTTACTTATTTTCTTTTTTTAAATTGAATTATAAGATCTTCATGTATTTTTATTCGAATTTCAATTATTTTTTCTTTATTTATTTAAATAATTTAAATGGATCACATTTTAATTGTTTTCGTCAAGTTATAAAATTCAAAAACCTTTTTCAATTATTTTTCAAAATTTATTTCCTTTAATTTTCAATTCTTTACATTTGTTTCATAATTAAAAATATTTTTAACTTTTTATCTGACTTTACAATTATTTCATTATTCATATTATTTTCTTCAATTTTTAATTACTTTCGTTTTTTACTTGTTCTTTTTCATAATTGCCAAAAAGTTTTTACTTATTTCTCTTTAATTAAAATTTGTTCTGTTCAATTTTAAATTATGTTTATTTTTTTTCATTTCTTTACTCTAATTTTTAATTATTTTCTTTTATTTCAATGAATTTCTGAAAGTTTTAAGCATTTTTCTCAAATTTTGTTTATCATTCCTTTATTTAAAATACTTCATGTAATTTGTTTAATTATTTTCCTCAATTTTAATTATTTTTTTAAATTTTAATTTATTTATCTCAATTTTTAACCATGTTTTTTCAATTTTCAATTATTTTCTCTAATTTTTCATTATTCAATTTTGTTTTAATTTATTTTTAAGATTCTGAAGTATTTTTCTCAAATTTAAATTATTTTCTTTATGTTTAAAACATTTTTATGATTGTTTAAAGTACTTTCCTTAATTTTTAATTGATTTCATTTTTTTTTAATTAATTTGCAAAATTTGCAATCATTTTGTTTAATTTAAATTATTTTTTGCAATTTTTTTTAATTCTAAAATATTATAAATTTTGTTCTTAATAAATATTTATTTTATTTATGTTAATTGATTTTTAAATATTATATTTAATATATTTATTTCTTCTTATTAGATAAATATTATTTACCGATTTGTTATATTTATTATTGTATTTTATAATTTCTAAAATGTATGAAAAATTAATCGCGCACTGTCGCGCGTTTTATTTTGCTAGTTATTTAATAATAATTAATTTTGTCTTTTTTGAGCGAAAAACGTCAACATTGAAATCAGGTGAGAGCATTTTTGTTTACAGGTTTGATTAGCGTTAAAATAAATATACCAAGCAATTCAGGAACACAGCAACATCCAGGTTGCACGGCTGTTCCAGCATTAGGATAAAAGTCAACATGACCTAATGGTTGTAAAAAACCTAAGACTCCTCCACATGAATGAATAACATCGACAAAATTAGCATCGGATGGATCCAATCGTTCTTTCTCTGTAGCGAATATGTGGAATCCTGGAAGAGCAGGATCAAGTCCTGTCACTCTACCAAGTCTTCCGTACTTAGTTGCACTTCCTGCATTTCCTGCTACATGTGCACCTAGTGAATGACCTGAAAGGATTCAATATTTTAGATAAAAGAATGAAGACCATTTTATTTCGAATAAACTCGCAGAGTGGGGACTTTTGTTAATTTGTGTCAAAACCTAATATCTGTCGAAGAAATTGACCAAAATGGATGATCCTTGGATCAAAATAAAGGCAAATAAATGTAGATTAAAAAAAATTATTGAGAAAGATTTTTAAAAAATTTTGATTTAAAAATTCTGCCCTGAAGCTAGTAATTAATATAGAAAATCGTTAAAAATGATATTGTGCACATTGCAAAAATGCATAAAATATTATAAAACTCATTATTTATAAGGTTTCTAAGTAATAGAATGTAAGTTTGGTATTTAAACTTCGAAATTCAAAATGGTGACCTAAAATTATAAGGTTTAAGAATTTACCCGAAACTCAGGATCTGTAATATTTTTCTCATTTTAATTTTAAATATGATATTAGAATTTTGAAATTCAATATGGCGGACCTGATATAGAAGATTGAATTTACAAAAATTCATGAACTCGTGTGAAACATGAAACTTAACGGTTTTTAATTTAATTTAATTTTTTATGATTTAGCCTATAGCTTTGCATCGTTTTTATTTTTCAACACGCTTTTGTTTTCAAAATGAATAAATGTACACATAACCTCTTTATTTAACAGCATATAAGTGCAATTATTTACCATGGTAAATAATTTTTAAAACTGAAAAGTTATTATTGAAAAATAAGATTAGGTTTATTTTTAAAAGTTTTGACTTGAACTTTGATGAAGGTAAGTTTTATTTCCATTTTTGAAAAATATGCAAGAAGTTATTTACTAAAAGGCAAGAAATATATAAATAAAACTTACCTTCATCAAAGTTCGCGTCAATAAAACTTTTAATAATAAATTTTATCTTATTTTCCAATAATAATTTTTAAAAACAAAAACGATGCGATATATCAGGTTCGCCATGTTGAGTTAAAATAAGAAAAATATTACAGATCCTCAGTTTCGGGTAAATTCATAAATCCTATCATTTTAGGTCGCCATTTTGGAATGTCCATTTTGAATTTCGAACTTTTAATACCAAACTTACATTCTATTACTTAGGAACCTTATAAATAATGAGTTTTATAATATTTTATACATTTTTGCAGTGTCCACAATTTAATTTTTAAAGATTTTCCATTAATTACCAGCTTCAGGACAGAATTTTTACATCAAAAAATTTTTTAAAATTTTTCTCAACAATTTTCTTCTATTCTATCATTTATTTTTGGTCAATTCCTTCGACAGATATTAGGTTTCGACACCAAAATTAACAAAAGTTTCCATTGTGAGCCGTTGCGGACTAATTTTCAGAAATGATTCTTTATGGTTTCTAGAGTATAGAATGAAAAGAATAAATTATGTTAAAATTTCTTTTATTTACCTTAAAATAAGATTTTAAAGTATACGCGCCCTGACGAAAATATAGAATTGAATTTCAATCAGTTTTTCTCCGAATTTAAAAATGGATGTAACTTGACGAAAATTCTTTCAGAATCATTCAGAACTAATTTGTTTCATTCCGAAGCTAAATTTTAATCCGTTTGAATCCTGTTATTTCAATTCGAATCAATCTGTTTCAAATCCGAATAAACCTGATTAGAATTGGAATGGATTGATTCGGATTAAAATAACAGGATTCATACGGATTAAAATTTAGCTTCGGAATGATTCGGGAAGAATATTTCGTCAAGTTAGGTCTATTTTTAGATTTGGATAAAAAAACTGATTGGCTCGGAAACAAATTTCGGATTGTCTTGGAAAAATACTGATTAAAACTTATTCAAACTGAATGAAATTCAATCCGACATTGAGTTAATTTTAATTTAATTATAATTTAATATTTCTTATTTCATTTAAAGTGAAAATCGTGAAAATTTAAAAAGTGCTAAGAAGATTTAAAGGTTAGACTCACTTACTTCATATTGGGTAAGTTCAAACTTATTTTTATTAATGGACGTCCTCATCCTAAATTAGTATATTTTTCTACGAATAATTTTTTTTTTTTTTTTAGAAATCGGAATATTGCAAAATATTTTAGGTACTTTAAAATTAGTGCTTTTTTACTAATTCAGATTCAGAGAGTAGTGAATAGATAATTCAATAAAAAAAATTTTTCCATACAACAAATTGTTGAATTTAAATAATTCCCAGTATAATTTTGAAAAACGGAAAAAATCCTTTCTTGTTTCCAAAAAATGAAATTTAGTAGATCATTGTTCAAAAGTGTATTTTTTCACTACAACTATCTTAATAATTTATTAAATTAATTTTACCAATAAAGTGGATATCCTTTGAACTTAGTCCAGTTTCACTGATTAAAAAGTCTATAAATTGGCCTGCGTTTTGCCCAACCTTTTCTGTATTTCTCATTGGACCGAGATAAAAAGTACTTGCTGCCAAAGGCTGCCAGTCAACAAGAAACACATTGTAGTCTCCGTATTCCAAATATGCTGAAAATTGAAAAAAAAATAAGTTAAATTTGACTTTTGTTAATTAATTAAATACTAATTATTAATTGTTTAGATACAGATTGCAGATAAATATTTGTTCTTCTAACCATTCTTCATATCAACTTGACTGGCGCTCAACGCACTCGACTTCCATCCGTGAGTGATAAATTTCGTTTTCCTAGACGGATTAAAATCAGAATTCTTCAAGACATCCAGCTTATTAAGAAACAAAGGAGTTCCTTTTTCTGCTGTCGACCTGCAAATAAATAAATCAAAATGTTATTTTTAATTTTTTATGAAACATTCGTTTTTATTTGTTATTTTTTTTTTAAAGAAGTTACACCGAAAAAAACAAAAAATTTAATTTTATAAAAAATCATAATCAATTCTAAAACTTTCCAAAGATATATATACCTTATATATATCTATATTCAAAAATATAGGCGAAATGTAAAAAATCGGATAACATAATTACTAAAAACGATGAAAATTATTTTTTGATAAAAAAGAAGAAATGTAAAAATGAAAGAAGACAGGAAAAAATACTCCAAAAAAAAAATGAAACAGTTTTTTGTCAATATAAAAATTATTCCAAAAATGAGAAAATTAGACAAATAAATTTTTTAATGCAAAAATAAAGATTGTGGAAATTTTTCCAAAAAGTGTAAAATGTAAAAGGATTATTACAAAGACTGTAAGAATAAAATTATTAAAAAATTTAACGAAATTATAAATGAGAAATTTAAAAGAAAATTTGAAAAGAACTTTAAAAAAACGAATATATTGAAAAATATTAGTAAATATAAGAAAAAAAATCATGGAAATTTATATTTAAGAAAAAAAGTTAAGGTGCTCGTGATAATTTATGTAAAAAAGTTATAAATTTTAAAAAATAAATATTAAAATACAACGCAACATGTAAGAAATGACAAAAAAGTGAGGATAGTAAGAGAGATGAATAAAAACAAGAAAGTTTCAAAATTTAGGAAAATATTTTTAAGTAATTGAAGAAGAAAATCAAAGAAAAAGCATGAAATAAATAAATAATGATAAAAATTATTAAGACACATTATTATGGCAAAAAATGACTTAAAAATTCTGAAAATCATCATTTTTTAATCATTTTCTTATTAAAAATTATAAAAGATGTTTCTTTTTTTTCTTATACATGTTTCGATATTATTATATTACTAGCAAAATAGAACGCGCGCAAGCGCGCGATTAGTTTTCCATGCATTTTAGAAATTATAAAATACAATAATAAATATAACAAATCGGTAAATAATATTTATCTAATACGAAGAAATAAATATTTTAAATATAATATTTAAAAATCAATTAATATAAATAAAATAAATATTTATTTAGGACAAAATTTATAATATTTTAGAATTAAAAAGAATTGCAAAAAATAATTGAAATTAAACAAAATATATAATTGCAAATTTGGCAAATTAATTGAAAAAAAATAATGAAATCAATTAAAAATTGGGGAAAGTAATTTAAACAATCATAAAAATGTTTTAAATATGACGAAAATAAATCATTAAATTCAATTCATTAAATCAATAAAGAAAATAATTTTAATTTGAGAAAAATACTTAAGAATCTTAAAAGTAAATTAAAACAAAATTGAGTAATGAAAAATTAGAGAAAAAAATTGAAAATTTGAAAAACATGATTAAACATTGAGATAAATATAAATTAAAATAAAAAAAAATAATTAAAATTTGAGAAAATAATTAAACAAATTATATAAAAGATTTTAAATAAAGGAAAGTTAAACAAAATTTAAGAAAAATACTTAAAACTTTCAGAAGTTCATTGAAATAAGAGAAAATAATGAAAAATTAGAGAAAATAAATGAAATAAATTGAACACAACAAGTTGTAATTAAAGAGAAATAAGTAAAAACTTTTTGATAATTATGAAAAAGAACAAGAAATAGAACGAAAGTAATTGAAAACTGAAGAAAATAATCTAAATAATGAAATAATTGAAAAGTCAGATAAATAGTTAAAATTATTTGAAATTATGAAACAAATATAATGAATTGTAAATTGAGGGAAATAAATTTTTGAAAATAATTGAAAAATGTTTTTAAATTTTAAAACTTGCCGAAAATAATTAAAATATGATACAAACAAAGATAAGTTGTAAAAAATAAATAACATTTAAGTGTGATAATTGAAAAAATTACAGAATTTTTTTAAATAAAGAAAAAATAATTGAAATGTGAAAAAAAGAAAATAACTTAAAATTGGAGAAAAGAATTAAAGAAATAAGAAAAAATAATTGAAATTTGAAAAAAATACATGAAGATCTTAGAAATCAATTAAAAAAAAGAAAATAACTAAAAATTGGAAAAAAGAATTTAAAAAATAAGCTAAAAGTAATTGAAATTTACGACAATTAATAAAAAAATTTGGAATTATGAAAACAAAGAAAAATAATTCAAAATTAAAGAAAACAATTGAAATTTTAGTAAAATTCTTAAAAATCTTAGAAATTAATTTTAGAAAATGAGAATAACTAAAAATTTGAGAAAAGACTGGAAGAATGCTAAAAATAATTGAAATTTACGATAATTAATAAAATTTTTTGGAAATTATGAAAGCAAAGAAAAATAATTAAAAATTGAAGAAAATAATAGAAATTTGAGAAAAATACTTTAAAGTTTTAGAAATTAATTTTTTAAAATGAGAAAACCTAAAAATTGGAGAAAAATCTGGAAAAAAGCTAAAAATAATTGAAATTTACGATACTTAATAAAAAAAATTTTGAAATTCTGATAACAAATGAAAATAATTAAAAATTGAAGCAAATATTTGAATTTCCAGAAAATTACTGAAAAATCTTAAAAAAAAATAATTTTAGAAAATAAGAATAATAATTAACAATCGAGGAAAATAATTGAAAAATGATAAAATTATTTCAAAATGGAAAAAAATAATTGAAATATGCTGAAAATGATTTAAGATTGAGAAAGAAAATTGAATTATGATGAAAATAATTTAAATATTACAAATTAAAAACATTCAATAAAATTTGAGAAAAATAACTGAAAAAATCATAGAATATATGTTTAAAAAAAAAAATAATTACAAAATTACTTAAAAAATTTTAATTACAGAGAATAATTAAAAAATCGCAGAAATAACGAAAATTGATGAAAGTAATTGCAATATCGGATAAATAATTGAAATTTTTAAAGGTAATGCCAAAATAATGAAGATAATTATAAATTGATGACAATCAAGAAGAATTGCAGAATTTATTTTTAAGCAAAAGAAAATAATTAAAAAATCGTTATATAATGGAAAATTGATGACAATAATCTAAATTTGAGATAATAACTGAAAATTTAGGAAATTAATTGCATGTGTATATATTTTAAACTTCTTTAAAAACCATAATAAATTTTTAAAGCATTTTTCGAAACTTTATTTTTACACAAATGACAATTAAAAACCAGCAGAAAATAAAATAACAGGGACTAACTTCACTTCAGTTTTTAAAACATGGACAGAAAAGATGAATAAATATTAATACTAACTAACTTCACTTCAGACTTTAAAACGTGGACAGAAAAAAATGAATAATTATAAATAGTAACTAACTTCAGACGTTTACGGAGATTATTATTATTTAATTAATAATAATTAATTAATTTTTTGTTTTTAATAGGTACGAATTAAAAATTTTGTTTTAATTATGCTGTTTCACTCACAAATTTTTTAAATTGATTTTGAAAATGATCTCGAAATTTTCAATTTCATTTTTGTATTTAATAAAGTTTAGAATACCTAATGCGGAATTTCTTTAAAAGTGCATAACATTTACAAACATTTCACATTGTTTCCTTGATTTTTGTTATATTCATAATTGTAGAATGTTTCGGTAAATATTTTATAGACATTTTTGTTTTCGATATTTCGATATAATTTCTTAAATTAGTCATTTCTATTTTTTCTTTGTTCCATAGAATTAATTTTTTTTGTCTTTTTTCGTAGATTATTAGATATTTCATGGGTTTTTTTTTCAAGATTTGTTTTCTTATATTTGCCAATATTTCAAGATTTTCTCATTTCATAAATGTTATTTAAATATTTGTTTTCAATTTAAGCGTTTTAAACATAAAGTTTTTACCTTTTTTATTCTTCTATTCCTATTTTTATTCTTTTAAACGGCTTAAAAACTTCAAGGTTAAAACTTTTCAATTTATTTCTTGTTGTAGACATTTATTTATTTATTTTCCAGTTTTCGGTTTTCACTTTAGGCATTTTAGATCGTTTCACATACTTCTTTAATTTTCCCATTTTTTAAAACAACTTCTCTTGTTTTTAAAGAATTTTCTTAATGCATTTTGTAGAATTTTGACTTTTTCTTAATTTTTAGCACTTTTCTGGATGTCTGCTTAGTTTTAATTCTTTTCTTTTCCTTTTTAATTTTATCATTTTATTTATATTTTGCATGGTTTTTGGCTTTCTTTTTCCAATTTGGATTTTTCCTTAAATTTTGGAAAATTTTTTAATTTTTCGTTTTTTGAAAGTTATTTTCAATTTTTCTTTAATATCCTCATTTTTTGAAATTTTTTTATCTCTTAATTACTTTTGTCAGTTTTTTGAAAACGTTTTCTGTGTTTTCAATTTCTTTTCGGAATTTTTCATTAAATTTTCTCATTTTTTAAGTTTAAAATCATCTTTTATATTTTTAATTACATTATATATTTTAAAGTTAAGTTATTAATTTTATTAAAATAATAAATCCGATAAATTGTCGGGAATTTAAATATGGTATTAATTACTGTACACTCTAATAAAAATCACATAGTTTAATTGTGTACAAAAGAAATATTTTATTTTATTTATTGAACCGGAAAATAATAATTTCCGATTGTTTCTCTAATTCGTCAAATAAATCGATTTAAATTTTTCAGGTTATAAAACGGTAGTTTTTTTAAATTATAGTTAATAAAGGTTTTTTTTATTTTCACAATAACAATCAAAGTCTTTAGATTAAGCGTCACAATTAAAATAATAATTATCAAGAATAAGGGTGAGATTTACTTAAATTAAATAAAAACAATTTAAATCTTTTGAGTAAACGCCCGATATAATAAAAAAGCTTAGAAATCATAATTTTTATAAATTCAGAAATTACACTGAAACTTCACTTATTTAAATCCGCATTTATTATTCAATAATTCGAAGTCTCACTTATTTTACCTTGGCGACCAATCAAAACTAACTAACATTTTCATTGGTTGCTTCGAATTGGACCAGCCAATCAAAGGAGTTCTCTATAACCACGTGGAAGTTAAAATAAGTGCGACTATTCTCATGGATTTGCTTGGATCAGGTTAAAATAAGTGAAGCTTTAGTGTATCATATTTACCGCTAATATATATTCTCTAAATTTTTACCGCACTTGTCCATACCTCGTGTAAAGAATGTACGAAACGGCTGCATTCGTTTCTAAAACTCCTCGAGGCTCATTTTCAAAATCTTTCAAGATTGCAACCTGAGGTTTCGCGTTTCCGTCGGGCATAAAAATCCAGTCTTTCCCGTAACCATCGTACTTTCCTTCAAGAATGCTCTTCACCTCGGCAAGTGACAAATCAATGGAAATAACAAAAAAGAAGAAAAATTGAAGTTTAACAATCATTTTTCAAGCATTAAGATTTTAAGAAAAAGAAACTGGCGTTTGTTCAAGAAAAGAATGTCGGGTTTTTATAACGTTAAAAAGAAGTCAAAGACCCTTTTATAAATCAGTTTGGCATTTAAATAACATGCGTACCCCTTAGCGTGCTCCACTTTTGTTCCAAATGTTTCTTATCGCATATGCGAAAACACTGCAAAAACAGTAGTCAAGCTGGAATTATCGACAAAGGTTCAGGTTTGTTTTCTAATCAAGTCCAGACTTGCTGTGATATCTTCTTATCACCAGTGATTGGCGTAGGTTGACATTTACGACAATCATTTAAACCCAGCTTTTCTTTGTTGACAGGTAAATAAATCTATTTATCATTGTTAAATACAAGTGTACTTGACCGCGATTTTTTGGAGATTCAATTATTGACAATTGTCGATTAGAATTACAATCAAAATAAACCACGAATATCCATTTATTATACATTAAAAACCTTTATTTCTCATTCTTTCCTCAATTTTAATTCACAGAAGTATATTATAATTCATCTCGTATTATTGTTAAATACTCTTACGCTAAAAAGAATCATTACCCTAAAGGATCATTGTCTTAACATAATATCATTATGTTAAACTATTGTTATATTAAAAGATCATTATACAAAATTATCATCAGTTCTTGACATTTTAATCTACACAATGTGTACCGCACTATGTATAATTTATACCTAGTAATTTGAAAGACAAATGCCTTATCTCGAACCTTGAGATAGTTCGTATTTATAAAACAATTTTCATTGAAATTTTAATTACTTAAACAACGATAAATCAACTGAAAGACAGAAATTTTCAGTTCATTTTTGATATTTTTCATAAAATAACTTCGTTACATAACCAATCCCTTATATTCAAATAAATTACTAATAAACAAAAATTCATGTACATTAAAACCATACATATAATATATAATATATATATATATATATATATTAAATTATTACTAAAAAATTGAAAAAAAATTTCTCATAAAAAATAATTTTATCCCATAACAATCTGAACACGATTCATAATTTTTTTATCATTCTCTCCGATTAAACTTAACCATAAGTTAAAATCATAAATACTGTCGAAAATTCATAAGATCGAGACGCTTTGCCCTTTTTTGGAGACAAGGTTTGTATCGTATTTTCTCCAAATTCACCATCGCCAAATCCACCTGCCAGTGGAATTTCTGGGAAAATTTTCTTAAACACTTGTGTCTCCATTTTCTTCCCCACTAGGCGTGCAACACACGAAAATATAAAACCCATTGAAAATTTTTTCAATTGTATATTCTCCCTCAGAGTTTTGAGTTTCTCCTCTATTTCCTCTTCTTGGTAGCACTTTTTTGGCATTATTACAGACCACGTGTGCAAACCAGGACCAGATAAAGTGACAACCGTTACAGTTGAAGATTTTTTACAAAAAGTCTCCTCATTTGTGCGTTTACAATAAACAATGTCCTTAACAATTCCGCCAATCAGCGAGAGCTTCTGCTTCGGATATCTGTAAATAATTATAATCATAAAAAATTCTGCAATTTTATAGTTTTATAATAATAATCTTCAATTAAAAATTAATAATAACACTAGTTTACAGCCAAAATGTACATTTAATGCCACTATTTTTTTTTTATGTACTAAGCTTCTCGTTACTTAAAAATGACATTAAGAAATTTTTTTATGGATAGGTTTTCGAAATATGAATTTTTTTCCGTTTTTTTCGGAGGTGACTTCACGTTTTAGGCCGTATCTACAAATTCATTCTACCGCCATGCAAAAATAGAAAACGTCAAATTATGTCCAGTTTTAAATTTTTTACATATATGGCTCACTTTTAGGAAGAAAAAAATGTATGGATTGGAGATTTTGACAAAAATTTCTGAAAAGGCATAAATTGATTAAAATCTGCTTTTTTGACAAGTTAAATCAGATGCGCAGAGGTTCAATTTTTGTTGAATTTTGTTCGTTAATAGATGAAAAAGTTTGAAATTAGCTATCGAAATATGAAAAATAAATGATATTTGTCTGAAAATCTTTTTGGAGTTTCTGACAAAAATTTCTGAAGAGGCATAAATTGATTAAAATTTACTTCTTTGACAAGTTGCATCAGATGCGCAGTGGTTCAATTTTTGTTAAATTTTGTTCGTTAATAGATGAAAAAGTTTGAAATTAGATATAGAAATATAAAAAATAAATGATATTTGACTGAAAAATTTTTTGGAGTTATTGACAAAAATTTCTGGAGAGGCATAAATTGATTAAAATCTGCTTCTTTGAATAGTTGAATCAGATGTGCAGAGGGTCAATTTTTTTTTAATTTTGTTCGTTATTAGATGAAAAAGTTTGAAATTAGATATAGAAATATAAAAAAAAATGATATTTGACTAAAAAATTTTTTGGAGTTTTTGACAAAAATTTCTGGAGAGGCATAAATTGATTAAAATCTGCTTCTTTGACAAGTTGAATCAGATGCGCAAAAATATCATTTATTTTCCATATTTCGATAGCTAATTTTAAACTTTTTCATCTATTAACGTAAAAAATTTAACAAAAATTGAACCACTGCGCATCTGATTCAACTTGTCAAAAGAGCAGATTTTAGTCAATTTATGCCTCTTCAGAAATTTTTGTCAAAAACTCCAAAAAAATTTTCAGATAAATATTTTTTATTTTCTATATTTCTAAATCTATTTTCAAACTTTTTTATCTATTAACGAACAAAATTCAACAAAAATTGAACCACTGCGCATCTGATGCAACTTGTCAAAGAAGAAAATTTTAATCAATTTATGCCTCTTCAAAAATTTTTGTCAAAAACTCCAAAACATTTTTCAGTCAAATATCATTTATTTTTCATATTTCGATAGCTAATTTCAAACTTTTTCATCTATTAACGAACAAAATTTAACAAAAATTGAACCCCTGCGCATCTGATATAACTTGACAAAGAAGCAGATTTTAATCAATTTATGCCTCTTCAGAAATTTTTGTTAAAAACTCCAAAACATTTTTTAGTCAAATATCATTTATTTTTCATATTTCTATATCTTATTTCAAACTTTTTCATCTATTAACGAACAAAATTCAACAAAAATTGAACCTCTGCGCATCTGATGCAACTTGTCAAAGAAGTAAATTTTAATCAATTTATGCCTCTTCAGAAATTTTTGTCCAAAACTCCAAAACATTTTTCAGTCAAATATCATTTATTTTTCATATTTCTATATCTTATTTCAAACTTTTTCATCTATTAACGAACAAAATTCAACAAAAATTGAACCACTGCGCATCTGATTCAACTTGTCAAAAAAGCAAATTTTAATCAACTTATGCCTCTTCAGAAATTTTTGTTAAAAACTCCAAAACATTTTTTAGTCAAATATCATTTATTTTTCATATTTCTATATCTTATTTCAAACTTTTTCATCTATTAACGAACAAAATTCAACAAAAATTGAACCTCTGCGCATCTGATTCATCTTGTACAAAAATCAGATTTTAATCAACTTATGCCTCTTCAGAAATTTTTGTTAAAAACTCCAAAACATTTTTCAGTCAAATATCATTTATTTTTCATATTTCTATATCTTATTTCAAACTTTTTCATCTATTAACGAACAAAATTTAACAAAAATTGAACCTCTGCGCATCTGATTCAACTTGACAAAGAAGCAGATTTTAATCAATTTATGCCTCTTCAGAAATTTTTGTCAAAAACTCCAAAAAAATTTTCAGTCAAACATAATTTTGTTTTCATATTTCTAAATCTATTTTTAAACTTTTTTATCTATTAACGAACAAAATTCAACAAAAATTGAACCACTGCGCATCTGATTCAACTTGTCAAAAAAGCAAATTTTAATCAACTTATGCCTCTTCAGAAATTTTTGTTAAAAACTCCAAAACATTTTTCAGTCAAATATCATTTATTTTTCATATTTCGATATCTAATTTTAAACTTTTTAATCTGTTAACGAACAAAATTCAACAAAAATTGAACCACTGCGCATCTGATTCAACTTGTCAAAAAAGCAAATTTTAATCAACTTATGCCTCTTCAGAAATTTTTGTCAAAAACTCCAAAACATTTTTCAGTCAAATATCATTTATTTTTCATATTTCTATATCTTATTTCAAACTTTTTCATCTATTAACGAACAAAATTTAACAAAAATTGAACCTCTGCGCATCTGATTCAACTTGACAAAGAAGCAGATTTTAATCAATTTATGCCTCTTCAGAAATTTTTGTCAAAAACTCCAAAAAAATTTTCAGTCAAACATAATTTTTTTTTCATATTTCTAAATCTATTTTTAAACTTTTTTATCTATTAACGAACAAAATTCAACAAAAATTGAACCACTGCGCATCTGATTCAACTTGTCAAAAAAGCAAATTTTAATCAACTTATGCCTCTTCAGAAATTTTTGTTAAAAACTCCAAAACATTTTTCAGTCAAATATCATTTATTTTTCATATTTCGATATCTAATTTTAAACTTTTTAATCTATTAACGAACAAAATTCAACAAAAATTGAACCTCTGCGCATCTGATTTAACTTGTCAAAAAAGCAGATTTTAATCAATTTATGCCTCTTCAGAAATTTTTGTCAAAATCTCCAAAAAATTTTTCAGTCAATTTTGAATTAGTAAAGCACTGAAAATTATTTGAAATCTGTGAAAAAAGTCCATTTTCTAATTAGATATTGTATTCATTAAATTAATCAACATAATCACTATTAAAGGATGTAAAATACCAAATGGCGTAAAACGAAAATTTCAGTACCTGGCTTATAACTTCAATAATTACCCATAGATTTTTTTCATCCATACATTTTTTTCTTCCTAAAAGTGAGCCATATATGTAAAAAATTTAAAACTGGACATAATTTGACGTTTTCTATTTTTGCATGGCGGTAGAATGAATTTGTTTTTCAGATTTTGGGCCAAAAACTCAAATTTTCTATTTTTTTTTGGACTATATCACTTAAAATATTTAACCGATTGAAAAATAATGTTGAAAGCGATTGTTTGAAATTTGATTACCTTCAATTTGACAGTTAGAAAAACTCAATCGGACTTCTGTAACTCCAGATACGGCCTAAAACGTGAAGTCACCTCCGAAAAAAACGTAAAAAATTCATATTTCGAAAACCTATCCATAGAAAAATTTCTTATTGTCATTTTTAAGTAACGAGAAGCTTAATACATAAGAAAAAAATAGTGACATTGAATGTACATAAAATTTTTTTTTTTTTAAACTAGTGTAATTAAACACTTCAAGTTAATCATTAGTTGTTTTTGATTTAAAATTAGTTAATTGACCAAAAATATATATTTAATAAAATAATAAATAAAAAATACAGGGTGTCTACCGAAACACGATTTTTAAATTCCCGGTTTTTGCGGATTTCTTTTATGTATGAATAATTGCTATAATATTAAAATAATTATTGGTTAATGAGAAATATTAATCTGATTGGGTATAAAAAGAAAATACACGTCTTTCGTAATTAAAAAAATATAATAATATAATTTATTTTATGAACTAATCAGTCGACAATTAAGATAAAGGTAAAAAAAAGGTTTAAGGTAAAATTGATCTTTGAAGAAAATAATTCCAAAATGGCAAAAATAATAGAAAATTGAAGAAAATAATTGGAAAATAACCAAAATAATTGAAATTTGAAGAAAAAAATGAAAGATGACAAAACTAATTAAAAATTAAGTAAAAAATTAAGAATTTGAAGAAACGACTTGGAGAATGACAAAAATAATTGAAAAATGAAAAAACAAAATAAAAATTTGATGTAAATAGATAATTAAAAAATTGGAGAAAAAAATTGACAATTAAAGAAAATAATTGAATAATGACAAAATAATTACAAAATCCCAAAAAAAAAAAATTGAAATTTGAAGGAAATACTTGGAAAATGATAAAAATAATTAAAATTAAAAATAAAAAGCAATTGACAAATAACAAAAATAATTGAAAAATGAAAAAATTAAATGTAAATTAAAGTAGGAAATTAAAGAATCTATAACAATAATTTAAAGATATAAGAAAATAAATAAAATTTAGAGAAAGTAATAAAAAATGTAAAAAATATTGATAATAATTGAGAAATGACTGAATTAAATGAAAATTTTAAAAAACAATTAAAAACTGACAAAAATAATTTAAAATAGGAAAAAATAGTCGAAAAATAAAAAAGAAATGACAGAAATTTGAAGAAAATAATTGAGAAATCACAAAAAATTTAAATTCGAAGGTAATACGTGAAAAATAATTAAAAAAACAATTCTTCCTCTATGAGAGAGCAATAATAAAAAATTGAGACAAATAATTGAAAAATGACAAAACTAATTAAAAATTAAGTAAAAAATATAAAATTTGAAGAAAATGGAAAATGATAAAAATAATTAAGAGTTAAAAAGAAATTTCAAAAAGGACAAAAAATAAATAAAAATTTAAGTAAGAAATTAAAAAATTCTTGTCAATAATTTAAAGATATAAGAAAATAAGTATAAAATTTGGAGAAAGTAATAAAACAATGTCGAAAATATTGACAATAATTTAGAAATTACTAAATTAATTGAAAATTTTAAAAAACAATTTAAAAATGACAAAAATAAAAAATAATAGGAAAAAATAGTTGTGAAATGAAAAAAAAAGTTGAAATTTGAAGAAAGTAATTGAGAAATCACAAAAAATTTTAATTTGAAGGTAATACATGAAAAATAACAAAAATAATAACAATTTGAGATAAATAATTCAATAATGACATGAAAATTGATGACTGGTGTAAATAATGAAAAGAATGAAGGATTAAAAAAAATAATTGAAATTTGAAAAAATAAATGAAACTTGTAAAAAATAATTGGCAATTGGTGTAAAGAATTTAAAAATTATTGATACATAAAAATAAAATTATTGAAAAAAATTGTTGAAATTTGGAGAAAATAATTGAAATTCGTCGAAAAAAATTGAAAACTGTAAAAAATTAAAAAATTCAAGACCATAAAAAAAATGAAAAACTTATTAAAATTTGATAAATTAATTTTCAAATGTCAAAACTAATAGAAATAAGCAGAAAATAATTGAAAAATGATAAAAATAATTAAATAATAACAAAAATAATTGAAATTTGATGGAAAAATTGAAAGACGACGAAAAAAAGAATTGAAAAAGTAATTAAAATTAGAGGAAACTAATTAAACAATGTCAAAAATAATTGAAATTTGAAGAATATATAATTGTATATAATAATAATAATAATAATAGTAATAATAATAATAATCATAATCATTTTACTAAGAAAGTGAAAAAAAGTGAGTTTTTTTTTAAAGTGAGTAATAGTGAGTGATTTTAAAAGAAGTGAATAAAAGTGAGAAAAGTGAGTCACTGACAGCCCTGAAAATAATCAAATTCGCTTGAAACTTGTTACACTTTTACTATTTTGAAAATCTAATTTCAGAAAAATGATAAAAATAATGAACAATTGAAAAAAATTGGAAAAATTAAAGAATAGTTATAACATTTTAAGAGAATTACTAAAAATTTAAAAAATTGCAAGATATAATTGAAAAATTCCGGAAAATAATTAATAATTGAAAGAAATAATTGAAAAATGACGAGAATAATTGAAATATTGAAGAAAATATCTAAAAAATGACAAAAATATTTGACACTTGAAAACAAAATTCGAAAAATGACTAGATCAATAGACAACTGAAAAAAATAATTGAAAAAGTTAAACAAGAAATATTAAATTTAAAGAAAATAATTGCAACTTGAAAAATTAAGAAAATTATAGGAATAATTGTAATTAAACGTACATTGAACAACTGGATTGAAAATCGTAAAAAATAATTAAAATTGAAAAATGGAATTAAAATTTGAAAAATAGAATTAAATAATAAAAAAAGCCGAGATTTATTGGATATAGAGGAAAATAATAAATAACTGAAAAATGGAATTTAAAATTGAAAAAAAAATTGAAAAGTAAAGAAATAAATTGAAGATTAAAGAATTAAATAACAGTTTTAAGAAAATAATTGACAATTGAAGAAAAATTCGAAAACTGTCGAGAATAATCGAGAACAGAGCAAAATAATTGAAAAAAATTAAGAAATAATTATAAAATTTAAGAAAAATAATTGTAAATTGAGAAAATTGTAGAAAATAATTAAAAATTGAGGGAAAGAATGAATAATTAATAAATAATTGATAAATGATGAGAATGTATGAAAAAAGGAAGAAAATATCCGAAAAATGAAGAAAATGATTGAGAATTAAAAACAAAATTCGAAAAATGACTATAATAATAGACAACTAAAAAAAAAAATAATTGAAAAAATTAAACAAGAAATATAAAATTTAAAGAAAAAAAATTGCAAATCGAGACATTAAGGAAATTATAGGAAAAATTGTTGGAAATAATTGTTCATTGAACAATTGGATTGAAAATCAAAAGAAATAGTTGAAAATTAAATAAAAATAATTGAAAATTAAAGAATGGAATCGAAATTTGTTGAATATAATTAAAAAGTGAAAAAAAGTAATTGAAAAATGGCGATAATTATTGAATACAGAAGAAAGTAATTGAAAACTAAAAAATTGGAATTAAAATTTTAAAAAAATTGATTTTTAACGAAAATAAGTAAACAATTGAATTTAAAATTAAAGAAACTTAGGTGATAGTCGAAAAAAATAATTTTAAATTGACAAATGGAATTGGAATTTGAAGAAAATAATTAAAAATTGGAGAAAATAATTAAAAATTGAGGAAATAAATAGAAAATTAAAGAAGTAAATGGGAATTTTAAAAAAATACAAAATGACGAAAATAACACAGGCACACAAAACAAATAAAGTTCTCTGAGCTGGGTATGAAACCAATATTTTCCAATGTATTTTGATGCGCTGAATCCGAATCCGTCATCAGAATTGACCCTTCACGTCACGTTTTGACCCTAACCTCAAAATTAATAAAATTACAGTTTTTGTTCATTAGAATCTGAACCCGACTTAACTTTAATGCATGTCTAGGGTCAATAGAAAGCTTGATTTAAGACCTTTAAAATGCTTTTTTAAAAATTGTTCTACGATGATTTTTAATGAAGATATGGTGTTTTACGTAACATATAATTTGTTTAAAATGTTAAAAACACGTGAATAGTGAACTATGAAAAAAAATTATCTTAGGAAAACATATCATATATAATATAATATAATTATAATTATAATATAATTGAAAAGTTAAAGAATAATTATAAAATTTAAAAAGAATAAATGAGAATTTACAAAATTCGAGGAAATAATTGAAAAATAATGAAAATAATTGCAAAATTCAAGAAAATGTCTGAAAAATAACGTAAATAATTGACTATTAAAAACAAAAATGGCTAAATTAATATACAATTGGTAAAACAAATTAAAAAAATTATGGATATTATATGAATAATTGGTGAAAATAATTGCAAATCGATGAAAATAATTGAACAATTGAATTTAAAATTCAGGAAACATTGATAATCGAAAGGAATAATTGACAAAAGGCAAACACTTTTTAATATTAAAAAAAAATCATTGAAAATTGAAAAATGGAATTGAAATTTGAAGAAAACAAATTACTTGTAGAATTAAAGAATTGAATTGAAATTTTAAAACAGTTTTTATGTTTGAACAAAATAATCGAAAATTAAAGAAAATAACGAAAATTGAAGAAATAGATTGAAAATTAAAGAATTAAATTAAATTTTTAAGATAATAATTGGTAATTGAAGGAGAAAGTATAAAATGACAAAAAATAATTAAATATTAGGGGAAATAATTGACAGTTGAAAAAAAATTCGAAAAATGGCGAGAATAATCGACAATAGAACAAAATTGAAAAAATTAAAGAATAATTATAAAATTGAAGAGAAAAACAAATTGTCAATTGAAAACTAATGAAAATTATAGAAAAATTTGTAGGAAATGTATAAAAATTAAAGAAAATAATTGAAGAATTGTATTGAAATTTTGACAATATAAATTGATAATTGAAAAAAGGTGAGAATTATCGGATATTGAACAAAATAATTGAAAATTAAAGAAAATAATTAAAAATGGACAAAAAATATATTGAAAATTGACAAATTAAATTGCAATGTGAAGAAAATAATTGATATTTGATAGAAAAATTACAAAATGACGAAAATAAGTAAATAGTAAAGAAAATAATTTAGAAATAAGGAAAATAATTGACAATTGACAAAAAAAATATAAAAAAATGCGTAAAAAAGAGAAGTTAATTAAAATAATTTTTTAAAACAACATTTTATAAAATTCCATGACTTTTCTAGGTTTTTTTGACTACAAAAAAATTCCATGAGAATTCCAGGTTCTCCAGGTTTTCCAGAACCGTAGCAACCCTGGAGCAATAAATTCATTTTCAATTATTTACAACTAGATTATATAAGACTAGTTCCTACAGCTTATGTTATCAACAATTATAAATATTTTAAATACAATAATTAAAGACAAACAAAACAAGATTTATTTGCATAGAACAAAACTTATAAAATTTTGGAATTGAAAAAAATTAAACAAAATACTTGAAATTTGAGAAAAAAATCCTTAATATTTTTAGAAATTGATTGGATGAAAATGAGAATAATCCAAATTGGGTGAAATAATTAAAAAATGTTAAAAATAATAGAAATTTAAGGATAATTATTGCAATTTTAGAAGGATAGTTGAAAAACTAGGTGAAAATTATGTTCATTTCATCGACATTTCGCTTTCAAGTAAGCAAAATAATTTGCTTCTCCGTCGGGGAAGCAATAAATTAATAAAATAATATAAAATTTAATTGGAGAAGTTATTAAAAAACGGAATTTTAAATGTAAAAAAAATTAAAAAAAACACGAATTACTTGACGAAAATATGAAAATTTCACATACAAATAAATAAAATTTAAGACAAAATTAAAGAAAAAAGGTTGAAATTTTACTAAATGTAATAAAAGCAAAATTGCTGCAAATAGAGAAAAATAATTTGTGTAAAACAAAGAAAAATTGTGAAAATAAAAGAAATTCAAGTAAATTATTTTTTTAAATTTTGAAAAATATGGGAAAATTGTAGGAAAATAAATAAAATTATAAAAAGTGCCCCTAATAAAAAATTATAACAGAATGAAAAGATCCTAAGTATTATCTAAATTTGAGCAAAAATCGTAAAATATTTTTTAAAATCAAGAAACGGAAAACGTTTTATAAAAGAGTAACTAAATTTTGTGAAAAAATAGAACTTTTTGTAAAAAAGTTGGAAAATCTAGAAAAAGATGATCGAATTTTAAGTATCTATATATTAAATATATTTTTAATGAAAATTAAATTAATATTAATATTAAATATATTTTTAATTAAATTAATTATGGCTACGGAATAATAATAAAAAATGACAGAAAAGAGGGAGAAATAAAAATAACGAATAAAAAGCCACATTTTTTTTTCTAAAAATCGAAAATTGTTTTAATTTGTAAAAATAAATAAGATAATCACTAAACAACCAGAAAATTTCTTAAATATTAATTACAAAATTAATTAAAGAAGTAAATATACATTGCTTAAAATAAAGAAATTATAGGCAGAAGAGATATATCTTTTTTCCATGAAAACAAACAATTTTTTTTTTAAATTAAAAGTATTATTTTTTTATTTGCGTTTTCAACAAATTATAGTAAATGTTAGAGAAAACAAAAATACAAGAAATAATCTGGAACACTTAATTTGCGTTAAAATGAAAAATATATGAAAATTAAAGGAAATCTAATAAAAAAAATATTAAAATAGAAAGTAAAAAAAGAGAATGTTTTTTTTTTAAATTTACAAGATTAAGAAGTTATGAAAAAAGTAAATTAAAACAAAGCTAAATAAAAAATAAAATAAAAATAAGGTGTTATTATAAAAACAATATTTTAAACAATAAAAACTTTAACAGAATTTACAAGGTCAACTCGTGTTTCGACTAACTTTAGACTTTTCGATAACGGACTTAACAGATTTGTCACAGCACTTCGAAGATTAATTTTGATTATTAATTAATTTCTAATTTATTTTTTAATCCACTTTATTGGCTCAGTAAGTCGCTTTATTCTGTATCATCGAATTAGGTACATAAATTAAAATTTATTGTAAAGTGTTTCTACCCGTATATATTTTTCGAATATGTAAATAGAAATAAAAATATATTTAAAAAAACAAAAATAAAGTTTCAAGAAAAAGAATAATTTCTAAGAAATACGAAATTCTTTAAAATGTTTAAAATCTATAAAACTATTGTAAAAGAACGAAAAAATGTATAATACCTATATTAAAATTAATATTAATTAAAAATCGGTTAACATTAAATTTAGAAACTATTAAAAATTTTGAATAAAGTGAAATCTGGTTCAATATAAGTTTAGATGGATTGAGTTTAATATTGATTAAACTTCTAAATAATTTGAAATATCCACTAAAACAAAATACAAATGAGAATAAAATTTTGGTTACTAGAAATTGAGATTGTATAAGTTAAAATGAAGTAAAATAAAAAATACAGAATTTAGCACGATATAAATTCACGTTCGTTAAAATTTTACTCAAATGACATTCAAACGGTAAAAATTTTGAAATTTAATAATTTGAATTAATAAAATGGATATTTATTCAAAATATTATCAATTTAAAGTTAAACTGCTTTTAATCTATATGAATTAAAAATTTTGTTAATCCAACTTTCAATACAAATTTCATTTTTTCAAATTTTCCAAGCTTTATTAGTCCCAACTTTAACATTTTATTACATTACAATTTTTGTTGATCAAAATTTCACTTCATATAAATTTAAATCGATTCAAACTTTAATTTTCAAAATTGAATATGAATCCCCATTTCAGATTTTGTAATATCATTAACAGATTTTTAATCAGCTGAAAGATCCAAAGAAAGCTCACAATATATTGAATTTCATAAAATTTGTATTTTGTTCGACATACTAAATCCGTTATTTTAAATTCTAAAAAATTATTAACAGATTCTTAATCAGCGGTCCAAAAAACCTTAATATAACATGTTCCATTAATTCTGTTAAAAAGATAAAGTTTTCTAATCTTTCTTTAAATTCCACCAAATCATATATTTTTAATCTTCATATAGTTTATGCCATTTCGTGTCAAATTTATTTCATGCATAAATAATAGCTTTGTTTAAATATTATGATTTTTAATAAATAATTTGTGATTTTTTGATACCATCTAATCAAAAAGTATCCACATTGCATTTAATGGTGTTTAAAAATAAAATCTGCGATCACAGAATCTTGTAAACCAGTCCCAAAAGCATAAAAAATCCTATTTTTTAATATGAGAAAAATAATTTTTTTCATTCAGTCCTGTTCCAAGTTAAGGCTATAATTTGAGATGTTTTGGATATTATAACAGGATAAAAATAGCATTTAAAAAATTAAATAATATAGTAATGAATAATCGCACGTATTTGTTTTCTACTTCATTGAAGTTTTACTTACTTGCATTTAATCGTTTTCAACATTTTTATTGCATGCTTATAGCCATCACAGTCCGAAAATACCATTATACATTTAGATTTCTCATTACTACCAAATTCTGAGCAACTGTGAATCCAATCTAGAACTTTCTCTCGCTCTAAATTACTCGAATCTTCCAATGAGAAAGTATTTACTTTAACTTTTGGAATAGTTGGAAAGAATACACAGACAGCTTCATTTCTTCCCAAAAATTTATCACTAGATATAGCATCACAGGTTCGCAGCAGCACAGTTTCACAGGATTTTGGTAATTGTGAACAATAACAGTCTGCAACAGAACCTTTATTTTTTATTATAATAATATAATAATTCTTCTCTCGAAAGAAAACGTTTTTTACAAATTGAAAATAAATTTCAAATTACCTTTCATAGAATCAAACAATTTATTCTCTATATCGCCTGTAAAAATAATTCCTAACATCGGCTTAACTCGTAAATTGTCTGCGAGTTTGTTTCCCACGTAATTATCACAAGTCGAATTATTTTTGTCCACAGATTTACACAAATATTCTGGACCTCTTGTTTTAAATTCGCTTATTGCAGCGTCGCGCCAAGATCTGGAAATTGAAAAGAATTAATAAAAATCCATTAATTAATGGAAATGAAACAAAATACGTTCCTTTGTTTATTAAAGATTTAGGTGATTAATTAACAACGATTAAGTTTTCTTACTTTTAATTTTAGTTGGTATAAATTAATATTGATTCAGTTTTATGAACACAAATTACAATTTAGAGTAAATTTTTATTTAGTCAAATTTCAATTGATATTAGTAGCGTCCAATATCAATCAATTAAGATTTTTATTGTTTAAAAATTCTTCATCAATCCAGACTTCAACTTATACAAATTTTAATTAATCCAATCTTCTGTTTATCATAGTTTCAAACTTCTGTTTCAAACTGACATTGATCCAGGTTTTTGTTGATTCCAATTTCAATTTAACAACTTTCAAGTAACCAATAGAATATTAATTACATTTTATCATATATTTTTGAAATAGGTATCTTAAATAACAATAATGTAATCATTGTTCTAATCCGTTTTTCATTTAAAAAAAAAAAAGAATTTTAAATAACGAAATACTTTTTTATTATTAGAAATTTCGAATAGAATGTTCAAGTACTTGCAAGTTAAATACATTTTAAGGAAAATATAAAACAATTGCCACTTATTTATAAATATAAAATACAAAAAAATATAACAGAAAAGTTTAATATTTTTAGTAAAGAGAATAATTTTGACGAAATGTTTTTAAAAATAATATGAATGGATTAACAACTGATTTTCAGAGACAAAATAAATATTCAAATATGTTTTGAATCTGGTTTAAATAATTTTTTGTCTCTTTAAAGCTATTAAACTACTAAGCAAACAGTTTAAAAACTGATGTTGGAAATTCAGAAAAATAGTAAACAATGTTATCTCAGGAGAGAAAGTTACGATTTTTTAAAAGACTACTTATTCAAAATTAAGAATGTACAAAAGTAAACTGATTGTAGGGTTTTTAGTAAAGTATACCTGCAAACCATTGCTGCAGTTGATAAGTCCTTTCCATTTAAATACTTAAAAATAATTCGAAGAACATCATAGGTTAGGTCCTGAATCTTGGAACCTAAAAATCCACTTCCACTGCCAGTTTTTTTCGTCTTTTCTACTAAGTTATCACAAAGCTTTTTAGGCTTCGAATCTTCCATTTTGAAACAAATAACACTGTCAAGTCGATTTGTTAAAATGTTTATTTGTAAACTTAACTTATTTTGAACTTAAAATGTCAAAATATTAGCATCCGCAAAGAAGCAGGGGGGGTGATAAATTATTATTAGTTATCACGCCCTCTATATTTAGGATTTGTAACGAAAATATAAAGCAGAGATGGGTAAAAGCAGGAAATTTAAGGGTTTCTACGTATTATATGTAAATTACTGTAGATAATCTACAGCCCTTTCCACATGCGACCAGGGTTGTGTAATGATCAGAGATGTAAAGTTTCGCGCTACATCGAGTTTTTCTTACGGAAATCTGCAAAGGTAATGAAAGGGGAAACATTTCCCAACTCTCCCTTGAGGATCTCTAGTTCAAAGGAATCAAAAGGGAAATTACGTATGTAAAAAACTATTTAATTTACATGAGGTAAATTACCATCTTTAATGTTTGACAGTGATTCGTCACTCGCGGTTTTTACGCAATTTACAGAAATTTTAAATAAGTAAAATACTGTAAATTACCGTAAAATACCACGTAATTTACTTGTTAGGTAATTTACAGTGAAGTCAGATGCTGCCAGAGGATTAGGGGCCAGGGGAATAGAATAGACCAATCAGATAATTGGTCACATTGGAAAGCATTTTCTGATTGGTTTATTTTATTCCTCTAATTCTTCGCATCTGAGGGTACAGGCATATGCGGGAGAAAAGAAGAATAGAAGAATAGAATAGACGAATCAGATAATTGATTACATTGAAAAGCATTTCCTGATTAGTCTATTCTATTCCTCTATTCTATTATTCTCTCGCATATGACTGTACCCTGACTTTACCCTTACCCAGAGTTGGGAAGTTACACGAAACTTCGAGTTCTTGACGTATAAGGTGAAAAACTATTCAAAACGTCAAAAGGAGAAATGTAACACGTCGTTACATATGTATATTAGCGCCATTTTTTCTGATGGTCGTAACAAACTGCTTGACCCCCCCCCCTCCCCTAAGGGTAAAATCCTATGTGAGCAGAGAAAAATTATACGTGGTATCACGTATAAAAATATGAAAGTAATATACACGTAAAAAACCACGTATATTACTTAGGGTGAAATCATATGGATGATGTTTATCCGTCAAACGTTGCGTCGTAATGAGAAAGAAAAAGACGCAAATATGTTTCTATCTCTTTCTATCTCATTACGATGTTTGACGGATGCATATGATTTGACCCTAAGGTTGAAGTCTCATACGAAGGCTAGGGTATTAGTGGATTAGAATAGACTAATCAGATAATTGGTCACATTGGAAAGTATTTTCTGATTGGTCTATTCTAATCCACTGATACCCTTGCCTTCGTATGAGACTTCACCCTTAGTATTATACGTTCTCAACCCTGCCCTTACCTGAAAATAAAAAAAAAAAATGGCACGTCAATTTCCGATCTCTGCTAATACGTTTGAATACGTTTCCATCTCTGGATTCGCTTTGTAATTTTTTTTATGATTGTGACCGTTAAATCGTTAAAACGTTTAATTTTAAATTGTGAAAAATAAATTAACATTTCGTTATTTTCTTTGTTCGTTTTTTAAAGAAAGTGACAAGCTCACTTTAAAAATGATGAGTAATGATTATATAAATGAATTAATTCGCATGGACGACCAAGGAATACTTGATCCAAAGCAGACTATTAGTAGATTACAGGCACCTGATGTTTTCTTTCCAAACAGGTGTCATGTTTGTCGCTGGTTTGGTAAAGATACAATACAATTAAAAAGATGCAGTGGTTGCCACCTAATATCTTACTGTTCTGTAGAGCATCAGAGACAAAACTGGCCAGATCACCGAGAATTTTGTGGAGCCATACAGCAGATTCGTAAGGGACGGAAAATTGAAAATTTATTTGAAACATTGAGTAAATACACCAAACGAAATAAACCTACGTCTCTTTTGGAGGAACATGAAAATCTAAGCAATCGCTGTTCTGAACTATTTGTAAATACCATAAATTTAATCAAAATATAATTGTATAAAACCAAATTTATTTCAAATCAGGCTGTCTCCAAAAAGTTTTTTTTCAAAGAATTTTAAAAAACACGTAATTTTTTGTTTAGCTGAACAAATTTTTTTTATACAAAGATTTTAATTCTTAAAGTCGGAACTCTCGTTTATTTAAACTTTAAGAAAAACGACCTATAAGTGTAATAACTTTCTAAGTAATTGGGATATCTTATTCTTTTTTTACACGTCCTGAAAGAGTTGTTGGTTCTCTTTAAAAATCTATTGAAATTTTTTAAAAAAGTAAAATAACAAAATGGTGGCCGTTTTACTAAGAAAATTTGAATTGCAATTACTCAAAAACCCTAAGGTTTTTTTGGAAATTTTCGTCATAGTAAAGATTATTTTCCATAAAAATTTAACTTGTTCCTGATTTCAGTAGAAGAGAAAACAATTATTTTTTAAAAGAAAATTTCATTTTTTCGAAAAATTTCCTACATAAAAATTGTTTCTCTTTCAAAAATATGAAAAAAAAATTTTCGATATTTTTCTCCATTTTGCCTTTTTTTCATCAAATTTCGTCAAAATTCAATTAAAAGCTAATTTATCGAAAACTTTGCAGTCTTTTTGGATGCAAACATGCAAATAATTGTCAGAAAATGTGTAATTTAGCAGAAGCGTTTATACTTTAAACATTTTTTGTTTAATTTAATTTTTTAAATATTAAACTCTTGTCATTGCAAAAATTCCAATTTAGAAGTGGTTTTTTAGCTTTATAAAGATATTATTAAAGTTACATTCACCAAATTTTGAATTATCAAGTTTCACATTTCTCATAAAAAATTCGGTTGAGCTAAAATTTGTTGTCAAATAATAATTATTTAACATTTCATGTTTTTTCTTTCAATCTAGTGGAAATATGTCATTTTTATCCAATAAAATATATTTGACAAATAATAGCTAATTTTTCTATTTAAAACATTATTTACAATTTTATTTGTTATAGCTTTTTTTAAATAACATTTTGTTTAAAAATATATCTAAATCAAATTTTATTTATTTAATAACTTTTGAATAAAATATTTTAAAAAATCCAACTTATAAAATTGTAGTAAATGTTTCAACAATTAAGATGAGTTATATTTGCCAAAAGAACAACTTTTATTTAGGATATTTTTTAATATCTAATGTATTTTTTGAGAAAAATAAAAATTTCCTTTAAAACAATAATTTTTCTCTTTTCTACTAAAATCGGGCACAAGTTAAATTTTTATGATAAATAATCTTTATTATGACGACAATTTCCAAAAAAATCCAACCAAAAAACGTTGAGGTTTTTGAGTAATTGCAATTCAAAAGTCAGGATTGCTACGGTTCTGGAAAACCTGAGAAACCTGGAATTGTCATGGAATTTTTTTCTAGTCAGGGAAAACCTGGGAACGTCAGGGAATTTTATAAAATTAATTTAATTAATTTCTCTTTTTATGATTTCAATCAGCTATATTTCACTTGAAATAAGTTAAAAACTGTTGAATTGTCGGTGACTTTTACCTGATTGATCAATAGAAAATAATTGAAATTTTCAATGCTGTTATTGAAATTGAAAATTATTTTCATCTATATCAATCATTGAAAAATTACTGACAATTTAGTCATTTTAAACTGATTTCCTGTAAAATTTCGTTAATTGAAATCATGAATAGAGAGTGATTTTCAATATAAAATTATTCTCCTGAAATTTTATACTTATTTTCCAATTTTTTTTAATTATTTTGTTCTGTTGTCGATTATTCTCGACAGCTTTAGAATTTTTTTGTCAATTATTTTCCTCATTTCTCAGAAATTGTCTTTAACATTTAATTATTTTCGTCATTATGTAATTTTTCTTTCAATTATTAATTATTTTCTTCACATTTCAATTAAATTTTCAAATAATTTTTTCCATTTTTAATTATTTTCTTCAATTCTTAATTACAACTATCAATAATTTTTTTGAAATTTCAATACAATTCTTTAATTATCTTCTTCAATTTTCATTTATTTTCTAAAATTTTTTGTATAATTTTCTTCAGCTGTTAATTGATAACTTAATATTCTACTTCAATTTTATAATTATTCTTTAATTTTTCCAATAATTGTGGTCTATTATCGATTATTCTAGACATTTTTCGAACTTTTTTTACATTTTTTTCAATTGTCAAGTATTTTTTTAATTGTTAATTATTTTAGTCAATTAGTAATTTATCTTTTAATTAATAATTATTTTCTTACAATTTCAATTTAAGGAGGAATCGGACAAACAATTGGAACAAAAATTATTCACTTGGACTAACTTTTGTTTCGTTTGTTTGTCTGATTCCTCCTTAATTCTTTAATCTTTAATTTTTAATATTTTCTCCAATTATTATTTTCGTCATTTTTCAATTATTTCTTTCAATTAATAATTATTTTCCACAATTTACAATTATTACTTAGAATGTTTTCAATTACTCTCTTAAACTTTTATAATTATTCTTTAATTTTTACAATTTTTTTGTTTTGTTGTCTATTAATGTAATCATTTTCAGAATTTTGTTTTCAATTGTCTATTATTTTCGTCATTTTCCAGATATTTTCTTCAATTTTTTATTTATTCTTGTCATTTTTCAATTATTTCTTTCAACTATTTTTTTTTTCTGTAATTTTCAATTATTTTTTACAAATTTTGCAATTTACAATTATTTTTCCTAAATTTTATATTTATTCTTAAATTTTTAAAATTATTTTGTTCTGTTGTCGATTATTCTCGACAGTTTTCTAATTTTTTGTCAATTGTCAATTATTTTCTCAAAATTTTAATTCAATTCCTTAATCTTTAATTTAATTCTGGAATTTTTAATTATTTTCTTCACTTCTCAGTTATTATTTTCAATATGAAATTGCGTCTTTAATTTTCAATTATTTTATTCAATATTCAAACATTCTCACCTGTTTTTAATTATCAATTATTTTTTTCAAATTTGAATCTAATTCTTAAATTTTCAATTTATTTCTCCATTTTTTAATTATTTTCTTCTATATTCCATAATTCTCAGCTTTTTTAATTACTTTTTTTTAATTTTTAATGATATTCTTTAAATTTAAATTTCATTGTTTAATTTTCAATTTTTTTGGATTTTCAATCCAGTTGTTCAATTTGTAATTATTTCCAACAATTATTCCTCTAATTTTCTTAATTTTTTTTGTTTCTTAATTTAATATTTCTTGTTTAATTTTTTAAATTATTTTTCGAATTTTTTTACTAATTGTATTGTCAATATTTTTTTTTGTTATTCTTCAATTTTTTTTTTCAATTATTTTCGTCACTTTTCAATTATTTCTTACAATTAATAATAGTTTCCTTCAATTTTCAATTGTTTTCCGACATTTTTCAATTATTTCATAAAATTTTTCCAATATTCAGTTAGTCTCTTAAAGTTTTATAATTATTATTCTTTGATTTTTTCAATTGTTTTGTTCGGTTGTGTTTTAATCTAGTCATTTTTTGAATTTTGTTTTCAATTGTCTATTATTTTCGTCATTTTTCAGATATTTTCTTCAATTTTGTAATTATTCTCGTAATTTTAATTATTTACTTTTGAAATTTTGGAAACGTAGCAACCCTGAAATTTTTTAATAAAACGGCAACCATTTTGTTATTATACAACATTTTTAAAAATTTTTAATTGATTTTTAAAGAAAGACTAACAACTCTTTCAGGACGTAAAAAAAGAATAAGATATCCCAATTACTTAAAAAGTTATTACACTTATAAGGTTTTTTTTCTTAAAACTTAAATAAACGAGAGTTTCGACTTTAAAAATTAAAATCTTTATATCTTTATACGAAAAAAAATTTTCAGCTAAACCAAAAAAATACTTGTCTCTTAAAATTCTTTGAAAAACATCTTTTTGGAGATAAAACTGATTTCCCGTTCCGATCATGTTCAGTCTGCTTGAATTGAAATAAATTTGGTCATATAGATAATAATATTTTTTATACTTTAAATTAACTTTACTTTTTCAGGGAAAACTGTTCCTTGAGATAATGCAAAAACTGAAGAGACGGTTGAAGCCATTTGAAGAGGATATGCTTATTTTTTCAAGATTTTGCGCAATTTGTTTTGAAACAACACCTGAAGATCTTACAAGTTGTAAAAAGTGTCCGCAACACAGCTTTTGCAAAAAGCACTTGGATAATAATTCAAGCAATTTTCAAGAGGAATGTCTTAAATTTTTATATATTGTAGCTGCACCAAAGCTGCTTGAAATTCGGAAAGAATCAAGTTGGATTCTTGATGCTGCTTATTTTCCTCATCAAGAGAGAGCCGTGAAATTACCCTCTTCCACGTTACATTTTTTAGAAACTTATTTTCCTATTTTACTAGCAGTTAGCGACAAATTTTCAGAAGAGAGAAAACTAGTGATGCTCTCTTTTCTGACAGATAAATTTTCCAGGCCACTTACGTTACTTTTGACCCTGGAGAAATTGGGTCTCAATCCTTCTTCTATTCTTATTCATGTAATCGGGGCAACTTCGGATGAACTTGCTTCTGGCGATTGGGAAAGTATGCTGCACTACCTACCAGACTTAAATGAACTTAGATTAGTTTTCATTGGACCAGAACTAATTTCTTCATCAATTTCTAAACTTGATTTGTGCGAACATTGCAATAAACTTGCGAAAAAAATTATTCTTGAGTCGAAAAAAACGACGTATCAAGCGTATTTTCAACAGAATGATTTCCGAAGACCTGACCTTATTGCAGGTTTTAATGTAGGATTTCATGTTTATTCGTCCTGGATGAAATGTTTTGAAATTTTCGGTAAAGTAAATAGGCCTTTGATGATAACCTGCTACACCAAAGATGAGGCTTTCAATGATAAAAAAATAATTAAATTCAATTTTCCGAAAGCAAAACACGCGTATTTTGAAAAAAATCCATTTGACAGCATGGTTTATTTAAGAAACGTGCTGAATATTGTTTCTACTAAGAACAATTACATAATTATTTACAAGGATCTTGGCCCTGCCAAGAAATAAGATTATAGAAGTTTTGATTTTTACAAAACAATTTTTATCACTTCTAAGCTAAGGTGAGATTATTAGAAATAAAATTACTCAGCCTAAGTTTTTAGTAATATATGTGCTAAGAAATTTTAATTATTTTCAGGAAGATTTGTGTGTTTAAAAAAAAGGATACTTAATATTCTTGATTCATCTGTATCTTATAATTTAATTATGCTTGTTCTAACTAATAAATATATTGGATATTTTTATTTAATGACATTTTAACATCGGTAAGTTTAATATTTTTGTTATTTTTACTAATATTACTAGACAGTAAGACAAGAAATAAACAAAGATAATTGACAATTTAATCAAAGACGGTCTCTTTTTTTTAAATGATTACGGATTTCTTTTTTTTAATTATTTAATATATTTTCAAAAATTATTTATTTAAATCACTTGTAAAAACGTTTCTAATTTTCATGTTACGACGATTCAGAGCCGTAACTTAGGGTTTTCGCGCCCGGTGCGAGATAAATATTTTGGCCCCCCCCCTTATATTCCTTAGAAAAATAGAAGTTAAAAAATATGTTTAATCAGGGCCAGAGACTTGTAAATTTTTGCAATCTGCACACTTAATATTGACCGATAGAGGGACGGGGAAGAAGAGAAATAAAACAATATTAAAGTAAAGAGTTTCTTAATTATCGTAATTATTGTAACGCAGAAGTTGACAATTTATTTCATTTCGTGTACATTTTCGAAATTAATAAACAAATAATCAAAATAATATAAAATTTGAGAAAATCATTACAAATTAAGAAAAAAAAATTAAAAATTGTCGAACTTGATTGAAATTTGAGAAAAATAATTTAAAAATGATTAAAACATTGAAAAGTGTATACAATAACTTAGATTTGACATAATAAATGGAAATTTAGGATATAAATTGAAAAAAAATTAATATATCTAATTAAAAGATGGTCAAAATAAATGCAAAAAGATAAAAGAAAATTAAAATTAAAAAAACTAATTGAAAAAACAGGATAAATAGTTGAAAATTTAGGAATGAATTGAAGAATGAGATTTTAGAACAGTATTTTAAAATCTAGGAAATTAATTGAAGAATAATGAAAGTAATAGAAACTACAAGAAAATATTTGCAAAGTAATAAAAATAATGAAAAATTGAAGTCAAAATTTTAGTTTGTTAAAAATAATTGAAAAAATTACAACATATAGTTATAATAAAAGAAAATTATTGCAGAATAATAAAAATAAATGTGAATTGAAAAAATAACTGACATTAGAGATAAATAATAAAAAAAAGAAGTTAGAGAATTTATTAAAAAATATTTGAAAATGATAAAAACTAATTAAAAAATGATAAAAATAATTGAAAATTTAAGAATTTAATAAAAATTTGTGAAAAAATAATTGTAAAAATTACAGAATATATTTGAGATAAACAAGACTACTTGAAAAAGGATAAAAATAATTGGAAACTCAAGTTAATTATGGAAATTTAAGAACACAAATTGAGAAAATTACAAAATTTATTTGATGTAAAAGAAAGTGATTCAAAATCCAAGAACATCATTGAAATACTTGAAAATTACAAAAAACAAAACTCATATTTTGTAAAAATAATTGAAATATGACAAAAGAAATTGAAAGTTAATTAATAAATAATGAAACTAATTTGATATTGAAGGAAATAATTTAAACTGAAAAAGTTTTATTTGAAAAAGTTAAAGAAAATAATTGAAACTTGCATAAATATGGAATTAAAAATTACCGGAAAAATTGAAAAATAATGAGAATCATTGAAGAAAATTTTTAACAAATGATAAATATAGTTGTAATTTGTAGATATTAATTGCAATCATAAAAAAATAATTTTAAAAAATACAGAATATTTGTCAAGTAAAAGTATTAAAAAATGATTTCAAGAATTTTAAATTTAGGAAAATAATTACAAAATTGTACAAATAATCGAAAATTTATTAAAGAAAATGAAATTTGCAGATATATTATTGAAATTTTTTGAATTAATCCACAAAGATTCAAAATAATATAAAAATTGTGAAAATAATGTAAATGAAAAAAAAATAATTAAAAATTGAAGAAGTATTTGAAATTTGAGAAAAAAAATTGAAGAATGATTACAACATTAAAAAGTACAACATTAAAAAAAAAAAACTTAAATTTAAGACACTAAGTGAAAATTAAGAAAATTTATTGAAAAATAATTAATATATCTAATTAAAAGGTGGAGAAAATAATTGCAAAAATATAAAAGAAAATAAAAATTGAAAAATGAGATAAAGAATTAAAAATTTAGGAATTTAATAGAGAAATGAAATTTGAGAATAACTAAAATTTGAAGAAATTTATTGCAAAATGATAAAAATAATCATTCAAAATTGAAGAAAATTATTAAAAGTTTGAGAAAAATATTTTAAAATCTAAAAAAATTGATTAAAAAGTAATGAAAGTAATAAAAAATCGGAGAAAATATTTGCAAAGTAATAAAAAAAATGAAAAATTGTAGACAATAATTTTAGTTTTTTAAAAATAATTGAAAAAATTACAACTTATAGTTATAAATAATAAAGGGAAATAATTGCAGAATGATGAGATAAATATTTTAAAAAATTCGAATATAAATCAAAAAATAATTTAAAAAGACAAAAATTAATTAAAAAATAAATTTAATAATAAAATAGTTGATAGAAATAATTGTTAATTGAAGAAAATAATAAAAATTTGTAAAAAATAATTGAATGAATTACAGAATATATCTGAGATAATAAGACTACAATTACAATTATAGGTATATTACAATTCTCCAAACTTCAATTAATTTGAAATTTCATTGATTAAAAATTTAATTAATCCTCGCTTTGAGAATAGAAAATTTTAAATTATTTAAAAATGTCTTCAATTTTTAACAATTCTTTTCTATTATGATTTTAATTATTTGCTACAATTTTCATCTATTTTTATCATTATTTAACATTTTTCTTTCAATTCTAATTATTTTCATTATTTTTAAAATTTTCCCCTAAATTATAAATTCAATTTCCGCAAGTTTCAAATATTTTCTTTAATTTTTTCAAATAAATTGATTGATGAAATTTTTACTTAAAAACTAAATTTTACTAAATGAACGAATTATTTCCTTCCTATTAATAATTTTTATATTTATTGATTTTAAAAGTTTCATTAAAATGATGTTTTAAATACAATAAATAAACACTTTTTGTCTAAGAAGTATTTACAATTAGTAACATTCATAATATTCAACTTTGAACTGCCTAAAAAAATTAATCTAATTTTTTTGGTTTTATAATTTTTTTTATTAAAAAAAATATATATAAAAAAATGTTGCATCCCTCCAAGTTTGTGCCCCCTAGGACTGCGCCCGGTGCCACGGCACCGACGGCACCACCCTAGTTACGGCACTACGATGATTGGAGAAAACTACCTTAACATATAATTTTGGGAATCCCAAAAATAACCAGAACGTTCTGTGTTCATGCTCAGGCAGTTCAAGTTGTGACGTCATCTTCCAAAACGTAAGGTTACTGTATGACTGTCAAACGAACAATACGTTGTACAGAATACGTAAAATAATAATGAATTAAAATAATTAAGTAGTTTAAATAATGAAATTAAAAAATGTTATTAAATTATTTTTCAGAATTCACAATATTACTTCTTTAAATTGCTAACTACTTATATTTATTTATTGCTCTTTAATGGAATAAATAAAAAATAAATTTGTAGGGTAATTCTTAAAATTATAATAATCCTGATAAACATGATCTTAAATTTAAATGTTTAAATACATTTTTTGAGTTTGACAAAAATATTTTATTTTTATTTTCACTGATATATTTTCCTGATTTTTCTAATTTTTGATTTTTTAAACAAATTCATTTAATTGATCGCAAAACATTAATTTATTCAATTTGTATATCGATTAAAAATTAAATAAATACAAACTTCAATAATCACTTTATTTCAATTAAAAGTTTTTAAGTTAATAAAAATATTATGTAATTTAAATTGCGATTAATTTTTACTTAAGAAACGTTTAAATGATCTTAACTTTTAAAACAAATTGTTTAATTACATTTTCACCCTAAATAAAAATATTATTGAAATTAATTTCACCAAATTTTGAAAGGCCCAAGTGAACATTTTTCAGAAAAAATTAGGTTGAGCTAAAATTTGTTGTAAAATAATAATTATTTACCATTTTATGCTTTTTCTTTAAATCTAGTTAAAATCTGTGATTTTCATCAAATTTTAAAAAATAGTAGCTTATTTTTTTTGTTGCAACATTCTCTATATTTTATATAGAATTTTTATCATTTATATTTTTAATCATAATTTTAGTTCCATTTCTTCTCTTCGGTCAACCAGTTATTTTTTTACTGGGATATTTATTATATAAAAATTGCTAAATCTTAAAATACGTTGTGGGTTTTAAAATCGAACAATTTTAGTTTTATTTGCATTTAAAAATCTGTATTTATTTTTCATTGCTTACATCAGGATCGAAATTTTATGCTGATTGAGCCAATTATGAAATTTACATAGGAGGTACCCAAGATCCACACTTAGGAAAATCGGGTGGAACCGGAGGAAGATCTTTTGGTTCTCCAACCTGGAAAATCATACTCATTCCTAAAACCTGGTGCCAATCGATATGACAATGAAAAAACCACCATCCTAGATAAAAACAGAATATGATTTAAAATGAACTTTAATTAGTTAATTTAAAATTTAATTTAATCTTGAAGTAAAATAATAAAAGGGAATTTACCTGGATTGTCAGCAAGGAAACGAAAAATAACGTATCCACTTGCGGGAACAATAATGGTGTCTTTTCTTGGAGATTGATGATCATAGCCTGTAGTATTAAGAATTTTTTTGTGATTAGTTAACAGTCCGTCTATATCATTATGTGTCAAGTTTCGAGATAATCCAAATCCTATTTTCAAAACCGTAAAAGTATATCCGTGTAAATGGAATGGATGTAAAATGCCAGGAAAGCCAGCTGAAAATTCAAGAAGGGAGAATAAACAATTTAAATACATAATCCCAAATTTCTAAATGTTCATTTTTTCGGAATCTTCAGCATGATAGTATTCTTATTTACAAAAATTAAAGTTGTAATAACGTACTTTTGTCGTATAAAACGACTTCAACAACAGAATCCTTTTTCACATTAACAATGTGAAGACAATGACATGGAGTAGGACAATTTTCAGTATTGTGTTTCCGATTGCAAAAGTACTTTGGATCTGGTTTCTTAGTAATTAGAACATTAGTAGGAGGTGTGTATATTATACCATCTATCATCGCCGTAAAAATTGCAGAAAGCTTTGGATCTATAAAACATTATGTTTCAAATAGAAGACATTTTGTAAGCGTAGACTTCTTAGAATTTTTTTGTTTTTTGTTATTATTGTCAAAAAATTCTATTGGGAGGATGGTTTCCTTCAATGTTTTGTCTAAATGACCAATTTGTCAACATATATTATACTTACAAAAAGACTTTTCATTAGAACCAATAGTGTTATAAGGATTGTTTGGTCTATTTATGAAATTGTCCAATTCAAGAGATAAAATTAGTCTCTGATCAGGTTCGCCTTTAGTTAATCTCAGGTTTGAATCCTCTATGGCTTTAAACTGATTAACGCAAATTGCATCCGATGTTTTTGTCTCGCAAGTACCTGTTTCTGGATTATGAACCTGTAAGAAAGCAAGAGTAAATTACTCAGTGCCGTAACTAGGGTGGTGCCATGGGCACAGTCCTCGGGGGGGCGCAACCTTGGAGGAACGCAACATTTTATATATATTTTTTCTTAATCAAAAAAATTATAAAACCAAAAAATTAGATTACTTTTTTAGGCAGATCGAGGTTGATTATTATAAATGTTGCTAATTGTAAGTACTTTATTAGACAAAAAGTGTTTATTTACTGTATATATTTAAAACATTATTTTAATGAAACTTTTAAAATCAATAAATATAAAAATTATTAATAGGAAGGAAATAATTCGTTCATTTAGTAAAATTTAATTTTTAAGTAAAAATTTCATCAATTAATTTATTTGAAAAAATTAAAGAAAATATTTGAAACTTGCGGAAATTAAATTTATAATTTAGAGAAAAAAAAAAATAAAATAAAATAATTCGAATTAAAAGAAAAATTTTTTAATAATAATAAAAATAGATCAAAATTGTAGTAAATAATTGAAATCATAATAGAAAAAGATTGTTAAAAAATGAAGAAATTTTGAAAAAATTTATTATTCTCCAAGCGAGGATTAATTAAATTTTTAATCAATAAAATTTCAAATTAACTGAAGTGCGAGGAAATATAATATACCAATAATTGTATAATTGTAGTCTTATTATCTCAGAAATATTCTGTAATTTTTTCAATTATTTTTTACAAATTTTTATTATTTTCTTCAATTAACAATTATTTCTATCAATTATTTTTTTATTAAATTCATTTTTTAATTAATTTTTGTCTTTTTAAATTATTTTTTGGTTTATTTTCGATTTTTTTTTATTATTTATCTTAAATTCTAGTTATTTTTTCAATTTACAATTATTTTCATCATTCTGCAATTATTTTGTTTTATTATTTATAATTATATGTTGTAATTTATTCAATTATTTTTAACAAACTAAAATTATTGTCTTCAATTTTTCATTATTTTTATGACTTTTCAAACATTTTATGGGATTTTTTATTACTTTCATTATTCTTTAATTAATTTTTTAGATTTTAAAATTTTTTTTTTTAAATTATAATTATTTTCTTCAATTTTAAATTATTATTATCATTTTGCAATCAATTTCTTCAAATTTCAGTTATTCTCAAATTTCATTCCTAAATTAAATTTCTAAATTTTCAATTATTTATATCATTTTTCAATTTTTTTTTATTTTTTTCATTTTTTTTTATATATTTTTTTTTATATATTTTGGCAATTATTTTCTCCACCTTTTAATTAGATATATTAGATATTTTTCAATAAATTTCCTTAAGTTTCACTTAGTATCTCAAATTGAAGTTATTGCATTCCACTTTTTAATGTTTTATTTTTTCTTCAATTTTTTTTCTGAAATTTCAAATACTTCTTCAATTTTTAATTATTTTATTTTCATTTGCTTTATTTTTACAATTTAAAATAATTATTTTGAATCTTTGTTGATTAATTCCGAAAATTTCAATAATATATCTGAAATTTTCATTTTCTTTAATAAATTTTTGATTATTTCCGTAATGTTTTAATTATTTTCCTGAATTTAAAATTCTTGAAATCATTTTGTAATACCTTTACTTTACAAATGTTCTGTATTTTTTAAAATCATTTTTTTTATGATTGCAATAATTATCTACAAATTTTAACTATTTTTATCATTTTTCAAAAATTTTCTTCAATGTTTCTCATTATTTTTCAATTTTTCCCTTAATTTTTAAATTCCAAATTTCTGCAAGTTTCAATTATTGTCTTTAACTTTTTTAAATAAAACTTCTTCAGTTTAAATGATTCTCTTCAATATCAAATTAGTTTAATTAATTATTTATTAATTAACTTTTAATTTCTTTTGTCATTTTTCAACTATTTTTACAAAATATGAGTTTTGTTATTTTATTTTTCAAGTATTTCAATGATATTCTTGGATTTTGGATCACTTTCTTTTACATCAAATAAATTTTGTAATTTTCTCAATTTGTGTTCTTAAATTTCCATAATTAACTTTAGTTTTCAATTATTTTTATCCTTCTGCAAATAGTCTTGTTTATCTCAAATATATTCTGTAATTTTTACAATTATTTTTTCACAAATTTTTATTAAATTCTTAAATTTTCAATTATTTTTATCATTTTTTAATTAGTTTTTGTCATTTTCAAATATTTTTTAATAAATTCTCTAACTTTTTTTTTATTATTTATCTCTAATGTCAGTTATTTTTTCAATTCACATTTATTTTTATTATTCTGCAATAATTTTCTTTTATTATAACTATATGTTGTAATTTTTTCAATTATTTTTAACAAACTAAAATTATTGTCTTCAGCTTTTCATTATTTTTATTACTTTGCAAATATTTTCTTGGAGTTTTTATACTTTCATTATTTTTCAATTAATTTCCTAGATTTTAAAATATTTTTCTCGAATTTTTAATAATTTTCTTCAATTTTGAATGATTATTTTTATCATTTTGCAATAAATTTCTTCAAATTTTAGTTATTCTCAAATTTCATTCCTCGATTAAATTCTTAATTTTCAATTCTTTATCTCATTTTTCAATTTTTATTTTCTTTTATATTTTTGAAATTATTTTCTCCACCTTTTAATTAGATATATTAATTATTTTTCAATAAATTTTCTTAATTTTCACTTAGTGTCTTAAATTTAAGTTTTTTTTTTTTTAATGTTGTACTTTTTAATGTTGTAATCATTCTTCAATTTTTTTTCTCAAATTTCAAATACTTCTTCAATTTTTAATTATTTTTTTTTCATTTACATTATTTTCACAATTTTTATATTATTTTGAATCTTTGTGGATTAATTCAAAAAATTTCAATAATATATCTGCAAATTTCATTTTCTTTAATAAATTTTCGATTATTTGTACAATTTTGTAATTATTTTCCTAAATTTAAAATTCTTGAAATCATTTTTTAATACTTTTACTTGACAAATATTCTGTATTTTTTAAAATTATTTTTTTATGATTACAATTAATATCTACAAATTACAACTATATTTATCATTTGTTAAAAATTTTCTTCAATGATTCTCATTATTTTTCAATTTTTCCGGTAATTTTTAATTCCATATTTATGCAAGTTTCAATTATTTTCTTTAACTTTTTCAAATAAAACTTTTTCAGTTTAAATTATTTCCTTCAATATCAAATTAGTTTCATTATTTATTAATTAACTTTCAATTTCTTCTGTCATTTTTCAATTATTTTTACAAAATATGAGTTTTGTTTTTTGTATTTTTCAAGTATTTCAATGATGTTCTTGGATTTTGAATCACTTTCTTTTACATCAAATAAATTTTGTAATTTTCTCAATTTGTGTTCTTAAATTTCCATAATTAACTTGAGTTTCCAATTATTTTTATCCTTTTTCAAGTAGTCTTGTTTATCTCAAATATATTCTGTAATTTTTACAATTATTTTTTCACAAATTTTTATTAAATTCTTAAATTTTCAATTATTTTTATCATTTTTTAATTAGTTTTTGTCATTTTCAAATATTTTTTAATAAATTCTCTAACTTTTTTTTTTTATTATTTATCTCTAATGTCAGTTATTTTTTCAATTCACATTTATTTTTATTATTCTGCAATAATTTTCTTTTATTATAACTATATGTTGTAATTTTTTCAATTATTTTTAACAAACTAAAATTTTGACTTCAATTTTTCATTATTTTTATTACTTTGCAAATATTTTCTTGTAGTTTCTATTACTTTCATTATTCTTCAATTAATTTCCTAGATTTTAAAATACTGTTCTAAAATCTCATTCTTCAATTCATTCCTAAATTTTCAACTATTTATCTGATTTTTCAATTAGTTTTTTTAATTTTAATTTTCTTTTATCTTTTTGCATTTATTTTTAAGTTCTTTAAATTTCACTAACTTTTTTTTTTTTATTATTTATCTCTAATGTCAGTTATTTTTTCAATTCACATTTATTTTTATTATTCTGCAATAATTTTCTTTTATTATAACTATATGTTGTAATTTTTTCAATTATTTTTAACAAACTAAAATTTTGACTTCAATTTTTCATTATTTTTATTACTTTGCAAATATTTTCTTGTAGTTTCTATTACTTTCATTATTCTTCAATTAATTACCTAGATTTTAAAATACTGTTCTAAAATCTCATTCTTCAATTCATTCCTAAATTTTCAACTATTTATCTGATTTTTCAATTAGTTTTTTTAATTTTAATTTTCTTTTATCTTTTTGCATTTATTTTTAAGTTCTTTAAATTTCAATTATTTTTATCATTTTTTAATTAGTTTTTGTCATTTTCAAATATTTTTTAATAAATTCTCTAACTTTTTTTAATATTTATCTCTAATCTCAGTTATTTTTACATTTATTTTTATCATTCTGCAATTATTTTCTTTAATTATTTATAACTATATGTTGTAATTTTTTCAATTATTTTTAACAAACTAAAATTATTGTCTTCAGTTTTTCATTATTTTTATTACTTTGCAAATATTTTCTTGGAGTTTTTATACTTTCATTATTTTTCAATTAATTTCCTAGATTTTAAAATATTTTTCTCGAATTTTAATAATTTTCTTCAATTTTCAATTATTATTGTTATAATTTGCAATCAATTTCTTAAAATTTTATTTTTTAATTAAATTCCTAAATTTTCAATTATTTATCTGATTTTTTAATTAGTTTTTTCAATTTTAATTGTCTTTTATGTTTTTGCATTTATTTTGGCAACCTTTTAATTAGATATATTAATTTTTTTCAACTTATATCCTAAATTTTCATTTATTATGTCAAATCTAAATTATTGCATACACTTTTCAATGTTTTAATCATTTTAAAATTATTTTTCTCAAATTCCAATCAAGTTCGTCAATTTTCAATTTTTTTTTTTTTAATTTGTAATGATTTCCACAAATTTTATATTATTTTGTTTATTTATTTAATATTTAATTTTGTTTTATTTCTTTTCTCCCCCCTCCCTCCCCCTGTCAATATTTAGTGTCCAGATGGCAAAAGTTTACAAGTCTCTGCCCCTGATTAGACATATTTTTTAACTTCTATTTTTCTAAGGAATATATAAGGGGGGGGGGGGGGCCAAAATATTTATTTCGCACCGGGCGCGAAAAACCTAAGTTACGGCTCTGAAATTACTATTCTTGTCTAAGAGTAAATTTAATGATGATTTTTAAAATAAATAAAAATTGTCGATTTAGTATATATTAATATCTGGTTAGTACTCGTCCTTGTGGTAAGAACTTGTCGTACGTAGGAGCTAGTGATTGAGGTTCTTTGGAAGCTCCTACGTATGAAAGGATTGCCAGCTGTTGAAGTTTTCCTCTTGCGCAGTCATTTAGTCCCCGCAATTGAATCCAGTATGATCCTGGTTTTTGATTTGCTGTTAATATAAAGTCCACACGTTCACCTGATGAGAACAATGATTTTTTGTATAGAAGATTTATAATAGCACCAATTTCTGTTGCTTCTTTTGATCTAATTAATTTTTTCCATTAACTTCTATTTTTCTCTAATTAACTGTTGCTGTTTCTTTTAGTACCACTTACTTTGTACTAATTAACACATGTTTTATACATGTATTTTCCTATCTCAGAAAAAAAAGAAAATGTCATAAACTTACCGCTACTGGAATGTAAAGATGTTACTGATTCTGGGTAAACTGGTTCACCATCTTGGGCAATAATACTAAGATTATGTTTTTCTATGGTAAATATTGATGAACATCGTAAACTGAACGAGTTAATAAAACGAAATCTATATCTTTTTCCTGATTTTACATAAAAGGTTGTCAAAGTTACGTTAGTGGTATTCCCAGCTGAATCCTAATGGTAACGTATTTTTTTTTTTCTTAACACATTTTTAGGAATTTTTAAGAATAACATTTTTTCATTTATTTTACTTGCCTTGTAAGTCCCTCTTCCATTGATTAAAACATTATCCGGAGCTGGATTGAAATCTACGTAAACCTTTGAATATATTGCAGTTGATAAAGAATGCATCCAATCATGTACTATTATGACATGATTGGGAACATCTTCATCATATCTAGACCAATGAGGATCAGTGGTAGGTGTTTGACGTACAATCAAGCTACCAAACTGACCATCCATTTTTTGTGTTGCTACATGCGCGTGATAAAAGAATGTACCGGCATTGTTGACAGTGAATTCATACCTGGAAATTAAATTCTAAGATAGCATTTGTCTAGGAATTAAAATTTTAATTCATTAAGAGAAGAGAACACTTATACATTCACCTAAAAGTACTTCCGAATGTTATTGGACATTGAGTCACCATTGGAACACCATCGTAATATTGAAATCCTTTTTGAAAAAGTCCATGCCAATGCAGACTAACTTCAATTCCCTCTGCCCGATTTTCTACGTCTATTGTAAGTTTATCAAATTGGCATACCTTCAATTAAAAAAAAAATTCACATTTTTATTGCAACATCAAATATTACTAAAAGTCATATACCTGAATGCTTGGACCTGGAATAATCCTATTAATTGACAAAACTGTTCTTTTCATTCCATCAGCTTCAATGCATTGACAATTTGGTGCATTAATTAGTTGTTCAGTGCCATTTTGTCGACAAGGTAAACAAGGGCTAGTAAAATGTAAAAATATAGTGTTTTGATTTATGAAGGAGATTAAAAAGTTACTTTATCAGAATAGCGAAACAAAAAATTTTAATGCAGTTTAATATTTTTACAATTGATTTGCTTATGTATATAACGACTTCTATAAAGTGTACCATTTAGTGTAAATAATAAAAACTTTCTCTTTTAAGAGGAAAACACTGTTTCATGTTTTCTGTGATAAGGCATTGCATATTAAGTGTTGTTCAACTTCAGGAAAAACTTATTCTTATTCATTGTGATTAACAAAGGAATCAAACAATTTTCCTCCTCAGATACATTTTATTACAAAAAATGCAAAGATGATAACCTTTCTTTATCAAAAATAAGAATACAAAAAGTACTAAAAAATGATGAAAACACAAAACAAATAGAGAAAAATTAAAAACTAAAAGAAAATACATATGAAGAAGAAAAAATGGAGCCATCAGAAACCAGGGCCGGATTGGGAATTAAAAGCGGCCCGGGAAAGATATTCAAAGCGGCCCCTTTCTATATAATTGGAAATTTTTATTAACATTTAAAACTAAAATATAAAAATATTAAATTATTAAATTATTTTATTTAAACTTATCAATAATTTAATTATTTGGAATTTCTTGAACAGTAGCATTCTCTACTGCCATTTGTACGAAAGCAGCAGTAATTTCTTAGTTTAATGAACACCTCAATCTGGTTTTAACCAATTTTAAAGGACAAAAAATGGACAACTTCTATTAAACAAATATAATAAAAAAATTTTGAGAGAATTTCCTGGCTTTAAAAATTGCTCTGAATGTATTCCTATCTACCTTAACCCCTTCAGCATCAAAAACAACCCTTTAAAATCATTCCCTGATCTTCAATCAAGAAATGGACAATTTTTATTAAATAAATATAAAAAAAAGTTTTTTAGCGAATTCCCCGGCTTTAAAAATCGCTCAGAATGAATTTCTATCTACTTTGCTCCCTTTAGCATTAAAAAAGTCGGCTTTCATTCACCTGAAAATCATTTTTTCAATATTTGAATACCCAATTACTTTCTTTACTTTACAATTATTTTCTTCAAATCTCAATTATTATCTTCTATTCACAATTATTTTAATTAATTTTTAATCATGTTTTTTAATTTTCAAATATTCTCTTTAATATTCAATAATTTTCGGCTTCTTTCAATATTTTTATCAATTTTCAATTGTTTTTTTCAATATTCAATAATTCTCATTTTTTCAATTGTTTTTCCAGTTTTCAACTATTTTCTTCAATTTTCAAATATTTTCGGTTTTTTTTAATTATTCTTTTCAGTTTTCAAATATTCTCGTTTTTTCAATTATTTTTTCAGTTTTCAATTATTTTCTTCGATTTTCAAATATTGTCGGTTTTTCAATTATTTTTTTTCAGTTTTCAAATATTCTCATTTTTTCAATTATTTTTCAGTTTTCAATTATTTACTTGAATTTTTAATTATTTCAGTCAATATTCAATAATTCTCGATTTTTTTTCAATTATTTTTTCAATTTTCACTTGTTTCCTTCAATAGGTAATTATTTCCCAAGAACTTCAATCCAGTTCAATTTTTTATAATCCAATTAAATTTTCAATTATTTTCTACAATTACTACAGTAATTTTCTTTCAATTTTTATTCTTAGTTATTTCTGTTCTAAATTTTAATTTATATTCTTAACTTTTAAGATAATTCTGTTGAAATGTAAACTTTTTAATGTTGCAATTTTTCGAATTTTTTGCAATTGTCCTTTATTTTCGTCTTTTTTCAATTATTTACTTTCATATTATTCAATTATTAATCATTTTCTTGAAATTTCAATTCAGTTCTTTAATTCTTTAATTATTTGTATCCAATCACAATTCTTGTCTTTTATTGATACTTTTTTTCATTTTCAATTATTCTCTCAATTTGAAAGTATTTTCTTCAAATTTTAATAAAGTTTAATTTTTCAAAAAGCAATTAAACTTTCAATTGTTTCTAGCACTATTCCTATCATTTTCTTTCTTTTTTAGTTTTTTTTAATTTCATGTTTATCTTTTTCTGTTTAAAATTATTTCTGTCAGTTTTTAATTTAATAATCTTGCCATGTTTAGAATTTTTTCCAATTGGCAATTATTTTATTCAATATTTAATAATTCTCGGCTTTTTTCGATGATTTTTTCAATTAACAATATTTTTCTTGAACTTTCAATTCAATTTTTCAACTATCCTCTTAAATTCACAATTATTATTTTCTTTAATTTTGAATTTTTTTCTTCATTTTTCAACTATTTCTTCTAATTTGAAATTATTTTCTTCGATTTTCAACCAACTTTAACTTTTTGAAATCCCATTCAATTTCCAATTATTTGTTATAATTATTCCTCCAGTTTTCTTCAGTTTTTAATTGTCAATTATTTTCTTAAATATTCACCAATCCTGGGCTTTTTCACTCTTTTATACTATTTATTTATTTATTGATATAGTAATTTGTAAATTATTTATTATCAATAATTTTTTTGAAATCTCAATTTAACTCCTTAATTCCTCAATTTTTCTATCTAATTCACAATTATTTTCTTCATTTTTTAATTATTTTGTCAATTTTTAATATTATTTTCTTCTTATCAATTTGTGATTATTTCTTCAAATTTCAATCCCGGTCAATTTTTTAAAATTAAAATTTTTTTCAATTATTATTATTTCTGTAATTTTTTTCCTTTTTTAATTTCCAATTGTTTTTTTAAAATATTATATTTGTTCTTTAATTTTTTAAATTATTTTTGTCAATTGTCGATTTATTAATCTTGTCATTATTCCAATTTTTTTCATTTGTCAATTATTTTCGTCATTTTTTAGTTATTTTAGGTCGATATTATCAACTCGAGAACATTTTTGGATGGTCAAGAGATTTTGAGATCAATATCAATATTGCTCAAATATGATATCGTCTTGATATCGTAAAGCACTAAGAAATAATGGTCAAGAGAACAAAATAATTTAAAAAGTTAAAGATTAGTTATAAAATTTTTTGAGAATTATTGAGGATTGAAAAAATTGAAGGAGATAATTGAAAATTGAGGAATGTAATGGAAATTTAAAAAATGTAATTAAAAATTGAAAGAAGTAATTGAAAAAGTCTAGAATTCTTAAATATAGAAAAAAATAATAATTGAAAACTGAAGAATGAAATTGAAAATTGAAGAATGGAATTGAAAGTTAAAGATAATAATAAATAAGAATTGTAAAAAATAGTTGTAGAATTGAACAATTTAATTGAAATTCTACAATTTCTGTGATTGAAAAGAACATAGAAAGAAGCCGAAAATGATTGAATGTTGTAAAATTAATTGAAAATAGAAAAGAGTAATTGAAAGTTAAATGAAATTTAATTACATAAATTAAATTATTAATTAGACCTACAAAAATACCGGCCCGCCTAGCGGCGGCCCACCGGGATTTTTCCCGGTATCCTGAATGGCCAATCCGGGCCTGTCAGAAACTGTGATTGGTCCTGATGGGTAAAGTTAAAAGTTGTAAAGTCGATACCAATTTGTAAAAATTAATATATTTGCAAAAATAAGGAGCAGTTGTTTAAGGATTTTTAATTTTTTATATTTATAAGATTCTGATCAATTTTATCCATACAACCAATTATACAGAAGAGACTATATTTTTTTTAAATTTAAAAGATCCTGTTTTATTGAAAACTGTTTAATACTCATAACAATTAATAGTTGTAAAAAAAATTGAAATTAAAAATGTTTAAAAATTAATTACCTGCCCATAGTGTGAAAATTCTCAATAGTCAAATGATAATAACAATGTCGTGGTGGTTCGCTATCTGAACAAGTGCGTCTGCATTCTTCAAGTAATGATACATTTTGTGAAGAGTTATTCTTTAATTCTTGACTGTAGGTGTTAAAAATAAGTAGAAAAAAATTTATAGTAATTAGAACAATTTGAAAATTGCTGTAACCCATTTTATTATACCGTTAGTATTAATTCAAAAGCATATATGATACTAATTGTAAGACATCAGGAAAATTGTATTTATATCTTTAGCACATGTATGTATCTTATCGTTAAATAGGAAAAAATACAACATTATTTAAATTTAACATATTGCTATTGTGCTTATTTTATTTAAAATAAAGCTGAATTTCCAGACTAATATGTATAACACTTTATAATCATTTATCATTTCCTGCTTGTTATTCTATATAAAAAGTGATAAGATACTTATTTTACGCAGTGTAAATAATTACTATACACAAAAACATTAAGAATATTATTAGGTGATTTTCCCAAAGTGTTGATTCCAGTTTCCACTATAAGAAAGTTGCTATAATTTCTATAATTCTGATGATTAATCCATGTCAATGCTTTTCCAACGGCTTCTATAATCTAAATTTTCACAATTTTTTTGAACTTTATGAAACAGTCATTAATAGAAATTGTAAAGTAGCTTTTCAATAAATGTCATTTGAATAAGACGTTTTATATATGTTTTTTTTTTAATGACTTGTTTTCTATCTGCATTCATAAATAATGTGTTTTCATTTCTTAAAATCTATATTGAATTATTAATACACAACCGAACAAGATAATTTAAATAATCAAAGAATAATTATAAAATTTTAGGATAATAATTGAACATTAAAAAAAACTGTAGAAAATAATTGAAAAATGCGGAAAATAATTAATAATTGAAAGAAATATACTTGAAAAATGACGAGAAGAATTAAAAAATTAATTAAAATATGTGAAAAATAACGAAAATAATTGTCAATTGAAAACAAAAGTCGAATTGTGACTAGATTAATAGACATCTGAAAACAATAATTGAAAAAATTAAACAAGAAATATTAAATTTTAAGAAAATAATTGGAAATTGAAAAATTAAGAAAATTGAAGGAATAATTGTTGGGAATAATTACACATTTAATAACTGGATTAAAAATCGAAAAAAATTATTAAAATTGAAAAAAAATAATTAAAAATTTAAGAAAGCAATTAAAAATTGAAAAATTGAATTTAAATTCTTGGAATATACTTAAAAATTGAAAAATGGAATTAATAATTAAAGAAATTAATTGAACAATTAAATTTAAAATTAAAGAAACTAATTACAATCGAAAAAATAATAGAAAAAAAGCGATGATAGTAATAATAATAATTCAATTGAAATTTAAAACAATTTTGATGAGTGGAAAAGGAAATTGAAAACATCCGAGAATTATTGAATATTGAGGAATTAATGGACAATTGATAAAAATAATTGAAATTTGTAAAGAAAATAATTTAGAAATGAGGAAAATAATTGAGATTCCAAAAATATATTTTAAATCTGTAGAGAATAATCGACAACAGAACAAAATATCTAAAAAAAAATTTAAGAATAATTATAAAATTTAAAAAGAATAATTGTACATTGAACACTGTTGAAAATTATAACAACATAAACGAGCGCCCAGGCGCGCAGAAAAACATTGAATTATTTCCGGTCACAGTGGCACCCAATCGGCTGGAGCAGGGGGTCGGCCGCCCCCCCCCCCTGGTCGAGGGGTGGGTGGTGTCAGGAGGATGGTAAAAAATATAAATAAAAAATAAAATTTTACGTAACAAAATAATCAGAAAAGTACGGAATTCAAACACCCCATGAACTTACGTACATATGAACTATGGTTAATTTGATTTTAATATAATTGTAAATTTGTTAAAATTAATATTTAATCCCGTAGCTGTTTTTTTGTTAGAATGTCTTTGAAATATTGGTTTTCAAATTCAAGTATAACCATAAATTATTAAATAATTATATTTTTAATCTTTAATAATTTGTTCCGATAAAAATTCAAGAGTACCCTATTGGAAATAACAAAATGAACGCACCGCAAGGGCCAGAATCTTTTCACTGTTGTTGGTTATTTAAAACTATATAATTATGAAACTAAAATAATTTCAAATTAAAAAATTAAGGAAATTGTAGGAATAATTGTAAATTGAATAATTGAATTGAAAATCGAAGAAAATAATTTGAAATTCAAGAAGATCACTGAAAATTTAAAAATGTAATTGAAATTTAAAGATTATAATTAAAATTTTAAAAAAGTTATTGAAAAAAGGCGAGAATTATTGAATATAAGAAAAAATATTTGAAATCTAAAGAACCGAATTAAAAATTTAAGAATTGGTTAGAAACTTGAACGAAATTATTGAACAATTGTATTTAATATTAAAGAAACTTATTGATACCCGAAAAAATGATTGAAAAATGGCGAGAATTTTTGAATAGTAAAGAAAATACATATAATTGGAATTTAAAGAAAATAAATAAGGATTGAAGAAAATATTTGTAGAATTAAACAATTGAATTACAATTTAAAATCTATTTTTTATAATTGAATAAAATAACTGGAAAAAGCCAAGAATTGTTTAAAATTGAAAAATTAAATAAAAATCGAAAATGTAATTAAAAATTTAAGGAAATAATTGCAAAATTAAAAATGGAATTGAAATTTTATAGAAAATAATTAAAGAAGACGAAAATTCTTAAATATATGGTAGGAAATTATGTGAAATTGCAGAAAATAATTGAAAATAGAGTAAAATATCGGATTTTTAAAAAATATTTGTAAAAAACATAGAATTATTGAACATGGAAGAAATAATTGACAAATGATAATATTTATTGAATATTGCAAAAAATTCAAAAAGGCCAGAATAATGGACACAATTTAAAAGTAATTAAAAAATTAATGAATAATTATACAATTTTAATAGAAAAATAATTAAAAATAACCGAGAATTATTGAATACTGAAGAAAATAATTAAAAATTGATGCATGTAATTAAGCAATTTAATTCAAATTCAAATGAAATTGAATAAAGCGAAGAATTATTGAATATTGAAGCAAATAATTTGAAATTGAAGGAAATCACTGAAAATTGAAGAATGGAATTGAAAGTTAAAGATTATAATTTCAAGTTCAAAAAATTTATTGAAAAAAGGCGATAATTATTGAATATAGAAGAAACGAATTGAAAACTGAAAAATCGAATTGAAATTTGAAGCATATAATTAAAAATTGAAAAAAGCCGATAATTATTGATTATTGAAAATTTAATTAAAAATTAAAGAAAAGAATTGAAAATTGAAGAAAATAATTAAAAATTTCATTAAAATAATCGTAAATTAAATTTTCAATTAAATTTGAAGGAAATAATTAATAATTCAAAGAAAAAATAGAAATATACCTAATTAAATATTGAAACAAGTAATTGAAAAATTGAATTGTGAATTCTTGAATATAGAAGAAAATAATTGAAAACTGAAGAATGGATTTGAAAATTGAAGAAAATAGTCATAGAATTAAACAAATGAATTGAAATATTTGAACAATATTTATGATTGAAAAAAGACAGAAATTACTAAATATTGAAGAATTAATTGAAAACTAAAAAGAATAATTATAAAATAACGACAATAATTTGATATTAAAGAAAGTAATTGAGATAAGTGGAAAATATTTGACAATATTGAAAAAAATTCGATAATTGTTGAGAATATTTGACAATTGAAAAAAAAATCGAAAAATGTTGAGTATATTTGACAATTGAAAACAAATTCTAAAACTGTTGAGAATATTAGACAACGGAGCAAGGTAATTTAGCAAATTTAAGAATAATTGTAAAATTTAAGGAGAATAATTATATATTGAAAACTGTTTAAAATTTAATAAATATTATAGATTTATTGGATAATGAAATTAAAATTACAACTGTTAGTTATAAATTTAAATTTTGATCAATTCAAAGGCATTTTTAAAAAAGTAGTTGACTCATTATTACTCTCTAAATTTTAAATCAGTGAGAATTTAGCCTACAAATCAGTAATGTTTCACTGACTTAAATTTAGAGAGTATAGATAATTTTATTATGAGAACCTTTTTGTTTTTTTTTTTTTGCTTGTCAAAATTAGGGTTCATGAAAGGGGGGTGGTATCCTGGATACGGGTCTGGCCCCCCCCCCTGCTAGAAATTCAATGGGCGCCACTGTCCGGTCATTTACAACTATAAATTTTTGCAAGTACAAATAATGTTTTAAAAGAGCACGAATTTTCCATTTTTATATTTGAAAAAGAAAAAATAATAAATAAAAGGAGAAAATAGCGTATGTAGATACATTACAAAAAGTTGGAATATTTTTGTTGAAAGAATAGTTTTTTGAACAAAATGTATTCAAACTTCTATAATTTATACGAACTTCAAACGTTCCCAACTTCTATTGAGGATTATTTCTATTTTTCAAAAGTTCTAAAACTCAAGTTTTAATTTGTTCAAATTTAAATTGTTCCAAACTTAAAACTTTTATTCAGTCGATCTGAATAAAAGTATAGTAAATAAAAAAAATGGCGGAAGCAATATGGCGGTGAAAATTTTTAAATTACTTTTCAATTAAATTAACAACTCTTTTTAACGGATTTTAGTGTGGCCCAGAAATCGACGATTCAATGTAAGTTAACAAAAAATTTTTTTTCCAGTTTTATTGTTACTCAAAACTTATGCGTTTTTCTCGAAACTGTGTTTTAGGCTGCATTTTTCCTGTACATAAAAGATCTACATGATTGAGGTTTGTTAAATCTTTAAACAATCCTTTAGGTAAAATATTCAAACAATTCTTCTTTACTGACAATGTTTCTAAATTTGTTGATCCTTCAAATAAATCATCTGGAAGTTCTTTTAATTGATTAAAAGAGAGATCAACATCCTTGAGATTCGTTAAATTGCTAAACAGCTTATTAGGTAAAGTGGTAAAAAAATTGTTTGTAATTATAAGACTCTTTAAATTTGTTGATACTTTAAATACATCACTTCCAAGTTCCTTTAAATCACTATGAGATAGATCCAAATAATTAAGATTGGTTAAATTAGTGAACTGACTTGATAATAAGGTCAAACGAGTGTAACTAAATGATAAATTGTTTAAATTGATTAATGATTGAAATGCTGTAATTGGTACCTCATTTAAATAAACATTACTTAGGTTCAAAATTTTGAGATTTGTCAAGTTTCTGAATATTTCGTCAGGTAATGAGGTAAACGGATTTTTATTAAGTGAGAGACTGTTTAAATTTATCAAATCTTTAAATAGATCATCTTGAATAACATCTAGCTTATTGTTGGAGAGATTTAAAACCTGAAGATTTGATAAATTACTTAACAATTTATTAGATAAAGTACTCAAATTGTTGTTATTAATTGAAAGAGTGTTTAAATTTATCAATCCTTGAAATAAATTATCTGGGATTTCGTACAGGTCATTGAAAGAGAGATCCAAGTCTCTAAGATTCGTTAAATTATTAAACAATCCATACGGTAAAGTGTCCAGGCGATTGTTAGTAATTGAAATATTCATTAAATTTGGTGAAAATTTAAATAAATCATTAGGAAGATTTTTTAAATTCTTATTGTAAGATAGATCCACATCTTCCAGTTCTGACAAGGAATCGAACAATTCACTAGGCAAAGAGCACATATTATTGTTAATAAATACGAGTTTCTTTAAATTTGTTAATCCTGAAAATAAATCTTTTTCCATCATTCGAATATTTATGTTTTCTAGTGTCAAAGTAGTGAGATTTGTTAAACAACTGAACAGTCCATTTGGTAAAAAGAACGCAATATTGACACAAATTGTAAGACTCTTTAAGTGTGTCAATCCTTGAAATAGATCTACTGGAACTGGTTGCGAGTATTTACAAATGCCTAAATGTTTTTTCTTTTCTAAATCCCAAAAATCTTTAAAGCATAGTGGACTGGAAGAAGTTCCGCCTATAATGAGTTCCTGTAAATTTGACATTCTTTGAAATAAAGTTGGTGGCAATTCCTGCAGATTGTCATTCTTGATCGATAGATACAGCAGTCCTTCTAAGTTTTGAAGTTGTTCAGTGGATATTTCATTTAAAAGATTATCTTCAATGTAAAGAAATTTTAGATTTTGCAATCTATCAAAAAAGTTCTCGGGAAGTTGCTCCAATGTGTTTATCCTATGGACGAATATGACGCGTGGGAAAATTCTTTTGTCACTGAACAAAAACAGCCACAAATAATACCTCATTTTTAAGATTCTCTTTTTAGAATACGATTCGGCTTTTTTAATTTCTTGTGAGCTTAAACTTTTCAATTTTTGCCAAATTTTTTCAACAGAAATAATTTGATTACTGGAATAGATGTAAAGGTATTGTATGTCCGTTGTATTTGTTAATCTTGCAATTTTGTCTAAAGAATTATTGTCTTGGATATTACAGACATTTATCGATAACCTTTTCTGTCCACCTTCCAAATCATTCGGATTTATAGTCGCAACAAGTTGAAATTTGTCAGATGACAGTTCCTCTTCGCAACTGAAGGTAATTTCTGAAAAGGACATTGAAACTTTTAAAATTTCAAGAAATTCTTCAAGATAATCCATCGTTTTGCGATCTTTATGTAGATTTTCCTACCTGTAAAATGCAAATATTGTGAATTAATAAATATTTTGATTTAATATTTATGTTAAAAATATTAATCTTATTAAAATTCTAAATTGTCTTTCTAATCTGACAAAGAATTTTTTTTAAACAAAAAATGTATTTTTTAATTAAAATCGGAGAAAGAATTTAAAAGATGAGAACAACATTTGTAAACGGGAATGTTAAATTTCTGCAATAAAGCTGTTAAATTTTGTTCAATAAATCAAATAATATTATTTAATCGGAGAAACGCAAAAAGATCTCAGTTATAAAAACATTTTTGTAGAACATTTTAAGAACGTCTGAACCTGGAAAGAATAGTCTTGTATATATGTGACGCTCCACGGTAAAAGGGACCTTAGCTACAAGAAATGAATTTTAGACATAGTTTTTTTGGCAAAAAAATTGAAAATTGTTACAAAACATTACATTAATGAAAACAGTCGTTCTTTCCGTATAAAATGAGCCCTTGAAAGTTGTAAAATATTCGAACTAAAAAAATCTATAGAATTAAAACAAGACACGTTTTTTAATAATCAAATAGAATTTTATAAAAACTATTAGTTCAATCTTAATCAATTTAGGGTCAATTTGTTAGGAATCACAAGAACTATAATCCCAGAAAGTTTAAAAGCAATATAATAATTATTAGATTAAAAAAGGGCTATTTTTAGTGGTTTTAATTAATTTGAGAGTTAACAAATTATTAAAAATCAAGTTGCGACCGCTCATTTTGTAGGTCTTTTCAAGCTGCACATCTTTATTAATTCACTTTTCCCTCTATAAAATAATTAGAAAAGCGACAATCTTAAAATTAAATTACTTAATTAATTAAATATTAAATTAAATAATAATTAATTAAATCTTCTTATTAAAAAGGGATTTATTTGGATTAAGTAAATCTGAACGGTATTAAAAATGTTCATTTTATTTTATTTCATTATAAAGGGATTTATTTGGATAAAATTAATCTGAACTGTTGGTGTTCAAAAATATTTATTTTGCTTCCTCACAGTCTAAACTGACTCATTTTGATCTAAAAAGCGTAATTTTTATTTTTAAGGTAGTATTACTTAAATATTATATATTAAGTATTTTCAAAATTTGGAAAAATAATTTTAAAAATAACATTTAGCCATTTTTTATAGCAACATAATTGATGTTCCACCCCTGTAATAAGAGGGTTATTGAGCAAGCGTTTTGGCTAGTTGAGCAAGCCCTCTGCTCAATTGTCCTAACGAAATATGGACAATTGGGCTGGTTGTTCATTCACCCAATGCATTGAGTCCAATAATCCACAAGGTATTTCGAGCTTAAAACTGGAGAAAAAGCGACTTAATATTGATAAAACACTAAGAAACGTTAAATTAAGCATAAATACACAAAATTAGATAATAAAAATACGTATATTAAGAATAAATAACATTTTCGAAAAGACGTGATTTATTGACACTCAGGGAGCAGAACACCTGACTAGCAAAATAGACGTAGCCAATCACAATTCAGTCTCTCGCGGTAGAAAGATTTTGATTGGCTACGTCTATTCTGCTAGACAGGTGTTCTGCTCCCTGAGTGTCAATAAATCACGTCTTTTCGAAAATGTTATTTATTCTTAATATACGTATTTATATTATCTAATTTTGTGTATTTATGCTTAATTTAACGTTTCTTAGTGTTTTATCAATATTAAGTCGCTTTTTCTCCAGTTTTAAGCTCGAAATACCTTGTGGATTATTGGACTCAATGCATTGGGTGAATGAGCAACCAGCCCAATTGTCCATATTTCGTTAGGACAATTGAGCAGAGGGCTTGCTCAACTAGCCAAAACGCTTGCTCAATAACCCTCTTATTACAGGGACCACTTGTCCTACTTTATTATTTCTAATAAATCGATATTAAGGCTAATCGAACTGTGAATAAAAATGCTCTCATCTGATTTCAATGTTGACGTCTTTTGGTCTTAAAATATTCAATAATGAGGGAATAAGATAATAAAATGAGATGAAGATATTCACGGATGCTTTTGGAAAAGTGAATGAAAAAAATAGCTACTTACGTTTTTGAAAGTTTAAAAAGTCCTTTGATAAAGTTGGAAATATCTTGTACTTATTGTAATTGTAAATACTCTAGAAAATACTTTTCAGACGGTACAAACCAAAAATTTTTTGGTACAAACGAAATATCGATATCGTATAGCCTAACGCACAACGAATCGTAATCGCTAATCCTTAAGCCCAAAGCACAACGAATACGGTTACGGGAGCAGGGCATAAGATTCTACATAAGATAATAAAGGACAGAGACTGTTTCTGTCCTTTTCTGTCTCATGCTCTGGTCCCGTAATCGTATTTCTATCTGTTTAACTGTTTAGGCCTTTAATCGTAAGAATGAGAGGAAACAGGACAGAGATATATGTCTGTCCTACTTCCTCTCATTATTACGATTAAGGATTAGCGATTACGATTCATTGTGCTTTAGGCTTATTATGCGTAGTAATCAGGGATGTAAAGTTACGCGTAACTTGGAATTTTTTACGTAAATTACGTAAAAAACATGTAAAAAATGTAAAAAATATGGCGAACGACTGGTTCTTAACTTTTATTGCTGTTCATAGTCCTATTTTCTTTTTTTTAGTACAAAGGAGAGTTTTTACCACTAAAAGTTCATTGGTCTTTCGTTTCTTGGTATTTTTAGAATAGTTTTCACAAACCGGAAATTATGAAATAAGGTACATTTGTTTACTTAAATACACATTGCCGCCATCTTGAAAACGTAAATTACGTTTTGTAAAGAATTAAGCATGTAAATTATTTATGTAATTTACATGTAAAAAACTATGTAATTTACATGTAAAAAACTATGTAATTTACGTTAGGTAAATTACCTTTACATCCCTGGTAGTAATCATCGAGAAACATGACAGGGCAGGGTTGTGCGCATAAAATACTTCAGGTAAATTCAGGGTTGTGCACGCTTTCATACCTAGGTACTTAGAGTATTATACGTTCTCAACCCTGCAAATATTACAGAAAAAGAAAAGGGTATGAAGTGCCCTTTCCCATCTCTGCGTGAGTGTCAGAGTTGGGCAGACGCAGAGTCAGACTGTCACACAAAAGGAGTCCTTGCTCAAAAAGTTCAAGTCATTCGTTGTACTTTTTCAGATTTTAGTGTAAATTATAAATAGTGATAATTAATAATGGAAGAAATAGGAATTATTTTGCCCGACAAGGTAAATTTTATAATATTACAAAATTGACAAATAGGATTAAAAATATGAATTGAGGCCAGTTTTTCTTGGTTATATTTCATTTTCTGATGCTTTTAATTTTATAAACAATCTTAAATGAAAAAGAACTAAAGTTCCATTTTAATATATATTTTTCACTTTTAATCAACATTAATGTATTGATAAACATAACATTACTTTTGAATTAGTTATTATTACTTTATTTTCATTATTAGACTAAACTTAACCTCAAAAATTATAAAGAATTCAATGACTTTTATTAACATTTGTATAAAATTAATAAAAAACACAATAACAATTTTGTATTTTTATACATAATTTATTCTTGGAATATAGATTAGAATTGTATATTAATTGTTTTCTTTCACTTTGCTCCAAAATAAAAATTTACACTCAACTTTTCTAGAAAAATTCTAGATAAAGAATTCAATCACTTTTTTTTAACGTTTGTATAAAATTAATAAAAAAAAAAACAATAATAATTTTGTATTTTTATATAGAATTTATTATCGGAATATAGAATAAAATGGTATATTAATTCTCTTGCTCTTTGCTCCAAAATAAAAATTTGCATTCAATTTTTCTAAAAAAGATCATTTAAATTTTAGGATGTTTGTGAAGTGGATTCAAAACCAGCTGTAGGACATTATGCAGCTTTAGAGGAATTGGATATTGAAGATCTTTATACGAAATACAAGGTACTTTACCCAAATCAAAATTTATAAATTGTCATAATTATTTACATAGAAGTTTGAGTTTTAAATATTTTTACGCTGTGGCTATTCATCCCGCTAGTGGGACGAATAAGCGACGGTTCTTATTTGTCCCATTTCGAAAAATAAAGGAGTGGGGTGACGGGACAAATAAAAACCGTCGCTTATTCGTCCCGTCACACAATAAATGTACTAATTCAATGTTCTTTAATTAAAAAAGTGTTAAATATTTTTAAATATAACTCAATAATTTAACCTCAAAATACAGGTATACCGAAATACCAAAATATGTCAAATATTCAAGTCCGAACTTAACGTGGTTATCTGGGACGTTTTGAAACGAAAAAAGTGAGTAAATAGTGAGTTTTTAAATTAAAAAAGTGATTAAATAGTAAGTTTTTAAATAAAAAAAGTGAATAAGCAATAAAGAGTTTGATGTTACTGATATTAAATTGGGGGTCGCCAGCAGGAAAAGCCATTCAAATTTGAAAAAAACAAATTAAAAAGTCGCAAAAATAATTGAAATATGTAGAAAGTAATTATATAATTTAAGTTACAAAAAAATAGTTAAAGAATTACAAAAATAATTTAAATTTGAAACAAAATTTACACAATAACTGAGATATTAAAAAAATAAGTAAAATGTAAAGAAACTAATTGAATAATGACATAAATAATTATAAAAGCTGGTGTAAAAATTACACTTTTTAGACAATAGTTGAAAAATTGAAAAAAATAATAGAATTTTCAAGAAAATAATTAAAACTTGAAAAAAATAATTAAAAATATCCAAAAAATGTACATGTGTAGAAAATAGTTAAATAATGAAAAAAATAACTAAAATTTAGAAAAAAATTAATAGAAAATGAGAAATATATTTAAAACATTGTTTTTCAATTAATTCCAACAAATTTCAATTATTTTCTTCAAACTTCAATTATTCTCTATAAATTTTTTATTTATACACCAGCTTTCAATTATTCATGTCATGATTGAATTAGTTTCTTAAGATTTTCAAATTACAATTACTTTTGTTATTGTTTAATTACCTTCTTGTAATTTCAATTATTTTTTGTAAATTCTAGTTGTGTTTTTCAATCTTCAAATTATTGTCAGGAATATCTAAATACACAATTTTTGTTATTTTCCAACTATTTTTTTCATATTTTTTTTATTTTTGACATTCTATATATCAAAAATAATGAACAATGAGAAATACTAAGATGAAGTAAAAAAATAAAAAATTTAATACCTTATTTGAAAAATTGTATAAAATAATTGAAAAATTAACGATATAATTAAAATATGAAGAAACTAATTGAATAATGACATAAATAATTGAAAACTGATCTTCAAAATCTTATAAATTCATTACAATAATAAAAAGATGGAAGAAAATGACATTATAGAAAATAATTCCAAAATGTCAAAAATATTTGAATATTGACAAAAATATTTGAAACTTGAAAAATAATTGAGAAATAACAAAAATAATTCATAATTTTAAATGAAATTAAAAATCTGAAAAAAAAATACTTGAAAACTTGACAAAACAATTGAAATATTGAAATAAATAATTCAAAACTGGTGTAAAAATTAAAAAATTATAGACAATAATTGTAAAGTTAAAGGAAAAATTATAAGTTTGAGGAAAATAATTGAAAGTTGAAGAAATTAATTGAAGTTTGAAGAAAATAATTGAAAAGGTTTAAAAACAATGTTTCGTAAAAATAATAAAAATAATGATGAAAAAAATTGAAAACAGGTGTAAGAAATTTAAAAGTTCATGACAATAAAAAAAATTGAATAAAATAATTGCAATTTGTAAAAAATAATTCTAAAATGTCGAAAATAAAAAAAATATAAAAAAATAGTTGGAAAATAACAAAAATTGTGTATTTAGATATTACTGACAATAATTTGAAGATTGAAAAACACAGCTAGAATTTACAAAAAATAATTGAAATTACAAGAAGGTAATTAAACAATAACAAAAGTAATTGTAATTTGAAAATCTTAAGAAACTAATTCAATCATGACATAAATAATTGAAAGCTGGTGTATAAATAAAAAATTTATAGAGAATAATTGAAGTTTGAAGAAAATAATTGAAATTTGTTGGAATTAATTGAAAAACAATGTTTTAAATATATTTCTCATTTTCTATTAATTTTTTTCTAAATTTTAGTTATTTTTTTCATTATTTAACTATTTTCTACACATGTACATTTTTTGGATATTTTTAATTATTTTTTTCAAGTTTTAATTATTTTCTTGAAAATTCTATTATTTTTTTCAATTTTTCAACTATTGTCTAAAAAGTGTAATTTTTACACCAGCTTTTATAATTATTTATGTCATTATTCAATTAGTTTCTTTACATTTTACTTATTTTTTTAATATCTCAGTTATTGTGTAAATTTTGTTTCAAATTTAAATTATTTTTGTAATTCTTTAACTATTTTTTTGTAACTTAAATTATATAATTACTTTCTACATATTTCAATTATTTTTGCGACTTTTTAATTTGTTTTTTTCAAATTTGAATGGCTTTTCCTGCTGGCGACCCCCAATTTAATATCAGTAACATCAAACTCTTTATTGCTTATTCACTTTTTTTATTTAAAAACTTACTATTTAATCACTTTTTTAATTTAAAAACTCACTGTTTACTCACTTTTTTCGTTTCAAAACTTCCCAGATAAGCACGTTAAGTTCGGACTTGAATATTTGACATATTTTGGTATTTCGGTATACCTGTATTTTGAGGTTAAATTATTGAGTTATATTTAAAAATATTTAACACTTTTTTAATTAAAGAACATTGAATTAGTACATTTATTGTGTGACGGGACGAATAAGCGAGGGTTTTTATTTGTCCCGTCACCCCACTCCTTTATTTTTCGAAACGGGACAAATAAGAACCGTCGCTTATTCGTCCCACTAGCGGGACGAATAGCTACAGCGATATTTTTATATTAAGTGAAAACAAATTATTGGATTTAGAAAAAATTATTACTATTAATTTTATTATTATCGTAATTATTAGTGTTTTATTAATGTTTTATCATTGCTTTCGCAAAAAGAAACTACAAAGGATGTTAGAGTTTCTTGAAGTGCAAGAAGAATATATAAAAGATGAGCAACGAAATTTGAAAAAAGAGTACCTTCATGCCCAGGAAGAAGTAAAACGAATTCAAAGTGTTCCATTAGTAATTGGCCAATTTTTGGAGGCGGTTGACCAAAATACTGGTATTGTTGGTTCGACGACCGGTTCTAATTACTATGTACGCATTTTATCAACAATTGATCGAGAACTTTTGAAACCTTCTGCCAGTGTTGCTCTTCACAAACATAGTAATGCTCTAGTAGATGTTCTTCCTCCTGAAGCGGACTCGAGTATTTCAATGTTACAAGCTGGTCAGTTTTTTTTAATAATTTCGAATTTACTAAGCAAATTATAAAAACAAATCAGTTAATTTGTATCCAGTAAAGTCAACATAAAAGAAAATTTAATGCAATAAAATTCTAAGCGATCTAAAATTCAATTTATTAAAATAACTGTCATCGATTACAGTATTAACTAAAACACAGTTTTTGATCGACTCAAAATTCAATTATTCTGCATTTTAATTGATCTAAACAAAAATTTATATAATTTTCAATCTTTCGGAATTTTACTTGAATCGATTAATGTTGATATATTACTTTTTTAACAGATGAAAAACCCGATATCCAGTATAGTGATATTGGAGGAATGGATATGCAAAAACAAGAGATAAGAGAAGCTGTGGAATTGCCACTTACGCACTTTGAATTGTATAAGCAAATTGGTATTGACCCTCCAAGAGGAGTTTTGATGTACGGACCACCAGGTTGTGGTAAAACTATGCTTGCTAAAGCTGTTGCAAGACACACTACAGGTTTGTTTGTAACAAAACATTTCATTCATTTTTTTTTTATATATAATCAGTATATAAAATCTCAAAATGTTTATTTGTAAGTAGTTTATTAAAGAAATGAGGAAAAAATGAGAAAAACAACACAAGAATGAAACAGGGACATAAAAATATATAAAAAAAAGTAGAAACTGATTTTAAAAAATTAAGCTATTTACGGACATTTTTGTATAACTAAAATAATAAAGAAGATGATAATTAACAGAACGTTAAAATATATTAATAAAGAGAACAGAACTTTAAAATTAGAAAAATTAGAGAATTATTTGACAAATTAAATAAAAAAAGAACGAATACAATTTTGGAAAATTTAAAAGAAATTTTATGAAATAGAAGAGCGATATTCAAATGAGAATATTTAGTACAAGATTAAATTAACATAATATAAAATAAAAGAATAAAAGCTTTCAAAAAAGTAGAAAATTGAGAAATTACAAAAAATGTAGATAGAAGCATCAAATAAATATTTTCAAAAATTCGTAATTATAAGATAAAAACTAAACAATTGAAAAGAAGGAAAAACGTTTCTAAAAAATGGAAAAATTAAGTAAAACGCAAGGAAGGGCTACAAAAAATAGTGAAACATCAGGAAAATTAAATAAATAGGTAGAAATGGAGAAATGTTTTTTTTTCTTTAATCGAACAAACTGTAAAAAAAATGTATAAAAAACAAAAAATAATCAAATTTGGTTAGAATCTACTAAAAAAATTGGAATTAATAAAAATAAAGTAAAAAATGTATATATTCAAGATAAATAAAAAGTCCACAAAAGAAATTTAAAAAACCTTTAAAAATAAAAAAGTTTAAGCAAATTAAACCAAAAACATTTTTATAATATTACACTTAAAACGAGTCCAAAAATAAATTTAGAAAAATAAAGAAATTCTCGCTAAAAATTGACAAGATGTGAAAACAAATTGAATAAATTTACAAAAAAAATGAGCGTATTTATTTTTAAAAATATGGAAATAATTATAAAAATGACGAAATAAAAAGTTTAGGGAATGTTATAATAACAAAATTGTGTAAAATAATATTTAATAATTTGCATTAAAAGAAGAAATTTAAAGAAAATCCTACAATAAAAAGACAAACACAAAAAAATATCAAAAGTAATATGCATTTGAATTTGAATTAATTGAAATTTAAAAGCTGGAACAAATTAAAATACAAGTTAATTAACGTTTGGAATTTATTTAAATTATAATGACTTAAAGACATAAAAATTTAATACTATTTTTTGCAATCTTCATACCAAAAATTGGTAAAATGTAGACATTTTTGATAATCTGTATTAGCAGAATTTTTTAAATTTTATAAAGATTAAAATATATAAATTGAAATTTTAAAGATTTATCCACAAATTTGTGGGTTTTGTTTTTATGGGTTGTTTTTAAAGGTAGGATCTACATTTTCAACATTAAAAAACTTATTTAATTCCGTTTCTTATACTTAGAACTGCAAGGGATTTAAATCAAAATCATGATTTAAATAAAAGAAAATTAATAATTTGTCGTATACCTGATAACTGTATGTAAAAAATTGAGAAAACAAATATTCGTTGATACTTAAATCTTTAAATTTTAAATTTTATTATTTTATTCTTTATAAAATTTGAAAAATTGTTTTTATGAAAATGTTCAAAATAACATCTATACATTTTTGGTAAGAATATAGCAAAAAATAGTATTAAATTTTTATATCTTTAAGTCATTATAATTTCAATAAATTCCGGATGTCAGTTAACTCATATTTTAATTTATTCAAACATTTAAACTTTCAAATTTAAAAGCACATTAATTACTAATAATTATTTCACATATTCACAATAATAATTTTTTTTATTTTTTAAATGATGTTTCTTAAATGATTTCTAAAAGAATTCACTTTTTCGAAACTATTAAATTTTTATTTTATAACTTCTTATTTTTTCAAAATTAAAAGATTTTTTCTCCTTTTGTTTTGATATTTTTTTTTGTATTTGTTTTTCTATTTTAAGATTTTCTTTAATTTTCTTCTTTTTATCCCAGTTATTTAACGTTATTTTACACAATTTTATTATTATCACATTAACTAAACTTTTTTTTTCGTTGATTTTCTTAATTAATTTCATATTTATGAGAACAAAAATACGCTTATTTCTATATAAATTTACTCAATTTGTTTTATCATCTTGTCTATTTTTTTGCAAATATATTCCTTCATTAATCTTAAAGATTTTCTTTATTTTTCTCATATCACTGTTAGACTTGTTTTAAGTCTAATATTATTAAAATATATTTGGTTGAGGAAAGTTCTCTCCATTTACATAACCTCAAATTAGAAAATCGTTAATCACACCAAATAAAAATATTATTGAAATCAATCTCACCAAATTTTGAAAGATCCAGTTGGAAATTTTTCAGAAAAATTAGGTTGAGTTAAAATTTGTTGTCAAATAATAATTATTTTATGTTTTTTCTTTCAAATTAGTTAAAGTCTGTAATCTTTATCCAACTTTAACAAATAATAGATCATTTTATTCGTTATTTTTGTCAATTTTCAAATATTTTTGCGATTTTGAATTTAATTTTTTTCAGTCTTTAAATTATTGTCATGAATATTTAAACTTATTACACAAGTTACAAATTACTTTTGTTATTTTTCAATTATTTTTCTCATTTTTCAAGTATTTTTGTCATTTTCCAATTATTTTCTTTATATTTCTATTGTTTTTTCCCATTTTAGAATTATTTTTTACTAATTTTAATTATTTTATTCAGTTTTTTTAATTGGCATGAATTTTTAAATTTCTTACATCAGTTTTCAATTATTATCTTCAAATTTTAATTATTTTATTCATTCTTTTTATTATTATCACAATTTTATTAATTTTTTACATCTTTTTCAATTATTTTGCACAAATTTCAATTATTTTCTACAAACTTTAATTACTTTCTTCAAATTTAAATTGTTTTCCTCAAATTTCTAATATTTTTTTCAATTTTTTAATTATTGTCTATAAATTTTTAAGTTTTACACCAGTTTTCAATTAGTTTCTTAACATTTCAATTGTTTCGTCAATTTTTCAAGTATTGTCTTCAAATTTTGAATTTTTTACACCAGTTATCAATTATTTTTGTTATTTCTCAATTATTTTTTTCCAAATTACAATTATTTTTGTCAGTTTTCAAATATTTTTGCCATTTTGGAATTATTTTCTTCAATCTTTTTATTATGGTCATAAATTTATTAACTTTTACACTAGATTTCAATTATTTATGTCTTTATTCAATTAATTTCTTCACATTTTAATTATATCGTTAATTTTTCAATCATTTTATAGGTACAATTTTTCAATATTTATTTCTTATTTTTTACTACATTTTGAATTATATTTCTCATTAATTTTTTTTTCAAATTTCAGTTATTTTTGTCATTTTTCAACTTTTTTCTACATATAAAAATTTTGTTTGACATTTTTTAAGTATTTTCTTCAAGTTTCAATGCTTTTTTTTTGAAACTTTTATCATTTTTTCAATTTTTCAATTATTGTCTGAAAGTTTAATTTTTACACAAGCTTTCAATTATTTATGTCATTATTCAATTAGTTTCTTCATATTTTAAGTATTTAGTCAATATCTCAATTATTTTACTCAACATTTTAATTTTATACTTGAGTCTTAAATTTTTTTTCTTCAAATGTTAATTATTTGAAAAATTATTATTTTTCAATTATTTTTTTTGTTGCTTCAATTACTTTTTAAATTTTTTAGTTATTTTCTTTAAATTACAATTATTTTGTTTCAATAATATTTTTATATTATTTAAGAATAAGGTCTACAAAAGTTTAAAAATATATTTCCTTTAAACTTTAAAATTTTTGCCTATATTTTTTTATTTTTAATCAATTTTTCAATTATTTTTGGCATTTTTTAGTTTGAGGTTATTATCAATTCAGAGAAACTGTTTAATTTTTTAAAATTTTTTTATTTTTAACGAATTTCTACACATCTTTTGTAGAGTTTTTATTCATTTTCATACATTTTTTTTTATTTTTACTATTTCTTAGGTTTTAGTAGATTCTTACCAAATTTTTTATTATTTAAAATCGTTTCATTTTTTTATAGTTTGTTAGATAAAAAAAAAATTTCTCCATTTTTTTTCTATTTAGAAATTTCATTTTTTTGTTATTTCACAATTTTTAAAATCATTCCTCGCCTTTTAATTAATTTTTTTTATTTTGTCATCATTTTTTTGTGTTTTAAAAATATTTTCCCTTTTAAATTGTTAAATTTTTATCTTGTTTTTAAAAATTTTTGAAAATGTTTATTCAATACTTTCAAGTTACATTTTTTTTAAATTTTTTAATTTTCCACGTTTTTGAAGACTTTTATTATTTTAGTTTATTTTATGTAAATATAAACTTTAATAAATATTCTCATTGTAACATCGTTCTTCTATTTCACAGAATTTTTTTTCGTCTAAATTATCATTTTTACAAATTTTCCAAAATCTTATTCATTCTGTTTTTTTTTCTTCAAATTTTAAAATAATTCTCTAATTTTTCTCATTAAAAATGTTTTTTCTTTCTTTAGTAATATAATTTAACGTTTTTTAATTTATTTTCTTATATTTATTTTTTTAATTTAAAAAAAATATCAGTAATTATACATTTTTTAAAATGATTTTCTACTTTTTTATATATTTTTTGTCACTTTTTCATTCTTGTGTAGTTTTTTAAAATTTTCCTCTATTTAATAATGTTCTTAATTTTTTTTTCAGAATTCTCTCATTTTTTATCATTTTACATTTTTATGTTTTCTATTTATAATTTATTATTTTTTCCTTGATTTACTTAATTTTTTGATCATAAGGATTTCAAGATTTTTTTTGTAACTTTCTCATTTATTGATAATTTGTTTGATTTTTCATTAAATGTTTTCTCCATTTTTCATGATTTCTTATTAAATTTTCACAGTTTAAAAAAACAAACTACTTAAAAATAAACATTTCAATACTCTTTTTTATTGAATGAAACTTGTGAAAATATTAATGATTTATTCAAGTTTTCTTAAAAATTCTTTTATTAAATGTTTCTTCTATTTTCTAGTTGTTAATTTCCAATCATAATTTAGAAAAAAAATAAATGTTTAATTAATTTAAAAATGTTAACAGCTGCATTTATTCGTGTGGTGGGATCGGAATTTGTGCAAAAATACTTGGGAGAAGGACCAAGAATGGTACGGGACGTTTTTCGTTTAGCAAAGGAGAACTCGCCAGCCATTATTTTTGTTGATGAGATTGACGCCATTGCAACAAAACGTTTTGACGCCCAAACTGGAGCTGATCGTGAAGTTCAGCGAATTCTCCTGGAATTATTGAATCAAATGGACGGTTTCGATCAAACTACTAACGTCAAAGTTATCATGGCAACAAACAGGTAAAATTTTTGCACAGATTTCGTATTTTCCATATTTCTTTTATAAAATTAATTCTGTACATGATCTCCAATTAATGTCAAATTCTCTTGTTAACTAATTTGGTAATATTTAAAATAAACAATTATTTTACTAGAAGAAAATTGCCTTAACACTGTGTTGAATTTCAGAGCCGATACTTTGGATCCAGCACTTTTGCGTCCAGGAAGATTGGATCGAAAAATTGAATTTCCTTTGCCTGATCGTAGACAGAAACGTCTGATTTTTTCGACGATAACTGCCAAAATGAATCTGAGTGAAGAGGTCGATCTTGAGGATTATGTCGCAAGACCAGATAGAATTTCGGGTGCTGATATTAATGCAATTTGTCAAGAAGCTGGTATGCACGCCGTGCGAGAAAATCGCTATATTGTTTTAGCTAAAGACTTTGAGAAAGGCTATAAAAATAATATCAAGAAGGACGAGTCCGAACACGAATTCTATAAATAAAAAGTGTGCAAATTCTGTCGTCTTTTCAGGCACGCAGAATATTTTAAGCTATTGTAACTGATTTATATAAATTAAATATTAATTGATTTACAATTAGTGTCGAAAGTATTTTTTATCTGATTTCATCATTTAATATTCAATTCATTAATTATTAACTCAAATTCTGTTTTGTTTTGTCTTCCGACGATTAAATAATTTTGTTTACAGTTTTTCTTTCTATCTGCTTTTCAAATACCTATTTTTTCATTATTTTTTATCACTTTTTTCTGAGTTTTTGACTGATGTTAAAGTTTGAAATGGTAAACTATACCGCAGTTTGACTTATATTTTTAATATAATACATAGAAATTATACTTTTATCTAAATAAAAATTAAGTACATATTGATTTTTCAAAACAGCTCTTCTTCCTTGTCTTATTAATATTTCTTTTAAATCCCGTTACATTTTAGTTATTAATAGGAAACTGAAAAATTAGAAAAAATGTAATAAATGACGAATATTAAGAGAAGGTGGAAATTTATTCAAATGGGAAAAACAAAATCTGAAAGAGAAGAAACAAATTAATTAAAATGCAGATGTTATAAAGTTTCTCAACAAGTCCATTAAACAAATTAATAACAAAAATGCAAACAATGAAATAACCAGAAGTGGAGTAGTTGATTAATCAATTCATTATTTCTGACCAGTTGTTTCTTTTTTGTTTAGACAAAGAAAAATAAATAAGAAAGCGTAAAGAAGTATAAATAAAAATAGGTAGAATGGAAAAAATGAAGATATTTTTTAAAAACAAAAAATGAGAATAGTTTTGTAATTTTTTTATTTAATTTATATAAATAAATATAAATTATAATAATTATTAGGAAAATAAAGCAAAAGGAAATTAAAATGTAAATGGAAGATAATTTTAAACTATAGTAACAGGGGAAGAAAAGAGACAAAAATGTAAACATTGAAAAAAGAAAGGAATAACTCAGTAAGAAGGAGAGAATTGAAAAGGATCGAAATTTTATAATTTTCGAAGAAAAAAGAAAATTATTCAATATTTTTGAATACGTTTTTTGTCCAATCCATTCGAATCCGGTGATACCACCAACTTTTATCGAAAAGTCAATCCTTACTAATACGTTTCTTAATATTTTGCAGTCCAAATGAATCCTTTTATAATGAAAAAAATAAAATGTAGGTACCTATATATTTTAATATCCACAGTTAAGATTATTAAATCCAAATGAAACACTTTATAATAAAAATAAGATAAAAATAACATGAATATTTTTGAATACCTATACTTCTGATTTATTTAATCCAAATGAATCCATTTATAATGGAAAAAATAAAATGAATATTTTTAATACCCACAGTTCAGATTATTGAATCCAAATTAATCTCTTAATAATAAAAATAAAATTAATTCGAAAATATACCTTTTTTCATTATAAAGGGATTTATTTGGATTAAGTAAATCTGAATTATGTGTATTACAAAATACTCATTTTATTATTTTATTTATAAAGGGAATCATTTGGAATAAATAAATCTGAACTGTGGGTATTCGAAAAGATACATTTTATTTTTTTCATTATAAAAGGATTCATTTGGAATAAATTTTAACTGCGGGTATTCAAAAATATTAATTTTTTTTTAATTATAAAGGGATTCATTTGGATTTAATAAATCTGTATTGTGGGTACTCTAAAATATTCGTTTTACTTTTCTTTTATTTTCATTATATTTCATTCGTTTGGTTTCAATTAATCTAAATTATGGGTATTCGAAAACTACATTTTATTTTTTTCATTATAAAAGGATTCATTTGGATTAAATAAATTTTAACTGCGAATATTCAAAAATATTAATTTTTTTTAGTTTTAAAGGGATTTATTTGGATTCAATTAATCGTGAGTATTACAAAATATGAATTTTATTTTTTTTATTATAAATATTTGGATTGCAAAATATTTAGAAACGTGTATTAATAAGAATTGATTTTCGAATAAAAAGTAAGTAATAGGTCGCACAAAATTAATTTTTTCTTTTTTCTATAACATTTTTTTAATTAAAACCTTTCTCATTGGTTACTGCTTGCGCGGCAATTTCAAAAAAAGAAAAATGTTGGACCTGTTTCTTTTATTTTAATTCAAAAATTAATTAAAACAAAAAGAACTACAGTTGTTTTAACTTAAACTTTTTCGTAATGAAAGATTATTGTATAATATAACTTAAAATTAATCCGTGATTTCTCGAAGTTTCTAGATTTAACCCTGCATATGTGTGCATTTGTGTGTGATGTAAATACATGAAAGATGAAAGACGTCAGCTGTGAACTACGACTGGCTGTGCTTGCCTGCGGATGTGATCAAGTTTAATAACGTTGAAAATTGTTTATTTAGATTTCTATTGTTACGTCATATTATGGTGATAAACTGAAGAGTATACTCTGATAAATAAAACGGATGAAAACATAATCAGAGTCAAAAAAATGAACTCGCAATCGGTTAAAAGTTCTTCACCCCATTCACAATCAGGAAACTCCTGCAAATGTTCTCTTCTCGATTGTTATTGTGGTGTAGCGATTAGTAAGTTGTTTTTAATATTATTTCCTACTCTATTTATTGTGTTTATTTTCTTCCTGTGTATCTAATATTCTTGACATTTCCAAAAAATAGTAATTGTATTTAAGTTCAAAAAAGAGAAAAAAGGTATTTGCATGATTTTGAACATTATGAACTGTTAATATTTAACTTTTTTTTCATATCATTTGACATGTGTTGATATGTATTGCAAAATAATCTTCACGTGTCGTTATTGTCATTCATATAACAATGATTTTTATTAGTTTTCGAGGTTATCTTGTCATTGTTTTGGATACAAATTTCTTGTTTTTATTTCGTGTAAAAAGTGCGTGATTTTGTTACTGTTTTGTTTACTGGAACATTAATTATAATTCAAATAACTTCGCGTATGAATTGTAATTTGTTTATTATTAATATTTTTACTAAAAAACTATTATTGAACACTGTATATCTATATATACAGACAGAAATTGTCTGTTAATTATTCTTAATTATCATTGCAAAAAGCTCTGTTTTTTCAAGTACATATATATTAACAAAAAAACTTTATTTTCAAGGTATTAATAAATTGTTAGACTTTACCAAAAAATCATCAAAAAGGAAAAAATTGGGTAAAATTTGAAATAAAAACTTAATATAGTTTTTATGTTTTTTTAGAATATTTTTCAATATAAACATTTTTTTATTGTATAATTAATTTAACGATAATTTCATACAATCCAAAACTTTTCAAGTATAAATATAATAAAACTATTAATTAATTTTATCCAATTAAATCATCACTGGTCGATTATAGGTTCCGATCGAGTATAGGTACTGTTACCTTATTTTCAATTTTTTTACCATTATTTATAAAATTAAAAATCTTGACTTTTAATTTATTTAAATTTTTAATGTGTCATACAATTTTTCCAGAACATGAGTGGACTTGGGATTCATCTTTAGTATCACCAAAATTGAAATTATTCAAAGAAAATTTGGCAGTGAAATTCAATCCAGGTTATAGTAATGGAACAACTGCTGTACGAGGATCAAAATGTATGCTCAAAGGAAGACATCATTATTGGGAAGTTAAAATTTTAACGCCGGTTTATGGCACGGACATTGTAAGTTTCGATGAAAAATATAATATTAAAAATAATAATAATAATAATAATTTAGTATTTCATAGCTTTTGTCTTAGACAGGGGCTTGACCATTTTACAGAGTTAAGTCCACCAATTGCGAAGAAGGAGGTGAGAAATGTAGTTGCTAAAACTAAGAACTTTTCAGTACCCGGGACAGATAAGATTAATAATCTATGGTGGAAAAAGTTTGCTTCGAATCACAAACATTTGGCTCGTATATTCTCTATCTTTCTCAACAAAAAACATCCAATACCACAGTATCGTCGGTTGAAGGACGAACAGTACTCTTACCAAAATCAGGAGATTTATCTAATCCAAAAAAATTATAGACCAATAGCTTGCTTTAACACCTGTAAAATATTCACTGGCATTCTCAAAGAGAGCCAGTTTGGAGTGCAATAAGTGAACAACGAGGGTGTAAGAGAATCCTGTCAGGTTGTAGGGAGTACCTATTGATCGATAGGTGCATTACCCAAGACTCGATATTTTATCGACGTAACCTGTCAATGTCTTGGATTGTTTATCGCAAAAGCATTTGACTTTACAAGTCAGGATATAGTTAGTCAGCCTTGAATGTTTAAAGTTACATCCAAAACATTGTGAGACGCTTAAAGCCTGGGCTGTTATTGATTTAAATCGTGATTTAAATCATGATTTGAATCATTGGAAAATTTGCATTAAAATCATGATTTAAAATCAAAAAAACTTTAAAATTCTCCGGATGTCTAATATTGCATGTAAAACATTGCAAACCATACACAAAACCCACAAATTTGTGGATAAATCTTAAAAATTTCAATTTTAATATTTTAATCTTTATAAAATTAAAAAAATTGTGCTAATACAGATGATCAAAATACATACGATTTACAAATTTTTTGTATGAAAATAGCAAAAAATAGCATTAAATTTTTATATCTTCAAGTAATTATAATTATATAAATTCCAAACGTCAATTAAGTCAAATTCCAATTTGTTCCAACTTTTAAATTACAATTAATGCAAATTTAAATTCATATTAATTAATGCAAAATAATTAAATAATATTAATTACTTTTCATATTTACAATACTAATCCTTCTTTTTAGTTGTTTAGTTTTTATATATCTTACATAATTACTAATTATCTACATTTTTTTAAATTCACCAATTTTCTACTTTTTTCAAAGCTTTTATTCTTTTATTCTTTTATTTTATATTATGTGAATTTAATCTTGTACTAAATATTCGCATTTGAACATCGTTCTTGTATTTCACAGAATTTCTTTTCTTAAAATTTTTTTTTAATTTTTACAAAATTTTATTAATTTTTTTTTTTTATTCAATTTGTAAAATAATTATTTAATTTTTCTAAATTTAAAATTTTGTTCTCTTTAGTAATATATTTAAACGTTTTTTGATTATCTTCTTATTTTTTATTTTAATTTAAAAAAATGTCCGTAAATAGTTTAATTTTTTTAAAGGAGTTTCTACTTTTTGTACATACCATTATGTCACTGTTTCAATTTTTTCTGTTGTTTTTCTAATTTTTTCTTCGTTTCTTTAATAAACTACTTACAAATAAAAAATTGGAGATTTTAAATACTGATTATATTTAAAAAAAAATCAATTTTTGATTTAAATCAAAAAAATCCGATTTAAATCAAATAAATCTGATTTTCTTGATTTTTTTAAATAAATCATGATTTTTATCAGCCCTGCTTAAAGCAGATAAAATAAGGCTTATGTGGAGGGCAAGGTTTGTTATAACATGCAACAAATAGCAGGTGATGACTAACATAATTTTTTTCAAAAGATGCGTCTTCCAAGGAGACTCCCTCAGACCTTTACTTTTTTGTATCTTCCTCTTGCCTCTATCTGTTGTACTCCAGGCAGGGTGTCTACTCACCGGGAATTTGCCGGGATTTTAGTTAGACCGGGAAAAACCCGGGAAATTGCCGGGAAAAAAAATTATATCCGGGAATTTCTAAAAATTGCAGCTAATTCGTTTTCATAATTCTTCAAATTCGCTTGGAACTTATTACTCGTTTTCGAAGTCTCTGATTGTGAAAACGATATCAGATTTACCAATTTTTCAAAATTCAAAATGGCGAATCCAGTATAGCAGACATATTTTGCAAAATTACTCAAATTCACTTCAAACTTGTTACTCGGTGGTAATCCATGTTCCTGGTTACTAATCTGAAGTTAAATTTTCAAAATAGTAAAAGTGTAACAAGTTTCAAGCAAATTTGAGCATTTTCAGGGCTGCCAGTGACTTACTTTTCTCATTTTTATTCATTTTGCTTCCTCATAGAGGAAGCGTTGTGATCGTTAAGATTTTCGATTTTCCAAAAATAGTGTAAATCGACTCAGTTTCATCTGAAAAGTTCAAATTTTCATTCCTGAGAAAATGTCCGGATGTGTGTGTGTGTGTGTGTGTGTGTATGTGTGTGTGTATGTGGTAAATTTTTTGTCGCCAGGATATCTCGAGAACGCTTCAACGGATTTTAATAAAATTTGGATGACATATGAAGCTCACAAATATCTAAATTTGGACACAGGGATTTTTGAAAATACCCAATCAAATTTTTTTGAGCACCTTTTTTCATCGAAAAATATCGTTTTTTGGCAAAAAATTTTTTCATGCTAAAAATTCAGACAAATGAATGAAAAAATCGTATTCCTTGTTTCAAAACGAATCGATTGACCTATATAAAGTATATAATTGACCAAAAACTCACGTAATAATTCATGATTTTTCAGTTTTTTTTCATCAAAAAATCTCGTTTTTGGAAATTCTTTTAAAAAAAAAATTTTTTTCATGGTAAAAATTCAACCAAACGAATTACAAAATCATATTCCTTGTCTCAAAACGAATCGATTGACCTATATAAAGTATATAATTGACTAAAAACCCACTTAATAATTCATGATTTTTCATTTTTTTTCATCGAAAAATCTCGCGATTTGCCAAAAAAAAATTTTCATGATAAAAATCCAATTAAACGAATTACAAAATCATATTCCTTGTCTCAAAACAAATCGAGTGACCTATATAACTTTTATATTTGACTAAAAACTCACGTATTAATTCATAATTTTTAATCTTTTTTTATTGAAAAATCTCGTGTTTTGCCAAAAAAAAAATTTCTTGCTAAAAATTCAAACAAATGAATTAAAAGAATCATATTCCTTGTCTCAAAACGAATTGACTAAAAACCCACGTAATAATTCATGATTTTTCATTTTTTTTCATCGAAAAATCTCTTTTTTTGCCAAAAAATTTCTAACAATTATTATTTTTTGACCACAATTCCTTTTTAAAAAAAAATATTCTATTTTAAAAAACGAATATGCTATTAAAAATTAAGTAACTTACCTTTAATTTTTTAGAACATTATTGCTTTTTTTTCTTAAAAAAATAATAAATTTCATTGATTTGTTATAAATTTTTTATATTAATTATTCTATATATTACACAAATTTGGTTATAATAAATAAATAAATAAAGTTTTGGAAGATAGAAAAAAATATATATATTGATTTATTATTATTTTATTATTATTACTTATTTGTATAAAAATAAATAATAAGTAATTTAAAATTAAATTATTATTTTTTATATTATAAATAAATTTATTGCTTCCTTGGAAGCGAAGTGTCCATGAAATGGACAGAATTCACACCTAGTTTTTTAAAATCACTTACTATTACTCACTTTAAAAAAAATCACTTTTCTCACTTTCTTAGTAAAATAATAATTATCTATTATTATTATATACAATTATGTTCTTCAAATTTCAATAAATTTTGACATTGTTTAATTAGTTTTCTTTAATTTTAATTACTTCTTCAATTTTTTAATTAATATCTACAAATTTTTAATTTTTAAACCATTATTGTCAATTACTTTCGTCGTCTTTCAATTTTTCCATCAAATTTCAATTATTTTTATCTTTTTTTAATTATTTTCTGCATATTTCTATTAGTTTTAACATTTAAAAATTATTTTTATCATATTTCAATAATTATTTTCAATCTTTTTTTTTATGGTGATCAATTTCTGAATTTATTACAGTTTTCAATTTTTTTCTTCAAATTTCAGCAACTTTCTTCAATAATTTTATTATTATGTATCAATAATTTTTAAATACTTTACACCAATTGGCAATTATTTTTTTTTTAATTTTACATTCTTTTAATTATTTACACCAGTTATCAATCATTCATGTCATTATTCAACTATTTATTTCAAATTTTTATCATTTTTGTTATTTTTCATGTATTATATCTTCAAATTTAAATTTTTTGTAATTTCTCAATTTATTTTCTTTAAATTTCAATTATTTTTGTCATTTCTCGACTAATTTTTCCTATTGTAAATTATTTTTGTCATTTTTAATTGTTTTTTTTAAATTTTCAATTAATTTAGTAATTTCTCAATTATTGTCAATATTTTCGACGTTGTTTTATTACTTTCTCTAAATTTTGTATTTATTTTCTTATATCTTTAAATTCTGTGGCTGAAAGGTAAAACAGCACAACTCCCATTTTATCAAATTTGAGATAACATCAGATTTCTATATATGTAAATATACTTTTTAAAGTTTCATAATTGTAAATTGATTAAAATGTTTATTTACTTAGAAAATATTAAAAAACGTAATCGCATAAATACATTAAAATCGAAAAAAATAATTGATGTTATTCTCTGGGACCTTTAAATTTCATTAAATTTGTTAAACAGATCTAAAAACTACATTAGAAAACAAGATTAAATATCAAACACCCAAAATATTTGTTCATATTTCGATTTTACAGAAATCAGAAAAAAAACAAAAACACGTTTTACTCGAAATCATGAATATGGCGCTTGTGCTGTTTTACCTTTCAGCCACAGAATTATTGTCATGAATTTTTTAATTTCTTACTTCAATTTTCATTTATTTTTCTCAATTCTCAATTTCTATTCAAATTTTAATTATTTTTTTCATTTTTCAAGTCTTTTCTTCAATATTTTTATTTTTTACTTAATTTTTAATTAGTTTCGTCACTTATCAATTATTTGTCTCAAATTTTTATAACGTTTGTTATTTTTCACATATTACGTTCAAATTTAAATTTTTTGTGATTTCTCAATTATTTTCTTCAAACTTCTGTTCTTTTTGTTATTTCTCGATTATTTTTTTCCTGTTATAATTATTTTTCTCATTATTTAATTGCTTTTAAAAATTTTAAATAATTCAGTCTTTTCTCAAGTATTATCAATATTTTCGACATTTTTTTATTACTTTCTCCAAATTTAATTTATTTTCTTATATCTATAAATTATTGTCATGGATTCTTTAATTTCTTACTTTAATTTACATTAAATTTTTAATTTTTCAATTATTTTTGTCATTTGTCAATTGCTTTTTATTTTTAATTTTAATTATTTTTATCATTTTTCAAGTATTTTCTTCAAATTTCAAATTTTATGGGATTATGCAATTATTTTGTCATTATTTAATTATTTTCTTTAAACGTCAATTTTTATCTCCAATTTTTCAATTATTGATTTCTAATTTTTATTTTGTTTCTCCATTTTTCAATTATTTATGTCCTTTTTACATCTTTTTTTTCAAATCATAAATTTTTTACATAATTTTAAGTTAGTTTTATCATCTTTCATTTTTTTTCAAGGTTCAATTATTTTTGTCATTTCTCAATTATTTTTTTTTTAATTTTAATTATTTTTATCATTTTTTTTTTCTTTAATTTTAATTATATTTTCCAATTTGCAATCTAGTTGTTTAATGTTCAATTATTTCCAACAATTAGCTATTCCTATAATTTTCATATTTTTTACATTATTATTTTGTTTAAATTTAATATTGTTTGATTTTTTGAATTATTTTTTCCAATTCTGAATTAATCTACTTTTCAACTATTTTTTTCAATTATTATTTATTTCCCTCAATTTTCAATTGTTTGCAACAATTTTTTAAATTATTCTCTTAAAATTTTACAATTATTCTTTAATTTTTTCAATAATTATTTTGTTCGATTTTGGATTAATCTGGCCGGCCATTGTTAGAGTTTTGTTTTCAATTTTAATTTATTTTTTCAAATTTTAATTCTATTCTTAAATTTTCAATTTATTTCAGTAAGGTTTTATTATTTTCTTGAATTTCAATTATTTTTGTCGATTTTCAATTTAGTTTTTCAATTTGCTATCATTTCCAACAGTTATTTCTATAATTTTCTTAATTTTTCAATTTTCTAGATAAAATTTATTGTTTATTGTTTAATTTTTTAAATTATTCTTCTTCGATTGTGTAATTATGTAAATATTTTTCGAGTTTTATTTTCAATTGTCAATTATTTTCCTTATTTTTTAGTTAAAAATTTGTTTAAAAAATATTAATTTGACATTTTAGGATAAGTAAACACTAAATTTCCTTCTATTTAAAAATAAAAAACTATTAAGACCATATTTAACATCTTCAATTTTTCAATGGAAGTCGCCATCATAGACTTTAAAGCGAACTTTTTGTCCCCTTTTTGTCCCCTATTTAAAAAAAAACTTGCCCCTATTCCCCTTTTTTACTAACAATAGGGGCTGTGATCCCTGAAATTGTTTGGTCGAATTGCCTTTTTGATGTCTTATTTAAGACATTTTTGATTTAAAAATATGAATGTTTACTAGTTTGAGGGTCGATTTAGGGATGTTTAAAGGACAAGTTAAAATTGTTTGTAATTCTTAAGACAACAAAGATTGCTTCGAAAAAATGCAAAAAAAAAAAGTTTGGTCTCGATATTACTTGGATTTTTAACATTTTTCCGATTAAAAACAAGTATTTTTAGAAATTGGAGGGTTTATTTTTGTAAGTTTCGGGGCAATATCGACTTGAAGTTTCTTGTGTTTCTTTGGGCATCTAAATATTTTATATTAATACATTGTTAGAAACATATATTGTTTATTAATAAAAAAGAACTTTAACAACGTTGTGAACTTCAATTATGTGATGTTTATCAATCTGGACTGTATAATTTAATTGTTTATAGATGGTGGGGGTAGGAACAATTAAAGCCGATACACAAGCCGATGCATATTGTTCGCTTCTGGGCCGGGATTGCGAATCGTGGGGATTTTCATATAAAGGCTATGTTCATCATAAGGGCGTAAAGTGTAAATATTCGTCAGGATTTGCCAAGGACAACATTGTTGGCATTCATCTAGATACCTGGAAAGGTTCACTTCAATTTTTTGTGGACAGAAAACCATTGGGTAAGCAATCATCTACTAAGATTTTTTAACAAGTCACTCAATTTTTTCATTTTTAGCAATCTTTAATGCAAAAATGGATTAAATATTCAATTTAAGAAAAAATGTAAAAGCAGACTTTATTTAATATTTTTTCTTTCCTTGAATTAAAACATTGTAAAAATGTGTCTTATTATCAAAAACTAAAACAAGGTCATTAAAAACAGTAGACAATGAAAAAGTGTTTAAATAATTATTAGAAAATAAAATTTATTTTCAGGTGTTGCATTTACCGGTCTTAGAAACTTGCAGTTGTACCCTATGGCTTGCTCAACATCGGCAGAGAGCAATATGCGAATAACTTACAATTCTTCCGAACCAGCTTCCCTCCAAATGGACTGTCTTGAAATTCTTAGGCCAATTCAACGAGCTTATCTTACTGCCGCATTTCCAGGACTGCATTATATTTTTAAAAGTGTTTTTGCTGATATTTTACGAAAACCTTACGGTTCGTATCAACTCGCTTCTTAATATCTTTTTTTTATTTGCTACCTTTTTTCAAAATTGATAAAAAGAGACGTATGAGTTATGTTCTACACTGTAACTTCACTTATTTTAACTTGTCGTTTAATGTAAACTAACTAACATTTTCATTGGTTGCTACGAATTGGATCAGCCAATCAGAGAAGTTCTCTATAAGTACATGGAAATTAAATAAGTGCGACTTTTGGCATGGATTTGCGTAGACCGGGTTAAAATAAGTGAAGCTTCAGTGTACTTTCGATTAGTTCGAACTTTCAATTGGCACAATTTCATTAAACATCACTTTTATGAATTCGAATGTTCATAGAACTTGTTTTCAATCGAATGTGAATTAATCCGAATTTTCATTAAATAGAATTTTAAGTTACCGGACTTATATTAAAATTTAAAATTAACCAATCATAATTTTACTGATAATTTGTGATTGGTTAATTTTAAAATTTGTGCACAAATTTTTCTGTCGGATGTTTATTCGGACATATGAAAATTCGACGTTCAAAATTCGGGCAACTGATAATTCGGCGAAATAGACATTTTGTCAGTTCAAAAATCGGCTAAATTAACATTCTGTTAAATGACAATTCTGCTGAATTAACATTCGGTGCAATTAATGTTCTTTCAAATAAGGAGTTGGTTAAATAAAAATTCTGTGAAAAGAAATTTATGTCAAATATGAGTTCGGTGACTTGAAAATTCTACTTAGTGAAAATTCGGATTGATTCACATTCGATTGAATGTAAAAAGGTGCACATAATATGTACATCAATTCTGATTTAATTGATTTTGCAGATGAAGACGATGACGATGATGAATTTTTCAAAAAAATCACTTCCCTCGACGATCTTGACACTTCTTTTACATTCGGACGTGAGAAACCAAAAAGAATTCGTTTAGATAATTCTGCATCTGGAAGTCCTTGGCAACCTTCGCTTGATTCGCTTAATATATGAAGTTATAGTTTTCTAATTGCTGCTCAATGTATTTTAATATTTTAAATCAAGTTTTTCTCGATTTTTTTATATATTCTCATCGACAATGAGAAAAAAATGATTTGAATTATTTCATTCAATTTTAAGGATTACAATCTGATTATGCCCACTACTGTAAAAAAAAAGCAATCTACCACAAACTTCTCTTTTATGTGATGATTTAAAGAGGCGCATGAATATTCCCTAAATCGCATTTAGCATAAATCCCATTAAGCCTAAAATCAAAAAGCCTAAAATGCATTCAGCCAAAATTCCATTTAACCTAAATTGAATTTAACCTAAATTTCATTTAACCTAAATCGCGTTTAACTTAAATTCCATTAAACCTAAATTTCATTTTACCTAAATCCCATTCAATCTAAATTCCATTTAACCTAAATCTCATTTAACTTAAATCTCATTTTACCGAAATTCCATTTAACCTAAATTCCATTTAACCTAAATTCCATTTAACCTAAATCCCATTTAACCTAAATCCCATTTAACCTAAATTCCGTTTAACCTAATTCTCATTTAACCTAAATTCCATTTAACCTAAATCCCATTTAACCTAAAACACATTTAGTATAAATTCCATTTAACCCAAAATGCATTCAGCCTAAATCTCACTACACCTAAATCCCATTTAACCTAAATCTCATTTAACCTAAATTCCACTTAACCGAAATCCCATTTAACCTAAAACGCATTTAGTCTAAATTCCATTTAACCTAAAATACATTCAGCCTAAATCCCATTTAACCTAAATTCCGTTTAACCTAAATCTCATTTAACCTAAATTCCACTTAACCTAAATCCCATTTAACCTAAAACGCATTTAGTCTAAATTCCATTTAACCTAAAATGCATTCAGCCTAAATCTCACTTCACCTAAATCCCATTTAACCTAAATCTCATTTAACATAAATTCCACTTAACCTAAATCCCATTGAACCTAAATTCCATTTAACCTAAATCCCATTTAACCTATATTCCATTTAACCTAAAAGGCATTCAGCCTAAATCTCACTTCACCTAAATCCCATTTAATCTAAGTCTCATTTAACCTAAATTCCATTTAACCTCAATCCCATTTAACCTAAAACGCATTTAGTCTAAATTCCATTTAACCTAAAATGCATCCAGCCTAAATCTCACTTCACCTAAATCCCATTTAACCTAAATCTCATTTAACCTAAATTCCACTTAATCTAAATCCCATTTAACCTAAAACGCATTTAGTCTAAATTCCATTTAATCTAAATACCATTTAACCTAAAACGCATTGAGCCTAAATCTCACTTCACCTAAATCCCATTGAACCTAAAAATTTTTTTAATTTAAGAATAAATATCGTTGAATCAAGTAAAGTTTTAGGTTCAATGGGATTTAGATGAAGTGAGATTTAGGCTCAATGCGTTTTAGGTTAAATGGAATTTAGGTTAAATGGAATTTAGACTAAATGCGTTTTAGGTTAAATGGGATTTAGATTAAGTAGAATTTATGTTAAATGAGATTTAGGTTAAATGGGATTTATGTGAAGTGAGATTTAGGCTGAATGCATTTTAGGTTAAATGGAATTTAGACTAAATGCGTTTTAGGTTAAATGGGATTTAGGTTAAGTGGAATTTAGGTTTAATGAGATTTAGGTTAAATGGGATTTAGGTGAAGTGAGATTTAGGCTGAATGCGTTTTAGGTTAAATGGAATTTAGGTTAAATGGGATTTAGGTTAAATGCAATTTAGGTTAAATGGGATTTAGGTTAAGTGGAATTTATGTTAAATGAGATTTAGGTTAAATGGGATTTAGGTGAAGTGAGATTTAGGCTGAATGCATTTTAGGTTAAATGGAATTTAGACTAAATGCGTTTTAGGTTAAATGGGATTTAGGTTAAGTGTTATTTAGGTTAAATGAGATTTAGGTTAAACGGAATTTAGGTTAAATGGGATTTAGGCTGAATGCATTTTAGGTTAAATGGAATTTAGACTAAATGCGTTTTAGGTTAAATGGGATTTAGGTTAAGTGGAATTTAGGTTAAATGAGATTTAGGTTAAATGGGATTTAGGTGATGTGAGATTTAGGCTGAATGCATTTTAGGTTAAATGGAATTTATACTAAATGCGTTTTAGGTTAAATGGGATTTAGGTTAAATGGAATTTAGGTTAAATGAGATTTAGGTTAAACGGAATTTAGGTTAAATGGGATTTAGGTTAAATGGGATTTAGGTTAAATGGAATTTAGGTTAAATGGAATTTAGGTTAAATGGAATTTCGGTAAAATGAGATTTAGGTTAAATGAGATTTAGGTTAAATGGAATTTAGATTGAATGGGATTTAGGTAAAATGAAATTTAGGTTTAAAGGAATTTAGGTTAAACGCGATTTAGGTTAAATGAAATTTTGGTTAAATGCAATTTAGGTTAAATGGAATTTTGGCTGAATGCATTTTAGGCTTTTTGATTTTAGGCTTAATGGGATTTAAGCTAAATGAGATTTAGGGAATATTCATGCGCCTCGATTTAAAATATTAATTTCCTCGATTAGATAAATGTAGATATTAGTAAGAAGTTATAAAACTAAAAAAGTGTGATTGTTTGCAATAATATGTGGTATACATATATATATATATATATTATTTATCAAAATTGTTAATTTTAAAATGTTTTATAGAATTTCTTTAATAAATTTTTTTCTTTAGTAAATGTTTCTTTTCACTTTTTATAGAATTCAACAGTTTTCAATATACAATTATTCTTTTTAAATTTTATAACCTATTCTTTATTTTTTTAATTACTCTGTTCTTTTTTCGATTATTTTAGCCCGATTTTGAATTTTTCTTTCGATTGTCAATTATTTTCCTCATTTCTCCATTATTTCCTTTAATATTGAGTTAATTATTTTAGTCATTTTGTAATTTTTCATTCAATTTTCAACTATTTTCTTAAAATTTCAATTTAATTCCCTAACCTTCAATTTATTTCTTTAAATTTAAATTATTTTCTTCAATTCTTATAATTATTTACTTCAATTTTCAAGTGCATTCCTGGTTTTTCAATTATTATTTTATTCAATATATTCAATAATATCGCATTTTCTCAATTATCAATTATATTCTTGAAATTTCAATATAATTCTTCAATTTCCGATTAACTTCTTCAATTTTCATTTATTTTCTACAATTTTTTCCATAATTTCCATCACATTTCAATTGCCAATTTATTATTCTTATTCAATTTTATAATTATTTATTAATTTAAAAAAAAAAATTGTTCGAGTGCCGATTATTCTCACCATCTTTTGAATTATTTTTTTTCAATTGTTAAATTTTTTTTTTAATAGTAGATAATTATTTTCGTCAATATTTAACAATTTTCGTCATATTGTAGATATTATTTTAATTATCAATTATTTTATTGAATTTCCATTTAATTCTTTAATTTCCAAATTATTTCTTCTATTTTTAATTATTTTCTTCTATTCTCAAATATTTTCTTTGATTTTAAATTATTTTTATAGATTTTCAAATAACTTCTCAATATTTTTGGCAAATAAAAAAACAGATATTAAATAATTCTCGGCTTTTTTTTTTAATTATATTCTTCAATTTTCAATTATTTGAACGATTTTCAACTAACTCTTCAGTATTAAAAAATTCTCGGCTTTTTTCAAGTAATTTTTTCAATCATAGAAATTGATGTAAAATTTTGTTTCAACAAGTTTCTTAAATTTTCTTCAACTTCTCATTATTTTCTTCAAATTTAAATTCCATTTTTAAATTTTCAATTCTTTTCTTTAATCTACATCAATAAATTTCTTTAATTTTAGATACAGTTATTCAATTATATTCTACAAATTTTAATCCCTTTTTTCAATTCCATTCTTCAAATTTAAATTATTTTCTTCAATTTTCAATTATTTTTGTTTAAATTTCAATCAATTTTTCAATATTCAATAATACTCTGAATTTAAATTTATTTTTAAAAATCATAAAAATTGTTTTAAATTATCAATTCAATTGTTCAATTCTATAACTATTTTTTAGAATTCTTAATTATTTTTTTAAAATTTCAATTCAATTCTTCACTTTTCAATTATTTTCTTCTGTATTTAATAATTATGTGCTTTTTTAAATTACTTTTTAAAAATGTTTATTATGTTTTTTAAATTACAATTACATTCTTTAATTATTAATTACTTTCATCAATTTCTATTTTTTTTACATCTTCAATTCAGTGGTTCAATTTACAATTATTTCTATAATTTTCCTAATTTTTCAATTAGGTAAGTTTTAAATTTAATATTTATTGTTTAATTTTTAAAATCTTTTTTTCAAATTGTTTATTATTCTAGCCATTTTTTGAATTTTGTTTTCAATTGACAATTATTTTCAACATTTTTCAAATATTTTCTTCCATTTTGCAATTGTTCTCGTTATTTTTCAATTATTTCCTACAATTTTTAAATTTTCATTTATTCTCTTAAAATTTTAGAATTATTCTTCAATTTTTTATTATTATTTTTCTCTCTTGTCGATTAACCATGCCATTATGCGATTTTTTTTTAATTGTCAATTATTTTAGTCATTTTAAAATGTTTTTTCATTTATTTTTCTAAAATTTTAAATTACTTTCTTACATTTTTTTAAAATTATTTTCATTATATTAAATTCTCGTATTTGGTTAATTATTTTTTCGATTATTAATAAGTTTCTTTAGTTTTAAAATCAATTGTTCAATTATTTCTTGCAATTCTAAATTTTTTTTTAAATTTAATTTTTCAACTTTTTGTTTTACATTCAATAATTCTCGGGATTTATCAATAAAATTTTTCAATTTTTAATTATATTCTTCTAATTTTAATGACATTCTACAATTTTCAATTATTTGTACGATTTTCAATTAACTCTTCAATATTAAAAAATTCTCGGCTTTTTTCAATTAATTTTCTCAATCATAAAAATTGTTATAAAAATTTGTTTCAACAATTTTCCTGAATTTTCTTCTTTCTTCAATTTCTCATTATTTTCTTCAAATTTCAATTCCATTTTTAAAATTTCAATTCTTTTCTTTAATAATAAAAAATTCTCGACTTATATCAATTATTTTTCTCTAAATCAATAAAGTTCTTTAATTTTAGATACAGTTGTTCAATTATATTCTACAAATTGTAATCTCATTCTTCAAATTTAAATTATTTTTTTCAATTTACAAGTAATTTTTTTTCAATTTTCAATCAATTCTTCAATATTTAAATAATACTCTGGATTAAATTTTTTTTTAACAATTATAAAAAATTTTGTTAAATATCAATTCAATTGCTCAATTCTATTTATTTTTTAAAATTTTTCAATTGAATTCTTGAGTTTTCAAATATTTTCTTCTGTATTTAATAATTATGTGCTTTTTTAAATTACTTATTATATTTTTTAAATTTCAATTACATACTTCAATTATCAATTATTTTCATCAATTTCAATTCTTTTTTCTTTTTTTAATTGTTCAATTTGCTATTATTTCCAATAATTTTCCTAATTTTTCAATTATTTAGTTAAATTTAATATTTATTAAAATTTTTTTGGTCTATACGGCTTTTTATTTCTTCATTTGTTTATACAAATATTTTGCCAAAAAAAATTGTAATTTATTATTAAAACGGCTTAAAAGAATAAGGTTAAACCTTTTAATCTTTTAATATTTATTGTTTAATTTTTTAAATTCTTTTTCTAATTGTTTATTATTTTAGAATTTTGATTTCAAATGTCAATTATTTCCACATTTGTTTTTTTTTTCTCAATTATTAATAATTTTTTTAAATTTTCAATTTATTTCTTCACTTTTTGATTACTATCTTCAAATTTCAATTATTTTCTTCAATTTCAATTATTTTGTATGATTTTTAATTCATTCTTTCAATTTTCAATTATTCCAAACAGTTATTTCTATAGATTTTATGATAAACAGGAAAATTAGAATAAAAACAACTACTTTTTTTTGTCTAAAATAAAAAATTATATTAATTTAAAATTGTATTTTAACTAGCAACTTTCTTTTTATTGTTCACAGATTCACTGCCGCATTTCCTTTTTCTCGTTCCGTTAATTTTTAAACTGGTCTTTTTCGACTCAGGTGCCGCCTGATTATTAATTTTTGCGCAGAAGACGATCGCTTGCGCCCATCCGGCAAAGGGACCCCATAAGTTTCGGAGATGGTCGCTGACTTCTTGGTGGATTTTGGGCGTGACGCTTTTTTGCTTCTTTAAATGAGGCATGTAATTCGCCATAGCAACTTGATAAATGTGTGTGTCAACTGGAATCGCTTCCAAATGTCCCAAAGACATTAGGCAAATGCAATCCGCAACTTTTGGACCCACTCCAGAAAGAGTTACGAGATTTTCTTTAGCTAATTCGTACGTTGAATTGCTTTTATGAAAACTTGAAAGCCATTTACGTCCTCCTAATTCGGACAATTTTTTAGCTGTGTTAGCGATATATGCAGCTCGATATCCAAATCCCTCTTTTCTCAAAATAGGTTCTACCTCCTCTGACGCTAGGGCCTCAATTTTTGGAAAATCGTAATATTCTTTGCCTTCGCAGTCACACAATTTTTCTCCAAAGAAGCGACACAACTTTTCGACCATGCTTGAAATTCTGTACGGGAAATTAATAAGATTAGTGTTACTAATTAAAATTTAAGTGAATTAAAAATATTTTTTTGTTTTTTAAATTAAATTAAATTTATACCGAACGATATTATTATTGGAACTGCAAATAAAAGAGAAGAGATTCTCGACGATATCTTGGTTCAAAATTCGTACTCCATCCACTTTGTCGAGTGATTTTTTGAAATTTTTGTCATCCTTTGACCATTTCTCGAGATTTTCTTTTAATGATATTTCAAATCGGAAATAGTCGGATAGAAGCTTCTCGTAATTAGAACTTTTTACTGGGCCATGCGTTGTGTAAATTAGATTATCGTCATTTTGTTTCAAAGTCCAAACTTGGCCTGAGAAAACCCCTCGATAACTTTCTCCATCTTCTAAAACTGTCCATCTGAAAGAAAAATAATTATTTACAAACAGTTGACTAAACAAAGATATAGAATAAATAAAAATTTATTATATATACAATAAAATAAATTTAAATTAAATCGAATTAAATAAATGTAATGAATAATTTATAAACATTTTTAAATTAAAATTTAGACGAAATTAAATAATTAAATTAAATAAATAAATAAATTATGAGATTCGTATTATAATTTAAGTTCATAAAATTCATTAACTTATATTTGTATAAAATTTTAGATTAAAAAAACTTGCAAAAAATAATTAAAAATTACAAAAATAATTCCAAATTTTGTAAACTAATTGAAAAAAAAAATGAAAACAATTAAATATTGGCGAAATTAATTTACAAAATCATAGAAAAGTTTTAAAATTTAAGAAGATAATTTAAATTTGAGAGAAATACTTGAAAATCTTAAAAATAAATTGAAGAAAAGTGGAATAATGAAAAATTGGAAAAAATAATTGACAATTGAAAAAAAATGATAGAAATAAATAATTAAAATTTTAGGAAAAATTAATTCAGAAATAATGAAAATGATTAAATTAAAGAAAATAATGAAAAAAGAATATAAATAATTTAAAGTTAAAGATAATAATTAAAATTTGAGAAAATAATATTGAATTACATAATATATTTTAAATAAAGGAAAGTTAAAAAAAATTCAGAAAAATACTTGAAGTATTTAGAACTTTATTGTAAAAAAAAAAGAAAAAAATTAGAGAAAAATAAATGAGAAAAGATAAACATAATTTAAAGTTAAAGAGAACAATTTTTAATTTAAGAGAAATAATTGCAAAAAATACAGAATATACATAAAACACAAGAAAATTATAGATATAATTGAAAGTTGAGTAAAATAATGTAAATTTCAGATAAATAATTTAAAAAACTTTTTCGAAATTACGAAAAAGAACTTAAGAATTTAAAAATTGAAGAAAATACTAAAAAAATAATAGATATAAATAATTTAAAAGTGAATAAAATAATTGAAATATCAGATAAGTAGTTTAAATTTTAAAATATTTGAAATAATGAAATAATTTAAAAATGATTTTAAAATTTGAAACTTGAAGAAAATAATTGAAATACGATAAAAACAATAAGTTGAAAAAAATGAACTTTGATATAAGTTTGAAATTTGAGAAAAATACTTTAAAAACTTAGAAATTAATTGAAAAAAAATGAGAATAATTAAAAATTGAAGAAAAGAATTGAAGAAAGCTAAAAAAATTGAATTTTAAAATAATTAATAAATATTTTTGTAAATTATGAAAAAAAATTAAATTATTATAAATTGTAGAAAATAATTGAAATTTGAGAAAAATACTTTAAAATCTTAAAAAATAATTTTACAAAATGATAATAATAAATAAATATTGAGGGAAATAATTGAAAAATGATAAGAATAATTTAAAATTTATTTATTTATTTATTGACATATTTACATATAAAATTGAAATGTGATGAAAATAATTTAAAATATAAAAAAAATTGAAATAAATGTAAATAATTAAAATTATAGATAAATAATTGAATTTTTTGAAAATTATACCAAAAGAATGAAAATAATTGGAAATTGGAAAAAATAATTGAAAAATCGTTAAAATATTTAAAATTGAAGATAATAATCTAAGTTTGAGATAATAACTTAAAATTTAAGAAATTAATTGAAAAATAATTGAAATAATTAAAAGATGGAGAAAATAATTGCAAAATGATCAAAAATATAGAAAAAAGTAAACTTATAATTTAGAAATGAATAAATCAAATTTGTATAGTTACAAACTATATAGAAAATGTTCAGCAAATATTTATACATACATTGGTAATTGATTATTATAACAAAATTTATTTTTAAAAATTTTATCACTCATGCGTAGAAACTGACTCGCGCAAGCGCATAAACCTTATTTACAAACATTTATTGGTTATGTTCGTTCATTTTCAACAAAAGAATTTACTGATTTTTTAAGAGAAACAATTGGATTAAACTTACCGAAAACTTTGTCCACCATTCAATGTAATTCCAAGATCCAATTCACTCCTAGGACATTTTAATTGTCCTTTCTTCATTTTCGAATTATTTAATGATAAAATTTGTCTAAAAGACTGTTGTCTGGGTTTAAAAATATTTTCCCTTTCTATAATTCTTTTTAAACATGTTCCGATTCTATACGTAGTAAAAACAAATTTAAAACACGTGATAAAATGAAAAGACTAAAATTATTTATTTTTGTTCTTTCAAAACACAATTCTTTTGAGAATTTTTGCGGAACGAAAGCTGTCATTACAATGAACCTCGTTCTTTCTCTTTCCTGCTGGAGTCAATTATACAGACTAGAAAGAGACAAAGAGGTTCATTATAGCGGTCTTCTACTTTGAAAAATCGTTTAATCAAACAAGTTTGGCACCAAAATTTATTTTTAAATAAAAAGTTCTTTTTTAAATTTATAAAGTTGAACTTCACAATTTTTGTTCATAAAAAGAGTATTTTAAAATTTTTGACTCAGGAATATTAATAAAAAGAAAAGATTTTTTTTAATATGGTTTTATTCGTCGTTTACGTTTGAAAATTCTGATATGTATTACAATTATTACAATTTCATGTGCATCTGATTTTTATCAAATCTTGTATATTACATATTTACAGTAACTATTTTGTATATTTGTTCTGATTTTACGAAATATCTGAATCAATTCAGAATTTATTTTCGTGAAATGTTATTTTAACAGTGTTGTTAGAAGGGTAGCATACAATCAGGCGAAATAGCGGACAAGAATTTTGGAGAATAATTTTTAAAGTTCAATTTCGTAAAATGTGTAGTTTGTAGGAGTTTAAAATAATCATAATCTATTTTTCCACAAACTAAAAGATATTATTTTTACAAATCAATGTTTAAAAATATTTACGTCAAATTAATTTTTATATGTAAAGAATGGTTGAGTTTATTTTTAATGTTATTTTTTCTATAGTGAAAAATTGATATGTTTGTCTATATATATCTATTATAGTGTTAATTTTAAAAATGTCTATTTTGCAAATTTATATTTTTCGATTAATTGACCTTTATTAAATAATAAATAAATAAATAATTTTTTTCGTTTTATAAATATTATTAAAATAAATTAATTAATTAAATTTTTAAAATTAATTTACAGTATTTTGGTACTATTATTAATTGTTTATTATAGAAAAAAATTTATAAAAAATGCGATTTATGACAAATAAATTTGCTAAAATAAAATTATCAGACAATACGTATAATTATAAATTTTTAAAAAATTTTCCTATTATAACTAGTAATACAATATTATTTATTAATATTATAACATATTTTATCATTTGTGATAAAAAGTACATATACGCATTTTTAAACAACTATATTAATTTAATTTTTAACTCGATTAACATTAGATTTTAATTAAAATAAATGAAAATCTAGTAATTTGTAATTTTAAAATATTAAAAACTGATGATTTAAAATGAAAGCGGAAAAATGAAAAATGCATTTCGAAATTGACGCAAAATATTATTAGAATTTTCAAGAGGAGATATGACTTATCGATTGGTCATATGATCATGTCTGTAAAGATAGTTGAATTTTTTTAAAAATTATATAAAATTTAAAAAAGCAATTTTCGAGAAAGGAAAAATCAGGAAAGGAGAAACAAAATATATAATTTTCAAATAATAATAAACAAATAAATAAAAACATAAATAACAGAACTTTATTAAAAAGAAAATAAATATCTATTATCACATTGTTATAAATTAAAATATATATAATGTAGGTATGTATACATATACATATATGTCTCTATAATAATACTAACAATTTCGATACACATTAAATACACCTATAGCAGAAAATAAATCGCATTTTTAAAATAAAATTGCAACAATTTCCTTTGAAACATAAATACCTATAAAATTAATCAATACATTTTTTATTACTTTCGAATTAAATAATCTCTTGAACTATTTTTTTTTAGAAATATTATTATTCTGAAGTATTATAAGTGAATTCTTTTAATGTGAATATTTTCTAATTTAAATATATCTTAAAATTTTAGTTATTCTAAATTTATATACTTTAAATTTATGAATTTCCTATAATTTAAGTATTTTTACATTAATCTTTTTTTTTTCGTGAATTTAAAAATTTTCGTACTTTTTACACTATTATTATGTGACGAATCTTGGAAAAAGTTTTTACATATATTTAGAAATGTATAATATCCCTGAGAACTACTATTGACATTATAAATATTATTGGAAGGTGTCTGATAAAATTTAAATATCGTTAATAATAAAGATTTTTCCTTAAAATTGCCTTGTATTTTTCGTGCTCAAGGCATTTGCCTTTTGGCGACCATTTCTTGCAGATTTTTTTCTTCCTCTTCTTGAGAACAAAACACTTGAGTCTAATGACATTGAAGAAGATTTTTCCTATCGTATTTGCCGAAGAGGACTGGGCCATTTTCAGACACGTTCGAAACCTAAAAATATTATAGTTTCAGAGAGGCTATTCGCAAAAAAAAATTTTTTACCGACTCTTAAAATAGCGACTGCTAATGTGTCATTTTAAAATCTTGAAAAAGAGCAGGAAGAAATCTTTCAAAGAAGACGTCGGAAATTTGCAGTAATATTTGGATCTTCTGTTTGATATATATTCAAATCTGCAAGCCAGATGGGTAGAAAAGATAAAAGGTGTATTTGTTTACATGGAACATCTCTTTATGAAATGATCTTATGTAATTTTCTTTGCTTATCTTAATTTCCGATTTTACGATCACATTATAAAGAAAGCGCATTAATTATTATTATTTCAATGAAGCAAAGTGTTGGAAATTTGTCTAGAATTTAAATTTATTGCGATATAATTTATTTATAATTCGTAAAGAAATAATTTAATAATAATAAGCACTAGGAGATTATTATTATTATAAATAAATAAATAAATAAATAATGTATATTTTCTACATTCGATTGATTAATATTATTTTATAATTTTTGTTATTTGCGATTTTTCTTATTTATTTTATTTCTAGTTTTTCGTTTGGCTTCGTCCACAAAATACGTAACAGGTTTTTAGCCCATTTTTGACCATTTTTTTCCTTCTACCTCTAAAACCAAGACACTCCCTTCTACCTCTAGAACCACGTAACTTTCGTCTACCTCTACATTTAAAAATGATAAATAATCATTCAAAATTATAGAAAATGAATGCAAAACTTTAGAAATAATCCAGGAAATAATTGAAAATTCAAGATAATAATTAAAATATAAATGACGAGAATATATTAAAAATTGACTAAAATAATTGAAAAATAGTAAAAAAAATACTGACAATTGAAGAACATAATTGAAAAATGAGACAAATAATTTGAAAGAGTACAGAATATATATGAACTAAGGGAAATAAATTGAAAATTTACGAAAATAATTAAAAAATTATAAACATAATAAAAAATAAACAATTAAAGGATTATAAAACTAATAAAAATTAAAAGAAAGAATTTAAATTTGAGATAAATAATTCGAGATTTAATAAATCAATTGAAAAATAAATTTAAAAAATTAAAAATTGTTTCTATAATTAAAAATCATAGAAACAATTAAAGAAATTTGAAGACCATAATTGAGGGCGTCGATCAAAGAACCGGTTATAATTCTTTCACGCTCGAATTAGTTGGCCCCTGAGTCGAAAAAATTTTGTTTTTCAATTTTAGTTTTATAAAAGCATATTCCGATAGAAAATTTCATTGCGCATCTTTTTTCTCTTTGACAAAAATTTCCAAATTTTATAGTTTTCGAAATAACTTAAAAAAACTGATTTTTTGAAAACAAAAAATTTGATTATTTTTTTGTGTTCAACTCGCGATAAATAAGACAATTATCAACATTTTTTGATCAAACAAAAACGAAAATACGCGTAATTTTATTGCTCGACTGTCAAAGCGAATGCAAATTAATTGCAAAAATAATTGAAAAAGTTATTAATTATTTTCTAAACTAATGCAAAATTACTAACCTCCAAACTTCGATCGCCTCGTTTATCTGACAAATTTTCACCAGCAATGTACTTTGTGTTGCAAAGTTGTTTATTAAGACCTAAAAAAGTTTTCTGGAAAGTATGAGTACACAAACATAATTACAACTCGAAAAATAACGATGATATTGTTTAGATCCCTCTAGCAGACGACTGTTTCTTGCGCGTGGACTGAGATTAGCGTCACGTCACTCGTTCTAGGTTAATAATTTAAGACAAGATTACTTTTTTTTTATAAAAGTTTTATTAATTTTACAAATAATTATTTTAAAATATTTTTATAATAAAATTTAGACTGTTTAAAATTCAAACAATATTCAACTTTCAATAAAAATTATTACTTTTTTCGAATAATTTACTTTATTCTTCATCGAAAGAAATTACTGTGTCATCTGTTTCCGTGGTAGTATTTAAACAAAGTCGCACTATTTATAATAAAATCAAAGTAAAAAATAGCGTCTGTCACAAAGAATTAGTGTTCCATTTATTTATTATTACATATTTGGAAAACTCAAGATAAACTGAAGGACAGACGTGATGTCTCTGTCCACGCGCACGAAACAGTCGTCTGCTATAGCGGGATCTGAACAATAACATCGTTATTTTTCGAGTTGTAATTATTTTTGTGTACTCATACTTTCCAGAAAACTTTTTTAGGTCTTAATAAACAACTTTGCAACACAAAGTACATTAGTGGTAAAAACTTGTCAGATAAACGAGGCGATCGAAGTTTGGAGGTTAGTAATTTTGCATTAGTTTAGAAAATAATTAATAACTTTTTCAATTATTATTGCAATTAATTTGCATTCGCTTTGACAGCCGAGCAATAAAATTACGCGTATTTTTGTTTTTCTTTGATCAAAAAATGTTGATAATTGTCTTATTTATCGCGAGTTGAACACAAAAAAATAATCAAATTTTTTGTTTTCAAAAAATCAGTTTTTTTAAGTTATTTCGAAAACTATAAAATTTGGAAATTTTTGTCAAAGAGAAAAAAGATGCGCAATGAAATTTTCTATCGGAAAATGCTTTTAAAAAACTAAAATTGAAAAACACAATTTTTTCGACTCAGGGGCCAACTAATTCGAGCGCCAAAGAATTATAACCGGTTCTTTGATCGACGCCCTTGAAAATAGAGACAATGATTGAAAATAGAAAACACCAATTTAAAAATGATGAGAATAATTTAAAAATTCAAAAATTCCAAATTTTGATGAAAACAATCGAGAATTGAGAAAAATATTCGAAAATTTAGAGAACTAATTAAAAAATGATGAAGGTAATTTAGAATCAAAGAAATCAATGAAAAAGTTATAAAAAACAAATTGAACATTGAAAAAAAAAGAATTTAAATTTAAGATTAATAATTGAAGATTAAGAAAATCAAATTGAAAATAATTTTAAAAATTGAGAAAAAAAATTGCAAATTTATAGAAATAATTGAAAATTGAAACAGTTGTTGGAAAATAGAAAATATTTTAGAATCGAAGAAAACAATCGAGAATTGAGAAGAATAATTGAAAAAAATTACAGAATATATATCAAATTAAAGGGAATAATTGAAAAATGTCAGAAATAATAAATTTTTAAAAAGAACTGAAATTTGAGATAAATAATTGAAAATATAGGAAATTATAATTACAAAATACCGAAAGTAATTGTAAATTTGAAAAAAATAATTGAAAAATTCTAAAATTTATTAAAACTTTTTTTTAATTTGAAATTAATAATAAATTAAAAGTTTAGTAAATCAGTTTAAAAAAAAATTTTTTAAATTATAATTATGGGAGAAAAGAATTGAAAAATTAAAGAAATCAATTTAAAAATGATGGAAATGATTGAAAAATAATAAAAATAACTGAAATTTGAAATAAATAAATTAAAAATGTAGAAAGTATATGAAAAAATACTTTTCAAAACTACAAATTGGAAAAAATATTTTAAAAGTTATAGAAATAATTAAAAGTTTAAGAGAATAAATAAAATTTATGAAAAATAAATGATAAAGTTACAAAACATTTAAAAATTTTTTTAAAATAACTGAAAAGTGATAAACACTATGAAAAAATAATGACCAAAATTATTAGAATGTAAGAATGTAAAAAAAAGTAATTGCAAGTTTTGGAAATTAATTGAAAAATAATAAAAATATTTAATAAGTAGAAACAATAATTTAAAATGAATAAAATAATTGAAATTTGATGACAATAATTAAAAGTTTATGAATTTAGTTAAATAATAATACAAATAAGTATGAATGGCAGGAAAAAATTTAAAATATGATAAAAATAATTGAAATCCGGGATGAAGGACTGAAAATTGAGGAAATCTATGGAAGTATAATTTAATGAATTAAAAATTGGAAAAAATATTTCAAAAATGATAGAAATAATAAAAGATTTAGAAATTAATAAAAATTTAAAGAAGATTATAAATAATTGAAAATCTCTAGATACCTTGACTTTAAATATATTTTTTTCAAAAATAAGAGATTTTAGGGTAAAAAAAAACCTGTGAAGCCTGTTAAAGTAATATTCATCTTACATAACTAAAGTAACTAAAATAATTAAGTACATTCTAAGAAATAAATTAAAAAAATTAATTTTCATGATATTTTTATTTATATTAATTTTCTCATAATTTTTTTTTATTTTGTTGTTCTTCGCTCGTTTATGTATTAAATAAATAAAGAAATAAATAATTTGTAACATCATTATATCTGCTATGTTTAAACTCAAACTAACGGTCTAATATATTTATTTTGGTAAATAAACTTTGAAAAAATAAACTATACTGTCGATATCTTCAACTTTTAATCTAAAAATTTCTCTTTTGTTGGTATTTTTCAATTTTTCAATGTTTTTTCAATATTGTATTATTTTTTAAAATTATATTACCTATGTCAAAGTTTACTGAACCCCCTCCCCCCTAAAAACTATTACGTAATTTGTGAACTAAGCCTTTCTTCTTTTATTTTTATTTATTTATTTTTGATGAAATAACGTTGTAAAAAGTGATTTATAAGAACCAAACAAGAACAAGTGATTTTTTTCTTACAAAAAATGATAGAATGAATTACTTCATGATTTGCAAATAATTATTGAAAACCTTGATTACAATTTCATTTTAATAGAAGATATATGTTTAAATAACTATTTGGAAATCATGAAAAAAATCACTTTTGATAACTAAATAGTTTTTAAACTACCCGCCTTAATAATATAACGACGTGAGTCAATGAAGTGATTACGTCTGTGAAGTTAGCACTCGAGGTATTAAAAAACAACCTTTTTTTATATGGAATCGTTAGGTGGTCGTTTGGTGGTCGTTAGGTGGTAGTTTTTGTCGTTTGGTGGTTTGAAATAGAAAAACTACAGTAGTTTTAAAAATTGGAGTGCTAACTTCACGTAGCACTCCACTTTTTAATATTTTTTAAAAATTCCTTTTGGAATCGTTAGGTGGTCGTTAGGTGGTAGTTTTTAACATTTGGTGGTCAACATTTTACGAGAAATTCGACTTGTAAACTTTTTCTCAAAATTCATTCAAGCTGCGCACTAAGTTCTGCGCACTCATTCTTGGCGCCAAGATATGAATGTTTTAAAAGTTTTTAAATATTTTTAACTGATATAAAATAATAATTAATTAATTATAAATTTGTATTGATTCAATTGAAACTAAATTAGATTATTATAATCCAATCATAAACTCAAATTGATTTTAATTAAATAATAAAAATAAATTTTCAGTTTGAAGAAATAAAATTTTTTAATAAAATTTAAAATCATAAACTAAGTAGAATTTTTTTGAAACTTAAATTGAAAATTTGAAATTGAATTTAAAAAATTAAAATTCAATTAAGCTAATTAAATTATATTAATTATAGTTTATATTTTTTTAAATTTTAATTTTAAAATTAATTTTAAATTCAAATAAAAAAAAAAAATTTAATTACATTTTTAATCTTGAATTAAATATAATTTTCTTTTTCAATTAAACTTAAAATTCAAAATGAAAAGTAAAACATTTCAATTTAAATCAACTAATTACATTGCCTATATCAATTATATTAATCTGTTTTTACTTTAAAAAATTATTTGAAATTAAATTGTATTATTATCATCTAAACATAAAATAGAATTAATTTCAATTAAATATTAGGAATCAATTTTAAATATTAATAAAAAGAACTTCTCTTAATTAAATTTTAAATCTTAAAAGATGTCAAATTATTTAAAAAATTCAATTGGAAACTTGGAATTCAAATTAAAAAATAATTTAATTATGTATATTACATATATTTTCATTAATTTGAAATTGAATTAAAATTTCATTTCAAATTTCATTTTAAGACCAATTTAAAAATATATTTCACATAAACAAGGATCACAGCCCCTATTATTAGTAAAAAAGGGGAATAGGGGCCATTTTTTTTTAAAATAGGGGACAAAAAATTTGCTTTAAAGTCTTTGATGGCGACTTCCAATGAAAAATTGAAGATGTTAAATATGGTCTTAATAGTTTTAACTTTTTAAATAGAATAAAATTTAGTGTTTAATTATGCTAAAATGTCAAATTAATATTTTTAAACAGATAACGTTATTCATGTAAACATTGAAATATTATGTATACTAGCAACATTAAAGCGCGCGAGAAACTTTGCATTGTTATTTGTCATTCAAAACTATAAATTTTTGGAAATTTAAATAATGAAAATTGGGAGAATTAAATTTTTTTATAAAATAACTGAAAAATAACGAAAATAATTAAAAATTGAAAATAAAACTCGAAAAATATTGAGATAATTACACAATTGAAGAAGAATAATTTAAATAATTAAACAATAAACATTAAATTTAAACTAGAAAATTGAAAAATTAAGAAAATTATAGAAATAACTGTTGGAAATGATTGCGAATTGAAAAACTGAATTGAAAATCGACAAAAATAATTGAAATTCAAGAAAATAATAAAAACTTGAAGAAATAAATTGAGAATTTAAGACTTGAATTGAAATTTGAAAAAATAAATTAAAATTGAAAACAAAACTCTAACAATAGCCAGGTTAAACCAAAATCGAACAAAATAATTATTGAAAAAATTAAAGAATAATTATAAAATGTTAAGAGAATAATTGAAAAAATTGATGCAAACAATTGAAAATTGAGGAAAATAAATAATAATTGAAAGAAATAGTTGAAAAGTAGATTAATTCACAATTGGAAAAAATAATTCAAAAAACCAAACAATAGTAACTTTAAACAAAATAATTCAAAAACTATGATAGTTATAGGAATATCTAATTGTTGCAAATAATTGAACATTGAACTAGATTGCAAATTGAAAAAAATAATTAAAATTGAAGAAAATAATTAAAAATTGCAAGAAGGAATTGAAATTTAAAGAATAAACTTAAAAATTGAAAAAAGTAATTGAATATAGAAAAAAGTAATTGAAAAAGAGCGAGAATCTTTTAATATTAAAGACAATAATTAAAAATTGAAAAATGGAATTTGAAATTTGAAGAAAGTAGTTGTAGAATTAAACAATTGAATTGGAATTTTGAAACAATTTTTGTGAATGAAAAAAATAATTGAAAACTGAATTAAACTGAAAAGTTAAAAATTAAATTGAAATTTAAAGAAAATAATTAAAAATTGAAGAAAGTATTTTAAAAAAGGCAAGAATCATTAAGTATATTAAAAAAATGGAAATGAAATTAGAATGAGATACTTAAAATTGAAAAAAATATTTGGGAATTGAAGAAAATAGTTGTAGAATTGAACAACTTTAAAATAAATTTTTAAGAAACAGATAGATAATTGAAAAAAAATTACAAAATGATAAAATTATTAAATATTAAAGGAAAAAATGGACAAATGGAAAAAAATTTGGAACCTGGCGAGAATAATTAACAAGAGAATGAAATAATTAAAAATGTTAAAGAATAGTTATAAAATTTCTCAAGAATAAGTGGAAATAGAAAAAGTTGTTTAAATTAACTAAAAATTACGGAAAATAAATGGTAATTGACAAATATCTAAAAAACCAAAGTAGTTTTACGTTAACTCCCCCCACCCACACTATGTGTTACATAGTTTTTTTCAAAAAAAATCTTAACAAAATTTTGTGTTCTCTACATTACCGTATAACCCGTATACTTTATAAATAAATTACAAAAGCGTTTAAAATTTAAATTTCAAATTTATTAAATGATACCAATTCAGAATTAAGTACAAAATAACTTTAATAAATTATAAATTTAACTTTGAAAATTAGAAATAGGGGACAAATCTTTAAAATAGAGGAAATAGGGACAAAACTTCAAAATAGGGGAAAACAGGGAAATAGGGGACAAGCTGTGATCCCCGCATAAATTTAAAATCTTTAAGTCAATACAATTTTTTTTAAAAATTAGTTTTAAATTAAAGTAAACAAATTTACTAAAACGATTTGATCAATTATTTTAATTTTTTCTAAATTTCAAAAATTAATTCCAATCAAATTGGATTAATGTAATCTATTAATAAAATCGCATTTTGAATTCAATCTTAAAAATAATTTTACATTTAAACAACACGTTTCATTTTAAATTACACTTTGAATCTTAAATTAACTAAAATTTTTCAAAAAAATTATTATTTGCTTTAAAAGATTAAGTGAAATATTGAAATTAAATTAAGATAATTAAATGATATTTATTGTACTTTCCACTTTTAAAATATAATTAAAACTAAGAGCATGTGGAAAAAAACGTCAAATGAAGGCAAAATACATACAATATTATATACACCCGGCAATTATTCAAGACGACAGCAAGGGTTATACATAATTAAATTATTTTTTAATTTGAATTCCAAGTTTCCAATTGAATTTTTAAAATAATTTTACATCTTTTAAGATTTAAAATTTAATTAAGAGAAGTTCTTTTTATATTAATATTTAAAATTGATTCCTAATATTTAATTGAAATTAATTCTATTTTATGTTTAGATGATAATAATACAATTTAATTTCAAATAATTTTTTAAAGTAAAAACAGATTAATATAATTGATATAGGCAATGTAATTAGTTGATTTAAATTGAAATGTTTTACTTTTCATTTTGAATTTTAAGTTTAATTGAAAAGAAAATTATATTTAATTCAAGATTAAAAATGTAATTAAAATTTTTTTTTTTATTTGAATTTAAAATTAATTTTAAAATTAAAATTTAAAAAAATATAAACTATAATTAATATAATTTAATTAGCTTAATTGAATTTTAATTTTTTAAATTCAATTTCAAATTTTCAATTTAAGTTTCAAAAAAATTCTACTTAGTTTATGATTTTAAATTTTATTAAAAAATTTTATTTCTTCAAACTGAAAATTTATTTTTATTATTTAATTAAAATCAATTTGAGTTTATGATTGGATTATAATAATCTAATTTAGTTTCAATTAAATCAATACAAATTTATAATTAATTAATTATTATTTTATATCAGTTAAAAATATTTAAAAACTTTTAAAACATTCATATCTTGGCGCCAAGAATGAGTGCGCAGAACTTAGTGCGCAGCTTGAATGAATTTTGAGAAAAAGTTTACAAGTCGAATTTCTCGTAAAATGTTGACCACCAAATGTTAAAAACTACCACCTAATGACCACCTAACGATTCCAAAAGGAATTTTTAAAAATATTAAAAAGTGGAGTGCTACGTGAAGTTAGCACTCCAATTTTTAAAACTACTGTATTTTTTCTATTTCAAACCACCAAACGACAAAAACTACCACCTAACGACCACCAAACGACCACCTAACGATTCCATATAAAAAAAGGTTGTTTTTTAATACCTCGAGTGCTAACTTCACAGACGTGAAGTGATTGAATCTTTTAATTGAGACACATAACCTCAAACCTCTACTGTCGAAAATTCACTGGCGTTTGTCGGAAAATTTCGTAAGCGAGTTTTGTTATTTAATTTTTAAGTTTCTATAAAAAACATAATTTCTAAAGTGATTGTTATATAAGTGAATATTATTGCATATAATAGTATTTTGAGTAATTTAATATTTAAAGCGTCATTTCTGTCATTTTTTGTAAGAAATGCAATCTGATTCAGTGTCAGTTTTACGTGGGGAGCAGTGGGAGCAACCCCCCCCCCCCCCCCCCTCTAGAATCTTACATTTGTATAAGAGAGAAAGAGATAACACTAATGGTGCTATCTCTTTCTATCCCACTTATCGCCCCTTCTGAAAACTTTACCTAAAGGCGACCCTGATATAATTTTCAACCGATTTTAACTTTCTTTCTTCCAAAATAATTTGTATTAAATTTCTAACAAACGTAAGAGAAGTTTAATCGAGTTCACAATTTAGAGGTTATGTTAATAGAAGCAGCATTATAAATGTTAAAAATGTTGATTAAATGTATTAAAATTTTGCAAAAGTATATTGGAAAAATGTTTTTCAAATAAGAGAAAGACAGTTTGGATTTATTTTCGAAGGTATCCCTGTAATAAGAGGGTTATTGAGCAAGCGTTTTGGCTAGTTGAGCAAGCCCTCTGCTCAATTGTCCTAACGAAATATGGACAATTGGGCTGGTTGTTCATTCACCCAATGCATTGAGTCCAATAATCCACAAGGTATTTCGAGCTTAAAACTGGAGAAAAAGCGACTTAATATTGATAAAACACTAAGAAACGTTAAATTAAGCATAAATACACAAAATTAGATAATATAAATACGTATATTAAGAATAAATAACATTTTCGAAAAGACGTGATTTATTGACACTCAGGGAGCAGAACACCTGACTAGCAGAATAGACGTAGCCAATCACAATTTAGTCTCACTGTAAAAACAGGTGTCTTACAAGTAGGGATGTGCACTGACCAAGATGACAGCGCACCGCTTTGTCAGATGACCGTCATCGGTCCGATTACTCGTCATCGGTAATCGGACCGTCATCGAGGAAATCATGTTATAAATCAAGTTTTAACGAATTTAAACTTGATGTTTAGAATTAACAATAGTACAAAAACAACGCCTGAATCATTTATAACATTAGCGAGGTCTGCAAGTAAAAGATAATACAGTTTTCCAAGTTCTTACTATTAATTGAGAAATCTAACCTCGAAACCGTTGTTAAAGATTACGCAAATTTGTGATAATTCTTGAAAAATCCTCAAATGCAAATAATAAATCACTATTATTTTGTCATTTAAGTATCCTGGCAACATTTTATGTGCACATATTGTCACTTTTTAAATTTCATATGCATCAGTCAATCAGCTCCTGTTTAATACCTATTTCTTGACCCTCTTTGTGGGTCGGGTTGCATCTTTAACCGACAATAAATATTATTTATTCTTAACGCTAGTTTGATGTATTATTGTAAAATATCGTTTAAACAAAACAAATTTAGATTAATTTTTACAATTTTATTAGACTTCATTTGCACTAAATTTTACTTCATATTCCCGAAAAAAGATGATGTCCACGATGACAGATGTTGACGGTCCGATGACAGTCATCGGTCACCTGACGTCAGATGACGGTCACTCCCCATCCATACTTACAAGTGTCTTATTTTAAGACGTAAGACGTTTAGAAAGTGTCTTACAGGTATTTTTAAGACACTTTCTCAATGGTTTAAAATTAAGACACCCTAAAATGTCTTAAAAGTGAGGACAAAATAAGACACTTGTTTTTAGAGTGCTCTCGCGGTAGAAAGATTTTGATTGGCTACGTCTATTCTGCTAGTCAGGTGTTCTGCTCCCTGAGTGTCAATAAATCACGTCTTTTCGAAAATGTTATTTATTCTTAATATACGTATTTATATTATCTAATTTTGTGTATTTATGCTTAATTTAACGTTTCTTAGTGTTTTATCAATATTAAGTCGCTTTTTCTCCAGTTTTAAGCTCGAAATACCTTGTGGATTATTGGACTCAATGCATTGGGTGAATGAACAACCAGCCCAATTGTCCATATTTCGTTAGGACAATTGAGCAGAGGGCTTGCTCAACTAGCCAAAACGCTTGCTCAATAACCCTCTTATTACAGGGTAAATAATTGTTATTCAAATAATTTAACATAAAAAATAAATAAATTATAACAAATTTTGACATAAATACCTAATTTTATTTTTAATTTCAAATTAAAAGTAAACCTCATAAATAAATACAAATTTTTACCAAAAAGTTTTGTAAAAAGTGAACATTAACGATTTTTATAAATAAAAACTATAAATTTGCCTTTTTTGATATTTTTGATTGTTTCAATTGAAAGACACTTTTGTTCTAATAAATCTCTTTTTTACAAGCAAAAAATTAATATTGCTGATTGTTGATATTTTTGGCAAAAAGAAAGAATATTACCGCTCGTCACAAGCACAGTGCATCATTGTTGAGACGCCCCAGTTGTAAAGACCATATCGCGATTCCAAAGCTGGAATCCAAAAAGGACAAGTGGTATCGTGTTTTCGGCAGCAAGAATCAGCTGTTCCAAAACCACCCAAATTTGTGTACTTTGTGGCACTATTACCTCTCCCACACCATTTGGTTCCGGGAATTAAAAAAAGATCTCTTTTTGATCGATCCTGGCTTCCTTTCGACTTCCTGAATCTTTCCAAATAATTCTGACGATTCCTGCGTTATAAAAGTAAAAAAAGGTTTATTTGTCAATATTCACATAGTATATTCATATAGTACAAGTTTTAAGAGAAGAGGCATATAATATAATCTCCAAAAAATTAATTCAGTTAAAATTGATTGCTCATGAAGAAAACTGTTTAATATTGTTTATAATTCTGCCGTGCAAATTTGAAACGCCGTAACTTCATTTTTTACTTAGGTTATGTTGACTACTATATTGCTTCATTTATAAAAATATAGAGATTAAAATTTTAACAAATTTATTTCATTCAGTACAAATAAAAATTCCTCACTTTTTATACATAAAATTTTTCATAATTACAATCTGTATATTTTTATAACTAAAGCAATATAATAGTCAACATAACCTAAGTAAAGACAAAGCAACTCGGAGGCGCATGAATATTCCCTAAATCTCATTTAGCTTAAATCCCATTAAGCCTAAAATCAAAAAGCCTAAAATGCATTCAGCCAAAATTCCATTTAACCTAAATTGCATTTAACCAAAATTTCATTTAACCTAAATCGCGTTTAACCTAAATTCCTTTAAACCTAAATTTCATTTTACCTAAATCCCATTCAATCTAAATTCCATTTAACCTAAATCTCATTTTACCTAAATCCCATTCAATCTAAATTCCATTTAACCTAAATCTCATTTAACCTAAATCTCATTTTACCGAAATTCCATTTAACCTAAATTCCACCCACACAGCACCGGAAATTCCCTGAATTTTCCCTGAATATCCGTCTACATTTCTCGAATATTCGAACCTAATATTCAAGGAAGTTTCGAGGAAGTAGTAAAATGTCCGCCTAGAAAAATATTGGGCGCGGAATTTCCCTGAAAATGTATTTCTAATTTTCAGGGAATTTCCGCATCTAACATTCCTTTAATATTCAGGGAAAGTTAAAAAAAAATTTCCAAAATTTTTTTTGATCTGGTAATTGATCAAAAATATATGATATTCAACATCCGTAGGATTCTAGAACATTAAAAACTACTGCGCAGCCGTAAGTGTCATAGAAACCAAGTTGGACCAGTGCGCATCATGTACAGTGAATATACGAATACCATGAATATTAAAGGAATGTTAGATGCGGAAATTCCCTGAAAATTAGAAATACATTTTCAGGGAAATTGCGCGCCCAATATTTTTCCAGGCGGACATTTTACTACTTCCTCGAAACTTCCTTGAATATTAGGTTCGAATATTCGAGAAATGTAGACGGATATTCAGGGAAAATTCAGAGAATTTCCGGTGCTGTGTGGGCATTTAACCTAAATTCCATTTAACCTAAGTCCCATTTAACATAAATCCCATTTAACCTAAATTCCGTTTAACCTAAATCTCATTTAACCTAAATTCCATTTAACCTAAATCCCATTTAACCTAAATCCCATTTAACCTATATTCCATTTAACCTAAAAGGCATTCAGCCTAAATCTCACTTCACCTAAATCCCATTTAACCTAAGTCTCATTTAACCTAAATTCCATTTAACCTCAATCCCATTTAACCTAAAACGCATTTAGTCTAAATTCCATTTAACCTAAAATGCATTCAGCCTAAATCTCACTTCACCTAAATCCCATTTAACCTAAATCTCATTTAACCTAAATTCCACTTAATCTAAATCCCATTTAACCTAAAACGCATTTAGTCTAAATTCCATTTAACCTAAAATGCATTCAGCCTGAATCTCACTTCACCTAAATCCCATTTAACCTAAATCTCATTTAACCTAAATTCCACTTAATCTAAATCCCATTTAACCTAAAACGCATTTAGTCTAAATTCCATTTAACCTAAAATGCATTCAGCCTAAATCTCACTTCACCTAAATCCCATTTAACCTAAATCTCATTTAACATAAATTCCACTTAACCTAAATCCCATTTAACCTAAATTGCATTTAACCTAAATCCCATTTAACCTAAATTGCATTTAACCTAAAACGCATTCAGCCTAAATCTCACTTCACCTAAATCCCATTTAACCTAAATCTCATTAAACCTAAATTCCACTTAACCTAAAATGCATTCAGCCTAAATCTCACTTCACATAAATCCCATTTAACCTAAATCTCATTTAACCTAAATTCTACTTAATCTAAATCCCATTTAACCTAAAACGCATTTAGTCTAAATTCCATTTAACCTAAATTTCATTTAACCTAAAACGCATTGAGCCTAAATCTCACTTCATCTAAATCCCATTGAACCTAAAACTTTACTTGATTCAACTATATTTATTCTTAAATTAAAAAAAATTTTAGGTTCAATGGGATTTAGGTGAAGTGAGATTTAGGCTCAATGCGTTTTAGGTTAAATGGTATTTAGGTTAAATGGAATTTAGACTAAATGCGTTTTAGGTTAAATGGGATTTAGATTAAGTGGAATTTAGGTTAAATGAGATTTAGGTTAAATGGGATTTAGGTGAAGTGAGATTTAGGCTGAATGCATTTTAGGTTAAATGGAATTTAGACTAAATGCGTTTTAGGTTAAATGGGATTGAGGTTAAATGGAATTTAGGTTAAATGAGACTTAGGTTAAATGCGATTTAGGTGAAGTGAGATTTAGGCTGAATGCCTTTTAGGTTAAATGGAATATAGGTTAAATGGGATTTAGGTTAAATGGAATTCAGGTTCAATGGGATTTAGGTTAAGTGGAATTTATGTTAAATGAGATTTAGGTTAAATGGGATTTAGGTGAAGTGAGATTTAGGCTGAATGCATTTTAGGTTAAATGGAATTTAGACTAAATGCGTTTTAGGTTAAATGGGATTTAGGTTAAATGGAATTTAGGTTAAATGAGATTTAGGTTAAACGGAATTTAGGTTAAATGGGATTTAGGCTGAATGTATTTTAGGTTAAATGGAATTTAGACTAAATGCGTTTTAGGTTAAATGGGATTTCGGTTAAGTGGAATTTAGGTTAAATGAGATTTAGGTTAAATGGGATTTAGGTGTAGTGAGATTTAGGCTGAATGCATTTTGGGTTAAATGGAATTTATACTAAATGTGTTTTAGGTTAAATGGGATTTAGGTTAAATGGAATTTAGGTTAAATGAGATTTAGGTTAAACGGAATTTAGGTTAAATGGGATTTAGGTTAAATGGGATTTAGGTTAAATGGAATTTAGGTTAAATGGAATTTAGGTTAAATGGAATTTCGGTAAAATGAGATTTAGGTTAAATGAGATTTAGGTTAAATGGAATTTAGATTGAATGCACTGTTAAAAATACAAAATGTAATTTTAACAATCAAAATGTAATTTTAACAATCAAAATGTATATTTACACCGTTATAGGAAGTAAATTCACAAACCGTGTGTGTTTATACATCGTTCAACGTTGTATTTTTACTGCCTGAATGTCATTTTGCAATGTGATACGTTGTAAAATAACATTCGGGCAGTAAAATTACATTCGGGAAGTAAAAGTACTACGTAAGACGTTGGAAACTTTTCGCTTCACGTCTTACGTAGTACTTTTACTTCCCGAATGTAATTTTACTGCCCGAATGTTATTTTACAACGTATCACATTGCAAAATGACATTCAGGCAGTAAAAATACAACGTTGAACGATGTATAAACACACACGGTTTGTGAATTTACTTCCTATAACGGTGTAAATATACATTTTGATTGTTAAAATTCATTTTGATTGTTAAAATTACATTTTGTATTTTTAACAGTGTGGGATTTAGGTAAAATGAAATTTAGGTTTAATGGAATTTAAGTTAAACGCGATTTAGGTTAAATGAAATTTAGGTTAAATTCAATTTAGGTTAAATGGAATTTTGGCTGAATGCATTTTAGGCTTTTTGATTTTAGGCTTAATGGGATTTATGCTAAATGAGATTTAGGGAATATTCATGCGCCTCGCAACTCGTTACAAACATGTTACAAAATATAATACTGGAAAGAGTATTAAGAATTCTTGAAAAATTCTTTTAAAAAAAGTAGTAATAATAATTTAGCATCTCAGAATTATTTAGAAAATTGAAAAAATTAGGAAAAACATTGGAAAAATGTTAAAAGTAAATATTAAAATAGATAGGTTAATAAATATTTATTTATAGGGAGGGGGGGCTATATTATTTTTCTATTAATAAAATAATAATTTATTAAAATTATAATAATTCAAGCTCTTTAACTTTAGAAATAAGTATGGTTTCCAGAAACGGAAGATTTACGCACGAATTAAAGAAATATTTATTTGAAGAGGAGAAATTATTTTAATGTTTAAACCTCATATTTATATAAATTATCTATAATAAGAAAAAAAAGGAAGAAAAACAAAGAAATTGAATTTACTAATTAATTAATTAATTGGATTAAATAAAAATAATTGTAACTATTAACAATAATTTACCTCTTTTTTGGTTTCAATTAAAATTTAGTAAAAAATAAAAATATTAAATTTAAGTAATAATTTTAATGTGACATATTAATGTTATTAATTTAATTAATTTTTATTTTAAAAGTGTTTTTAATGCAATCTATTTAAAATTAAAGAAATAAGAATGATTTTATTTATTTTAAATTAAATTAAAAGTTTAATTTATAAATTGATTTCTTAGTTTACTTTATTTTGACTTGAAGATTTGTCATTCTGATTAAAACCTGAAGTTTATATTCCACAATCAAAATGGCGGATTCAATATGGCGGACAAAATGTAACAAATTTTCGGATTTGCTTGAAACTTGTTAACTGAAGGTTTTTGAAGTCGCTGATTACGAATCTGATGTCAGTTTTCAAAAATTCAAAATGGCGGATCCAATATGTCGGACGAAATATTCATAATTTATTCGGATTCGCTTGAAACTTGCTATCTAAATGTTTTTTGGGTCGCTGATTACGAATCTGATGTCAGTTTTCAAAAATTCAAAATGGCGGATCTAATATGGCAGACAAAATATTTAAAATTTATTCCGATTTTCTTGAAACTTGCTATCTAAAGGTTTTTTGGGTCGCTATTTACGAATCTGATGTCAGTTTTCAAAAATTCAAAATGGCGGATCCAATATGTCGGACGAAATATTCATAATTTATTCGGATTCGCTTGAAACTTGCTATCTAAATGTTTTTTGGGTCGCTGATTACGAATCTTACATCAGTTTTCAAAAATCCAAAATGGCCGATTCAATATGACCTATTATTTTATTTTTTTTTATTCCTGAAGATGAAACCTTTAGAATGTCCTGCTGCGTGGAATGACGTGTTTATTATAACTTTGTCATAATCAAAAATATATATAAAATATTATTCAATAATCTTTAAATTATCAGGTTTTTATTCATGATTTAATTATTCAATTATTTTAAATTTTAAAAATATTTTATAATATTATTTGAAACTAAATTAGTTTTGTTTTCTTAATAGGAAAAAGTTTTCAATGTGTTAAGCACTAAAAAAAAATTTTTATTAAAAATATAAAATTGCTCTTACCAACTTTGTTCCTCGTCGATAATGTAATTTCTGTTTCGAGATTTGACGTCACGGCATCGCTGCTGTAGATTTCCGGCAGTTGAAAGCCAGGATAACTCTTTCGGTATTGATGAACTATTGTTTTCTGGATTGTAAAATCTAATTGAGAATTTTTCAATCTTTTTCAAAGACGACAATTCGGGAAAGCACTGTTCTTGAGTTTCACTCTTGTGAATCCTTTCATCGTTGCAGTCTGTTAAAATTCCATCTTCCAACAAAAATAGGAGCTTAACATTATTCTTCTTGAGACAAACTTCTCGTAAAGTAACTTCCGCGTCTCTGAAAAAAAATTTCATTAAATTTATTATTGCATTAGAAGTTTTTTAAAAAAATGTTTATTTTTATTTAACAAAAAAATTTATTATTAAATCATCTTTCTAGTTGAAAAATAGTGCGGAAACAGACGAAAATTGTCAATGATGAGAAAAGTCTATACAATATAAAACTTACCATTTCCATCACTAGTAGGAAAAATACTTAAAACTACCAGAAGTTCATTGAAAAAAAAAAGAAAATAATTAAAAATTCGAGAAAATAAATGAAAAAAGATAAAAATAATTTAAAATATTCAAATTAAATAGAATAGTTATTAATTAAAGAGAAATAATTTAAAATTTTTTGAAATTTATGAAAAATAACGAAAGTAATTGAAAATTGAAGAAGATAATATAAATAATAATATAAATAATTGACAATTGAATGAAATAATTGAAATCTCAGAAAAATAGTTTAAATTTTGGAAATTATAAAAGAAATGGAAAAAATTGAAAATTATAGGGTTTAAATTTTGGAAAATAATTGAAATCTCAGAAAAATAGTTTAAATTTTGGAAATTATAAAACAAATGAAAAAAATTGAAAATTAAAGGGATTAAATTTTGGAAAATAATTGAAAAATGATTATCAAATTTGAAACTTGAAGGAAATAATTGAAATATATGATACAAACAATGATAAGTTGTAAAAGATAAATAAAAAGTGAGGTAATTGAAAAAATGCCAGAATTTTTTTTAAATAAAAAAATATAATTAAAATTTGGTAAAAATACATGAAGATCTTGGAAATTATTTGAAAAAAGTGAGAATAACTAATAATTGGAGAAAAGAATTGAAGAAAGCTAAAAATAATTGAACTTACGATAATTAATAAAAAATTTTGGAAATTATGACAACAAATGGAAATAATTAAAAATTGTAGAAAATAATTCAAATTTTGAGCCAGTATCATTTTGACACATGACTTAATTTGAAGATTGTTATATTGTACAGAATGAGAATGTTATTTTGTACAAATGCTAAATGTTATTTTGTACAATTTTGAAAAATGAATTTGTTATTTTGTACGATTATTTAAAAAATATATTTAATTGTAATCCTAAAGGTTTTTAGCTTTTTTAAAAATTGTACAAAATAAAAAATTCATTTTTCAAAATTGTACAAAATAACGTTTAGCAGTTGTACAAAATAACATTTCTAATCTGTACAATATAACAACCTTCAAATTAAGTCATGTGTCAAAATGATACTGGCTCCAAATTTTAGAAAAATACTTAAAAATCTTAGAAAACAATTTTAGAAAATGAGAATAATAATGAACAATGTTGAGAAAAATAATTAAAAATGATAAAATTAATTCAAAATTGAAAAAAAATAATTGAAATATGCTAAAAATAATTTAAGATTGCGAAAAAAATTGAAATATGATGAAAATGATTTAAATTTGGAAACAGTAAATAAAATTTGAGAGAAATACTTTAAAAAATCATAGAATATAACAGAAAATAGTTATAAAATTACTTTAAAATTTTTAATTAAAGAGAAATTATTATAAATTTTTTGAAATTTATGTAAAATAACAAAAGTAATTATAAATTGAAGAAAATAATATAAATAATAATATAAATAATTGAGAATTGAATGAAATAATTGAAATCTCAGAAAAATAGTTTAAAATTTTTGTAATTATAAAACAAATGGAAAAAATTGAAAATTAAAGGAAATACATTTTGAAAAGTAATTGAAAAATGATTATTATATTTGAAACTTGAAGAAAATAATTGAAATATGATACAAACAATAATAAGTTGTAAAAAGTAAATTACAATTGTGTGAAATAGTTAAATAAAATTACAGAATTTTTTTTAAATAAATAAAATATAATTAAAATTTGATAAAAATACAAGAAGAACTTGGAAATTAATTGAAAAAAGTGAAAATAACTAAAAATTGGAGAAAAGAATTGTAGAAAGCTAAAAACAATTGAAATTTACGATAATTAATAAAAACTAGCAAAATAAAACGCGCGCCAGCGCGCGATTAGTTTTCCATACCTTTTAGAAATTATAAAATACAATAAAAAATATAACAAATCGGTAAATAATATTTATCTAATACGAAGAAATAAATATTTTAATTATAATATTTAAAAATCAATTAATATAAATAAAATAAATATTTATTTAGGACAAAATTTATAATATTTTAGAATTAAAAAAAATTGCAAAAAATAATTGAAATTAAACAAAATAATTGCAAATTTTGCAAATTAATTGAAAAAAAAATGAAAACAATTAAAAATTGGGGAAAGTAATTTAAACAATCATAAAAATGTTTTAAACATAAAGAAAATAATTTAAATTTGAGAAAAATACTTGAGAATCTTAAAAGTAAATTAAAACAAAATTGAATAATGAAAAATTAGAGAAAATAATTGAAAATTGAAAAAACATGGTTAAAAATTGAGAAAAATAAATTAAAACTAAAAGAAATAATTAAAATTTAGCAAAATAATTAAACAAATTACATAAAATATTTTAAATAAAGGAAAGTTAAGCAAATTTGAGAAAAATACTTAAAACTTTCAGAAATTCATTGAAATAAAAGAAAATAATTAAAAATTAGAGAAAATAAATGAAAAAAGATAAACATAATTTAAAATTGAACAGAACAAATTTTAATTAAAGAGAAATAAGTAAAAACTTTTTGGCAATTATGAAAAAGAACGAGAAAAAGAACGAAAGTAATTGAAAATTGAAGAAAATAATAAAAATAATGATATAATTGAAAAGTCAGATAAATAGTTAAAAATATTTTTAATTATGAAACAAATGTAAAGAATTGAAATTTAAAGGAAATAAATTTTGGAAAATAATAGAAAAATGCTTTTAAATTTTATAACTTGCCGAAAATAATTGAAATATGATTCATTTAAATTATTTAAATAAATAAAAAAAAATAATTTAAATTTGAAAAAAAATACATGAAGATCTTAGAATTCAATGAAAAAAAAAACAAAATAACTAAAAATTGGAGAAAAGAATTGAAGAACTAAGATAAAAGTAATTGGAATTTACGATAATTAATAAACAAATTGTGAAATTATGAAAACAAAGAGAAAGAATTAAAAATTAAAGAAAACAATTGAAATTTTAGAAAAATTCTTAAAAATCTTAGAAAATGAGAATAACTAAAAATTGGAAAAAAATACTGGAAGAATTCTAAAAATAATTGAAATTTACGATAATTAGTAAATTTTTTTTTAGAAATTATGAAAACAAAGAAAAATAATTAAAAATTGAAGAAAATAATAGAAATTTGAGAAAAATACTTAAAAAATTTTAGAAATTTATTTTATAAAATGAGGAAAACTAAAAATTTATTTATTTATTTATTTATTTATTTAATTAATCCTTCAATTACAATGAAGATCCCTGCAAAAATTGGAGAAAAGTCTGGAAGAAAGCTAAAAGTAATTGAAATTTATGATAATGAATAAAAAAATTTGAAATTTTGATAACAAATGAAAATAATTAGAAATTAAAGAAAATGTTTGAATTTTCAGAAAAATACTTAAAAATCTTAGAAAATAATTTTAAATAATTGAAATATGCTGAAAATAATTTAAGATTGAGAAAGAAAATTGAATTATGATGAGAATAATTTAAATAATATAAAAACTTGAAAACATTCAATAATATTTGAGAGAAATAACTGAAAAATAGAATATATGATTAAAAAAAATAATTATTGTAAAAATTACTTAAAAATTTTTTATTAAAAAGAATAATTAAAAAATCGCAGAAATAATCGAAAATTGATGAAAATAATTGCAATATCGGATAAACAATTGAAAATTTTAAAAGTTATGCCAAAATAATGAATATAATTATAAATTGATGAAAATCAAGAAAAATTGAAGAATTTATTTTTAAGCAAAAGACAATAATTAAAAAATTGTTATATAATAAAAAATTGAAGACAATAATCTAAATTTGAGATAACTGAAAATTTAGGAAATTAATTGCATGTGTTTATGTATATTTTAAACTTCTTCAAAAACCATAATAAATTTTTAAAGCATTTTTCGAAACTGTTTTTTTACACAAATGACAATTAAAACCCAGTAAAACACGACACTAACGAAAAAGGTTACCTTATTCTTTCAATTCAAATTTCAAAATATTTCCTGATAAAGAGAGTCAAAATTAATAAAATAACAGGGAGTAAGACTAACTTCACTTTAGTTTTTAAAACATGGACAGAAAAAGATGAATAAATATTAATACTAACTAACTTCACTTCAGACTTTAAAACGTGGACAGAAAAAATGAATAAATATAAAAAGTAACTAACTTCAGGAGTTTACGGAGATTATTATTATTTAATTAATTTTTGAAAATTATGACAACAAATGGAAATAAATAAAAATTGAAGAAAATAATTCAAATTTTATAAAAATACTTAAAAATCTTGGAAAATAATTTTAGAAAGTGAGAATAATAATGAACTATATTGAGGAAAATAATTGAAAAATGATCAAATTAATTCAAAATTGAAAAAAAAAATTGAAACTTGCTGGAAGTAATTTAAGATTGAGAAAAAAATTGAAATATGATGAAAATAATTTAAATATGGAAAATTGAAAACAGTAAATAAAATTTGAGAGAAATAATTGAAAAAATCATAGAACATAACAGAAAATAGTTATAAAATTTAATATAAATATAATAATATAATATAATATAATAATATAATATAATATTTTAATATAAATATAATAATTGAAACTTTTGAAAATTATGCCAAAATAATGAAAATGATTAGAAGCTGAAGAAAATAATAGAAAAGTTGCAGAATTTATTTTTAAGCAAAAGAAAATAATTAAAAAATCGTTTAAAACAGAGAAAATTGATGAAAATAATCTAAAATTTGGTGTAAGAGCTAAAAATTTAGAAAATTAATTGAAAAATAATGAAAATATTAAAGGGTGTAGAAAATAATTATTGTATTCAAATTTCTTATTTTTATACTAAAAATGAATAAATCAAAACTCCATAATTATATATTTCTCTACATAATTCGCAAATTCAAAATGGCGGATGAATATTGGATGATATATTGGATGAATTTTTAAAAATGAATTGAATTTGCATGAATCTTGGTATGTTGGGGTTTTTGGGGTCACTGATTTCAAATTTTCAGTCAGTATTGGAAAACTCAAAATGGCGAATCCAATATGGCGGACGAGTTTTTAAAAATTGACTGAATTTGCATGAATCTTGGTATATTGGGGTTTTTGGGGTCGCTGATTTCAAATTTCAAGTCAGATTGGGAAAATTCAAAATGGAGGATACAATATGGCGGTCGATTTAAGATTTGAAATCAGTAAACTCGAAAATTTATCGAGTAACAAGATACAGGTAAATTCCAACAATATTTGAAAATGCAACCCTCACATTAGATTCGAAATTGTTAAATTTGAAATATAAATAACAAATTTGTACTCAGCGACCCCAAAAACGCCAAAGTAAAAAATTTCATGCACATTTAGTAATTTTTTAGAAATTTGACCACCATATTGGATCCGCTAATTTGAATATTTTAAATCTGATTTCAAATTTGAAATCAGCGACCCTAAAATCCCCAAGATACCACGATTTTTGCGAATTAAGATAATTTTTAAAAAATTTGTCCACCATATTCGATCTGCCATTTTGAATTTTTAAAATTTGACTTCGAATTTGAAATTAGCGACCCCAAATACCCTAATATACTAAGATTCATACAAATTCGTTCAATTTTTAAAAATTCGACCGCCATATTGTATCCGCCATTTTGAATTTTGATAATCTGACTTCGAAATTGAAATCAGCGACCCCAAAAACCCCAGTATACCAAGTTTCATAAAATTTTTTTTTTAAGGTGACTTAGGCGTCCCCTTAAAATTCCCATACATTGCAATGTAAATTTGGGTTTCGAGCCCAACCTTCTTGACAAATGACAAAACTTAACGGACTTTCGACGTCACACTGATTTACTCAATTGATATAAATTTAAAAATTGAGAACATTTTGAAAAACACAATTTAAAATTGTTAAATAAAAAAACATCTATTTAAAAAACCATATATGTGACGCTCCGCGAGAGAAGGGACCTATCGCTGAGAAAGCAAACTTTAAAGAATGGACGGGCAAAGAGGAGGAAGAAAAATCGAGACGCTTAACATGCCCATGTTTAAAGCTTTATAACAAGAAAACTAATTGCAGGAATCAAATTTAGATTTTTAGAACTCAAAAAGCAACTCAAAAACTATCAATTACCATGAAAAAATCAAACTAATTAATCGTTAATTTCACGGGACGGTCGTTCAAAGAAAAATCAAAAAATGCGATATACTTGGAGATGGGACTGGACTAGAGTCTGACCGACATTCTGCGTCAGGTGACGGTCACCATGTTGACAAACGGACAGACTGGACAGATTCATATTTTTATTATTTATTTGTGTTAAATGAAATAAAAAGGTTTTTTATAGTTGTCATTATTGTTATCATTATTATTATTGTTTATATTGTCTGTTATAAACACAATTATATGTGAAATAAGTCAAATATGTATTTTTATGTGGAACATAACCTTAAATATGTTTTACTATGTTTCCTATGTTTGTATATTTTTGTTAGAAGTTTTATTCATTTATCATAAAATATTTCAATAGAATATTGACTATAATAATTAACTATTAAATTGCGGAAAATAATTTATTAATTGTGGAAAATAGTTTAAAAAAATGACGTCAACAGTTGAAAAATTATTGAAGAAAATATGTGAAAAATGACGAAAATAATTGTCAATTGAAAACAAAATTCGAAGAATGACTATATTAATTGACAACTGAAAAAAATAAATATAAAAAATTAAACAAGAAATATCAAAAAATTTAAAATCGAAAGAAATAATTAAAATTGAAAAAAGAATTGAAAATTAAAGGAAATATATACTTAAAATATATATAAAATATATATAATATATATATATATATTTATATATATATATATATAAAATATATATACTTAAAAATTGAAAAAAAGGAATTGAAAAAAGCGGAGAATTAATCATTATAAAAGAAAACAATTGAAAACTAAAGAATGTAAATAAAAATTGAAGAATGGAATACAAAAATTAAGAAAAAAATTAAACAATTGTATTTAAAATTAAAGAAACTAAATGATAATCTAAAAAATAATAGAAAAAAGGCGATAATTTTCTAATATTAAACAGAATAACTGAAAATTGAAAATTGAAAAGTGGAATTTAATTTTGAAGAAGATATCTGAGAATTGAAGAGAAGAGTTCTAGAATTTTATTAAATAATTGAATTGAAACTTTAAAACAGCTTTTATGAGTGGAAAAATAATTGAAAAAATCCGTGAATTATTGAGTATTGAGCAATTAATTGAAAATCGATAAAAATAATTGAAAATTAAAGACAATATTTGAGAATTGAAGAATATTATTATGAAAATTGAAGAAATAAATTGGAAAGTAAGTAATTCAATAGAAATTTCCAGAAAATAATTGATAATCAAAAAAAATTACAATATGACGAAAATAATGAAATATTAAAAATAAATAATTAACAATTGGAAAAAAATTTTTAAAATGGTGGGAATAATCGTCATTTAAACAAAATTTTTTTTTAAATTAATGAATAATCGTAAAATTTAAGGAGAACAATAAATTGTCAATTGAAAACTGATAAAAATGATAGAAAAGATTATAAAAAATAAATGAATATAATTGAAATCAAGTAGAAACTGAAGAATTGTATTGAAATTTCAAAAAAATAATTGATAATTGAGAAAATGCTAGAATTATTGAATATTGAATAAAATAATTAAAAGCTAAGAATGCAATTGAAAATTAAAGAAAATAATTAAAAATTAAAGAATGAAATTGAAATTTTAAGGAATTACTTGATTATTGAAACAAAAATTACAAAATGACTAAAATATTTAAATACTAAAGAAAATAATTGAGAAATGAGGAAAATAATTGACAGTTGAAAAAAAAATTCGAAATCTGTCGAGAATGATCGACAACAGAATAAAATAATTAAACAAAATTGAAGAAGAATTATAAAATTTAAAGAGAATAATTGTATCTTGAAAACTGTTGAAAATAATAGAAAAAATTATAGATTTATTTATTAATGAAATTAAAATTTTTTGTACTGATATTTATAAATTTAAATTTTAATTAATTTAAATGCATTTTTTAAAAAGTATCTGCTTTAGAACAAAAAATATCTATGTACCAAACTTCTGATGTGGACAGAATGAAAGAATGAATAAAAGAATAAAGAATCTTGTAGATTATTATTATAGATATGATTTCTAATTTTACTTCTTTAATTATTAATTCTCCAGAATTTCAATTTCAATTTTTATTGGAACAAATTTTAGTTAACATTTTAATAGTTAAAATTTTAATCATAAAATTTGGTCTGATGGAAAATTCGATGCAAATTTTTTTTTTATAATTTAAAGTTTTTATATATTGGTTGAAATTTAAAATACCTAATATTTCTGTATTGTTAAAATTTTAAAATATTTAAAGTTTCTAATATATTAAACATGAATTGACTATTTGAGCCATTAAAAGTTTTAAATATCAATTAAAGTTTACTATTATTAGTATTATTATAATTAAAATTTGAATAATTATATTGAATTATATTGAATACTGATTAAAGTTTGAAACAATTTAAATTCATATTAATAAAATCAACTTTCTGATTTTTAATTTGTAAATATAAAAAACTAATATAATTTTTGTTTTTACCATTAGGAATCAAAATAAACATGAGTTATGAATCTTAAGGAGGTTCTATCTTAAAAAAAATTTACATCATTTTAATCAAATTTGGTTCACTGGTAGATAATGGTGTTATAATATGATGCAGTTAAATTTTTTTTCCCTTAAGGTACTTCGGAAAATACATGTAAATATATAAATATATATGACAAACTACTCAATTCCCATAAGAATCAATGTAAAATGTTAAAAACTTTTTTTTGTATAACTTTTTTCACAAGTACCTTGAGGTCTCAAAAATTTAGCTGCATCATTATAAAAGCATTATCTACTAGTAGACCAAATTTGTTTAAAATGGTAATGTTAATTATTCTATTTACGATAGAACCTCCTTAAAACTTCGGTTATATTGCAATGTTGATTAATTGAAATTTGACATAATTTAAATTTGAATCGATAGAAGTTGGGAATTTTTTAATTTGGAAAAATTAAAATTAATATTGATAGAAATTTTGGAGAATAGTTTGTTATTAATTGAATTTCGTATTGTTTGAAGAAATTTTAAGAATAAGGAAATCATATGAGTAGAAGTTTGGAATAAATGAAATTCGCATAGAAGTTAAAATATATTTTGTTCAAAAAAGTATTTTAAAAAATATTCTAACTTTTGTAACGTACTAAAATAAATTTTTATTTTCAACTGAGAAACAAAACCTGATTTATTCTCTCAAATTGCTTTGTATTTATTAATTTGTAACAAAATATAAATAAAAATCAATTCACAAAATTTAATCTGATAGCAATGAATTTAATCTAAATAAGTTCATATTAGTTTACCTTCGTATTTAAACTATTCTAGTTAATGAAAAAGGTAATTCTCGCTCAATTTAACGCGCGTATATTTTGCTATTGTTGAAATAATTGAAAAATATTTAATTGGTTTGAAAAATTAATATGTACAGTAACTGAATAAGGACAACTTTTTTAATTTTGTTATTTGAAAATCCTAGTTTTAAATATGCTACACATGCTAAAAATTAATTAAAGCTCTTACAATCTCGTAAAAAAAAATTGTAAACAAAATCTCTAACACAAATTTTAAAAACATTTTAGTACTCCATAAAATTATAAAATAAATTTTAAATCTCGGTAATTGAAAAACTTATTTTTAAATATGTTTACAGATTTTAAAGAAACTAATTGAAAACTGTTAAAATATCCGGGAAAAAAATTTCAACAAAAATTTCTTTTCCGCAAAAATTAAAAGTTTTATTTATTTTTCAATTTTTAAACAGTTTCCAACTTTCCTAAAACATTATAATAAACAAGTGTGCAATATTACTTATAAATCTACCAAATTTTATGAAAAATTATCTTTCAAATGAAACCAATAAGATTATAAAAAATCCTGCATTATTTCATGTTACTTATTTTAAATTTAAAGAGATAATATTGCAATTTACACTATTTTTACAATATATGATTTTCAACTTGATATTGGGTGATATTTTTATTCAGAAATTATAGTTTTGAAACATTTATATACATTGCGTAATTAATTTATTGCATTTTAAAACTAATTAACATAATACTAAAATATGTGTATTTGCCTATTTTTATGTTACACATGATTTCTTTTTTAATCTGTATATGTACATTTAATAACTTAAAAGTGTTTGTAAAATGTATTTCTTGCACAAAATAGTGTTCTACATTATTTGCTACATAAAAACAATACATTGTAGTTTTTAAAGTTCCTGCAACTTTTCCCAAGGTTTTAGGTTATGTGACACATAATTTTAGTTAATTCATACTTTCTCACAATTTTCAAGGAAGCTTTTTTCAGAAATCCTTAATTTTTTACATTTTGTTATGAAATATACCTATCAAAATATTAAAAACAATATAAATTACCTAAAATAACAATCTGTCCACTTTGACAGGCCTGACGGACAAAGACGGAGAATTACGGATATTACGGACATTTTCTCAGTCAGCTTTGTCAGGTCCCATCTCTAGATATACTTAGTATGCGTCTAGGTTTGAAGCATTATAACAAAAAGTGTAATTACAAAAAAGAATTTTTAAAACATGGAACTGAAAGAACAACTCAAAAATTGTCTTTTAGCATAAAAAAATGAAAATTGATTTTTTCGGCGATAGGTCCCTTCTCTCGCGGAGCGTCACATATAATTGCAGTGCCCATTTTCCTGTTTGCCCCAGGACCCTTGTCCTCCCAGTTACGCCACTTTTTCAAGTCTATATAACTGCAAGAGAAATACCTTAAGCCGTAAAAAATGTTAAATTTTGTTTTAATGTAAACTTGAAGTGCAAAGTGTCAGGTATTAGAAGAAGTTGGGTGGATATCCTCGTGAGAAAATCGACAGATGAAATTCCGTGATGCTGGATCCTAATCCTTGCTTACTTAACTTTGCGCTTTTCGGCTTAAAACCTTGTTCGCTTTTGCGGTCATTACGGTCAGTCTGAGGCTTTCGCGAGCGTTTTTCTTTCCATTCCTTGGCACAAATCCCATCTTGTTTTTGCGCCTCTCATAGACAAAATCAAATATACTTTTTCCTTTTGCTCTCGTAATCTGCAGATCTCTAAATACCACATCGGATCTTCCATTAGGGGTACGCTCGGCCAGTGAAAAGGGTGCCATAAAGTATAACTTAGATTAAGAGAACGCTGCTATCGTCATGCACCCACTGACAATGAGAGTATTTATCGAACCCATTGCAATTTCAAATTAGGTACATTAGCGTATTAATCGAGTCAATTTTTCTGGTAAACCAACTTTTAACAATTATTTATCCCCCCCCTATAAGGTGACCCAATTTAAACTCATTTCAATTTAAAAATTCACTTTTCATTTCACTCTCTAAATATAGTTGAAAACTTTCAAAGACTATTCTCTATTCCAATTTAATAAACTAGTAAGTTTTAAAAGCACATAAATTTAAAAAACATGAATTAATTAACGAATTTTTGTCCAATTATAAACTTTATATGAGTCAATCGATTCATTTTGAGATGAGGAATATGATATTTTTATTCATTAAGTTGTATTTTTAGCATGGAAAAAAATTTTGGCAAAAAACGATTTTTTTTTTTATGAAAAAAGGTGCTGAAAAAAATTTGATTGTGTATATTTAAAAATCCCTGTGTCTAAATTTAGATATTTATGAGCTTAATAAGCCATCCAAATTTTATTGAAATCCGTTGAAGCGTTCTTGAGATATCCTTGCGACAAAAAACGCTGTACACACACACATACTTACACGTACATACACACACACATACACATCTAGACATTTATTTAAATAGTAAATAAATATATGCTTTTTAGATAAAAATGAGTCGATTTAGACTATTTTTGTAAAATTAAAAATCTTAACGACCACTCTCTAAATCTGAATTAGGTAAAAATAACTAATTAATTATTAGTCAAATCGTAGCTGAGTTTTTGTTTCATCAATTATAGTGAAAAATAACTAATCATTAGTAAAAAAAATAACTAAAAAGTAATTAAAATTTGACTAATGGATTCAGTAAATATAATTTTTCTAAAATATTAGTTATTTTGACATAACCTAAAAATAAATTTGACTAATAATTAGTTATTTTTTACTAAATAATTAGTAGTAATGTAACTATTTGAATTAGTGACTGAGTTTTTGCTTTCAAATTAGTTATTTTTTTAGTAGTTTAACATAATCTCAAAAATAAAAATAAAATGTGGCCCCAATTATAAATAACAATTTTTCAAGCTTCATTCATCCATGCATTCCTGACATTTGTTACTAGATTTTTTTTTCCTTTTAACAATTTTAAATCATATTTCACCTTTTTAAACTGTTCTCAAATTTTAAATTTACAACAATTTTATTTTTTTCAAATTTCAGTTAATTTGAACTAACATTGATTGAAAGTTCAATTAATCCACGTTTCAAATATCCACTAAATTTGAATTTTGAACTATTTTTATCATTTTTAAATTATTTTCTGCAATTTTTAATTCCTTTATAATTATCTTTAAAGTGTTTCCCAAAATCTTAAATTTACCTTCCTCAAATTTTAATTAATTTGTTTAGTTTTATCAAACACTTTTTGAATTTTAATTATTTTTTCCTTGATATTAAATCAATATATAATTATGTATTCCTATCTTTTATATTATTCATCGCAAATTTAAATTAATTTTTTAAATTTACCATTATTTTTGTCATTTTGCAATTTTATTATCGTCAATTTTTAATCATTTTCATAATTTCTGAATTAATTTTCAGCTCTCTAAATCTGAATTAGTAGTTTTCTACTAAGAATTAGTAGTTTTCTACTATGAATTAGTCAAATTCATGGCTCATTTTTCTCTAATTCATATAGTAGAAAACTACTAATTCATATAGTAGAAAACTACTAATTCTTAGTAGAAAACTACTAATTCTTAGTAGAAAATGACTAATTCTTAGTAGAAAACTACTAATTGAAATAGTGAAACTTTACTTTTCAAAAAAGTAAATTTTTTTATTAATTTAATTAGTAGTTTTCTACTACAAGATTAGTAGTTTTCTACTAATTCTTAGTAGTTTTCTACTAAAAATTAGTAAAATTCTTACTATTTTAATAGTAGCTCACTTTTCGCTAATTCATTAGTAGAAAACCACTAATTCAAATTTAGAGAGAGAACTTTCAAATATTTCAAATAATTATTTTGTTCAATTTTCATATTTTTTTATTATTTTCCAATGCTTTTCTCCATCTTTTAATATTTTTATTATTTTTCTATAAATTTCCTAAATTTGCAGTTATTATCACAAATTCGGATTATTGTAATCAATTTTCCAATTTTAAACGCTTTTTCAATTATTTTCTTCTGCTTAAAAATAAATTTTTCATTTTTTTTATATTTTCTTCAATTTCTATTTATTTGTATTATTTTGGCACATATTTTTCAAAAGTTTCAATTATTTCTCAGAAATTTTAATTATTTTCTTAAATTCTCTTTAATTAAAAAGTTTTAAGTAATTTTGTAATTATTTTATTGCTTTAAAAATATATTTTATGATTTTTACAATTGTTTCCCACAAATTTTATTTACTCTTATCAATTTTTCATATTTAAATTATTTTCATCATATTTCAATTTTCTTTCTCAATCTTAAATTATTTTCAGGAGATTTTAATTAATTTTTTCAGTTTTGAATTATTTTCTTCGATTGTTAATTATTATTTACATTTTCAAAAATTATTTTCTAAGAGTTCTGTATTTTTCTAAATTTTTATTATTTTCATCAATTTTCGATTATTTCTGCGATTTTTTTAATAATTCTCTTTAATTAAAATTTTTTACGTAATATTGTAATTATTTTCTTTCCTTAGACATACATTTTATGATTTTTTCAATTATTTCCCTCAAATTTCATTTACTGTTTTTAATTCTTCATATTTAAATTATTATCATCATATTTCAATTTTCTTTCTCAATCTTCAATTATTTTCAGCATATTGCATTTATTTTTTTCAATTTTGAATTAATTTGATCATTTTTCAATTATTTTCCTTTATTGTTAATTACTATTCTCATCTTCTGAAATTATTTTCTAAGATTTATAAGTATTTTTCTAAATTTCAATTATTTTCATCAATTTTTGATTATTTTTGCCATTTTTTAATAATTCTCTTTAATTAAAATTTTTTACGTAATATTGTAATTATTTTTTTCCTTAGACATATATTTTATGATTTTTTCAATTATTTCCCTCAAATTTTATTTACTGTTTTTAATTCTACATATATTTAAATTATTATCATCATATTTGAATTTGGTTTCTCAATCTTAAATTATTTTCAGCATATTTCAATAATTTTTTTCAATTTTGAATTAATTCTTTCAGTTTTCAATTATTTTCCTTAATTGTTAATTATTATTATTCCCATCTTCTGAAATTATTTTCTAAGATTTATAAGTATTTTTCTTAATTTCAATTATTTTCTATTATTTTTAATTATTTTTATTTGTTTTCTTAATTTCCAATTTTTAGTTAATCTCATTTTTTTCAATTTATTTCTAAGATCTCCATGTATTTTTCCCAAATTTCAACTATTTTTTCTTTACTTAAAAAAAATTCTATAATTTTTTCAATTAACTTTCTTTTTTTTCTCGTTCTTTTTCATAATTTCCAGAAAGTTTTTACTTATTTCTCTTTAATTAAAACTTGTTCTCTTTAAGTTTAAATTTAGTTTATATTTTTTCATTTATTTTCTCTAATTTTTAATTATTTTTTTTTAATTTCAATGATCTTCTGAAAGTTTTTAGTATTTTTCTGAAAATTTCTTTAACTTTCCTTTTTTAAAATATTTCATGTAATTTTTTCAATTTTTTTCTCTAATTTTTCATTACTTTTAAGATTTTCAAGTATTTTTCTCAAATATAAATTTTTTTTTTTATGTTTAAAACACTTCTTTAATCTTATATATTACTTTCCTCAATTTTTAATTGATTTCATTTTTTTTCAGTTAATTTGCAAAATTTTTTCATTTATTTTGCTTAATTTAAATTATTTTTTGCATTTCTTTTTAACTCTAAAATATTATAAATTTTGTCGAAAATAAGTATTTATTTTATTTATATAAATTGATTTTTAAATGTTATATTTAAAATATTTATAATTGTTGATAACACATGATGTAGAATTAATAAGTTACTACAATTAGTAAGGTTTTTGGAATATTTAAAAAAAAAGGGTCTAACTTACTATTTACTGTTTATTGCTTCCTCATATAGAGGAAGCATTGTATGTGACCAATAAAATTGTTGATTTTCCAAAAATTGTCTAAATCGACTTATTTTCATCTACAAAGCGTAAATTTTCATTCTTAAGCAAATATCCAGATGTATGTGTATGTTTGTGTGTGTGTGTGTGTGTATAGCGTTTTTTGTCGCCAGGATATCTCGAGAACGCTTCAACAGATTTCAATAAAATTTGAATGGCTTATTAAGCTCATAAAAATCTAAATTTTGACACAAGAAATTTTGAAAATACCCAACCAAATTTTTTTGAGCACCTTTTTTCATAAAAAAAATCGTATTTTGCCAAAAATTTTTTCCATGCTCAAAATACAACTTAATGAATAAAAATATCATATTCCTCATGTAAAAATGAATCAATTGACTCATATAAAGTTTATAATTGAACAAAAATTCGTAAAATAATTGATTTTTTTTATTTTTTTGGCAATTAAAATTCTTTTTTATTTATAACTTCTCCATTTTTTATTTTTTAGTCATAGGTCCTTTAGATAAAATATTCTAGATTAAGAGACGAACTAATTGGTGTATATAAATTATATATTTTTCTGGAAATAGATGCGGTATTAATGGTTATTTTTTATTTCTGACGAAATCCAAATTTTTTTTTTTTTTTTGCATTATTATAATCTATTGTATTTATCTTTTTATTGTAGGATTTTCTTTAATTTTCTTCTTTTTATGCAAATTATTTAATATTTTACACAATTTTGTTATTATATGATTCACTAAACTTTTTATTTCATCGATTTTCATAATAATTTCCATACGTTTAAAAATAAATACGCTCATTTTTTTGTAAATTTATTTAAGAATGTGTATCCAAAAAACAATTTTTTACACATTCTTATAAAATTTTAATGACATATTAAATGCATTTCTTTACATGTACTGTTACAATTTTATTACATTTTACCGTTCTATTTTTAAGATGTACATTTATAAAGTTGGGACTTTTACATGGAAACAATAACAAAACGCGCAAAATGAGTATATTTTAATTGATTAAAAAAACACGGTTCTACAAATTTTTTCAAAAAACTAATATATTTTAAACTGTAATATAATACAACTTTTACAACAATATTTAATTAATTTACCGTAATTTTGTTAAGAAAATGTTATTCTTCACTTTTTTGAAATAATCAGAAAGAAAAAATTTTAATAGCTTGAAATTTTCAACGGAAAAATTTTGCTTCAATAAAATTTGTTTGTGTAATGCTTTTAACTACAAAATACTATTTAGAAACCAAATTATAAGAAGAAATTAAATTAAAAGAATATTGACTATCATGGTTCGATAGAATGAGGACTTTTTAGATTTTCTTTGTTTTTAGAAATTTATTGTTGGACTTGCTTCAAGTGTAATATTATAAAAATAATGTTTTTGGTTTAATTCGCCTCAACTTTTTATTATTTTTAAAGGATTTTCACATTCCTTTTGTGGACTTTTTATTTATCTTTATATATACATTTTTTATTTTATGTTTATTAATTTTAATTTTTAAGTAAACCAAATTTTATTATTTTTTGTACTTTTTACATTTTTTTTTATAGTTTGAGGAAAAATTTTTCCATTTTCTTACTATTTATTTAATTTTCTTGATGTTTCATTATTTTTTTAGTCCTTCCTTGCGTTTTAATAAATTCTTTAATTTTTGCCATCATTTTTCCATTTCTTAGAAACATTTTTCCTTTTTTTAAATTCTTTAGTTTACTAAATATTCCCTTTTTAAAATCATTCTTCTATTTTATAGATTTCCTTTTCTTTTAAAATTTCAAAAATTTCATTCATTCTTTTTTTATTCAATTTGTAAAAAAAATTCTCTAATTTTTCTAATTTTAAATTTTTGTCATTTTTTAATAGACTGTTTTCTTATCTTTTTAATTTCTTGCTTTTTTTTTAATTTATTATTTTTTCGTTGCTTTTACCTGACTTTTTTTAATTTTGCAATCATGTGAATTTAAGGATATTTTTTTAAAATTTTCTCATTTATTCGACATAATTTATGTGATTTTGATTAAATGTTTTATTTTTCATTATTTCTTATTAAATTTTCTCAGTTTAAAGAATAAACTACTTACAAACAAACATTTGCAGATTTCATATGAGTACTGCCTTAAAAAAAATCCATTTTTCATTTTTTAAAAAAATTCACGATTTTTATACAGTTGACACAGAATGACTCAAAATATGCAGTTTATGACTCAGCTTTTTCAGTACATTTTCAAGCTTAAAAAAAGTTTTTTCTGATCGAAAAATCAATTTTTTATTTGACACATTTTTTTATATCATCGTTCAAGTATAACTGCACATTGTGATAGTATATTATCAAGGTCAAAGATTCAAGTAATTATGTATATACAATTGTGCCGCGACAAAGTGGCCAATTATGAGATAAAATTTACATATATCAGAGAATTTGTTCTTTGATAACGTTATTTTTGGTCCACATATTCTATATATATATATATAAAAATAAATCGGGCGATTTCCGAAAAAATTACTTGTCCTTGACACTATATTACATTTTATTATTCAATATAATGATACATTATATAGTTTGTCAATTGATAAGTTTTATTTATAATAAACAATAACATCAAAAAACTTGAATAATTAAATTTTTTTCGATTTGGAATTTTAGATGATACATTTTTTGAATTGTTACACTGTATAAAATCTTATTAAAATATTTATAACGTATCAATTATTGCACGTCAGCAGGACTTTGAAAGAACTGGTTTCTTGAATCATTAGAGGAACCCGAATCGTAAAATCTTTAATTTACTGTAAATAAAATTGGCGTCGTTAAAAGAAATAATCTAACTTTATGACTTTCTTTAGATGACATGTGACTAGTCAGGACTCGGGAGAAAAAAAAAACTGTAACAGTTATTCGTATGCATTTTATGCAATACATGATATATAAGTCATAGTTTATTTATGACATATATGTAATCCATATATATATATATGTGTGTATATGTATGCTATGTATAACATATGATATGTATATTTAAATTTTGAATAATTCGATAAATTGATACAGAGATGATAATGTTCTTTTATTACAAAAAGGTGAACAAATTATGTAAATTGCTGGCAGTAATTTGACTAAGTGGAGGAAAATTCAACTCACCCTCTGTCGAATGTGGTTTCTTTTACACTGAATTCCGAGGTTTCAATGAAAATTTCCGTTGCTTCTTTAGACGAAGTTTCATTTAAAATAACATTTTCACTGAAAGAACTGTTCACTGAATGGTTTGTGAGAAGGTAAAAGTCTTTGGTTTGCAAACTAGTTCTGGCAAGATGCAACACCAACAGCAAACTCAGTCTCAGTATCATTGGGCACCGTTTTGTCGAAAAAAATTTCTATTTTTGAAAAATATTAAAATTAATGTTTCTTTTTACTTTAAAGTGTCTTCTTTTCATTTTAATGTATTGTTATTGACTTTTTAATGTGTCTTTATACTATATTATCATTATTCTTATTAATATTATTACAATTATGATATGTTATAATTTATTATTGATGTTATTTACATATAATATATATATATAAATATATATATATGCATCGCCATTACCATTGTCATTGCTGTATTATTATGACCATCTTTATTTTTATTATATGATCATATTATGGACTATTATAATTATACAGATTTAAAAAAAACTTCTTAGCTAAATTTGTTCAGATAATCTCAAAAGAAACTACGTGAAAATTACATTTTGTTTCTTCAGAGAGGAAGCAATAATTTAACAATATAAAAGTTGAATGTAAAAGTTATTAAAAAAAAAAAGAATTTAAAATGCAAAAAAAAAACATGAACTATTTTACGAATTTGTGATCATATATAAAAGTTATATAGGTCAATCGATTCATTTTGAGATCAGGGATATGATTTTTGTATTCATTAAGTTATATTTTTATCACGAAAATTTTTTTTGACAAGAAACGATTTTTTTCGATGAAAAAAGGTGCTCAAAAAAATTTGGTTGGGTATTTTTAAAAATCCCTGTGTCCAAATTTAGATATTCATGAGCTTAATAAGTCATCCAAATTTTGTTGGAATCCATTCAAGCGTTATCGAGATATCTTGGCGACAAAAAGCTCTATACACACACACACCATACATCTGGACATTTGCTTAAAAATGAAAATTTACGCTTTTTTGATGAAAATGAGTCGATTTAGACTATTTTTGGAAAATTAAAAATCTAGTTTTTAATTAAATAAAATTAATTTAATTATAAATAAATAAATAAAGTTAATTTAATTTATAATTAATTGTTTTAATTAAAATTAAAACAAAAATTTTTTTTTTTTTAGCCGAGACTCTACACTAGTGTACTCTTATGTATTTTTCTCTGCCGAATCCGAAGCCAAAATAACCAAAATATTAAAATTTTTTGAACGCATTTCAAAAAACTGATCAAAAACACGAAAAATTAGATTTTTTTGAGGTTATCTCAAAAAATTCAGCCAATCTGTCAATTCTGACTTCGGATTCGAATTCAGCGGAGAAAAATAAATAATACACTTTTAGGTAGTGTAGTTTTGAACAAAAAAAATTTTTTTCGTGTGCCAAAATCCTAATTAGTAAAAAATATTGAAAAAATATATTAAAAAACTACTAATGCAGTAGTCAAATGTGAATAATTAATTGTAGGTAATAAATGAATTAACAAATTATTTAGTTAGAAATCTACTAATTTATTTATTGTGGTTTAACATAACCTCAAAATCACTTTAACTAATTGAATTAGTAATTTTGTTTCCTCATTGAGAAAGCTTTGTGATCGTTAAGATTTACGATTTTCTAAAAAAAAGTCTAAATCGCCTTAAATTCATCTAAAAAGCCTAAATTTTCATTTTAAGAAAATGTCCGGATGTGTGTATGTGTGTGAGGTTACTTTTTTGTCGCCAGGATATCTCGAGAACGCCTTAACGAATTTTAATAAAATTTGGATAGCGAATTAAGCTAATAAATATCTAAATTTAGACACAGGGATTTTTGAAAATACCCAGCCAAATTTTTTTAAGTCCCATTTTTTGTCAAAAAAAAAAAAAAAAAAAAATCAGACTAAAAATACAATTTAACAAATAAAAGCATCAATATTCCTTGTCTCAAAACGAATTGATTGATCTATATATAAAGTCTATAATTGAGAAAATAATTCGCATAATAATTTATGATTTTTCATTTTTTATTACATTTAAATTTTTTTTTTTCTTTTTATAACTTCTCCAATTTTTATTTTATAGTCATAGGTACTTTGGACGAAATATTCTATGTAAAAAAATGGATCAATTTAATTATATAAATTATACATTTTATCCTAAATTTGAAGAACTAATAGGGATTCTTAATTTTTATTGAAATTTTAATTTTGATTTCTTTAATATAACTTCTCCAATTGTCATTTTTAAGAAATGAATATTCTTTATAAAAAATATTTTACAATGAAAAACGAATTTATTGATATTTATATAGTACATATTTTCCCATAAATTAATATAATTTATGAAAATATTTCTTGTTTCAAGAAATTTAAACTTAATTCCTAGTTTTATTTCTTTATTTCTTCTAAGAAGATCCTATATGATATTTTATTGTATTCTACTCTAAAAATACATTTTAATTAATTAATTTATTTATTAAATTTTGGCATTTTTCTTTTTCTATATGAGGAAACAATGACAATAATAATAACGATGATAATAATAATACTGATAATTATAATATTTATAATTCCTAAAAATAATAAAAAAATAATAAAAAAAATAATAAACAATAAGAGTGGTTACAATAATTATAATAAACATTTTAAGGATAATAATCATAATGAATAAAATATAAAGAACCGATAAAAATATCTCCAGTGTACAATAAATTGATTTTAATACAATTTCGAACTTTTCCTGAATTTGAAAATTACGATGCATTATTTATTTAACTGAATCAATCACTGAGAATCACGCCACCCGCGTAACTTTCTTATCATTCGATAATAGATGTTTCAGAATTCAAATATTATGATTAATTACTAAAAGGAAATATTTTTATGTCTGGAATCGAGGAAAGTCTATTTTCATTTGAAAATAGTCAATTTTTAATAATTTATTTCTGATAAGTAAACACTTTTTTATAGTTCAATGATTTCGTTTTACATTGATGATTAGGTGTGTCATAATGAAATTGACAACCGTTTCTTGACACAGCCATGCGTGAAGAAATTTTATTGTTGTTTTATGCTAATGACACGCGTATAAAGTTTAGATAATTTCGTTTGATTAACTTTTTAAATTTATTATAGATCGAGTCTATGAACTTTTCTGAGGTGTCGTATATATTTTAATAAATATGTTTTATAATAAATCGAAAAGAAATACTCTTCGATTGACGAATTTCGGTAAATAACGGTTTAAAGTAATACATTTTTCCGATTTAGTGAAATTGAGAAAAAATCGTGTTAAATTATTTATAGGTACTAAACTTGGTTCAATATTTTATAAAGAAGTATTTATATAGAAGTGTTTAAAAATGTTTTGAAAAAATTTCACATGAACTTTATCTAATACGTAATTGAATTTTTTACTGCTTACGCACAGAGGGAGCTTTGTATATTTATGTGCTTTCTTATTTCAACGTAATTTTATTATTTCGGTTAATTAATATTCGATTATTGTATAATCTCACTATTGTAATTTTATTTAAGACATTTTTTTCGATGGTTTAATAACGTTCTGTAATTTTAATTAGGTCAAATTTTCATTATATCTTAAGTGATTTACTCTCAAAATCTGAATTAGTTAAAAATAACTAATTATTAGTAAAAAATAACTAATTATTAGTAAAATCGTGGCTGAGTTTTTGTTTCACCAATTAGTGAAAAATAACTAATTATTAGCAAAATATGACTAATTATTATATTAAAAAATAACTAATAAATAGTTAAAATTCGACTAATTGAATTAGTAAACAGAATTTTATTACAATATCAGTTATTTTGACATAACCTAAAAATTAATTTAACTAATTATTAGTAGAAATATAACTATTTTAATTACTGACTTAGTTTTTGCTTTCAAATTAGTTATTTTTAACTTAATCGTATTTAGAGTGTAAATTTATATATTTATTACGTCAATTAAAATTATTTGATTAATTAATTAAATTAAATTATTTTATTAAAAAGTTAATTTTATATAACCGTAAAATAAATTTAGTTTCATGAAATTATAATATTAGTAATACAAAAAAAAATTAATTAATGTTTTGCTATTTTTTTCTTTTATTTTAACATTATTTCTAATGAAACACAAGAAATGAAAAGCGACTTGTGAAATACAAATTTTATTATGTCCGCATTCATCAAGAAGTCTAGTTCAAATTTTGTAGTCACTTGGAGATTTTATTTTAACTATTTATTATAAAATCAAAAATAATAATAAATTATTACATAAAATCAGGTTTGTGTAAAATAAAATAAAAATTTTTTTTTAAATATATACAAATAATTTCTGCACAATATTTATATACTTCGTGGGGTCATTTTTATATTATTCACACAAAATTAGACGTTTTTAGAACACCCCCCCCCCCCCAAGCCCCACTTCCCAACTCTTAGTAAAAAGTGTTTTTTTCTGTTTTTAATGTAAAAAAAATATAAATAAAAAATAATAATAATTACATGTTAATAATCTACGTGAGATAATATAATAATACAAATAACAAGATAAAAAGAATATTAGACGTTTTTTTCCTGCCTCGAAACACAAAAAAATAACATAAAACACAAAAATTTATATTAAAAAATGTTAGTTAATATTTATTTCTATATAAAGCGATTATTAACTATTTTTCACGTTTATAGTTTTATTTTAATTTTATTTATTTGCAGTATTAAGTAAAGTTCACAACATAAAATCAACACAAAATATCATTTTTAATATTTATATTAAAATCCACAATATTATGTTCTGGATTGCATTTTTTGTTAGAGAAAATAAATCCAATTTTTTAACAATATATATTTTCAATTTCGTGCTCATGTAAATTTTTGAAGAAAATGAACAAAAACGCCGAAAAATACGTAAAATGGAAAAAAATATATTTCAAAAATTGATAAATAATTTATGTAAGTACGTTTAATTTATGGATTCTGTTTTTATAATATTTGTTAATTTCTTAATAAATGTGCTTATATTCTGGGATTATATTTAAATGATATTACATCCTTTAATTGTTGGGAAAATAATATTAATAATAAATTAATAGTAATAAATAATTAATTAATATATTAATAATAAAGATATTTAATAAAACAAGAATTTATTCAATAATTATATATATTTAATAATGTAATTGGGAAATTTTTAATTTTATTTTTATATTTTAATAGATTTATTATAAATGAAAAAATATTAATAAGAATTATTATATTTCAATTATTTAAATGAATTACCTAAATAAACTAAGATGAAAAGATTTTCTTAAACATTTTTTTTTTTCTTAATTATTAAATTTGTATAAATAAACTTTATTCTTTTGGCATTATTTTAAAATTTAATAAATTGTAGTTTAATGTTTTATATGTTTAATAATTTAATAAATAAAAACTTTAACTTAATATTATTTTTGTTTTAATGTTTAGAATAAAATTCGGGATAATTTTAATTCAATTTTATGTTTTTGAATTAATATAATTTCTTTCATTCCTTTTTTTATATTTAATAATTATAATGTTTTTTTTATTTTTATTTTAATGTTATAAATTAACGAACCTTTCAACTATATTTAATGACACTTTGTAAAAACTTTTTTTCTTTTTTTAATAAATCTGAAAAATTTGTTTATTTTTTGTCGATAATTTACACTTGTTGGCAATTGTCACGTGGCGAAAGAAGCGAGAGGAATTTTTTCGAGGAAAAAGCGAACTTCTCGGGGGCCAAGCGGCCGTGGAACTGGCGCGCGACTATCGCGAGTCGCCCTTAAATACTTGCCACGGTTCTGGTTATCCATTCGTTTAAGCTATCCCCCCTTTCTCTTTTCTCTTTTCTTCCCTTATTCGCCCCTGATGTCTCGTTCTACGATGGACGAAAACGAACGACCCGAGTTTGCCAAATCCAATCCAGTAATCACAGATCCACGCACTCTCTCTCTCTCTCTCACTCTCTGTGCGCTTTTGTATTATCAATATCAACCCGGAGATAATCCAAATTTGGGTAATAAAACGCAAAAGGGATGATAAAGTCAGGCTGAATTGATTCATTTTTATGACCCTGTTTTTATGAAAACTTGACTGTAAAAAAAACTGGGGTTCAATGGGGAATAGTGCACGTGATAAGAAATTTTATGGTTCAGTGTCACAATTATCAGTCCACCTGTTTTTCTTGGTTTCTTCAGGGTGTCTACTAATTTCTTCCCACAAAATTCCACAGTTTTTGTTCCTATTATTTTTCCCGGTTTTTTCTCTTTGTTAACTTAAAATATATTTTAAGTATAAATAGACCGACAAATGGCAACAAAAATTGAAGATAACAGTTTATTTATTATGTAAATTAAAATTTCTTAGTAAAAGTCGCAATCACAATTTTGTTTAAAACGCTTTTATTTTTATAATTTCCTTGGGCATTTCTAAAAACAACATAAATGTTAAGTATAGTGGCGTAACTGTTAAGGGGTAAAGTGAGCTCAGGGGGCCCTTTGTCAACCCTAATAGACCTTTATTATTGAAAATAAAGAAAATAATTTAAATTTGGGAAAAATATTTTTAAATCTTAAAAATAAATTGAAAAGAATAGAATAATCAAAAATTAGAGAAAATATTTGAAAATTAAGATAAATAATTTAAAATTAAAAAAAAATCATTAAAATTTGAGAAAATAATTTAAAAAATAATATAATTTATTTTAAATGAAGAAAAGTTAAAGAAAAATTCAGAAAAATACTTAAAACTTTCAGAAGTTCATTCAAGAAAAAAGAAAATAATTAAAAATTAGAGAAAATAAGTAAAAAAATATACCTAAACATAATTTAAAATTGAGGAGAACAATTTTTAAATAAAATTAAAATAATTAAAAACTTTTTAGAAATTATGAAAAAGAACGAAAGTAATGCAAAATTGAAGAAAATAATATAAAAAATAAGATAAATAATTGAAAATTGAATTAAATAATGGAAATGTCAGAAAAGTAGTTTAATATTTTTGAAATAGTGAAACAAATGAAAAAATAAAAAATTTAAGAAAATAAATGTTGAAAAATAATTGAAAAAATAATTTTAAATTTTGAAACTTAAAATAAATAATTGAAATGTGATCCAAACAATGATAAATTGTAAAAAATAAATGAAATTTGAGTGAAATAATTGAAAAATTACAGAAATATTTTTAAATAAAAAAAATAATTAAATTTTGAAAAATCAATAAAAAGAGAAATAAGAATAACTAAAAATTGGAAAAAAGAATTGAAGAAAGCTAAAAATAATTAAAATTCACGATAATTAATAAAAAAAAAATTAGAAATTATGAAAACAAATAAAATTACCTAATTGAAAATTGAAGAAAATCATTGAAATTTTAGAAAAATACTTAAAAATCTTATAGAAAATAATTTTAGAAAATGAGAAAAATAATCAAAATCGAGGAAAATAATTAAAAAATGATAAAATTTATTCAAAATTGAAAAAAACAATTGGAATAAGCTAAAAATAATTTAAATATGAAAATTGAAAAATGTAAAAAAAATTTGAGTGAAATAATTGAAAAAATCATAGAATATATGTTTAAAAATAGAAGTTAATTACAGAATTACTTAAAATTTTTTGATTAAAGAGAATAATTAAAAAGTGGAATAAATAATTGAAATTGATGAAAATAATTGAAATTTTAGAAAAATACATAAAAACTTAGAAAATTGAAAAAATTACAGAAATTTTTTTAAATAAAAAAAAATAATTAAAGATTGAAAAATCAATTAAAAGAAATTAGAATAACTAAAAATTGGAGAAAACAGGGTGTCTACTAATTTCGTCCCACAAAATTCCCGGTCATTTCCCGGTTTTTCCCGGTTTTTTCTCGTGTTAACTTAAGATTTATTTTAAATATAAATAGACCTACAAATGGCAACAAAAATTGAAGATAACAGTTGATAATAATTGAAGAAAATAATTGAAATTCAAAGAAAATAATTGAGAATTGAAGAGTTAAATATTAAACTTTACAAAAAATAATAATTAAGAATTAAAAGAAACAATTAATAATGAAAAGAAATAATTAATAATGGAAAGAAATAATTAATAATGGAAAGATATTTGCCAATTAGAAACAAAATTAAAAAAAAAAAAATATTAATCGACAATTGAACAATAATTGAAAAAATTGAACAATGGTTTTATAATTCAAAGAATATAATTGAAAATTGGTCAACTAGATAGAAAATCAAAAAAAAAAAAATAATTTAAAATTTAAGTTAATACCTAATTCAAAATTGAAGAAATAAATTGAAAATTAAATAATGAAATTGAAATCGGAAAAACACAGAATTATTGAATATTAAAAAAAAAAACAATTGAAAATTGAGAAATAAAATTGAAATTCGAATACAATAATTGAGAATTAAAGAAAATTACGGAACAATTAGATTGAAAAAAGAAGAAAATAGTTTATAATTTAAAAAAAAATGGAAAATGCCAGGAATTATTTAATATTGAAGAAAGCATTAAAAATTGAAGAATAGAATTGTTATTTAAAGAAATTAACTGAGAATTGAAAAAAATAATTGAACAATTAAATTGAAAATAGAAGAAAATTATGTATTAAAAATTGAAGGAGGTTTTGAAATATGAAATAAATAACTGATAATTGAAAAAAAAAAAATTGAATAAAGTCAAGATTATTGAATATTGAAACAAACAATTGAAAATTTAACAAAATAATTAAAAATTAAAGAAAATAATTGAAAATTGAATAAAATAATTGAAAATTAAAGACAATATTTGAAAACAGAAAAAATTGAGAAATTAACGGAAATAATTGCAAATTGGTGAAAAAAATTTCAGAATTATCAATATACATTAAAATTGAAAGAAAAACGTAATTTAAAAAAGCTGAGAATTGTTGAATGTTGAAAAAAATTGAAGGGAAATTTAAAATTGAAAGAAATATGAAAAAATAATTGTAAATTTAAGAAAATAATTGAAATTTAAGAAAAAAATTGGAAATTGAAGAAAATAATTGAGAATTTAATAAAAATCATTGAAAAAAGTCGAGATACTGAATATTGAAACAAACAAATGAAAATTGAACAAAATAATTAAAAATTAAAAAAAATAATTAAAAATTGAAGAAAATAATTGAGAATTTAAAAAAAATAATTGAAAATAGTCGAGATTACTAAATATTGAATCAAATAATTGAAAATTGAAGAAAATAATTGAAAACTGAAGAAAATAATTAAAAATTGAAGAAAGTGCTTAAAAATTGAAGACAATAATTGAAAACAGCAGAAAAATTTAGATATCGACGGAAATAATTGTAAATTAGTGAAAATAATTTAAAAATGATCAATTTAAATTAAAATTGAAAGAAAAACATAATTTAAAAAAGCTGAGAATTGTTGAATATTGAAGAAAATTGACGGGAAATTGAAAATTGAAAGAAATATGAAAAAATAATTGAAAATTGAAGAAAATAATTGAAATTTAAGAAAAAAAAATGGAAATTAAAGAAAATAATTGAGAATTGAAAAAAAATAATTGAAAAAAGTCGATATTACTGAATATTGAAACAAACAAATGAAAATTGAACAAAATAATTAAAAATTAAAAAAAATAATTAAAAATTGAAGAAAATAATTGAGAATTTAAAAAAAATAATTGAAAATAGTCGAGATTACTAAATATTGAATCAAATAATTGAAAATTGAAGAAAATAATTGAAAACTGAAGAAAATAATTAAAAATTGAAGAAAGTGCTTAAAAATTGAAGACAATAATTGAAAACAGCAGAAAAATTTAGATATCGACGGAAATAATTGTAAATTAGTGAAAATAATTTAAAAATGATCAATTTAAATTAAAATTGAAAGAAAAACATAATTTAAAAAAGCTGAGAATTGTTGAATATTGAAGAAAATTGACGGGAAATTGAAAATTGAAAGAAATATGAAAAAATAATTGAAAATTGAAGAAAATAATTGAAATTTAAGAAAAAAAAATGGAAATTAAAGAAAATAATTGAGAATTGAAAAAAAATAATTGAAAAAAGTCGATATTACTGAATATTGAAACAAACAAATGAAAATTGAACAAAATAATTAAAAATTAAAAAAAATAATTAAAAATTGAAGAAAATAATTGAGAATTTAAAAAAAATAATTGAAAAAAGTCGAGATTACTAAATATTGAATCAAATAATTGAAAATTGAAGAAAATAATTAAAAACTGAAGAAAATAATTAAAAATTGAAGAAAGTGCTTAAAAATTGAAGACAATATTTGAAAACAGCAGAAAAATTTAGAAATCGACGGAAATAATTGTAAATTAGTGAAAATAATTTAAAAATGATCAATTTAAATTAAAATTGAAAGAAAAACATAATTTAAAAAAGCTGAGAATTGTTGAATATTGAAGAAAATTGACGGGAAATTGAAAATTGAAAGAAATATGAAAAAATAATTGAAAATTGAAGAAAATAATTGAAATTTAAGAAAAAAAAATGGAAATTAAAGAAAATAATTGAGAATTGAAAAAAAATAATTGAAAAAAGTCGATATTACTGAATATTGAAACAAACAAATGAAAATTGAACAAAATAATTAAAAATTAAAAAAAATAATTAAAAATTGAAGAAAATAATTGAGAATTTAAAAAAAATAATTGAAAAAAGTCGAGATTACTAAATATTGAATCAAATAATTGAAAATTGAAGAAAATAATTAAAAACTGAAGAAAATAATTAAAAATTGAAGAAAGTGCTTAAAAATTGAAGACAATATTTGAAAACAGCAGAAAAATTTAGAAATCGACGGAAATAATTGTAAATTAGTGAAAATAATTTAAAAATGATCAATTTAAATTAAAATTGAAAGAAAAACATAATTTAAAAAAGCTGAGAATTGTTGAATATTGAAGAAAATTGACGGGAAATTGAAAATTGAAAGAAATATGAAAAAATAATTGTAAATTTAAGAAAATAATTGAAATTTAAGAAAAAAATTGGAAATTGAAGAAAATAATTGAGAATTTAATAAAAATCATTGAAAAAAGTCGAGATACTGAATATTGAAACAAACAAATGAAAATTGAAAAAAATAATTAAAAATTAAAAAAAATAATTAAAAATTGAAGAAAATAATTGAGAATTTAAAAAAAATAATTGAAAAAAGTCGAGATTACTAAATATTGAATCAAATAATTGAAAATTGAAGAAAATAATTAAAAACTGAAGAAAATAATTAAAAATTGAAGAAAGTGCTTAAAAATTGAAGACAATATTTGAAAACAGCAGAAAAATTTAGAAATCGACGGAAATAATTGTAAATTAGTGAAAATAATTTAAAAATGATCAATTTAAATTAAAATTGAAAGAAAAACATAATTTAAAAAAGCTGAGAATTGTTGAATATTGAAGAAAATTGACGGGAAATTGAAAATTGAAAGAAATATGAAAAAATAATTGAAAATTGAAGAAAATAATTGAAATTTAAGAAAAAAAAATGGAAATTAAAGAAAATAATTGAGAATTGAAAAAAAATAATTGAAAAAAGTCGATATTACTGAATATTGAAACAAACAAATGAAAATTGAACAAAATAATTAAAAATTAAAAAAAATAATTAAAAATTGAAGAAAATAATTGAGAATTTAAAAAAAATAATTGAAAAAAGTCGAGATTACTAAATATTGAATCAAATAATTGAAAATTGAAGAAAATAATTAAAAACTGAAGAAAATAATTAAAAATTGAAGAAAGTGCTTAAAAATTGAAGACAATATTTGAAAACAGCAGAAAAATTTAGAAATCGACGGAAATAATTGTAAATTAGTGAAAATAATTTAAAAATGATCAATTTAAATTAAAATTGAAAGAAAAACATAATTTAAAAAAGCTGAGAATTGTTGAATATTGAAGAAAATTGACGGGAAATTGAAAATTGAAAGAAATATGAAAAAATAATTGTAAATTTAAGAAAATAATTGAAATTTAAGAAAAAAATTGGAAATTGAAGAAAATAATTGAGAATTTAATAAAAATCATTGAAAAAAGTCGAGATACTGAATATTGAAACAAACAAATGAAAATTGAAAAAAATAATTAAAAATTAAAAAAAATAATTAAAAATTGAAGAAAATAATTGAGAATTTAAAAAAAATAATTGAAAAAAGTCGAGATTACTAAATATTGAATCAAATAATTGAAAATTGAAGAAAATAATTAAAAACTGAAGAAAATAATTAAAAATTGAAGAAAGTGCTTAAAAATTGAAGACAATATTTGAAAACAGCAGAAAAATTTAGAAATCGACGGAAATAATTGTAAATTAGTGAAAATAATTTAAAAATGATCAATTTAAATTAAAATTGAAAGAAAAACATAATTTAAAAAAGCTGAGAATTGTTGAATATTGAAGAAAATTGACGGGAAATTGAAAATTGAAAGAAATATGAAAAAATAATTGAAAATTGAAGAAAATAATTGAAATTTAAGAAAAAAAAATGGAAATTAAAGAAAATAATTGAGAATTGAAAAAAAATAATTGAAAAAAGTCGATATTACTGAATATTGAAACAAACAAATGAAAATTGAACAAAATAATTAAAAATTAAAAAAAATAATTAAAAATTGAAGAAAATAATTGAGAATTTAAAAAAAATAATTGAAAAAAGTCGAGATTACTAAATATTGAATCAAATAATTGAAAATTGAAGAAAATAATTAAAAACTGAAGAAAATAATTAAAAATTGAAGAAAGTGCTTAAAAATTGAAGACAATATTTGAAAACAGCAGAAAAATTTAGAAATCGACGGAAATAATTGTAAATTAGTGAAAATAATTTAAAAATGATCAATTTAAATTAAAATTGAAAGAAAAACATAATTTAAAAAAGCTGAGAATTGTTGAATATTGAAGAAAATTGACGGGAAATTGAAAATTGAAAGAAATATGAAAAAATAATTGAAAATTAAAGAAAATAATTGAAATTTAAGAAAAAAAATTGGAAATTAAAGAAAATAATTGAGAATTGAAAAAAAATAATTGAAAAAAGTCGATATTACTGAATATTGAAACAAACCATTGAAAATTGAACAAAATAATTAAAAATTAAAGAAAGTAATTGAAAATTGAATCAAATAATTGAAAATTGAAGACAATAATTGAGAATTTAAAAAGATCATTCTAAAAAGCCTAGAGTTATTGAATATGGAAAAAAAATTGAAAATTGAAGAATGGAATTGAATGTCGTAAATTATAATCGAGAATTAAAGAAAATAATTGAACAATTGAACAATTGGATTGAAAGTAAAAGAAAATAAGTGATAATTAAAGAAAAAAGAAATTGAATAACCCAGGAATTATAGAATTTGAAGGAAACAATAAAAAATCAAGAATGTAATTGTAATTTCAAGAAATTAATTAAAAACTGTAGAAAATAATTTGAAATTAAAAAAAAATAAATGATAATTGAAAAAAGTAGTTGAAAAAAGTCGTGAATTATTGAATATTGAATTAAATAACTAAAAATTGAAGGAAATAATTGAAATCTGAAGAAAAAAATTAAAAATTGATGCAAATAATTGAAAATTGTAGAAATTAATTAAAAATTGAATCAAATAATTGGCAATCGAAAAAAATAATTTAGGGTTGAAGAAAAAAATTAAAAATTGATTAAAATAATTGAAAATCGTAGAAAATATTTCAGAAGTAAAGAAATTAATTAGAAATTGATGAAAATAATTGAAAATTGAAGAAAATAGTAGAAAATCGAAGAAAATAATTGAGAATTGAAGAAATAATTTGAAACTAATGAAAATAATTCAAAATGGAAGAAAATAATTAAGAATTGTAGAAAATAATTTTAAATTGAAGAAAATGTGATTTTATGGAAATTGTTGAATAATAATTAATGAATTGAATTGAAGTATCAAAAACATAATTGATAATTGAAAAAAAATATTGAAAAAAGCCAATAATTATTGATTATAGAAGAAATAATTGAAAATTGGAGGAGTTATTGAGAAGTGAAATAAATAAATGATAATTGAAAAAAATAGTTGAAAAAAGTCGTGAATTATTGAATATTAAATTAAATAATTAAAAATTGAAGGAAATAATTGAGATCTGAAGAAAAAAATTGAAAGTTGATGAAAATAATTGAAAATTGAAGAAAATAATTGAAAATTGAATCAAATAATTGGTAATTAAAAAAAATAATTTAGAGTTAAAGAAAAAAATTAAAAATTGATTAAAATAATTGAAAATCGTAGATAATATTTCAGAAGTAAAGAAATTAATTAGAAATTGATGAAAATAATTCAAAATTGAAGAAAATAATTGGCAATTGAAGAAAGTAGTAGAAAATTGAAGGAAATAATTGAGAATTGAAGAAATACTTTGAAATTAATGAAAATAATTCAAAATGGAAGAAAATAATTGAGAATTGTAGAAAATAATTGGAAATTGAAGAAAAAAATTGAGAGTTGAAGAAAATAATTGAAAATTGGAAAGAATAATTGGCAATTAAAGAACATAATTGTTTATTTCTGAAAATAGTTGAATAATTGAAGAATTGAATTAAAGCTTCAAGATCGTAATCGATATAGAAAAAAAATATTGAAAAAAGCCGAGAATTATTGAATATGGAAGACAATAATTGATAATTGAAAAAAATACCCAATGTTTCAATCATTAAACATAACCTCAAAATGACGGTTCAATTAGGAAAAAGCACAAAAAAAACATTTATCCACAAAAATTTCTATAAAAAAAAATATATATTTTCTTAACCAGGATAGTATGCATGTACTCTGGTATTTTGACTTGCTGAATCCAAATTCACTGTCAGTTTAGAAATTCAAAATGGCGGATCCAATATGGGGGGTTACAAATTTTTTAAATCTATCGAATTCGGTTAAAACTAGTTATATGGGGGTTTTCGAGGTCGCTGATAACGAATATGTTGTCGGTTTTTAGAAATTCAAAATGGCGGATCCAAGATGGAGGACAAAATTTTAAAAAACTATCGTATTCTGTTAAAACTAGTTATCTAGGGGTTTTTGAAGGTTTTGGAACTTCTAATCAATTTCTAAAATGACGGGAAATACTCAGGAATATGCCCCATAATTTTTTCAATTGATAAACAGAATTATCATCCCTTAAAAACCGCCCCTAAGTGGAAAATAATTCAAAAAAATTATCAATGTCTACAAAAAATTTTTATTGAAGTTCTAAAATCGCGGAACATGCTCAGGAATATAAACTTTAATTTTTCTAATTGATAAGCAGAATTATCAACCTTTAAAAACTATGACAAAGGAAAATAATCGAAAAAAAATTTGAAAAAAATTATCAATTTCTACAAAAAAATTCTAATTAAGTTCTAAAATAGCGGAAAATACTGAGCAAAATACCCCCTAATTTTACCAATTGACAACAAGAATTATCATCCCCTAAAAAACAACCCCTGAGGATAATTAACGCAAATTTTTTTTAAAAATTACCAATTTCTACAAAAAAATTCTATTGAAGTTCTTAAATAGTGGAACATAATCGGAAATATTTCCCCTAATTTTTTCAACCATTTAGGAACTTTATAGAATTTTTTTATAGGAATTAAATGTATTTAAAATTTGTTTTTTCGATTATTTTCCTTAGGGGTTGTCTTTTGGGGATGATAATTCTTGTTATCAATTGGAAAAATTAGAAGGCATATTTCTGAGCATTTTCCGCCATTTAAGAACTTCATTAATCATTAGAATTTTTTCAAATTTTTTTCGACTATTTTCCTCAGGGGTGGTTTTTAGGGGATGATATTCCTGAATATTTCCCGTCATTTTAGAACTTGATTAGAAGTTCCAGTATCTCCAAAAACTCCCAGGAAACTATTTTTAACAGAATACGATAGAGTTTTAAATTTTTGTCCGCCATATTGGATCCGCCATTTTGAATTTCTAAGCTGATAGTTTATTTGGATTCAGCCAGTCAAAATACCATAGTATATGCTATCCTAGTCAGGAAAATATATATTTTTCTTTTTTTTTATAGAAATTTTTGTGGAAAAATGTATTTTTTTTGTGTGTTTTTCTGATCGTACCGTCATTTTGAGGTTAGGTTGAATGATTTTTGTAAAACACCAGACGGTATAAAAAAAAATAAAATCATAGTTCACCTTTTCAAAATGTTCTCAAATTTAATATTTATAGCAATTTTAATTTCTTCAAATTATTTAGGTAATAAATTTAACTTGCATTAATTGAAAGTTCAATTAATTTCAAATATATACAAATTAAAATTTCTTCAATTATTAATAATTTTTTTCTATTGTGATTTCAATTACTTAAAATACAATTTTGTACTATTTTTATCGTTTTTCAATTATTTTCTGAAATTTTTAATTGTTCTAATTATTTTTAAATTGTTTTCCTAAATCTTAAATTTACCTTCTTCAAATTTCAATTGTTCTGTTTAGTTTTTTCAATCACTTTTTCAATTTTAATTATTTTTTCCTTGACATAAAATCAATTTAATTATTTATTCCCAAACTTTAAATTGTTGATTGCAAATTTAAATTACTTTTTTTAATTTACCATTCTCTTTCTCATTTTGCAATTATTATTTTCAATTTTTAATCATTTACATAAATTCTAAATTAATTTCCTGAACTCTCAAATATATACGTATATCTCAATTCTCAATTATTTTGTTCAGTTTTCAATTCTTTTTATTATTTTTCAATTATTTTTCTCTATTCTTAATTATTTTCATTATTTTTCAATCTTCTTGTGCTTAAAAATAAATTTTGGAATTTTTCTATTTTTTTCTTCATTATTTTCATTATTTTGTCATAATTTTCAAAAGTTTCAATTATTTATCTGAAATTCCAATTATTTTAATCAATTTTCGATTATTTCTGAGATTTTTTTTTAATATTATCTTTAATTTAAAATTTTCCATCAATTTTGTAACTTTTTTCATTTTTTTAAACATTCTATGAACATTCTATTTTCGAATTATTTCTCTCAAATTTTATTTACTGTTTTCAATTTTTCAAATTTAAATTATTTTCATCATATTTCAAATTTTTTTCTGAATCTTAAATTATTTCTAGCATATTTCAATTATTTTTTTCAATTATTTTAAATTAATTTTATAATTTTTCAAATATTTTTCTCAATATTGTTAATTATTATTCTCACTTTCTAAAATTATTTTCTAAGATTTTTAAGTATTTTTCTAAAATCTCAATTATTTTGTTCATTTTTTAATTATTTTCATTTGTTTTCATAATTTCCAAAACTTTTTATTAATTATCGTAAATTTCAATTATTTTCAGACTTCTTGAATTTTTTCTCCAATTTTAATTATTCTCCTTTTTTCAATTAATTTCTAAGATCTTCATGTATATTTTTCACAAATTTCAATTATTTTCTTTTTATTTAAAAAAAAAAAAAATTCTGTAATTTTTTCAACTATTTGACTCAAATGAAATTTAGTTTTTACAATTTATCAGTGTTTGTATCATATTTCAAATTTCAATTATTTTCTTGAAATTTCAAAATTGAAAAACACATTTCAGTTATTTTCCAAAATTTATTTCCTTCAATTTTCAATTCTTTACATTTGTTTTATTATTTGCAAAATTTTAAACTATTTTTTTGTGTAGATTTCAATTATTTTATTTAATTTTCAATTACTTTCGTTATCATTCATAATTTCCAAACAATTGTTACAATTTATGCTTTTGAGCAGTTTTTGGAAAATTTCTAACAAAATTTAGCAAAATTGATTATTTTGACTTCGGATTCAGAGTCAGCGGAGAAGAAAATTTTTGTTGTGTTTTAATTGGTGTTTTTTTTGTGGAGTTTTTGAAATTTTTTGAGATTTTGTTTTTTGAGGCTATCTCAAAAAATTTAGCCAATCTAACAATTTTGACTTCAGATTTGGATTCAATGGAAAAAAATACATAAGAATACACTAGTGTAGTGTCTCGGTCAAAGAAGTTTCTTTTTTTTGTGTGGCCTGTATAATTATTGTTTAATGTCAACTTTTTATGAAATTAAGTCACAGAGTTGTAACTTATTCTCCATTGTGCAACTTTTTAAGACGAATGTAACATTTTACTAACAAAAAACTAAGAATAACAATTGTATTAATTATTTAAACATATTATTATTGTTGAACTTGAATTTTTTATCAAATTAGGCCACGGAGTTGCTGCTTCTTAGTTTTACAATTTTTCTACCAATTACACTGAAAAAAAATTTAGTCGAAAAATTCGTACTACCTTTGGAAAAGACGAAAATAGTTTAAAAAATCACTTTTTAGTTAATCCCCGATTAACAAATTTCATGTAAATCCGTTCTAATTTTTAATTTGAGTCCGCCATATTGGATTCGCCATTTTGAATATAAAAATTGAATTTCTTCGTATTGCGTCACATATTTCATTAAATTTTTTGAAACTTGACAAATGGAAGTTTTTGGGATCTCCGATTCTAAATTTGATGTAATTTTTCAAAAATCAAAATGGCGTAACCAATGTAGCGCTTAGAAATTGAAAAAATGTTTATTAAATTTTATTATACTTTACATATACGGAAGTTTTGGACGTCTCTGATTAAAAATCTAAAATCCGATTTTCATAATATCAATCACAAAAATCTTTTTTTCAAAAATTCTCTTTTTAACCAAATTTTTATTCCAAAGAATTCCGATTTACCGAAATTCTCATTTACTAGAAGTCTCATTTAACAGAATTCCAAGTGAGTCGAATTTTCAAATACCAGAATTCCGATTTTTCCGAATTTTTATATTTGATAGAATTTTCAAAACGCCGAATATAGTTATTTGCACTAAGTTGAAAATGTCAGAATAAATAATATACAGAAAAATTTTGAAAAGAATTTTAAAATTAATCTATAATAATTATCGTGATATAATTTTTGATTTGTCAATTTGAAAATTCGCACAAAATTGTTTCTGTAACTTATTTGTTCGGCCATAAAAATCAGGAATCTTAAGAAAAAAAAAATTCTGTTAATTGAAAATTCTCCTTAATTAAAACTTGTCTATAACGGATCTGGAATCTTTTAAATAAAAATTCTTTTCAAAATAAATTCTCTAATGAAAAAATTCTGTTAAATAAAGATTCGAAAACAAATGAAAAATGAAATTCTGTAAAATAAAATTTTTAATTAATTTTAGGAACTTTATAGAATCGTTTCTCAGTATAGAAATAATATTAAATTTTAAACAATTTTTTTATTGTTGTATTAAATTTGTTCAAATTTCGACCTAGATATAAATTTCCATAGATTATTTTGTGAGAAGACTTGATAATTAAAAGGCATTTAAATTGCAAGGCATAGCAGTAATTAAAGCATTCGGTCATTAATTATATTCCTCCTTTTATGTGTTAAGACCAGAAGGATAATTAATTTGTAATATAGTATAATAATCTGCAGGAATAATTAGTTCATAAAATGATTTTTTATTCATTATCATCATTTTATAATTATTATGATTAATTTATTACTAATTCATCATTATTTAATTATATTTTTATTTATATATTATTTCATTACACCTAATTCTCTCTTTTCCAATAAAAAATAATTATTGTTGACAGTTACAAATACCATATATACATGTATGTACATATAGGAAACACACATATGTAATCTAACGAAAATAGACAAAGAAAAAATAGCTTCATGGTAGCCAATTTGTGGCCAAATTGTTCAATTTGATTTCCGTAACTCCTCGTAAAGCGTAAAGGGACAGTCAAGATTAATTTGTGGGTGGAAGAATGAGCAAGGAAGTCCAGTATACCTATATATAGCAATATGGCATATATATATATATATATATATATAGTTCAATTCATTGTGCTGCTCACGGTTTTGACTCTTGGGGTGATATTGAGGTGTGTGATTCGAATTCTCTAGAATCAATTCTTCCTTTCTTGGGGTTCAGGAGTCGACACTTTTTGATGGCAGGACATTTTGACTTCACTTATATTCTTCTTTTATATTCTCAACATTTTTTAAGCAGAAATAATTTGAAATAGAATATATTCAACGGTTATGAAATATTTCCCTGGCAAAAGTATTGGATTGAATTTCAATCAGTTTGAATAAGTTTTAATCAGTATTCATCCGGGGCATTCCGAAATTTGTTTCCGAGCTAATCAGTTTTTATCCGAATCTAAAAATAGATGTAACTTGACGAAAAATTCTTTTCGAATTAATTCGTTTCATTCCGAAGCTAAATTTTAATCCGTTTGAATCCCGTTATTTCATTCCGAATCAATCCGTTTTATATTTGAATAAATTGGAACGGATTGATTCGGAATAATTCGGAATGAAATAACGGGATTCAAACGGATTAAAATTTAGCTTCGGAATGAAACGGATTAATTCGAAGAGAATTTTTCGTCAAGTTACATCTATTTTTACATTCGGATAAAAACTGATTGGCTCGGAAACAAATTTCGGAATGCCCCGGAAGAATACTGATTAAAACTTATTCAAACTGATTGAAATTCAATCCAATATTTTTGTCAGGGTTGTCCAAAGATGTAGAAAAATAAGAGAAAACTTAAAAATAATAGAAATAGTATATATTAATAAGATTAATAAAAGAAATATAATTAAATAAAAAATTAATTAATAAGATTTTCTTAATTTTTCAGTTTGGAATTATTTTCTTTAAATATATTTAATAATAACTACAAAAGAATAAATTTTTTTGGGTACACTAAAATTTTGTCATATTAAAATTATTTAATTCGATTGACATGAAAATTCCGTAAAAGTTTATGAGTAGAAATTTAAATTGATTGATATTTAGATTTTTGCAAATTAAGATCTTAAAATGTTTGATATAATTCTTTATTATTAGAAGTCTGAATCACTAAAGGAATTAAAAAAAATAAATTAAGGTATTAATTGATTAAAGTTTGATCTAAATTCAAGTTTGAATCGATTTGAAATTTCCAAATTTCTGTAAATAAAAAATAATAATTTTCCAAGTTTTAATTGATTTCTTTTCCATTCATTCCAAATTTTATTGAAACAAAATTTTAGTCAACATTTTAATAGTTAAAATTTTAATCATAAAATTTTGATTAACTGAATTTTTGATTCAATGCAAATTTTTTATAATTTAAAGTATTTATATATTGGTTGAAGTTTGAAATACCTAATACATGCATTGTTAAAATTTTTAAGTATTTAAAACTTCTAATAATTTAAACATGAATTGACTAAAATTTAAACCATTAAAAGTTTTAAATAATAATTTAGGTTTATTATTATTAAAATTCGAATAATTAATAGCTCACACTAATTAAAGTTTGAAACAATTTAAATTCATATTAATAAAATTAAGTTTAAAATTTTTAATTTGTAAATATAAAAAATTGAATTAATTTTTGTTCCCATCATTAGGAATAGGAATTAAAATAAACTTTTATTATGAGTCTTAAAACTTTGGTTATATTCCAATTTTGATTAATTGAAGTATGAAATAATATAAATTTCAATCGAAAGAAATTGGAATTCTTTAATTTGGAAAAAATAAAATTTATATTCATAGAAATTTTCGAGAAAAGTTTGTTATTAATTGAATTTCGTATTGTTTAAAGAAATTTTAAGTGTAAGAAAATCGTATCATTTTGGAGTTTGGAATAAAAGAAATTTGTAATAGAATTTTAAATACATTTTGTTCAAAAAACTATTTAAAAAAATATTTTTACTTTTTGTAGCGATTTTAAAAATTTTTTATTTTCAACTCAGGAAGAAAACCTTATATTTATTCTCTCGAATTTCTTTGTATTTATTAATTTGTAACAAATTTTAATAAATAAAACTCAATTCACAAAATTTTAGTTATTTATTAATTATAAATTATAATTATTATCTTCAATTTACAATTTTTTTTTTATTTATTTTCTTGACATTTTAACGATATTTTTCAATTATTTGAATGATCTTCGATTTTCTCTATATATTTTTCTTTTATTTCAAATATATTCTGTAATTTTTTCAATTAATTTTTTCAAATTTCAATTATTATCTATAATTTTCAATTATCTTTGTCATTTTTAAAATAATATCATTCATTTTAAATATATTCTGTAATTTCTTCAATTAATTATCACAAATTTTTTATTGTATTCTTCAATTTTCAATTATTTTTATCATTTTGCAATTACATTTCCCTATTTTTAATTATTTTTAAATTCTTTCATATTTTCTCAATTATTTATTAATTTCTAAAATTCTTTATCGTTTTCTTCAATTTAAAATTGTTAAAATCATTTTTGAATTATTTTTTCTACTTTAAATATATTTTGTTATTTATTCAATCACTCCTCCAAAATTATTTCTTCAGTTTTTAATTATTTTCATTATTCTTCTATCGATTTTCTAAATTTTCATTTCTTTATTTTAAATTTTATTTATTTTTTTCAATCCACCATTGTCTTGATCATTATTCAATTAATTTCCTCAATTTTTGATTATGTTAATTATTTTTCATTTACTTTTATCAATTTTTAATCATTTTTCATACCTCTAATTTTCAATTTAACATTTTTAAAATCATTTTTCAATTAACTTCCCCAATTATTAACAATTATTGTATTCAATTTTCTTCAATCGTTTTTTCAAATTTTTAATTATTCGTATTTTTTAAAAATAATTTCTAAGATTTTTAATTATTTTAATTATTTTTACATTAATTTTAAAAATGTTTAATCATTTATCTTTATCATTTTTATTTATTATTTATTACCTATTATTTACTATTTTATTTTGATTTTATTTTTATCATTTTTCAATTATTTTCCCCAATTTTAAATTATTTTAATTTTTTCAATTTACTATTAAGTTTTTTAAGTATTTTTCTTAAAATTCAATTATTTTCTTTAAACGTTTTTTAATTCTAAATTTACATAAATATTGTTCTATATAAATAAAACTTGATTTATTTATATTTAAATATTATTTATATATTTAAAATATTTATAACTATTGATCAAACAAGTTTTAGAAGCTATAATCGCGCGCTATTTTCATTATTTTTACATTAATTTTAAAAATAATCAATTATTTATTTTTAATTTCAATTATTTTTATCATTCTTAAATTATTTCTCCCAATTTTTAATTATTTTTATTTTTTCAATTTATTTCTAAATTTTACAAGTATTATAATAATTTGCAATATTTTCTCCAATTTTCAATTACTTTAATTATTTTTCAATGAATTTCCAAAATTTTAATTATTTTTTTCAATTTATCATTTATAATAATTTGCAATATTTTCTCCAATTTTCAATTACTTTAATTATTTTTCAATGAATTTCCAAAATTTTAATTATTTTTTCCAATTTATCATTTTGCAATTATTTTTTGTTTATTTCAGATATTTTCTGAAATTTTTTAAATTATTTTTCTCAATTTTTAGTTAACTTCTTTAAATTTCTAATTTTTTCATCATTTGCCAATTTTTTCCACCCAATTTTTAATTAATCTCACTTTTAAAATTAATTTCTAGGATCTTCAATTTTTTTCTCAAATTTTAATTATTTTGTTCCTTAAATCTTTTTTTATTTTAAAATTTTATAAATATTGTCCTATATAAATAAAACTTGATTTATTTATATTTATTTTATATTTAAAATATTAACAATTGTTGATCAAACAAGTTTTAAAAGCTACAATCGCGCGCTAGAGCGCATTTTATAAATATAGTAAATACATTAATTAAAATCCAATTTCAAATATTTATTTACTTTTTCTTTTATTAGCTGCTCTTATAATAGTTTTTATTCTTACTTCTTCAAATTTGTCACTTGTTCTTAAATTTCAATTTTCTTAATTTTTTTTCTCAAATGGCAAATTAAAAATTTTAATCATAAAAAATGTAGAAACTGATTTTACGATAAACTAATAAAGTCCTAATAAACTTTTAATAAATGTTTATAAATTGCAGGAGAGAGTGTTTTCATGCACAAATTGATCAATTTGATGTGTCATAAAATTGATACCTTTCAATTTTGTGTGTAATAAATATAAATAATAAACAACAATATAAAGAAACTAAAATTTCTCAGTTTCTCCAAGAGAAAAGAAACATGACTCATACTTATAGAAAACCGAAAAAAACGATTTAGAGAAAGAGCATTGAAAAAGTTATTTTTGATTTTCTAAAAGAGAGGTTCTTGCACCGTGTTAAAAAATTCAATTGTTTTACTAGCACCTATCCTTTTAAACCAAGCTTTAAATTCTCATAATATAAAATAGGGTTCAAGTCTCGTTTTTTGTGTAATATCATTCCTCAGCATAATTATAGAAGAATATATAGCTTGAAATTCTTTTCAAAATGGATAGATATACACGGATTCAAGTGGCTATTGTACAGCCTTTTTCGTCCAGGTAAGAAAGTATCTTGACTTTTTCATTCTTTGGCGTCCGGTAAAAAATATTGAGAGGCATTCGATTTAGAAAAAAAGCAATTCATAGAAAAACATCCCTGAATGAAGTTCTTCACTCAATTTTTAAACGTTACATTTTTCTCATTCTTCACAAAGCGGCACACTTATTTTCATCAAGGGAAACATAAATCAGCATTTTTCATGATTATATAGGAAAAAAAAGTGTACAAAAAATTATGTGTTTATTTTTCATCAGGTTTATACATATATATATATACAAAAATGTGTATAAAAAGTTAATTAATATGTATTTCTTTTATTTGTGAATAGAAACATAAATAATATGAAATGAATCAGCATTTAAATTAATAAGTGAAAATGATAAATAAAATGTGATAAAAGAATATAATGACAGAAGCTATAAGGGATTTTTGATAATGACTGTGCTACTATAAATACACTTTTTTAATCAAACTGTCCGCGAAATGATATAAGAGATTCTGGAAATCAGAAACTGATGTCTTCCGCAGGATTCAGGACAAAGAATTCGGGACTATATAACAGACACTAGTTGGTCTACTCATTAGGTATAATTAATTTTTATGGCTTCGAACCAGAGTCGAATTTTTCAACACGGGATTCGATTCTTCCGAGTCGATAAACTTGGATCGGATGAACCTTTTATTAAAAATGTCCTTAATCTGTTTTCACCACTTATTTGTATTTAAATACTGATATACAATAATATTAAATTGTATTGCAATTAGTTTTATTATCTTTACATAATATACATGATAAGTTTTTAATTTTTAACCCGTACAGTTTTATATTTTTACACTGAACCGGGAATTATAAAAAAGTTTTGAGAAAGAAAAAAATTATTTAATAATAGTTAAACCTATATCATAACAACCTTCAAAAATGATTCAAATTCTACACATTTAAATTCTGCAATAATAAATTCTACACGTTAAAATCTAGACAAAAAAAACTCTAAACAGTATGATTTTTTATAAAACATTGATATTGAAATTCAGTTGTACATAGCTAAATTCTATAATATAAAATTTAATAAATTCAAACTCTATACAATGATAAATTCTATACAATGAAAAATTCTACACGTTAAATTTACATAGTTAAATTCTACAATTTAAAATCTGTGTTCTTAAAAAGGACACAGATAAGTTCGTTTTTTGCATTTCGGTCATTGAATTTAATGTGGTTGATTAAAAGTTATGCAATTTTTATTTCATAACTTTTTTAATATTAAAATTATATAAAAAATTATTCTTTTATAGAATAATTCCTTATATTTTTCTGAGCATATTTAAAAAACAGAAAACTTTGATTGGTTTCGTTCACAAATTATTATTATTTTTACGTAACGTAATATAATGATGTTACAAATTATTTATTTCTTTTTTTATTCAATACACAAGCGAGAGAAAAACAACAAATAAAAAAAAGTTATGAGAAAATTTAATATAAATAAAAATATTATGGAAATTAATTTTTTAAATGTATTTCTTAGAGTGTAGGTACCTAATTACTTTAGTTATTAAATTATTAATTACCCTAAAATCTCTTATTTTTCACGAAAGTATATATAAAATTAAGGTATCTAGAAATTTTTAATTATTTATAATCTTCTTTAAATTTTTATTATTTTTTAAATCTTGAATTATTTCTGTCATTTTTAAGGACCGGGCGGACACTTTTTTGTACTCATTTTCAACATTAATTTTCTCTGTTTTTGGAGGTATACAAAATTATAGGAATAATAATTTCTGACGTATTTTTATCACTCTATTAGAATCTGTTGTCAAAATTTCAACAAAAAAAATTTCCAAAAAGTTATGGACTCTTTTTTGAAAAAAAGTGAAATTTTGTTTAAAAAATGATTTTATTTTTTTTTTCACATTTTCAATATTCAGAAAAATGTTTCAACTTCAAATATCGCGTCCGTAATATTTAAGCTTGAAAATGACGAACTTTACTTTTAAAAATATCAAGATGGCGAATCCAAAATGGCGTCGAAAGAAATTTTTTTTCATGTGTACGCTTCATTAAAATTTTTTTTTTATTTTAATGGCTTTAAGTGTCTTAATGTTTTTTTGGCTCTCTAATCACGAACGAGTAACAATTTTCCAACAAATCCGATCGATTTTCAAAATATCGTCCGCCATATTGGATCCGCCATTTTGAATTTTTGAAATCTGACTTCAGATTCGTGATTAGAGAGCCAAAAACATTTAGACACTTAGTGTCATGAAAATGAAAATTTTTTTAATAAAGCGTACACTGGGTGCTCATATATTGAAAAAATATTTCTCTCGACGCCATTTTGGATTCGCCATCTTGATATTTTTAAAAGTTAAGTTCGTCATTTTTAAGCTTGAATATTACGGACGCGATATTTGAAGTTGAAACATTTTTCCGATTATTGAAAATATGAAAAAAAAAATTTTTTAAACAAAATTGTCAAAATTTCCCTTTTTTTTCAAAAAGGAGTCCATAACTTTTTGAAATTAATTTTTTGTTGAAATTTTGACAACAGATTTTGAAAGAGCGATAAAAAATACGTCAGAAATGGTGATTCATATAATTTTGTTTACCTCCAAAAACAGAGAAAATTAATGTTGAAAATGTGTGTAAAAAAGTGTCCGTCCCGTCTTTAAAGGGTTGAATTATTATTCTCCAATTTTTAATTTATTAAATTATATTTCAATAGATTTTCTCAATTTTCAGTCCCTCATCTCGGATTTCATTTTTTAAAATTTAAAAATGTTTTGTAATTTTATCATTTATTTTTCATAAATTTTATTTATTTTCTTTAACTTCCAATTATCTCTATAATTTTGAAATTATTTTCTCCAATTTTTAGCTTTGAAAAGTATTTTCATACACTTTCTACATTTTTTATTTATTCATCTCAAATTTCAGTTATTTGTATTATTTTTTAATTATTTCCATTATTTTTAAATTTATTTCTCTAATTTTTCAATTCTTTTCTCTCAATTATAATTTTTAAAATTATTTTTTAACTGATTTACTAAACTTTTAATTATTAATTTCAAATTAAAAAAAGTTTTAATAAGTTTTACAACTTTTCAATTATTTTTTTCAAATTTACAATTACTTTCGGTATTTTGTAATTATAATTTCCTATATTTTCAATTATTTATCTCAAATTTCAGTTCTTTTTAAAAATTTATTATTTTTTGACATTTTTCAATTATTCCCTTTAATTTGATATATATTCTGTAATTTTTTAAAATTATTCTTCTCTCGATTCTTTTCTTCGATTCTCAAATATTTTCTATTTTTCAACAACTGTTTCAATTTTCAATTATTTCTATAATTTTCCAATTTTTTTTCTCAATTTTTAATTTTTAAAATTATTTTCAATTTGATTTTCTTAATCTTCAATTATTAATATTAAGTTTCAATTCTTTTTTTTCAATGTTCAATTTGTTTTATAACCTTTTGATTGATTTCTTTGATTTTAAATTACCTTCATCATTTGTTAATTTGTTCACCAAATTTTCGATTAGTTTTCTCAATTCTTGATTGTTTTCATCAAACTTTTGAATTTTTGAATTTTTCAATTATTCTCAACATTTTTAAATTGATTTTTTCAATTTTCAATCATTGTCTCTATTTTCAATTATGATCTTCAATTTTCAAAAATTATCTTCAATTATGTTTTTATAATTATGCAATTATAAAAACAATTTTTAATTTTTTAAATTATTTTTCAATTGATTTATTAAATCTTGAATTATCTATCTCAAATTTGAATTCTTTCTTTTAATTTTTCTTACAATTAGTTTTATAGTCTTTTAATTGTTTTTTTTTTCAATTTTGAATTATGTTCATTATTTTTTAATTATTCTCATAATTTATATTTCAATTATTATCTTGAATTTTCAATTATTTCTAAAGTTCTGCATTTATTTTCTATAATTTTGAATTATTATTTATCATTTTTAAATTACTTTTCACAATTTGTTGTTTATTTTCTTTCTTTTATTTAATTAATTTCAAAATTTTGTAATTATATTTTGTAATTTTATTTTTTTTATCCTAGGTACAACTTTGTAATATTGTCCTATCGAAAAAAAATAATCAACTCTCTAAATTTGAATGAGTTAAAAATAACTAATTATTAGTAAAATTGTGCCTGAGTTTTTGTTTCTGCAATTAGTTAAAAATAACTAATTATTAGTAAAATATGACTAATTATTTGTAAAAATATAACTAAAAATTAGTTAAAATTTGACTAATTGAATTTGTAAACAGAATTTTATTAAAACTTTAGTAATTTTGACATAACCTAAACATGAATTTGACTAATAATTAGTTATTTTTTACTAAATGGATAGTAGAAATATAACTATTTTAAATAGTGACTGAGTTTTTGCTTTTAAATTAGTTATTTTTAACTAATTCAGATTTAGAGAGAAGGTAGAAGGGAGTTACGTGTTTCTAGAGATAAAATAAAGTTACGGGGTTTTTGAGGTAGGTGGGAGTTACGTGGTTCTAGAAGTAGTATACAATTCACTTATCTTTATTTCTGAAGTTTTTAAAGTACCCTTAAAGTTTCCTATTTTTGTATACTCAGTCCCCAATTTCCCCTAAAATATTCTACATTGTCATTTAAATTTTCCCAGAACTAAGTGTCCGATATTTTTTCACAGAATTTTCAAATTTTAAAAATTCTACATTGTCACTGTGAAACCTGTAACAGTGATAAATTTTGAAAAACAAAATGGGGGGGGGATTGCATTTTTTTTTATTTGATCAAGAGATTTAAATTAGCTTTAAAGTTGAAAAATGAAATTTTTTGATGATTTTTGGTCTATAACTTCATGAATTTAAATATTAATAAAAAAAAGTCTTATACAGGTTTATAAAAGGTATAATTTGAAATTTTAAGGGTGTATAGGAGATTTAATATATACCATTCTTTTTAGTTTTTTTATTACCTCCACATAAAAAGTTTTTTTTCACTATCACACTTATTTATTAAATTAACTCTTAACTATCAAGCATTAAAGTAAAAATAACATTATGATTTGTAATCTTGATATTGTTTAAACAAAGCAAAAAGTTTCACGCGTCATTAGTAAATTTCATCACTAAATTGCAGAAATTACGTCCATCAATGAGAATAATACACTTTTAAAAATTGCGATTAAAAACAAGCGTTCACAAATTAAAAAATGCTTTATCGCTACCTTTCGCGGCACGAATGCAAAATATTCGTCAGTGTTAGTTTACGAACAAAGTTTGTAAACCGAGAAAAGTTTTTCCGTTGTGATTTTTTTTTTCAGTGCAGACGTCAAGTGAGCCTATGCACCAATGGAAGTGTATACGTAAGCAGAATGTGTAAATAATCTCTATGTGCGTATACGAATATTGAGAAAAGTTTCGAGTCTCATCAGTTAATGTATAGAGCTAAAAAAGCAGCCTGTCATTCGTGAAACGAATTCCTGAATGTCACATATTGTCCTTCATCACCAAAGATTCAATCTTTTTTCACTTCTTTTCCTCATTAATGATTTTTTTTACATTTACAGTTTTTTATGGCTGAATATATTTATGTTAGGCTTCACAGGCCGTCCCCTATTTCCCCTAAATGTACCCTATTTTGCGTTTGGTCCCTAAAAATCTCCTATTTAGAAAATTTTACCCTAAAATCCCCTATTTTTCACGAAAGTATATTTAAAGTCAAGGTATCTAGAGATTTTCAATTATTTTCAATCTTCTTTAAATTTTAATTATTTTTTTTAATCTTCAATATTATTTCTATCATTTTTAAACTATTTTCTCCAATTTTTCATTTATTAATTTATATTTCAATAGATTTCCTGAATTTTCAATCCTTCATCTCAGAATCCAATTCTTCTCTTCAATTTACAATTATTTTTATCATTATTTCTTAATTTTTTTCTACCATTCATAACTATTTGAATTATTACTTGACTAATTTAATAAACTGTTAATTATTTTCATCAAATTTAAATTATTTTTTTCTACTTATTAAATATTTTCATTATTTTTCAATTAATTTTCAAAACTTGCAATTACTTTTTTTACATACTAATTTTTTTCATTGTGTTTTTTATTTTTGAGTTATTTTATTAAATATCAAAAATGTTTTGTAATTTTATCCCTTATTTTTCATAATTTTTCAATTTTTTTCTCCAAATTATAAATTTTTCAATTATTTTTTAACTGATTTACTAAACCTTTAGTTATTAATTTCAAATTTCAATTAATTAAAAAAATTTTTATGGAATTTTAGAATTTTTCAATTATTTTTTTCAAATTTACAATTACTTTCAGTATTTTGTAATAAATTTCCTATATTTTCAATTATTTTAAAAAATTTATCAGTATTTTTGCCATTTTGCAATTATTCTTCTCAATTCTCGATTGTTTTCTCTCCAATTCTGAAATATTTTCTAAATTTTAAATTGCTCTCTGAAGTTTTTAAATTATTTCTATAACTTTGTAATGTTTTTCTCCAAATTGTAATTTTAAAAATTATTTTTTAACTGATTTACTAAAACTTTAATCATTTATTTCAAATTTCAATTGATTAATAACATTTTTAATAAATTTTCAAATTTACAATTTTTTTTTCAAATTTACAATTACATTACTTATTTTGTAAATAATTTCCTAAATTTTCAATTATTTATCTCAAACATCAATTAATTTTAAAATTTTTAAATTATTTTTGCTATTTTTCAATCATTTCCTTTAATTTAATATATATTCTGTAATTTTTTCAATTATTCTTCTCAATTTTCGATTGCTTTCTTCAATTCTGAAATATTTTCTAAATTTTAAGTTACTGTCTTCAATTTTCAATTATTTCTATAATTATGCAATTTTTTTTCTTCAGATTTTAATTTTAAAAATTATTTTTAGTTTGATTTACTTAATCTTCATTTATTAATCTTAAATTTCAATTCTTTGTTTTCAATGTTTAATTTGTTTATAACTTTTTCATTGATTTCTTCGATTTTAAATTCCCTTTATCATTTTTCAAATAGTTTCCTAAAGTTTCAATTATTTTTCTCAATTTTCAATTATTGTCTTCAATTTAGAATTTTTTTTCAATTATTCTCATCATTTTTAATTTAATTTTTTCAACTTTCAATTATTGTTTTTAATTTTCTGCTGTTTCTATAATTATGCAATTATAGAAACAATTTAAAATTTTTAAAATTATTTTTAAATTGATTTATTAAATCTTTAATTATTTATCTCAAATTTAAACTCTTTTTTTTAATTTTTTTTATTTTTATAACCTTTTTTAGTTTTTTTTCCAATTTTTAATTATATAGTAACATATTAATAATTATTAATATTATATAAAGTTAATTATTTTTTAAATAAATACTTAAATTTTCAATTTTTTTTTAATTATTACTATTTGAGTAATTTCATAAATTGTCAATTATTTTCATCAAACTTAAAGTATTTTTTTCTACTTATTAAATATTTTCATTATTTTTCAATTAATTTTCAAAACTTGCAATTATTTTTTTAATTTCAAAAATTTTTTGTAATTTTATAACTTATTTTTCACAAATTTTATTTATTTTCTTAAACTTTTAATTATTTCTATAACTTTTAAAATATTTTTTCCAATTTATAGTTTTGAAAAGTATTTTTTCATATAGTCATTTGTATTATTTTTCAAATATTTCCATTATTTCTGAATTGATTTCTTTAATTTTTCAATTTATTTCTCCAAATTATAAATTTTTTAATTATTTTTAACTGATTTACTAAACCTTTAATTATTAATTTTAAATTTCAATTAAGTAAAAAAATTTTTATGGAATTTTAGAATTTTTCAATTATTTTTAAATTTACCATTGCTTTCGGTATTTTGTAATTAATTTCCTACATTTTCAATTGTTTATTTCAAATTTCAATTATTTGAAAAAATTTATCAGTATTTTTGCCATTTTCAATTATTCTTCTCAATTATCGATTGTTTTCTTCAATTCTGAAATATTTTCTAAATTTTAAATTACTGTCTTCAATTTTCAATTATTTCTAGAATTTTGCAATTTTTTTCACCAAATTGTAATTTTTAAAATTAGTTTTTAACTGATTTACTAAACCTTTAATTATTAATTTCAAATATCAATTATTTAAAAAAATGTTTATTGAATTTTAGTATTTTTCAATTATTTTTTTCAAGTTTACAATTACTTTTGGAATTTTGTAAATAATTTCCTTAATTTTTAATTATTTATCTCAAACACCAATTAATTATTTTTAAAAATTTATAATTTTTTTTGCTATTTTTTAATTATTTCCTTAAATTTGATATATATTCTGTAATTTTTTAAATTATTCTTTTTAAATCTCGACTATTCTTTTTTAATTTTTAAATAGTTTATTAATTTCAAATTACTGTCTTCAATTTTAATTATTTCTATAATTTTGCCATTTTTTTTCTTCATTTTAATTTCTTAAATTATTTTCAGTTTGATTTACTTAATCTTCATTTATTAATCTTAAATTTTAATTCTTTGGTTTCAATGTTTAATTTGTTTTATAACCTTCTCATTAATTTCTTCGATTTTAAATTACCACAATCATTTTTTAATTAGTTTCCTAAATTTGCAATTATTTTTCTCAATTTTTAATTATTGTCTTCAATTTGGAATTTTTTTTTCAATTATTTTCATCATTTTTAAATTAATTTTTTCAACTTTACCATTACTTTCGGTATCTTGTAATTAATTTCCTATATTTTCAATTGTTTATTTCAAATTTTAATTATTTTAAAAAATTTATCAGTATTTTTGTCATTTTTCAATTATTCTTCTCAATTCTCGATTGTTTTCTTCAATTCTGAAATATTTTCTAAATTTTAAATTACTGTCTTCAATTTTCAATTATTTCTAGAATTTTGCAATTTTTTTCTCCAAATTGTAATTTTTAAAATTAATTTTTAACTAATTTGCTAAACCTTTAATTATTGATTTCAAATTTTAATTAATTAGAAACATTTTTAATGATTTTTAGAATTAAATTTTTTTTTCAAATTTACAATTACTTTTGGAATTTTCTAAACAATTTCCTAAATTTTCAATTATTTATCTCAAACATCAATTATTTTTAAAAATTTATAATTATTTTTCCTATTTTTCAATTATTTCCTTAAATTTGATATATATTCTGTATAATTTCTTAAATTATTCTTTTCAAATCTCGATTATTCTTTTTCAATTTTTAAATATTTTATTAATTTTAAATTACTGTCTTCAATTTTAATTATTTCTATAATTTTGCAATTTTTTTTCTTCATTTTAATTTCTTAAATTATTTTCAGTTTGATTTACTTAATCATCATTTATTAATCTTAAATTTTACTTTTTTGGTTTCAATGTTTAATTTATTTATAACCTTCTCATTGATTTCTTCGATTTTAAATTACCTTAAACATTTTTTAATTAGTTTCCTAAATTTGCAATTATCTTCCTCAATTTTTAATTATTGTCTTCAATTTTGAATTTTTTTCAATTATTCTCATCATTTTTAAATTAATTTTTTCAACTTTCAATTATTGTCTTCAATTTTCTGCTGTTTCTATAATTTTGCAATTATAGAAACAATTTTGAATTTTTTAAATTATTTTTAAATTGATTTATTAAATCTTCAATTATTTATCTCAAATTTGAACTCTTTTTTTTAATTTTGTTTAGTTTTATAACCTTTTTTAATTGTTTTTTTTTCAATTTTTAATTATTTATTAACATATTAATATAATTATTAATATTATATAAAATTAATTATTTTTTAATTAATTACTTAAATTTTCAATTTTTTTTTAGCTACCATTATTCTTATCTTTTTTTTTTAATTATTTTCTCTTAGTTCATATATGTACTTTTTCAAATTATTTTTCTCATTTATCAATTATGTTCTTCAATTGTCAATTATTTTCATTATTTTTCAATTATTTTCTTCAATTTTTAATTATTCTCATAATTTATATTTCAATTATTATCTTAAATTTTCAATTATTTCTTAAGTTCTGCATTCATTTTCTTTAATATTAAATTGTTATTTATCAGTTTTAAATTACTTTCCACAATTTGTAATTTTTTTCTAATTTCTTTCTTTTATTGATTTGAAAATTCTCTACTCTCTAAATCTAAATTAGTGGTATTCTACTAATGAATTAGCGAAAAGTGAGCTACTATTAAAATAGTAAGAATTTTACTAATTCTTAGTAGAAAACTACTAATTTTGTAGTAGAAAACTACCAATTAAATTAGTAAAAAAATCTACTTATTTTAAAAGTAAAGTTTCACTATTTTAATTAGTAGTTTTCTACTATATGAATTAGAGAAAAATGAGCCATTAATTTGACTAATTCATAGCAGAAAACTACTAATTCAGATGTAGTGAGTAATTATATTTTTTAATCATATTTTTTTTATCCTACAACTTTATAATTTTGTCCTACCCAAATAAAATCAAAATTCTATAATTATCCTAATTTATAAAGTTTTTAAAGTACCCTAAAAGTTCCCTATTTTTATATATTCAGTCTCCTATTTACCCTAAAATATTCTTCATTGTCACTGTGAAGCTTGTTATGTCGATTTTTCATTATGTTGGAAAATTTACAATTAGTGGAAGTTTGCGAATAATTAATTAGTTACTTCCGATAAACAGTGTTTTTCTTTTAATAGTAAAAATCATGATGTAAAAACATCATCATGTTTTTAGTTGTTTTTAATTTCTTGACAAACTATCATTTATTGTCGACTGTATAATTTTTGTAAAGATATTTCTTAAATTTGGAATATAAAAAATTGTTAAAGAAGTATTTTTTGCGTCAAATGTCGACAACCCTAATCAGTAACTGGAACTTATTTTCAGGAAGGGATGCTGTGACAAAGTACAAGTGACATTTGGGTATATGAAGTAATGTCACAAGTCCCTCTGGACATTAATCTACATTTCGAAATTCATCAGGGAATCGGGGATGAATTTCCTTCGAATGGAGCCTTTGATCTGTTAGTATATACTTTTATAAGTATTGCTAAAGTGCTGTACACGAAAGAAGAACAGATGTCAGTAATTTGATCCAGGTTTCATTATTAGAAAAAATATGCGATCCGTGTAACAGAAATCCAATCAAGTGGTTTTTCCCTCGATATGGGAAATCAAAGGTCGCTGAAGACGACACGTGGAAAATTTATTATTCCAAAAGTTGTACTGGCTTTTTTCGGCTTTTACATTTCTGGCTCCATTGATTTAAAAAATTTAATTACCATAGTCGTTTTAATTAATTTTTCAAATTGTTGTATATTGAAGGCAAAAAATAATAATATTGTATAGAAAATATTTGCATTGCTGTAAACAATATTTTGTAAATCAACTTAGACATCTCAATTTATTAAGAAAATATAAATCTTTTTTTTTTTTAGAGTGTATGAAAGAAATACAGGAAAAAGCGGAAATAGTGTTGCGCCCCAATATTATAGGGCGACGTGCATGGATTGTCATAGTGTCATTTATATTCTCCGCCATAAGATCATCGTCATGGTTAATCTACTCCTGTCCTAAAAGTCAATTAGTATTGAATTGTGCCACAGTCGGAGTAATTCTATTATTCAAAAATCTTTATTTTGTCAAAGACCAACCCTCGAATGATCATGTCCGCATTTATGTAACATAATACGAGAATCGTGACTTTATTATTCGAGCATTGTGTTTTGGAACTTGATTTTAATCTTGCTAAACAATCAATTGTAAAGTTCTTCTGAACGATTACTACTTTTTTAATAATGAGACAAGAAGGTGTTCATAATTTTTCTTTCATACTCGACCTTATTTGACCCTACATGATATTACCCGATTCTACCGGACGGACAGACGGACGGACGCTAAAGTCTCGTTACAAAGAGTTTGCCCTACAAAATGATAGTAAAAACTACAAATTCACATTATTCAATTCTTGGTATTTTTACTATTGTGAATTTGAAGTTTTTGCTGTTAATTTGTAGTTTTTTTTTAATACTAACAGTTAGTAATTTTTCACTAATTCGTAATGGAAATGTTAATACTATTTCGTTTTGTGGATGACTTTTCATAATTTCATTAATAGTTTTTCACTAATTCAGATTTATACTGAAATAACAGGAATAAATGATACAAAAGTATTTTCATAATTGATTTTATAATAATTGAAGTTTTATTGAAATTATTCCTATATTTAAGGTAGAATTTAAAGAAAATTTAATTTAAAAAAATAATTGCTTAAAATATAAATTTCATAATTAACAAAATATATTTTTTTCATTTCTTACGAATTTTAATGGAAAACATTTCAAGCATTTTACTTCTAAAAATTGTACGAAAATGTGATACGGATTTTCAAGGAATATTCGTAATCAACTATTTTTCGCAATTTATACATTTTTGTCTTCAATAAAATTTTCTTTGTAAATTTATAATTAATCGCAGTGTTTTTCATTTACTTCTTTCACTTTTCATTTAATTTGTTCAATTTAAGAGAATTGCCTTCATTTTCAATTTCTCATGTAATTTTTAAAACGGTTGCCCCCAGTTTTCGATTTTTTTCTTCTATTCTCAATTATTTTTTTTAATTTTTACATGAAATATAAATTTTGCAATTATGTTTGTTAATAATTATAATTATAGTCTTCAATTCGAATTGTTTTTCCTATTTTGAAATAAGTTTCTTATATTTTCGGTTATTTACTTCTAAATTATTATCTTCAATTTCAGTTCTTTTTCTCATTTTAAAATGTTTCTTCTCAATTTTCTATTATTTTCCTACTTTCAATTATTTTTGGCATTTTTATTGAATTTCTTCAATTTTTAACTATTTTTCGCAATTTATAAATTTGTCTTCAATTAAAATGTTTTCGTAATTAAAAAAATTAATTGCAGTGTTTTTCATTTACTTTCGTCAAATTTCATTTACTTTCGTCAAATTTAAGAGAATTGCCTTCATTTTCAATTACTCATGTAGTTTTTAAAACAATTGTCCCCAATTTTCGATTTTTTTCTTCTATTCTCAATTATTTTTTTCAATCTTTACATGAAATATAAATTTTGCAATTATGTTTGTTAATAATTAATTATAGTCTTCAATTCGAATTGTTTTTCCTATTTTGAAATAAGTTTCTTATATTTTCGGTTATTTACTTCAATTTTGAACTTGTAGCTTACAATTGTCTGTTATTTTTGATATTTTTTGTCAAATAAATTTCTTCAATTTTATAATATTGTCTTCAATTTCAAATATTTCTGTGATTTTTAATGGATTTATTGAATCTAAATGTTGTTCGTCATTTTAAAATGAATTTTTTCCTTAATCAAAATTATTTTCTTAAATTTTCATTTTTTCTTTCTTCAGTTTCATACTGTTGTCTTAAATTTCAATTATTTTTATCATTTTGTCATTTTTTATGTATTTCTTCTTCATTCAATTATTTTCTTTACTTTTAACTTCAAGCCGACAGTTTTCTACTTTTTTTTTTGTATTTTCTAATGAATTTCTTTAACTTTCAATTTCTGTCTTCAATTTTTAATTATTGTCTTTAATATTCAATTAATTTATTCAATTTCAGGTTAGTTTTCAATTATTTTAATTTTTAATTTGTCCGGAACAAGTCCAAAATTTGTCTGGAATTAATCGCGATTTAATTAATTTCGCGATTTGAGACATAAAATTTTATTTCATTTTGAAATTTTTTATTTCAGTTTCATTTTTTGTCATTTCTTAACTAACTTCTTTTTTTAAATTATTTTCTTCCATTTTCCAATATTTTAGTCACAGTTAAATTGATTTCTTGAAATTTTAATTCTTTTCTCCTAATTTCAATTACAATTTTTGGAAAATTAATTTTTTCAAATTTCATCTATTTCTCATCTTTCAATAGTTTTCGTGTATTTTAACTTACAGTCTTTAATTTTCAATTAACTTTTCAGGAACTTCTTCACCTTTTAATTTTAATCCTTGGTTTAATTGGTTCAAATTTCATTTTTTGTCTTAATTTTTAGTTTTTTAAAAATATGTTTTAATGCATTTTCGTCGTTTTCCAATTATTATTTTCGTTTCTCATTTTTTCCTTAATTAAAAACTATTTTGTCTGCAATTTAAATTACTTTTAATATTTTTTTAAATAAGTTTCTTCTATTTCAATTATTTTCTACAAAAACTTGTAGATTATAATTTTAAAATATTTAGATCATTTTATAATTAATTTCTTCAATAAAAAATTTACTTTTTCAATTCTAAATTATTGTCTTCAATTTCAGTTACTTTTCTCATTTTAAAATGTGTCTTCTCAATTTTCGATTATTTTTCTTCTTTCAATTATTTTTTGGCATTTTTATAGAATGTCTTAAATTTTCAACTATTTTTCGCAATTTATAAATTTTTGTCTTCAATTAAAATGTTTTCGTAATTTAAAAATTAATTGCAGTCTTTTTCATTTACTTTGTTCAATTTAAAAGAATTGCCTTCATTTTCAATTACACTTGTAATTTTTAAAATAATTGTCTTCAATTTTCGAGGTTTTTTTGCTACTCTTAATTATATTTTTTAATTTTTACATGAAATATAAATTTTGCAATTAGGTTTGTTAATAATAGTCTTCTATTTGAATTGTTTTCTTCATTTTAAATTTTATTTTCTTACATTTTCGGTTATTTACTTCAATTTTGAACTTATAGCCTATAATTTTCAATCATTTTTCATATTTTTGTCAAATAAATTTCTTCGAATTTATAATATTGTCTTCGATTTCAATTATTTTTGTGTTTTTAAATCAATTTCTTGAATCTACATTTTTCTCGTCATTTTAAAATGGATTTTTTCCTTTTTTAAGATTTTTTCTTAAATTTTCACTTTTTCTTTCTTTAGTTTAAAACTGTTGTCTTAAATTTTAATTACTTTTGTATTTTTTATGTATTTCTTCTTTATTCAATTATTTTCTTTACTTTTAACTTGAAGTCTACAACTTTCTGTTATTTTTGCTATTTTTTACTGATTTTCTTTAAACTACAATTTCTGTCTTCAATTTTTAATTATTGTCTTAAATATTCAATTAATTTATTCAATTTCTGATTATTTTTCAATTATTTTAATTTTTAATTTGTAAATATGTATTTTCATCGACTTTAAAGAATTTTTTTTAAATTTAAATTGCTTTCTAGCTGATTCTAAAATTTCAATTACATTTTAAACAATTTTAACTATTTTTCTTTAACTTTCTTTTTTTTTTATTCTAAAGATTTTCTAAATTTTTCAACACCTTATTTGGAATTTTAATTCTTTTCGTTCTTAATCTTACATTCGTATTATTTTATATTTTCTAACAATTAAAAATTTCTTTTCAGTTTTTACCAATTTCATCAATATTATTCTTAATTTTTCAAAAATATCTACAATTTCCGCAGGAAGCCTAAAATCTTAATTTATTTTTGTCACTTTTTAGAGATAATAACTTCAATTTAAATAATCTTTCTTTAATTTTAAATTATTATTTATATTTTAATTATTTTCCTCATTATAAAATTAAAAAAAAAAATTATTTTAGAATTTTATTTAATTTTTTGTTATTTTCTTAAATTTAACTTCTTATCAATAATAATCTTTAATTATATTTGTGATTTTCAAATGATTTTCTTGAATTTTCTATTTTTTTCTTCCATTTTTAAATTTTTGATTTTAATACCATTTTTTGTCATTACTTAATTATTAAATTCTTCTTTTCTTAAATCAATTTTCAGTTATTTTAGTAATAGATAAATAGTTTTCTTCTAATTTCAATTATTTTCTTTAAATTTTAATTACAATCTCGCATTTTTTATTTTGTCTTCAATTTCTTCTGCAATTTTAATTTTCTCTTAAAATTTAAATTATTTTCTTCAATATCAATTATTTTTCTCATTTTTAAATTAATTTTTCCAAATTCTGATACTTTTCATTTTTTAATAATTATTTCCTTATATTTTAAATTATAGTTTTTAATTTTCAATATTTTTTAAGAAATTTCTTCAATTTTTAATTTTAATCCTTTAAATTCAATCATTTTTTATGGACTTTTTTTAAATTTCTCTTTATTATAATATGTTTGAATAAATTTCTTCGTTTCTCATTTCTTTCTTTAATTTAAAACTGTTTTATATCTGCAATTTAAATTACTTTTAATATTTTAAAATAATTTTCTTCTTTTTCAATTACCCTATAGAGTTTTTATTGAGGGGACATTTATTGAAGGGACTCTGTTTACTAAATTCGCGCCAATTCAGATTCGAGTGTATTTTCTACAAATTTAACTTGTAGCTTCTAATTTTTAATTTTTTGGTATTTTTGTTAAGCAAATTTCTTAAATTTTACAATATTGTTTTTATTTTAAATTATTTTTGTCTTTTTAAATGAATTTTTTGAATTTAAATTTTTCTCGTTATCTTAAAATGGATTTTTTCGTTCTTTAATTATTTTCTTAAATTTTTATTTTGTTCCTTCTTTAATTTAAAACTGTTGTCATCAAAATGAATTTCAGTTCATTTTAATTAATATATATATTTTAAAAAAATTAAAATGGGAAGGAACAACTTTCCACATAACTTTCCACTTTTGTTGTCATAGCAACTAAAATTTGGTTGGCTCAACCAAATTTTTGTTGATATGACTAAAAATTTGGTTGAGCCAACCAAATTGTTGTTGATATGACTAAACATTTTTTTCAGTGTACCCATTTTTTTTTTTTAATGGGGCCATCGGTTTTCAACTGCCGAACAATTTTTTAGATAATTCCTACGGTTCTTCCTGTCATTTTTTCCTTTTATTTCCCCTATGCTGCGTCTGGAAAACATAAGAGTGCTGGTACTTGAAAAAAAGTGCTGAACCACTTCCGCTTTAGGGGTAAGGATTATACGGTGGCAATTGAGCAATTAATGCATCAGAGAAACAATGCGATTGGAGTAAGCGTTGAAAGCAAAATTGCTCGATTAATGCGAGGGTGTTATCATCTACTTTTCTTGCGGAAAACGACTTGAAAAACAAATTTCAAAACTGTGGAAAAGTTTCATTGACTAAATATTGCTGTTTAATAACTATACATATATGAATAGAATAAGTAAATATTTTTTATTGATTCATTATTGCGCAGATTATTATTTATGTAAATTTTGAAACATGGATTTATAAATATTAATAAACAAATTATATTTGGTTATTTTTCTACTATTTTTGAGATAAGTTAATGCTTATACATTTAAAGTAAATATCCGTTATTATTTTACTTTACATGTTTTGTTTTTCGAATAATTAATTGATTTTTAATCATGTTTATATAATTTCACTTTATTTATAGTTATTTTGATGAAACAGAAAGTTAGTTGCGATTTTGCCAAATTATAAGTCAAATTCTACAAAAGACTGAAAATAATGTTGCGTGTCATATATATTTTATAATCGTCTGATACAGTCCAAAATGAATCATTCTCGTGTTTCGAGGAATCATTCTGATTGTCTGGAGGTTGAAGACTTTTATCATTTTTTTTACTTGGTTTGTATAATTACTTTGATGATATGACTTTATGGGTAAAAATGTCAGATGATCCTGTGAATACGAATTCTGCAGAATGAATTGCATCATTGCAATACCAACATAAATTTATTTTATCACTTGGACGAATTTGTTTAATAAAGACTTTGCATTGCAATTGGAAAATTTTATTAATAGAATTTTCATTAAAATAATAATTATATTATTAAGTTTTACCCAAAATTAAGTTTTTCAAATTTGTGAAGCGAAGATAATTTATTAATAATATAATCAAGAGCTCTTTATAAAAACAAAATTACGAAATAAGCATAACTTTTTCCATTCAAGATTATATTTAAATAAGTATCATAATTTTTTTCGAGAAATGTTATTCTTTCATTTGAAGGTACACTTTTTTAATATATCATTAAACATTTTTTTATTAATATGTTGTTACTCCTATTCATGCATAAATTTTTTTTTTTGTTTTTTTAGTTCGTTAATAAATGAAAAATAAATGTTGCTCAAAGCAAAAAAACTGCATTCAAACATCACTGTATAAAAAGAAATCTCTCCAAATGTCTCAAAATGAGATACGATATGTTTTTAGGATTAATTTTTGGATTTATTATTATATATATAATAGGATGTTTCAAAAAAAGAAAATTTTTAAAAATCGTACGGAAATCGACTACAAATGGAAAAAAAATTACCCCTATTTTTTTTATTTGACAATATAGTGTACTTTTTTAAAAAAGTGCGAAAAATTGTTTGTAATTTTATCGAAGAAGGCTCAGAAGTTTATGAGACCTCGATAAATGTCCAAAGCTGAAGAAACTGTGGATTATTTTTTTTTTTTTGCAAACTGCGATAAATAACCACCCCTAAACATGAATTCAGAATTTAGAAGTAAATAGGTCTAAAATATTATTCTTTACGTCGCTTTTTTTTATAAATTTGTTTACTGAACAAAATACATTGCTCGCTGCATTATTAAATTAATTTTTAATTGTTTAAACAATTTTTATTAGTTTAAAAACTTTTTTTCATATATTTTGTTTTAATTAAATATCTTAAAAGCTTACAACTTTTTAAATAGTGAAGAGAAAATTAATTTACATAATTTAATTTAATTGATTGTTTAAACAAAGAAGAAGAACTATAAAGAAATTATTTATACACAATTCGCAATACACATTCCATTGTTTAAACAATTAATTTATTTAAACATATTTTTTCTTACTTTGTGTTTTAATTAAATATCTCAGAAGCTTACAACTTTGCAAATAGCGAAAGGAAAATCAATTTAAATAATTTAATTTAATTGATTGTTTAAACAATTAAAATTGCTTAAAAACAACTTTTCAATAAATCCAGCTAGAATCGTGTGGTTTTTTACAATTTTCATTGAAGAATTATAAAGAAGTTATTTAAACACAATTCGCAATAGGGACATTCAATTGTTTAAACAATTTTAATTTCTTTAAACCTATTTTTCATGCTTTCTGTTTTAATTAAATATCTTAAAATCTTACAACTTTTTAAATAGCGAAGAGAAAAACAATTAAATAGATATAATGTAATTTATTTAATTTAATTGATTGTTTAAACAATAAAAATTGGGTAAAATCAACTTTTTATTATATTCATATTAAATTTTTGCAATTTTCATTGAAGAAATGTTAAGAAATTTTTTGTACACAATTCGCAATATACATTCAATTGTTTAAACAATTTTTATTTGTTTAAACATATTTTTTCATACTTTCTGTTTTAATTAAATATCTTAAAAGCTAACAAAAATGCGTTATAATAAATCAAGCTTTATTACAACGCAATACATGCATAGGTAAATAACTTCTTTATATTTCTTCATTGATAATTGTAAAAAAAACCACATGATTCAAGTTGAATTTAATGAAAAGTTGATTTTAAACAATTTTAAATGTTTAAACAATCAATTGAATTAAATTAATTAAATTGTATCTATTAAATTGTTTTTCATTTCGCTATTTAAAATTTTGTAAGCTTTTGAGATATTTAATTAAAACAATGAAAAAATATGTTTAAACAAATTAAAATTGTTTAAACAATTGAATGTGTATTCCGAATTGTGTATAAATAACGACTTCATGATTCTTCAATGAAAATTGTAAAAAACTACATGATTCTAGCTGAATTGATTAAAAAGTTGATTTTAAACAATTTCAATTGTTTAAACAATTAATTAAATTTAATAAATTAAATTATATCAATTTAATTGCTTTTATTTTCGCTATTCAAAAACTTATAAGCTTTTAAGATATTTAATTAAAACAAAAAATATGAATAAAATTGTGTTAATAAATTATAATTATAAATAATTATAATAATTATAAATTATAATTTCAATTTTAATTTGGGTTTTACACTGGCAATTAGGAGAAAATTGAAGGAAAATCGAATTCGCTCCCCGTTCGATTTTCCTTCAATCCAACTCAAAACAATAATATAAAATAAGTTCAAAATTATTGAAAATGATTAATGGATGCCTCCTCTATCAAATTGCACTTGCACAATCTTTAAAAATTGGCAAATTAATAATAAAAATAACGAAGATGCGAAAGTTGTTTCTTGTTGACTTAAAGAATATATAAGTACCAAAATCAACACTCTAAATAAAAAAATTGATTAATTAATTCTTATCATTATTAAAAGTATAATTATTTCATTTCTTAAGATCAAAATGTTACAATTAATTAAATTCAACAACAACAAAAAAATCGAATTAAAATATTCATCTACCAAAAAATTAAAAATTCAATTACACAAAAAATAAAATTGTGATATGAAGATTACAAAAATATTAATTGACAATTAAAATGTACGACAGGTGGTAGCCGACAGGGGCACAACAATCAATTTGCACAAAAAATTTTAATGAAGATCTAAAATGGTTGAACATACTCAGAAATATACAATTTAATTATTTAAATAAATAACAAGAATTATCAACCTCTGAAAGCCACCCTTAAGGATAATATTCGAATAAAATTGAGAAGTAAAAATTTATACAAAAAAATTCTAATGACGATCTGGAATAGTGAAACATACTCAAAAATATTCACCCTAATTTTGTAAATTAATAACAAAAATTATCAACCCTTGAAAACCACCCTTTATGCCTTGCCAGAAATTGTTAGCAAGATACACTAAAAGAATATTCAGACAAATATCAAATAGTTTTCAAATTTCCAGATGTCATTTTAAACTTTTTCATCTATTATCAAACAAAATGGAACAAAAATTGAGCTACTGCGCGTCATGTTCAACTTGTCAAAAAAGCAGATTTCGATCAATTTTAGCCTCGCCAGAAATTTTTGGAAAATTCATTAAAAATTTCTCCAGACAAATATCAAATAAATTTCAAATTTCTAGATCTAATTTCAAACTTTTACATCTATTAACGAACAAAATTAAACAAAAATTGAGCTACTGCGCTTCAGATTCAACTTGTCAAAAAAGCAGATTTTAATCAATTTTAGCCTAGCCAGAAATTTTAGGAAAATTCACTAAAAAATTTTTCAGCCAAATATAAAATATTTTTTAAAATTCTAGATCTAATGTCCAACTTTTTCATCTATTAACGAACAAAATTGAACAAAATTTAAGCTACTGCGCGTCAGGTTTTTTTTGACAAGTTGAACCTGAAGCGCAGTTGCTTAATTTGTGTTCAATTTTGTTCGTTAACAGATGAAAACGTTTGAAATTAAATTTAAACATTTGAAAAATATTTGATATTTGTTTTAAAAATTTTTTAGTGGATTTTCGAAAAATTTCTGGCTAGGCTAAAATTGATCAACATCTGCTTTTTTGACAAGTTGAATCTGAAGCGCAGTAGCTCAATTTTTGTTCAATTTTGTTTGTTAATGGATGAAAAAGTTTGAAATTAAATTTAAACATTTAAAAAATATTTGATATTTGTTTTAAAAATTTTTTAGTGGATTTTCGAAAAATTTCTGGCGAGGCTAAAATTGATCAACATCGCAAGCTAACCTTTTTCTCTAGTGTCGTGTTGTGCTAGTTTTTAATTGTCATTTGTGTGAAAAAAAAGTTTCGAAAAATGCTTTTAAAATTTATTATGGTTTTTAAAGAAGTTTAAAATATATACATATGCAATTAATTTCCTAAATTTCCAGTTATTATCTCAAATTTCGATTATTGTCATCAATTTTCCATTATATAACGATTTTTAAATTAATTTCTTTTGCTTAAAAATAAATTCTGCAATTTTTCTTGATTTTCATCAATTTATAATTATATTAATTATTTTGGCATTACTTTTAAAAATTTCAATTATTTATCCGATATTGCAATTATTTTCATCAATTTTTCTTATTTCTGTGATTTTTTTAATTATTCCCTTTAATTAAAATTTTATAAGTAATTTTGTAATTATTATCTTTTTTTAAACTTATACTTTATGATTTTTTTAGTTATTTCTCTCAAATTTTATTGAATGTTTTCAATTTTTCATATTTAAATTATTTTCATCATAATTCAATTTTCTTTCTCAATCTTAAATTATTTTCAGCATATTTCAATTATTTTTTTTCAATTTTGAATTAATTTCATCATTTTTCAATTATTTTTCTCGATTATTAATTATTATTAACATTTTCTAAAATTATTTTCTAAGATTTTTAAGTATTTTTCTGAAAATTCAAATATTTTTTTCAATTTCTAATTATTTTCATTTGTTATCAGAATTTCAAAATTTTTTTATTAATTATCGTAAATTTCAATTATTTTTAGCTTTGTTCCAGACTTTTCTTCAATTTTTAGTTTTTCTCATTTTATAAAATTAATTTCTAAAATTTTTTAAAGTATTTTTCTCAAATTTCTATTATTTTCTTCAATTTTTAATTATTTTTATTTGTTTTCATAATTCCCAAAAATTTTATTAATTATCGTAAATTTCAATTATTTTTAGCATTCTTCCAGTCTTTTCTCCAATTTTCAGTTATTCTCATTTTCTAAAATTATTTTTTAAGAATTTTTCTAAAATTTCAATTATTATCTTTAATTTTTAATTATTTTTGTTTGTTTTCATAATTTTAAAATTTGTTTATTAATAATCGTAAATTTCAATTACTTTTAGCTTATTTCTTTAATTCTTTTCTCCAATTTTTAGTTATTTTCTTTTTTTGAATTGATTTCTAAGATCTTCATGTATTTTTTTCAAATTAAAATTATTTTCTCTTTCTTTCAAAAAAATTTTTGTAGTTTTTTCACTTATTTCACTGAAATGTAATTTATTTTTTACAATTTATCATTGTTTGTACCATATATCATATATTTTCTTCAAGTTACAAATTGTAAAATTATTTTTCAATTATTTCCCAAAATATATATTCTTCAATTTTCAATTTTTTTCATTTTTTTTTAAATATCCAAAATTTTAAACTGTTTTTCTGACTTTTCAATTATTTCATTATTTATATTATATATTTTTATCATTCTTCTAGTCTTTTCTCCAATTTTTAGTTATTCTCAATTTCTAAAATTATTTTGTAAGATTTTTAAAAATTTTTCTAAAATTTCAACTTTTTTCTTTAATTTTTAATTATTTTTATTTGTTTTCATAGTTTCAAAATTCGTTTATTAATTATCGTAAATTTCAATTACTTTTAGCTTATTTCTTTAATTCTTTTCTGCAATTTTTAGTTATTTTCTTATTTTTTAATTGATTTCTAAGATCTTCATGTATTTTTTTCTTTATTTAAAAAAATTTCTGTAGTTTTTTCAATTATCACACTTAAATGTAATTTATTTTTTACAACTTATCATTGTTTGTATCATATTTTAATTATTTTCGGCAAGTTATAAAATTTAAAAACATTTTTCAATTAGAATTTTCCAAAATTTATTTCCTGCAATTTTCAATTCTTTATTATCGTAAATTTCAATTATTTCCAGTTTTCTTCCGGACTTTTCTCCAATTTTTAGTTTCTTTCATTTTATAAAATAAATTTCTGAAATTCTTTAAGTATTTTTCTCAAATTTCTATTATTTTCTTCAATTTTAAATTAAATTTCTTTGTCTTCGTAATTTCCAAAATTTTTTATTAATTATCGTAAATTTAAACTATTTTTAGCATTTTTCTAGTCTTTTCTCGAATTTTTAGTTATTCTCATTTTCTAAAATTATTTTCTAAAATTTTTAAGAATTTTTCTCAAATTTCAATTTTGTTCTTCAATTTTTAATTATTTTTATTTGTTTTCATATTTTCAAAGTTTGTTTATTGATTATTTATTTATTTATTTACACCAGTATTTAATTATCGTAAATTTCAATTACTTTTAGCTTATTTCTGTAATTCTTTTTCCAATTTTTAGTTTTTTTTTTTTTTTTTTAATTGATTTCTAAGATCTTCTTGTAATTCTCTCAAATTTCAATAATTTTTGTTTTATTTAAAAAATATTCTGTAATTTTTTTAATTATTTCACTTAAATGTTATTTATTTTTTCTCAAATTTTGTTTAACTTTCCTTTATTTAAAATATTTTATGTAGATAATTTGTTTAATTATTTTCTCAAATTTTAATTTTTTTTTTTTAATTTTAATTTATTTATCTCCATTTTTAAACATGTTTTTTCAATTTCCAATTATTTTCTCTAATTTTTCATTGTTTAATTTTGTTTTAATTTACTTTTAAGATTCTCAAGTATTTTTCTCAAATTTAAATTATTTTCTTTAAGTTTAAAACATTTTTATGATTGTTGAAATTACTTTCCCCAATTATCAATTGATTTTATTCTTTTTTTTCAATTAATTTGCAAAATTTGCAATTCGTCCTAATTCTAAAATATTATAAATTTTGTCCTAAATAAATATTTATTTTATTTATATATTAATTGGTTTTTAAATATTATATTTAAAATATTTATTTCTTCTTATTAGATAAATATTATTTACCGATTTGTTATATTTATTATTGTGTTTTATAATTTCTAAAATGTATGAAAAACTAATCGCGCGCTGGTGCGCATTTTATTTTGCTAGTGTTACACTGAGAAACTTTTGATTTTAATATCTGCTTTATTGCTTATTATTATGTACAATAAAATTTAAGAGTTTAGGGATAATCGAGATGTGGTTATAAAAACTAATACACTGTTTAAGAAAAGACGTTTTAGATGCAACAGTTGTCTTTTTGATAAAGAGTAGTAAAAGTGTTATATACTTCATAAGACACATAATTATATTACCTCTAAAGAATTTAAGAGAGATGAAAATACGGAATTGCAAGAATTATAAAACGTGTGTTAGAAACTTAAAAGCATGGGGTGCGCGCGCAGTAAAAATAAAAATGGCAGTATTTGTTTGACAGGTCAGAGATACAGATGCAAGTTCGTCTTTGATATTATTTGTGTAGTTACAGGTATTCTGTATCTTTATAGTGGTATTTGACGAAATTTGTGTAACGAAACGAACAACCTATACTTTGATATATATATATTACGCACACTTTTAAGCCTTAACTACAAACATATATAACATTTCGATGACGTCGAATAATCGCGCGCGTAGCTACAGAAAAGAGTGTTTTAACTTTCCTTATATACTAACTAGCAAAAGTTTCATGTGGTTTGAGAAGTGATTTTTTACTAAATTGAAGTGAAAATGGTAATAATAATTAACATCTGTGTTCAGTATTCCGGATAGTGATGCATGTCGAGCAAACGATCTGATCGACTTCACATCTGATTGTCTGCTGTTTGCTCGATTATGATTGAATTGGTCAAATTACTTTTTATTTACTTTTTAATAATTAGCATAACTTTTGAGAATATCGTTAAGTAAGAATCCTTTCTGTTTGTTGATATATACTGACATACCGAAATTTTAAAAAAGTAACTTCTTTTATGATTAATTGCAAACTTAAAAATTTTACAAATTAAGCAAAATAACCTCGTAAAATTTGAATATAGAATTTATTTTGTACAAACTTAAATATGTGTTAATTTTGAATCTTTTAAAAGCTTACAGAAGAAAGATACGATGTGTTAAAAGATGTCATCTTTCATGAATTTGAAATTTAATTCTATAATATATAAAAAAATATGCTTCTAAATATCACAAAAATTGACAATTTTTATAGATCAATCTTAAATCCATTTTTCTTATTATAATTATGCTTTATATAAAAAATAAATTACCATACACAAATCTTTAATATATATATTGACATTCTTTTTTTTAGAAATGAATTCTATGGAGTTTAATAATGACTTATAAAACAAATTTATTTTTGAAACACTTATGGCAGCAACATCCCTTAGACGAAAGTTAATGAAATTACCCACGTGACAGATAAAAAATGTCAACACAAAAAAAATGATTCTTACTTAAGGATATTTTCAAAAATTATGCTAATTATTAAAAGATAAATAAAAAGTAATTTGTTTAATTCGATCATAATCGAGCAAACAGCAGACGATCAGATGTGAAGTCGATCAGATCGTTCGCTCGACATGCATCACTAATTCCGGATGATACGAAATTTTTCTAGAGATCGATTTTTTTTAAATATATTTTTAAATAAATATTGTGAAGTGGTAGAATAGCTCATGAGACTTATGGCTGCTCGAAAAACTGTCGTAGAAAAAGTCTAATAAAATTTTAGACATGCCATAATAAATAGATCAAAATGTGTTAAAAATGAATATCGCTTTTTTTACTTTTTTCTAACCTCAAATAATACTAATTCTAATTACATATATTAATTTTTTTTCTCACGAAATTGCAATAATAGAAAACAAGGTAACACAATCTCTTTTTTTTTAAAAGAACTATTATGATCGAACTTCAATTATCCCTAAATTCTTACGTTTTATTACAAATATAGAAATTGAAAAAAGCAAAAAACTGTAATTAAAAGTCTGTTTTTATTAATTTCAGTAGGTTTTTTTTAAATCATCCAGCAACCGGCTCTAGACGATTTTCATTGGACTGACCCCTATTATTTTTTGTGGCGGCAAAAAAATGACACTATTCCCTTCCTGATGATCGTCATTTGAATATCTACCGCACTTTCGCATATATACAAAAGTCAAAAGCTGATAGTAAATCTTCATCTTATAACATATCAGTTTGACTTTTTAATGGCTTGAATCAACGCAGACCCGAGGCAAATAAAAGCGCAAGACATGAAAAATACCAGTGGACCCCTTTATGCAACCACTGCATATATTCCACGTTACGTGGAAATATTGGCAAATCATGGGGGATGCAATCTCGACGTACCTGGCTATTGTAATAGGTGATAGACTAAAAGTCAGGGGTGCGAATCGGCGAAAGAGGGTGGTCGTGACTTTTTTACGAGGAGAAGCTGAAATCGTGGGTGAATCGGGGTAGCGAATAGAGGGCGGGGGTGAAGGGGGAGAGGACAGAGGGATCGCGGATGAGAGAGCAGTCGACCGTGAATACGATACCATAGTCGGCATCAGAGCCCGCACATGCACCCGACTGCTGATTCTGTTGAGCAACTATAATCCTTGTTCTCGTCAGGACGACCCTCCTGGATCCTCGACCCTCGGCTTCCTGGCTGGACGATTTGTACGTTTCAATTGCCACGACGATCGCTTCAAGGCGTCGACTACATTGTTATCCCTTCCACCATCTCAACCTGCTCCTCGAAAGAATTCAACGGATCCCTTTTCGTCGAATAATAAATTAGGAATCGAGCCAATCCGATCTGCCAGGATCTAACTGTTCTCCACAATTTATTCCAAAAGCAGCAAAGAGACTATAAAAAATTTTCTCCTCTTTCAGAAATCAGACTTTAAAGGCTTGCGCGCACAAAAAATATTCTTATTAAATGTTAAGAGAGAACCTTCTCATTTATAGATGCTATTTTGCCTTTTAATATATTAGGTATATATATGGTCTCACAAAAAGTGTCCCCCTTTTCTAATTGAGAGAATATTCCTTCCTCGAATTCAAACATTGCTGTATTTAATTTTTTACTTCCTTGTATAAGCAAAAAATGTGCAGGCCTCGAACCGATTTAGGCAATTAAAATTACGGACTTTATACGTACCAGAAATGGAAAAATTAGGGACCAATTTACGGACAAAATTTTCTTATCTGTCTTAGTTTTAAAGTATCGATTTTAAAGATAAAAATACTATAAGACAATACAAATCATTGACATAAATTTAAATTAACTTATCTTTGTTAGTTTAAAAAGTTTAACACTTTTCGAGAAGTTGTATAAAAATTAAATTTCTAGCGTAAATAACATTAAACTTCACGACACCTCCCGTTCATATAATGCTTATTCAATTGTCAGTGCAGGATGATTCTTATTCAAAATTTCGTGCAAGACAATGCTTATGAAGATAGCGGACAATATGATTCTTATTCATTTGTCAGTGCAAGATAATTCCTATTCAAAATTACATGCAAAATAATTCTTATTTGAAATTCTACGCAAAATAATATTTATTTTAATGTTACAGACGGAAAATATAAATTGTTGCTCTACACATTTTTCAGGTAAAATTAAGGTTAAATTGATGACTGTATTTGAAATATTCATTCTTATCCATGATTAATTTCTCAATTTTAGTATTATTGTCTGTTAAGTTCCCTGACGTTTCAAAGCTAGTGACCTTAGATCATTGTTTATAAACGACGGATTTTCTGATTTTAATTTAGTTTGATTTAAGCCATCAAAAAAATGTAACGAGTTTAAGACCAGAATTATTTTAATTTTTACGTGTTAAAATATTTATATTTCAACAAACTTAGGTAAAAAAACCAAAAAATTTATTTTTAGCTTTGTTTATAATTTTGAATATTGTATTTTAATTTAAATTTGTGAATAGTGTTGTGTCAATGTTAATTTTCTTTCTTTTAAATAAATTCTAGACTGATGGAGGTTGGCAAACCTGAGCCAACGTTTACGTTGCTTAATGCAACTTAATGGACCTATATTGTAAAAAATAAGGACTTTACGGCCTTTTTGTCAAAAATACGGACTTTTACGTACTTTATTTAAAATTACGTACTTTTCCCTAATTTACGTACTTGGTTCGAGGCCTGAATGTGCTTCTTGCTTATAAGAGAATTTTTTTTTTTGGTTTCTATTAAAGAATATAATATTTTTGACAAAATTTTTAGACTAAATCTTTTATACTGTTGATGAGAAAATATTCTTATTTAAGAAGTTGCTTTTTAGTTTAATGAAGCTTATATTTTGTAAAATAAGAATATAATATCAAGAATGTTTTATTCGCAAATATATAGGATCCAATAAATATTTTTTTGAAAGAAAATACAATTTTCAGTGTTTTAAGTATAGATAAAACAATATGCAATGAAAGAAAATTTCATAACAAAATTGTCAATTCGTTCTTCATTGTAGAATGTTATTTACCAAGAAATAATTACTAAAGAAATGACAATTGGAGAAGATAATCAAAAAAATAAAAATTGAAATGTTAAATTTAACATATGTATGTGTATATTTGTATAGTATATGTATGTGGTTGACTTTGTGCTGCATTGAAATTTCACCCAAATCATATGTTAAATTAACAGTTGGTTCGTTCTTCAATCTTGAGTATTTTTTTTCAAAAGGAACTAATATGTTAAAAAAATAAAATTCCTAAAAGAAATACAAAGAAATGTTAAAAAAACAAATTAAAAATGATGACTTATTATCGTACGAGGTTTTGGTTAATTATATGCTTCATATAGATCAGTCAACTCGTTCTGAGAGTAAGTATGATTTTTTGATTTATATATAACTTGCATTTTTGCATGACAATTTTTTTTTACTGAAAAACTATATAGTTTTAAATGAAAAAAGGTCCTTAAAAAGGTCCTTTGGGGGGCCCCTAAATAAACCATCCCCAAACTTAAATTTAGCATTTAAGCTTAAATAGGTCAAAATATTACTTTTTTACGTCATTTTTTTACAGACTTTATTAAATTACTAGCAAAATAAAACGCGCGCCAGCGCGCGATTAGTTTTTCATACCTTTTAGAAATTATAAAATACAATAAAAAATATAACAAATCGGTAAATAATATTTATCTAATATGAAGAAATAAATATTTTAAATATAATATTTAAAAATCAATTAATATAAATAAAATAAATATTTATTTAGGACACAATTTATAATATTTTAGAATTAAAAAAAATTGCAAAAAATAATTGAAATTAAACAAAATAATTGCAAATTTTTCAAATTAATTGAAAAGAAAATGAAAACAATTAAAAATTGGAGAAAGTTATTTAAACAATCATAAAAATGTTTTAAACATAATGAAAATAATTTAAATTTGAGAAAAATACTTGAGAATCTTAAAAGTAAATTAAAACAAAATTGAATAATGAAAAATTAGAGAAAATAATTGAAAATTGAAAAAACATGGTTAAAAATTGAGATAAATAAATTAAAATTAAAAGAAATAATTAAAATTTAGGAAAATAATTAAACAAATTACATAAAATATTTTAAATAAAGGAAAGTTAAGCAAAATTTGAGAAAAATACTTAAAACTTTCAGAAGTTTATTAAAAAAAAAAGAAAATAATTAAAAATTAGAGAAAATAAATGAAAAAAGATAAACATAATTTAAAATTGAACAGAACAAATTTTAATTAAAGAGAAATAAGTTAAAACTTTTTGGCAATTATGAAAAAGAACGAGAAAAAGAACGAAAGTAATTGAAAATTGAAGAAAATAATATAAAAAAATAATATAAATAATGAAATAATTGAAAAGTCAGATAAATAGTTAACAATTTTTGAAATTATGAAACAAATGTGAAGAATTAAAAATTGAAGAAAATAAATTTTGCTAAATAATTGAAAAATGTTTTTAAATTTAAAAATTTGAAGAAAATAATTAAACTCTGATACAAACAATGATAAGTTGTAAAAAATAAATGACATTTAAGTGTGATAATTGAAAAAACTACAGAATTTTTTTTAAATAATAAAGAATAAATAATTGAAATTTGACAAAAAGACATGAAGATCTTAGAAATCAATTAAAAAAAAGAAAATAACTAAAAATTGCAGAAAAGAAATTGAAGAAATAAGCTAAAAGTAATTGAAATTTACGATAATTAATAAACAAATTTTGAAATTATGAAAACAAATAAAAATAATTAGAAATTAGAAAACAATTGAAATTTTAGAAAAATTCTTAAAAATCTTAGAAAATAATTTTAGAAAATGAGAATAACTAAAAATTGGAAAAAAAACTGGAAGAATGCTAAAAATAATTGAAATTTACGATAATTAATAAATTTTTTTATAAATTATGAAAACAAAGAAAAATAATTAAAAATTAAAGAAAACAATTGAAATTTGAGAAAAATTCTTATAAATCTTAGAAAATAATTTTAGAAAATGAGAATAACTAAAAATTGTAAAAAAAACTGGAAGAATGCTAAAAATAATTGAAATTTACGATAATTAATAAATTTTTTTAGAAATTATGAAAACAAAGAAAAATAATTAAAAATTAAAGAAAACAATTGAAATTTTAGAAAAATTCTTAAAAATCTTAGAAAATAATTTTAGAAAATGAGAATAACTAAAAATTGGAAAAAAAGACTGGAAGAATGCTAAAAATAATTGAAATTTACGATAATTAATAAATTTTTTTAGAAATTATGAAAACAAAGAAAAATAATTAAAAATTGAAGAAAATAATAGAAATTTGAGAAAAATACTTAAAAAATTTTAGAAATTTATTTTATAAAATGAGGAAAACTAAAAATTGGAGATAAGTCTGGAAGAAAGATAAAAATAATTGAAATTTATGATAATTAATAAAAAAAATTTGAAATCCTGATAACAAATGAAAATAATTAGAAATTGAAGAAAATGTTTTAATTTTCAGAAAAATACTTAAAAATCTTAGAAAATAATTTTATAAAATGAGTATAATAATTAAAATCGAAAAAAATAATTGAAAAATGATCAAATTAATTAAAAATTGACAAAAATAATTGAAATATGCTGAAAATAATTTAAATAATATAAAAACTTGAAAACATTCAATAATATTTGAGAGAAATAACTGAAAAATAGAATATATGTTTAAAAAAAATAATAATTACAAAATTACTTAAAAATTTTTAATTAAAGAGAATAATTAAAAAATCGCAGAAATAATCGAAAATTGATGAAAATAATTGCAATATCGGATAAATAATTGAAAATTTTAAAAGTAATGCCAAAATAATTAATATAATTATAAATTGACGAAAATCAAGAAAAATTGCAGAATTTATTTTTAAGCAAAAGACAATAATTAAAAAATTGTTATATAATGGAAAATTGATGACAATAATCTAAATTTGAGATAATAACTGAAAATTTAGAAAATTAATTGCATGTGTTTATGTATATTTTAAACTTCTTCAAAAACCATAATAACGAAAAAGGTTACCTTATTCTTTCAATTCAAATTTCAAAATATTTCCTGATATAGAGTCAAAAATCAATAAAATAACAGGGAGTAAGACTAACTTCACTTCAGTTTTTAAAACATGGACAGAAAAAGATGAATAAATATTAATACTAACTAACTTCACTTCAGACTTTAAAACGTGGACAGAAAAAATGAATAAATATAAAAAGTAACTAACTTCAGGAGTTTACGGAGATTATTATTATTTAATTAAATAACAGCTCCCAATTGATTGTTAATGAATTTTTAATTGTTTAAACAATTTTAAAATCTTTAAACAAATTAGTTTGTTTAAAATCTTTATTTATTCTGTTTTAATAAAATATATTATAATAGCTAACTGTCTGTTTAATAACTAAAGAGATAGAAAAAAATTATTGACTTAGTTCTCATTTGTATAAACAATTAAAATTGTTTAAAATCAATTTTTCATGAAATTGACCTAGAAGCTCGTAGTTTTTTGCATAATTTAATAAAGAATTATAATTGGTTTATTCATCTCCAATTGGAAACAAATTTTTAATCGTTTAAATATTTTTAATTTGTTAAAACAATTTTAATTTGTTTAAACAAATAATTTTTTGCAATTTTTTCGTTTCCCATAAAATATTGTATTACCTCACGATTTTTTTAGTAACTAAAGAGATACAAACAATTATAGTGACTTACTGTTTATCTGTTTAAACAATTAAAATTGTTTAAAATCAGCTTCTCATGAAATCTACCTATATAACCGTATATTCTTTTTTACATAAATTATTGAAAAAATATAACTGGTTCATTTATCATCAATTTGCATGATTGACTATTAAAAAAAACTTGCGCTTACTTTAGAAATATTATTTAGACAAATAAGAATTATTTTAGCAATTTTATATTTATTTTTTATGTAAAAAAATACACAGCTATAGGTAGATCTCATGAGAAACTGATTTTAAACAATTTTAATGGTTTAAACAAATAAACAGTAAGTCACTAATTGTTTGTATCTCTTTTAGTTACTAAAAAGATCGTAAGTTAATATAATATTTTATGGGGAACGAAAAAAATGCAAAAAATTATTTGTTTAAACAAATTAAAATTATGTTAACAAATTAAAAATATTTAAACAATTAAAAGTTTGTTTCCAATTCGAGATGAATAAACAAAAGTTATAATTCTTTAATAAGTTATGTAAAACAGAATAAATGAAGATTTCAAACAAAATAATTTGTTTAAACAATTAGAAGTTAATTAACAATCAATTGAGTGCTGTAATTTAATAAATAATTTAATAAAGCCTGTAAAAAAGTAATATTTAGACCTATTTAAGCTTAAATGCTAAAAATTTCGCTTATGACTTTAAACAATAATATTGTATGCATAACAAAAAGAATAAACTTCTTTTATACATAGGAAAAAACACCTTCTATTTGCAATAATAAAATTCTTACTTAAAATAAAATTAAAAAACTGTACATTTTTTTTTTTTAGTTATTTGAAGTGGTTTTTCTCACTTTTTTTCAATTTAATAATAATAATAATAATAATAAATCTATAGAATAATATTTTTAAAAGAAGTTTTTTTTAAATATTATTTTTTTATAATTTTAGGAAGAAACTTGAGATGTAAATGATAAAATTTGATTTAAAGATTATATTTAGTAAACAATTAATTAATTAAATTAATAATATAAATAAATAATTAGTTTTAAAAATTCTGGTTTATATTATTAAATTAAATTTCTCAGTATAGGGGCCTCACGCTTGGACGAGCCGACCACAATATTTCCTGTACATGCTAATTTATTCGCCTGCCAAGAATCAACAAAGAATAAAATAATATAAAAAAGATAGTTAGGCAAAAGGAAAACTTTGTAGAATAATGACTCAGTTAGTAAATTTGGAATACATATTTTTATGCTAAAAAATACGAATACCTAAATATACTTTGCTAATTATATGGAAATTAATTGTCAGTGGTAATAAAAATAAATATAATAATAATAATTAAATTTAAATTTACCTAAAAAGTAATCTCTTAACTTAATGCTATTACATTAAAAAATTAACTAAAATTATTAAATAATCAAGAAAATTTGCATAAGAAAGAATTTTTTATGTTCAATATAAAATTTATATTAATATTTACAAAAAGTGAAATAATTATATAGGTATAAGTATTATTCCAATATAATTTTAAATTTCTACATGCAAAAAAAATCAACTTATGTTTATTCACAGTAATTTTTTTTTAATTCTCAAAAAGAACTTGTAGCGCATTCAAATAAATTTTAAGTTTATACAGTAATTAATTTAAAATCTGTCGCATGGATGGATAATTTCCAAAATTTATTAAATATAATTTTCACTATCTAGAATTTCATTAGAAAGAGTTTTTTTTTGTTAATTTTAATTTTCCAATTTATTTTCAATCGCAATTGAATAAATCCGAATTTTTACTAAACAGAATTTTTAGGTAACCGAATTCATATTTAACATAATTTTCATTTTACAGAATTTCTTTTTAACACAGGTACTTTTTTACGTGAAAGAATTCCACTTGATTCGAATTTTCATTTAACAGAATTTCAAGTGAAACGCATTTTTAAATATCAGAATACCATTTAACCGAATTTTTATTTGCACGAATTTACTCGAATTTTTAAAATTCTGAACTTGTCCCAAATTTCCAACAGAAATATTTTGCTGCGAATTTTAAAATCGATAAAAATTATCTCGAAATTTGGGATTATTGGATTTTAAAATTCGCGCCATAATAAAAATTTTGACAATCGACAATTCGGTAAAATAAACACTTATATAAATAAATGAAATTAATTTTTCAATTTAAAAATATTTCTTCATCCTAATGAGAAATAGTAACTTTGAAATTATATTTTAATAGACAGAAATGGGCGAGGACAAAAAAATGTCAGGCGCCTGTAACACGGCAATCAGCATTACTCCCGTGTAAGTATTTCATAAACTTGCAATTAATCAATACACTTATTTTCTAACTGTAAAAAAATTCAAATTTACCAAAAAATATTGTCAGTTAAGTATTTATCTGCGTCAATTTTATTATTTATTTTTAATTTTATTTTTTTATTTATTAAAAAAATACTCTACTTTACCCTTAAATATACAAATACGTATGACAGGTTGCATACTTACAAGAGATTACGATTATTAAAAATTGGTTTCATTAAATAGTCAAAACTACATAAGTTATTAAAAATGTAAACATTTTATAAAGATCTTTTAAATTTCAGATAAAAATTGGAAATTAATAATATTTACTATTTAAAATATTAATGTTCAGTATATTTGTATTATATAGAAATCTTTCCACTAAAGAGGAAAATAATTTTTTTAATTACGAAAATTCATTTACTCAATACACACATTGGCTTTTTGCCAAACTACAAGCGCGAGCCTTTAATGAATGGGGAGCTTATCAGTTGCTGAGTTCGCATTATAGCCAGAGAAACGATTGCTTCGATTCAAAGCTATTTATCAAATCCCAGAAGTCTCTTGACGTTGTATTTGAACAGATTCTAGTCAAAGAATATAACTGTTGATTTTTAACTGATTCGAATTTTATCATTTATTTCATTAACATAAATAAATACATGCAATATATGTATATAAAACACTAATTTTTTTTAGTGATTTTACTCATTTTTATCAAATTTTTAAAATAATAAAGAGGACTCTCACAAAATTTCTCAGTTTTTAACAGAATTTTCATAAAACAGAGTTTTTATAAACGGAATTCTCAAATGATACAATTTATATTTGACCGACTCTTTATAAGCACAAATTTTTATTTAATAACATCGATTTCATATTTGACAAAATTTTCATGTATCCGAACAAATATCCGGCAGAAATATTTCTTTTTGGCGCGAATTTTAAAATCGACCCTTTACAATTTTCTTGATAATTTCTGGATGGTTGGTTTTAAAATTCGCGCCAAAATCATTCTGTCGAATTGTTCTTCGGCCATTTGTACTTTCTGAATAATTAAAATTCGAAATTTTAAGAATTCTATGAAATATTAATTTGTGCAATTAAAAAATTGTGAAGAATAAAGATTCGGTGGAATAAATATTCTGTCATTGAAAAATTCGACTCACTTAAAATTCTGTTAAATAAAAATTCATAGTTGCTCTTCATAAAGAGCAGATTCAAAAATAGTGTAATATTCAAAATAAATAGTGTAATATTAAAAAAATAACACAAATTTTTACATAGAAGCGTAAACTGGGAATTAATATTATGAAAAAAATGTTTCCGTCACCATTTTGGATCCGCCATCTTGAATTCTTAAAAATATGTTGCAAAATTTTTAAATTTCAAAATCACAGATGCGATATTTTGAGGTGGAATAGTTTTTTGGATAGTAACTATTAGGAAAAAAATTATTTTTTCAATAAAATAGCCAAATTTGGATTTATTTAAATTAAAAATAAGATAAATTAAAGTTTTCATAAATTCAATTCTAAGCCAATTGAAATTTAATATTAGAATAAAATTTTTATTGTTTGAATTTGAGATAAATTGAATGTTTCGTCGTTTAAAAGTTGAATATAATATAAAAATTTGAATATATAGAATTAAAATTCAGTAACTTTTTTTAAATCGAAATCGAATTAAATTTGAATGGATTTATAATTTTAATAAATAGAAATTGATATAAATTCAGGGTGTCTACTAACCGGGAAAACCGGGAAATAACCGGGAATTTAAATTGACCGGGAAAAAAAACCGTGAATTAAATTAAATTAAATCTTTTCAATTTTCAATTATTTTCTTCAATTTCCAATTATTTTTTACAATTCTCAATTATTTTCTTCCTTTTGGAATTACTTTCATTAATTTAAAATTATTTCTTCATTTCTCAATTATTTTCTTCGATTTTCTACTATTTTCTTCAACTGACAATTATTTTCTTAAATTTTCAATTATTTTCATCAATTTCTGATTAATTTATTTAATTCTGAAATATTTTCTAAGATTTTCAGTTATTTTAATCAATTTTTAATTATTTTCTTCAACTATAAATTTTTTTTTTTCAATTGCTAATTATTTGATTCAATTTTTAATTATTTTCTTCAGATCTTATTCAGATTTTATTGTGTTAATAAATAAATAAATAAATAAATAAATCTCAACTATTTCCTTCAATTTTTAATTATTTAATTTAATATTCAATAATTCTCGGCTTTTTTCAACTATTTTTTTCAATTATCATTTATTTATTTCACATCTCAATAACTCCTCCATTTTTCAATTATTTTCTTCTATAATCAATAATTCTCGGCTTTTTTCAATATTTTTTTTCAATTATCAATTATGTTTTTGAAACTTGAATTCAATTCATCAATTATTATTCAACGATTTTCATAAAAATTACATTTTCTTCAATTCCAAATTATTTTCTACAATTTTTAATTAATTTTTTCAAATTACAATTACATTCTTCATTTTTTGTTTTTTTTTTCAAATTCTATAATTCCTGGGTTGTTCAATATCTTTTTTCTTCAATTATCACTTATTTTCTTTAATTCTCAATTATAATTTTCGACATTCAATTCCATTCTTTAATTTTCAATTTTTTTTTAATATTCAATAACTTAAGGCTTTTTATAATGATTTTTTATAAATTCTCAATTTTTTTCTTCTAATTCCAATTTTTTTCTTAACTTTCAATTATTTTCTTCAATTTCCAATTATTTTTTCATATTTCTTTCAATTTCTCAATTTCTTTCAATTTTCAATGTCTTCTCAATTTTCTTCAATATTTAACAATTCTCAGCTTTTTTAAATTATGTTTTTCTTTCAATTTTTATTTAAATTGAGTATTTTTAAATTATTTTCAGCAATTCGCAATTATTTCTGCCGATTTCAAAATTTTTCTGCTGTTTCCAAATATTGTATTTAATTTTTAAGTACTTTCTGTAATTTTAAATTATTTTCTTCAATTTTCAATTATTTTCTTTAATTTTTAATTATTTTGTTCAATTTTCAATTGCTTGTTTCAATATTCAGTAATCTCGACTTTTTTCAATTATTTTTTTTTTCAATTATCAGTTATTTATTTCATGTTTCAAAACCTCCTTCAATTTTCAATAGTTTTCTTCTATTTTCAATTTAATTGTTCAATTATTTTTTTCAATTCTCAATTAATTTCTTTAAATAACAATTCCATTCTTCAATATTAAATAATTCCTGTCATTTTCCATTTTTTTTTTTTTTTTTAATTATAAATTATTTTCTTCTTTTTTCAATCCAATTGTTCAGTAAATTTTCTTTAATTCTCAATTATTGTATTCGAATTTCAATTTTATTTTATTCTGTGTTTTTCTGATTTCAATTTGATTATTTTATTTTTTTGGATTTTCTATCTAGTTGACCAATTTTCAATTATATTCTTTGAATTTAATAACTATTGTTCAATTTTTTCAATTATTGTTCAATTGTAATTTAATATTTACTTTTTTTTTAAATTTTGTTTCTAATTGTCAAATATCTTTGTCATAAATTGTTCAATTATTTCTTTCCATTATTAATTATTTCTTTTCATTATTAATTGTTTCTTATAATTCTTTATTATTATTGTTTGTAAAGTTTAATATTTAATTCTTCAATTCTCAATTATTTTCTTTGAATTTCAATTATTTTCTTGAATTATCAACTGTTATATTCATTTTTTGTAGCCATTTGTAGGTCTATTTATACTTAAAATAAATTTTAAGTTTACAAGAGAAAACCGGGAAAAACCGGGAAATGACCGGGAATTTTGTGGGACGAAATTAGTAGACACCCTGAAATTAAAATAAGAGTAAATTCATTAAAAACATTCATTTCTAAAACAATTGAATTTAAAAAAAAAAGAAATTGTATTCAATAATCTAAAAATAATGTAACCAATGAGAAGTAGACGTTTGGAAAAATTAATTTAAAAATGAGAAAAATAATTGAAATGGAAGACAATAATTAAAATTTACAGAGAAAACCAAAATTGCTGAAGAAATTGAAGACAAAATAATAAATCGGAGATTGTAATTGAAATTTGAAGAAAAGAATTGAAAATTGAAGAAAATAATTTAAAAAATAAGAAGTTAATAATTAAATAAAGACAAAAAATGATATTGAAAACAAAAATTTAAAAATGGAAGAAAAAATAGAGAATTGAAGATGTTTATTAGAAAATCACAAATACAATTCAAGATTATTGATTACAAGTTAAATTTAAGAAAATAACAAATAATGAAAGAAAATCTAAAAAAATTTTTTTTGTATTTAAAAATGAGAGAAATAATTAAAATATAAATAATAATTTAAAATTGAAGAAAGATTATATAAAAATATAAATTGAAGTTATTGACTTAAACCTGACAAAGATAAATTTAGATAAATTTAGGCTACCTGTGAAAATTTAAGATATTTTTGAAGAATTAAGAATCATATCAATGAAATTGATAAAAACTAAAAAGAAATTTTTAATAAAAAAGAAAATATAAAATAATACAAATAAAAGATTAAGAACAAGAACAATTAAAATTTCAATTAAGGTATTACAAAATTGAAAAATCTTAAGAAAAAAATAATTGAAAATTAAATAAAAACATTTTTAAATATTAAGAATGTTGTTGAAATTTTAGAATTAGCCTGAAAACAATTTAAATTCACAAAAATACTTTAAAGTCGATGAAAATACATATTTACAAATTAAAAATTAAAATAATTGAAAATTAATCTAAAATTGAATAAATTAATTGAATATTTAAGACAATGATTAAAAATTGAAGACAGAATTTGAAAGTTGAAGAAATTCATTAAAAAATAGCAAAAATAATAGAAAATTGTAGGCTTCAAGTTAAAAGTAAAGAAAATAATTGAATGAAAAAGAAGTATATGAAAAAAATACAAAAGTAATTGAAATTTAAGACAACAGTTTTAAACTGAAGGAATAAACAGTGAAAATTTGAGAAAATAATTTTGAAAAAGGAAAAAATTCATTTTAAAATGAAGAGAAAAATGTAGATTCAAGAAATTCATTTAAAAACACAAAAATAATTGGAATTGAAGACAATATTATAAAATTGAAGAAATTTATTTGACAAAAAAGAACAAAAATAATTGAAAATTATAGGCTACAAGTTCAAAATTAAAGTAAATAACCGAAAATGTAAGAAAATAAAATTTAAAATGTAAAAAACAATTTAAATTGAAGACTTCAATTACTTATTAACAAACATAATTGCAAAATTTATATTTTATGTAAAAATTTTAAAAAATAATTGAAAATTAAGACAACATTTAAAAAAATGAAGACAGAAAAAGTGAAAATTTAAGACAATAATCTTGAAAAAGGGAAAATTCATTTTAAAATGACGAGAAAAATTTAGATTCAAGAAATTCATTTAAAAAAAATAAAAATAATTGAAATTGAAGAACATTTTATAAAATTGAAGAAATTTATTTGAAAAAAATATCAAAAATATTTGTAAATTATCAAAATTGGAGTAAATTTATAAGAAAATTATTTGAAAATGGGGAAAATAATTCGAATTGAAGACTATAATTCATTATTACCTCTGCAATTAATTTTAAAATTACGAAAAAAATTTAATTGTAGACAAAAATTTATAAATTGCGAAAAATAGTTGAAAATTAAAGAGATTCAATAAAAATGCCAAAAATAATTAAAAGGAGAAAAATAATCGAAAATTGAGAAGAAACATTTTAAAATGAGAAAAATAGCTGAAATTGAAGACGATAATTTAGAAATGAAAAATTATAAATTTTTAATTTAAGAAATTTGTTATAAAATGATCAAAATATTTAAAAATTATAATCTACAAGTAAAATTTGTAGACAATAATTGAAAATGAAGAAAATTATTATACAAAAATGTTTAAAGTAATTTAAATTGCCGACAAAATAGTTTTTAGTTAAAGAAATAAATGAGAAATGAAGATAATAATTGGAAAACGATGAATTTGCATTTAAACATATTTTTAAAAAATTAAAATGTATGACAAAAATTGAAATTTGAAGAAATTTCATAAAAAATGACTAGATTAATTGAATTTAAATGATTAAAATTAAGAATTGAAGAAATTCCTGAAAAAATAATTGAAAATTAATTACTATAAGTTAAAATATAAGAAAATAATTAAAAGATGAGAAATAGACGAAATTTGAACAAATTAATTTTTCAACAATTTATTGTATTTGAAATTTGAAAAAAAGAATTGAAATTTCAAGAAAAAAATTTAACTATGATTAAAATATCTAAAGATGGAAGAGATAACTTAAAAAGTAAGTTTATTAAAAAATGACAAAAAATGAAATTAAATAAAAAATTTCAAAATGGAATGAAATTTTATGGCTTTAATCGCAAAATCGTCAATTTTTAAAATTGAGAAAAAGAAAGATTTTGGCTTGATTTCGCAGTTTAATTAAAAAGTAGAATAAAAATTAAATTTTAATTTCGAAGATTTAAAACTTGGATGAATTATTATTAGAATCAACCAAAATTTTAATCAGTTTATTTATTTTAATTTAAATGACTACCTAATTAAAAACTACAATCAATTAAGTTTAAATTGTTTCTTAAACTATATTTGTATGCTTTACTATTCAATTAATTAATTTAATTTATCTGTTACCTAATATTAACTATCAATTTCATTTTCATATTTTTATTTGATTTTCCTATTTAGTTTATTCACTCGAATTGGTTGATTTTCTTATAAATTAATTTTGTTTACACACATTATTACAAAAATTTAACATTCATTCAATTTATTTACTTAATTAACTTTCTTAATATTCATTGTGCGTTTAAACACACAAAAACTATTTAACAAAACTTGATTAGAACATTTTCAATTTCAAATCAAATTCCATTCGCAATTCCAGGCTGCCAATGATTTCCACCAATAGAAATCCAGTATTTCTTTCCCCTCGCCCAGCAAGCTCTCCCATTCGTCAAATTCCCACAGTCCACTGCACTCCTCTCTCATTCAATCGTTATGTGAAAGTCAACCTTTCATTTCTACGCTTTGACCCCCCTCTCTTGAAAAAAAAACAATAATTCCGATAACAAACCTCCGATAAGCCGTTCGCAATTTTAGGTTACGTTTTCTCTCCACAAAAAACACTAATTTTCCCGTCTACCTCAAATCTCATCTCCCGCTCTTTCATCAACAAAAACCACTTTCCCACACCAGACAAAATTCAAATTTCCCCAATCAGCTCTTCACACCAACCTGTCGATTAAATCCCGAGACGAAAAAAAACTCCCAAGAAAATCAAAAAACAAGAGAGAAAAAACACCGCAAAAGCTGGTTCGATGATATTCAAATATGGCGGAAGAAGTTGTGTCGTCACTACAGTGCTGCCAGTACGGAAGTACAACGCGGTGACGCTACTTGGCAGCTAGCTCCCTCCAAAACCGCTTGTGCATTGGCAACACTGTTTTTTGGTAGTTTACAAATAAAATGGCCGATATGTGAAGTTATTTTGTATGGAACAATAAAATATGCGATTCCGGGAAATTAATGACCATCGGCCAGTCGCGTCAAACAGTTAATGTGATCCCACGACGGGAAAAAGCCCGCGAGACAAACGTCGAGTGCTAGTGAGACTGTGGGAGTGCCGTGGGAAGAAGGTGGAGGTTGTCTTTCAGGACCCGTGGACGCCGCGGGCCTCAAGTGTAGCAAAAAATCGAGACCAAGAATCGCTACGAAATCGAGCCACTCGTTTTTTGGAACAACGACCGGCGTGAGCTCGATTTTCACCGACAGACGGTCGTTTCGTTGAAACTTGAAACGAACCAGAGGCACTTCTGCTGGTACTACTGCTGCCATCGCCGCCGCTAGAAATTATTGCTGCTGCTGCTGCTCCTTTATCGTCCCCCAAAAATTCCCACAACTCTTTGATTCTTCCTTTCAATTGTTTTCGCACCCTTTCTCCGTCGAGGCTCACAGCCCGACATTTTTTTTCTTCTCTGTTTTGCCAGCTCGGTGATTCTTCACTCCACCTGCTATATAGTCAATTCTGAACAGGGGTTCTGCAGAAGCAATTGCTCTTGCTTTTACACGCCACGCTCATCACTCGGGCGGAACTTTCAACCCTCACGCCATCCGGGCAGATATGATACCGATAGTGAAACCCCATCGCCGAGATACTGGAGTGTGACGGGTATCTTTATTTGGAGCCACTCAAGATATTTCCCGCCGACCAATTTGTCGTTGTGGAGCGAGTCGGCGTGGACAATGAATTGACAACAGTACTAGGTAAAAACAATCATGTGAGAGCTCTCTCCATGCATTTTCAAGTTTTTAAACTTCAACCCAAACTTTGGTATCACATTCCTCAGCTTGTTTATCGGAATTATTCGCCTCTTGTGATTAAAAACTATCTGCAATCACACAACTTGTGTTTTGGGTTTTTCTTTGTTTTTATTTACGGAGTGTCTATTTCGCCAGACGTCTGGCGATTTAAGAAACTCAAATTAAATCGCCAGTCAGCTGCCTGGCGATTTAAGAGAAATGAATTATTTCGCCAGTTAAGAAAAATACACGGTAAAAGACTGTCGATTTAAGACGAGTAGCTTATTTCGACAGTAAAAGAAAGAATATATCATACACGATAAATTGAGGTTAAGTTACGGCTATGTCAAAAGCGTAAAATAATTTTATTTTACTCAATTTTTTTCTTTTTCGTCTATTAATACAATTTTTAAATATAAAATTATTTCGCATTAAAGTCCTTGTTAAAGAAGTAGTCTTTTAGTTTTATTGTTTTAAAAATAATGCTTGCTTCCATTTTGGCGGAAAATTTAAATATTTATTTCCACAGATTCAATATTTATCCTCATTGAGTCGTTTTCTAGAAACATTTATCAACTGCTTATTAATAATTTACAAAAACATTCAGCTGTTTAATAGAAACTGACTTGACATTAAAATTCGACATGAAAAATTATTTTTTAAATTTAATTCCAAACAGAAAATAATCCTGGGGTGTAAAAAACACATTAAGAAGTCCAATTTAAATCTTTATTTTAATTGTAATATAAACAGAGTGTCTACTAATTTGGTCCCACAAAATTCCCGGTTTTTGTTCTTATTTCTCCCAGTTTTTTCTCTTGTTAACTTAAAATTTATATTAAGTATAAATAGACCTACAAATGGCCACAAAAATTGAAGATAACAGTTGATAATTGAAGCAAATAATTGAATTTCGAAGAAAATAATTGAGAATTGAAGAATTAAATATTAAACTTTAAAAAAAAATAATAATTAAAAATTAAAAGAAACAATTAATATTGAAAAAAAAATAATTGAAAAAAGTCGAAATTACTGAATATTGAAACAAACAATTGAAAATAATAATAATAATATATAATAATTTACAATAACACTTAGCTGTTTAATAGAAATTGACTAAACATTAAGCTTCAATTCAATTTTTCAATTATTCAACTATTTTCATAAAATCACATTTTCTTCAATTTCAAATTATTTTCTTCAGTTTCCAATTATTTCCTACAATTCTCAATTATTTTCTTTCATTTTGAATTATTTTCATTAATTTAAAATTATTTCTTCATTTCTCAATTATTTTCTTCAATTTTCTACTACTTTCTTCAATTGCCAATTATTTTCATCAATTTCTAATTATTTTTTTGAATTCTCAAAATATTTTTTAAGATTTTAAATTATTTTAATCAATTTTTAATTATTTTCCTCAACTCTAAATTATTTTTTTCAATTGCCAATTATTCTATTTAATTTTCAATTATTTTTTTCAATTTTCAATTATTCCCATCAATTTGTAATTATTTTCTTCAGATCTCAATTACTTCCTTCAATTTTTAATTATTTAATTCAATATTCAATAATTTTCGACTTTTTTTTAATTATTTTCTTCTATAATCAATAATTCTCGGCTTTTTTCAATATTTTTTTTCGATTTTCAATTATGTTTTTGAAACTTCAATTCAATTTATCAATTATTTTCTTCCATTTTGAATTATTTTCATTAATTTAAAATTATTTCTTCATTTCTCAATTATTTTCTTCAATTGACAATTATTTTCTTCAATTTTCAATTATTTTCATCAATTTCTAATTATTTTTTTGAATTCTGAAATATTTTCTAAGATTTTAAATTATTTTAATCAATTTTTCATTATTTTCCTCAACTCTAAATTATTTTTTTCAATTGCCAATTATTCTATATAATTTTCAATTATTTTTTTCAATTTTCAATTATTCCCATCAATTTGTAATTATTTTCTTCAGATCTCAATTACTTCCTTCAATTTTTAATTATTTAATTCAATATTCAATAATTCTCGACTTTTTTAAATTATTTTCTTCTATAATCAATAATTCTCGGTTTTTTTCAATATTTTTTTTCGATTTTCAATTGTGTTTTTGAAACTTCAATTCAATTTATCAATTATTTTCTTCCATTTTGAATTATTTTCATTAATTTAAAATTATTTCTTCATTTCTCAATTATTTTCTTCAATTGACAATTATTTTCTTCAATTTTCAATTATTTTCATCAATTTCTAATTATTTTTTTGAATTCTGAAATATTTTCTAAGATTTTAAATTATTTTAATCAATTTTTCATTATTTTCCTCAACTCTAAATTATTTTTTTCAATTGCCAATTATTCTATATAATTTTCAATTATTTTTTTCAATTTTCAATTATTCCCATCAATTTGTAATTATTTTCTTTAGATCTCAATTACTTCCTTCAATTTTTAATTATTTAATTCAATATTCAATAATTCTCGACTTTTTTAAATTATTTTCTTCTATAATCAATAATTCTCGGCTTTTTTCAATATTTTTTTTCGATTTTCAATTATGTTTTTGAAACTTCAATTCAATTTATCAATTATTTTCTTCCATTTTAAATTATTTTCATTAATTTAAAATTATTTCTTCATTTCTCAATTATTTTCTTCAATTGACAATTATTTTCTTCAATTGCCAATTATTTTCATCAATTTCTAATTATTTTTTTGAATTCTGAAATATTTTTTACGATTTTAAATTATTTTAATCAATTTTTAATTATTTTCCTCAACTCTAAATTATTTTTTTTAATTGCCAATTATTCTATTTAATTTTCAATTATTTTTTTCAATTTTCAATTATTCCCATCAATTTGTAATTATTTTCTTCAGATCTCAATTACTTCCTTCAATTTTTAATTATTTAATTCAATATTCAATAATTTTCGACTTTTTTTTAATTATTTTCTTCTATAATCAATAATTCTCGGCTTTTTTCAATATTTTTTTTCGATTTTCAATTATGTTTTTGAAACTTCAATTCAATTTATCAATTATTTTCTTCCATTTTGAATTATTTTCATTAATTTAAAATTATTTCTTCATTTCTCAATTATTTTCTTCAATTGACAATTATTTTCTTCAATTGCCAATTATTTTCATCAATTTCTAATTATTTTTTTGAATTCTGAAATATTTTTTACGATTTTAAATTATTTTAATCAATTTTTAATTATTTTCCTCAACTCTAAATTATTTTTTTTAATTGCCAATTATTCTATTTAATTTTCAATTATTTTTTTCAATTTTCAATTATTCCCATCAATTTGTAATTATTTTCTTCAGATCTCAATTACTTCCTTCAATTTTTAATTATTTAATTCAATATTCAATAATTTTCGACTTTTTTTTAATTATTTTCTTCTATAATCAATAATTCTCGGCTTTTTTCAATATTTTTTTTCGATTTTCAATTATGTTTTTGAAATTTCAATTCAATTTATCAATTATTATTTAACAATTTTCATAAAATCACATTTTCTTCAATTTCAAATTATTTTCTACAAATTTTAATTAATTTCTTTAAATTACAAATTACATTCATCATTTCTTATTGTTTTCTTCAAATTCTACAATTCCTGGGTTGTTCAATTCCTTTTTTCATCAATTATCACTTATTATTTTCTTTACTTCCAATTATTTTTTCATATTTCTTTCCATTTCTTCTCAATTTTCTTCAATCTTTAAAAATTCTCAGCTTTTTTCAATTATGCTTTTCTTTCAATTTTAATTTAAATTAATAATTTTTAAATTATTTTCGTCAATTCGCCATTATTTCCGTCGATTTCTAAATTTTTCTGCTGTTTTCAAATATTGCCTTTAATTTTTAAGTACTTTCTTCAATTTTCAATTATTGTTTTCTTTAATTTTTAATTATTTTGTTCAATTTTCAATTGTTTGTTTCAATATTCAGTAATCTCGACTTTTTTCAATTATTTATTTACAATATTAATTATTTCTTTTCATTATTAATTGTTTCTTTTAATTCTTAATTATTTTTTTTTAGTTTAATATTTAATTCTTTAATTTTCAATTATTTTCTTTGAATTTCAATTATTTGCTTCAATTATCAACTGTTATCTTCAATTTTTGTGGCCATTTGTAGGTCTATTTATACTTAAAATAAATTTTAAGTTAACAAGAGAAAAAACTGGGAGAAATAAGAACAAAAACCGGGAATTTTGTGGGACCAAATTAGTAGACACTCTGATTATATTACAATTAAAATAAAGATTTAAATTGGACTTCTTAATGTGTTTTTTACACCCCAGGATTATTTTCTGTTTGGAATTAAATTTAAAAAATAATTTTTCATGTCGAATTTTAATGTCAAGTCAGTTTCTATTAAACAGCTGAATGTTGTTGTAAATTATTAATAAGCAGTTGATAAATGTTTCTAGAAAACGACTCAATGAGGATAAATATTGAATCTGTGGAAATAAATATTTAAATTTTCCGCCAAAATGGAAGCAAGCATTATTTTTAAAACAATAAAACTAAAAGACTACTTCTTTAACAAGGACTTTAATGCGAAATAATTTTATATTTAAAAATTGTATTAATAGACGAAAAAGAAAAAAATTGAGTAAAATAAAATTATTTTATGCTTTTGACATAGCCGTAACTTAACCTCAATTTATCGTGTATGATGTATTTTTTCTTTTACTGTCGAAATAAGCTACTCGTCTTAAATCGCCAGTCTTTTACCGTGTATTTTTTTTATTTATTCTGATATTTCGCCAGACGTTGGGCGATTTAGGAAACTTGAGTTAAATCGCCAGTCATCTGTCCGGCGATTTTAGAGAAATGAATTAGTTGGATAGTTAAGAAAAATACAAGGTAGACTGGCAATTTAAGACGGGTAGTTTATTTCCAGTGTAAAAGGCAAAATATATCCTATACACGATTAATTGAGGTTAGTTTACGAATATCTCAAAAGTGTAAAATAATTTTTTTCTCGATACAATCTTTAAATATACAGTCATTTAGCGTTGAAATTCCTGTTAAAGAAGATAGTTTGTTTTAGTTTTAATTCTTTAAAAAGAATGCTTGATTTCAGTTTGGTGATAAATTTACGTATTTATTTCCACGGATTTAATATATTCTTATTAAGTCGTTTTCTGGAAACATTTTCCAATTGCATGTTCAAAATTTAGTTAATAAATTACATAATTATTTACAATAACACTTTGTAGTTTTTCATTACATATTTATTAGTACATTTTTAAGTGCGTTTTAGAAACACAGAAATTGACTTGACATTAAGGAGGTTCTCTCTGTTGACATAATCTTAAACTAAAAAGTGACTGTTCCCAACAAATAAACCTATTATTATTATTAATTTCGCCAAATTTTGAAAGATCCAGTTGTACGTTTTCCAGAAAAAATTAGGTTTATCTAAAATTTGTTGTCAAATAACAATTATTGAACATTTTATGTTTTTTCTTTAAACTTAATGGGCATATGCAATTTTCATCCAATTCTGATAAATAATAGCTCATTTTTCTCCTTGAAACTTTCTCTATATATTTATTTGCTCGGTTTTGTAAAATAATATTCTGTTTAAAAAATACGTAAAGAACAAATTTTATTTTATTAATAACTTTTAAACAAAATATTATTTAACAAAACCGAACAAATAAATATATAGAGAAAGTTTCAAGGAAAAAAATTTGCTATTATTTATCAGAATTGGATGAAAATTGCAAATGCCCATTAAGTTTAAAGAAAAAACATAAAATGTTCAATAATTGTTATTTGACAACAAATTTTAGCTGAACCTAATTTTTTCTGGAAAATGTATGACTGGATCTTTTAAAATTTGGCGAAATTGATAATAATAATAGGTTTATTTGTTGGGAACAGTCACTTTTTAGTTTAAGGTTATGTCTACAGAGAGAACCTCCTTAATGTCAAGTCAATTTCTGTTTTTCTAAAACGCACTTAAAAATGTACTAATAAATATGTAATGAAAAACTACAAAGTGTTATTGTAAATAATTATGTAATTTATTAACTAAATTTTGAACATGCAATTGGAAAATGTTTCCAGAAAACGACTTAATAAGAATATATTGAATCCGTGGAAATAAATACGTAAATTTATCACCAAACTGAAATCAAGCATTCTTTTTAAAGAATGAAAACTAAAACAAACTAACTTCTTTAACAGGAATTTCAATGCTAAATGACTTTATATTTGAAAATCGGAGTATTTAATCGCGAAAAAGAAGCGATGAATTAGTTCACCAGCTAGAGATTTATAGAGAGAAGGAAAACGGGCAAAATAAGAAAAAAATGAATTATTTCGCCCGTTAAAGACAAGAGAATTACTAAATATGTGTTTCAAGACTTATATACACTAAATATTATAACATTTCACAACAAATCAGGGCACATAACCTTCATTTCTGAAGTTTAACCAGAGTTTAACAAAAACAAAAATGTATCACGATAATAATTTCCTAAATAAGCGGGTATTTTTGAAAAATCTAATAAACTACTTTGCATATTACATTCGTTAATTTGTATGTACATTTTCTTTAAAATTTACGCAATTTACATTATGAAAATGTATATCTTTTTAAACAAGATAATTTAAACATTATGAAGATTGAAGCTTGATCTGTCAAGAAAAGTGGCCTCCTAGAGAAATACAATTTAATTATTACCAGCAAAACAAACTTTGCATTGTTGTTGGTCATTTAAAACTATAAATTTTTACAAATTCAAATAATGAAAATGACGAAATTGAAGAATATATCTGAAAAATGACGAAAGATAAAGATAAAGATAAAGATATCTTTATATTTATTTGGTAGAATTACTTAAAATGTCATTTGAAAGGTCTCTCAGACCCGAAGTTTTCGAAAATTTCCCAAAAATTTAATTTTGGGCCAAAATTTAAACGATATCCGGTCTGAGATACCTTCCTAATGACATTTTAAGTAATTCTACCATCTTTTATGACAAAATATTTAATATTTTAAGAGAAAAGTTACGGACAAATTTTGCCTATACCAGTGACGTCATATTCCATCACATGCCCTTAACTGAGAAAAAATTATTTTACACTTTTGAGATATTCAGTCGTACAATTATAAAAAAAAAATAGGTTGGACCAAAATTTTTTGAAAAATAATAATTAGTAAACCTTTTGTGTTTTTTCTTTAAGGCTCTATAACCTATTGAAATTTTCAACCAATTTTGACAAATAATAGCTCACTATACTATTTGAAACATTCTCTACAATTCCACTCGTTGAATTTTTTATAAAATATTTTGTTCAAAAGTTATTAAAGAAATAAAATCATAAAATTAAAAAAAATTGTATTTGTTTACTAACTTCTGAACAAAATTCAACAATTGGAATTGTAGAGAATGTTTTAAAGAGTAAAATGAGCTATTATTTGTCAAAATTTGTTGAAAATTTCAATTGTTTATATAGGTTATATTAAGGGCTCACTAGCCTTAGGAACTTTTGATGAATAAATAAAAAAATAAATAAATGGGTGTTTCTAACTTTGTTTTGAAATTGAAAAATTATTATATTGCATTATCAAGTTCAAATTGCATATCACTTGGAGTAATAACAATAATATTATGAACAAAACAGTAAGAACTTTCTTTCATTTTTACTATCTGCATTAAATTATTTAAGGTTGAATAGACACACTGTTACTTTAAATTAGAAGCAACTTTAATAATGTTTTATAAGTATTTGATAAATCGATAGCAATAAAAACTTTTAAGAGTTCATTACCTTTCATTTGTTAATAATTTTAAGACAATTTTCTAAATTCTTGAAAGATTTAAAAGTAATAAAAAATTTTAAAAATAAACGAAATGTTTAAAACCTGGACAGATGGTAAATTTGGTAAATAGATTCTAATTAAGGAAAGATAAAAAATCAAAAAGATTATTGATAAATTAACCAGTGGCCTTGAATTTTAGATATTATTTTTCGCCTACAATAATCTAAACTAAAACTTTTGTTTTAGTCAACCAATGTTGTTCTTTAGACGCAAAAAATTCATTGATTAAGCGGGAAAAATTAGACTCCAGATTTTGTAGGCATAAATTCACTAAAATGCAAGGTAACTAACTTTACTTACTTAAAAAAAACGTTTACTTTTAAAAAAGAATATAAAAATTGGTTTAACGTCTAGGAAGAATATAATTTATGAAAATAAAACCGTGATCTCCAGACAATGGCAATGCTTTATTTTAAACTCCTCAACATGTCGTCAAAAAATTAAAAAAGTCAACGTAAATTTCCATTCTAACAATCCGATTCAACAAAAAGTTGCTATAGTAAAAAATTTAGTAGATTGTATTTTTAAATTACAATGAAGTAACTTATGTTATTTATAAAAAATCGTGTAGGAGTTATTCAAAAACTTATATTGGACAGACGGAAAGATATTTATTTAAAAGATGTGATAAACACAAAAAAATGTTAATTTTAATCCAAAGTATCGTAATGTTATCTAACAACATAAAGTCGAGCATAACATTAATGATTGTTTCACCAATGAATTTGATTTTAATAATATTAATAGTAATAGAATAGAATAATTAAGCATCACAAAATAAGTAAAAAATGACAAAATTCGAGTTGAGAACCACTGATCCAAGAGAACTACCTTAATCTTTTATGTTTTTTACCTCAAAATTGTATATGTTGTTATTTACTTTTTTTGGATATTGAAATTGTTTTTTTAATGTAATTTTAGTTTCTATTATCCTGTGGAGGCCTACATATGTATAGCGAAACGTTGACGTATTTTATTTTTTGACATGTTGAGGCGTTTAAAATAAAGGACTGACATTGTCTGGAGATTACATTTTTATTTTCATGGATTAAAAAATAAAAAAAAAAATGAATTGTACGTATTCTTTTGTTGTAACATTGACTAAAATTGGTTATTTTAATCAGCAGAGACGGAGGGGCCAACGTCAGCTGTGGCTAGCCAGACGAACAGTTCGATTACACCCCTGACGAACATGTGTACCACTCCCGGTAATGCAGGTACTGGGTTCGGGTATGCCTGGTCGTTTGGTGGACCTGGTACCGAGACTCGAGAGAACACGCAAAATGATCTCACGACCAACATCAGTTACGCGGTCAACAACAACCAGGACCAAGGATCCAGTCAAAAGATCCAAGTGGACATCAAACCCGCCAAAATTGCTAATAGCGCCCACCGTCGTACCATGTTCACGATGAACGAGAGTTGTCAACAAACGCCGACTACGCACCACGGCCACACAGGAGCTCATAATCAAACGCACGTGACGCACGTACGAACCAAAAAGCACCACGACGTCTTTTCTTTAACCTGCGACAAAGGCGGCTGTAACTGCGAGGCCGCCCATCCAACTCCACAACCTTCTCTCTTTCCAAATGCACTAGTTTTTACGACAACTGATAAGCATGCCATGAGCAAGCACTTTATGACTCCTCTCGGTCCACTGCAGCTCACCGCAGAAGAGTGCAATGAAATTTTAATGAAGAGGGCTGCAGCCGCTTCCAATCAACCGAATCCCAACAATGTCGCGGCTAGTCAGACGGACTCCTCAGCTCATTTTGGGCATGTCCTCACCCACGTGAATACAACTCAAATTGAGACCAAGGTGAAGACCCAGCAGGACATGGGAAGCCAGGTTCGTGTGCCCAAGGAGAGACCCTATTCCTGCTCCGAGTGCGGGAAATCCTTTCTTCTCAAGCATCACCTGACAACGCACGCAAGAGTCCACACTGGTGAACGACCCCACATTTGTGTGCACTGTGGCAAAAGTTTCGCGCACAAACATTGTCTTCATACTCATCTTCTACTTCATAGTGCAGAGAGACCCTATCAGTGTCGCGAATGTAAAAAATCCTTCACTTTGAAACACCATCTAGTGACACACACTCGGGTTCACACGCGAGAAAGGCCCTTCATTTGCCAAGAGTGCGGAAGAGCCTTTCCCCTGAAGCGCCATCTAGTAACACATAGCAAATTCCATTCCGGAGAACGACCCTTTGTCTGCGAGGAGTGCGGTGAGTCCTTCTCGCAAAAGGATCATCTGACGATGCACTCGCGCTTCCACGGCAGTCTACATCCATTTGTTTGTCACGATTGCGGAGCCACCTTTCAAAGGAAGTTTGAACTGGTCAATCATGGACGACTTCATGGCAGAGTGCCACACTCTTGCAATGTATGCGGCAAGGAGTTCCTGCAAAAAAGGACACTGCTGGCACACATGCGACTGCACACAGGAGAAACACCGTTTGCCTGCACTGTTTGCGGAGAGGCATTCCCCAGAAAGGCCGACCTAGTTGCACACTCGAAAATTCATAATAATAACACCGATGCTGACGAAAAATCCCTCACTTGCAGGTACTACTCTTCTGTTGATTCGTAATACTTGTTTCTCCAAGGATAAATATTAGGGTGGCTCTTATTTACCAAGTTGAAGATAACACAGCCTTACAAACAAACAAAAAATTAAGTTCCCTGATCTGGGTATGAGAGCAATATTTTCCTATGTATGTTTTGATGCACTAAATTCGAATCAGCCATCAGAATTGGTCCAGAGGGTTTGATTTTAGGGGTCATCCACAAAGCATGTGATATTTTAAGGGCTGGCGGGGTGTCAGCAAAATATCACGCTATATGTTAAAAAAATGTTAATGCATGGAAAAAGCATCACGAGGGGAAGGGGGATGTTTAATTTCCGAAAATATGCATCACATGCAGGCTGCGCAGTGATGCACTTTTTTACTTTTTTTATAATTTTTTTGGTCAAGGCTACTTTTTTACTACTAATTTTGGACTATAGCTACTAAATGCTAATTTTTTTTAAGAATAATTTAAAAAGATTAACAGAATTCAAGAATTTCAGTTTTTTAGTCAATTTTTTAGTTTCTAAAAGCCTGCCAAGTGCCACACAGTGGTTCGAACTGAGAAATTACTGTTCAAAATAGTCCACAGCCGTCAATTTTTGACGGATTTAAACTTCTTTTTTTTAAAACACTCAGAATAAAATTTTCTAGAAGATAGCTACAGGGTGTCTACTAACCGGAAAAACCGGGAATTAACCGAGAATTTTCCGTCAAACCAGGAATTTTTTTTCTGGGATAAATTCTTTTCAATTTTCAATTATTTTCTTCAATTTCCAATTATTTTCTACTATTCTCAATTATTTTCTTCCATTTAGAATTATTTTCATTATTTTAAAATTATTTCTTCATTTCTCAATTATTTTCTTCGATTTTCTACTATTTTCTTCAATTGCCAATTATTTTCTTCAATTTTCAATTATTTTCATCAATTTCTAATTAATTTATTCAATTCTGAAATATTTTCTACGATTTTCAATTATTTTAATCAATTTTTAATTATTTTCTACAACTATACATTTTTTTTTGAATTGCTAATTATTTGATTCATTTTTTAATTATTTTCTTCGATTTTTAATTAATTTCATCAATTTTTAATTAATTTATTCAGATCTCAACTATTTCCTTCAATTTTTAATTATTTAATTTAATATTCAATAATTCTCGACTTGTTTCAACTATTTTTTTCAATTATCATTTATTTATTTCCCATCTAAATAACACCTCCATTTTTCAATTATTTTCTTCTATAATCAATAATTCTCGGCTTTTTTCAATATTTTTTTTCAATTATCAATTATGTTTTTGAAACTTGAATTCAATTCATCAATTATTATTCAACAATTTTCATAAAATCACATTTTCTTCAATTTCAAATTATTTTCTACAATTCTTAATTAATTTCTTCAAATTACAATTACATTCTTCATTTCTTATTGTTTTCTTTAAATTCCACAATTCCTGGGTTGTTCAATTTCCTTTTTCTTTAATTATCACTTATTTTCTTCTACTTTCAATCCAATTGTTCAATTCTTGTATTATTTTCTTCAATTCTCAATTATAATTTTCGATATTCAATACCGTTCCTTAATTTTCAATTTTTTTGTTTTTTAATATTCAATAACTCTAGACTTTTTACAATGATTTTTTTTAAATTCTCAATTATTTTCTTCAAATTCCAATTTTTTTCTTGAATTTTAATTATTTTTTTCAATATCCAATTATTTTTTCATATTTCTTTCAATTTCTCAATTTCTTTAAATTTTTAATTTTTTCTCAATTTTCTTCAATATTAAATATTTCTCAGCTTTTTTAAATTATGTTTTTCTTTCAATTTTAATGTAAATTGATCATTTTTAAATTATTTTCATCAATTCGCAATTATTTCCGTCGATTTCTAAGTTTTTCTGCTGTTTCCAAATATTGTATTTAATTTTTAAGTACTTTCTTCAATTTTTAATTATTTTGTTCAATTTTCAATTGCTTGTTTCAATATTCAGTAATCTCGACTTTTTTCAATTATTTTTTTTCAATTATAAGTTATTTATTTCATGTTTCAAAACTTTCTTCAATTTTCAATAGTTTTCTTCTATTTTCAATTTAATTGTTCAATTATGTTTTTCAATTCTTAATTAATTTCTTTAAATAACAATTCTATTCTTCAATTTTTAATGTTTTCTTCAATATTAAATAATTCCTGTCATTTTCCATTTTTTTTAATTATAAATTATTTTCTTCTTTTTTCAATCCAATTATTCAGTAATTTTCTTTAATTCTCAATTATTGTATTCGAATTTCAATTTTATTTCTCAATTTTCAATTGTTTTTTTTTTTAATATTTAATAATTCTGTGTTTTTTTAATTTCAATTTGATTATTTAATTTTCAATTTATTTCTTCAATTTTGAATTATTAACTTAAATTTTAAATTATTTTTTTGGATTTTCTATCTAGTTGACCAATTTTCAATTATATTCTTTGAATTTAATAACCATTGTTCAATTTTTTCAATTATTGTTCAATTGTCGATTAATATTTCCTTTTTTTTTAAATTTTGTTTTTAATTATCAAATATCTTTATCATTGTTCAATTATTTCTTTCCATTATTAATTATTCTTTTCATTATTAATTGTTTCTTTTAATTCTTAATTATTATTTTTTGTAAAGTTTAATATTTAATTTTTCAATTCTCAATTATTTTCTTTGAATTTCAATTATTTTCTTCAATTATCAACTGTTATCTTCAATTTTTGTAGCCATTTGTAGGTCTATTTATACTTAAAATAAATTTTAAGTTAACAAGACAAAAAACCGGGAAAAATAGGAACAAAAACCGGGAAAACCCGGGAAATGACCGGGAATTTTGTGGGACGAAATTAGTAGACACCCTGTAGCTAAGCCCGATTTTTAATTTTTGTCTTTATTTTAATATTATTTAAATAAATGAATGAAAAACTTATGTATCACAGAAGAAATTAATAAAACAAGATATAAATAATTATTAAAACAAAAGCGAAGCAAAATTATTAGTTCTTTAAATTGTTTATAACATTAATTATTATGTATGCTTAATATTGACTTTTAATTTATTAGTATATTAAATACTTTGTAATAGATTTTAGAGAAAAATTTATCCTTTTTTAACGATACTTGATTATTCTAAATGATTATTAAAAAAAAGTGTATATAATAATAATTATTATTGTTTGTTAATAATTTTCAACATTTTTTTAATAATTATTCTTTCCTTATGGCCATTAGGAAATGGTTTAAAGAATTTTTTTTTTTGTCAATTGGGACTAAAAATTTTAATATTTATATAAGTTTCTCATTTATTTATTAAAATAATATTAAAATAAGAACAAAAATTAAAAATCGGGCTTAGCTATGTATCTTCTAGAAAATTTTATTCTGAGTGTTTTAAAAAAAAAGAAGTTTAAATCCGTCAAAAATTGACGGCTGTGGGCTATTTTGAACAGCAATTTCTCAGTTCGAACCACTGTGTGTCACGTAAACCGATAATTGGAAATTGAAAAAAATGATTGAAATTAAGATAAATCATTAAAAGTTAAAGAATATAAATGAAAAAAAAATTATATAACTTAAAATTGCAAAAAACAATTTTTAATTCAAGGGAAATAATTACAAAAAGTACAGAATATAGGTATATATAAAATACAAGAAAATCGTAGATGTAATTGAAAATTAAATAGAAAAATGAAAATTTTAGACAAATAATTAAAAAAAATTTTGTAAACTATAAAAAAGAACGTAAGTAATTGAAAATTGAAGAAAATAATTGAAATTTGAGAAAAATACTTTAAAACCTTTAAAAATAATTTCACAAAATGAGAATTATGCCTAAGAATTTAAAGAAATAATTGAAAATTGATAAGAATAATTTAAAATTGAAAAAAATAATTTTAAATTTGAAAAAAACCATTGAAATATGATGAAAATAATTAAAATTTCAGATAAATAACTACAATTATTGAAAATTATGCAAAAAGAATTAAAATAATCAGAAAATAATAGAAAAATTACAGAATTTATTTTTAAGCAAAAGAAAATAATTGATTAAAAAATTAAAAGACGGTGATCTGAATTTAAGATAAAAACTGAAAATTTAGGAAATTTATTAAAAAATAATTATAATAATTGAAAGATGGAGAAAATAATTGCAAAAGGTTGAAAAGAAATGAATATTGAACAAAATAATTCAAAATATTGTGATATGTAAGTGAAAGTTCAGGATATTAATTCAGAAATAATGAAAATGATTAAAAATTGAAGATAATAATTCAAAGTTTTATAATAATTAAGAATGGTAAATTAAGAAAATTAATTAAAAATTGGGATAAATAATATAACCTTCAGCAAAAAAAATAATGGAATTGTTTTATTTTCAAAGAGAGAATAATTTAAATTTTAAAAGTTATTGAGAAAATTAAAGAAAATAATTGAAATTTTAGAAAAATATTTGAAAATTTGGAAAATTGATTGAAAAAATTAATATAATCAAAAATTGAAGAAAAGAATTGAAGAAGACTTAAAATAATTGAAATTGAGATAATTAATAAATATTTTTGGAAATTATAAAAACAAATCAAAATAAATAAAAATTGAAGAAAGTAATTGAAATTTGAGAAAAACACATAAAAATTTTAAAAAATCATTTTACAAAATAGGAATAATATTTAAAAATTAAGGGAAACAGTTGAAAAATATGATGATAACAACTAAAATTTCAGATAAATAATTGAAATTTTTGAAAATTTTGTCAAAAGAATGACAGTAATCAGAAACTGAAGAAAATAATTCTAGATAGGTAAATTACAGAATTTATTTTAAAAAAAGAAAAAAAGAAAATTGAAAAATTGAAGACAATAATCTAAATATGCGATTATTAACTGAAAATTTATTAAATTAATTGAAAAATAATTAAAATAATTAAATGATAAAGAAAAAATTGCAAAATGATAAAAAGAAATTAATATTAAACAAAATAATTTAAAATTGATGAAAATAATTAAAAAAAATTTTAAATAATTGGAATAGAATGAAAATAATTAGAAATTGGAGAAAACAATAGAAAAATTACAAAATTTATCTTTAGGCAAATGAAAGCGTTGTTAAAATAAAACTTCTTATGGAAGATCTGTAATATAAGCGTTATTAACAATTACCTTTTATTATATAAAAAATTTATTTTATAAACGATTGGGTTTGATTCTCTATTGTAAAATTTGTGAGTTAATATTTTATTTATTTTTCCTTTCAATTTTATTAGAAGAAAATTACTTTCATTTTAAAATTGAACTTAAAAACTAATTTTACTTCACTTAAAAAACGATACTTTTTTGATACTTTTATTCAATTTTAAGGCTACTTTTTTTTATAAAAAGGTTACTTTTTCATACTTTTTTTAGTCTCTTACTACGCTTCTAAGCCTGTACATGCTTTATGGACGGCCCCTTTGGACCTAACCTTAAAATTAATAAAATGGTACTTTTTGTTCGATAGAATCTGAACCCGACCTAAAATTTATACACGTCTACACGGAAAGAAATCAGATAGTATTATACCATTGGACAGCCCACATGGAAAAAAAAAGGTTAAGCTTTTCTAGTATGTCACCAGTTAATGCTTTTAAAGCAGTGGTTCTTGGCTTAGTAATTAAGTATAAATTCATAGATATTTGGTATAAGTGCTTTTTATGCAGATAAAGTAGAATATACATAAATTTATTGTATCACCGATAGGCTTCATACCTGCATCAGAATAAATTTTCGTCTGGTCAGTGTTCACCTACCGAGCAATTTTTTGTGTTTGGTGTCGTATGTTTTATGTTTGATGATTTTTTTATGTCTTATATAAGTGCTTAAATCTTTTAGTGAGTATTACGAGTATTTTATATGTGTTTAAAATTTGTTAAATATCATTTTTATAATGTTCCATTAGTGCGTATTTAACTTTCAACAAAACATTTTTAGGTTATATTTCTGAGAAGTTATGAGAGTTATAAGTTTATATTTTTTTAATTGACGCAAAAATAAAGTTTTTTGAAAATGTCAATAATAAACAGTTTCGAGTAAATTTGAAATATTTGTAATAATATTTAAGTTATATTGAAATATTTTTAATAAAGTTTTCTATTGCATCCAAAGTATTCAATAAAAAATGATTTTCATTTTACAGAATCAAAAGGAAACTTTGAATAGAAGAGAAATTGTATTAAATATAAGTTCATAACACAATACTACTTTATTTTTATGTCCATTAAAAGAATATAAACTTATAACTTTCGTAATTTCACACAACTATAACCTAAAAATGTTTTGTTGAAAGTTAAATACGCACTAATGGAACTTTATAGAAATGATATTTAACAAATTTTAAACACATATAAAATACTCGTAATACTTACTAAAAGATTTAAGAACTTATATAAGACACAAAAAAATCATCAAACATAATAATACGACACCAAACACAAAAAAATTGCTCGGTAGGTGAGCACCGAGCAGACGAAAATTCTGATGCAGGTGAAGCCTATCGGTACCAAATATCTATGAATTTATACTTAAATACTAAACCGAGAACCACTGCTTTAAAAGCATTAACTGGTGACATACTAGAAAAGCTTAATCTTTTTTCCGTGTAGACATGTCATGAAGCTAGTCTTCATGAGACATGTATAAATTTTAGGACGGGTTCAGATTCTATCGAACAAAAAGTACCATTTTATTGATTTTGAGGTTAGGTCCAAAATCAGACTCTCTGGACCAATTCTGATGGCGGATTCTGATTCAGTGTATCAAAATACATAGAAAAATATTGGTCTCTTACCCAAATCAGGGAACTTTATTTTTTTTATGGGGCTGTGTAACTTTTGGTCCTCCCTCTGTATCAGATCTTTGGCCAAAATTATGAACAATTTGGGGCGCATGCATTTCCTGCAAAACCCAATTGACCGAACTTGCAATTGTCCGAAATTTAATTGCCCGATTTTGTAATTCTTCGAATTTGCATTTCTCAGAACTTGTAATTCCTCGAACTTGCATTTGTCGAAATTTTTAAATCGTGTAACTTGCATTTGTCAAAACATTCAATTACCCGAAATTGCGTTTGACTGAACTTTGAAATCATCGAACACGCATTTAGCAGAATATTCAACTCCTCAAATTTGCACACAGTCAGAATTTTCAATTCCCGGAATTTGCATTTGTCCGAACTTTAAAATCACCGAACTTACATTCGTTCGAATTTTAAAATCTCCAAATTTGCATTTGTCTGAACTTTGAAATCACTGAATTCACGTTTGGTGAACTCTTAAATCTCCGAACTTGCATTTGGATGATCTTTAAAATCACCGAACTCGCATTTGTCAAAACATTCAACTCTCCAAAGTATTATTTGACAAAATCCTTAGGTCACCGACTTAAGGGGAGTTGAAAATTTTAAAAAATGCAATTTCGTTGATTTAAATGTTTTGTCAAAAGCGAGTTTCGTGATTTTAAAGTTATGACAAATGCAAATTTGGACAAATGCAAGATCGAGGAATTACAAATTCTGACAAATGCAAGTTCGGAGAATTACAAATTCGGGCAATTGCAAGTTCTGTCAATTGGGTTTTGAAGGAAATGCATGCGACCCAAAAAGTTCGCTAAAGAAACTGATTTTAATTTTTATAACCCCCTCCCGTAAGAGCCTTTTTTCTCCCTTGTAAAATATATGAGATGTTTTGAACTTTTTGCTTTTTCAAAATAATTCTTCATCTTATCAATATTCTTTTAATCAGTTTGAAGATTCTTAAATTGTAGACTTTTGCCTTTAAAATGACCTATTATACTTATATTCTTTGTTTATAATTTCATAAGTTCTAAAGCTTTTAATTTGGAGATTAATAGATCTAGCAAAAATTTTACTTCTTAAAGTGCAAAAATCGAACACATTCGTTGTTTATTTAAATCTAGCATTACAGTCTACCCTAATATATTGTTTTTAATATCTGAAAAATAAAAATCGTCTTAGTAAAATTGTCTTATTATCGCCACAAGCCTTTAGCAGGACATAAAGTCTAGAAAGTTTTTAATTTATAAGCCAAAAATCGGGTTCAATCGGGAGTTTTTTTAGAGATCTTCAAAATACTCTAATAGGTTTTTAAACACATTAAGAGTTTTGACTTAAAAATTTTAATGTGTTTATAAATCTATTAGAGTATTTTAAAGATCTCTACAAGAAAATTCCCGATTGAACCCGATTTTTGGCTTATAAATTAAAACTTTTCTAGATAATAGAGGTAAATAAACAATGAGTGTGTTCGATTTTTGCACTTTAACTACTAAAATTTTGCTAAATATATTAATCTCCAAATTAAAAGTTTTAGAACTTATGCAGTTATAAACAAAGAATATTAGTATGATAGGTCATTTTAAAGGTAAAAGTATTCAATTTAAGAATCTTCAAACTGATTAAAAATATATTAATAAGGTGAAGAATTATTTTGAAAAGGACAAAAGATAAAAAAATCTCATGTATTTTACATGGGAAAAGTAGGCTCTTACAGGAGAGGGTTAATCAAAATTAAAATCAATTTCTTTAGCGAAATTTATAATAATTTTGTCCAAAGATTTGATATAGAGGGGGGCCCAAAAAAATCCGAAAAATTTATCAAGGTATACAAAAAAAAAATTCCTGAAAGTTTGAGCCAAATTAAGCAATATCAACACGTGCCTCTAAGCAGCTGAATTTTTCCATGTTTTTTTTACATGAAAGAATATCGCTTTTTCCTAAATTTGCTATGAAATCGTTAAAAATAAGACTACTTTTCAATGCACAAACTATATTTCTCTTTATAAATATGTTCAAAAGATGGAATTCTGATATTTATTAGGGGGATGTCTCAATGAGTGGGACACCTTTTGATAGAAGTAAATAAAATTTGTTTGCAAAAGAATTAGAAAAATTTATATAATTTCTTATATAGCTAAATGTGTTAGCTAACTACTAGACGCAATCAGATCTTTTTATAATTTGATTGGAAACATTTATTATCAATTTTCTGAAACGCTCATTTATAGCTCTAGAAAATTTCGAATTAATGAGTGGACCATTTTCTAAAAACCTACAAAAATGATAAAATATTAAACAAATACCCCATAACTTTAATAATGATAACAATATTAATATTTATTTTAAAAAAATTTAATTTATTTTTGTGAATTAGTAACATTATAAAATTAAGTATGTAGGTTTGGTTAACATTAAAAAAAAATCCAAAATTTACACAAAAAAAAGTAGTTACCTGGTGTCTAAGTAAAAAAAAACTTTTTAAATTAATAATTATACGATAAAGTTATATTCATTAAACATTTCTAAAGGGAAATATTGTTTGCTCATTGAAAAATATTGTTTTTTTAATAGATTTTATAGTAAATTAACGAAAATGCCGTTTCTTCCATTTAAAATTATTTGGGAAAATTCGGTTGTCTAGAGGCACGTGTTAATATTGCTTGATTTGGTTCAAACTTGAAGTAAAAGAGAATTTTTTGATACCTTGATCAATTTTCATGATGGAGACAAAGATTTGAGAACATCGCCCAATTAATCGCATTTGGAGTATTTAATTTAAAACCGACGCCCTACTTTTGATTTTAAAATGAGGAAATTTTTTAATAGCTATACGACTCTTTGTCTTTCGGTCTATCAGTCATATTAAGGATTTCTTTTTTTTTTAATGCTCAGAAAAACATAATAATTCTGTTTCAAAACAATTTTTTATAATTTTAAAATTAAAAAAGTTTTTAATATAATTTAAAAATTGAATAACTTTTAAGCAGCCAGGAAAAATTCAATTACACAAATGCTAAAACGATCTTACCTGTGTAATTAAACTAGCAGACATTTTTAATGTTTACATTTATAATTTATTAAAATTCAAGATCAAAATTTTCTCTTTGGATCCATATCTTTTAAAATATTAAAAAAAAAGCACAAGTAAGATCGTTTTAGCATTTGTGTAATTGAGTTTCTGACTGCTTAAAAATTGTTCAACTTTTATTTAATGAATTTTTTAATATTAAAGTTATAAAAAAAATGGTTCAAAAATAGAATTATCCTTATATTTTTTTGAGAAATTAAAAAAAAAAATAAAATACTGATATGTCTGATAGAACGGAAGACATTGTTATTTAAAATTTTATTTCGAAATTTCAATTGTCGTAAACTATTTATTATTTTGAAGTAATATTTATGTGAAATATGAATATAATAAAATTCTTATTTCTAATCTTTCTAAATTCTATTTCGACTCGTATTTGTCCGAACTTTCTTATTTAAGTTTAAGTACAGGTGATCAGAAAAAAAAATTCCAATATACTTTAAAGGATTCAAATCTTTTCCAAAATATATTTTTGGGAAGGAGAACTGTTCTTTTTTAGTAAAAAATGTAATGTTAAAAATGGTTTATTTACACATTTCTTAGACAATCAAACTTTTCTCTCATATCGCTTCTTTAAAAATTTTTAAAATTGATTCGATTTCGATTTATAATAGCTCATTTTCTTCAGAAATATATTATCCACAAATTCACGGAAGCGGATTTTCAAAAAACTGCACTGTTTTCAAAAATATGATTATTTGTTTAAGAAAATTGCACTTCATTTGTTTAATAAATAATCATATTTAAAAAATGGTGCGGTATTTTAAAAATTCGTTTCCTTGATTTTGTGGATAATTTATTTCTAAAGACAATGAGCTAATTTAAAAATTTGTAAAACAGTGATGTGAGAGAAAAGTTTGATTGCCTAAAAATGTGTGTAAATAAACAGTTTTTAACATCACAATTTTTCTTTTCTATCAGCAGTTTAAAATTTTCCCTTCTTTTAAAAACAAAAGTAGGACATTCGGTTTTAAATAAAATGTCCCATTTTGAATAGCTTTTGAAACCTATTTTTAACATTTTTGAATAATCTTGCGATATTTTACTCACGTACTTTTTGTGCGGTCAGACAATTTTATTTTGACTAATTAATTTAAATTAATTATAATAATTATAAATTACTTATAACTATAATTATGAATTATAATAATTAATTATAAATCCTTGTACATATTTTATACTCTAAAAACGTCACAGAATCATTACTGAGAGTATCAATTTTTTTTATAAATTGGTCCACGGCCACTTTAGTCGAAATAAAGTGGTCTGACCCGGCACAAAAAGTATAGATTGTTGGCTTTGAAGGTTTATAACGTGAGTAAAATATCGCAAGATTATTTAGAGACATTAAAAATTGGTTTTAAAACCTATTCGAAATGCAAACTGATTCGTAAAATGTATTTAAAATGCAAAATTGAAAATAGGTACTTTGTAACGAATTGAAATTTTATTTGCTCCGAATTACACTCGCCGGAGCCAAGGTTTTAATACAAATGAATCGAAATTCTTTGAGTCATTATTTTTATATTAGAAACGTTTCTTGATTTGTTTTTTTTTTATAAAAAATCCATAATTGTTTATTTATGGCCCCTGTTCGGGCGCCATGTAATGAAGTGAAATTTTATTTGCTCTGGCGAGCGGAGTTTGTCTCTCTAAATTTGAATTTGTCCCTTTTGACTAATAAAACAACGCCAATTCGTTCATTAAGTGAATCAGTAAACCTTTTGACTAATTTTTAGTCAAAAACTATTAATTCAAATTAATAGATTAATTAATGGCCAGAATATGCGTTTGTCCGACTCTAGGAATGTGGAATTTCTCAAAAGGCTTTCTGATTGGCTGGTAAATTTCCCGGAAACATAACCAGCCAATCAGAAGGCTCGTTTAGAAATTTTACATTCCGAGGATTACATTTCGGATTACATTTCGGGTGATTGAAAATAGAAGGAAAAATTACTACTTGACTGTAAAATATACTGAATTTTAAAAAAAAGCACTTAATTTTAATTTGTCAAACTATTTGTTAATTAAAATTTTAATCAATTCTAAATTCAATGTATTCAAACTCTAAAGGATTGTAATTAATTTCATTCAAATTTTTAGCGATCTAAATTTTAAATTCTTTTAATTTTAATTTTTTATTATATTTTAATAAGAATAGTATATAAATAATACTAGTTGCTTTCTATATATAAAATAACCCTAATTTTAGTTCTATATTGAAAATTTGTATTTTATTTTTTAAATGCGTTTAAATTTATTTTAAATTTACACAGTATAGATGATTAGATAAAAGCCGGTTTCAAAATAATTACATAATAAAAATGTATCACTTTCAGGCTACAAGTTTTTAAAATTTTCTTTTGTTTTAAATTTCTCACGAAATTAAATGTATTTTATATTAATATTTTAATCATTTTTAAGTTATTTTGTTGAATCTAAATTTATAATAACATGATCGAGTACGGTAGTGTACATTTTTTGTAGAGATTATTTTTTAATTTTATCAGTTGTTTTTGAGTTTTTGTGAAAAAAAAACCAGCTGAAATCTGCAGAATTTTGTTTTTATTTATTTAAATAGACAAAGTAGATAATTGAACAAGAAAATTATATTAAGAAGTAGAACAAATTATACCCCAGACAAAATTGAAGATATAGGCAAAAGTTAAAAAAAATTGAAATAAAGTAAAATAGAAAGAAAAAAATTATAAAAAATATCAACATTAAAGGTTTCTTTAGGAAGGGGAAATTTTATAAAATTGTGACAATTCAATATTATGATCTCGTGAAAACTTTGACAATGGAGGAAGTATGTTGAGAATCCTAAAAAAAGGTGTGACATCATTTATGAAAACCGCCAAAGAGACAAAATGAAATTGAAGAAAAAAAGGAAAGAAAACTGAAACGAGAAGAACAAGTTTTTGTAGAACAAAGGAAATGAAAGTCGAAACCGTAATATAGGAAGAAAATAAGAAAGAGAAACCATTCTTTAAAAAAATAATGTTAAAAGAAAAAATGGATACATTATTATAATTTATTTTATGAATTAAATTACCAGTTTAAATAGTTAAAATTTAAATAGTTTTTTAAAATTAAAAATGAACGAAAATATGGACTAACTTTTCATTCGATTGTTTGTCTGATTCCTTCTTAAAATAAATAATTATAAAAAATTTATACCAAAATTAATCTTCAATTAATGTCAATATTTAAACAATCAATAGATATCTGAACATAAATGTAGTATTTGTTTAAATCTTTAATTATTATTATTATATAAATTTCTATAAGATAATCTAAGATTCAACTTATTTCGCATAACGCCTATAAAATGATTAACTGAATAACACGTCTGTCTCTAAGAATGCAGTACTAATGTGTGGGAAACTTTTGACGACAGTTTCTACATTTCTATTGGTTTTTATTTTACAAATATTATAAATAAATATTTTAATGAATTTAAATTAAATGTAACACTCTAACGCAAAAGCAGCAATTCGTCAAAAAATGGAGTTTGTAGGTTATGTTTAAAAAACAAACCGACCAAATAAGATATATAAATGACGCAGCAATTTTCCAGGAATCCCTGAATATTCCCCAGTAGTTTCACAGGATGTTCTAGCAGGGTTGTCACAGGTCAGGGAATTCAGGGAAAAGTCAGGGAAACCGAAATGGGTCAGGGAAGTCAGGGAAAAGTCAGGGATTTTCATAAAAATACTGGAAAAATGCAAAGAATCTCTAAAATAGATGAAAAATTATATTTTTCTGAAATTTACTAAACAAATTTTTGAAAGTCATATTTTAAACATACTAAAAATAAATAATGTTTGCAATCTGAAAAATAATTATATTTCACAATTTATATAATAATTTACAAGTTTCTTTCATTCATTCTTTCTGTCCACACCTGAAATTTGTCACTAAATTTATTTTTAAAATTTTATATAATTCTTTACCTTTTTAAAACTTTGCCAATTTTTATACTCATAGCAATTTTAATCCCTTCAAACCTTAATTAATTTGAACTCGCATTGATTAAAAATTCAGTCAATTCCACACTTCAAAAATAAAATACTGAAGTGATTGTAAAATTTCTTGAATTTTTAAAAAAAAAAATTTCTATTATGATTCAAACTACAATTTTCAACATTTTCATTACTTTTCAATTAACTTCAATTTTCAATTATTTTTATTATTTTTCAATTTCTTCGTTAAGTCTTAAATTTACTTTACGAAAATTTCAATTATCTTTTTTTTTTCAATTTACCATTATTTTCATCATAATTCAATTATTTTCTTCCACAGCACTTCAAATATATTTTGTATTTTTACCAATTATTTTTTTAAATTAAAATTATTTTCTTCGTTTTCAAGTTATGTATTTCATCTTAAAATTATTTGTCTCAATTTTTAATTATTTTCATTATACTTCAATTAATTTTCTCAAATTTGAATTTTTAATTAATTACCTCAACTTTAAATTGCTTTCTTCAATTTTTAATAATTTTTCTAGTGTTTCATTTTGCAAGTATTTTCTCCAATTTTTCAACATTTTTATTATTTTTCGATTAATTTTCTAAAATTTCAGTTGCCTATTGATCCTAATTTAGAATTATCGTTGACTTACTTTACATTTATTTTTATCATTATTTCCTCTACTTTTTAATTATTTTAATTAGTTTTTCAATATTCAATTATTTATTTTTTATTTATTTATTCATTAGTTAAATTACTGGCTCAAAGTTCTTTATTATCTGAATTCTAAATTACTGTCTTCAATTTTCAATTTTTAAAATCATTTTTCAATTATTTTTTGTTTTTTAAATAAATTTTGTAATTTTTTCAATTATTTCTCTCCAACTTTAATTACTTTTAAATGATTTTTCATTAATTTTCTTCTTATGCAATATTATTTTCTTCAACTTTTAATTAATTTTATTCAGTTCCAATTATTTTCCCATTTTATCGGTAGTAAAAACATTTTCTCCAAATTTTCGAATTTTTTTTTTTTCATTATTTATCATAATTTCTAAAATTGTTTTTCAAAATTTCAATTTATTTCTATTATTCAATATATATTCTGGAGTTCATTTTAATTAATTTCTGAGATTTTCAATAATTTTATTGAAAACTCAATTATTTTCTTCTCTATCATAGATATTTTGTAATTTTTTCAATTATTTTTGTCAAATTTACATTATGATATTTAATTTTCTATTATTAATATATTTTTCAAATAATTTATAATATTATCAAGTATTTTTCTTAACTTTCAATTAGTTTCTTCAATTTGAGAATATTTCTGAGATTTTTAGATCATTTTCCCCAGTTTTTAATTGGTTTCATTATTTTTCAATGAGTTTGCAAAATTTGTAATTATTTTCATTTTTTCCAGTATTTGAAGTCCAACTACATATTTTCAAATATGCCATTTTTTAAATTTCTATTATATTATCTTTAATTTCTTTTTCCAATTCTAATTCATCGTATAATCTAGTTTTATAGTAAATATACGAAAAATTGGTTTTAAGAACTCAAAAAAGGTCAGGGAAAAAGAAAAAAATTGATCTGGAAATCAGGGAAAAGTCAGGGAAAATTATAACAAAATATTTGTGGCAACCCTGTCCAGGCATTTTCCAGGGATATTCTAGGAATCTTAAAGAATTTCCCAGGAATTCACAGAGATTTTCCAGGAATTCCTCGTGAGTTTCCAGAATTTCACAGTCTTTCCCGAGGATCTCCCTGGCATATTCCAGGAATCTTTAAGAGTTTTACAGAATTGAAAAGGAATTCCCAAAGATATTTCAGGAACTCTCAAGGACTTTCCAGGATTTTCTTGGAGTTTCTCAAAATTTTTCAGGATTTATCACGGATTTCCAGGAATTTCTCAGGATCTCCCAGGGATATTTCAGGAATCTTCAAGAATTTCCCAGAATTCCCAAGGTATTCCCAAAGATTATTGGGAACTACCTGGGATTTCCCAGGAATCCCTAGTAATTCCCCAGGAGTTTCTAAGGACTTCCATGTGATATTCCAGGAATCTTCAGGAATTTCCAATGAGTTCCTACAGATTTTCCAGAAGCTCCCTGAGTTTCCTCAGGAGTTTTGAAGGATTTCCCAGGGATTTTCCAAGAATATTTAGGAATTTCCCAGAATTCCTAATGAGTTTCTAAAGATTTTCCAGGGATTTCCTAGTAATTTCGCAGAAGTTTCCAAAAGTTTTTCCACAGATTTTCCAGAAAATCTCTTGGGTTTTCCAGGAATCTTCAGGAATTCCTCATAATTCCAAAGGTTTATCCAGAGATTTTTCAGGAATTTCCATAGTTATTCCCAACGATTTCCCAGGAACTCCGAGGGGTTTTCCAGGCATTCCTAAAAATTAACCAGGATCTCTCAGGGATATTCCAGGAATCTTCAGGAATTTCCAAGGAGTTCCCACAGATTTTCCAGAAACTCCCTGGGATTTCCTAGGAATCCCTGTAATTCTCCAGGAGTTCCGAAAGATTTCCCAGGAATATTCCATGAATTTTCAGGAATTCCTAATAGTTTCAAAGGTTTTTTCAGAGATTTTTCAGGAATTCCTCTGGAGTTTCCCAGGAACTCTCGGGGATTTTTCAGGAATTTCTATAGTTATTCCCAAGGATTTTCCAGGAAATTCCAAGGAATTTCCTTGAAAGGAATTTCCTTCTCAAATTTTCCCAGCTATTCCCAACGATTGCCCTGGAACACAGAGAGATTTTCCAGGAGTTTCCCAGAATTTGACTGGATTTTCTCAGGCATTTTCCTGAAAATTTTTCTCAGAACTCATTTTTTTCAGGAATGCCTAGGGATCCCCAGTACGTTCCCAGAATTTCCAAGGCATTCCCAAGGATTTTCCAGAAAATCTCAAGGAATTCCTGGGGACTCCCAGGGATTTGACAGTAATTCCAGGGTGTCTACTCACCGGGAATTCCGGGAAAACCGGGAATTTGCCGGGATTTTAGTTCGACCGGGAAAAACCCGGGAAATTGCCGGGAAAAAAAATTATATCCGGGAATTTCTAAAAATTTCAGCTAATTCGTTTTCATAATTCTTCAAATACGCTTGAAACTTATTACTCGTTTTCGAAGTCTCTGATTGTGAAAACGATATCAGATTTACCAATTTTTCAAAATTCAAAATGTCGGATCCAATATGGCAGACATATTTTTCAAAATTGCTCAAATTCACTTCAAACTTGTTACTCGGTGGTAATCCATGTTCCTGGTTACTAATCTGAAGTTAGATTTTCAAAATAGTAAAAGTGTAACACGTTTCAAGCGAATTTGAGCATTTTCAGGGCTGCCAGTGACTTACTTTTCTCATTTTTATTAATTTTTTTTAAAATCACTTACTATTACACACTTAAAAAAAAAAAACACTTTTCTCACTTTCTTAGTAAAATAATAATTATCTATTATTATTATATACAATTATGTTCTTCAAAATTCAATAAATTTTGACATTGTTTAATTAGTTTCCTCTAATTTTAATTACTTTTTCAATTTTTTAATTAATGTCTACAACTTTTTAATTTTTAAACCAGTATTGTCAATTACTTTCGTCGTCTTTCAATTTTTCCATCCAATTTCAATTATTTTTATCATTTTTTAATTATTTTCTGCATATTTCTATTTGTTTTAACATTTAAAAATTATTTTTATCAAATTTCAATAATTATTTTCAATCTTTTTTTTTATGGTCATCAATTTCTCAATTTATTACACAGTTTTCAATTTTTTTCTTCAAATTTTAGCTATTTTCTTCAAAAATTTTATTATGTATCAATAATTTTTAAATACTTTACACCAATTGAGAATTATTTTTTTTTCAAATTTACATTCTTTTAATTATTTACACCAGTTATCAATCATTCATGTCATTATTCAATTATTTATCTCAAATTTTTATCAATTTTGTTATTTTTTATGTATTATCTTCAAATTTTAATTTTTTGTAATTTCTCAATTTATTTTCTTCAAATTTCAATTATTTTTGTCATTTCTCGACTATTTTTTCCTATTTTCAATTATTTTTGTCAGTTTTAAATTGTTTTTTAAAAGTTTTCAATTAATTTAGTAATTTCTCAATTATTGTCAATATTTTCGACGTTGTTTTATTACTTTCTCCAAATTTTGTATTTATTTTCTTATATCTTTAAATTATTGTCATGAATTGTTTAATTTCTTACTTCAATTTTCATTAATTTTTGTCAATTCTCAATTTCTTTTCAAATTTTTATTATTTTTATCATTTTTCAAATCTTTTCTTCAAATTTTTTATTTTTTACTTAATTTATAATTAATATTGTCACTTTTCAATTATTTGTCTCAAATTTTTATTATGTTTGTTATTTTTTACATATTACCTTCAAATTTTAATTTTTTGTGATTTCTCAATTATTTTCTTCAAATTTCTGTTCTTTTTATTATTTCTCGATTATTTTTTCCTATTATAATTATTTTTCTCATTTTTTAATTGCTTTTAAAATTTTCAAATAATTTAGTCATTTCTCAAGTATTATCAATATTTTCGACATTTTTTTATTACCTTCTTTCTGCAAATTTAACTTATTTTCTTATATCTTTAAATTATTGTCAATTGCTTTTTATTTTTAATTTTAATTATTTTTATCATTTTTCAAGTATTTTCTTCAAATTTCAAATTTTTTGGGATTTTGCAATTATTTTGTCATTATTTAATTATTTTCTTTAAGGGCATGTGATGGATCATGACGTCACTGTTATAGGCAAAATTTGTCCGCAACTTTTCTCTTAAAATATTGAATATTTTTCCATGAAACTTGGTAGAATTACTTAAAATGTTATTAGGAAGGTCTCTCAGACCCGAGTTTGTTTGAATTTTGTCTCAAAATTGATTTTTATAAAAGTTTGCAATTTTTCGAAAATTTCCCAAAATTAAGTTTGGGACAAAATTTAAACAAATTCGGGTCTGAGAGACCTTCATAATGCCATTTTAAGTAATTCTACCAAGTTTCATAAAAAAATATTCAAAATTTTAAGAGAAAAGTTACGGACAAATTTTGCCTATACCAGTGACGTCATAATCCATCACATGCCCTTAAACGTAAATTTTTATCTCCAATTTTTCAATTATTGATTTCTAATTTGTATTTTGTTTCTCCATTTTTCAATTATTTATGTCATTTTTTACCTTTTTTTTCAAATCATAAATTTTTTACATAATTTTAAATTAGTTTTATTATCTTTTATTTTTTTTCAATGTTCAATTATTTTTGTCATTTCTCGACTATTTGTTCAATTTTTTGATTATTTTTGTAATTTCCAATTATTTTTATCATTTCTCAATTTTTTTAATTTTAATTACTTTTATCATTTTTCAAGTATTTTTTTTTTTCAAATTTTATCAATTTTATGATTTTTCAATTATTTAATTATTTTCTTTCATGGTCAATTTTTTTCTCCAATTTTTTAATTACCTATTGACATCAAATTTTTATTTTGTTTTACCATTTTTTAATTATTTTTGTCATTTTCCAAGTCTTTTCTTCAAATTTTTATTTATTTACTTAATTTTTAATTAGTTTTGTCATCTTTCATTTTGTTTCTTCAAATTTTAATTATTTTTATCATTTTTCAAGTCTTTTCTTCAAATTTTTTATTTTTTACTTAATTTTTAATTTGTTTTGCCACTTTTCAATTATTTGTCTCAAATTTTTATTATGTTTGTTATTTTTTACATATTACCTTCAACTTTAAATTTTTTGTGATTTCTCAATTATTTTCTTCAAATTTCTGTTCTTTTTGTTATTTATCGATTATTTTTTCCTATTATAATTATTTTTCTCATTTTCTAATTGCTTTTAAAATTTTCAAATAATTTAGTCATTTCTCATGTATTATCAATATTTTCGACATTTTTTTATTACCTACTTTCTCCAAATTTAACTTATTTTCTTATAGCTTTAAATTATTGTCATGGATTCTTTAATTTCTTACTTTAATTTACATTAAATTTTTCATTTTTTAATTATTTTTGTGATTTTTCAATTTCTTTTTATTTTTAACTTTAATTATTTTTATTATTTTTCAAGTATTTTCTTCAAATTTCAAATTTTTTGGGATTATGTCATTATTTAATTATTTTCTTTAAACGTCAATTTTTATCTCCGATTTTTCAATTATTGATTTCTAATTTATATTTTGTTTCTCCATTTTTCAATTATTTATGTCATTTTTTACGTGTTTTTTTTTCAAATCATAAATTTTTTACATAATTTTAAATTAGTTTTATTTTCTTTCATTTTTTTTCCAAAGTTCAATTATTTTTGTCATTTCTCGACTATTTGTTCCATTTTTTTGATTATTTTTGTAATTTTCAATTATTTTTGTCATTTCTCAATTAATTTTTTTTTTAATTTTAATTATTTTCTTTTATGGTCAATTTTTTTCTCCAATTTTTTAATTATGTATTGACATGAAATTTTTATTTTGTTTTGCCATTTTCAATTATTTTTGTCATTTTCCAAGTCTTTTCTTCAAATTTTTAATTATTTACTTAAATTTTATTTAGTTTTGTCATCTTTCATTTTGTTTCTTCAAATTTCAATTATTTTTGTCATTTTCCAATTATTTTCTTCAAATTTCTATTATTTTTGCTATTTTGGAATTATTTTCTTCAAAGATCAATTTTACCTGAAAAACTTATATATTACGCATTTAAGTTTTTCACTATTTGAATATTATAGCTATTAATCATACATAAAAGAAATCCGGGAAAAATGTGATTTTAGATTCGGGAATTTGAAAATCATGTTTCGGTAGACACCCTGTAATTCAAAGGAATCCCTAGTAGTTTCCCATGGATTTTCCAGGCAATTCCAAGAATTTTGCTCTCAGTCATTCCCAAGAATTTTCCAAGAATTCCTTGGCATTTCTCAGAAATTTCTATGAATCCCTAGGGAATCCCCAAGCCGCGAATTGCGCTGCTATTGGCTGTAAACAACGAATGGACGGACAGACAGACGCCAAATTCTCGTTAAAAGGGTTGCGGCCTTGAGCCACGAAACCCTAACAATTTGAATTAAATTTTGCAAAAATGATATTTCAAAAAAGTTTCAATGATAAATTGTTTGCAGGGAATGTGGATTGGGGTTCCAGAACCGAGAAGCACTCACGTTGCATTTGAGGTTACACTCTGGCGACCGGACATTGGTAACGGACCTCTGCGGACTAGCGGCAGCCTTTCAGCAATCTCCGGGACATTTCCTAACTCCAAATACTTCTGGGACTCATCAGGTAACTAGATAAGAAATAAAGCATAAACTAATAATTTGTTCACTAATTGATAAAACGGTGCATCACGTGAAACTAAAGGAGGAGCATTTACAGATGAATGGACCGATTGGAACTCCAAGTGTGAGTCATATGCATGGCGCGACTCAGACATCTCCTCCGGTGGGTTCTGGACCAAAACCAAAGCCTCACGTGTGTCCTGACTGTGGTCGTGGCTTCGCCCAGAAACACGGACTTTCCCAGCATCAGCGGCGTCACTCTGACGGCAGTTGTCACATAAGGTCGCACGTCTGCGACAAGTGCGGGAAAGCCTTCTTTCAAAAGAATCATCTTTTGCTGCATCAGCGCCAGCACATGGACCCACCACCAAGTATACTTCGTCAGCAGCAGAGGCAGGCGGCTCAGCAGGCCGCTCAAGTTCAGCAGCAGAATCAACAGGTGCAAGTGCAACAGGTACAACAGCAGCAGGTACAGCAGCAGGTACAACAACAACAGCAGCAGCAGCAAACTCAACAGCAACAAACGTGTACTGTTGATACAAAATCGATTCAACTGCAGGCCATACAGCAGCAAGTGCAACAGCAAGTTCAGCAGCAGGTGCAACAGCAACAGCAGCAACAACAACAACAGCAGCAGCAACAACAACAACAACAGGCTTGTGCAGTGGACACGAAAGCAATACAATTGAACGTCACCATGTGAGACGATATCGAGAATCGGGATTGGAATATCCCCAATTCAATAGCACTCCCAATTGCGCACCCTGCTGCCACCCTCTGCACGCACTTCTCTTGTACTAACATTACACAATAGTTATATTTATTATCTCTAGAAGCAAGTACGAAGTAATCAATTTTATTACAAGAGTATATATACAAAGTATACATATTATATTCTAATTATGTAAGGCTTGTAACAAGAAAATAAAAATAACCATATATTAGTGTTTTACATATACTTTATAGTATATCATTTAATTATAGAATTGTAAAATGAAGTACTAAACAAGATTAGTTGCCTTATCGAGAAGAATTTTTAAAGATTATTTTAATTATTGTTTGTTTTTTTTTTGTTGGTAAAACCCATTTCTTTTTTTAATTTACTTTTAATGACTGTAGGATATCACTTTATAAGAATTAAAAGAATGCATATTGAAATAAAAGGAAAAAAAACAAATGAAGAAAGAGCAGCCAGTTGTGTATTATTGGAATAGTTGCATTTTTGTCGTCCTTCGCGTTGCGTTTGCATTGGTTCTGTGTACATCTGTGTGTGTGTGTGTGTGTGTGTGTGCCTGTGCGTTTCTGGAATTTGTACAAGTGGATCTGGAGTGTATTGGTCGTGTGAATGATTGTTCCGAGGAAGGATACACAATGAGAAGTGGGGAGATAGAGGGTGGCAGACACTGCGCACTTCAGAGGCATCTCACAAATGTAAGGCCTGTTTGAACGTTTATTCTTACGATTGAAAATCGTATAAATGCAACGGGTCGTCCCAGTGATTCTTATTGTTTTATTTTTCATCGTGTTCCTTATTGCTTCGCAGTTTTCTTCAACGAGCTTCAATGAAGATTTTTCAAATAAACGATATATTATGAAAATATGCACATTTTCATCACAAATTATCTCCCTGCAATTTACACACTCAGGGAAATGTTTCTTTCAATCAAACTGTCAATATACTTTTTTAAATAAGAAATATCTCATTTATTCCACATTCTTCAATTTTAACGAGTGATTTCACTGATTCGAAATTAAATTATTTAGAACATTTTCGTTTGATTCTTATTCATCTCACAAAAAATTGACAAATAATTCACGTCTTCCTGCTTTCACAAAAATTTTCTCAGCTACATTTCCATTTTTTGTAATAGCAAAGGTGCTTTCTGACCGATTTAACCTAAAAATTTTCTTCTTCATTTTGATTCTAGATCATTTATACATCATTTTTCCGGGACGTATGATTCAATTCTAAAATTTATTATTTAGAGTATTTCATAGAATTTCATTAGGAAGAATCTTCTTTTAGTTGAAATTTCACATTTTCAAATATGTTTTTAATCGAACATAAATTAATCAAATCATTAATTAATAATAATAAATTAATGAATTTTGACCTATCTGAATTTTTAGGTCACCGAATTCATATTTAAAAGAATTTTTATTTTACAGAATTTTAGGTTAATCGAATTTTTAAATACCAGAATATTCATTTGACAGAAACTTCATTTGTCCGAAATTATATGTATTAGTACGAATTGACATTTGATAGAAAATTAAGAATACAGAATGTTCATTTGTCTGAAATTGCAAATGAAAATTCTGCATTTTAAGTTTTCTATCAAATGTCAATTCGTATTAACAGAATTTCGGACAAATGAATATTCTGGTAATTAAAAATTCGATTAACCTAAAATTCTGTAAAATTAAAATTCTTTTAAATGAAAAATTGGTCAATAGGATTTCTGTAAAATGAAAATTCTGCTAAATATGAGTTCGGTGGCCTAAAAATTCTGTTAGGTCAAAATTCGGATTAATTCATGTTCGATTGAAGAAAACTTGAGTTTTGGTCATTTTGAATTTTTAAATCGATATTTTTTAAAAACGGCTCCACGAAAAATTTTCGTTTTTGTTGAAAAATGGTGTATTAATGATCTAGAATCGAAGAAAAGATTCCCAGGTGCCAGAACCTTTAGGTTAAATCAGTTTAAAAAGCACCGTGCAAAATACTAAATTCACATGAATATTGGATCAAAACGATTGTATTTCAAACAAAAATGTGCGGTTCATAAAAAGTATTTTATTCAAACAACTGTTTATTAAATTATAAAAAATAGTTCCGCTTAAAAAGTAAAGTTTTTCAGAATAATACACCTTTTTCCGAATATTTATTCTAATTAGAAATACAGTTTTTTGATTATTTTTAATTTTTTTTTAGGGCTCACACCTTTGACATAACCTTGAAATAAAGAATTTTTAAGAGCGACTAAAAAGATTAATAAAAATTGTTTTTATGGAATTTGAAAGAGTTGTAGAATTTTGAAGACTAAAGGTCAAATTATTATTATTATTATACATTTTGTTTTCTTTTTCTTAAAATTTAGAGCACAAAATGATACTTTGTACAAGTTTTTTATCTGTGAAACATTTTCTACGACTTTGTTGAATTTTGTTTAAAAATTAGAAAACAAAGAAAATTAACATTTTTAAAATTAAATATTTATTAATTTCCAACAAATCGTAAAAAGTGTTTCACAAAACAAAATGAAATGTTTGTACCAAATTTGAAAAAAGATGTTCCCTAAAAGACTCATTTCTGTTTAATTTAAATAATTAAGATATTAAATATTCAAGTGATTTTTTTTAAATTGTACAACTGAATTTAAATTATATTTTTAATTAAAGTTAAAAAACACTCTTTAATTTGAGGTTATGTGAAGAAGTTGCTTAATTAAATAAAATTTATTTAAACGATGAAAGAAAATACTTGAAACAAATATTTGTCTTAATTGGTAAAAATTGTAATTAATTAAAACAATGTTTCTTTGAATTAAACATTTCTTAGTTTAAAAGTAAAATTTGATAAATTTTATAACAAATTATTTGTTTAGAGTAAATTTTTTAACTAAGGATTTTTTAAAATTAAGTATAATTGATTTTATTATACTTAGAAATATAATTTGAAAAAAAAATTGTATTTATAACAAAGATGTTTGAAAAACGTGTTTTATTTTAAGAAAGATAGACGCTTGGATTTTAAATAAAATTTGCTTGAATGTTAAATATATTTTTTTGACAAACATATGTTAGTTAAATATAATTTTAATTCATTTAAATTATAAAATTCACTTTTATAAACAAACATCACTTTGTGCTAATGAAATAAAGTTCATTCGATGAAAGCAAAAATGTGAAAAAATTATATTTCAATGACACGTTTGATTAAAAAAAAAATTATACTTAATTATTTTCACTTAAACATTATTTAAATTAAATACAATTTTTTTCAAATCAAACTAATATTTGTCGATATTAAACAAACAATTGTTTAATTTTATAATTGTTTGATTCGCACAAACATTTCTCTGAGTTTGTTTTTTACCTAAAAATTTGATTATTTTTCATTTTTCCCCTTTTGTTTTCATTTAAATCATCATTCAAAGTTTTCGTTGATTTTTTAAAAGAATCTTCGCTTTTGCTCGGAAGTTGAATTTTGTTCGTAGTCTTTTCCGCGCGACTTGTTTGGTCACGTTGAAATAGTCTTGGATAAAAAGATGAAAATATTTTGACAATGAACTGGATAGCATTATTTTGTATATTGGAAAGAATATAATAGTTGCTTGATTATTGAAAAGAGTTGGAGAATTTAAAATTTTGTATTATATAACTGGAGAAATTTTATTGTATTGTTTAATCGCATAAAAGAGACATACAGTGTAGCGCCAACATTGTACTGTACAATTGTAAATTTATGGTATAGTGTCAGCTTTATACTGTATTTATATACATATATATATATTAACATAATAACAGAGAGACGAAAATACTGGAAATTTACTGGTCAATATTTACTGTATCTGTAAATAGTGAAAATGGATAAGAGCTTTTTTTTTCTTTTTTTTTTTTTTCATTCGACGAATTTTTCTCTAATATTCGTCCAATATTTATTTTACTTCGCTAGATAAACACTGGCCGTTTTTCATGTAAATGAAAGTCAACAGTGGCCAAAGTGCCATTAAGTATCTTTTAATCATAGTCATAAAAAAAACTTAAATTTTTCAATTCAGAGTCGAATAGAATGATTGTTAAAATTTTTACCAAGCTAATTTGTAATACATGACACTTTTTTTAAATAGAAACACTGGTATTATTCTAATCGATTCTGTAATTATATAAAATAGGGGCCATATTTATTTAATAATTTAACGAATCTGTGTCTCTTGCAAATTTGACGATAATAATATAGTTTTTAAAATCAAATAATTGGCTCTTTTTTATCGGAAGTGTTTTGGTTTTCTTTTTATCCAAGTCTATTAAACTTTAGCCATTGACCTTGACTTATTAGTTGTAAATTTTCTTTTGATTTCATTAAAAAAACGGGTTTACGAAAAATAGGAAAATCTCCTTTTTACGTATTCTACAAGTGCGTAGTAAGTATAATATGCAATCTCTAGCGCTGTGCTTGTACAAAAGAGCGAGAGATTCATCAAGACGATCAATCGATAGTATGACATAGCGTTATTCTGTTGTATTTCATTTATCTGATAAATAAATAAAGTTTGTTTCTTAATTTTTTGTTTACACTTTCTTTTCGATTACGTTTCTTTTCAATATATAGGTTTTTTTTTTTGTTAATGATTAATAAATATTAATAGCTACTTCGACATTTTCTAATCTGCTTTCTCAAGGTGCTATATATTTTCAGATTAAAAATAAATGATTTTTAAAAATTCTTTTCAGAGAACCTTTCTTTTCGTCTGGGGTAAATGTACCAATTACTGCGGTGAGAATAATAATAATAATAATAATAGAAGCACTATTATTATCTATTCAAGTAGAAACCGCAAATTAAAATATAAAAAGAATATTATGTATTCTTGAAAATAACAAATTTATTAAAAAATACTCTATTTTGGTATTACTACGGGCATGCATGAATTACTGCTGAGAGAATAGCGTGTATTTGGAGGTTAGGTTGCCTCTGTGTCAGCAGTAATAGAAATATATGCATGCTTCAATTACTGCGGTAAGTTGTAATTTAAACTTGAATAATTAAATTAATAATAATTAAAATGTACATATTTATTGGCAATTGTATCGAGTAAGGTTTTAAATTATTTTTTTAATCAATTTGAATTCATTGTATTCTTTAAAATAGTGCATAATAACTTTTTTAAAAACTGCAGTAATTGGGACATTTTTCCTAGATGTACTTTGCTAAGGGCGATTTTGGAAAAAAGAATTTGTTAAAGCCCAAAAGAAGGTAAATGTTGACAATTTTAAGCTCTCTAAATTTGAATTCGTTAAAAATAACTAAGAATTAGTAAAATCGTGTCTGAGTTTTTATTTCTGCAATTAGTTAAAAATAACTAATTATTAGTTAAAAAATGACTAATTGAATTAGTAAACAGAATTTTACTAAAATATTAGTTATTTTGACATAACGTAAAAATGAATTTGACTAATAATTAGTTATTTTTACTAATGATTAGTAGAAATATAACTATTTGAATTAGTGACTGAGTTTTAGCTTTCAAATTAGTTATTTTTAACTAATTCAGATTTAGAGAGAGGATATTTTTAGGCGTTGAAAAAAAAAGTAAAACATATACCATTTCAGGGATAAAATTGGTCGCTTTTTAAATTTTGTTTTCAACATTTTTTTCTCATAAACATAGAAAAAGTTGTAAAGAGTTTTTGCAAGGAATCGGAATATTTTCTTGGCAACAAAAAAATTTTAATCAATACTTTAAAGCAAATTCAGAAAAGGGATTATTGTCGACATTTTCTTTTATGATTTTAATTAACTTAAACTATAATTTTTCAACTATTTTTTATCATTTTTTAATTATTTTTATTATTTCTCACCTTTTTCCCTAAATCTTAAATTTACCTTTCGCAAATTTCAATTATTTTCTTTAATTTTTCAATCACTTTTTCAATTTTAATAATTTTATTATTTATTCCCTAAATTTTATATTACTTATCGCAAATTTAAATTAACTTTTTAAATTTACCATTATTATTTAAATTAAATTAACATTATTATTTCATTTTGCAATTATTATCTTCAATTTTTAATCATTTTCATTATTTCCGAATTAATATCCTGAACTCTCAAATATATATCTCAATTTTCAATTATTTTGTTCAATTTTCAATTTTTTTTATTATTTTGCAAATATTTTCCCCATCTTTTAATTACTTGAATTTTTTTTCAACTAATTTTCTAAATTTTCAGTTATTATCTCAAATTTAGATTATTGTTTTCACTTGCCAACTTTTAAAACGATTTTTCAATTATTTTCTTTTGCTCAAAAATAAATTTCGTTATTTTTATATTATTTTCTCAGATTTCTAATTATTCTCATTCTCTTGGCATAATTTTTAAAATTTTAATTATTTACTTGAAATTTCAATTATTTTCATCATATTTCAATTAATTTTAAAAATTTTAAACTATTTTATTTAATACATATATACGGGTTCAGAAAACCCATTAATTAAATTACAAATATATTATAATATTAACTGCAGTGAATTGTGGTCGATTTTATATTAGTCGAAAAATATCTATATTACCAACGACCAAATATACAGTTATTATTTTCATAATATTTCAATTTTTTTTTAATTTCAAATTATTTTTATCAATTTTCAATTATTTACCTCTATTTTTAATTATTATTCTCATTTTGTAAAATTGTTTTTTGAGATTTTTAAGAATTTTTCTCAAATTTCAATTATTTTCTTTAATTTTTAATTATTTTAATTGTTTTTTCATAATTTCCGAAAATTTTGATTAATTATCTTAAATTTCAATTATTTTTCACATTTTTCAATTTTTTTATTCTATTTTTAATTATTCCAATTTTTTCAATTACTTTCTCAAATTTTCAAGTATTTTTCCCCAATTATTTTTTTTTAATTAAAAATATTCGTTAATTTTTTCAATTATTCATTTTAAATGACATATATTTTTTTCAACTACCTAATTATTGTTGTTATCATATTTCAATTATTTTCTTCAAGTTTAAAAATTTTAAATAATTTTTCAATTATTTTCCCCAATTTTTAATTATTCTTATTTTTTAAAATTATTTTCTAATATTTCTAAATATTTTTTTCAAATTTCTATTGTTTTCTTCAATTTTTTTTTCAATATTTTTCATAATTTCCTAAATTTTAAATTATTTATCTGATATTTCAATTATTTCATTCAATTTTCAATTATTTATATTATTTTTTATTCCTTTTTTCAATTCTTGATTATATGTATTTACCTTTTTTCATGTATTTTCTCTAATTTTTAATTATTTTGTTTTTTTCTTTTAATATAAACTTCTAAAAGTTTCTAGTATTTTTCTGAAAGTTTCTTAACCCTTCTTTTATTTAAAATAAATTATATACCTACTTTTTTCAATTATTTCCTTCAATTTTAAATTATTTACATTATTTTTTCATTATTTTTTTCAATTTTTAATCATTTTCATTGTTTCTGAATTAATATCCTGAACTTTCAAATATATATCTCAATTTTCAATTATTTTGTTCAATTTGCATTTTTACCTTTTCATCCAAAAATGAAAAGGGTTTTTAATTTGTGCGATTTTGAACTTTTGCTAATTTTCATATTTCTCGACGTTTTGAGACCTCCTGATTGCGAAAAAAATGGGGTTTAGGAAAGTATCTGTCTGTCTGCCTGTCTGTCTGTGTAGAAAATTTTGAAATCGGATAACTTGAGTAAAATTTTATCTATCAAATTCATCATTGGTATACATTTTAAGTGTCCAAAAATACAGATCGAGTTCGTTAGCCAGCCACTTTGGACCAAAAATGACAAAAACAGAACATTTTCAAAAATCAAAAAAATGTCAAGTTTATGTAATTTTAGAAACATTTTTTTTCTATAATTTTTTTTTGAAAGTACGCGTAAAATCAAACAAATTTCAGGTGACGTCATTCTCTATTATTCTCAGTTTTCAATTTTTTAAACGATTTTTCAATTATTATCATTGTAATTAAAATAAATCCCGAACGCCAATAAAATCAAATTTTATTTTATTCAAGCTTTTAAATTTCAATTAATTAAAATTTTTTTTTAATTAATTTCTTTAATTTTCTTTTTTTAATGCAAATTATTTCAATTTATTTTTTACAATTTTGTTGTTTAAACATTTAGGAAAATTTTTTTATCTTCACTTTGGTGAGAAATACAATTTTTTCTTCAATTTTATTATTTTTCTTTAGATACACTCGTTTTTTTGTAAATTTTGTAAATTTTCTTTACACTTTGTTTATTTTTTGCAAAGTTATTTACTCTTTCATAAAGATTATAGATTTTATAATTTAAAAAAAAATTATTGTTAGAATTGTTTAAAAAATATATTTAATGGTTTAAACAAATTTCCCCTTTTCTAGAGTTATTTTCAATTTATTTTTAAATTTTCTTTATTTTGTGAATAATTTGCTCAAAGTTGATATTTTGAAAGAAATTTTTTATTTTTTTTTTAGACTTTTAACTTATTTTTTAATTACATTTTCTTATTTTATTCTTTCTGATTTTTAAATTGGTACTTTATTTTCCACAATTTTTATATGTTTTATTGGTTTTTTTTAAAAAATAAATTACGTTCTTTAGAACTTATTACATTTTTTTAAAAAGATTGTTTTCATTTTACAAAATATTCCTTAATTTTTATTTTATGTTCCTAGTTTTTTCTATTCCATGAAACTTTTTTGATTTCCTTAATGTCTCTTCAATTTATTCGTTTTTTCATAATTTTTTAACTTTTTGAAGTTGCAATAATTTTGTTAATTTTTATTCTATAATTTCTAATTTGTGCAAAATATTTGTACAGATATATTTTTCTGTATTTTTAATCATTTTTTAATTCTTGTTTTCTATCTTATGCTTTGGTCTTATAAATTTCTCATTTTATCATCATTTTTCTATTTTTTAAAAATATTTTTTCTTTTCTCAAAAATGTGTTATTAATTTTTATTTAATTATTACTCACTTCTTCCTCAATTTTAAAAATAAAATTTTCAAAGTGTCTTCTCAGAAGTCAAGTTTTAAAGTTTTTTCGTGGATTTGCTTTTTTTTAATTTGACAAAAAATTTCTAATACTTTATAACATTATATTACCAGATTTCTAAATCTCATAATACTTTTCTTAATTTTTTATTTTATAAAATTGTTTTAATTATTAAATATTTTTATTTTTTCATTGTTCATTAGTTCGCACTGCTTTTTTAATTTATTCAGTATTTCTGACCTTTTTTGCAATATCTTTATTTTTTCGTTATTTTTTTTTCATTGTATTTCGGATGTTTTAAATTTTTTAAATAAGAATTTCTTTGTTTTGTTTTTGTAGTTGATTCTTAAACTAATTTTAATATTTGATACAAACCACTTAATATTATTAACTAGTATTGCTATAAATTATTAATAGTGAATAAAAAAAGATTGTTATTCAAATATATGGATAAAAAGAAGACATATTTGAATAAAAAACCAAGATTAAAAGTGTTTGTCTGTATTTACTGCTTTGTAGTTTTAAATGGGATAAAAAAAAATTTTAACCAGTTTCAAAATGACTTATTTGGATAAGAAAAGGAATTGAAAGGTTGTTATTTAGGATTCAGCATAGATGAAAAATATTAAAGTGGATAAATAAAGGATAGATTTGGATAGAAAGTTTGAGATAAAAGTGGATAGAGTCACTTAGAGAATAGAGAATAGAGAATAGAATTTTCCGGGATTAAAAAAGATTAGAAAATATGAACATTGTGAAGGATAGAAGTGGGAATTAAAACGAAGAGGATAAATAAAGGTAGATATAAATAGAGGATGTGCAAAGTTTATTCTTTTTTAAATTTCAAGTGTCTTAAAGATTAATGAAATATTTTTTTAAAAAAATAGAAATGTACAACTATCGACATTTTTTCTGCTATTTTCTAATGATTCTCCGTATTTCAAGTCATTGCTTTCATTGAAGAACTCAAGATGTTGAAATCAGCAGCATATTGCACTGTTTGTTAATTCCAACTAATAATTAATTTTCTATAAATAAATGATTGACAAGTAGATTACTCAGAGAATTTAGGTTGCTTTTGCAATTTTAATCATATGCCAATCCAAAAAACAGCCATGTCAGCTTGAATCTATTTATCAAATACTTTTCATATTTTAATGAAGTCTTAATGGAGGAATTTTCCACTGCATGTACTATCACATATTTTTTTTTTACAACAAGACATAATTATTACTAAACCTCAAAAAATTTTTGCAAATAACAAATTTTTAAAATTAATTCACCTTTTAAATTTCGAATTTTATTACAAATAAATGTTAATAAAATCCAAAATTAGTCCGACAGTGAATAAGAATCCGGAATTTGTCCGAAATCAATTCAAAGTAAAAAAAATTATAACTTCAGATTATTTCGGACAAATTGCAGATTATTATTTACTGCCGAATTTACGTTCTGTCTTCGATCTGAAATTTTTATTTCGGATTTTTTCGGATTAATTTCGGACTTTACTGGATTAATTCCTAGAAAATTTCGAACTAGTTTCGGACAAAACCGGATTAGTTATAGTCCGAAATTTGAAGCAGGGTTAAAAGTTGCGACAAATGGAGATTCGGAAAGTTGAATATTCTGACACATGGATATTCAGAAATTTAAAAGTTCTGACAAATGGTGATTCGGAAAGTTCAATATTCTGACAAATAAATTTCGGTCATTTGGAGATTCTGTGAATTGAGTTTTCAAGAAATGGATGGCGACCCATTTTCCACATTAACTCTAAGCTTCTCCTCACGATGTAAAAACGCCTACTACAAGTAAACTGCACAATTTTTTTACGATAAAAACTCTCTCAATACTACGCAATTGCTACTTTGTATAACCGCAACCATAAGTGCATAAGTCAACAGACATTCAAGTGTGCCAGATCGTACGGTGATCTCAACTCTATTCTACGCTTCTTACATTAAAACTTTATTTAAAAAAATTCACAATCAATTCGCAATAAGACTTCCCAACAGAAGGATACAAAACTGATTAATTTAGATTTAAAAAAAAAAAAAAAAAAAAAAAAAAAAAAAAAAAAAAACTAGCGTGTGTTGTAAGATCGAAAATGGGATTCACATATTCTTGGATTTTATACGGAATAGTTTTTGTTCCAGTTTTATTAATTGTACTTGCTTATTTGTACATGTCTCGAAATCACAAATATTGGAAGAAAAGGGGCTTTGCAGAAATTCCGCCAGCTCCGTTTGTCGGCAACTTTGGAAAATATTTCAAACATGAAAAATCTCCCGGTGCTTTGTTTAAAAGTTTTTACGATCAGAGTGAAGATTTACCTTACGTTGGAATTTACATTTTAGACAAACCATGGCTTCTAATTCGTGATCCACAAATTATTAAATTAATTATGATAAAAGATTTCAATTTCTTCTCAGACAAACAGATGCGTTCGACCAAACACGACGTTCTTTCAAACAATTGCATTTTTTGCATTAGCAATCCTTACTGGAAATATTTGCGAGGTAAATTTACTAGTTTATTTACAACTGGCAAAATGAAGAGCATGTTTGATAATGTCCAAGAAGTGGAAAAAGACTTGAATGACTATTTGGAATCGCTTCAATTGGAAGGTAACGTTTTTACTTTTGTTTTTTCCTTTGAATTTATATACGTAAATTATTACGCCCTTTTACGAAAATGTGAAACAGAAACTGTTAGCTTTAAAGAAATAAAACTTTTAGCTTAAATTAAATTCAAAAAGAATAAATCAGCTGCTTTTTCGCACCAAATTCAAGTGATTCTATTTTACTTATTCCTACGTATTTTTCTTCTTTGAATCCGAATCCGAAGTAAGAATTGTTAGATCGGTTCTACTTTTTGAAATAACCTCAAAAAAAATTTTAAAACAAAACAAAAAAAAAACATTTTTTTGCCCAGGACACTAGACTAGTGTATCCTACGTATTTTTCTCCGCTGAATCCATATCCAAAGTCAGAATAATCAAATTAGCTAAACTTTTTGAGATAACCTCAAAAAACTGCTTAAAAACCCCAAAAAATCAAAAAAAGTTTTTTTTTTGTCCGGGCCAATATGCTAGTGTATTTCTACGTATTTTTTTCCGCTGAATCCGAATCCGAAGTTAGAATTGCCAGATTGTTTCAACTTTTTAAAATAATATCAAAAAATTGATCAAAAACACGAAAAATAGCTTTTTCGAGATTATCTGAAAAAGTTTAACTAATCTGATCATTTTGACTTCGGATTTGGATTCAGCAGAGAAAAATAAGTAGGAATACACTAGTGTAGCGTCCCGGGCAAAAAAATTTTTTTTTTTTATTTTTCGTGTTTTTGAGAAGTTTTTTAAGATTATCTCAAAAAGTCGAACCAATCTAGCAAATTCTGACTTTCATATTCGGATTCAGAAAAAAATACATAGAAATAGTGTAGTGTCTCGAGCAAAAAATTTTTTTTGTGAGGTTGTGTAAAATAAATATGAACAAAATTATACTCAAGTTCTAAAATGGTGGAACATACACAGGAATATGCTTTCTAATTTTTCTAATAGTTCACATGTTTTACTTTTTCGTAATATTACTTTTTCTTAAACAAAATTTTTTAATTAAAATTAAATGAAACGAATTTTACAGGCTCTGGAAAAGAATTAAATATCAAAGAACTATCGGCTAAATTTACCACTGATTTGATTGGTCTAGCTACTTTTGGAGTAAAAATGAACAGCTTGAAGAATTCAAATGCTGAATTTCGAAAATTCGGAAAATTGATGTTTGGAACATATAATTTTCGAAGGGCTATTGAGATTGCAACCATTTTCCTTGCGCCTCAATTTTCGACAATTTTTGACTTTCGACTCTTTCAAAAAAGTGTTGGTAATTTCTTTCGGAAGGCTTTTCAAGAAATTTTAGATGAACGCATCAACTCGAAAATGAAAAAAAATGATTTTATTGATTTAATGATCCAGCTTCGAGATAATAAAGAAAACGAACCAGAGTCTCATGGATTTAGTAAGTGTTTAACCAAAATAGGTGCTTCTTTTTCATTTTATCAAAATTATTCTATCTTTAAAATTTACATTTTCGTTATAATGTGCAATTCAAAAAATCAGCTAATGCAAATTTTTATATAGAATGGTAAGAAAATAGTTAATATTCGAGTTAAATTTTTTCCTTGAACACATACTGAATAATTTATGTTTTAAAGCAATTTTGTCATCGAGAGAAGTACAAAGTAATAATTAAAAAAGAGGTTGAAAATTTTTTTTCCGATAATAGAAATCAAGTTTTGAATAGTTAAGCGGGTAGATTATATGAAACTTGATAATAAAATTTTATTGCTTAAACCTCTTCTTACATCAAATTGATAACGTATTCGATTTGCTATAAGAAGTGATAACATTTTCTGGGAAAAATATAATTTGTTAAAAGGAACTGATGCAAATGCGTTTCGTTCAATATCTCTTTATTTGGCCTGGATGTAGATTGTGACATTTTAAAAAAGTAGAGCAGTATTAGAAGAAGACTATAAACACTTGAATTCAGCTTCAAACACATAATTAAAGTGGCTTGGTTCAAAATTGGCTTGTTCAAAATTTTAATGCCCCCTTTTATGGATATATTTCTTTTTAAGTAGGCAATTTTTAAATTGCTGAAGAAATTGAAAACAAAATAAAAAATCCAAGATTGTAATTGTAATTTAAAAAAAAGAATTGAAATTTAAAGAAAAATATTTAATTATGGCTAAAATAAATGAAATTAAAAGAAAATAATTTAAAAAAAAAAGAAGTTAATAATTAAGTAATGACAAAAAATGATATTTAAAACAAAAATTTTAAAATGGAACAAAAAACTAGATAAAAAAAATTAACCAACTCAATTTTTCAGAATTCGAGGGAGACAATTTACTAGCACAGGCTCTTAATTATTTCGCGGCGGGCTATGACACTTCATCAGCAACAATGAGTTTTTGTTTATTTGAACTAGCTAAACATCCAGAAATGCAAACCAGGCTGAGAAATGAAATTAATAATGCAATTGCAAAAAATCAAGGAAAAATAACCTATGAAATGGTAGTTATTTATTATTTTATTTCTCAACATTTTTCATAAATGAACTCAACTCATAAAGTCCTCCAGAGCCACGTAACTCCCTCATACATCAAAAACAACGTAACTTTCTTCTACCTCTAGAACCACGTAACTCCCTCCTACATCAAGAACAACGTAATTTCCTTTACCTCTACAACCACGTAACTACCTCCTACATCATAAACAGCATAACTTTTTTCTAACTCTAGAACCACGTTACTGTCTACTTCCCCTAGAACCACGTAACTCCCTCATACATTAAGAACAACATAACTTTCTTCTACATCTAGAACAACGTAACTCGTTTCTATCTCTAGAACAAAGTAACTCAATCGAAATCACAAATCACGTAACTCCTTTTCTACCTCTAGAATCAAGTAACTCCCTTATACATCAAGAGCAACGTAACTCCCTTCTACCTCCAGAACCACGTAACTCCCTCCTTTGTTAAGAACAACGTAACTTTCTTCTACCTCTAGAACCAAGTAACTCCCTCATACATCAAGAACCACGTAACTTTCTTCTACCTCTAGAACAACGTAACTCCTTTCTATCTCCAGAACCACGTAACTCCATCAAAATCAAGAATCACGCAACTCCTGTTCTACCCCTAGTACAACGTAGCTCCCTTTTACCTCCAGAACTAAGTAACTCCCTCCTACGTCAAGAACAACTTAACTGTCTTCTACCTCTAGAACCACGTAACTCCCTCCTACCTCAAGAACAAATTAACTTTCTTCTAATTCTAGAACCACGTTACTTTCTCATATATCAAGAACAACGTAACTGTCTTCTAACTCTGGAACCATGTTACATTCTCATATATCAAGAAAAACGTAACCGTCTTCTACCCTTAGAACCACGTAACTCGCTCATACATCAAGAGCCACGTAACTTTCTTTTACCTCTATAACCACGTAACTCCCCTCAACCCCGGAAAAACACATATCTTCCTTATACATCAAGGACCAAGTAACTTTCTTCTACCTCTAGAACAACGTAACTGTCTTCTCCCCTTAGAACCACGTAACTTCATCAAAATCAAAAATCACGTAACACCTTTTCTACCCCTAGAACCACGTAACTCCTTCCTACATCAAGAACAACGTAACTTTCTTCTAACTCTAAAACCACGTTACCTTCTCATACATCAAGAACAACTTAACTGTCTTCTACCCCTAGAACCACGTAACTTCCTCATACATTAAGAACAACGTAATTACGTTGCACCTTTACAACCATATAACTCCATCAAAATCAAGAATCACGTAACTCTTTTTCTACCCCTAGAACCACGTAACTATTCTCTCCCCCCCCCCCCCCCTAGAAACACTTAACTCCCTCATACATCAAGAACCACGTAACTCCATCAAAATCAAGAATCATGTAAATCCTTTTCTACCCATAGGACCACGTAACATCTTCATACATCATGAACAACGTAACTTTCTTCTACCTCTATAACCACGTAACTTTACTGTACCCTTCTAGAAACACGTAACTCCCTCATACATCAAGAACCTCGTAACTTTCTTCTATCTCTATAACCACGTAACTCTCCTCTACCTTTCTAGAAACACGTAACTTCCTCATACATCAAGAGCCTCGTAACTTTCTTCTACCCCTAGAACAACGTAACTCCTTTCAACCCTTAGAAACAAGTAACTCCCTCATACATCAAGAACCACGTAACTTTCTTCTACCTCTAGAAAAACGTAACTATCTTTTACCCCTAGAACCAAGTAACTCCCTCATACATCAAGAACAACGTAATTATGTTCTACCTTTACAACCATATAAAACTCCATCAAAATCAAGAATCACGTAACTCCTTTTCTACCCCTAGAACCACGTAACTATTCTCTCCCCCCCCCCCCCTAGAAACACTTAACTCCCTCATACATCGAGAACCACGTAACTCCATCAAAATCAAGAATCATGTAAATCCTTTTCTACCCCTAGGACCACGTAACATCCTCATACATCAAGAACAACGTAACTTTCTTTTACCTCTATAACCACGTAACTTTACTGTACCCTTCTAGAAACACGTAACTCCCTCATACATCAAGAACCTCGTAACTTTCTTCTATCTCTATAACCACGTAACTCTCCTCTACCTTCCTAGAAACACGTAACTTCCTCATACATCAAGAGCCTCGTAACTTTCTTCTACCCCTAGAACAACGTAACTCCTTTCAACCCTTAGAAACAAGTAACTCCCTCATACATCAAGAACCACGTAATTTTCTTCTACCTCTAGAAAAACGTAACTTCCTCATATATCAAGAACAACGTAACTTCCTACTACCCCCCAAGAACCACGTAACCTTTTTTTACCTTTAGAACTGCGTATTTTCATTTTGCCAGAGAAGCCATCTATAAATTAGTATTACGTAACACGTTTTGGGGGAGGGGCGGGGGTCTTAGAAAATGTTACTACGTGTTACGTGGGGGGTGGGAGGGGTCCTTCGACATTGTTACGTAATATTATATACTTATGGAATTTTCTTTCAAATATATATTTCTTTTTAAATTTTGACTCATTTTGTAATAGTAAAAGTGCCATTCCAAGTGAAATTTACGTTTTTTTTCGGCAGGTTAACAGCGGGTAATGAAACTTTAGAATTTTATTATATTTAGTATGACTAATGTTTTACATAAATATTAGGTCAAAATATTAATTAGTTTACGAGAATTGAAATTTGCAAAAAAATTTGAAATTGCAATATCTTCCGTTCTATTAGTCGTATCAAGGTTTTCTTTTTTTTAAAATGCTCAGAAAAGTATAAGGAATAATTCTTTTTCAGGACAATTTTTTATAATTTTAAAATTAAAAATGTTATTAAATAAAAATTATATAACTTTTACCCAGCTAAAAAAAATTCAATGACCCAAATGCTAAAACGATCTTACCTGTGTTCTTTTCAAGATTCCAAAATAGTTGAAGTTAACTGTTACCTCCTTAATATTTAATTTTAATAAATTATAAATGTAAACATTGGAATTTGAAACTAGTAAACATTGCTAATACGTTGCGCGCGCATCTCCGGCTGAGAAATGCTAAGCCCATGTTACACGACGTGAATTCAGTATAATCAGTGCCAGAGCAAAGAAACTTTGTACCCCTTTGTAGAATTAAAAACTATTTTTAACTATTTTTGGCAAAAATTCTTTTCTAGAATGATATTAAGCTACTGGACATTCGGTGGCATAACACACATGAAAAAGTCGTAAACACTGTGTTTGGTAACATGGGCTTTGCACTTCTCAGCCGAAGATGCGCGCGCAACGTATTAGCAATGTTTCCTAGTTTCAAATTCCAATGTTTACATTTATAACTTATTAAAATTAAATATTAAGGAGGTAACAGTTAACTTCAACTCTTTTGGAATCTTGAAAAGAACACAGGTAAGATCGTTTAAGCATTTGGGTCATTGAATTTTTTTTAGCTGTGTAAAAGTTATATAATTTTTATTTAATAACATTTTTAATTTTAAAATTAATAAAAAATTATCCTGAAAAAGAATTATTCCTTATATTTTTCTGAGCATTTAAAAAAAAAGAAAACCTTGATACCACTGATAGAACAGAAGATATTGCAATTTCAATTTTTTTTTGCAAATTTCAATTCTCGTAAACTAATTAATATTTTGATCTAATATTTATGTAAAACATTAGTTGTACTAAATATAATAAAATTCTAAAGTTTCATTGCCCGCCGTGAACCTGCCGGAAAAAACGTAAATTTCACTTGGAATCGCACAAAAGACAAAGAAAATGATAATTAAAATAATTACTAAATTTGCTAAGTTAAATTATTCTAAATTTTTTTTTCTTTTTTTAAATCGAACAATATTTAGGGATTGCTCAAAGCCTTTGAAATTTCCCATTGATTTTACATTGGGAAAACGTACTTTTTCCTAAAATTCGCTATAAAATCTTTAAAAACCACTCAAAACAGCAATTCACCAAATTACCTCTTGAAAACTCCTTCAGAAAAAATATTCCATAATTTACTTAATGATTTGTTTATATTAACTATTTTTTATAGTGTTATAAACAACCCCTCTTAATGAAAAAATGACATTTGTTTTTAAATTCTAATAAATAGTTTGTTTAAGATTTTTCAACAAAATTATTACATACCGACAAGTTATAAATATTTAAAGATATTTTTACGCATTGTTGATTTATTTAAACAATTTATTATTATTAATTTATAACTATTATCTAAATAAACCTATCGAGTTGTAGTTTCAACTTATTAATTTTTTTATATTTAAAACCATAAGATATTCAGCAAAATTAACTACAACTCTCACTTGTAATTGTTTAAACAAATTATTGTTATTAGTTATTAATTCTTTACACATACACTCAGAAAGTCGCAAAAAATAAAAAATATTGACTATGAATTATTATTTAATAATTGCTTAAACGCATAATTTTTATTTTTTTTAACATTTCTTAGAATTAATAAAATTAGAAAAACACTTCATAGTTGTAGATAAATTCTAAAAAAAAGTTAAGAAATAACAATTATTCAATAATAATTTAAAATCAATATTTTTTTATTTTTCTAACCACAGTCTATTAATTTGTAAAATTAAAGAAAATCTATGACTTTCTAGGTGTATTTGTTAAGAAATTATAATTAATAACAATAATTTGTTTAAACAATTACAAATGGGAGTTCTGGGTAATTTTGCTGAACATCTTATGATTTTAAATATAAAAATTTAGTTAAATAAATTAAAAAATAACACAACTCGCTAGGTTTATTTGGATAATAGTTATGAATTAACAATAATAAATTGTTTAAACAAATTAAAAATACGTAAAAATATTTGTAAACATTTATAACTTTTGTTTCTTATGACAACCACATATTAATAAAATTACTAAAATTATTATTCTATCAATTATTGAAATAAATTATTCTTGCTATTTATTAACATTAATAATAAAAAAAAATTGTCATATTTGAGCAAAAGTTAATAAGTAACAACAATAATTTGTTTAAAAAAATTATGCAACATATTAAAACATCAAAAATAATATACATTTTGATAATAATATCAATTATTGAAGAAGAAACCCTTAAAAATAATAATAAATATTTTTTAAATAAATTCTAGGTTTTTTTTTGCATTTATAGGGGTTTTTACTGACGCATCAAAAATACTTAATATAATTTATTTAATAAATATATGATAGATTTTCATTGTTTGGATATTCATGAAGAAAAATATCGGTTACAAAAAGAAAAAGTCAATTTTTGACGATTTTATACTATATTTACGAAAAAGTGCATTTTTCTTATGGGAATTTAATGTTAATTTTCAAGGGCTTTGCGGCCCGTGTTAATATTAAATAAAAAAAAAATAAAAAAACGTATTTCGTATTTTTCGCCAAAGAACAAAATTGGGGGTAAGGTTTATGAAAATCAGATTTTTTTATTTTTTGGGCCACCCTAATAAATATAATATATACTTTTTGTTATTTCCTTATAAAAAAATTAATATTTGAAGTGAACATTTCTATTCTTACTTTGTTATCATTACGCCAAATCGGTACTTCTAATAGTAAAACTAGGCAAATATTGTTTTATAGAACATTCATTGAAAATATTTTTAATATTACGTAACACACACCTATAGGAGGGGGGGGGGGTAAATGATTTTGTTACGACTTGTTACATAGGGGGAGGGGGGGGGTCTGAAATTTTAGAAAAACGTGTTACGTTTTTTATGGATGGCCCCATAATGTATTCGAAAGGTTTTTTTCTCCTCTTTTCAATGGTGCAAAAAATTTTCAAAATTTAACCTATTTTTCTCATAAAAAACAATTTTTTTTTACTTTTTTTGAAAAAAGACATTTTTTTTTTCTTTTTTTTTCATTTAAAATAAAGCTTACTATGTGCACTTTCAATACACGCTATAGAGAAAATGTCTTCTTTCTTTGTTTTTGAATTATTAATTAATAAAAATTCGTTAAAAATGAAATATTTTAGGAACTATTAAGCTTTTGGTAATTTTGGGCCTATTTACGTAAAGCTTATTAAATTCCTGATCTAAGAAGCATAATTTGAAGTCTTTTTTATAAATGGATACTAAATAAATACACATTTTTTATTTAATTATTTATTATTAATTATTTTGTTAGCATTTATTTATCAAAAATACTTCAAGTTATGCTTGTTAGATCCGGAATTTGATAAGCTTTACGTTAGTATGTCCAAAATTATCAAAAGTTTATTTGTTTGTTCAATATTTCATTTTTTACTCATTTTTTTACTAGTTTTTACTAATTTCTTAATTAATAATTCAAAAACAAAGAAAAAAGACATTTTCTCTATATAGCGTGTATTGAAAGTGCATATAGTAAGCTTTATTTTAAATGAAAAAAAAAAAGAAAAAAAAATGTCTTTTCAAAAAAAGTAGAACAAAATTTTTTTTTGAAAAAGATAGGTTAAATTTTGAAATTTTTTTTAAAATTTTTACACCATTAAAAAGAGGATGAAAAAACCTCTCGAAAACATATAGGTCAATTTTTTACAACCTTGTTGCATAATAGTTATGATTTTTCAAAAAATACCCTCTTCACACTTGACCAGAATTTTCAGCCCCCTCCCCCTTCTACGATTTCCATTAGAATTTCATAATAATTGATGGTTTGAGTACTGACATAAAACACTACATTTTGTGCAAATGAGGGGCTGATAGTAAAAACAAGTTAAAAAATTATCGGGAGCAAAACGAAGTTAAAGTATTATCTATTTGGAAAAATGAAACAAATTACGCACTACGAGTAAAAACGAAACAAAAAGTTGTCAGAGTAAAAACGGAATAAGATTTCACTGGGCGCAAAAACGAGTTAGAATTTTGTCCCGTTTTTGCTCGAACTAATATTTGAATTCACTTTAGATTCCGCTTTAATTACGAACAGTTTATTTCTTTACTTATATTATATTGCTGTTATAAATTCTTATTTTAAATAATCGGATTAAAATAACTTCTTAAAAAAGCTCTTTTAGAACCAACATTAAACAAATAATAAACATGTATTCAATATTTTCTGATTCGTTTTAAGATAAGAAATAAGATTTTTGTATCCATTAAGTTGAATTTTTAGCATGGAAAAAATGTTTGTCAAAAAACGATTTTTTTCGATGAAAAAAGGTGCTCAAGGAAATTTGATTGGGTATTTTCAAAAATCCCTGGGTCCAAAATTTTGATATTCATAAGCTTAACAAGTCATTCAAATTTTATTGGAATCCGTTGAAGCGTTCTCGAGATATCTTGTACACAAAAAACGGTATACACACACATACACACACATATATTTGGAAACTTACTTAAGAATGAAAATTTACGCTTTTTCGATGAAAATAAGTCGATTTAAACTATTTTTGGAAAATCGAAAATCTTAACGATCACAAAGGTTCCTCTATGAGGAAGCAAAATACAGTATATTTGTGAAATAAAAGAAAGCACCTTATTACAAAATGATTCAAAAAATTTTAAGTTTAGGAAAATAATTACAAATAACATTATACATGCAAATAATCGAGAATTGAAGAAAATACCTAATGGCAATTTGAGATAAACAATGTTCGGAATTGATCAACAAATATTCAGAATAACATATTAAATTTGTGAAAATCATTGCAAATGAAAAAAGCTATTTTAAAATTGACAAACCTAATTGAAATTTGAGAAAAATAATTGAAGAATTAATAATACATTGAAAATTAAAGACGATAACTTAGATTTGAGATAATAAATAAGAATTTATAAAATTAATTAAAAAATAATTAATATGTCTAATTAAAAAGGTGGAGAAAAAAATTGCAAAAGGATCAAAGAAAATAAAAATTGAAAAAAATAATTGAAAAATGAGATAAATAATTGAAACCTTAGGAAATTAATGGAGGAATATTGAAAATAATTAAAAGTTGAAGAAATTGATTCCAAAATGATAACAATAATAATTGAAAATTAAAGAAAATTGTTAAAATTTGGGAAAAATATTTTAAAATATAGGAAATGAATTGAAGAATAATGAAAATAATAAAAAAAACTCGAGAAAATATTTGAAAAGTAATAAAAATAATTAAAAATTAAAGACAATATTTTTAACTTGTGAAAAATAATTGAAAAAATTACAACACATATTTGTAATAAAAGAAAATATTTGCATAATGATAAAAATAATTTTAAATTGAAATAATAATTGAATACCTAATGATAATTAAAATTTATTGTGATAAATTATATAAAATTTAAAAATTATTTTAAAAACAATTGAAAATGACAAAAAGTAATTGAAAAATCATAGAAACAATCGCAAATCAAAGAAAATAATGAAAATTTGAGATAAATAATTGCAATTTTCGCTCTTAATCAAAAAGCATTCAAAATAATATAAAATTTGTGAAGATCATTGCAAATTAAGAAAAAAAATTAAAAATTGTCGAAAGTATTTGAAATTTGAGAAAAATAATAATTAAAGAATGATTAAAACATTGAAAATTGGAGACAATAACTTAGATTTGAGATAATTAATAAAAATTTAGGGAATTAATTGAAAAATAATTAATATATCTACTTAAAAAGGTGGAGTAAATAATTGCAAAAAGATAAAAGAAAATGAAAATTGACCGAAATATTTGATAAATAAGATAATTAATTGAAAATTTACGAATTTAATTATGATTTAATGATAATAATAGTGAGTATTATTTAAAATTGAAGAAATTTTTAGCTAAATAATAAGAATAAAAATTGAAAGTTGAAGAAAATTGTTAAAATTTGAGGAAAACATTTTAAAATTTAGGAAATTAATTGAAGAGTAATAAAATTAATAAAAAAATCAAGGAAATATTTGCAAAGTAATAAAAATAATTAAAATTTAAAGAAAAAAATTTTAGTTTGTGAAAAATAGTTTAAAAATTTTCAACATATATTTGTAACATAAGAAAATAATTGCAGAAAAATTAAAATAATTGTAAATTGAAAAAATATCTAGATTTGAGATAAATAATAAACTAGTTGAAAATTATGTCCATTTCATGAACATTTCGCTTCCAAGTAAGCCAAATAATTTGCTTCCTCATAGAGGAAGCAATAGTTTAATAATATAAAAGTTAATCGGAGAAGCTATTAAATAAAAATATATTAAATGCAAAAAAATGAGAAAACATTAATTATTTTACTAATTTTTGATCATATTTAAAAGTTTTATAGGTCAATCGATTCGTTTTGAGATAAGGGATATGCTTTTTGTATTCCTTAAGTTTTATTTTTACCATGAAAAAATTTTTTGGCAAAAAACGATTTTTTTTCGTTGATATCTGGACATTTGCTTAAAAATAAAAATTTACGCTTTTTAGATGAAAATGAGACGATTTAGGCTTTTTTTTGTAAAATCAAAAATTTTAACGATCACAAAGCTTCCTCCATAAGGAAGCAAAGATTAGAGAATTAATGAAAAAATAATTGAAAATGACAAAAAGCAATTAAAAATCAATTGAAAAATATATCTAATAAAAAAATAATTGATATAAATAATTGTAAATTGAAGAAAATAATATAAATTTGTAAAAAATAATTGAAAAAATTAGAGACTATATTTGAGATGAACAAGACTACAATTACAATTATTTATTATAATTCTTCAAACGTTAGTTAATTTTAGATTTCATTCATTAAAATTTTAATTAATCCACTCTTTGATAATAAGATAAATTTTAAATTATTTAAAAATTTCTTCAATTTTTCGCAATTTTTTTTTTTATGATTTTAATTATTTGCTACAATTTTTAACTATTTTTATCATTTTTAAAAAATTTTCTTTAATTTCTAATTATGTTCATAATTTTTCAATTTTTCCCCTAATTTTTTAATTCAATTTTCGTAAGTTTCAATTTTTTTCTTTAATTTTTTTAGATAAAACTTTTTCAATTATAATTATTTCCTTTAGTATCAAATTAGTTTCATTATTTATTAATTCATTTTCAATTTCTTTCGTCATTTTTCAATTATTTTTACAAAATATGATTTTTGTTTTTAAATTTTAATCTTTTTCTTCGATAAAAAGTTTTTTTATCCACATTCTTATTAAGAAATTTATTTTTTGTCTATAATTTTGCCATATGGAATTCCACAGGGCGACTTTTTTGCTCTATAGAATTTAGACATACCATACACAAGTCACCGCCCCTGAATATAAATTCCATTATTTCACATTTTTAATCTTAGAAATAATTAAAATTATATTAAAATATAATTACTTTAAAATAATTATATAATTTGACAAATTTTTACTTGTACATAAAAACTTTCATGCTTTTTTTAAGCCTATAACTTTTTTGGGAACTCCTAAGCTTTAGGGAAAACATTTCGCTTCGTTAGTAGGAAAAGATGAAATTTAAAAGTTTTCTATTAAAAAAGGCTAATTCTGGCACTTGATGAAAACAAAACAATTTCACATTGCCTTTTTAAATAGAAATATTTTAAATTTAATAATTTCTAAACGAAGCAAAACACTTTCCTTAAATTTTAATAGCAATAAGAAAGTTATACTAATTTTAAAATATATTCAAAACCTCAAATTTTTAGGAGCTTTAAAAAAAAGTTATATTAAAAAAACCATCAACATTTTTCCAAGTAGAAATTTTGTAAATTATTTTATTATTTTAAAGAAATAATTTTCCAATATAATTTCCATTATTTCTAGGATTAAAATAATGGGATTTATATTTCTGATGAGTTTTGATTTTTAAAGTAAAATAATTTTTTAATTATAACGTGTTGAATAAAAGTGCCACATTTAAGGTTACGAAATAACATCATGGATCTTACTCGGGACCTCATACTTTTGATTGATAACACCGCCAAAGAAAATAAATTTACTCCCTAATGATACAGTTATTAAATTCATAAAATTTTGAAGTTTTATATTTCTAAAATCTTTTTTTAATAGGTATGTCCGCGGCTGTTCTCAGACAAAAGTCAATGGTTTGACCCTTTTATAATAATTTTTAAACCGAATGTTAAACAACAACATTGAGTTTTAAAATTAGCATAAAAATTTCGCTAATTCTTATTTACATATATTAAACATTTGATTTAAGAGACACCTATTGACAGAGAAACTTGTTTGTGGTAGGTTTCTTTAAAAAATTCTTTTTTAATAAGTTTTATCAAATATTAAATTTAGATTCTAAGAAAGAAGTCCTTGAAGACATTGTATAATAATATTTTCAATATTAAAAGTTTTCTGAAAGAAATTATGTTAACGCGCAGAGATACTCAATAAAAAAACATTTAGTGCTAAGGAAAGTATGTTTGAAGAATGTCGGCTCATATATTTTTAATTAATATCTTCGAGTAAAATAAAAAAAATTAAAAGTAATCGTAAAAACGAAACAAATTTTGACTAAAAGCAAAAACGGAATAGAAGGATATCCCGTTTTTGCCCTTAACTTCAAGCGATTCATTTTTCTTCGCAATTGATGATAATTTGTTTTTACGCTGAAACATAATTAACCCATTTTTGCTCCCACCATTTTTATATTCCGTTTTTCCTATCAGCCCCTCAAATATTAGTCCTTTTCATTTTTACGATTTGTACACTTAAGAAATTTTGCCCCATATAGTAATAATTTTATTAAATTAGATTTAAAACTTAAAATTTGGTTCAACATAATATTAGTTTTTTTTTTTACAAATATCTAATATTTCGATGGCGCTATCTTATATTTTATGTATTAAGCAATGCAGTTTTTTAATTTTTTCAACATTTTGTGCCATTATGTGACAATATATTATAAATTTTTCAATAACTTTTTCGGCAAGAAATATCAATTTGAACAGGAATCGTCTATTTTTTGATACTTTTTTTTTCAAAAAACGCGCCATTTTGTGATTTTGCATATGAATAAAAGACCTTATCCCGAAATCTTGTAGATCGACCAAAATATATTTTTTGTTATTAATGACATTTCGATTGTTATTTTACAGATAATAGAAATGCAATTTTTGGATATGGTTGTTTCTGAAGCATTGAGAATGTATCCAACTTTGCCATTTCTCGATAGAAAGGCAACCCAGAATTATACAATTGAAGGGACTGGATTAGTAATAGAAAAAGGAACGCCAATAGTGATTCCAATGTTGGCTCTACACTACGATAAAAAATATTTTCCAAATCCTCACACTTTCGACCCAGAACGATACTCAAGTGAAAATAAATCTTCAATAAATCCTTATATTTACATGCCCTTCGGAATTGGCAGCCGAAATTGCATTGGTACAAAAATAGTTTGTTTATTTAATTTTATCGTTTATATTATTATAGACACTAGCAAAATAAAACGCGCGCAAGTGCGCGATTAGTTTTTCATACTTTTTTAAAAATTATAAACTACAATAATAAATATAAAAAATCGGTAAATACTATTCATCTAATAAGAAGAAATAAATATTTTAAATATAATATTTAAAAATCAATTAATATAAATAAAATAAATATTTATTTAGGACAAAATTTATAATATTTTAGAATTAAAAAGAATTGCAAAAAATAATTGAAATCAAACAAAATAATTGAAAATTTTGCAAATTAATTAAAAAAAAAGAAATCAATTAAAAATTGGAGAAAATAATTTAAACAATCATAAAAATGTTTTACACATGAGGAAAATAATTAAAATTTGAGAAAAAAAAAATGAGAATCTTGAAAGTAAATTAAAACAAAATTGAATAATGAAAAATTAGAGAAAATAATTGAAAATTGAAAAAACATGGTTAAAAATTGAGATAAATAAATTAAAATTAAAAAAAAATAATTAAAATTTGAGAAAATAATTAAACAAATTACATAAAATATTTTAAATAAAGAAAAGTTAAACAAAATTTGAGAAAAATACTTAAACTTTCAGAAGTTCATTGAAATAAAAGAAAATAATTAAAAAATAGAGAAAATAAATTGAAAAAAATAAAAATAATTTAAAATTGATCAGAACAAGTTTTCATTAAATTGAATTTAATTGAAAATTGAAGAAAATAATATAAAAAATAATATAAATAATGAAAAAATTGAAAAGTCAGATAAATAGTTAACAATTTCTGAAATTATAAAACAAATGTAAAGAATTAAATATTGAAGAAAATAAATATTGGAAAATAATTGAAGAATGTTTTTAAATTTTAAAACTTGAAGAAAATAATTAAAATATGATACAAACAATGATAAGTTGTAAAAAATAAATGACAGTTAAGTGTGATAATTGAAAAAACCTACAGAATTTTTTTTAAATAGAGAAAAAATAATTGAAATTTGAAAAAAATACATGAAGATCTTAGAAATAAATCAAAAAAAAAAGAAAATAACTAAAAATTGAAGAAAAGAATTGAAAAAATAAACTAAAAGTAATTGAAATTTACGAAAATTAATAAACAAAATTTGAAATTATGAAAACAAATAAAAATAATTAAAAATTGAAGAAAACGATTGCAATTTTAGAAAAATTCTTAAAAATTTTAGAAAATAATTTTAGAAAATTAGAATGACTAAAAATTTGAGAAAATACTGGAAGAATGCTAAAAATTGAAATTTACGATAATTAATAAAAATTTTTGGAAATTATGAAAAAAAATAAAAGTAATTAAAAATTGAAGAAAATAATAGAAATTTGAGAAAAATACTTTAAAAAAAATTTAGAAATTAAATTTGTTAAATGAGAAAAACTAAAAATTGGAGATAAGACTGGAAGAATTCTAAAAATAATTGAAATTTACGATAATTAATGAAAAAAAAAAAAATTGAAATTCTGATAACAAATGAAAACAATTAGAAATTGAAGAAAATATTTGAATTTTCAGAAAAATACTAAAAAATCTAAGAAAATAATTTTATAAAAAGAGAATAATAATTAACAATCGAGAAAAATAATTGAAAAATGATAAAATTAATTCAAAATTGAAAAAAATAATTGAAAAAATCATAGAGTATGTGTTTAGAAAGTAATAATAATTACAAAATTACTTAAAAAATTGTAATTAAAGAGAATAATTAAAAAATCGCAGAAATAACGAAAATTGATAAGAATAATTGCAATATCGGATAAATAATAGAAATTTTTAAAAGTAATGACAAAATAGTATATTTTAAACTTCTTCAAAAACCATAATAAATTTTTAAAGAATTTTTTGAAACTTTTTTTTTTACACAAATGACAATTAAAAACCAGCACAACAAAATAAAATAACAGGGACTAACTTCACTCTGGATTTTAAAACGTGGACAGAAAAAGATGAATAAATATTAATACTAACTAACTTCAGTTCAGACTTTAAAACGTGGACAGAAAAAGATGAATAAATATAAATACATACTAACTAACTTCAGGAGTGTACGAAGATTATTATTATTTAATTTTACTTATTAATTAATCTTTTTACAGGAATGCGTCAAGGCCTTTTGCAAACAAAACTTGGTATAATTTATCTTATTTCAAAATTCGAGGTATCACTGATTAACAAAACTGCAATTGAATTTGACAAATTGTCAGTCTTCAGCTCCTCCAAAGGTGGTTTGTTTTTAAATGTAAGAAAAATGGAACCAAAGGAATTTGATCAAGGATATTGAAAATTTATTAAAATAAAATAACATTTCTTTTTTGTATTTGTTTTCTATAATTTTTTCTTTAAATAAAATTCTGCTGAAACTAAACAAAGAGGTACATTTCAATTATTAATAATTTAATTATTCAAGTTTAAATTACAACTTACCGCAGTAATTGAAGCATGCATGTGTTTCAATTACTGTTGGCACAGAAGCAACCCGTAAACTCCAATTACAAGTTATTTCGCCGCAGTAATTGAGGCACATTAATTCATGCAGACCCGTAGTAATACCAGCACATAGTATTTTTTTTACAAATTCGTTATTTTTAAGAATACGTTATTTCTTTTTATATTTTAATTAGTGGTTTCTACTTCAATAGATAACAATAGTGCTTTAAAAAACAGTCAAATATTTATCTTTCATTTATATTTATCTTTTTAATCAAACTTTTTATCGGACTTCGATTTGACATCGCAGTAATTGGTACCGTTACCTTTACCATATTATGGATTTGTCAAATTTCATCATTATTGCAGCTTCTCTCTTGGAAATGAAGGTAAGATTAGTTATAAAAAGTTTTTCTAGTACAAAATAGTTTTTAATTAATTTTAGTCAATTTCTATTGATGGAAAGAAATGTTTTAGAAAAATAACAGATAAAAATTATTGATTGTGTAACCAGTATCTTATTTTTGCAGAAACAATTCATAGACTTTTTTGAAGCAAAAGTTTGTAAATAGAAGACACGTTTAAAGGTTCCTCTAAAAAAAGGATTACGTGTGGGAGTGATTCCGGGAGTGAAAGTAATCTAGTATGAAAAAATCAAGGGCATATTTGCATTGCTCAGGAAAGTAATGTTAAATCTATATTTAAACGAATAATTAAAATTTTCTCAATTTCATCTGATTGGAAATTTAGATCAAACTACATTTTTTAATTACATGAATTATGCATAAAAATGTAGATAATAGAGAAAAAAATGCTATGCAAACATCGTACAGATTTGAATAGCTGTTGTCTTATTAATTTTTATTAGCCCTTTAGTGTTATCTTTAAAATGAAATTGTGAATTGTCACTATTTTTTATTACGTATGCAGCTCTTTTTTAAAACAAAATTAAAAATTATGTTATTTTGATGAGGATGCGATTTCGCATTGAAAGGCGCCTACAAAAATAATTACGATAATCTGAATTTATTCTTTAATTCATTTTATTAAATTTACACAATTACTCGGATAGAAATTTTAATCGAATTTTATTTAATCTGGAGTGATTTGAAACTGAATTGACTAAGCTTTTGATGTGCATTGAGAGAAAATATAATTTTAATAGGATAAGAGATTTAAAGTAGCTTCATTGAAAAATCAATAAAAAAATGAAAATTTTTTATGATTTTTGGTCTATACGTGTTTGTTAATAAAAAAATACTTCTACAGCTTGAAAGCGTATGTTTTAAGTTTTAAAACAAAAAAAAAAAGAAATTTTTGATTCGGATAAAAATGGCAAATTTTCAAGGTACATATTATGTGCATGAAACAACCTAAAAAAAAATTTTTTTTTTTTACAAAAAATTCTAATAAAATTTATTTTTAAGTTAAAATCCAAAAAAATAGAAAACATTGAAACTTCATATTTTGTTGATGTCTGATCAGAGTTCCGTTAGCCCCCCGAACAGTTCTACAAAAAACTCTAATAAAGTTTATTTTTAAGTCAAAATCGAAAAAAATGCATAACTGTGAAACTTCAAAGTTTGTTGAATTCTTTAAAATTTAGAGTTCCAAGAGTTCTGATTAGAATTCTGTTTGCTCCCCTGTAGAGTTCTACAAAAACATCTAATAAAATTTATTTTTAAATCAAAATCGAAAAAATATAAATTAATTCTACTAATTGTGTTATCAACAATTATAAATATTTTAAATATAATATTTAAAAATCAATTTAAGTATATAAAAAAAATAAATATTTATTTATGACAAAATTAATAATATTTTAGAATTAAAAAAAAATGCAAAAAATAATTTAAATTAAACAAAATAATTGCAAACTTTGCAAATAAATTGAATGAAATAATTGAAATGTCAGATAAATAGTTTAAATTTTTTGAAATAATAAAACAAATGTAAATAATTGAAAATTGAAAGAAATAAATTTTAGAAAATAACTGAAAATTGTTTTTCAATTTTAAAATATCATGGAAATAATTGAAATATTATACAAACAATGATAAGTTGTAAAAAAAAATGACAAGTGAGGTAATTGAAAAAATACAGAATTTTTTTTAAATAAAAAGAAAATAGTTGAAATTTGAGAAAAATACATGAAGATCTTAGAAATTAGAGGAAAATAATTAAAAAATGATAAAATTAACTCAAAATTGAAAAGTGTTGAAATATGCTGAAAATAATTTAAGATTGAGAAAGAAAATTGAAATATGATAAAAATAGTTTAAATATGAAAAATTGAAAACAGTAAATAAAATTTGAGGGAAATAATTGAAAAAATCATAAAATATATGATTAAGGAAAGAAAATAATTACAAAATTACGTTTAAATTTTTAATTAAAAAGAATTACTAAAAAATCGCAGAAATAATCGAGAATTTATGTAAATAATTGAAATTTTGTAAAACTACTTAAAAATCTTAGAAAATAATACATTTTAGAAGATAAAAATAATAATTAACAATCGAAGAAAATAATTGAAAAATGATAAAATTAATTCAAAATTGAAGAAAATAAGTGAAATATGCTGAAAATAATTTAAGATTGAGAAAGAAAATTGAAATATGATGAAAATAATTAAAATATGAAAAATTGAAAACATTAAATAAAATTTGAGGGAGATAATTTAAAAAAACATAAAATTTATGATTAAGGAAAGAAAATTACAAAATTACGTATAAATTTTTAATTAAAAAGAATTATTAAAAAACCGCAGAAATAATCGAAAATTGATGAAAATAATTGAAATTTTGTAAAACTACTTAAAAATCTTAGAAAATAATACATTTTAGAAGATAAAAATAATAATTAACAATCGAAGAAAATAATTGAAAAATGATAAAATTAATTCAAAATTGAAGAAAATAAGTGAAATATGCTGAAAATAATTTAAGATTGAGAAAGAAAATTGAAATATGATGAAAATAATTGAAATATGAAAAATTGAAAATATTAAATAAAATTTGAGGGAGATAATTTAAAAAAACATAAAATTTATGATTAAGGAAAGAAAATAATTACAAAATTACGTATAAATTTTTAATTAAAAAGAATTATTAAAAAATCGCAGAAATAATCGAGAATTTATGTAAATAATTGAAATATAGAAAAATAGTTAAAAATTTTAGAAAAAAATAAATTTTAGAATATAAAAATAATAATTAACAATCAAAGAAAATACTTGAAAAATGATAAAATTAATTAAAAATTGAAGAAAATAAGTGAAATATGCTGAAAATAATTTAAGATTGAGAAAGAAAATTGAAATATTCTAAAAATAATTAAAATATGAAAAATTGAAAACAGTAAATAAAATTTGAGGGAAATAATTGAAAAAATCATAAAATATATGATTAAGGAAAGAAAATAATTACAAAATTACGTAAAAATTTTTAATTAAAAAGAATTATTAAAAAACCGCAGAAATAATCGAAAATTGATGAAAATAATTGAAATTTTGTAAAACTACTTAAAAATCTTAGAAAATAATACATTTTAGAAGATAAAAATAATAATTAACAATCGAAGAAAATAATTGAAAAATGATAAAATTAATTCAAAATTGAAGAAAATAAGTGAAATATGCTGAAAATAATTTAAGATTGAGAAAGAAAATTGAAATATGATGAAAATAATTAAAATATGAAAAATTGAAAACATTAAATAAAATTTGAGGGAGATAATTTAAAAAAACATAAAATTTATGGTTAAGGAAAGAAAATTACAAAATTACGTATAAATTTTTAATTAAAAAGAATTATTAAAAAACCGCAGAAATAATCGAAAATTGATGTAAATAATTGAAATATAGAAAAATAGTTAAAAATTTTAGAAAAAAATAAATTTTAGAAGATGACAATAATAATTAACAATCAAAGAAAATAATAGAAAAATGATAAAATTAATTCAAAATTGAAAAAAGTAAGTGAAATATGCTGGTTATAAGCATTGATTAAGCATTGGTTAAGATTGAGAAAGAAAATTGAAATATTTTAAAAATAATTTAAAAATGAAAAATTGAAAACAGTAAATAAAATTTGAGTGAAATAATTGAAAAAATCATAAAATATATAATTACAAAATTCCTTAAAACTTTTTAATTAAAGGGAATTTTTAAAAACTTGCAGAAATAATCGAGAATTTATGTAAATAATTGAAATATAGAAAAATAGTTAAAAATTTTAGAAAAAAATAAATTTTAGAAGATGACAATAAGAATTAACAAACGAGGAAAATAATTGAAAAATGATAAAATTAATACAAAATTGTAAAAAATAAGTGAAATATGCTGGTTATAATTTAAGATTGAGAAAGAAAATTGAAATATTCTAAAAATAATTTAAAAATGAAAAATTGAAAACAGTAAATAAAATTTGAGGAAAATAATTTGAAAAAATCATAAAATATATGTTTAAAGAAAAAAAATAATTCAAAATTAAGTAAAAAATTCAATTAAATAGCAAAAATTTTGCAAATTTTGTTTCGAAAAAAAAACGCGTTAAAAGCTTTGTGTGTGAATTTTGTTGTTATTTTGTGTATAAATTTGTTACTTCTTCGAATTTTAATCTAAAATTTTGGAATTATAATCTTGAGGCAATGTAGATCACAAAAATAAAATAAATAAAAAATCGATTGTTTGATCGACACAAAGTATAATACCACCTTTAGATTATTGGAAGCAATTTAAAGACAATTAAATTTATTCAAAATTGCAGAAAATAATTAAATAAATATGAAAAATTATGTCCATTTCATGGACATTTCGCTTCCAAGTAAGCAAAAAATTTTGCTTCCTCATAGAGCAAGCAAGAAATTAATAATATATAAGTTAATTGGGAAAGTTGTTAAAAAAAAATTTTTTAATGCAAAAAAATGTAAAAATATGATTTATTTTATGAATTCTTGATCAATTATAAAAGTTATACAGGTCAATCGATTTGTTTTGAGATAAGGAATACGATTTTTGTATTCTTTAAGTTGTATTTTTAGCATGAAAAATTTTTTTGACAAAAAACTATTTTTTTTCGATGAAAAAAGGTGCTCAAAAAAATTTTGTTGGGTATTTTCAAAAATCCCTGTGTCTAAATTTTGATATTCATGAGCTTAATAAGTAATCCAAATTTTGTTGGAATCCATTAAAGCGTTCTCGAGATATCTTGTACACAAAAAACTATACACACACACACACACACACACATCTGGACATTTGCTTAAGAATGAAAATTTACGCTTTTTAGATGAAAATAAGTCGATTTAGACTATTTTTGGAAAATCAAAAATCTTAACGATCACAAAGCTTGCTCTCTGAGGAAGCAAAAATGATAAAAATAGTTCATAATTCAAATTTAGTATATTTGAAACGTGGATTAATTGAACTTTTAACCAATGCAAGTTCACATTAACTGAAATTTGAAGAAATTAAAATTGCTATAAATTTAAAATTTGAGAACATTTTGAAAAACATGATTTAAAAATTTAAAATAAAAAACACCTATTTAAAAAATCATATATAATTGGGGCCTCATTTTCTTTTTTGCCCCAGGGCCCTTGTCCTCCCAGTTACGCCACTGCAAATCTAAAGTTCCAAGAGTTCTGATAATAGTTCTGTTAGCTTTCCTGTAGAGTTCTACAAAAAACTCTAATAAAGTTTATTTTTAAGTCAAAATCGAAAAAAAATATACATAACTTTGAAACTTCAAAGTTTTTCGAATTCTTTCAAATTTAGAATTCCAAGAGTTCTGATTAAAGTTCTATTAGTTCAACTGTAGAGTTCTACAAAAAACTCTAATAAAGTTAAGTTTATTTTTAAGTCAATATCGAGAAAAATACATAACTGTGATGCTTAAAAGTTTGTTACAAAAGTTTCTTAGAAATCCTGAGTTCCAAGAGCTTTACAAAAAATTCTAATAGAGTTTATTTTTAAGTCAAAACGAATAAAATACATAACTTTGAAACTTCAAAGTTTTTTGAGTTCTTTTAAATTTAGAGTTCCAAGAGTTCTGATCAGAGTTCTGTTAGCTCCCCTGTAGAGTTTTACAAAAAAATCTATTAAAGTTTATTTTTAAGTCACAGACATCACAGTGACAATGAAGAATATTTTAGGGGAAATAGGGGAATGAATATACAAAAATAGGGAACTTTTAGGGTATACTTTAAAAACTTTATAAACAAACATAAAAGAATTATATACAGTAAAACCTCGATTTTATTTGGGTAGGACAAAATTACAAAGTTGTAGAATAAAAAGAATATAATTAAAAAATATAATTACAGAATTTTCAAGTTAATAATAAAAAAAAAAGGAAAATAACTACAAATTTTGGAAAATAATTTAAAACTGATAAATAATAATTCAAAATTATATAGAAAATTAATGCAGAACTTCAGAAATAATTAAAAATTCAAGATAATAATTGAAATATAAATGATGAGAATAATTAAAAACTGAAGAAAATAATTGAAAAAAGATAAAAATAATGTTAAATTAAAAGAAATATTAAAAATTTAAGCAATTGCAAAATTATAGAAACAACTGAAAATTTAATAGAATAATTGAAAATTGAAAAAATTCATTTAAAAGTGATAAGAATAATTGAAAAGAATTCAAAATTGATGAAAACAATCGAGAATTAAGATAAATAATAGAAAAATAAGAAATCTAATTAAAAAATGATTAAGGTAATTTACAATCGAAGTAATCAATGAGAAGGTTATAAAACAAATTAAACATTGAAAACAAAGGATTAAAATTTAAGATTAATAAATGACGATTAAGTAAATCAAACTGAAAATAATTAATAAATTAAAAATTGAAGACAGTAATTTAAAATTAAGAAAATATTTGAAAATAAAAGAAAACAATCGAAATTTGAGAAGAATAATTTTAAAAAATTACAGAATATATATCAGATTAAAGGAAATATAATGGAAAAATAGCAAAAATAATGATAAATTTTTAAAAATAATTGAAATTTGAGATAGAAAATTGAAAATAAAGGAAATTATTTACAAAATACCGAAAGTAATTGTAAATTTGAAAAAAATAATTCTAAAATTCATTAAAAATGTTTTTAATCAATTGAACTTTGAAATAAATGATTAAAAAATTATTTTAAAAATTACAATTTGTAGAAAGTAATGGATAAATTATAGAATTTACAAAGTACCGAAAGTAATTGTAAATTTGAAAAAAATAATTGAAAAATTCTAAAATTTATTAACAATTTTTTTAATTAATTAAAGCTTGAAATAAATAATTAAAGGTTTAGTAAATCAGTTAAAAATTAATTAAGAAAATTGATAATTTGGAGAAAAAAATTGAAAAATTAAAAAAATTAAAGATACCAATTTAAAAATGATGAAAAGATTTGAAAAATAATACAAATGACTGAAATTTAAGTTAAATAAATAAAAAATGTAGAAAGTGTAGGAAAATATACTTTTCAAAACTATAAATTGGAGAAAATATTCTCAAAGTTATAGAAATAATTGAAAGTTTAAGAAAATAAATAAAGTTTATGAAAAATAAGTGATAAAATTATAAAACATTTTGGAAATTTAATAAAATAACTGAAAAATGATAAATACAATGAAAAAATAATGAAAAAATTACAATGTAAAAAAATAATTGCCAGTTTTGGAAATTAATTGAAAAATAATGAAAATATTTAATAAGTAGAAAAAAATCATCTAAATTGAATAAAATAATTTAAATTTGATGAAAATAATTGACAGTTTCTGAAAATAGTCAAATAATAATTCAAATAAGTATGAATGGAAGGAAAAAATTAAGAAATAATTATAAGCATAATTGTAAATTGAAGAAAAAAATTGGAATCTGAGATGAAGGATTAGAAATTCAGGAAATCTATTGAAATATAATTTAATAAATGGAAAATTAGAGAAAATAATATAAAAATGATAGAAATAATTAAAGATTGAAAAAATAATAAAAATTTAAAAGAGATTAAAAATAATTTAAAATTTCTAGATACCTTGACTTAAATTATACTTTCGTGAAAAGTAGGGGATATTAGGATAAAATTTTCTAAATAGGGGACTTTAAGGGACCAATCGCAAAATAGGGCACATTTAGGGGAAATAGGGGACGGCCTGTGAAGCCTGAGTCAATATCGAAAAAAATACATAACTTTGTAACTTCAAAGTTTGTTGAATTATTTCAAATTTAGAGTTCCAAGAGTTCTGATTAGAGTTCTATTAGTTCCCCTGTAGAGTTCTAAAAAAACTCTATTAAAGTTTATTTTTAAGTCAATATCGAAAAAAATACAGAACTTTGTAAAATCAAAGTTTGTTGAGTTCTTACAAATCTACAGTTCCAAGTGTTTTACAAAAAAATCTAATAAAGTTTATTTTTAAGTCAGAATCGAAAAAAATGTAATTTCAAATTTGAGTTCTAAAGGTTCTGATCATAGATTCTGTTTTCCATAAAAGTATATAGAATTCCTAAAAATTTCAAAGTTTTATAAAAAATTCAAGGACAAAAATTAAATGTTCAGAACAGGCTTCACAGGCCGTCCCCTATTTCCCCTAAATGTATTGCGTTTGGTCCCTAAAAATCTCCTATTTAGAAAATTTTACCCTAAAATCCCCTATATTTTTCACGAAAGTATATTTAAATTTTAAAGTCAAGATATCTAGAGATTTTCAATTATTTTCAATCTTCTTTAAATTTTAATTATTTTTTTAATCTTCAATATTATTTCTATCATTTTTAAATTATTTTCTCCAATTTTTCATTTATTAATTTATATTTCAATAGATTTCCTGAATTTTCAATCCTTCATCTCAGGATCCAATTCTTCTCTTCAATTTACAATTATTTTTATAATTTTTTCTTAATTTTTTTCTACCATTCATAACTATTTGTATTATTACTTGACTAATTTAATAAACTGTTAATTATTTTCATCAAATTTAAATTATTTTTTTCTACTTATTAATTATTTTCATTATTTTTCAATTAATTTTCAAAACTTGCAATTACTTTTTTTACATACTAATTTTTTTAATTATTTTTCCATTGTGTTTTTTATTTTTGAGTTATTTTATTAAATATCAAAAATGTTTTGTAATTTTATCACTTATTTTTCATAATTTTTCAATTTTTTTCTCCAAATTGTAATTTTTTAAATTAATTTTTAACTGATTTACTAAACCTTTAATTATTAATTTCAAATTTCAATTATATTTAAAAAAATTTTGTTGAATTTAAGAATTTTTCAATTATTTTTTTCAAATTTACAATTACTTTCGGTATTTTGTAATTAATTTCCTATATTTTCAATTATTTATTTCAAATTTCAATTATTTTAAAAAATTTATCATTATTTTTGCAATTTTGCAATTATTCTTTTCAATTCTCGATTGTTTTCTCCAATTCTGAAACATTTTCTAAATTTGAAATTGCTCTCTTTAGTTTTAAATTATTTCTATAACTTTGCAATGTTTTTCTCTAAATTTTTAATTTTAAAAATTATTTTTTAACTGATTTACTAAACCTTTAATCATTTATTTCAAATTCAATTGATTAAAAACATTTTTAATAAATTTTAGAATTTACAATTTTTTTTTTCAAATTTACAATTACATTACTTATTTTGTAAATAATTTCCTAAATTTTCAATTATTTATCTCAAACATCAATTAATTTTAAAAATTTTTAATTATTTTTGCTATTTTTCGATCATTTCCTTTAATTATTCTTCTCAATTCTCGATTGTTTTCTTCAATTCTGAAATATTTTCTAAATTTTAAATTACTGTCTTCAATTTTCAATTATTTCTATAATTTTGTAATTTTTTTTCTTCAGATTTTAATTTTTAAAATTATTTTCAGTTTGATTTACTTAATCTTAATTTATTAATCTTAAATTTCAATTCTTTGTTTTCAATGTTTAATTTGTTTATAACTTTCTCATTGATTTCTTCGATTTTAAATTCCCTTGATCATTTTTTAATTAGTTTTCTAAAGTTTTATTATTTTTCTCAGTTTTTAATTATTGTCTTCAATTTTGAATTTTTTTTCAATTATTCTTATCATTTTTAATTTAATTTTTTCAACTTTCAATTATTGTTTTTAATTTTCTGCTGTTTCTATAATTATGCAATTATAGAAACAATTTAAAATTTTTTAAATTATTTTTAAATTGATTTATTAAATCTTTAATTATTTATCTCAAATTTAAACTCTTTCTTTTAATTTTTTTTAGTTTTATAACCTTTTTTAATTTTTTTTTTCAATTTTTAATTATATATTATCATATTAATAATTATTAATATTATATAAAATTAGTTATTTTTTAATTAATTACTTAAATTTTCAATTTTTTTTTTAATTATTACTATTTGAGTAATTTTATAAATTGACAATTATTTTCATCAAATTTAAAGTATTTTTTCTACTTATTAAATATTTTCATTATTTTTCAATTAATTTTCAAAACTTGCAATTATTTTTTTAATTTCAAAAATGTTTTGTAATTTTAAAACAAATTTTTCATAAATTTTATTTATTTTCTTAAACTTTTAATTATTTCTATAACATTTTAAAATATTTTTTCCAATTTGTAGTTTTGAAAAGTATTTTTTCATATACTTTCTATATTTTTTATTTATTTATCTCAAATTTCAGTCATTTGTATTGTTTTTCAAATATTTCCATTATTTCTAAATTGATTTCTTTAATTTTTTATTTTTTTTCTCCAAATTATAAATTTTTCAATTATTTTTAACTGATTCACTAAACTTTTAATTATTAATTTCAAAATTCAATTAATTAAAAAAATTTTTACGGAATTTTAGAATTTTTCAATTATTTTTTTCAAATTTACCATTACTTTCGGTATTTTGTAATTTATTTCCTATATTTTCAATTGTTTATTTCAATTTTCATTTATTTTAACAAATTTATCAGTATTTTTGCCATTTTTCAATTATTCTTCTCAATTCTCGATTGTTTTCTTCAATTCTGAAATATTTTCTAAATTTTAAATTAATGTCTTCAACTTTCAATTATTTATAGAATTTTGCAATTTTTTTTCTCCAAATTGTAATTTTTTAAATTAATTTTTAACTGATTTGCTAAACCTTTAATCATGCATTTCAAATTTTAATTGATTAGAAACAGTTTTAATGATTTTTAGAATTAAATTTTTTTTTTTCAAATTTACAATTACTTTTGAAATTTTGTAAATAATTTCCTAAATTTTCAATTATTTATCTCAAACATTAATTATTTTTAAAAAATTAGAATTATTTTTGCTATTTTTCAATCATTTCCTTTAATTTGATATATATTCTGTAATTTTTTAAATTATTCTTTTCAAATCTCGATTATTCTTTTTTAATTTTTAAATATTTTATTAATTTTAAATTACTGTCTTCAATTTTAATTATTTCTATAATTTTGCAATTCTTTTTCTTCATTTTAATTTTTTAAATTATTTTCAGTTTTATTTATTAATCTTAAATTTTAATTCTTTGATTTCAATGTTTAATTTGTTTTATAACCTTCCCATTGATTTCTTCGATTTTAAATTCCCTTCATCATTTTTTGATTAGTTTCCTCAAGTTTCAATATTATTTTTCTCAATTTTCAATTATTGTCTTCAATTTTCTTTTGTTTCTATAATTTTGCAATTATAGAAACAATTTACAATTTTTTAAATTATTTTTAAATTGATTTATTAAATCTTCAATTATTTATCTCAAATTTGAACTCTTTCTTTTAATTTTTCTTAGTTTTATACTCTTTTAATTGTTTTTTTCCAATTTTTAATTATTTATTAACATATTAATAATTATTAATATTATATAAAATTAATTACTTAAATTTTCAATTTTTTTTTAGTTACCATTTTCTCATCTTTTTTTTTTAATTATTATTCTTAGTTCATATATGTACTTTTTCAAATTATTTTTCTTATTTATCAATTATGTTCTTCAATTGTCAATTATTTTCATTATTTTCTTCAATTTTTAATTATTCTCATCATTTATATTTCAATTATTATTATCTTGAATTTTCAATTATTTCTTAAGTTCTGCATTCCTTTTCCTTTAATTTTGAATGATTATTTATCAGTTTTAAATAACTTTCCACAATTTGTAATTTTTTTTTTCTAATTTCTTTCTTTTATTTATTTGAAAATTCTCTAATTATATTTTTTAATCATATTTTATTTATCCTACAACTTTGTAATTTTGTCCTACCCAAATAAAATCGAGGTTCTATTTATCCTAATTTATAAAGTTTTTAAAGTACCCTAAAAGTTCCCTATTTTTATAAATTCAGTCCCCTATTTACCCTAAAATATTCTTCATTGTCACTGTGAAGCCTGTCAGAAAATTGCAGGACATTTCCAAGCCTAGTATACACCCCAAAAATCCGGTTGTTAAAAATTACTAAACAAAACCAAATTATTGTCCTTGTTCTTAAAAACACATTTCTAGTTAACAAAAAAAAAAAAATACTGTTTAAGAGAAAAGTGTATTTTATCAAAAATACAAGTTTCACATTTCTATGTCTTCCGTCCCTTCCTAAATCGAACATTTTCTTTTAATTGTTCTCTTTGTTCTGTTTTGACTGGTTTCAGCATGAAGGGAATAACAACGCAAATGTGAGTCGTCGACCTCAATGCGAAAGCCTTTTAAATCCTTTTCCACTGCTATTCTCCGCGCATATATCCAACTTTCCAGACTCTCTTGGAGCTCTGATCATCGACTGCTATCTCCCACTTATCAGGTGCATCATAAATACACTGCGCAGTCAGGCAGAAATGTCAAATTACCCAAAAGACACCGATTTATCTTCTTTTCACGCTTCTAATTCGAGTTTATATCAGTTATAATGTGATAGACGATAAGAGACAGATGTTGCAGTTGCTAAGGCAGTGGCGCCACGAGGCGGTGGTGTCCGCAACTTGTCGCAGCGCAATGCTCATGCGCAAAGCACTGCATGTCCCGCCTGCTGAGTGCGGTCGTACCCAAATAAATCGAACAACGCTGAGCGATCAGCAGTACGAGTACGGTGCTTGCTGAATGCGACAGCTTCGAGTAGGCATGATTAAAACGAGTCGTTGCTTTTCGTGGCATTGCGCGAAAAGGAAACCGTGATTCGCGCTAAAAGACTGGACAACAGCTCGACAACACTTGGCGTTGCTCGCTGCCGAAGTTACGGATGCATATGGAGGTGCGTAGTACCGTTTTTTTGCGGACTCCTCACACGCGTCTTTGTTGCTTGACAACAAGAACCTGCCATTTTCCCCGAACTGCTTTCAGTTTCTTCTAATTTTTTTTCCCCCCCCTGTCAATCGCATTTCCTCACCAGAAAATCCAATAAACAAAAACACTCCTGGTTTTCTCGGAATTTGAAAACCGTTACACTTGTCCCTTGACAATGTCTCGATTGAACAAAGTACCCGAATCTTCGCAGCAGGAGAGACAATGACGCTCGATTGCGCTATATGCAACTACGCAATTGTATTTTTTGAAATCTATTTTTCTTCACAGTTCGCGATTACACAAGAAAGTGATACGAGAGTTCAGCAAAATGGTGAAATGTTTATTATGGCGTCGATTCTCGCGTTTTGTGTACATTTCTCAGCTGTTAAAAACTGTCAGCTGCCAGGTTTTCAATTTTTGTTTGTTTTTGTTTTGTTTTGGCTTTTCTTGTTCTCCCAGAGAACTGACATGTCGGCGGTTCTATTTGTCACGTCCGCGCTGGATTTGCGCCTTTATACAACTTCAATTGCAGTTAATGTCAATTCGACTTTTGTGTTATTCCTTCAATGAGGTCGGGCATTCTGCAAGTCTGCTCTCGTTACTCCACTTGGAAACGGCTTCTCTCGACAATGTCAAAAGAGACGTGCCCTCGTTATTTATTTTTACTCGCCCTAGGACTTATTTTATCGACGCTGGGCTTCGAATCTCTTGATCGTGAAATCACAAGTTTGTTTTGTTTTCTTTGATAGATTTGGGACATCAGCTTCCAGTTGGCGCGGATGTTTACGTTCAAGCGCCGCGACACGCATTTCGACGGTAAGACGCGCATTTCTGTTTTGTATACATTCACAGCTGACTACCAGCTCCCCGTCAAAACCTGTACGCGCATTATCATTGAATCTGGTGTATCTCAATTTATTTATCAAATGCGGACTATTAAAACGGAATTGGACAATTTTGTGGGTAAATTAAAAATTTTGTTTTTCTTATATCGTAAAAAATTCCACTCAGCTTTCACACCAAATTCTTTTTCATGTTCGATTAAATTGACAAAATTAAATTTGGATTTGTACTGCGCTCCACAATTGTCAGAAAAAAAAAAATATATTTTTTTAATGTTTTCGAGGTCAATTTTTCGTTTTGAAAGCGCAATCGATTAAAAATACAAGAAAATATCAGTTCTACGCGACACTAAACAAAAATGAAATGATTTGCAAGTTATACTCTGAAGACTTTAAATATGTTGTAGAAACTTGTTACAATACACAAGAAAACAAAAGACGTGCGAGAGTTTAAAACCTACATAAAAGGACTGTGCAAACTTTATTTTATTATTTTTATTTATTTTATTAATTATTATTATTTTATTATTATTATTATTTATTTTGTTATTTTTTTCATACATTTCAAAAATTATAAAATAAAATAATAAATATAAAAAATCGGTAAATACTATTTATCTAATAAGAAGTAAATATTTTAAATATAATATTTTAAATATAATATTTTAAATAAATATTTTAAATAATTTTAAAAATCAATTAATATAAATAACATAAATATTTATTTAGGACAAAAATTATAATATTTTAGAATTAAAAAGAATTGCAAAAAATAATTGCAAATTTTGCAAATTAATTGAAAAAAAAATGAAATCAATTAAAAATTGGGGAAACTAATTTAAACAATCATAAAAATGTTTTAAACATGAAGAAAATAATTAAAATTTCAGAAAAATACTTGAGAATCTTGAAAGTAAATTAAAACAAAATTGAATAATAAAAAATTAGAGAAAACAATTGAAAATTGAAAAAACCTGGTTAGAAATTGAGATAAATAAATTAAAATTAAATAAATAATTGAAATTTGAGAAAATAATTAAACAAATTACATAAAATATTTTAAATAAAGGAATGTTAAACAAAATTTGAGAAAAATACTTAAAACTTGCAGAAGTTCATTGAAATAAAAGAAAACAATTAAGAATTAGAGAAAATAAATAAAAAATGATAAAAATAATTTAAAATTGAACAGAACATTTTTTAATTAAAGAGAAATAAGTAAAAACTTTTTGGCAATTATAAAAAAGAACATTGTGAAAGAACGAATGTAATTGAAAATTGAAGAAAATAATATAAAAAATAATATAAATAATGAAAAAATTGAAAAGTCAGATAAATAGTTAACAATTTCTGTGATTATAAAACAAATGTAAAGAATTAAATATTAAAGAAAATAAATTTTGGAAAATAATTGAAGAATGTTTTTAAATTTTAAAACTTGAAGAAAATAATCAAAATATGATACAATGATAGGTTGTAAAAAATAAATGACATTTAAGTGTGATAATTGAAAAAATTACAGAATTTTTTTAAATAAAGAAAAAATAATTAAAATTTGAAAAAATACATAAAGATCTTAAAAATCAATTAAAAAAAAGAAAATAACTAAAAATTGGAGAAAAGAATTGAAGAAATAAGCTAAAAGTAATTGAAATTTACGATAATTAATAAACAAAATTTGAAATTATAAACAAATAAAAATAATTAAAAATTGAAGAAAACAATTGAAATTTTAGAAAGATTCTTAAAAATCTTAGAAAATAATTTTAGAAAATGAGAATGACAAAAAATTGGAGAAAAGACTGGAAGAATGCTAAAAATAATTGAAATTTACGATAATTAATAAAATTTTTTGGAAATTATGAAAACAAATAAAAATAATTAAAAATTGAAGAAAATAATAGAAATTTGAGAAAAATATTTAAAAAAAATTTTAGAAATTAATTTTATAAAATGAGAAAAACGATAATTAATAAAAAAAAATTGAAATTCTGATAACAAATGAAATTAATTAGAAATTAAAGAAAATATTTGAATTTTCAGAAAAATGCTTAAAAATCTAAGAAAATAATTTTAGAGAAAGAGAATAATAATTAACAATCGAGAAAAATAATTGAAAAATGATAAAATTAATTCAAAATTGAAAAAAATAATTGAAATATGCTGAAAATAATTTAAGATTGAGAAAGAAAACTGAATTATGATGAAAATAATTTAAATATGAAAAATTGAAAACATTCAATAAAATTTCAGAGAAATAACTGAAAAAATCATAGAGTATATGTTTAGAAAAAAATAATAATTACAAAATTACTTAAAAAATTTTAATTGAAGAGAATAATTAAAAAAATTGCAGAAATAACAAAAATTGATAAGAATAATTGCAATATCGGATAAATAATAGAAATTTTTAAAAGTAATGCCAAAATAATGAATATAATTATAAATTAATAAAAATCAAGAAAAAATTGCAGAATTTATTTTTAAGCAAAAGAAAGTAATTAAAAAATCGTTATATAATGCACTGAAAGAAATAATTCCACGGTACTGACATAATTATGGATAAATCACCCATAATATATTGCTAATATAGATACTGCCATAATATATTTGTCTTTTAGCCATATGACTGGTGAAACTGCGATGTATATTTTTAGGTTAGAAGAACTGTCAGTGGCGCACCGATGCATTATGGGATATTCATTCATATAGTATTCGAAGTTCTACAAAAACTGTCAACAATAATCATATGGCTGATAAAGCTAGAGTATTTCTTTCAGTGTGGAAAATTGATGACAATAATCTAAATTTGAGATAATAACTGAAAATTTAGGAAATTAATTGCATGTGTATATATTTTAAACTTCTTCAAAAACCATAATAAATTTTTAAAGCATTTTTCGAAACTTTTTTTTTTACACAAATGACAATTAAAAACCAGCACAACAAAATAAAATAACAGGGACTAACTTCACTCTGGATTTTGAAACGTGGACAAAAAAAAATGAATAAATATTAATACTAACTAACTTCACTTCAGACTTTAAAACGTGGACAGAAAAATATGAATAAATATAAATACTAACTAACTTCAGGAGTTTACGGAGATTATTATTATTTAATATTGTATTTTATCAAGTTATAAAAAAAAAGAAATAGGGAGAACACATTTTTTTAACCTCAAAAATTAAAAAGGTAATTTATTTAAACAAATTATTATTTTTAATTAAAATTTTGATCATTTATCTTAAGTACAATTACTCATTAAGCTCTCCTGCAATTTTTATTAAAATGGGTTCATCCAATCGCGAGTAATTGGTTATTTACTAAAAAGCTGCAAAAAACTTTGACCTTTAATAACTTTTGCAAATATTCGAATTTCGAAAAACTATTTACAGGCTTTTATTATACTATCATTAGCTATCAAAACATATAAGAATGAGAAAAATTTACAAACTCAAAAAAAATTTAGGGGCCCACTTCAGAAATTCTTACCTGACAATTCAAAAATCCAATTCACGCTCGAAAAATCAATTAACGATAAAATAACATTTTTAAACACGATTATTATTAAAAAAAACAAAATTAAAAAATTCAGATATTATTCGCGTGGCAACAAGCTGATAGTTGATGCTAATATTAAAATATATTTTACGAAATAAATATGCAATGATCAGTATTTTTATTACTTAGTGTCCCTTAGTATTTTTTCTAAAGAAGAAGCTCAGTTTTGCTTGTTATTTGTTGAGTGTTAGTAAACTTCCCATTTATTTCTACCAATAATAATCGAAACTGAGCTTATTTTTAGAGAAGATACTAAAAGGAACACTAAATAATAAAAATAAAATCATTGCATATTTATTTCATAAAATATATGTTAATAATAGTATCAACTTCCAGCTTGTTACTTACTTGCAACTGATGGATGCATCGATTTTTATAAATTTTGAAAGAGGGGCTGATGAGGAATACCGATAAGTGGTCAACATATAATTGGACAAAGTAATTCACTTAAAAAAAATTAAGTTTGACATTTTTCATGAATAAATAATTGTTCTCTACCTATTTTAACATTAGTTCTTAAAAAATCGTGTAGAGTAAACTTTTAGAATTTTATTAAAGCAACAAAAAAGTCAGATATTCAATATATAGATTTAGGAAACACAGCATTTTTAGTCTCTCAAAATATTTGAAGCAAAACATAAAATGCACAACGTGATTTAAAACAATCGCCAAAAATAAACTAACAACAGTTTATATGTATGTTAGAAGTAACATTTGTTTTTTTAAAAAATAATTTATACTTTCTAATAGAGAAAAAATTAAAAATAGATGAAGAACATTATTTGAGGAGCACTTTTTCAACAGTTGATAAATCCACATTTTGTTATTTCGAGAAAATTAAAAATTCAGTTTTGCACCTAACCCCTAAAAGTTAATTATATAAAGAAAAAAACTACACATAAGAATGTTTTTTGGACTTAAGACGATTTGTTTTTAATTATAGTTTATGATAATTAGGGAATTCAGAGGTTTTTGTAATTTTTACTAGGGGAAAAAAAACTTAAAATTTAAATCATCTTGGTTAAGTCCAGATTTTTAAAATTGAAAATTCTTTTATTTTATGAATAGAACATATTCTTATATGTATGAACTTGTAACCTGATGAGGACAATAAATTGTCGAAACATGTTGCACATCAATTAAAAATAACATTTCACTAATTTTTCGTTCTTTGTCACTTTTTCTAAATTATAAAATTCTTGAATAAAATTTTATTAATTATTTTCAGTGTCTTTTTTATTCCTTATTTTAAATAATTAGGATTATTCTAAGATTATTGTCCATATCGTTAAACTATTCCGTTTTTTATGACTATAATTTATTTAGTTGGAATTGAATGTGAGCCTCTCTTGAGGACATTTTAGTTACATTTAGGAAAATTTTCTTAATATAAATACGTCAAAATAAAACACTTAATTTTTTTTTCGATACATTTGTCTACATATTTTATATAGTGTTTAACAAGACTTGAATATCTAAAAAGATGTCGCAAGAAAGAGATTTTAAAAATCATCGTTCCTATGTTTGTATTTTCACCTTTTGTAAATAAAGTTTATAATAGCCAGAGTATAAAAATTGAAATTGCGAAAAATCTCAATAATTTCAAAAAACATTAAACTAGAAACTAAAATCACACACTCCACTGTTTTACCTTCGTGAGAATATGGGTCGTTTTATTACCTACTCATCTCTAGGATATTAAATTCACATGTTTGTGTAGAATTTCATTTTCAGTATGACATTTTTGCAAAAATTATTACAGTTTTCGTAATTTCTGCATGTTTTACAAATTTGCGGTACACAGTTTTCTGACAAATTCATCACGTAATTTTAAAACAATTTTTTATTTCAAATTTTAATAACACGTAAAGTTGTAGTTAAATTTAGAAAGAATTTTTTACTTTATTTAATCGAAAATTTGCAATATGTATTACAAAGATACAATTTTTCATAATGTATCGTATACATTGTAATGTATACAAAAAAAAATGGTTTTTGTACAAAAATTAGCAGAATGTAGAGGAAACCAATTAAGAGTAGTGCACAATTAAGAATATAAATAGAAGCTGCATTTATGACTACCTGTATTTAACGATCGAAACTGGGGAAAACAAAAGTTTGTATTTTAATCGAAAGGCAAATTCCTCCTGACCTACCCCAATTTGGAGATACATGTTTATGTGAGCATATCGGCCGCGATTCTTGACGCAGACGCGTTCATTCGATGGCAACCTAGCAACATGAAAGTGACAGTTACGTGACTTTTAATATTATAGAATCTGAAATGTCCAATTTGATACGTTTTAGTTGCATGTTAAACTTATATCCATAAATTGTATGTCTTCAGCTTGTAAAACTGATGGCTTTTTATCATTATTGGCATTTAAATAGTTGTTACTTAAAATGTAATGAGATTTGGGTCACGTTATTGCCGGTGTAATCGATTTATTGTATCTATGAACCTAAGTGGATTGTGGTCGTATACCTGTGCCAGGTCAAAAGAAACCAACTCTTGCGCGTTTAATAGTTTTAACAAAAGCACCAGCTGAAAATGATATTTAGAGAGAGAGAGGGGTTTCTTTTCAAATTTATCCAATCGTATATCTAATGAGAAATTGCATCATTCATTCTTATTTTAGAAGTGGACTCGTTTCCATTGTGATTTTAGGTTTTATTTTCTTATCTTTGAAATGTTCTTCTTGCAACTTATGCTATATACAGATAAAAAGCACATTTCTGGAGATTAAAAAAGAATAGAACATTTTTAGAACATTAAATTAATAGTTGGAAAGTGCAACATTTAGAATAATGTTTATGGCATACATCGAATACTTTTATTTTTCACAAGGGTTTGCTCTAATGATGATGACTCCCTGCAGTTAGTCTATTGTTTGTATTAAGAAATAAAATTTAAATTTCAAGGTAATTTGTATAATGAGCTGAGAGTTTTCTTTTCCGTAAACTTTTAACAAATACCTTCTCTTCTTAACCAAGAAACCAGGTATAAAATATCCTTTTTCGTTAACTGTTAACGCTTTTCCGTTAACTTTTAACGCTGACCTTCAGTACTCGTTTCTTATATAGGATTTTAAAAAAATTACGCTAAGATAGACATTCTTTATAAAGAAATGTATTGTTTAAAGTTTGTTTATGAAAGTACAGTGTAAGAAATGTTATGTATTTGTTTAGAAAACGGCCCTTGTTAAATTTTTTGAGTTAAATTTGTATTATAAACGGACATGAAATTAATATATATTCAGTTACATTTATAATATTAGGCCAAATATAAACACAAAATATATAATTTATAAATTGTGGAAACTGAGTATTCCGAGCGATTTAACGCTCTGAAGCAGCAGTGGGGGCTTCCAGTTAATGTTAATATTTTCCTGCTGGCCGGCGTCTTTCACTTTGTTTTTATTTCGTCAAAAGTGTGATTTTAAGATTTTTATTTAGATTTTTACAGATAAATATATATTTCAGTTAATTATTACTATTGTATATTCATATGTATTATATAATTTCTGCAAATAATATCAATCTTTTACTTATACGAATAAATTTGGAAATCAATTAACCTAAATTTGTATACTTAATTCATATTTGTCAAACTGAACGGTTTAATTTTATTTGTCAAGTATTTTGCACAAGCATTTTATTAATATTTCTCTTATATTGTTGTCTAATTCAATTAAATGTCACAAAGTGATACCAAACATTTTTTACAAATTAGCAAAATCACAATTTAACCTCAAATTGTATACCTTGGTTTATACTTTTCTTCACTTGACGTTTTAATTTTATTATGGTAGTATTCCTCTAATATTTTATTCTAGTGTAATTAAATGACATGACGTAAATTCAAAAAAAGTATTTATTTTTAATAGTTATTATATTTGAATACAATAAAATTCATCAACTCTGCATATATACACTTTTTGTGTAAAAGGTATTGGTTCGTCTTTTTACAAATATTTTAATGAATAATTTAACTGTTCTTTATTTAATAACAAATTTTTGCTAAGGAATTAAAATTATTTAAATAAAATTGTTTAACATTTAAGGAAATACAGCTAATAAATGTTAATAATTCACAACATTTAATATAGTATGTTAACACTTATAGATTTTTAACAGAGTAAAGAACGTTTATAGGCATCAAAGAGGGATATTCATTGTTTAGTATAAAAATAAATCTCTTTTCTATTCTAATCGAATTCATTATTAAACAATAAACAGTTTCTTCGACTCATTGAAATTCTTTTAATATTTTTTAAATTTTACATTCTGGCTTTTTTCTACCAAGAATTAAAATAATTTGGTTTTTCTGTTTTATGTTAATTATCATTATTATTATTATTACTATTATCATTGTATTTTTACTACTCACCCACGAATAAAAAATAATCTTTGTACATTCACGTTTATTTAAATATTCGTCTTCACGTGTTTCATACCGCATGTCCTAGTTTATATTATAAGGTTAACAGTGGGAAGTTATCTTCTACTATAAAAATAAAATTTACTGAAATCGAGAAAACGCGTAACTATCTTTTTATACACATACATTCGATAAGATAATTTGCTTGATCAAAGAGAACTTATTCAAATTAATGGAAACAATTTTAAATAAATAGAGCCTCTTCTTGTTTATAAAGTGAATTTCCCTTTGTGTAAAATTTGTAATCGCAATATTTTTGAAAACATTTTTAGTCCACTTTTTAAAGAAGCGTTTTCTACTTAACTTTATATAAGCTTTTGAATAATGCAGTATGGGATCTTGAAGTTTTTTTTTTAGAATTATAAGGGAACAAAAACTGCGGGCTTAGTAACTTAAAAAACCAATATAAGGTAGGCATATAGAGGTAGACGGCGCCAATAAAAGAGAGCGGTATACCAGAGTATATATATGCAGATATTTATATATTCTTTCACTTTTCTATTTCCATGCCAGGCTATATGAATTAAATGAGATATATGTTAAATTTAAAAACATGTTTTTGAATTTCCATATAGGCTTTTCAAATTAAGAATTAAGTTATTCTGAAACTGATTAATTAAAAATTGATTGTCCTTTTTATTTGGTAGCGAAAAGAATAAACAAATATTTTTATGTTGCATGCAACAATTTAAATTGAAACTTTTATATATTTATTATACATAATGTTATATCTAGAGTGCACATTAAATACGTACACCTATATATTTTAGAGTATGTATACGAATAAAGAGTCTGGGAGTGACAGTAATTCATAGAAGTGGAGTAATAAAAAAGGACGACTCTCACTTTCTACAACACAGCTGAAAATTTCTATAACATCTACATGCTTAGTTTTCCGTATCTTTAAGACATTCATTTATAGTTTCTTATCGAAATCTTACAATGACAATACCCATTCTAAAATAATTCTGCTTCTTTGTCCCGCAAACAAAGCACGCAGGCATGACAAAGAATATTGATTTAATAAATTTGAAATTTAGATACGAACATAATAACCATAAAAAAATCGATCGTTTTGTGTAAAAAATGCAGCTATTAAATAAGCATTTATAGTTAATTCATAATTTATTCATTAGTACTTTCTACTGAATGAGGCAAAATTGATCGCAATCTACTGTATGTAAGAGCATTTTTGACGTCAATGTTTCATAACTCCATGTTTTTTTAATACATCCAACGTCGATTTTCTATGTTTTTCGTTGTCAAAAAATTGATATTTTTAACAGGTTTTATGAAAACGTATTTTTTTTTAGTATTTTTTTATTATTTTTTTCTTCACAAATGATATTAACATACATAAATTACTTATTAACATTTGTTCCTGTTTAAAATACGTTTAATTTGATAATATTTATCGATAGAGAATTTATTACCGACTGTGTTCATTGGTACAAAATACTATCCCGAGTGGCGCTCTTGAAGCATTAATTTGACATTTTTCTTTTTACTCTCATATTGTACTTTTTATCCTAACATCCGGCAACGATATATTGTCATCAACTTTTTTAGTGCTGTGTTTTTATTTGTTGAAATAAAATATATTATTATATATAAAAATCTTCAAGTTTCATTCATTCATTCATTCTACCCACACCTAAAGTTTGTCAATAGATGTTTTTTGTTTTACATGAGTTATTTTTTAAATTAAATCATATGTAATATCCATAATTTATTAAAAAATGCTTAAAATTATCTATGGACATTCCAAATTTGTTTAATTTATACATGAATAAAAATCATTATCAAGTTTAGAGTGCTTTCAGAAATGTAGTAATTTTAATGTGATTTTATAAAGATTTATATTGGTATCTGAAATACAGCGATACGCCATCTTGCATCAGAAAACTTATTAAAATAACGAGGTCCGATTCTGTAAACAGCATTGAATTTGACATTTTAAATTACTTATTTTTACTAAGTTGTAAGTTATTAGAATACTTATTTTAATAAATGTGTTCTTTTGAAAGAGTAGAAATGTGTAAAATTAAATAAATTTATGTTATGTATGTGACTATGTATGATAATTTGCTTTTTATATGTAAGACACTACTATTAGTGTTTTTAAAATCACTTTTTTACAGAAGACAATTCCAGTTAAAATGTTACAAAAAATAATTTAAACCGATTAAAGAAATACAACAAATTATAAGAAGTAAAATAAAGAGAAAATATAAATGTTTTAGTTGTTTGTTATGACAGCTACGTGTATAATTACATAACCCATATCTTTATAGTTAAAAATAACAGAAGTTTAAACATGACTCTGCAAATTTAGTGTATTTTAAAAACTATTATTTACTTTAATAAATAGCAATAATTAATAACTCTGATTTCTGACACAAGTTTACAGCTGTTTATAGTAAATCAACCTCCTTATGTCAGCCATCTTGCTTAGTGGCGTCACGATTTTAGATCACAATAATTAAAAGTTACTTTTAGTTAAAGTAAACACAGCAGTATTCATAAATATAAATGAAATTCAACTTTTTAAATGTTTTCATTTTTTAATTTTAAATGTAGTTACACTACCGGCCAAAATTGTGGGACCACTTACAAAAATGGGAATAAAAACATGACTGTCTTAAAATGTTGAGAACTCTGTCAGATATTAGCGAAATGAAAGTTTTTATAGACTACTGGAAAGCTTATAAAATTTGCCGTTAAATGGTCCTATTTTAAAGCTTTTTCGATTAATAGAAACGGAGATTCAATGTGATAAAGACAGGTGGATTTTTCGTTTTTTGTAAATTTTCATTGTTCAAGTTTAGAGGGTTGCATTTCTTAGAAAAGTAATTGGAAAAATTTGAAATTAAGCTAAATTAAACCTTGAACTATTAGCTTTAAAATAAACCAAAGAAAATTAAAATATCTTAACTGGTTCAAAAGTTATAAGTAAATGTGTATTTAGAACGGAACGCATCAATTCATTTGTTTCCTCCCCACTCCGTCTGTCTCCACTAGAATCGTTGCGTTTTTTCGTATCATACATTTACTTATAACTTTTAAACCACTCAAGATATTTTAATTTTCTTTGGCTCATTTTAATGTTTAAAGTTTAAGGTTTTATTTAGCATAATTTCAAATTTTTTCAATTAGTTTTCTAGAAAATGCAGCCCACCAAACATATTCTAAAGATTGTTTACTGACTAGCGCGTTAATATATGATAAGAGTTTTAAAAACCAAAAATAAACATGCCAAAAAGTGTTTGGATGTAATATTCAAGTGTTAGGTATTCATTTAATTTAAGAAACTTATAAGACTTATAATTAAAAACCAGAATATACACTACCCGCCAAACTTGTGGGACCACTTACAAAAATCGTATTAAAAATATGAAAGTCTCTAAATGTTGATAACTCTGTTAGAAATTAGCAAAAATAAATTTTGTAAAGACCATTGGAAAGCTCATAAAATTTGCCGTCAAATAATCCTAGATTGAAGATTTTTTGATTAATAGAATCGAAGATTTGATGTGATAAAGATAGGTGAATTTTTCGATTTCAGAGAATTTTCATTGTTCAATTTTGATGAGCTGCATTTTTTAGGGAAATAATAGAAAAATTTTGAAATTAAGGTACATAAAACCTTGAACTTTTAACTTCAAAATAAGCCAAAGAAAACTTAAATATCTTGACTGGTTCTAAAGTTATAAGTAAATGTATGCTACGAAAAAACGCAACGATTTTAGTGCTCGCTCCACTTTTGGCCGTTTTAGGCGGAGAGGAGAGGAAACAAAGGAATAGTTGCGTTTTGATCTTTATACACAATTGCTTATAACTTTTGAACCAGTCAAGATATTTTAATTTTCTTTGGTTTATTTTAAAACTAATAGTTCAAGGTTTAATTTAGCTTAATTTCAAAATTTTCCAATCACTTTTCTAGAGACATTAGCCCACCAAACTTGAACAATGAAAATTTACAAAAAACGAAAAATCCACCTGTCTTTATCACATTGAATCTCCGTTTCTATTAATCGAAAAAGCTTTAAAATAGGACCATTTAGCGGAAAATTTTATAAGCTTTCCAATGGTCTATAAAAAATTTCATTTTGATAATATCTGACAGAGTTATCAACATTTTAATACTGTCATGTTTTTAATCCCATTTTTGTAAGTAGTCTCACAATTTTGGCTGCTTTATACATGGCTAATAGGACGAGAGGGGGAGAAAACAACGGAATTGTTGAGTTTTGTTCTTTATACACATTTGCTTATAACTTTTGAACTAGTGAAGATATTTTAATTTTCTTTGGCTTATTTTAAAGCTAATAGTTCAAGGTTAGATTTAGCTAAATTTCAAAATTTTCCAATCACTTTTCTAGAGACATCAGCCCACCAAATAAAAATTCACAAAAAACAAAAAATTCCCCTGTCTTTATCACATCGAATCTCTATTTCTATTAATCAAAAAAAGCTTTAAAATAGGATCATTCAACGGGAAATTTCATAAGCTTTCCAATGGTCTTTAAAAAATTTTATTTCGCTAATATTTGACAGAGTTATCAACATTTTAAGACAGTCATGTTTTTAACTATATTCAGATTTAGTTAGATTCAAGGTGAGAGTTAATCAAACTTATCAAGTGCAATACAACCAAATAAGCTAACGAGAACGTAAACAAGCCTGAGTGTAACTAATATCTGTTAATTATTCATGAAATAATGCGATTACTCAAATGAATATATTCTTGAGAATGGTTTCCAGTTTCTGAAATTGAGTACACTCGCCCTGCTTCTTTGTTATTCAACAATGTCCCTCGCCTCGAGGACAGAATCGCCATTTCTTTCATTTGAAGAAACCTATGATTATTATATCATTTTAACGAACAATTGCCATAGAAATGTGTCGTGCACTAGACGGAATTGGTGTTATGACAGTCATGAGGTTGAGAATCTCAATAAGGGCAAAATTGAGAACGTGAAGCAACGACGGACAATGACCTGAAATAAAATAGACTCGCATCCGCTCAGGTCCTCTTCGCCTCCCCCCCACTCCATGTTTATTTAAACTGCACTGAACCTGCATAAGCTGCATCCATCTCGGTGCTCTGTCATTAAGCGCAGGTGCCCCTCTCTGTGCACGAGGCGAGCCTCGTTCTCTCTTTGTGAGTGAACGCTTGAGAATATAAACACACGTGAACCTGTTGGACGGAGTTGCTTTGTGTACGTTTACAGCTGATCTCACTGTCAGCTGTCTGCTACGATCTAGATATCACCAACTATAGTTACATATATATATATATATATATATATATACAGTATAGTATATGGAAACTCGCTATTCGATGATCTTTACCGCGCACCGATATATATCGACGAATTAACGAGACTTCCTAGAACTCAGGGGTGGGGACAAGGGTCGAGCTCTTTGACCTTTTGGTATATTCCCAGTAGCACTTGAGCGCCAGCGCGTTTCGGCAAATCGAGGGAAAAAAAAAGTAGACGCGTTTGAATCACAATGGATTTGACTTGTTTTGTTGCCGGGTGGTGCTCGTGACAATTAGTTCTGCTCTGCAGGATGAACATTCAGTTTGGTAAAAATATCCCTTCTACTTTCGTTAATGCTAACACGTTACAAATAACTTTATTGAAAATAATTTCTTTGCAAAACAAGTGCTTTCTTTTAGTGTTTCACTTCGATATGAGAAATTTGTTTTTTAACTTCTTGCTCAGTTTGGTTTCGCAAAATTCTCGGTAATTTAAAATCCGGTTACATTCTCGAGAATATAACCGAGAATATTCTCCTTCCGGAGAATTTATGAGAATTTTCTATGTTTGAATGAGCTCCACTATTTTAAAACACAAACAATTTATTGAAATAACAGTGATTAAATGATAAAAATAATTATCATTACAAATTAACTACAAGTTAATTATATTATAATAAATTACAGAATTTATTTTTGAGCAAAAGAAAATAATTGGAAACTGAAGATTTAGGAAAATTTTGAAATTTACGAAAATAATGAATTTAAAAGAAGACATTTAGAAATGATTTATATACAAAAAAACATTCATTCTACTGTAAATTTTAATTCAGATATAAATAATTTAAGTCAAGCTTATTCTTATTTAATTTAAACTGGTAGATTTTGACTTTATATTTTAATTTTGATTTTCTAATTTAAATTAATATGTATATTTGTTTCGATCTCGATTTAGATATCACGTGAATATAACCTAAAAATGTCAAACGTGGTTACTTAATCGTTGTTACTTAATCACATGTTTTATTTATTATCCATTATGTAATTTTTTATGTACAGAAATCTCCTCATGGAGGTAAGGAATTTGTATAATTGTCAACATTGTCAACGTTTGAATTGAATTTTATAATTGTCAACGTTTTATACTTTTAAATTAATTAATTTTCTCATTATCATTCTTTTGCAGATTTCTATTTGTTTTATATTAGAACATTATATTAGAACATTTTTTATTGACCTGAAGAGGACATGATTATCATGTCGAAACATGTAGTCAATTAAATAAACTAATAACAACTTTATTTAAATGAGGTTTAAATTCGATATAAGGCCTCGTAAAAATTTCCTACCAAATTGAAAAAGCGAATTGTAAAAATTTAATATAAGAAAAAAAGAAATGAATGCTGAAGAAAATAATTAATTGACTCTTTGAATTTTGTTTAATTTATAACAATAAAGGTCAATGGAACAAGGAGATTCAGAATAATTAATAATTCAGATATTTGAAAGTTCAGGATATTAATTCAGAAATAATGAAAATGATTAAAAATTACAGATAATAAATATTGCAAAATGAAAATAATAATGGCAAAGTCAAAAATTTTATTTTGCGATAAATAATATGAAATTTAGCAATAAATAATGAAATTGTTTTATTGTTAAAGAGAAAATAATTAAAATTAAGTGATTGAAAAAACGCGGAGTCTATTTCGCCAGATATCTGGCTATTTAAGGTGCTCAAATTATTTTGCCAGACAGCAAACTGTCGATTTAAGATTCTCAAATTAGTTCGCCAGTAACGAAAAATAAATAGTAAACGATTGATGAGTTAAAATGAGTAGTTTATTTCGACAATAAAAGAAAAAATAATAGGTTTCATAATAAACAAAAAAATGAAAAATTGAGGTTAGGTTACAAGTGTGACAAAAAACTCAAAATCGTAATAATTGTTCTCGTTCGTTAACATGATTTTTAAATATATTGTATGTATCTATTCGTTTTAAATTGAAACCTTGAGCTAAATATATATAATAAAGCAAATAATAACTTAAAAATCTAATAATAAAAGGCTGATCAAACCTGTGAAGAAAAATGCTCTCACCTAAATTCAATGTTGACGTTTCTCGCTCTTAAAAGACCAAACAAATTAGGTAATGTTGATTTATTAGAAACAATAGAGTGGCACAAGTGGTGGAACTTCTAGTTTGTTGCTTTAAAAAATATCTAAATATTATTTTTTAATCATTTTCCGAAAAAATCGACAGTTTGCTGTCTGACAAAATAATTTGAGCACCTTAAATCGACAGTTTGCTGCCTGGCAGGAAGTAATTGAAAAATAATAAAAATAGTTGAAAATTGTTGTTTAAGTAGTTGAAATCATGAGAAAAAAGAATTATTAAAAATGTCAGAAATTTTTGAATCACATCATATTTAGTATATTTGAACCGTGGATTAAATGGTAATGGTAGTTTTTATATTTACTAACCGTATATCACACTAAACAATTAACCTTTAAAAACAAACTGAAATAGTTATTTGAAGCATTTATTAATTATACAGACATTTTGGATTAGCTAGGGATTATGAAGCTGTTCATATTTTTTTAAATTTACAAAATGGCAGATCCAATATGGCGGACGAAAATGCAAAATTTTTGAAAAAATTGCTGAAACTCAGCATATAGGGATTTTTGGGTTCTCTGAATAAGAATGGTTCGACTGTATAAATTTTGCGGTAATTTAAAATTTCATTGCCACGAAGTATTTTCGTTCGGTATGAATTTTAAATCAATTCTTGAGTGTCAGACAACAATAATTAATTTTACATCAAATAGTTATTTTTGTATTCAATGCAGGTGAATGAGTAATTCAAATTTTATATTCTTTTGTTTAAGTTTTCTTTTTTCGTATCGAGTCTGTAATTGATTAACATGGATTTTAGAATTTTTCTGGTGAATACTTGAATTTCATGTTATTAAATGGGGATCTGCATGATCAGATTTTGAGCAGTCTTTTGAGATAATCTAAAATTTTTTAGGTAAAATAACCATAAATGTAGTTAACTTTACCATTTACATGGTTTTTTTTTTCAGGATTTTAAGCAATTTTTGTACATTGTCTCAAAAATTTTAGCCAATCTCAGGGTGTTTTCTTCAAATTTTAGTAATTTTCTTCAATAATTTTATTATTATGTATCAATAATTTTTAAATACTTTACACCAATTGACAATTAATTTTTTTTTCGATTTTACATTCTTTTAATTATTTACACTAGTTAACATGTCATTATTCAATTATTCATTTCAAATTTTTATCATTTTTGTTATTTTTCATGTATTATCTTCAAATTTAAATGTTTTGTAATTTCTCAATTTATTTTCTTCAAATTTCAATTATTTTTGTCATTTCTCGACTATTTTTTCCTATTTTCAATTATTTTTGTCATTTTTTAATTGTTTTTTAAAAATTTTCAATTAATTTAGTAATTTCTCAATTATTGTCAATATTTTCGACGTTGTTTTATTACTATCTCCAAATTCTGTATTTATTTTCTTATATCTTTAAATTATTGTCATGAATTTTTTAATTTCTTACTTTAATTTTCATTTATTTTTGTCAATTCTCAATTACTTTTCATCATTTCTTCATCATTTCATTTTATTTTTATCATTTCTCAAGTCTTTTTTTCAAATTTTTTATTTTTTACTTAATTTTTAATTTGTTTTGTCACTTTTAAATTATTTGTCTCAAATTTTTATTATGTTTGTTATTTTTTACATATTACCTTCAAATTTAAATTTTTTGTGATTTCTCAATTATTTTCTTCAAATTTCTGTTCTTTTTGTTATTTCTCGATTATTTTTTCCTATTATAATTATTTTTCTCATCTTTTAATTGCTTTTAAAATTTTCAAATAATTTAGTCATTTCTCAAGTATTATCAATATTTTCGACATTTTTTTATTACCTACTTTCTCCAAATTTAACTTATTTTCTTATATCTTTAAATTATTGTCATGGATTCTTTAATTTCTTACTATAATTTACATTAATTTTTTCATTGTTTAATTATTTTTGTCATTTGTCAATTGCTTTTTATTTTTAATTTTAATTATTTTTATCATTTTTCAAGTATTTTCTTCAACTTTCAAATTTTTTGGAATTTTGCAATTATTTTGTCATTATTTAATTATTTTCTTTAAACGTCAATTTTTATCTCCAATTTTTCAATTATTGATTTCTAATTTGTATTTTGTTTCTCCATTTTTCAATTATTTATGTCATTTTTTACGTCTTTTTTTTTAAATCATAAATTTTTTATATAATTTTAAATTAGTTTTACCATCCTTCATTTTTTTCAAGGTTCAATGGTTTGAAATAATAAATTATTCAATTTTTGTCATTTCTCGACTATTTGTTCAATTTTTTGATTATTTTTGTAATTTCCAATTATTTTTATCATTTCTCAATTTTTTTTAATTTTATTTACTTTTATAATTTTTCAAGTATTTTTTTGTCAAATTTTATCAATTTTATGATTTTTCAATTATTTAATTATTTTCTTTCATGGTCAATTTTTTTCTCCAATTTTTTAATTTTGTATTGACATCAAATTTTTATTTTGTTTTACCATTTGTCAATTATTTTTGTCATTTTCCAAGTCTTTTCTTCAAATATTTATTTATTTACTTAATTTTCAATTATAGTTTTGTCATCTTTCATTTTGTTTCTTCAAATTTTAATTATTTTTATCATTTTTCAAGTCTTTTCTTCAAATTTTTTATTTTTCACTTAATTTTTATTTTGTTTTGTCACTTTTCAATTATTTGTCTCAAATTTTTATTATGTTAGTTATTTTTTACACATTACCTTCAAATTTAAATTTTTTGTGATTTCTCAATTATTTTCTTCAAATTTCTGTTCTTTTTGTTATTTATCGATTATTTTTTCCTATTATAATTATTTTTCTCATTTTCTAATTGCTTTTAAAATTTTCAAATAATTTAGTCATTTCTCATGTATTAAAATATTTGTAAAATATTTATCAATATTTTCGACATTTTTTTATTACCTACTTTCTCCAAATTTAACTTATTTTCTTAAAGCTTTAAATTATTGTCATGGATTCTTTAATTTCTTACTTTAATTTACATTAAATTTTTCATTTTTTAATTATTTTTGTGATTTTTCAATTGTTTTTTATTTTTAACTTTAATTATTTTTATCATTTTTCAAGTATTTTCTTCAAATTTCAAATTTTTTGGGATTTTGTCATTATTTAATTATTTTCTTTAAACGTCAATTTTTATCTCCAATTTTTCAATTATTGATTTCTAATTTGTATGATTGATGTCATTTTTACGTTTTTTTTTCAAATCATAAATTTTTTACATAATTTTAAATTAGTTTTATCATCTTTCATTTTTTTTCAAGATTCAATTATTTTTGTCATTTCTCGACTATTTGTTTAATTTTTTGATTATTTTTGTAATTTTCAATTATTTTCATCATTTCTCAAGTTTTTTTTAATTTTAATTATTTTTATCATTTTTCAAGTATTTTTTTTTCAAATTTTATCAATTTAATGATTTTTCAATTATTTAATTATTTTCTTTCATGGTCAATTTTTTTCTCCACTTTTTTAATTTTGTATTGACATCAACTTTTTATTTTGTTTTACCATTTTTTAATTATTTTTGTCATTTTCCAAGTCTTTTCTTCAAATATTTATTTATTTACTTAATTTTTAATTAGTTTTATCATCTTTCGTTTTGTTTATTCAAATTTTAATTATTTTTGTCATTTTCCAATTATTTTCTGTAAATTTCTATTATTTTTGCCATTTTGGAATTATTTTCTTCAAAAATCAATTTTACCTTAGAAAAACTTATATATTACGCACTTAATTTTTTCACTATTTTAATATTATAGCTATTAATCATACATAAAAGAAATCCGGGAAAAATGTGATTTTAGATCCGGGAATTTGAAAATCAAGTTTCGGTAGACACCCTGAATCTGGTTATTGTGATTTTGAATTCGGATTCAGCGGTGAAAAAGACGTAGGTATACACTAGTGTAGTGTCACGCTCAAAAAAATTTTTTTTTTTTTGTAATCTGTGTTATTTATGTAGTAGAATTTTGATTATACAGTGTTTATTGTTACTCTGAGAGTTCTGCTATTATTCTATTTATAACTATAAATTGTCGAGTGCCAAAGATTGCACGTGCTCTAAAGAATATGTCATTCAGAAGAAACTAATACACTGTTAAAGCATTGACAGATACTTTCGAGCATATGCTTAACGAGTACGAAAGCTATCTTTATGTAAAGGTCTTTCCGTATCAAGGTCGATGCTCTTCTCCATGTGATCTTGCATAAAGAGATAACGACAAAAACAAGCTTCACGCACATTTCAAACCATTGCTTTTTAATATTAAATTCCAATCATTTAGATCTCCCTAGTCAGAACAAAATTGCAGAATTATTATTATTATTATTATTATTTTATTTTATTTTTTTGAGAAAAAGGTCATTATTATTTTTTATTTTCATCCTCGTCCAAAATTATTCAACTTCTTACCTTTAGCAATGAGATGAAATTGAATAAAAAAAGATAATAATTCAAGGTCATGTCGAAATTGATAAGTTAATAAGTAAAGTAAGTTTATATAGTTTTTTTTTTAAATTAAATCCTAAAAATGTCTTGCTTTTAAAATCATAAAATCTTTTATTTCACGTAGAAAGTGTTTTGATTTTTAAACCAAGGGATACTGAGTGTCATTATAAGAGCCATTCATACACTTAAAACCGCATTTTGAAGACATAATACAACCGTTTAAACTTGTTTCAGAAAAACCGTTAGACTATAAATACTTGCTGAACAGCATGCAAAATACTCCTTTAACTTTTAAATATGAGATAAGAGATTTTTTAACAAATTTTAATTTTTCCTCATAACAAGTTTGATCAGTTGTAATCATGATTTATTCTTCGGTGCGCTAGAGGCTAAAATATTTTCTCAGACGTATTTGTTGTCAACTGGTTGGGAATATACAACCCTTCTCATTTCTTATATGTATGCTCAATATTTTTTTTAATTGTAAAAAAAAAAAAAAAAATTTCAACTCTTAACCGAGCTCCTAATTTTTAGATCCAATCATCTTTCAATGTGCAGTTGAAACGTTGAATTGTAAAAAAACTTTATCCCTGAATAAACTCAAATTTCAATTGATTTCAATTAAAATCAAAACGCAATTTAATTTATCGGTCTTGCTAAAAAATCATCTGTTTTCACCTCAGACTTAATCCTTAGGCGTTTTTGGGATTTTTGACAATTGAATTTGGTTTCAGATTTAAAAAATTAAAAAGTGCCGAATTCAATATGAAGCATGGATTTGTGAAAATTTGTCAATATTTCAAAAATTACCCGATTAACATAAAACTTGATACTCGGTGTTTTTTGGGGTCCCAGAAAAAGAATTTGATCTCGAATTTAAAAACTTCAAAATGGCGGACAAATTTACAAAAATTCGTCAATTTATAAAAAAATCAACTGATTTATTAGAAATTTGATTCTTTGTGATTTTTGGGGTCATTGAAAAATAATTTTAGCTAAGATGTTTAAAATTCAAAATGGCGGATTCAATAGTGCAGATGAGTTCCTAAAAATTCGTAATTTTAAAATAAATAAACCGTTTAGTTACAGTGGCGTAACTGGGAGGGCAAGGGCCCTGGGACAAATAGGGAAATGGGGCCCCAATTATATATGATTTTTTAAATAGATGTTTTTTATTTTCAAATTTTGAATCATGTTTGTCAAAATGTTCACAAATTTTAAATTTATAGCAATTTTAATTTCTTCAAATTTCAGTTAATGTGAACATGCATTGATTAAAAGTTCAATTAATCCACGTTTCAAATATACTAAATTTGAATTATGAACTATTTTTATCATTTTTTAAATATTTTCTGCAATTTTTAATTCTTTTAATTATCTTTAAATTGTTTCCCAAAATCTTAAGGCAGTTTTATACTTTGTATCGATCAAACAATCGATTCATTGTTTATTTTATTTTTGTGGTCTACATTGCCTCAAGATTAAGTTTCAGATTAAAATTCAAAGAAATAACAAAGTTATACACAAAATAACGACAAACTTCACACACAAAGCTTTAAACGCGTTTTTTTTTAGAACCAAATTTCCAAAATTTTTGCTATTTTTTAATAATTCTCTTTAATTGATTTTTTACCTGATTTTTCATTATTTACTTTCTTTAAACATATATTGTACGATTTTTTCAATTATATCTCTCAAATTTTATTTACTGTTTTCAATTTTTCATTTTTAAATTATTTTCCGAATATTTCAATTTTCTTTCTCAATCTTAAATTTTATTCAGCATCTTTTATTCTCATCTTCTAAAATTTAGTATTATCTAAATTTTTAAGTATTTTTCTATATTTTAATTATTTTAATAAATTTTCTATAATTTTTGCGAGTTTTTAAAAATTCTCTTTAATTAAAAATTTTAAGATATTTTGTAATTATATATTCAATGTTTTTTTCAATTATATCCCTTAAATTTTATTAACTGATTTCAATTTTTCATATTTAAATTATTATCATTATATTTCAATTTTTTTTCTCAATCTTAAATTATTTTTAGGACATTTCACTTATTTTTTAAAATTTTAATTAATTTTATCATTTTTCAATTAATTTCCTCAATTGTTAATTATTATTCTCATCTTCTAAAATTTATTATTTTCTACAATTTTTAAGTATTTTTCTATATTTTAATTATTTTAATAGATTTTCGATAATTTCTGCGTGTTTTTAAAAATTCTCTTTAATTAAAAAAATTAAAGTAATTTTGTAATTATATATTGTATGATTTTTCAATTATATCCCTCAAATTTTATTTACTGTTTTTATTTTTTCATATTGTAATTATTTTCATCATATTTTAATTTTCTTTCCAAATCTTAAATTATTACCAGCATATTTTACTTATTTTTTTCAATTTTGAATTAATTTTATCATTTTTCAATTATTTTCCTCGATTGTTAATTATTATTCTTGTCTTCTAAAATTTATTATTTTCTAAAATTTTCAAGCTTTTTTCTATATTTCAATTATTTTAATAAATTCTCGATTATTTAAGCGAGTTTTTAAAAATTCTCTTTAATTTAAAATTTTTAAGTAATTTTGTAATTATATTTTCTATGATTTTTTCAATTATATCCCTCGAATTTTATTTACTGTTTTTAATTTTTTATATTTAAATTTTCTTTCTAAATCCTAAATTATTTTCAGTATGTTGCACATATTTTTTTCAATTTTCAATTAATTTTATTATTTTTCAATTATTTTCCTCGATTGTTAATTATTATTCTTATCTTCTAAAATGTATTATATATTTTGTAAGATTTTCAAGCATTTTTCTAAAATTTCAATTGTTTTCATCAATTTTCGATTATTTCTGCGATTTTTTAAGAATTTTCTTAAATTAAAAAATTTTAATTAATTTTGTAATTGTTTTCTTTCTTTACTTTAAACATATATTTTTTTTTATTTTTTCAATTATTTTCCTCAAATTTTATTTACTGTTTTCAATTTTTCATATTTAAATTATTTTAAGAATATTTCAATTTTCTTTCTTTATCTTAAATTATTACCAGCATAGTTTACTTATTTTTTTCAATTTTGACTTAATTTTGTCATTTTTCAAATAATTTTTCTCAATTGTTAATTTTTTTCTCATCTTCTGAAATTATTTTCTAATATTTATAAGTACTTTTCTAAAATTTCAATTATTTTCATCAATTTTCGATTATTTCTGCAATTTTTTAATAATTCTCTTTAATTAAAATGTTTTATGTAATTTTGTAATTATTTTCTTTCATCAAACATATATTTTATAATTTTTCAATTATTTCCCTCAAATTTTATTTAGTGTTTTCAATTCTTCATATTTAAATTATCATCATTATATTTCAATTTTTTTCTCAATCTTAACTTATTTTCAGCATATTTCAATAATTTTTTTCAATTTGGAATTAATTCTATCATTTTTTAAAATTATTTTCCTCAATTGTTAGTTATTGTTCTAATCTTCTGAAATTATTTTCTAAGATTTATAAGTGTTTTTCTAAATTTCAATTATTTTCTATTATTTTTCATTATTTTTATTTATTTTCTTAATTTCCAATTTTTAGTTATTCTCATTTTTTTCAATTGATTTCCAAGATCTTCATGTATTTTTCTCAAACTTCAACTATTTTTTCTTTATTTAAAAAAATTCTCTGATTTTTTCAATTACCTCACTTGTCATTTATTTTTTACAACTTATCATTGTTTGTTTCATATTTCAATTATTTTCTTGAAATTTAAAAATTGAAAAACACTTTTCAGTTATTTTCCAAAATCCATTTCTTTCAATTTTCTATTCTTTACATTTGGTTTATTATTTCAAAAATTTTAAACTATTTATCTTACATTTCAATTATTTCATTCAATTTTCAATTATTGATAGGTATTTTTTATATTATTTTATATTATCTTATATTTTTTATTATTTATTTTTTTTTTTTCATCTTATATTTTATATTATTTTTTTTTCTTTTTATATTATTTTCAATTATGTACTTTCGTTTTTTTTTCTCGTTCTGTTTCATAATCTCCAAAAAGTTTTTACTTATTTCTCATTAATTAAAACTTGTTCTCTTCAATTTTAAATTATGTTTATCTTTTTTCATTTATTTTCTCTAATTTTTAATTATTTTTTTTAATTTCAACGAACTTCTGAAAGTTTTTAGTATTTTTCTGAAAATTTCTTTAACTTTCCTTTTTTAAAATATTTTATGTAATTTTTTCAATTATTTTCTCTAATTTTTCATTATTCAATTTTTTTCACTTTACTTTTAAGATTTTCACGTATTTTTCTCAAATTTAAATTATTTTCTTTATGTTTAAAACACTTCTATAATTGTTTAAATTACTTTCCCCAATTTTTAATTGATTTCATTATTTTTTTTCAATTAATTTGCAAAATTTGCAATTATTTTGTTTAATTTAAATTATTTTTTGCATTTCTTTTTAATTCTAAAATATTATAAATTTTGTCGTAAATAAATATTTGTTTTATTTATATAAATTGATTTTTAAATATTATATTTAAAATATTTATAATTGTTGATAACACAAGATGTAGAATTAATAAATTACTACAATTAGTAAGGTTTTTGGAATTTTTTTTTAAAACAGGGTCTATTAGAGTTGACCAAGGGCCTTAAAATGTCGGACTTAACAACATTTCGCAAAAATTCATGGATTTTTAAAATATTATCCGAATCACTAAAACTTAATATTAGGGTGCTTTTGTGGTATCTGAAAAAACTTAGGGTGTTTTTTTAGGTCGTCGATAGCAAATCTAAAATCATAATTCAAAAATTTAAAATGGTGGATCCAAAATGGTGGTTTCTTTGTTTAAAATTCATGCGATTCGCCAATTCGAATCTAAAATCACATTTCAAAAATTCAAAATGGCGGAACCAATATGGCGGACTGTTTATTTTCAATTGAAGCAAATCGTATAAAACTAACTACTTGAGATTTTTTCAGCACTCTGATCAGAAAATAAAGTAAATAAGTCGCTGATTAGGAATTTAAACTCAGTTTTAAAAAAATCTTTAATTGTGTGTCCAATATTTCGTATATCTATTAAAAAAAAAATGTTTGCAGACATAAATAACTCATGCATTAAATTTTGCCACGTTTGGCACACGACTGTTTGTATATATAAATTTTAAATGTATTCGCAAAGTAGAAACGCGACCACTGAAGCGTTTAAGGCGCATATATAATATCACTCATAAAAGTAAAAATACGCTTTATTTAACAGACTCTATATACTTTATCTTCAGCAAAAATTATTACAGGCATTCAATAAAAGAAAGTTCATGTTGTGTGCATTGTACGTCAGAAATGTCAGTATATTTATAAAAAGCCTTTTAAATACAATACCAATTTTTTTTCCCCGTAAATATTTACATTTTTAAAAGAATGTTTGTATTTTGTTTTTAACAAAACAAATAATTATCATTGTCTGTCAGAAGTCAGATTGATATGAATTTCCGTGTTTGATTCAAGTAAAGAAAGATTGGAAGAAAGATAAGATAGTCGCCTTCTATCTGTGCTTGAATAATAAAAACTTGAATTTATTTGCATTACACGATACATCTTGTGCAAAGAAATTTTTATTTACTTTTATCCCTCTGTTTACCAATTTTTATCTATATAACTCCATTTTAATGAAGTTAATTACGTGAAAATTGTGGCAAGTAATTTTCCCAATGTTTTCCGTTTGAAACTCTAGAAACATCGGTTACAAATAATAATATTTTATAATTACTGCTCTGCACGATAATTCATGTTTAACAACGTCAATGGTTGCACCAATGTAGTTTCTAAGGCCTCAGCTCTGTCGCAATTTAGATGTAAGTCAAGTTTACCAAACCATGAAGACCTTTGAAGTTTTTTTATTGCAACTTTCAGTATAAATATACTTGATGACAGAACCATAATTATTCTTTTTAATAATTAAAACAAAGTATATAATTTTAGGTATCAATAGTTTTTTATACTTAAGGTACATTTAAATATAAATTCACATGTTTAGTAATATTTCGTAAAATTTTAGGTGATTTTAAATTATTTAAATATTGCAATGGAATTTTGACCAACTTTTCACGGTCAATCGAAAAAGTACAAATGAATAAACATTTATTTTTGTAAGCAGAATGCACACGAGTTTTAAGCATAAGCAGCAGTTCATAAAAATACAACGTAGATTTTAAATTCATGAATGTATTCTAAATTTCGTTTATCCTTATAAAGCGTGTCGATAAGATTTATTATTGGTTTCTTTTTTATTTTTAAGCGCAGTACTTTTATGTTTTTATTTCACTGTTTTGAAAAAATTGCTCGTGCATTTTAATAATTATTATTTTTTCATGTAATTTGTTATTTTTTTAATTATTAGGGAATATAATTTCATTTTATGTTATGAATTAAACAAAATAATCAACACTCAGAATTTTTATGACTCCATTCTAGATCCACCATTTTAAATTTTTTAAATCTGGTCTTTCTTCACTGTTCGGGAGTTTTCGTCTCTATTCGGTAAGTCTCGGTACCCTTCGGCAATTTTCGGAAGCTTTCGGCTCTATTCGGAACGTCTCGGCATCGTTCGGGAAATGTCGGCTGAGTTCGGAAACTTTCGGATTCTCTCGCCTAATAGCGAAAATCTGAAACTGTTAAATAGAAACGACGGATGGACAGACAGACAGACAAAAATGGATTTTTGAAATCCATTTTTATTGTATTTTTTTCCCAAAGACACTTTTCTATTTTAAGGTTATGTTATTTCTATTTTTTGAACTTTCGGCAAAGTAAAAGTGACTATAAATGAAAATTTTGGAATTTTCGTAGGCGCCTCTTGTTCAATTGTTTATGAACAAAGAAAACATGCATTATTCGAGAAGAACTTCAGATGCATTAATAAACTTCTGGCTAACCTTGACGCATATGCGTTGTGACGAGTTCTCCACTTATATTTTCCAATCGTATTAGACGCTTTGTATCCTTCTACAAATCTACGCTTTCATTCTGAGTTTATTGTCGAGTAAAACATTTTATTAATTCCTCCTTTTAACCCAATAATCATTTTCTAGCAAGATAACAGATTGAAGGTTGAAGTCAATCTACGTTCAAGTTAGTTTCACTCCATGTCTTTTCAATTTTTTACGTACTTTATTATTAAATCAGAGAAAAAAACCTTATTAATTTATAAATAGCATTTTTATTTTAAGACTCGAAAAATCGATTAAGTTGGTTTTTTTTTTTTTTTAAAGAAAACCTTGTATAACAAAGGCGTATAAATATATGCGAATATATATAGGATTATTTCTTCAAGTAATAGATTTTTTGTTCTTTCGTAATTTTTCCATAACTAATTTGTTGCAATTTTAAATAAAATTTGCCTTTTATTGCTTTTTTTCTGTTGTACGATTTTATGTAAATTTGTTATTTTTACGCAAATTATTGAAGGGTATTATTAAGTTTTGAATTTTATTATTAAGAATATTTTTTTAGATTTTTTTAGATACCTATCTGTAATTCCCTTTAGCAAATTTTAATTTTTTAAATTCTTTCAACCGAAATTAAATTAATTTGAATTTTTAATTAATAGAATTTTTAGCGCACCGAATTCATATTTAACCAAATTGTCATATTATGGAAATTCAGAATTTAACTGAATTTTTATTTAGGAGAAGTTTCATTTAACAGAATTTTTAGTTAGTAGAATTTTTAAATGACAGAATACATATTTCTCCGAATTTTCATTTGATACCTTTTGTATTCTGAAAACGTCAAATTTTCATTTTTCCGAAAAATGTCCTTCAGGAAGGATTTTAAAATCAACCAATCAGAAATTATAAAAAAAATTGTGTTTAATAAATTTCCAAATTCGGACAAAAATTATATGCTAAATGATAATTCTGGTATATAAAAATTCGGTTAAATTCCAATTTTTTAAAATGACAAGTTCGTTGAAGAAATTTTGTAAAAATCTATTTATTTCTATTAAAATCTATCCATTTTTATTTTTTTTTTATTTAAATTTCATTTTTTTGTCATTTCTTAATTAACTTCTTTTTTAAATTATTTTCTCCTATTTTTAAATATTTTAATCATAGTTAAATTGTTTCCTTGAAATTTCGATTCTTTTCTTCAAATTTCAATTACAATTATTGGAAAATTAAGTTTTACATATTTCGTCTATTTCTTCTCTTTCAATTATTTTCTTATACTTTAAATTATAGCCTTTAATAATCATTTATTTTTTTAAAGCATTTTTTTAATTGTTAATTTTAATCCTTTAAATTCAATTATTCTTGGCAGTTTTTATGTAATTTGTTCAAATTTCAATTTTTGTCTTAAATTTAAAATTTTTAAAAATATGTTTTAATGCAATTTCTTCGTTTTTCAATTATTATCTTCGTTTTTCATTTCTTTCTTTAATCAAAAACTTCTTTGTCCGCAATTTAAATTAATTTTAATATTTTTTTTATAAAGTTTCTCCTTTTTCAATTATTTTCTACAAATTTAACTTGTGAATTATAATTTTTAAATATTTTTATCATTTTGTAACGAATTTCTTCAATTAAAAATTTACTTTTTCAATTCTAAATTATTGTTTTCAATTTCAGTTATTTTCCTCATTTTTAAATGTTTCTTCTCAAGTTTCAATTATTTTTGACATTTTTATTGAATGTCTTCAATTTTTAACTATTTTTCGCAGTTTATAAATTTTTCTCTTCAATTAAAATTTTTTCGTAATTTTAAAATTAATTGCAGTGTTTTTCATTTACTTTCTTCAATTTTCATTTAGTTTGTTTTATTTAGAAGAATAGCCTTCATTTTCAATTACATTTGTAATTTTTAAAATAATTGTCTTCAATTTTCGATACTCTCAATTATTATTTTTTTTAATTTTACATGAAATATAAATTTTGCAATTATGTTTGTTAATAATTAATTATAGTCTTCAATTTGAATTGTTTTTCCCATTTTTAAATAATTTTCTTATATTTTTGGTTATTTACTACAATTTTAAACTTGTAACCTATAATTTTCAATTATTTTCTATGTTTTTTGTCAACTAAATTTCTTAAATTTTATAATATTGTCTTCAATTTAAATTATTTTTGTCTTTTAAATAAATTTCTTGTATCTAAATTTTTCTGGTCATTTGAAAATGAATTTTTTTCTTTTTTAAAATTATTTTTTTAAATTTTCACTTTTTCTTTCTACGGTTTAAAACTGTTGTCTTAAATTTCAATTTTTTTTGTCATTTTTGCATGTATTTTCATTCTATTATTTTTTTTACTTTTAACTTGAAGCCTACAATTTTCTATTATTTTTGCTATTTTTTAATGAATTTTTTCAACTTTCAATTTTTAATTATTGTCTTAAATATTCAATTAATTTATTTAATTTCTGATTATTTTTCAATTAGTTTAATTTTTAATTTGTAAAGATGTATTTTTATCGATATTAAAGTTTTTTTTTTAATTTAAATTGTTTTCTAGCTGATTCTAAAATTTCAATTACATTCGAAATATTTTAAAATCTTTCTTTAATTTTCAATTATTTTTTTCTGAAGATTTTCTAAATTTTTCAATACCTTAGTTGAAATTTTAATTCTTTTTGTTCCTAATCTCACATTCGTATTATTTTATTATTTCTAACAATTAAAAATTTGTTTACATTTTTTATCAATGTCATCAATATGATTCTTAATTTTTCAAAACTATCTTCAATTTTCACAGGTAGCCTCAAACCTTAATTTATTTTTATCACTTTTTAGTTAATAACTTCAATTTATATAATCTTTCTTCAATTTTAAATTATTATTTATAATAATTTTTTTTTTCATTTTTAAATTCAAAAATTTTTTTTTAAGACTTTCTTTCATTTTTTGTTATTTGTAAATCAAATAACTTGTAATCAATAGTCTTTAATTAATTAGTGATTTTCTAATGAATTTCTTCAATTCTCTATTTTTTCTTCCATTTAAAAATTTTATTTTTCAATATAATTTTTTGTCATTATTTAATTATCAACTTCTTCTTTTTTAAATTATTTTCTTTAATTTCCAGTTATTTTAGTCATAGTTAAATATTTTTCTTCAAATGTCAATTCTATTCTTCAAATTTCAATTACAATCTCGGATTCTTTATTTTGTCTTCAATTTTTTCGGCAATTTTTTTTTTTTTTTTTTTTTATAATGGAAATTAATGTCTTCAATTTCAATTATTTTTCTCATTTTTAAATAAATTTTTTTAAATTGCGTCTACTTCTCATTTTTCAATAATTATTTTCGTATTTTTTGACTTATAGTTTTTAATTATTAATTAGTTTTTAAGGAATTTCTACAATTTTTAATTTTAATCCTTTAAATTCCATAATTTTTTATGGACTTTTTTCCAATTTCTCTTTATTATAATATGTTTAAATAAATTTCTTCATTTCTCATTTCTTTTTTTAATTTAAAACTATTTTGTCTGTAATTTAAATTGATTTTAATATTTTTAAATAAGTTTCTTCTTTTTCAATTAGAAGAATTTTTATTATATATTATCTTCTCAGATTCGAATGCATTTTCTACAAATTTAACTTGTAGCTTATAATTTTAAATTATTTTTGATATTTTTGCCAAACGAAATTTCTTTAATTCTACAATATTGTTGTTATTTTCAATTACTTTTGTGTTTTTAAATGAATTTCTAGAATTTAAATTCTTCTCGTTATTATAAAATGATTTTTTTCGTTCTTCAATTATTTTCTTAAATTCTTACTAGTTCCTTCTTCAATTTAAAACTCTTATCATCAAAATGAATTTCAATTCATTTCAATTAATATAAATTTTTAAAAAATTAAAATCGAAAGGAACAACTTTCCACATAAATAATAAAATAGAATTGATTGAGAGTAGGATCGCTAAAAATTTCATTTGAATTTTTTTTTAAATTTCTTTCTTTTCGTTACATCTTTAATGTAAAGTTTAATCTTTTAGAGTGTTATCTTTTTTCTGACAAGCAGAGAAATAATCGCTAATACTCTTAATCGCAAAATCAATGCAGGAAGTTGTCACAGGTTTTTTTTTATCCTCGAAAGGATCTCAATTGGCAAACTTGTTTGTCCCCAAGTATACATATAAGTGCGGAAAGAATCTCTATATAGAGAGAGAGACCCCCGCGCCGTTTTTCTTTGGATATTTCGGGGTGGCAAAGGGAATTGAACCCGTGAACTCTACACCCTCTTGTATAACCCTAACGCGATGTTGCTTTTTCCAAGAATCTTACACCCACACGAAAATATTTATACCAAAATAACAAAACTTTTACTTTGTGAAAATATATATATACATTTGATTCCAATTTATAAAAATAGGTTTTTTCTAATCAAAATTGTTTTTCTATTGTTCAGTTTTATTGGCACTTTAATATTTAGTTTATTTTTTTTTTTTACTCTCTCATTTATTTTCTCGAGTTTATTGCCACGTGAGATCAATAACCTTTGTGTATTGCGAAAGGCTAGTCTTTTGGAAACGGAGCCGGTCTTTGTTCTCAAAACCTTTTTTACGTGATTTATAAAATTTATTACTCAGAGGATTACAGGTGAGCAGAATTTTAAATCGTTATTTGTTTTATTGTTTATTTAATAATAATATAAGACTGGGCTACTAATAAATTAGTAAATTTTTATTAATTTTGCTTTCTTTCTAATTTATAAACTTCTTAAAATGCTTCAAATTTATTTTCCTCTAGCTAGAAATGTGTTATATTAGTTTCTGATAAAATTTCCAGATTTGTGTGTGTATGTACTTTTTCGTGTTAACACGATAACTGAAAAACGATTTAACGGATTTAATTAAAATTTGGTATGGTTATTTTTAACATTAAAATCTGAAATCTGACACAAGGATTTTTAAAAATAAGTATTAGACAAATTTTTATTTGATTTTGATTATTTTAGAATTTATTTTTTTTTAAAATAAACTTTTTCATCCTACAAATTCAATTATATAAAAATTCGCCTTCCATGGCTTAAAACAAATTGATTGTTAATAAGTAAGGACATTTGAAAATTTTGAAATCTAATAGGTTCTTCTTATTGAAGAAGACAATATAATGATATCTATTTTTAAAAATAACCCAGGACCAGATAAATTTACATATGACTGAAATATTCCTTTTTTCTACTAAGAAGTTTTTTTTCTACCAAGTAAAAATAGAAACTTCAGTTTTAAAATGGGGGGGGGGGCAGGGGCGTAACTGGAAAGGCAAGGGCCCTGGAGCAAACAGGAAAATGGGGCCCAAATTATATATGACTTTTTACATAGATGTTTTTTATTTTAAAATTTTCAAAATGTTCTCAAATTTTAAATTTATAGCAATTTTAATTTCTTCAAATTCCAGTTAATGTGAACTTGCATTGATTAAAAGTTCAATTAATCCACGTTTCAAATAAACTAAATTTAAATTTTGAACTATTTTTATCATTTTTTAATTATTTTCTGCAATTTTTAATTCTTTTAATTATCTTTGAATTGTTTCCCAAAATCTTAAGGTAGTATTAGATTTTTTGTTTATTTTATTCTTGTGGTCTACATTGCCTCAAGAATATAATTCCCAAATTTCAGATTAAAATTCGAAGAAATAAAAAAGTTATACACAAAATAACGACAAAATTCACACACAAAGCTTTAAACGCATTTTTTTTAAAACCAAATTTTTAAAAAACCTTTGATCAATTTCTTCGTTATGAAACCCTTCAGGCATCCCCCCTAAATCCAATTGTCTACATTCTTTTTTATGGCTCAAAAATGTTTAAAAAATACCCATTATTTGTGTTTTTTTTAAATTGGCGCCATTTTTTTATTTTTTAATATTTTTTATTCGGGTTAGGGGAGATGTTTAATCACATGTATCAGCTTTAAAACTACCTTTGGTTTTTTCAGATCGGATGATTCTATGAGGCTGTAGCTTGGCCGCCGATTTATTGTTTTTTTTATCTTGACTTTGGCGCCCTCTAGTGATTAAAAAAAATTTTTTTTATTCTTGACAGGCAAAAATGTCATTAATATGATGTAAAAAGTTTCATTGCTTTAAATAAAATTGTCACTGAGAAAAAAATTGTCGTTTTAAGTTATTTTTGACTGCTTAAAAAGTATAATACTACCTTAAATTTACCTTCCTCCAATTTTAATTATTTTGTTTAGTTTTTTCAAACAGTTTTTTCAATTTTAATTATTTTTTCCTTGACATTAAATCAATATAATTATTTATACCTAAATTTTATATAATTCATCGCAAATTTAAATTCATTTTTTAAATTTACCATTATTTTTGTCATTTTGCAATTTTATTATCTTCAATTTTTAATCATGTTCATAATTTCTGAATTAATTTCCAGAACTTTCAAACGTTTTATATAATTATTTTGTTCATTTTTTTTTTATTATTTTGTAATGATTTTCTCCATCTTCTAACATTTTCATTATTTTTCTATAAATTTACTAAATTTGAAGTGATTATCACAAATTTGGATTATTGTCATCAATTTTACATATTTTAAACGCTTTTTCAATTATTTTATTTTGCTTAAAAATAAATATTACAATTTTTCTATTATTTTCTTCAATTTCTAATTACTTTAATTATTTTTGCGTTATTTTCAAAATTTTCAATTATTTATCTGAAATTTCAATTATTTTCATAAAATCTCGATTATTTCTGAGATTTTTAAAAAATTCTCTTTAATTGAAAAATTTTAAGTAATTTTGTAATTATTTTACTTCTTTACAATTATTTTTTCAATTATTTCCCACAAATTTTATTTACTGTTATCAATTTTCATATTTAAATTATTTTCATCATATTTAAAATTTTTTTCTCAATCTTAAGTTATTTTCAGAATTTTTCATTTACTTTTTTCAGTTTTGAATTATTTTCCTCGATTGTTAATTATTATTCACATTTTCCAAAATTATTTTCTAAGATTTTTGTATTTTTCTAAAATTTTAATTTTTTTCATCAAATTTCGTTTATTTCTGCGATTTCTTTAATAATTCTCTTTAATTATTATTAAATATTATTTTACGTTCTTTTTACGTCATTTGTAATTAGTTTCTTTTCTTAAGGGCATGTGATGATAATGCTAAATTTGTCCGTAAACTTTCTCTTAAAGTACTCAATGTTTTGACACCAAACTTTGTAGAATTACTCAAAATACCATTAGAATGGTCTCTCTGACCCAAATTTATTTCATTTTTATCTTTAAACTAATTTTTTTTTCAATTTTACAATTTTTGGAAAATTTTGAAAAAAATGTAAATTTGAAAAATATTTAGTTTAAAGACAAAAATGAAACAAAATTGGGTCAGAGAGACCATTCAAATGGTGTTTTGAGTAATTCTACAAAGTTTGGTGTCAAAACATTGAGTACTTTAAGAGAAAGTTTACGGACAAATTTAGCATTATCATCACATGCCCTTAAACATATATTTTATGATTTTTCCAATTATTTCTCTCAAATTTTATTTACTGTTATCAATTTTTCATATTTAAATTATTTTCATCATATTTTAATCATTTTCTTTCTCAATCTTAAATTATTTTTAGCATATTTCACTTATTTTTTCCAATTTTGAATTAATTTTATCATTTTTTAATTATTTTCCTCGATTGTTAATTTATTATTTTCATCTTCTAAGATGTATTGTTTTCTAAGATTTTTAAGTATTTTTCTAAAATTATAATTATTTTCATCAATTTTCGATTATTTTTGCGATTTTTTAAATAATTTTCTTTAATTAAAAAATTTTAAGTAATTTTGTAATTATATATTCTATGATTTTTTTTAATTATTTCCCTTAAATTTTATTTACTGTTTTTAATTTTTCATATTTAAATTATTTTCACCCTTTTTTTAATTTTTCTTTCTCAATCTTAAATTATTTTCATCATATTTCAGTTATTTTTTATCAATTTTGAATCAATTTTATCATTATTCAATTATTTTCCTCGATTGTTAATTATAATTTATCAACTTCTAAAATTTATTATTTTCTAAAATTTTCAAGTATTTTTCTATATTTCAATTATTTTGATAAATTCTCGATTATTTCTGTGAGTTTTTAAAAATTCTCTGTAATTAAACAATTTTAAGTAATTTTGTTATTATATATTCTATGATTTTTTTAATTATATACCTAAAATTGTATTTACTGTTTTCAATTTTTATTTTTAAATTATTTTCAGAATATTTCAATTTTCTTCCTGAATCTTAAATTATTACCAGGATATTTCACTTGTTTTTTTTCAATTTTTAATTAATATTATCATTTTTCAATTATTTTCCTAGATATTTAATTATGATTCTTTTCTTCTAAAATGTATTATTTTCATCAATTTTCAATTATTTCTGCGATTTTTTAAAAATTCTCTTTAATTAAAAAATTGTAAGTAATTTTGTAATTATATATTCTATGATTTTTCCAAATATATTCCTCAAATTGTATTTACTGTTTTCAATTTTTCATTTTTAAATTATTTTCAGAATATTTCAATTTTCTTTCTCAATGTTAAATTTTTTCAACACCTTTCGCTTATTTTTTTCATTTTTGAATTAATTTTATCATTTTTCAATTATTTTCCTAGATTTTTAATTATGATTCTTATCTTCTAAAATGTATTATTTTCTAAGATTTTTAAGTACTTTTCTAAAATTTCAATTATTTTCATTAATTTTCAATTATTACTGCGATTTTTTTAAAAATTATCTTTAATTATTAATTATTAATTTTTAATTATTATTCATCATCTTCTAAAATTTATTATTTTCTAAAATTTTCCAGTATTTTTCTATATTTTAATTATTTTCATAAATTCTGGATTTTATTTCTGCGAGTTTTTAAAAAGTCTCTTTAATTAAAAAATTTTAAGTAATTTTGTAATTATATATTCTATGATTTCTTGAATTATTTCCCTCAAATTTTATTTACTGTTTTCAATTTTTCATATTTAAATTATTATCATTCTATTTCATTTTTTTTTCTGAATCTTTAATTATTTTCAGTATATTCTAATAATTTTTTTCAATTTTAAATTAATTCTATCGTTTTTAAAATATTTTCCTTAATTGTTAATTATTATTCTCATCTTCTGAAATTATTTTATTCAAGATTTATAAGTATTTATCTAAATTTCAATTATTTTCTATTATTTTTAATTATTTTTATTTGTTTTTTTAATTTTCAATTTTTACTTATTCTCATTTTTTTCAATTGATTTCTAAAATCTGCATGTATTTTTCTTAAATTTCCACTATTTTTTCTTTATTTAAAAAAAACTTCTGTAAGTTTTTCATTTACCTAACTTTTCAATTATTTTTTACAACTTATCATTGTTTGTATCATATTTCAATTATTTTTTTGAAATTTAAAAAAAACACTTCAGTTATTTTCCATAATTTATTTCCTTCAATTTTAAATTATTGATATTTTTTATATTATTTTCATCAATTTTCAATTACTTTCGTTCTTTTTCTCGTTCTTTTTCATAATTTTCAAAAAGTTTTTGCTTATTTCTCTTTAATTAAAACTTGTTCCCTTCAATTTTAAATTATGTTTATCTTTTTTCATTTATTTTTTCTAATTTTTAATTATTTTTTGTTAATTTTAATGAACTTCTGAAAGTTTTTAGTATTTTTCTGAAAATTTCTTTAACTTTCCTTTTTTAAAATATTTTATGTATTGTTTTCAATTATTTTCTCTAATTTTTCATTATTCAATTTTTTTCACTTTACTTTTAAGATTTTCACGTATTTTTCTCAAATTTTAATTATTTTCTTTATGTTTAAAACACTTCTATGATTGTTTAAATTACTTTCCCCAATTTTTAATTGATTTCATTATTTTTTTTTTTCAATTAATTTGCAAAATTTGCAATTATTTTGTTTAATTTAAATTATTATTTGCATTTCTTTTTAATTCTAAAATATTATAAATTTTGTCGTAAATAGATATTTATTTTATTTATATAAATTGATTTTTAAATATTATATTTAAAATATTTATAATTGTTGATAACAGAAGATGTAGAATTAATAAATTACTACAATTAGTAAGGTTTTTGGAATTTTTTTTTAAAAAAGAGTCTATTGGAGTTGACGAAGTGCCCCCTAAGCTCAAGGGCCCCATGGCTCTGCCCCACTTTGACCCTTAACAGTTACGCCACTGGGGGGGGAGATCGCCCCAACTGCTCCCAACGTAGATCCTATTATTATTATTATTTTTATTATTATTATTATTATATATGTTTTAAACCATTAAACGTACTCAGTAAGACAACTTTTAAAACATCATTATTTATGTCCCAGTAAAAAATATCTTCTGATATAAACAGGACCCTTGAAATTTTTCGAAAGAAAAAATTATCTAATATCAGGGTTTATATAAGAAGTGTATTACTGCTGACTAGATTGCAATTTTTTGGTGGTTAGGACTCGAGTCTATATCCGTAATCTAACTAAATTTTTTGTGCCTTGACCAAGAATAAGAAAAGTAAAGTAGATATGAGAAACTTCTTGAACTTGCTTTATGTTTAGAGAGGACGAAGTACCCCTTCTTGTGTGTTAGATAAAGCACAATGAAGACCTTGTACTTCCTTTTTTTTTCTTTCTTTCATTTGAACAGGTGTTGGCACGTGTTTAGCACAATCTAAGTTGTATGAATAACAGATTATTGCGCTTCGTATTGAAAGACCGTTTAATCATGATATCATACCTGCTTCGACGTGTAATAATATACTGTAAACAGTTTATAAGAAAGATTCACCGTTTTCTATTGTCTCTTTACTATCAATATTCCATAGTTCTTTCTGCAACTAACAATGAATTACTGTTTTAAAGCCTTTCACTTCCGACGCAATTTTTATCAAATGACGGATTTACCTCAAGGCTTCAAGTTGTTTTTTTTTTCTACCTTAAATGACAGTTCTCTACATGTTTCCTGTTTAACGAAATACATCATTTTAAATTTGCTATCAATTTTAGTTTCATTTAATTCTATTATTGAATGTTAATTTGTATCTATATTGATATATAAATTATGTTTTTTTTTAGTATTAAATCAGTAATCTAGTATTAATTTGGTGACTTAATTAAGGTAAAATTAAATTTAAATTAATTTGAGTAATTAAATGAATTTTAGAATAGTTACCTATTTAGTATTAATTTACATTTTATTAACCCATTTATATATCCCAAACATAACTATTTCTATTTTTTTTGGTAACATTGTGCTGTCAAATTTTTTAAAAATTGTTTCAGAATATAAGAAATTGTTCATTGTTACCTACTTCGAAACATTGAAAGAATTTTCGTACATTGCAAGCTTATTGTATAATTTATGCTTTTTGTAATGATATGTAGATTTTGATGATAGGATATGAAATTTTACCTTAGACATTAGCATTTTTTACGATACTACACTCACATCAATAAAAATGAGTGATTAGTCTATTAGGGTAGTTCTCATGGATCAGTGGTTCTCAATTCAAAATTAGCCATTTTTTACTCGTTTAGGGATGCTCTATGTGTAGCGCCAATTTCAGAGTATAGATATAGAGTCTCACTCTGATTGATTTACGATAGTTTTTCTGGACCAGTGGTTCTCAACTAAAAGTTTGTTATTTATTATTTATTTAGTAATGCTCTATATATAGCGCCAAATTAAAAGTATAGAATCATTCTCTCTATGTAGTTTTCCTAAACCAGTGGTTCTCAATTAAAATTTTGTTATTTTCTATACATTTAGCACTGATTTATTCATTTAGGTTCACAACTGAAAATATGTGATTTTTAAAATTATTTATTGTTAGTCATGCTCAATGTACAGCGCCAACTTTAAAGTATCTAATCTTTATCTTTGATTCATTTATGGTAGTTCTCTTTGACCAGTGGTTCTCAACTCAAATTTGGTCATTTTTTACTTGTTTAAAGATGCTCAATGTGTAGCAATAATTTCAGAGCATTGATATGGAGTCTTTCTCTGATTGATTTAAGATAGTTCTTCTGGACCAGTGGTTCTCAATTGAAACTTTGTTATGTTCTGATGTTCTATGTATATTACTTATTTAGTGCTACTCGATGTCTAGCGCCAATTTCAGATTATAGAGCATCTTTCTGATCCGTTTAAGGTAGTTCGTCTATACCAGTGGTTCTCAACTGAAATGTTGTAATTCTCTATTTATTTATTTATTAGTGATGCTCTACGTATATTACCTATTTAGTGATAATGAATATGTAATGCTTCATTTATATAGCGTCAAAATCACATTGAAGGCAGTTTTCTTGAACCAGTGACTCTCAACTAAAATCTTGTCATTTTCTACTCATTCAGTAATGTTTTATGTATATTATTAATGATGCTAAATGTGTAGCACCAATTTCGGAGTATAGAGCCTCCGCCTCTGATACATTAAAGGTAGTTTTTCTGGACCAGTGATTCTCAATGGAAATTTATTTGTATTCTAAATTCATTTAGTAATTCTCTCTATTAATTGCTCTAAATTCAGAATATAGAATCGTTCTCTCTCTGATTCATTTAGGGTAGTTTTTCAAGGCCAGTGGTTCTCAACTGAAAATTTGTCATTTTCTACATGTTCTATATTACTTATTGAGCGATGCTCAATGATTGGTCCCAATTTTAGAGTATAGTGCCTCTCTCTTTAGCTCATTAAGGGCCCGTGGTTCTCAACTGAAATTTTGCCACTCTCTAGTGATCATCATTTAGTGATGCTCTATGTATATTACCTATTTAGCGATGCTGAATATGTAATGCACATTTCAAACTATAGAATCCTTTTCTCTTTAATTCATTTAAGGTAGTTTTTCTGGACCAGTGGTTCTCAACTGAAACTTTGTTTTCTTCTATTTATTTAGTAATGCTCTAAATATAATTCCAAAAGAGGAATATAGAATCGTTCTCTCTTTGTTTCATTGAAGGTTCTTTTCTTAGATCAGTGGTTCTCAACTGAAATCTTGTTATTTACTACATGTTCTATGTATATATTACTTATTGATCGATGCTAAATGAGTAGCCCCAATTTTAGAGTGTCGTGTCTCTCGCTTCGGCTCATCTAAGGACCAGTGGTTCTCAACTGAAATTTTGCCATTTTCTGATTATTTAGTGATGCTCTACGTGTATTACCTAATTAGTGATGCTGAATGTTTAGCGCCAATTTCAGAGTATAGTGTCTCTTTCGTTGATTTACTTAATGACCAGTCGTTCTCAACTGAAATTTTACCCTTTTCTACTCGTTAATGATGCTCTATGTATATTACTTATTCAGTGATGCTCAATATGTAATGCTTATTTTAGAATATAGAGTCTCTGTCTTTGATGCATTTAAGGTTGTTCTTCTGGACCAGTGGTTCTCAACTAAAATTTAGTCTTTTTCTAAATGTTTTATGTATATTACTTATTTAGTGATGCTCAATGTGTAACGCCCATTTAAGAGTATAGGGTCTCTTTCTTTGATTTATTAAATGACCAGTGATTCTCAACTGAAATTTTGCCATTTTCTACTCATTAATAATGCTCTATGTATATTTCTTATTAAGCGATGTTGAATATGTAATGCTGATTTCAGAATATAGAGTCTCTGTCTTTGATTCATTTAAGGTAGACCAGTGGTTCTCATCTGATTTTTTGTTATTTTCTGCTCATTTACGAATGCTCTATGTATAGCGCCAACTTTAGAGTATAGAATCTCTCTCTCTCTCTCTGGTTCTTTTAAGGTAGTTCTCTTGGACCAGTGGTTCTCAACTGATTACTTATTTTGTTGTGCTCAATATATAGCACCAACTTCAGAGTAAGTTCTTTTTCTCTTTGATTAATTTAAGGTAGTTTTTCTAGACCAGTGGTTCTCAACTGTAATTTAGTCATTTTATACTCATTAATGATGCTCTATGTACATTTCTTATCCAGCGATGCTCAATATATAATGCTTAACTCAGAATATAAGAAATAAAATATAATTTATTAGATTTTGTTTCTAAAACTACCTTAAAAAAATATCATTGTATTGCTTGAATGCTTAATTTCATCAATTGGAATAATATTTAGAGAATACAATTTTTTTTTATGATGACTATATCTTAATTAAAAAAATATGAAAAGAAAAAAAAATTGTCGAACCTTATTGAGCAATAATGACGAACTTGACAATTTCCTGTTGAGTGTTTTTTCAGATAGCAATTTCTTTAATGGTCGTTAATTGATTGACGGCAAATGGAGTGCGATGAGTTTATTTAAAGTAGATATGGAGAAACAAATGGAGAAAAATATTGTAAATTGATTAGTGAAATTGTATAATTAAATTACAGGTGTCCCCGAACCGGCGCTGTCTGAACCAGCTCAACAGCTGATCGGAGTACGAAGCGGCGGTGAACGGGGCCACTACTGCACCAACACCCCGCGAAGAATACAAAGGGAGTCTTGTTATACTGGTTACCAGCAAGCTTAATTAAATTTGCTGAACAGCCACAGTGTCCTGTGAGGAGGAGAAAGAGGGCAAAGCGTTTAGCTTATCTGGATAAGCCATCATGGTCAAAACTTTTCAAGCGTACCTGCCCTCATGCCACCGCACTTATTCGTGTATTCACTGCCGTGCTCACCTCGCAAACCACGACGAACTCATTTCTAAGGTCAGTTTATTAATTTACCAAAAATTCGAAATTATGTTTCTAAAAATTTATTAAGGTCGTTAAATACGATAAAAGGACAAATTCCACTTTAATAATGTCAGAGATGTAACATAGGTTTTTCGCGCCCGGTGCGAGATAAATATTTTGGCGCCCCCCCCCCCCCCCCTATATTCCTGAGAAAAATAGAAGTTAAAAAATATGTTTAATCAGGGGCAGAGACTTGTAAATTTTTGCAATCTGCACACTTAATATTGACCGGCGGAGGGAGGGGGAAGAAGAAAAATAAAACAATATTAAATTAAGGGCGCTTATACTCTCCAGCGGTTCTCATTCTATCAGACCATGATAGTAAATATTTTTTTAATTTTATTTCTTCTTATAATTTGGTTTCTAAATAGTATTTTGTAGTTAAAATCATTACACAAAAAAATTTTATTGAAAAAAAAATTTCCGTTGAAAATTTCAAGATATTAAAATTTTTTCTTCGTGATTATTTCAAAAAAGTGAAGAAATACTATCCTTGAATAACATTTTCTTAACAACGGTACGGTAGATTAATAAAATATTGTTGTAAAAGTTGTATTATATTGCAGTTTAAAATAAATTAGTTTTTTTAAAAAATTTGTAGAACCGTGTTTTTATAATTAATTAAAATATACTCATTCTGCGCGTTATGTTACTGTTTCCATGTAAAAGTCCCAACTTTATAAATTTATATCTTAAAAACGGAACGGTAAAATTCAATAAAATTGTAAGAGTACATGTAAAGTAATGCATTTAATATGTCATTAAAATTTTATAAGAATCTGTAGAAATTGGTTTTTGGGATAAACCTCCTTAAAGAGTTTCTTAATTATTGTAACACAAAAGTTGACAATTTATTTCATTTCGTGTAAATTTTCGGAATTAATAAACAAATAATCAAAATAATATAAAATTTGTGAAACTCATTACAAATTAAAAAAAAAAAAAAATTAAAAAGTGACGAACTTGATTGAAATTTGAGAAAAATAATTAAAAACTGATTAAAACATTAAAAAATGGATGCAATAACTTAAATTTTAGATGCAAAAAGGTTCAAGACAATTAAAATTGAAAAAACTAATTGAAAAATCAGATAAATAATTGAAAATTTAGGAATCAAATGAAGAATGAAATTTGAGAATAACTAAAATTTGAAGAAATTGATTACAAATGATAACAATAATAATTGAAAATTGAAGAAAATTATTAAAATTTGTGTAAAATATTTTAAAATCTAGGAAATTAATTCAAGAATAATGAAAGTAATAAAAACTCCAAGAAAATATTTGCAAAGTAATAAAAATAATGAAAAACTGAAGACAATAATTTTAGTTTGTTAAAAATAATTGAAAAAATTACAAAATATAGTTTTAATAAAAGAAAATCATTGCAGAATAATAAAAATAAATGTGAATTGAAAAAATAACTGACATTAGAGATAAATAATGAAAAAAAAGTTAAAGAATTTATCAAAAAATATTTAAAAATGACAAAAACTAATTTAAAAATGATAAGAATAATTGAAAATTTAAGAATTTAATAAATATTTGTGAAAAAATAATTGTAAAAATTACAGAATATTTTTGAGATAAACATGACTACTTGAAAAATGATAAAAATAATTGGAAACTCAAGTTAATTATGGAAATTTAAGAACAAAAATTGAGAAAATTATGATATTTATTTGATGTAAAAGAAAGTGATTCAAAATCCAAGAACATCATTGAAATACTTGAAAAATACAAAAAACAAAACTCATATTTTGTAAAAATAATTGAAAAATGACAGAAGAAATTGAAAGTTAATTAATAAATAATGAAACTAATTTGATATTGAAGAAAATAATTTAAACTGAAAAAGTTTTATTTGAAAAAGTCAAAGAAAATAATTGAAATTTGCAGAAATTTGGATAAAAATTAGCGGAAAAATTGAAAAATAATGAGAATCATTGAAGAAAGTTTTTAACAAATGATAAAAATAGTTGAAATTTGTAGATATTAATTGCAATCATAAAAACATAATTTTAAAAAATACGGAATATTTGTAAGATAAAAGTATTACGAAATGATTTCAAGAAATTTGAATTCAGAAAAAAATTACAAAATCAACAAATATTCAAAATAATACTATAAAAATCGTGAAAATAATGTAAATGAAAAAAAAAAAAATAAAGTAAAAATTGAAGAAATATTTAAAATTTGAGAAAAAAAATTGAAAAATGATTAAAACATTAAAAAGTGGATGCAATAAATTAAATTTGAGATACTAAGTGAACATCAAGGAAATTTATTGAAAAATAATTAATATATCTAATTAAAAGGTGGAGAAAATAATTGAAAAAGTATAAAAGAAAATAAAAATTGAAACAAATAATTGAAAAATGAGGTAAATAATTGAAAATTTAGGAATTTAATTGACGAATGAAATTTGAGAACAACTAAAATTTGAAGAAATTGATTGCAAATGATAACAATAATAATTGAAAATTTAAGAAAATTATTAAAATTTGAGAAAAAATATTTTAAAATCGAAAAAATTAATTAATAAGTAATGAAAGTAATAAAAAATCGGAGAAAATATTTGCAAAGTAATAAAAATAATGAAAAATTGAAGACAATAATTTTAGTTTTTTTTAAAAATAATTTCAAAAATTACAATATATAGTTATAAATAACAAAGGAAAATAATTGCAGAATGATGAAAATAATTGTAAATTGAAAGAATAACTAGAATTTGAGATAAATATTAAAAAAAATTCGAAAATAAATCAAAAAATAATTTAAAAAGACAGAAAAGTGTGTAATTCAAAAGTAAAAAACTAATAGATAATTAATTGTAACTAGAGAATGAAAATAATATCTAAAAAGTGAAAATATTACTATATAAAAAATAACTAGGAAGAGAAAGAAATAACTAGACAATGATAAAAGAAAACTAGATGTTTAAAGAAATCACAAAAATAAAGAAATATTTCTAGAAAGTGAAAAAATAACTAGAATTGTTAAAAAATTACTAGAAATAAAAGAATATCTTTTGACAAATAAGAAAAAACTAAATATTTTTTATAGATTAAATATTTAGAAATTAGGAAAGGATATTTAGAAAATATCACTGAAAGGTAAAAAAAACTAAATTTTGGTATTTAAAACTTTATGAGGTTAAAACCCCTAAAAAAATTATCTGGAACATAAAGGAAGATAATTAGAAACAAAACTTACTAGAAAGTAAAAACCATTTTTTAAAATTTACGAAAAACCACCGGTAACCAAAAAACCTACTAGAAGTTAAGAAAACATCTAGAAATCGAATTTAACATAATTTACTATGAAGTAAAAAATAAGTTTAATAAAAGAGGTAAACTTAAAGAAAAAACAAAAATTCGAGAAAAAAAAGAGAACTAAAATATCTAAAAAATGTAAAAAAATTTTACATCTTTCATTATATTTTTTTTATTTTCTATTTGCTAAATTCAATTCATAAAGCTTTAAATATTTTTTCTAATATTCTAATTTTCGCTTAATTTGAATATTTCGGTTAAACGATAAATCTAAAATATTAAATCCCGGTTTAATTAACATTTTAACATATTTGAATAACAAAATTTTTTTTTCTTTCATTAAAATATTTTTTTTGCGAACGAAATTTGTCAATAATAATTAATTTTAAAAATAACACCTAATTATTATACAATAATAAATGCAATTTTATATAAGAATTATGCAAATGTGAATTTTATTTTTAATATTAATTTCAAAAATGAATTCTAAAGAAATGCAATTTTCGTTATTTAAATTATTGAAGTTATTAATAAAGCAGTAATGGATCTCAATTGTTGACAATGACGTTATTATACCAAGATTTTTCAATTAGGTTCAATATTGATTCAATAGTATTTTAAGTTTACTTAACTAAAGTTGCATACTTATTATTAACACAATTATGAAATTTATTCTAATTCTAATCAACTATATCAATTCGTTCAATTCAAAATCCAATTTTTCTAAATTTACTTCTATATAAATTTCAATTTATTCGAATTTTTTCTCATCATTCAAACTTCAATCGATTTGAATTCAAATTTTTTCAAATTATTTTCCTCAACAATTTTTTCTTCAATTTTTTTTTGTCAAACTCCAAAATTTTTTTTTGATACAAACATCAATTTATCCAAAATTTATTTTAAAAAATCGATATTAGTATTAATTGTTTCAAAACTCAAATTATCCGATTTTCAATAATATTAATTTACTCAAATTTAAATTTATCAAAATTCCAATCAATCTAAATTAAAATTTATTAAAAGTTTTTTGTAAAAAATATCATCTGATTCAAATTTTAATTAATTCCAATTTTGAAAGTACGAATTTTCAGTTTTCGAGTTTTTTTATAATAGAATTTAAATAAATCTGAATTTCTACACAACCTAATTTTTAAGTAACCCAATTAATCATACGAGTTGAATAGTCGAATGTTTTTAGGTTATGTCAAAATAACTATAATATTTTAGAAAAATTCTCTTTTCTAATTCAATTAGTCAAATTTCAAGTATTTTTTGTTATTTATAATAATTAGTCATACTTTACTAGTATCTATTTATTTTTCACTATTTCTAAAATAAAAAGTCAGTCTCTCAATTTTACTAATAATTAGTTATTTTTAACTAATTCAGATTTAGAGAGGTTAAATGGATATTCTGTTATATTATCTCATAGTTCGGTTAAATTAGAATTATTTTAAAAAGTCGATTTAAAAGAAATAATTCTGCAAATTAAAATTCAGATTAATTTAAATTCGGATTGAAAACAAATTCGAAAAATGAAAACTCTGTCTAATGAAATTCAGAAAAATGAAAATTCTAACTCACGAGTTGTAGAATTTGATGAAAAAATATTAATAAATTTAATTAGTTTAAAAGGGTATTAAAATAATTCAATTTTTGTTTAGAATAATAATAATATTTTTATTTTGGCTCCTACTAATTTTCTATTTTTTTCTAGTCCTTCCAAGGCAGTCAAGGACGAGCTTACCTCTTCAATTCTGTGTAAGTTGAGAAGACTCTAAAAAAAAAAAAAAAAATTCTCACGGAAATCTTGATTGAACTGTCTAATTTATTATTTATATTTTTAACAGGGTTAACGTGGGTTGCGGTCCTGCCGAAGAACGAGTTTTGTTAACCGGCCTCCATGCTGTAGCTGATATCTATTGCGAATGCTGCAAGACCACCTTAGGGTGGAAATATGTAAGTTAAATTTTAAGGAATAATCAATTAACCCCTTATCAACAAAGAATATTTTTTAGAAGAGTACAATCAATTCATAACCCTTTTTTAATTATCGGTTTATTATTACAATTATTCAGCATTCTAAATCTGAATTTTACACTGGTTATGAAAACCGTCATTTTCCACACTAGTGATAAAAATTATCATTTTTTACACTAGTGACAAAAATTACCCTTTTTTCACCAGTTACATAGATAATCATTTCCCACACTAATGATAAAAATAATTATTTTTCAAACAAGCGACAAAAATAGTCATTTTCCAAACTAGTGTCGAAAATGGTCATCTTTCACACTAGTAACAAAAATGATCATTTTTCACCCTAAAGACGAAAATCGCAATTTTCTAAACTAGTGACGAAAATGGTAATATTCTACACTAGTGACAAAAATGATAATTTTCTACACTAGTGACAAAAATGATAATTTTCTACACTAGTGACAAAAATGATAATTTTCCACACTAGCGTTGTTCTACTACTAAGTGGCAAAATTGGTCATTTTTTCACTGTAGTTTAAGGTAGGCACTGTTAATACAAACATAATTTGCTTATTTTTAGAATTTTTTTTCATTAAAAAAAAAGTAGGTAAAACACGCTTAATACGTAAATTAAAACAAATACTGACACCTTAAGCCACTTTTAAAATAAAATCGGTAATCAATTCAATCATTAAAATTTCGAATTGATTGTCATTGAAACCAAAAACATTGAAATTTTAATTTACTTCTTATACAACACATAAATAATTATTTTCTTTTTCTTTAGACAGTTATTTTTGTACTTGAATATCAGATTAATTGAATTAATAAAAATAATTTTAGTAAAAAAAAAAAAAAAAGAAATTAAAAAAAAATTTTCTTTTAAAAATTCAAAAATTTACCAATTTTTTAAATTTTCAGAATTTTCTATTTTAGATAATTTTGATCTAAAATGGTCATCCAACAAACTCAGCCTTCAGTTTTAGCAACATAAAAAGTGTTCCAAAGATGAAGTCGATACGTAAATTTTTACTCAAGTTATCGTGAACGAAAAATTTTGTAGTGACAGACAGACAGGCAGACAGACAGACAGACATTATCATAGAACCCATTTTTTCGAAATCAGAAGTCGAGAATTGTGCAAAAGTTTAAAATCACATATATTTAATACCTTCTTATTTCAGATGAGAATGTAAAAAATATAAAATAAAAATCTCAAGTTTCTTGTTGTTAGTAAATAATAGAAAATTGAGTTGTAATAAAACAAGTCTTATCCAAGGGATAAAAATTGTGTGAAAGGTTTAAAAGGCGATTGTAACAAATAATACAAAGATAATTGTCTATAAATACCTATCAAGTTTTCTTGCAAAACTTTACTTAATTACAATCGACATTTTTCAATTCTTCTAGATTAAGCCTTTTTATCCAGCAATCAATTGAGAAATGCAATTATAAACTAAGTTGTTTGTTAACATTAACAAATTTAGAAAATGATTCATATTTACAAATATTCTTCTAACACTTTCCCTTTTTTAAAATTTAATAGACGGAGAATTTCAAGAATCTTTAAAAACAAGATAGTTAGAAATTCCAATTCTATCTAAATTTAAATCGATTATAATTTCAAATTCTTTGAATTTCACTTCACACAAATTTCCATCTACACATACCTTGTCAAATTCACTAATTATATCAAAAAGTCAATTACTGCAAATTTTAATCGTTTTAAATTTTAATCAATCAAAATTTTAATCAACTTAAATTTCCATGGAACCAAACTTTAAGTTTATTATTAAATAAATGATTAATTCATTTAAAGACAAAAAAACTAGAGATTGATGAATTTCTAATTTTAATTGAGAATTCTAATTTTGACAGATTCAGTAACATTATTCAGAAAAAATTAGGTTGAGCCAAAATATTTGCATTTTTTGCGAAAAACTACTTTTAGTTTGAGATTATGTCAGAGGTGAGAACCTCACTCAAATAAAACTGACTTAAGAAATAGACAAAAGTTTAAAAAATTATTTACACTTGACAATTTTTAATTCCAATTTATTTTAACCTCTAAAAAACGTAACTCCCTCAAACATCAAGAACCATGTAACTTCCTTCTATCTCTAGAACCGAGTAACTTACTTTTACATCTAGAATCACGTAACTCCCTAAGAGATTAAAAACCAAGTAACTTTCTTCTACCTTTGAAACCACGAAACTCACTCATACATCAAGAACCACGTAACTTTCTTCTACCTTAAGAACCACGTAACTCCCTTATACATCAAGTACCACGTAACTCACTCATACGTCAAGAACCATGTGACTTATTTCAAAACTTTAGAACCACGTTACTCCCTCATACATCAAAAGGCACGTAATTTTCTTCTATCTCTAAAACCACGTAACTCACTCATACATTAAAAACCATGTGACTTATTTCTACCTTTAAAACTATGTAAATTCCTCATACATCAAGAACCACGAAACTTCTTTTTACCTCCAGAACCAAGAAACTTCTTTCTACATCAAGAACCACGAAACTTCTTTTTACCTCTAGAACCAAGTAACTTCCTTCTATATCAAGGACAACTTAACTTTTTTCTACTCCTAGAACCACGTAACTCCTTTATAAATCAGGAACCACGTAACTCACTCATACGTCAGGAACCATATGACTTATTTCAAACTTTAGAACCACGTAACTACCTCATACATCAAAAAGCAAGTAATTTTCTTCTACCTCTAGAACCACGTAACCCACTCTTACATCAAGAACCACGTAACTTATTTCTACTTTAAGAACTACATAACACTCTCATACTTTAAGAATCAAGCAAGTTTTTTCTACCTCTAAAAAGATGTAACTTCCTCATAGATTAAAAACGACGTAAATTTCTTCTACCTATAGAACCACGTAACTCCCTTAGACATTAGAAACCACGTAACTTTCTTCTACCTCTAGAACCAAGTAACTTCCTTTTATATCGAGAACCACGTACGTTCATGCTACCTACAAAACAATGTAACTTTCTTCTATCTCAAAAACCACGTAACTCCCTCATACATCAAGAACCACGAAACTTCTTTTTACCTCTAGAACCAAGTAACTTCCTTCTACATCAAGGACAACTTAACTTTTTTCTACCCCTAGAACCACGTAACTTACTTGTACCTCAAGAAACACGAAACTCCCTTATACATCAAGAACCACGTAACTGCTTTAGACACCAAAAACAACGTTACATTCTTCTACCCCTAAAACCACGTAACTTACTTGTACCTCAAGAACCACGTAACTCCCTTATACATCAAGAACCACGTAACTCCTTCAGACATCAAAAACCACGAAACATTCTTCTACCTGTAGAACCAAGTAACTCACTCATACGTCAAAAACCATGTGACTTATTGCTACCATTAGAACCACGTAATTCCCTTATTCGTCAAGAACCGTGTGCCTTATTTCTACCTCTAGAACCACGTAACTCACTCTTACATCAAGAACCATGTATGTTTCTTCTACCTCTAGAACCACGTAACTCCCTGAGATATTAAAAACTACGTAACTTTCTTCTACCTCTAGAATCGCGTAAATCAATCATACATCAGGAACCACGTAACTTTCTTCTACTTCAAGAACCACTTGACTTATTTCTACCTTTAGAACCACGTAACTCTTTCATATATCAAGAATCACGCAACTTTTTTCTACCTTCAGAACCATAAAACTCCCTCATACCCCAAGAACCACGTAACTCACTGAGATATTAAAACCCACGTAACTTTCTTCTACCTCTAAAACCACGTAAAGCAATCATATATCAAGAACCACGTAACTTTTTTCTACTTCAAGAACCACGTGACTTATTTTTTCCCCTAGAACCACGTAACTTTCTTTTACCTAAAGAACCACGTAACTCCCTTATACATCAAGAACCACGTAACTTTTTTCTACCTCTAGAACCATGTATGTTTCTTCTACCTCTAGAACCACGTAACTCCCTGAGATATTAAAAACTACGTAACTTTCTTCTACCTCTAGAATCGCGTAAATCAATCATACATCAGGAACCACGTAACTTTCTTCTACTTCAAGAACCACTTGACTTATTTCTACCTTTAGAACCACGTAACTCTTTCATATATCAAGAATCACGCAACTTTTTTCTACCTTCAGAACCATAAAACTCCCTCATACCCCAAGAACCACGTAACTCACTGAGATATTAAAACCCACGTAACTTTCTTCTACCTCTAAAACCACGTAAAGCAATCATATATCAAGAACCACGTAACTTTTTTCTACTTCAAGAACCACGTGACTGATTTCTACCCCTAGAACCACATAACTTTCTTTTACCTCAAGAATCACGTAACTCCCTTATACATCAAGACCCACGTAACTCCTTCAGACATCAAAAACCACGTAACATTCTTCTACCTCTAGAACCACGTAACTCACTTTTAGATCCAGAACCATGTATCTTTCTTCTACCTCTAGAACCACGTAACTCCCTGAGATATTAAAAACCACGTAACTTTCTTTTACCTCTAGAATCGCGTTAATCACTCATACGTCAGGAACCACGTAACTTTCTTCTACTTCAAGAACCACGTGACTTATTTCTACCTTTAGAACCACGTAACTCCATTCTACCTCTAGAACCACTTAACTTTCGTCTACCTCTAGAACCACGTAACTCTCTTTTACGTCTAGAACCACGTAACTTCCTGATACAGCAAGAACCTTTTAACTTTTTCTACCTCCAGAACCACGGAACTCTCTCATACATCAAGAATCACGTAACTCCCTGAGGCATCAAAAACCGCATAACATTTTCTACCTCTGGAACCATGTAGCTCCCTCATACATCAATAACCACGTAACTTTTTTCTACCTCTAGAACCACGTGACTTATTTCTACCTTTAGAACCACGTAACTCTTTCATATATCAAGAATCACGTAACTTTTTTCTACTTTCAGAACCATAAAACTCCCTCCTACACCAAGAACCACGCAACTCACTGAGATATTAAAACCCACGTAACTTTCTTCTACCTCTAAAACCACGTAAAGCAATCATATATCAGGAACCACGTAACTTTTTTCTACTTCAAGAACCACGTGACTTTTTTTTCCCCCTAGAACCACGTAACTTTCTTTTACCTCAAGAACCACGTAACTCCCTTATACATCAAGAACCACGTAACTTTTTTCTACCTCTAGAACCATGTTGCTTTCTTCTACCTCTAGAACGACGTAACTCACTGAGATATTAAAACCCACATAACTTTCTTCTACCTCTAAAACCACGTAAAGCACTCATACATCAGGAACCACGTAACTTCCTTCTACTTCAAGAACCACGTGACTGATTTCTACCCCTAGAACCACATAACTTCCTTTTACCTCAAGAATCACGTAACTCCCTTATACATCAAGAACCACGTAACTCCTTCAGACATCAAATACCACGTAACATTCTTCTACCTCTAGAACCACGTAACTCACTTTTAGATCAAGAACCATGTATCTTTCTTCTACCTCTAGAACCACGTAACTCCCTGAGATATTAAAAACCACGTAACTTTCTTTTACCTCTAGAATCGCGTTAATCACTCATATGTCAGGAACCACGTAACTTTCTTCTACTTCAAGAACCACGTGACTTATTTCTACCTTTAGAACCACGTAACTCCTTTTTACGTCTAGAACCGCGTAACTTCCTGATACAGCAGGAACCTTTTAACTTTTTCTTCCTCTAGAACCACGGAACTCTCTCATACATCAAGAATCACGTAACTCCCTGAGGCATCAAAAACCGCATAACTTTTTTCTACCTCTGGAACCATGTAACTCCCTCATACATCAATAACCATGAACCGTGTAAGTCTCTCATACATTAAGAACCACGTAACTTTTTCCCGCCTCAGTGTATATTGATAACCGATTACTATTTTTTCCCTGGCTCTCACAATGTCCCTCTTTCTCGCACACAACCGCGAATCGACAGCTATTGGCTGTGAACGATACAGATAGACGGACCGACGTATGACAAAACCTTTAAAACCTAATTTTTTCTGTACCACTTACATTTCTAATTATGAAAAAAAAAAAAATAATGTACTACTTTTATTTTCAGGAGCACGCATTTGAATCGAGTCAGAAATACAAAGAGGGCAAATTTATCATAGAGCTTGCTCACATGATCAAGGAGAATGGATGGGAATGAACCATGAAGGGGGATAAAATCCCCTCTCTCCTCTCAGCAACCATTATCCAGAGATGCCTACGATCTTGTAATAGCCCCCTTCTCACTCTGTCAAACCACCAACGAAAGTCTGTGATTTCATTTGTGATTTATAATCTTAGTAACGTTTGTGTTTTGGACAATTTGAAGCCGATTTACGTTTCTCCGATTGATCCAACAACTGTGCTACGATAGCGACCGTTCGCCGATTTGGCTAAACAGTCACCGAGTATTGTACAAAACAAAACAAAACAAAAAAAAAAGAAAATTATTTTTCAAAAGATATAAAACAAAAGAGGAAGAAAACCAAGCAAATAAAGTAAATGACGATAATTTGTTTAAAAAAAAAAAAGGCGACGACGTATTTACAATGATGGTGATGATGATGACGACGAAGGTGCCATGGTGGGGATGAAAATTCGAGAAAGCTCCCTCTCACGAGCTCTGGGGTGCCTCCCTGATTTTAATTTTTTTATCAGCCAACAAGCCAGCGATAAATGTTAATAATTCACGTGTGGGGCACCCCGAACATTCGACTTTAACAGTAATGCATCGGAGCAGCGCAAGTGCCACAGACTTTGCTGGACTGACTGCCTGCCTGCCGCGTCTATCATTGGAATTTCACTGCCGATATTCCTAATATTAACTGAGGTTGTATCGTGTCTAGGCGATACGACGGTAGATTTAGCTTAGCCTACATAACAGCGTAATTAAAATGAAAAAAAAAAACAAAACAAAACCTGTACTATAATATTATAAGATTCGTATAGAACGTTAAGCTAACTAGATCTAAGGAAACAAGAAAGGAGAGAGAGCAGGTACGGGAAAGGTCTGGATTACGCGCGAATGTGACCGAGAATCTGTTTTGAATAGCGTGTGTTCGAAATTATTTTACGTTCACAATGCCTGCCAAATTGTCTGATTGTCTGCCAGTCGCCACTAATAAATAATAGTTATGTCGTTTAGCGTACAACGTGTTATCGTGTTTCATCGGCTCTGCAGGTGGTGACGTGACTGAGTCTTCTCATAGTCATTCGAATCTTTCGCCATCTTCCATCGAAGCGTATCACTTTCAAAAATCATGCCAATTGCTCACTCATGTACATATTTAAGGAGATTTCCTTTTTAGGGTATCTTAGATCACATGCCGAGGATTAGGGAAGCATCCCCTAATCCTCCGCATGTGACCTCACCCTTATTCTCTTGGATTTTGAAACAAGCTTCTGGTCAAGGTGAAAAAATAAAGTCGATATGTTATTAATTGAAACAAAAATCACTTGGGCAGAAAAGAGATATTATATTTCTGTACTGCTTCCGCCATAGAGTAGATAATCACTACTGAAAATCATTAGAAAGATGTGATTAGTTGTCCATCCCTGTTTAGTGTAATATTACTTAAAGTTTCCGTCCCATGTCGGCGGAAAGTGAAAACAGCCTAAAGCACAATGAATCGTAATCGCTAAAGCCCTAAGCAGATTGAATACGGGTACGAGACCAAAGCATGAGATAGAAAAAGACAGAAACAGTCTCTGTCCTTTATTATCTCATGCCCTTCTCCCGTAACCGTATTCGTTGTGCTTTGGCCTTATTCCTTAATCGTAATAATTAGAGGAAGCAGGACAGAGATATATGTCTGTCCTGCTTCCTCTCATTATTACGATTAAGGATTAGCGATTACGATTCATTGTGCGTTAGGCTAATCCTTAATCGTAAGAATGAGAGGAAGGAGGACAGACATATATGTATCTCTGTCCTGCTTCCTCTCATTATTACGATTAATGATTAGCGATTACGATTCATTGTGCGTTAGGCTAACCGTGAGATAGAAAGAAATGAATAGATATCGTGTTCTCTCTCATTCACATTGTTTTTACCTTCCGCCCGCGTCTTTATGACGACATGGGATGGTACCTTAAGAAATACGAAGGAGTATGGTTTCTTTTCTAGAGATTTTCGGCATGTTTTCACTCCCGGACAAAAAATCCACTAGCGGATTTCTAAAATTCGTGTCATTTCTATATTGTTTTATTCTATGCCGATGGTAGAAATTTTTAGGCATAGACTAAGACAATATAGAAATGACAAAATTTGCTAGTGGATTTTTGGTTCTAAAGGAAAAAATAATGTCTAAATAAAAAAAAACAATTTTAAAGTTATTAACCAATTTAACAATAGCTAGGATAAAGCCGCTTGTACACCTCATAGTTTTTGCAATGTGATAGAGAAGGACAGAAGTATTGTCTGTCTTTTTCTATCACATTACAAAAACTCAGAACGGGTGAGAAACACATTATAAAAAATCAGACTCTTTACCATGAAATTAAGTTTTCTAAGGATTCGAAGAATGATGTTAATTTGCAAATTTGTCCATTTGCCGAGGTTTATTTGGTAAATTACGAATTGAAAATTTGTTATTGTCGTTCGCTACATTTTCTAGCGCTTTTGTTATCGAATTGCGAATGGGCTGTGAAACTTTATAAATGTTTTTTATTGATATCAAAAAGAAAAGATCTCTATAATATTAATATCAATATTATCATCAAGATTTGATATTAATATTAATGTCGGAACAAATCTGATGATTGAGAAAATAATGCACCTAACCTCAAAAATTTGAAAAATCTTAATATCAAAATTTTGTTACGTACTATTCGAACTAAATGTTTAATTAGAAAATAATACACAGCAATTACCTAACCTCATAAAAGAGAAAAAAATATTAATACTTCTAAAGTAAAAAAACCAGTTTAGAAAAATAAACTGTCTAAAATTCTTGCAGATAAAAAAGAGAGAAAAAATGATAAGAATAATAACAGAAAAATTATTTTAAAATCAATAGAAATTATATTTTTGGCGTTTCATTATGCAAGCAAACTTAAAGAGTTTTTACTTACGATCAAAGAAGTTGACAGAATACTGGAACTGACAGAAAAAAATGACATGATAAATTGTTGACAAAATAATAGAAACACGAATCGCACTTTTTAAAATAACACACGATATATAAGTGGACAAAAATGCAGGATCATTGTAAACAAATTAAAAAACTTAGGTTATATTAAAATGTTATTCTGGTAGGATAAAGTAAATTTAAGTTGAAAAAGTGACACTAGAGCGATCATAGAATGACGAAAGATACAAAGATATTTAGCATTACATCGAAAATGGATTCACGTTTCTGAATGGCTAGAAAATTACCTGCAGTACTACGGGCCAATCAGAGACGTTGATTAATTTCTTACGCGAGGTTACGTATCTTTGTAAATTTTGTCATTCTATGGACGTTCTAGTGTCAGTTATCTATCAGTCGGCTACGCCAAAAGTCATTTAAGAAGAAGAAGAAGAATTTCTTTAATTCAACAAAATATTCTCAGTGTTTTAAAAAGCCCTAAGCGCAATGAAAAATTAAGTCGCTAATCGCTAAAACGTTAATCTTACGAATGAGAGAGAGAAGGACAGAAACATCTTCTGTCTTTTTCTATCTCATTCTTAAGATTAACGATTTCTCGATTAGATTATCCAAATTATTTTTTTGGATAAAGAAACATCTAAATGATGAAATACGAGTAAAATTTAATAAAAATAGATATTAAACAATTTTTTTTATAACGATTTGAGTGAACAAATTAGAAATTTTTTTAAAAAAAAAATTTTTCAATTCGTTATTCACATTATAAGCCTCCAGAAGTGCAGAAATTTAAAATGTAAATCTATCTACGAGTTCTTTAAAAAATGTCAATTTCTGGTAAAGAGTCAAACTTGTTTTTTTATTAACAAATGTCGAATTTAGGGAAAATTGTAAATAGACTTTAAAACCGTTTCGAAAAAATATACATACTGTCAAATTGGTTTTTGTAACATCCGCTATTATTTTTCCCAAAGCAAAAAAATTGCTTGTTGATCCGATTCTGAATAAATAAATAGATCAAAATTTAATTTTACAATCTGATAAAATTTGCGATTAAACGATTAGAAAAAACTACAAAATACCATCTTTTTGTTAATAGAAAAAAAGGAAATTAAATTTTTTTCCAAGAGAAGTAAAAAGGGAATATTGAAAGCTTTATTTTCTTCAACTTTTAAGACTCTAGTCTCATTTTCTGATAAAAGACACTTGGCGCCCCTGCATTGTGTAAATTTGTGGAAAAGGCAAAAAAAAAAAATTATCTAAAGAAATCGAAAAAAATTGTGTGATTAGTTTAGATTGTATTTGTGTGTTATGGATTGCAGGCAGTAAATACATTTTTTATACTCTGAATTAAAATATTTAGAACTCTAGTTTGACATGTGAATAGACATGTAAATTGCATTGAAATAAGTTCTTACTCATTATCGTTTGAACTTACTGAATTTCATTCTAGAAAACACAGTTAAACACGAGAGTGTCAAGTCTTTGTTTTTGTGACACATGGCAATTTTAGAGACGTAAGTTTTGTGCGAATTTAAATTTTAATATTACTAAACAAATTGCGTTATAGTCTGAAAGAACTGTTGTTAGGTAGATAAATGAATTATTATGTTTTTATATTGTGTTGATGGTAAGATTAAGGCCTTTCCATGAGTGCGAATAATAAGAAGCGATATTTCTCTTTAGTTGGAAATTTCTAAAGTTAATATCCGTGGATTGTAAAGAAAAATGTTTCATTGATTTAAGCAAAAAAAAAAAAAATAAATAATAATATAAAAATTCTTCCAGGCAATGAAATCTTTTTCTCGGTGAGTTTGTTTACACAGACGACCCAAAAGTATCTTAAAGCTTTTAAGTCAGTGTAAACAAACTCAGAGAAGCAAATTTTAACTCTTTATGTTTGTTTGAAAAATTTAGTCAATGAAAAGCTATAATTTAGTCGAATATTAAAATTAAATTAATTTAAAAAAATATAATTTAATTAAAAGAATTAATTTAGTAAATATAATTTAATTAGAAAATTAAAAAAAAAATTAATTAAAAGAATTTATTTAATGAAAAAGAAAAAAAAAATATTTAGAAGGATTTTAGAATTGAATGTTGGTTGAAAAAGAAAGGTCTTATTTGCATTTTGAAATGACTATTGATCGGATGCTGCACACTTGTTGATAAAAATTGGTTTGATGAGATGAAAGGATGTGTGTTGTAAAATAAAGTGAAAATTGTGTGAATGAAGGTGCCGGCCTAATTCTCGCGCTGTCTGTCAAAGAGTACTTTTTATATTAATGTGCTGATGCTCCCATTCACGCCTCACTTTGGTCCAGTTCTCAAAATCATCTCGACATTCATCTTAACCATACACCCACTTTCCTCCGATTATCGTAATCAACGCTCGCGACCATCGTCACTCGATTTTGCTTTGTAAAATATGTTCGTAATAAAATCATACAAAATATTTACTCAAAAGGTTCTATGCTTAATCGTGTGTTAATATAGTAATTTTTTTTTCTTTATGGAAATAAAAAGTATGATAATTTTATTTTTCATGGTTTGTTTAATGTAACTGGACACATTAATAGAGAAGAATTAATGTTTTAGAATTTTTTTTTAAAAATAATTTTAAAAAAATCGATCAAGTACGAGTAACACTCGTACTGAAACCAAAGGGTTCCTTATCTTTTTTTCCCCCAACTGTATGAGCTGAAGATTTACATTTTTGGCTAGTAAATTTTATGAAGACTGCATTTACGAAAGTTCTCTATAATTTTCCTGTAATCTACATAACAAACTCAATATGTGTACAAAATTTCAGCAACCTATGTCAGAAACTCTGGTCACCAAGAGAAGGGGGGACAGGGTCATTTTTTTCGATTTTTTTTCAAAAATCCGTAGATTTTGTCCAGTAAACACTATAAAGACAATGTTTCCCAAAATTCTCTATAATTTTCCTGTAATCTACATATCAAACTACATACGTGTACTAAATTTCAGCACCCCAAGTCAAAAACTCTGGCTGCTAAGGGGGGGGGGGACAGGGTCTTTTTTTGCATTTTTAAGTAAAAATTGTGGTATTTTCATGATTTCGTCGTATCACGTTTTCAATTTTATTTTTGTAAATCCAACGTAAAATTACATATGCGTAGAAAATTTGAGGTTTCTAGCTCATATAGTTTGAAAGTTAGAGGGGGTGCAAAAATGGACATACATAGTGATTTTAAAGGGTGATAAGGTTAAAAACCCTATTATTTAAGTAACTTCAATTTTGAAATTGAACAGGGTGTCTACTAACCGGGAATTAATATTTTCCGTCAAACCGTTTTTAATTTTATGTAATTATGCGACAATTATGCAATTGAAAAATAAAAAATAGACATTCAAAATTAAAATATAATATAATATATTCTCATGAAATGTAAATGTTTGTCTACTATCTGTTTTTCCCTGACAAAAGTATCGTATTGAATTTCATTCTGTTTGAATAAGTTTTAATCAGTATTTTTCCGAGACAATCCGAAATTTCTTTCCGAGTCAATCAGTTTTTATCCGAATCTAAAAATGGATATAACATGATGAAAAATTCTTTCCGAATCATTTCGAATTAATCCGTTTCATTACGAAGCTAAATTTTAATCCGTATAAATCTTGTTATTCCATTCCGAATCAATTCGTTTCAATTCTAATCGGGTTTATTCGGGTTTGAAACAGATTGGTTCGGATTGAAATAAAAGGATTCAAACGGATTAAAATTTAGCTTCGGATTGAAACAGATTAGTTCGGAATGATTCGGAATAACGTTACGTCAAGATACATTCATTTTTAGATTCGGATAAAAACTGATTGGCTCGGAAACAAATTTCGGAATGCCTCGGAAAAATACTGATTGAAGTTCAATCCGATACTATCGTCAGGGTTCTTAACGCTAACAATACCGTAGAAACAACGAACGACATTAAACATGAAAAAGTCAAATTATTATGAAATAATGTAGATAGAACTTTAGTTTTTTTATTAGACCGTACATTGAATAATAGTTTATATAATTCTGGGCAATTCTATTGTGTGCTTTCAATTTTCAATTATTTTCATCATATTTCAATTATTTTCTTCGATATTCAATAATTCTCGGCTTTTTTCAATATTATTTTTTTTTTCATTTCTCGATTAAGTTCTTGAAAATTTAATTTAATTCTTCAATTATTCAACTACTTTCAGAAATTCACAATTATTTTCTTCAACTGACAATTATTATTTTCAATTTTCAATTATTTTCTTCAACTCTCAATTATTTTCTTCAATTTCCAAGTATTTTCTACAATTCTTAATTATTTTCTTCCATTTTGAATTATTATCATTAATTTCAAATTATTTCTTCATTTCTCAATTATTTTCTTCGATTTTCTTCTATTTTCTTCAATTGACAATTATTTTCTTCAATTTTCAATTATTTTCATCAATTTTTGAATAATTTCATTACTTCTGTAATATTTTCTACGATTTTCAATTATTTTAATCAATTTTTAATTTTTTCTTCAACTCTAAATTATTTTTTTCAATTGCCAATCATTTAATTCAATTTTCAATTATTTTCTTTAATTTTCAATTATTTTTATCATATTTCAATTATTTTCTTCGATATTCAATAATTCTCGGATTTTTTCAATATTTTTTTTTAATTATCGATTACGTTCTTGAAGCTTTAATTCATTTATTTAATTATTCAACTATTTTCAGAAATCTACAATTATTTTCTTCGACAACTTATTTTCTTCCAATTGAATTATTTTCATTAATTTCAAATTATTTTCTTCGATTTTCTACTATTTTCTCCAATTGCCAATTATTTTCTTCAATTTTCAATTATTTTTATCAATTTCTAATAAATTTCTTTACTAGTGAAATATTTTCTACGATTTTCAATTATTTTAATCAATTTTAAATTAATTTCTTCAACTCTAAATTATTTTTTTCAATTGCCAATAATTTGATTCAATTTTCAATTATTTTCTTTAATTTTCAATTATTTTCATCATTATTTCAATTATTTTCTTCGATATTAAATAATTCTCGGCTTTTTTCAATATATATTTTTTTTAATGATCGATTACGTTCTTGAAGCTTTAATTTAATTATTCAATTATTCAACTATTTTCAGATATTTACAATTATTTTCTTTAACAACTTATTTTCTTCTAATTGAATTATTTTCATTAATTTCAAACTATTTCTTCATTTCTCAATTATTTTCTACTATATTTTTCAATTGCCAATTATTTTCTTTAATTTTCAATTATTTTCATCAATTTCTAATTAATTTCTTTACTTCTGAAATATTCTCTACGATTTTCTATTATTTTAATCAATTTTTAATTATTTTCTTCAATTTTCAATTATTTTCATCAATTTTTAATTATTTTCTTCAGTTCTCAACTATTTCCTTCAATTTTTAATTGTTTAATTCAATATTAAAAAATTCTCGACTTTTTTCAACTATTTTTTTCAATTATCATTTATTTATTATACATCTAAATAACTCCTCCAATTTTCAATTATTTTCTTCTATAATCAATAATTCTCGGCTTTTTTCAATATTTTTTTTCAATTATCAATTACGTTTTTGAAACTTCAATTTAATTCATTAATTATTATTCAACAATTTTCATAAAATCACATTTACTTCAATTTCAAATTATTTTTTACAATTTTTAATTAATTTCTTCAAATTACAATTACATTCTTAATTTTTTATTGCTTTCTTCAAATTCTATAATTCCTGGGTTGTTCAATCTTTTTTTTTAATTATCACTTATTTTGTTCTACTTTCAATCCAATTGTTCAATTCTTGAATTATTTTCTTTAATTCTCAATTATAATTTTCGACATTCAATTCGATTCTCCAATTTTCAATTGTTTTTTTTAATATGCAGTAATCTCGACTTTTTAGAATGATTTTTTTTTAAATTCTCAATTATTTTCTTCAATTTCCAATTTTTTTCTTAAATTTAAATTATTTTCTTCAATTTCCAATTATTTTTTCATATTTCTTTCAATTTCTCAATTTCTTTAAATTTTCAATTTCTTCTCAATTTTCTTCAAATATTCAACAATTCTCAGCTTTTTTAAATTATGTTCTTCTTTCAATTTTAATTGAAATTGATAATTTTTAAATTATTTTTACCAATTCGCAATTATTTCCGTCGATTTCTAAATTTTTCTGCTGTTTTCAAATATTGTCTTCAATTTTTAAGTACTTTCTTCAATTTTTAATTTTTTTTTTTAATTTTTAATTATTTTGTTCAATTTTTAATTATTTGTTTCAATATTCAGTAATCTTGACTTTTTTCAATTATCAGTTATTTATTTCATGTTTCAAAACCTCCTTCAATTTTCAATATTTTTTTTCTATTTTCAATTTAATTGTTCAATTGTTCAATTATTTTTTTCAATTCCCAATTAATTTCTTTAAATAACAATTCTATTCTTCAATTTTTAATGTTTTCTTCAATATTAAATAATTCCTGGCATTTTCCATTTTTTTTTAATAATAAATTATTTTCTTCTTTTTCCAATTCAATTGTTCAGTAATATTTCTCAATTTTCAATTGTTTTTTTTTTTAATATTCAATGATTCTGTGTTTTTCGGATTTCAATTTCATTATTTAATTTTATTATTTTTATTATTATTTTATTTTATTTTTTTTTGAGTTTCTATCTAGCTGACCAATTTGTAATTATATTCTTTGAATTTAATAACCATTGTTCAATTTTTTCAATTATTGTTGAATTGTAGATTAAGGGCATGTGATGGATTATGACGTCACTGGTATAGGCAAAATTTGTCCGCAACATTTCTCTTAAAATATTGAATATTTTTTTATGAAACTTGGTAGAATTACTTAAAATGTCATTAAGAAGGTCTCTCAGATCCGAGTTTGTTTGAATTTTGTCTCAAAATTGATTTTTATAAAAGTTTGCATTTTTTCAAAAATTTCCCAAAATTAATTTTGGGCCAAAATTTAAACAAATTCGGGTCTGAGAGACCTTCCTAATGACATTTTAAGTAATTCTACCAAGTTTCAAAAAAAAAATTTCAATATTTTAAGAGAAAAGTTACGGACAAATTTTGCCTATACCAGTGACGTCATATTCCATCACATGCCCTTAATATTTACTTTTTTTTTAATTTTGTTTTTAATTGCCAAATATCTTTGTCTTTGTTCAATTATTTCTTTTCATTATTAATTGTTTTTTTTTAATTCCTAATTTATTATTTTTTGTAAAGTTTAATATTTAATTCTTCAAATCTCAATTATTTTCTTTGAATTGCAATTATTTTCTTCAGTTATCAACTGTTATCTTCAATTTTTGTAGCCATTTGTAGGTCTATTTATACTTAAAATATATTTTAAGTTAACAAGAGAAAAAACCGGGAAAAATAGGAATAAAAACTGGGGAAAACCGGGAATTTTGTGGGACGAAATTAGTGGACACCCTGTTGAATTAAACGGGTTTTTTTTAATTTATACAATTTGAAATAAATTTATTTTAATTTGATTAAAAATTTATTATAAATAAATAAGTTTTTTTGGGAGTTTAAAAAAATTAAAATAATTTTTTTATTCAATATATATATATATATATATATATATATATATATAAATAAAATAAAAAGAGTTATTATAATTGATATTAATAGATTAAATTACTTTAGGGATAACTGCATAATATTTTTAAAGAGATCTTTGTGATAAAAAAGTTTTATTACCCTCGATGTTGAATTAAGATCAATATTTAATGAAGAAATTTAATTATTAAGTTTGTTGAACACAACTGGGTCTTTCAAAATTTAGTGAAATTCATTTTAATAATATTTTTATTTGGCGGAAAAGTCCAATCTTTAGTTTGAGGTTATGTCAATTGAGAGAACCTCCGTATGACAAAAATTTTATACTGAATTTCTTTAAATTGAATTTGTCCTTTAAAGTATGATTTTTAATGTATAATTTCTTTTGTTGTTTATTTATTAGAATACAAAAATCAGTTTACTTATTTCTATATTAATTAATTTATTTCTGTAGCAATTATTAATATTCATATTATTTTCAGCGTTAGCTCTGGGCAAGATCTAAAAAAGCGGTTCTTTTTATACTAATGGCAGAAATGGTCGTTTCTCTCACTAGTGTCGAATTTACCCTTTTTCTGACTTGTGCGCAAAATAATCATTTTTCCAACCAGCGATGGAATAATTGTTTATTTCTACACAAGTGATGAAAACTGTTATTTTCCACACTAGTGATGGAAACTTTTTCTTTCCACACTAGTGATGAAAATGGTCATTTTTCGCACTAGTACCGAAATAGATATTTTGTTTTATTTGTGATCAAAACGGTCATTTCTCCCACTAGTGGTGGAAGTAACAGATTTTATTTTTGATAAATTTTAATTTTTCACATTATTAATATATTTTATTGAATATAAAATTTCAGAATAAAACAATTGCAATTTTATTTTTTTTATACCTTATATAAATCTAAATTTTATTCTCCAACTTCATTATAAATGATTTTTTTAATATATAATCAAATTGAATCAAATTTTAAACATTAGAAAGCAAGTTTATCATACTCATATTTTTTCTGTATAAATTACTTAAAATACATTTATAAGACTGATAATTAATTATGTTGTTAAAAAAAAATTGTTATTTGTTTTTACATTCTACTTGTTTTTAAAAACACAAACAAAACTGTTTTATCGACAGAAATCATGTTGCAAGCGCCTATAGACAGGCATTCAGTTGTACAGACTTGTATGTAACATAATATTTTTAATCAAGAGAATCTAATTTTTCAAATGCAATTTATTCCATCCAATTGAAGAAAGAAATGTGTAAATATTCTAAAATTTGTTTTCATTCATTAAAACAGTATATAGCATCGAAAACAACATTTAAATTAACAAAACTTTCATAAGTAAGTAGAATAAGTTTTAATTGACAATAACCTAACCTCTTTTATAAACGAAAATAAATTGTAAATTTATATTTCTATTTTGAACGTTTATTGGCTATTGTACAAATAAAATAACGTCATTTTATGTTAAAATTTAGCAAATGGAGAAAAAATACTAGAAATTAGCGTAATATGTTATTCAAAGAGGCTATAAATAGTTGGACTTCGAAAATTAGTTCACTTTTAGATCACTCTAATTTAGATCATCAGTTTAAAAACAATGAAGTAATTGATGATTTTATGAAGAAAAGATTTGGGAGAAATGAGGCTGACGTGTTCATTGGATATGTGGTACTGTTTTGGTCATTTTGTTTCTTGATGTACAATAAATGGCTTAATGTGAGTATCTACTTTGTATAAATATATATATACTAATAAAGAAAAAACTTTTAATTATTATTAGCAAATGACTAAATCACCAGACGAAGAATAATTGTAAGAATAATTAATTAGTTCGTAGGCCTGAAAAAATTGTTAAAATACAGAAAATGTTTGATCCTGATGAAAAATTGTAATAACTACATAGAAAAAAATCGTCATAAAACGAGACAAAATGCACTAGATAGATTATTTAATAATGTGTTGAATTCCTATTATTAGGACACTGCTAAAAATTTTTTTTATTTATTTATAAATAAAAAATGGGTTGAAAAACAAGGTTTTTACGTCAGATTTACGACAGTGAACTTTCACTCTTAGAAATTCATACAAGTTTTAAATAAGTTATAATTCGTTCTAATTTAAATCAATTTTAAATTTTAACGTTTCGAGATTTTAATCAACTCAATTTCAAACTAATAAAAATTTCCACCTATTTAATACACAATTAATTTAAATTTTCAATTAATCCAAATTTTAATTTTTCCCATAATTTTTCTTCTTTCTTCATGTTACTGAAAGTTTTATTTATATTCAATAATTAATTTTTTAATTTACTTATATAGCAATAGACTGTTAAACAATTTTACAAAAAACAATTTGCAAATTTATCTTCTAAAGATAAATTCCGTAACGGACAAACAGTCTTAAACTGCGTTACAAAACATACACAAAAAGATTTCAGGGGCCCCCTAAAAAAACAAAAGTTTGTACATTTTTATCTTATCAGAGTGTCTAGCCAATAATCATTTAAACAATGGAGACAATTTTCAAAGAATATTAACAAAATGGAAAAAAATGAAATTTTACATAAATTACAAAAATTACAAAATTTTATTAAAACCAGTATTATGAATCAACAGATAAGAAAGTTAAGGATAATTTACATTGAAATGGAAAAATTAGAGCAAAAAAATGTAAAAAATGTACTAATTAAAAAACCTGCAAAAAATAAATAAATTCTTCAAAAATAAAAAAGTTGAAAAAATCAATGAAAGTAAAAGAAAGAAAATTAAGAAATATGGTAATAATGCGTTATGGAATATTAAACAATTTAAGGAACATTGATTAAATTGCTTTTTTAAAATCAAAATACTACGCAATAAACAGTTAAAGTTTATAAAACAAAAAATTAAAATTACAAAAGAGAGGAAAAAATGATTTTCAAAAAGTTAAAATATTTGCGGACATGTTTTTTTAAATTAAGAAAATAAATAAGATAATAAGTAAAAAAACCGGAAAAATGTTACTAAAGATAAAAAAGTACTTTAAAAACTTGTTTTAAAAATCAAGCAAAAAGCAATATTTTTTTCTAAATAAAGAATTAAGTAAAAACAATTAAGGGCATGTGATGATAATGCTAAATTTGTCCGTAAACTTTCTCTTAAAGTACTCAATGTTTTGACACCAAACTTTGTAGAATTACTCAAAACACCATTTGAATGGTCTCTCTGACCCAATTTTGTTTCATTTTTGTCTTTAAACTAAATATTTTTCAAATTTACTTTTTTTTCAAAATTTTCCAAAAATTGTAAAATTGGAAAAAAAATTAGTTTAAAGATAAAAATGAAATAAATTTTGGTCAGAGAGACCATTCTAATGGTATTTTGAGTAATTCTACAAAGTTTGGTGTCAAAACATTGAGTACTTTAAGAGAAAGTTTACGGACAAATTTAGCATTATCATCACATGCCCTTAAACAATTTTTAGAAAAAAACCAATATTTCTAAGAAATAGAGAAATTCTGATCAAATGAGAAAATTTAGTATAAGATCAAATTTACGAAAAATTAAATAAAAGAAAAAAAGTCTTTAAAAATTATAATAATTAATAAGTTATGACAAATTACAAAAAACCAAATAAATATTTTAAAAATCATAAAATTGAAAAAACTTATATTTTCCAAATTCCAAATTATAATAAAAAATAAAATTAAGCACTGGAAAAGTAAATAAATTTTTCTAAATATTGATAAAATAAAACTGTATGAAATTAACTAAACTAATTTTTGTAAGAAGAATAAAATTAAAAAAAATCTAAAAAATAAAAAAGTATTATTAAACGCATAAAAAAAGAAAAATTTTTAAAAAGAAATTAAAGTTACCTAAGTGATTTTCTAAAAATATAGAAAAGCAATATAAAACATAACCTACCAAAAAAATTGTTTGAAAAAGAAAAAATTGTGAGATGGAATAATTAGATATTTCAAGAAAGTGATACAAATTATTGTGTAAATAAGTCTACAATGTTTTCTATAATTTTCAACCGTTTTCAATTTACAATTATTCTCCTTAAATTTTATAATTATTCTTTAACTTTTTTAATTATTTTGTTCTGTTGTAGATTATTCTCGACAGTTTTCGAATTTCTTTTTCAATTGTCAATTATTTTGCGCATTTCTTAATTATTTTCTTTAATATTAAATTATTCTCGTCATTTTGTAATTTTCTTTAAATTATGAATTATTTTCTAAAGTCAATTCCATTAAATACAATTTTCAATTAAGTTTATTCAATATTCCAAAAAACTTGACTTTTTTCAATTATAAACCATTATTTTAAATTACAATGTATTTCTCCAACTTTTCATTATTTTCTTCAAATTTCAATCACATTTTTCAATTTTTAATTATATTAATTATTATTATTTTAATTATGTTTTAAAAATTTTATTTCCATTCTACAATTTTAAATTTTTTCCTCAATTTAAATTATTTTATTGGATTCAATTTTTATCAATCCAGTTGTTCACTTAGCAATTATTTCCTACAATTATTTCTATAATTTTTTTAATTTTTCAATTTTTAATTATTTTAAAAATTAAATATTTATAGTTTGATTTTATAAATTATTTTTTCCAGTTGTGTATTAATCTATTTTCGTAATTTTTCCGAAATTATCTTCAATTTTGCTCAGAGCCGTAATTTAGGTTTTTCGCGCCCGGTGCGAGATAAATATTTTAGCGCCCCCTCCCCCTATATTCCTTAGAAAAATAGAAGTTAAAAAATATGTTTAATTAAAATAATATAAAATTTGTGAAAATCATTACAAATTAAAAAAAAATTAAAAATTGATGAACTTGATTGAAATTTGAGAAAAAAAATTGAAAAATGATTAAAACATTGAAAAGTGTATACAATAACTTAGATTTGACATAATAAATGAAAATTTAGGATATTTATTGATAAAAATTAATATGTCTAATTAAAAGGTGGCCAAAATAAATGCAAAAAGAAAAAAGAAAATTAAAATTGAAAAAACTAATTGAAAAATCAGATAAATATTTAAAAATTTAGGAGTTCAATTGAAGAATGAAATTTGAGAACAACTAAAATTTGAAGAAATTGATTGCAAATGATAACAATACTAATTGAAAATTAAAGAAAATTATTAAAATTTGTGTAAAATATTTTAAAATCTAGGAAATTAATTGAAGAATAATGAAAGTAATAAAAACTCCAAGAAAATATTTGCAAAGTAATAAAAATAATGAAAAATTGAAGACAATAATTTTAGTTTGTTGAAAATAATTGAAAAAATTACAACATATAATTATAATAAAAGGAAATTATTGCAGAATAATAAAAATAAATGTGGATTGAAAAAATAACTGAGATAAGAGATAAATAATAAAAAAATTTAGAGAATTTATTAAAAAATAATTGAAAATGACAAAAACTAATTTAAAATTGATAAAAATAATTAAAAATTGAAGAATTTAATAAAAATTTGTGAAAAAGTAATTGTAAAAATTGCAAAATATATTTGAGATAAACAAGAAACTCAAGTTAATTATGGAAATTTAAGAACAAAAATTAAGAAAATTACAAAATCTATTTGATGTAAAAGAAAGTGATTCAAAATCCAAGAACATCATTGAAATACTTGAAAAATACAAAAAAGACAAAACTCATATTTTGTAAAAATAATTGAAAAATGACAAAAGAAATTGAGAGTTAATTAATAAATAATGAAAATAATTTGATATTGAATGAAATAATTTAAACTGAAAAACTTTTATTTAAAAAAGTTATAGAAAATAATTAAAATTTGGAATTTAAAAATTAGGGGAAAAATTATAAAATAATGAGAATCATTGAAGAAAATTGTTGAAAAATGATAAAAATAGTTAAAATTTTTAGATATTAATTGCAATCATAAAAAAATAATTTTAAAAAATACAGAATATTTGTAAAGTAAAAGTATTACAAAATGATTTCAAGAATTTTAAATATAGGAAAATAATTACAACATTATAGAAATAATCGAAAATTTATTAAAGATAGTAATTAAAATTTTAGATATATTATTGAAATTTTTGGAATTGATCAACAAAGATTGAAAATAATAAAAAATTTTGAAAATAATGCAAATGAAAACAAAAAATAATTAAAAATTGACGAAGTATTTGAAATTTGAGAAAAAAAATTCAAGAATGATTAAAACATTAAAAAGTGGATGCAATAACTTAAATTTGAGATACTAAGTAAAAATTAAGGAAATTTATTTAAAAATAATTAATATATCTAATTAAAAGGGTGGAGAAAATAATTGCAAAAATATAAAAGAAAATTAAAATTGAAAAAAATAATAGAAAAATGAGATAAATAATTAAAAATTTAAGAATTTAATTAACGAATGAGATTTGAAAATAACTAAAATTTGAAGAAATTGATTGCAAAATGATAAAAATAATCATTCAAAATTAAAGAAAATTATTAAAATTTAAGAAAAATATTTTCAAATCTAAAAAATTAATTAAAATGTAATGAAAGTAATAAAAAATCTGAGGAAATTTTTGCAAAGTAATAAAAATAATGAAAAATTCAAGACAATAATTTTAGTTTGTTTTAAAAATAATTTCGAAAATTACAATATATATAGTTATAAATAACAAAGGAAAATAATTGCAGAATGATGAAAATAATTGTAAATTGAAAGAATAACTAGAATAAATAATAAATCAAAACATAATTTAAAAAGACAAAAATTAATTGAAAAATAAATTTAATAAAAAAATAGTTGCTAGAAATAATTGTTAATTGAAGGAAATAATAAAAATTTGTAAAAAATAATTGAATAAATTACCGAATATATCTGAGATAATAAGACTACAATTACAATTATAGGTATATTATAATTCTTCGAACTTCAATTAATTTAAAATTTCATTGATTCAAAGTTTAATTAATCCTCGCTTTGAGAATAATAAATTTAAAATTATTTAAAAATTTCTTCAATTTTTAATAATTTTTTTCTATTTAGCTTTTACTTATTTGCTACAATTTTCATCTATTTTTATCATTATTTAAAATTTTTCTTTCAATTCTAGTTTTTTTCATTATCTTTTAATTTTTCCCCTAAATAATAAATTCAATTTCCGCAAGTTTCAAATATTTTCTTTAATTTTTTCAAATAAATTGATTGATGAAATTTTTACTTAAAAACTAAATTTTACTAAATAAACGAATTATTTCCTTCCTATTAATAATTTTTATATTTATTGATTTTAAAAGTTTCATTAAAATGATGTTTTAAATATAGTAAATAAACACTTTTTGCCTATTAAAGTATTTACAATTAGTAACATTTATAATAATCAACTTCGAACTGCGTAAAAAAAGTAATCTAATTTTTTTGGTTTTATAATTTTTTTTATTAAAAGAAAAATATATAAAAAAAATGTTGCGTCCCTCAAAGTTTGCGCCCCCCAAGGGCACCGACGTCACTAGTTACGGCACTGATTTTGCTATTATTCTTGTTATTTTTTAATTTTTTTTTCATTTATTAATTATTTTCTTTAATTTTTAGTTATTTCTTAGAATATTTAACATTTTTATTTATTCTCTTAAAATTTTAGAATTATTTTTCAACGTTTTCAATCATTTTTTTCAGTTGTGCATTATTCATGTCATTTTTTGATTTTTTTTTCAATTGTCAATTATTTTCTTTAATATTTTAAAATCCTCGCCTTTTGCCAATTATTTTTCTCCATTATCAATAACATTCGTTAATTTCAAATTTTTATTTTCTTCAATTCTCAATTTTTCTTTAAATTTCAATTCCATTTTTCAGGTTTTAATTGTTTTCTTTTATATTCAATAACTTTCGGCTTTTTTCAAATACTTTTTTCAATTTTTAATTATCTTCTTTAAATTTAAAGTTTTTGCTATCATTTCTTATTTTTAAATTTTCTTATACTATATTTTAAAATATTTTCAGTTTTATAATTTTTATTTTTGTCGAACTAATTTATTATTTTTAACTTGTTCGTCGGCGGGTGATTTAGAAGCGATTAATATTTTTGTTACCTGTCATTATTTACTTTTCTTTTCTCACTACTTACTTTGTCATTAATTATTAAAATATGTAGCAATATTGTTTTGAATTAAGTAATATTATAATTCGCATTGTCATTAACTGCTTTGTAAATTTTTAATATTAAAATAAATTTAGCCAATATAAGTACAAAATACATAAGAATGAAGAAGGTTAAAAAACATAATTAAAAAGTCAATTTAAATACACAATAAATAAAATAAAATTTTTTTCAACAAATTTTAAGTGATTTATTTTATACAATTTGTGGAAAATGTGTTTCCAAAAGTGACTTAAAAAAATCATTAGAAAGGCTTTTTATTCTGTAAAATATATTTCTATTCATTCATATGCGTTTTGACCTTTTTGGTAGAATTAACCATAATTTTACTAATTTAAAGTGAATTAAAATAAGAATTAAAATATTGTTAAATAGAAATTACTTCGCCGCAAGTGCTTTCCTCTAACACAGAGAAATCGAATCATTAGTACAATATGGGACTGTGTTTTTTGCATTGTTACCATAAATTATCTACTCTACAATTTTTCTCTAACTTCTACAAGTTCTATGCTTTCAAAGACTCTCAAATTTAATGTTCTCTTATACAAAAGCTTTTATATTCATCAAGCAGGACTTAATATTTTTATTTTTGGATCATGGATGAAAGGATGGAGCAATTTATTATTTGCGTTTTTCGCATTTTATCATTATTCAGAAAGGTAAATATATTTTTATTTAATTGTTTCAATTTAATTTAACGAATAAAATCAAACAATGAATAATATCAAAACTTACAAAATTCTTATCATTTTATTTATTAAGTTATAATTTAATCGATCAAATTGTTGCCTAATAATAGAAAAAATTATTTTACATTAATTGTTATTAAATAAATATTTTTAATTTTCAGACTGGATCTATCAATTTTTCTTCTTCTGTTTTTGAAAGTCATAGATACAAGTATTGTGTCTGCATGTCGTTTTCTTCTTTGTTTTTGGAATAAACAAATGCACATTATTTTAGTAAAAATTTTGTTTATTTTACATTGTCTCACTTGGTAAGTATTCGGTCAAGTAATAAACTGTAATGTAATTTTCACAAATGTTAGTTATTTGTTATTAATGTAAATTAATTAATGAAAATTTTTTTTCTAGGAGTTATCTCTATGTATATTTTGTACCGAAGTATATTTTATGGGGAAGCGGTAACAAAAGTCCATTAGAAAAGTTTCATATGTGGATGTGGTTTATTTGTGAATGTTGGAATTCGGTAAAAAATAAAAACATTAATATATACTGTACATATATGTAAGATTCATTGTAAAATAATTTTTTATAACTACATTTTTCTAGTTTAACTTTTTTTATTTTTCTCTAATTATTTTTATTTTACAGGTGTGGTTGAATTTATATGAAGGTTTCAATGTATATTTTTTTCCTCTACCTTCAAAAGAAGCTATTGAATTTGCAAATAGGATTAGAGAACAAAAGGCCTTGTTGCAAAAGTAATTATAACTTTAATTTAATTAAAACACAATTTTATGAAATTGAATTTTTGTTAATTTTTGTTATTTCTTATCAAATGTTCTCATTTTTTCTTCAATTTTTTCACGGTTTTTGTAATATTTTTTATTTATTTTGCGTAGAAACCCTTTTCTTGAAATATTGCAAACTCGCTAAAAGTCTGTTTAAAAAACTGGAAATTAATAGTGAAATTTTGTGTTTCAGGCAGCCAGATGTACAAAATAAAAGAAAAGCCGAACTTGTAAAAACTGTAACTTGTAAGTATTTTTTAGTGAAAAGTAAATTCAGGTAAAACATTACTTTTCTTAGATTTATTAATATTGAAAATAATTTTAGGTGTTATGTCCGTCAAAAGAAAATTGCAGCGAATAAGAAAAGCAAAAGAGGCTAAACTTGGTATCCAGTCTTTCAATGAAGATGACAATCAGGAAGTTGATGAAGAAATGGCAAAGAAAAAAGAAGTTATGGAATCATTAATATGTACGAATTTATGCCAGTTTAAATTAAAATTTTCAATTAATTTAATTCTATAAAAACAAATTGTAATATCTTTATATTTCTTTTTAACAATATTTTTATTTGAAAATTTATTATAATACTATATTATATTCATTTATTATATTTATGATTATTATTTGATTGATTTGATTTTCGTATTTAATTTTTTAATCTCGCTTGTAAAAAAATGATTATGATGAACAAAAACAGAAATAATTATTTTAGGTGCAATGGCAGTTAGGAAAGAAATTCAGAAAGTAAGAAGAGGAAAGCAAAGCAGTGATTATAAAGAGACTGATTTTGAAAATAGTGATGTAGAACATAAAAGTGATGAAGAAAATTTAGAAGAAACGAAGAAAGTACATGAGACAAGTGTCTAATAATGAAAAAAAAAGTTTAATTAATAGTGCCTGAAAACAGTATATTTATATGCAAAAGTAACAAAGAGCATAAATAGATAAAAATTATTTTAACAAGTATTTTAGAAATAAATCTTTTAGACAAACTCGAATCAAAAGTAATAATTTGTAAAATTTTCTCATCATTAAAATTTGTAATATATTGTTATTAAGAAATGACGAGTATATTTCAATTATAGTACTTATTATGTTTATTTTAAATAAATAATGAAAATCTAATATTATAGTTTTGTCACCTATTTCGTCTAATTTACTATTTTTTCATCTATTTTCACAATCAATTAAATTAAAATTATAATCAAGTTGGAATTTTCTAAATCCAAATTTCAATCCCTTCTAATTTTTGATAAACAAATTTGTAAAAGAAAAAATTTGAATAGATTTCTTGCTATTAACGAAGAAAAACACGTTCAAAAAATACCCTTTTGTTAAAAAGTTGTTGATAACTTTGTCAAATATTATCAAAATAAAAACTTTCATAGATCATTGGAAAGCTTATAAAATTTGCCGTTAAATGTTTCTATTTAAAAGCTTTTTTAATAAATAGAAACGGAGATTCAATGCGATAAAGATAGGTGAATTTTATGTTTTTTGTGAATTTTCATTGTTCAAGTTTGGTGGACTACATTTTTTAGAAAAGTAATTGGAAAATTTTGAAATTAAGCTAATTTAAACCTTGAACTATTAGTTTTAAAATGAGTCAAAAAAAATTAAAATATTTTGACTGGTTCAAAAGTTATATGTAAATGTATGATACGAAAATACGCAACAATTCTAGTGGAGACAGACGGAGAGGGGAGAAAACAAAGGAGTTGTTGCGTTTTGTTCTTTATACACATTTACTTATAACTTTTACTCCTGACAAGATATTTTAATTTTCATTAGCTTATTTTAAAGCTAATAGTTCAAGGTTTAAGTTAATTTAATTTCAAATTTTTCCAATTACTTTTCTAGAAAATGCAGCCTAAGAAACTTGAACAATGAAAATTCACAAAAATGAAAAAAAAATTCACCTGTCTTTATCGCATTGAATCTCCGTTTCTATTTATCAAAAAAGCTTTAAATTAGGACCATTTAATAGAAAATTTTATATGCTTTCCAATGGCGTATGAAAACATTTAAATTAATTAATATCTGATAGAGTTGTCAACATTTGAATACGGTCATGTTTTTAATCACATTTTTGTAAGTGGTCCCACAATTTTGACCGGTAGCGTAAACATCAATATTATCGTTGTATTTCACTGAGAAAAAAGATTTTTTTTGACAATAAAAATATGTTTACATTGATTGCATTGAAAGAAATCGTACTTATGCTTGTTCCAAGAATTAAGATATTTTGGAGTAAACTCTGGATTTGTCATGCGCGCAAAATAGTTTAACATAACCTCCAATATTTGAGTCTATAATCAGTGGCGTAACTGGGAGGGCAAGGGCCCTGGGTCAAACAGGAAAATGGGGCACTAATTATATATGATTTTTAAAATAAATGTTTTTTTATTTTAAAATTTTAAATTATTTTTTTCAAAATGTTCTCAAATTTTAAATTTATAGCAATTTTAATTTCTTCAAATATATTCAAATAATTTTAAACTATTTTTATCATTTCTTAATTATTTTCTGCAATTTTTAATTCTTTTAATTATCCTTAAATTGTTTCCCAAAATCTTAAATTTACTTTCCTTAAATTTTAATTATTTTGTTTAGTTTTTTCAAACACTTCTTCAATTTTAATTATTTTTTCCTTGTCATTAAAAATTTAATTTAATTTAAATTATTTTTTTAAATTTACCATTATTTTTGTCATTTTGCAATTTTATTATCTTCAATTTTTAATTATTTTCATAATTTCTGAATTAATTTTTAGAACTTTCAAATATTTCAAATAATTATTATTTCGTTCAAGTTTCATTTTTTTTTATTATTCTCCAATGATTTTTTCCATCTTTTAATATTTTCATTATTTTTCTATAAATTTCTGAAATTCGCAGTTATTATCACAAATTTGAATTATTGTCATCAATTTTCCATATTTTAAAAGCTTTTTCAAATATTTTCTTTTGCTTAAAAATAAATTTTGCAATTTATCTATTATTTTCTTCAATTTCTAATTATTTGAATTGATATTGTTATATTTACTGTTTTCAATTTTTCATATTTAAATTATTTTCATCATATTTCAATTTTCTTTCTCAATCTTAAATTATTTCACATTTTACTTATTTTTTTCAATTTTGAATTAATTTTATCATTTTTCAATTATTTTCCTCAAATTTTATTTATCTACTGTCTTCAATTTTTCATATTTAAATTATTTTCATAATATGTCAATTTTGTTTCTCAATTTTAAATTATTTTCAACATATTTCACTTATTTTTTTCAATTTTGAATTAATTTTATCATTTTTCAATTATTTTCCTTGATTGTTAATTATTATTCTCATCCTCTAAAATATATTATTTTCTAAGATTTTTAAGTATTTTTCTATATTTCAATTATTTTCATGAAATCTCGATTATTTCTGCGAGTTTTTAAAAATTGTCATCAAATAAAAAATTTTAATTAATTTTGTAATTAAATATTCTATGATTTTTTCAATTATATCCCTCAAATTTTATTTACTGTTTTCAATTTTTCATATTTAAATTATTTTTATCATATTTCAATTTTCTTCCTAAATCTTACATTATTTTCATCATATTTCACTTATTTTTTTCAATTTTGAGTTAATTCTATCATTTTTCAATTATTTTCCTCAATGGTTAATTATTAGTCTCATCTTCTGAAATTATTTTCTAAGATTTATTAATATTTTTCTAAATTTTTATTATTTTCATCAATTATTGATTATTTTTGCGATTTTTTCATAATTCTCTTAGTTAAAATTTTTTACGTATTTTTGTAATTATTTTCTTTCCTTAAACGTATATTTTATGATTCATTCAATTATTTCCCTCAAATTTTATTTACTGTTTTCCATTTTTCATATTTAAACTATTATCATCATATTTCAATTTTTTTTTCAATCTTAAATTATTTTCAGCATATTTTAATAATTTTTTTCAATTTTGAGTTAATTTTATCATTTTTCAATTATTGTCCTCGATTATTAATTATTATTCTGATCTTCTAAAATTATTTTCTAAGATTTATTAATATTTTTCTAAATTTAAATTATTTTCTATTATTTTTAATTATTTTTATTTATTTTTTTAATTTTCAATTTTTAGTTATTCTAATTTTTTTCAATTGATTTTCAAGACCTTCATGTATTTTTTTCAAATTTCAACTATTTTTTCTTTATTTAAAAAAAATTCTGTAATTTTTTCAACTGCCTCACTTTTTATTTATTTTTTACAACTTATCATTGTTTGTATCATATTTCAATTATTTTCTTGAAATTTTAAAATTGAATAACACTTTTCAGTTACTTTCCATTTTTTCCTTCAATTTTCAATTCTTTACATTTGTTTTATTTTTTAAAAAATTTTAAACCTTATTTATCTGACATTTGAATTATTTTATTCAATTTTCAATTATTGATAGGTATTTTTTATATTATTTTCTTCAATTTTCAATTACTTTCGTTCTTTTTCTCGTTCTTTTGCATAATTTTCAAAAAGTTTTTACTTACCTATTTCTCTTTAATTAAAACTTGTTCTCTTCAATTTTAAATTATGTTTATCTTTTTTCATTTATTTTCTCTAATTTTTAATTAGTATTTTTTTTTTTAATTTCAATGAACTTCTGAAAGTTTTTAGTGTTTTTCTGAAAATGTCTTTAACTTTCCTTTTTTAAAATATTTTATGTAATTTTTTAAATTATTTTCTCTAATTTTTCATTATTCAATTTTTTTCACTTTAGTTTGAAGATTTTCAAGTATTTTTCGCAAATTTAAATTATTTTCTTTATGTTTAAAACACTTCTATGATTGTTTAAGTTACTTTCCCTAATTTTTAATTGATTTCATTTTTTTTTAAATTAAGTTGCAAAATTTTCAATTTTTTTGTTTAATTTAAATAATTATTTTTTGCGTTTCTTTTTAATTCTAAAATATTATAAATTTTGTCGTAAATAAATATTTATTTTATTTGTATAAATTGATTTTTAAATAGGGTAAATGCGGGGGTAGTCGGACACTTAAGGATTCGATCTTAAATAATGATATTTTTCTTAAAATTAAAAAGTATTTTAACATATTGCTTTGTATGAACCATTAAATGAGTCATCCATGATTAATTTTCATATAAATTTGCTACAAACATGTCAATATTTAATAAAATATAGCTATTTTAATAAAAAATCAGAATATCAGCAGTAGTCGGACACTTGCTTGTAAAGTCGGACACAACTGTATCAGTAGTCGGACATTTTTCTTTTTTAAAATAATAAAATATTTCTTGGTTTTATGTTATAAAATCTATCAAATTCAGTTACAGAAATAATCCTCAGGCAGCACGATTTAAATTTGTAAACCCATGTGGTGAATCTTAAATAAAAAAAGAAAGTTTTTTAGTTTTAAAATTTTATACCTCACTATGGCATTTTGAAGACAATCTGTCAAGTTCTGTTGTGATCCTTCAGTGAAAAGGAGGAATTCGTATAAAATCAAATTTTAGGTTATTTTTCTTTTGATGCAGAAAATGTTAGAAAGTTAACAAATTTATAGGTTATAAGTAGTTGTTTTTATGGTATTTACTTTTTCAGCATCTAAAATAATACGAGATATAATACAAGTAATATAGTGTCCGACTATACATAAACACTCTAAAATCTGACAGGTTAGGTCGGACACGTCAATTACGTCAATTATTTGTAAATTTAAAGTCATTTTAATGTTATTTTCACTTTTAAACATAAAATTAGAGTTTTCATAATCACTTTGTAACATTTTCAAACATAATTACAACCTACAAAACCTTATTTCGTACTAATAAAAATCTCTACCTCCTTAACGGCTGGAATAAGAAATCAGACAAAATGTCAAAACATCGCGGTTGAGTAAATTATTGTTGAATTTTAACTAATTTACAAATCACCAGAGGGCGTTGACGGTAATTTTTATATTCTATAATTCTGACAAATTTGATAAAATAACTTTGTGAGAAGATTCCGATAGTAAATAATTATTTATTTAACTTCAAAACTGAAAGTGTCCGACTATCGGTACTGTCCGAAATTACCCGCACTTACCCTATTATATTTAAAATATTTATAATGGTTGATAACACAAGATGTAGAATTAATAAATTAGTACAATTAGTTAGGTTTTTGGATTTTTTTTTTTTAAAAATGGCCTGTTAGAGTTGACCAAGGGCCCCGGGGCACTGCCCCACTTTGCCCCTTAACAGTTACGCCACTGTCTATAATATTTTTTACTAGGACTGATTTTGCATTGGAGCAAGAAAAGTTTTCTCTCAGCGTTCCAACATTTTCTTTAAAAAAAGGATATTCCCATATCTCGGATTAAAATTAATTTTTTGGAATTTTTGTAAAGTGATAATTTTAAGTAAGCAGACCTTACAAAAATCTTCTTTTTCTTCTTCATCTTCTTCATTTTAGTGGCCTGGTGTGTCCAATTCAATTCATCAAAATAGAATCGGATTCTAACGGACACAATTTTTGTTCGTTTGTTTCAATTTGTATGCATATGTATATATCTTTGTCATTTAGATATCTCAGATTTTAATAAATATTTTTTTTTCAAATTTACAAATTGGAGATCCTTAGTTGGACTGATAGCCACCAAGTTTCATGTTATTCGTCCGAGCCATCTACCTGCGATGCCAGAACAGAGTTTAGCTGCAAACAGACAGACTGACAGACACTATTTTATAAAAGAATTTTTAGAGTTTTTAAAACTTAAAACAAAAAGTTGTATATGAATTTTCAAGTTCTAAGCAATGTATAGACAAAGTTCTGATTTTGGTTAAACTGCAGATTATATAATACAGGCCCGGGTTGGCCATTCAGGATACCGGGAAAAATCCCGGTGGGCCGACGCCAGGCGGGCCGGTATTTTTGTAGGTCTAATTAATAATTTAATTTATGTAATTAAATTTCATTTAACTTTCAATTACTCTTTTCTATTTTCAATTAATTTTACAACATTCAATCATTTTCGGCTTCTTTCTATGTTCTTTTCAATCACAGAAATTGTAGAATTTCAATTAAATTGTTCAATTCTACAACTATTTTTTACAATTCTTATTTATTATTATCTTTAACTTTCAATTCCATTCTTCAATTTTCAATTCCATTCTTCAGTTTTCAATTATTATTTTTTTCTATGTTCAAGAATTCTAGACTTTTTCAATTACTTCTTTCAATTTTTAATTCCATTTTTTAAATTTCCATTACATTCCTCAATTTTCAATTATCTCCTTCAATTTTTTCAACCTCAATAATTCTCAAAAAATTTTATAACTAATCTTTAACTTTTTAAATTATTTTGTTCTCTTGACCATTATTTCTTAGTGCTTTACGATATCAAGACGATATCATATTTGAGCAATATTGATATTGATCTCAAAATCTCTTGACCATCCAAAAATGTTCTCGAGTTGATAATATCGACCTAAAATAACTAAAAAATGACGAAAATAATTGACAAATGAAAAAAATTGGAATAATGACAAGATTAATAAATCGACAATTGACAAAAATAATTTAAAAAATTAAAGAACAAATATAATATTTTAAAAAAACAATTGGAAATTAAAAAAGGAAAAAAATTACAGAAATAATAATAATTGAAAAAAATTTTAATTTTAAAAAATTGACCTGGATTGAAATTTGAAGAAATAATCACAAATTGATAAGAAGAAAATAATATTAAAAATTGCCAAAATAATTAAAAAATGAAGAAAATAATTGTGAATTAGACAGAAAAATTGAGGAATTAAGGAGTTGAATTGAGATTTCAAAAAAATTATTGATAATAAATAATTTACAATTTACTATATCAATAAATAAATAAATAGTATAAAAGAGTGAAAAAGCCCAGGATTGGTGAATATTTAAGAAAATAATTGACAATTAAAAACTGAAGAAAACTGTAGGAATAATTATAACAAATAATTGGAAATTGAATGGGATTTCAAAAAGTTAAAGTTGGTTGAAAATCGAAGAAAATAGTTTCAAATTAGAAGAAATAGTTGAAAAATGAAGAAAAAAATTCAAAATTAAAGAAAATAATAATTGTGAATTTAAGAGGATAGTTGAAAAATTGAACTGAAAGTTCAAGAAAAATATTGTTAATTGAAAAAATCATCGAAAAAAGCCGAGAATTATTAAATATTGAATAAAATAATTGCCAGTTGGAAAAAATTCTAAACATGGCAAGATTATTAAATTAAAAACTGACAGAAATAATTTTAAACAGAAAAAGATAAACATGAAATTAAAAAAAAACTAAAAAAGAAAGAAAATGATAGGAATAGTTCTAGAAACAATTGAAAGTTTAATTGCTTTTTGAAAAATTAAACTTTATTAAAATTTGAAGAAAATACTTTCAAATTGAGAGAATAATTGAAAATGAAAAAAAGTATCAATAAAAGACAAGAATTGTGATTGGATACAAATAATTAAAGAATTAAAGAACTGAATTGAAATTTCAAGAAAATGATTAATAATTGAATAATATGAAAGAAAATAATTGAAAAAAGACGAAAATAAAGGACAATTGCAAAAAATTCGAAAAATTGCAACATTAAAAAGTTTACATTTCAACAGAATTATCTTAAAAGTTAAGAATGTAAATTAAAATTTAGAACAGAAATAACTAAGAATAAAAATTGAAAGAAAATTACTGTAGTAATTGTAGAAAATAATTGTAAATTTAATTGGATTATAAAAAATTGAACTGGATTGAAGTTCTTGGAAAATAATTGCCTATTGAAGGAAACAAGTGAAAATTGAAAAAATAATTGAAAAAAAATCGAGAATTATTGAATATTGACTGAAATAATTAAAAATTCAAGTAAATAATTGAAAACTGAAAAATAATTGAAAAAATGAGAATATTTGAAAACTGTAAAAGTAATTGAAAACTGAAAAAAAATAATTGAAAAACCGACAATATTTGAAAATCGAAGAAAATAATTGAAAACTGAAAAAATAATTGAAAAAACGAGAATATTTGAAAACTGAAAAGAATAATTGAAAAAAACCGAAAATATTTGAAAATTGAAGAAAATAGTTGAAAACTGGAAAAACAATTGAAAAAATGAGAATTATTGAATATTGAAGAAAACAATTGAAAATTGATAAAAATATTGAAAGAAGCCGAAAATTATTGAATATTAAAGAGAATATTTGAAAATTAAAAAACATGATTAAAAATTAATTAAAATAATTGTGAATAGAAGATAATAATTGAGATTTGAAGAAAATAATTGTAAATTAAAGAAAGTAATTGGGTATTCAAATATTGAAAAAATGATTTTCAGGTGAATGAAAGCCGACTTTTTTTATGCTAAAGGGGGCAAAGTAGATAGAAATTCATTCTGAGCGATTTTTAAAGCCGGGGAATTCGCTAAAAAACTTTTTTTTATATTTATTTAATAAAAATTGTCCATTTCTTGATTGAAGATCAGGGAATGATTTTAAAGGGTTGTTTTTGATGCTGAAGGGGTTAAGGTAGATAGGAATACATTCAGAGCAATTTTTAAAGCCAGGAAATTCTCTCAAATTTTTTTTATTATATTTGTTTAATAGAAGTTGTCCATTTTTTGTCCTTTAAAATTGGTTAAAACCAGATTGAGGTGTTCATTAAACTAAGAAATTACTGCTGCTTTCGTACAAATGGCAGTAGAGAATGCTACTGTTCAAGAAATTCCTAATAATTAAATTATTGATAAGTTTTAATAAAATAATTTAATAATTTAATATTTTTATATTTTAGTTTTAAATTTTAATAAAAATTATCAATTATATAGACAGGGGCCGCTTTGAATATCTTTCCCGGGCCGCTTTTAATTCCCAATCCGGCCCTGATATAATAGCTATATACAATAGACGTATATAAAATTGCTAACTGCAGTTTTACCCTGATTTTATAAATGGCTGATTCCAGAAAAAAATTGAAATTGATGTCCTTAATGATTTCTGAAAATCAGGATTGTTGGTTATGAAAAGTTATTTTTTTGAATAATACTACTATACTAGATGTACGAATTTATGAAACAAATTTATTTCATAGCTTCTGCTAAACTGTAGAAAACTTGTACATCCACCCCTTTGCAGCTGATTAAGAGTCCTGAATTATCATATTCAACAGAACTGTGAGGAGGTCTTGAAAACAATCCACCCTTTAACTCATATCCATAAAGGTTTTTAAGCTTATTTGGAAAAAGACAGATTTCAACGAACACTTCTGTCTTACATAATATGTTAAGAATGGTTGTTAAAAGGTTTATAAATGTTTAAGGCCTTTAGAATTTTTTCTTCCTTTAATTACTTTCAGGAACATTGTAAAATTCGTTTTAGTATTTATAATTTAAGCTTTGAAGAATGTTCAAAATCACGTCCAAGATAGCTGAAATGAGTTTATAACTATTTGAGTAAATTAAGGTTTGTTCAAATTGCCTTGAGTCTAGGTATGGACCTAGCCCCATCTGTAACCCGGGTACCTTTTGACTACCTGAGGGCCTACCACTTCACTTCACTTCGTACTTTTGTCGAATAAACATCTTTTATAATTGTACATTGCTGTCCGATCATTCATACCCAATGGGAAACTAACGATTGGCGCATTAATGGACCAGTATTGGGAGCCAATGGTGCCAATATTGGCGCATTAATGGAAACCAATATTGGACCACAGTTGGTCAATCCTTGGGATGATAACGGGTTTGCCAGTCATTGGCAGCCATCATTGGTTCAATATTGGTTGCCAATGATAATGCCAATAAATAAAATTTTTTAAATTAACAATATTAAAATCTATATTTTTATATTGTTAATTTATTTATTGTTTAAAAAAATTTTTTTTTTTAATAAATATTTTAATTTATTTATTAATGCATGTCAAGTATTGGTACAATAATTGGCTTTCAATATTGGTCCATCCTTGGGAGCCAATGAATAACCAACAATCTTATTTTTACAACTCTATATGGAAACAGAGTTGTTAATTTAATCTTCAGCCAATATTTGACAATGAAGATTTGAGTGTTGGACACATTAGAAATGTATTTTCAGAGGTACGGGATCAGGCCTTATATAAAAGAGCTGAAGAAACTCAATCGTGAGAGAGGCTGACCGATGCGCGCCCTATGCCAGTTTCCGAAACCACAAACGCGTGAGAATCCTCGGCGCGCAGACGCGGCATAGATGCGGCGGGAAACTTCCACTATTTGAATTTGAATTTTTTATGCATTTAATCAAAAACAAGAAAAGAAATATAATAATACAAAAATTATACAAATTCTTAAATTTGTATAGTTTTCTGATTGTTATTAAAAAGTAATACGCTTAATTATAAAGAAATACTTATAATAAATATCCTCCATAAATAATTGTTCAATTCTTGAAGATTTGAAAAACTCTTAAAGGTGTGTCCTAAGGTTAAAAATTATTGTTCTAAATCTACTTTAATCGATTTTCATGTTATAGAAATTATTTAAATAAATTAATTAGTTTTAAAGAAATCAGAAAGAAATTAAATTGATGAAAAAATAATATTAATAAAAATAATCACATTAAAACTTTGCTCGTAAAATAAACAGAACGAAAAATTTAAAATTAAAAAATTAATGAACAATTACAAAATATTAAAGAAGACTTTAATTTTATTAAAATGTAAACTTAAGTCACATAAATACAAATATTCATGTAAGTATTTAAATTTTAAATTCACCATTTTTTCTGTTTAAATTTAAAGTAAAATTTAACAAATTGTAAAGAATGATAGTTAATAAATATTTAACTTTATTTATTATTCTTTTCGTTTTTCACATGCAAAAAATAATCATTTTTTTTTATAAAACTAAGACACAAATTCTCTAAATTTGAATACAAATTAAAAATGAAAAAAATTTAATATATGTAAAAAAATTTTAAATTTTAATCATTTAATTAAATAATTTATTTTAACAAAATGACTTTCTAAATATAACTATCCAGAATATATAAAAAATATGAGCAAAAAAAATCAAAATTGGTTTTTAAAAATAAAAAAATAAACTTTTTAAAGTTAAAAAAAAATTAAATTTTTTTTAAATTTTGTTATTCTAAAATTAATATTAAACTTGAATAATAATTTTCAATACAATTACTTAAAGTTAGTTTTCAAAAAATTCAATTATCATTAAAATGAATCTTTCCAAATAATAAAACTTAAACAGAAAGAATTAATTGTTTCTTTTAAATTAAAGAAATAATAGAGCATTAAACATAGTTAATTTAATATTTTGAATACTATTAAAAAAAATTTAACTTTAAAAAAATTAATGATATCAAAAATATTATTTTTCGATCGTAATTTAAAAAAAAAATTCATTTTAATTTAGCTTTATTGAACAGTGTTGATTTTTAAATTTTAAAATTTGTGTGTAGGTATTAAGCTTTAAATTAGATTACATCTTATTTTTTTTCATGTCCATATCTTTTATTAAAATTAAATTAAAATTTGTTTTTAAAAATAAAATATAAACATTTTAAAGTTTAAAGTTGAATTGAAAATTTTTTAAAATTCGTTATATTAAAATTATAATATTAATCTTAATTAATAATTTCAAATATAATTACTTAAAGTTAGTTTCCAAAAACTTGAATTAATTTTAAAACGAATCTTTACAAATAGTAAAACTTGAACAGAAAAAATTAAAGGTTTCTTTAAAATTAAAGAAATAATAAAGCATTAAACATGGTTAATTTAATGTTTTGAATATTATTAAAAAAAAATTAAGTTTAAAAAATTTAATGACATCAAAAATATTATTTTTTATCTTAATTTTAAAAAAAAATTCATATTAATTTAGCTTTATAAAACAGTATTGATTTTTAAATTTAAAATTTTAAAATTTGTGTCTAGGTATTAAGCTTTAAATTAGTTTACATCCTATTTTCTTTTATGTCCATATCTTTTATTAAAATTAAATAAAAATTTGTTTTTAAAAATAAAATATAAACTTTTTAAAGTTTAAAGTTGAATTAAAAATATTTTAAAATTCGTTATATTAAAATTAATATTAATCTTAAATAATATTTTCAAATATAATTACTTAAAGTTAGTTTCCAAAAACTTAAATTAATTTTAAAACGAATCTTTACAAATAGTAAAACTTGAACAGAAAAAATTAAAGGTTTCTTTTAAATTAAAGAAATAATAGAGCATTAAACATGGTTAATTAAAATTTTGGAATAAAATTAAAAAAAAATTAAGTTTAAAAAAATTAATGATATCAAAAATTTAAAAATTTTAAAGTAAACATTTCGAATATTATTAAAAATGTGCTCAGAAAGTAAAAACTTTGTTTAAAATTTTTTAAACTTTTAAGTTAAACTGGAAATAAGATGTGAACTAAATTAAACCTTTCTATACAAATTTAAATTTTAAAACTCAATGCCGTTTTGTAATAGCTAAATTGAAATAAGTTACATTTTTTAATTAGGATCGAAAAATAATATTTTTGATATCATTAATTTTTTTAAAGTTAAATTTTTTTTAATAGTATTCAAAATATTAAATTAACTATGTTTAATGCTCTATTATTTCTTTAATTTAAAAGAAACCATTAATTCTTTCTGTTTAAGTTTTATTATTTGGAAAGATTCATTTTAATGATAATTGAATTTTTTGAAAACTAACTTTAAGTAATTGTATTGAAAATTATTATTCAAGTTTAATATTAATTTTAGAATAACAAAATTTAAAAAAAATTTAATTTTTTTTTAACTTTAAAAAGTTTATTTTTTTATTTTTAAAAACCAATTTTGATTTTTTTTGCTCATATTTTTTATATATTCTGGATAGTTATATTTAGAAAGTCATTTTGTTAAAATAAATTATTTAATTAAATGATTAAAATTTAAAATTTTTTTACATATATTAAATTTTTTTCATTTTTAATTTGTATTCAAATTTAGAGAATTTGTTTCTTAGTTTTATAAAAAAAAATGATTATTTTTTGCATGTGAAAAACGAAAAGAATAACAAATAAAGTTAAATATTTATTAACTATCATTCTTTACAATTTGTTAAATTTTACTTTAAATTTAAACAGAAAAAATGGTGAATTTAAAATTTAAATACTTACATGAATATTTGTATTTATGTGACTTAAGTTTACATTTTAATAAAATTAAAGTCTTCTTTAATATTTTGTAATTGTTCATTAATTTTTTAATTTTAAATTTTTCGTTCTGTTTATTTTACAAGCAAAGTTTTAATGTGATTATTTTTATTAATATTATTTTTAATATTAAATGTTTATTTTTTCATCAATTTAATTTCTTTCTGATTTCTTTAAAACTAATTAATTTATTTAAATAATTTCTATAACATGAAAATCGATTAAAGTAGATTTAGAACAATAATTTTTAACCTTAGGACACACCTTTAAGAGTTTTTCAAATCTTCAAGAATTGAACAATTATTTATGGAGGATATTTATTATAAGTATTTCTTTATAATTAAGCGTATTACTTTTTAATAACAATCAGAAAACTATACAAATTTAAGAATTTGTATAATTTTTGTACTATTATATTTCTTTTCTTGTTTTTGATTAAATGCATAAAAAATTCAGATTCAAATAGTGGAAGTTTCCCGCCGCATCTATGCCGCGTCTGCGCGCCGAGGATTCTCACGCGTTTGTGGTTTCGGAAACTGGCATAGGGCGCGCATCGGTCAGCCTCTCTCACGATTGAGTTTCTTCAGCTCTTTTATATAAGGCCTGATCCCGTACCTCTGAAAATACATTTCTAATGTGTCCAACACTCAAATCTTCATTGTCAAATATTGGCTGAAGATTAAATTAACAACTCTGTTTCCATATAGAGTTGTAAAAATAAGATTGTTGGTTATTCATTGGCTCCCAAGGATGGACCAATATTGAAAGCCAATTATTGTACCAATACTTGACATGCATTAATAAATAAATTAAAATATTTATTAAAAAAAAAATTTTTTTTAAACAATAAATAAATTAACAATATAAAAATATAGATTTTAATATTGTTAATTTAAAAAATTTTATTTATTGGCATTATCATTGGCAACCAATATTGAACCAATGACTGGCAAACCCGTTATCATCCCAAGGATTGACCAACTGTGGTCCAATATTGGTTGCCAATAGTTTGCCAAGAAAAACCTGTTGGCCGCCAATCATGGGACCATTATTTAGCCAATGGTGATCATTGGCAATTTCCCATTGGGTACTACCTTTAACTTATTCTGCGTGTTTTATTAATTTAACGCACGCGCACCATCAAGAATATAAACAAGCTTTAAATTGTGTGGTGCCAAAGAAAACATAAGAGTTTGTAAATGGAATATAGTAGTGAATCAATGTTTCGTGTGATTCAAAATCATTTAAGTTAGCTTCTTTTACTATTTCTCGAAGTTCCAGTATCGTAAGATCCAAAAATTGTTCAAACCACATTTTATGTAGGAATTTTTTGAACGACGTTTTTTGATTAGTGATAGAAATGATCAAACTTCTAGGGCGAGCTTTTCCGGGTGCGAGAAGTTTTAAGTAATTTAAAGGTTTATTTATAATTAAAAGTTAAAACGAGTGGATAATAACTAAAAAAAAAGAAAGTAATTTAAAGCGGCCGAGGAATTGGATAGAAAAGTACCGTTTTTCGAAGGGATGACCAGCAAGTAGAATGTAGTATCTCGTGGTACTTTATGAGATGGTAATTTCATGGAATGGTTTAGATCTTTTCTCACCATTTTTTGGACATTTATTCGAATTAGAGGAATCTTACGTGAAATTGTGCGTATTACGTCTTCAGCAATTACACTTTCCTCTAAATTTGATAATAGAACCATTTGATGGGGTTTAAAATTCTCGTGAATTTCTTTCTTCAAATGACGAATACACTTTTCAATGCACATTATTTTTGTAAAATAACAAATTAAGAGTGAGCAAAAAAGATAATAGCCTGTAACCTGCATTCGTAATAAATTTCTCAATTTTCTTTTCAACAGGAATCGAAAACTTAGTTTTATAAAGCAATTTATTTCTTCTATTTGAATAGGTTCTGCACTGATGTGAAGCTGCTTTGCGTATGTAGCGAGTTTCGAAGTTGTCATTGTTGATTCTCGTTGATAGTAATCGATATTGCGAATGAAAAGTTAAAAATATCCTTTCATTTTTTTTAAATCAATAGGAAAAAAAAGAAAAGTAATACTTATTCTAACATGGAATAAATATTTTTTCATTGTAATAAAATTTTTGTTGTAAACATTGTAAACAAAGTTTAATATGGTTGAAAATATTTTTACATTTGTTTTTTAATTATTGTTGAATAATTTTTTAAAATTCCTTTTTTCAAATTATAAGGATGTAGAATGTACACAAAAACTCTATTTTACTTTACTTATTTATCAGACAAGTTTCGACAGACAGGTGTTCTCTTTAGGTCTATAAATATTTTTATATTAATATTAATCCAGAAATAACAATACAATGCAGAATCATAGTCCAACGGAAGTACATAGGTTCGGATAAAACTTAAAAATTATATATAAAAAAAGACGAAAAATAACAATCAATATAGTAAAGAAAAACATATAAATTCATAAGGTCACCAAAACACAAAATTATTAATTTCAATAAAATTCAACAATATTAAAATTACATTAATTTATAGGTGTTCTAACAAGTGTATTAAAATAAATAAATAAATAAATATACTAGATCAAAAGATAAATAAAAATAAAATTACAATTTTGTTTTCATTAACTAAATTTAAATTATTTAAATAAAACATTTCTGCAACAATATTCTTTTTCTTTCATTTTCTTCTCTACGTAATATTTCAATATTTGACCAATTTAAATTATGATTTTCATTAGAATCATTTACTTTTAATAATCTATGTTTAGATAATACATTATAATATTTTTTACTTCTAATGAAATTAGATTCATTTTCTGATAGCCTTACTTTTAAAGCTCTTCCAGTTTGACCTATACGTATGTACTATCGCAATCATTACAATTAAGTTTATAAACAACGTTTCTATATTCAAGTTTTTTGAATTAATAATAATAATTTTTTTTAATAATTTTTTTCCTAATTTAATGAAAGTGGTAAAAGAACAATCATTTCTGAATATCGTTCTAATATCCAATTAAGAGATGAATTTAGACATAAAATAATCAATGTGTCAGAAAATGTTATTAAGAACAAATGTCCTATTGCAAGATTTGACCGTGAAATTTCTAGGAAAACAAATGAAACAAAAACTTTTTTAAACAATAATAAAAATATACTAGTTACTCATGCTGACAAAGGAAATGGTACAGTTGTACTTTATGTCAATGATTATTAAAATAAAAAAATGTCAAATCTTTTTAAGGAGGTTCTATCGTAAAAAGAATTAACATTACCATTTTAATCAAATTTGGTCCACTGGCAGATAATAGTTTTATAATGATGCAGTTAAATTTTTGAGCCCTCAAGGTAAAAAAATTAAACTGCATCATTATAAAACCATTATCTACCAGTGGACCAAATTTGATTAAAATGGTAATGCTAATTCTTTTTACGATAGAACCTCCTTAATGTTACATCTACATACCAAAAATTAAGTGTAATCCAACTTTACAATTAAAAAATAATACCTTTAATATTATGATCAAATTAAGAGAAAAAGGCTATTTGGGTGAAAAAGTAGAGAGAAAATGATATTAGCGATTTTTAATAAATTATAAGTTTTACATTATTTATTGTATTATTTATTTATTATACACTTTATTTCAGTAACATTTCAAAATAGTACAAACTTTTAATTAATATTTAGAATTATCGAATGTTAAACATACATTTCATTAATTGCCTGGCAGTCTCACAATCGGTTGTTTCTTCTGAAAACATGAAAAGAATTATTATAAAAAATACTTTTTTACTTTAAAGGTTAATACTGCAGGATACTTTTTGACAAGTAAGCTGCTTTTTTGCAAGAATGGTTCAAGGAAAATTAGCATAAACTTTGTTTCAAAATTGCACAAGCATTTATCTACTTACTCGTTGTCACTGGTTTACATCCTTCAAAAATTTCAGTAACTACCTTCCTCAGGTCGGATGGGAATAGGACATGAGCCTCTTCCATGTTAAATGTGCCATCAGTATTCATCTAATTGTTTAAAAGAAAAAAATGTATTAACTCAGTTTTACTTAAATCTTAAGAATAAACAAACAATTGTCACAACTGTCATCACAACTGTCATTATAACCATCTTTAATTAGTAATAATTGTAATAATTGTAATAATTGTAATAATAATAATATTGTAATAATATTGTATAAATATTATATACAATTATTATATACAATAATAATATTGTAATAATATTGTATAAATATTATATACAATTGTGCAGTAACATAGTGGAGTGACTTTAAATAAACTGTGCATTTAAATTACTTTTGTGTATTGAATCATTATAACCTGAACTATTAATTTAATAATAAAGTGAAACGCACAAGCCAGACAAAAAAAGGATAATTTTATTCTGGGCTTGTAACACAGGGAGAGGATATCCTAATATCTTCTATGAATTTATTTTAAGACAAAATTTTAACTCTTCAAACCCCTAAATTTCTAAATTTTTCTTATTTAATTGTGAACTATTTATTTGACTGAAAATTTTGAAATTACGTTTCTTTTGTCATTTAACACTTAAGAAAATAGTTTTGTTGTAACTTATTGTAAATAAACATTATTTTATTGTCTGATCACAAATTTGAAGTCAAGTTAAACATTTTTGAAAATTTAAAAAGTAATAGCAAGTTAGCAAAAAACAAAAATGTATTTTGTTCTTTGATAACTTCAATTTTTTGATATTTCCAACTTTTTTTTAACCCTTGTGGTGATTCGAGTTATAAGAAACAACTGTACTTACAACTCCGTATTTCTTCAAGACGCAGGCGAAGTAGCAACCCTCTTTCTTATTAATATCGTCAATTCTTGTATTTAGGCCATCTAAAAGGGCTGCAAATCAATGAATCCATTAAATATAGAAATTATTATGATTGTGACAATAATTGCTATTATGTAAGAATTTCGGTTTTTAACATTCGGAATACATAAAAAAATTATTGTTATGAATTTATTTAATTTAATAATCGAAAAAAGACAACTCACTTAAAATCACGATAATATGAACAAAAAAATAAGATACTGAGTTGAAACGACTTAAAAATTTGGTTAACTTATTAAATTCTAGTAATACGTTTTTTTAGAATTTTCTATAAGTGATTATATTAGTTGATAATGTAGAAAAAAATAAATTTGGAATCTGTATTTTATTTTTTGAGCATGTAATCGTAAGTTTAATAGAGTTTTCTTTTTTCGATCCACTTCGACATTTTTCGACGTAGTGTAATTAGAAGGTATTAATTTTACAATTTTAAAAATAATTAAAAATTAATTAAAATTTTACATATTTAACAATTTCTTATATCTCTTACCACTAGTAACGTTATTTTCCTTCATGCAAATTTCTTTGTATTGTATTATCTGCTCTGTTGTGATGGCCTGGTTAATAATTTATTATTAATAAGAATCATACAAGTAACTTTTATTTAATTGCTGTTAAAGATGAATTTTTTGTGAAATATGCGAAAAAAGTAACCTTAGCCCCAAGTAGAAATAAAACCAGGATTTATCTATGGCCTACTCAAAACCAAAATTGATTCGGAAAGCTTATACAATTTTTAAAAATATCATCGTTATTTCAAAGCAATAGCTTTCAAATAGTATCAATAAAAAATGATTAAAATTTTAAAAAAATTATATTTTGTGAAAATAATTGAAAAATGACGGAAGAAGTTAAAAATTAATTAATTAAAAATTTAACTAATTTGATATTGAAGAAAATAATTAAAACTGAAAAAGTTTTATTTAAAAAAATTAAAGAAAAGAATTGAAACTTGCGGAAATTGAATTGAAATATTAGGGGAAAAAATAAAAAATAATGAAAATAAAATTAAAGAAAAATGATAAAAATAGTTGAGAATTGTAGCAAATATGGGCCCGTATCATTTTGACACAAATTTTTTCGGGCAACTTGTTATATTGTACTCCCGAAGATGAATGTTATATTTTACACCTTCTAAAATCAAAGATTTTTAAGTCTTATTTATTAAATAATTGATTTTAATACATTAAGTTAATATTAAAAGACTTAATTAATCCAGTAAGCTCAATTATTAAATAATTAAGACTTAAAAATCTTTGATTTCAGAAGGAGTAAAATATAACATTCATCTTCGGGAGTACAATATAACAAGTTGTTCGGAAAAATTTGTGTCAAAATGATACGGACCCGCAAATATAATTAAAATCATAAAAAAAGAATTCTTAAAAATTGTTTAATTAAAATTTTAATCAATGAAATTTCAAATTAATTAAGGTTTGAAGAATTATAATATATAATAATTGAAATTGTAGTCTGGTTTATCTCAAGTATAGTCTGTAATTTTTTAAATTATTTTTTACAAATGTTTATTATTTTCTTCAATATACAATTATTTGTATCCATTACTTTATTATTAAATTTATATTTCAATTAATTTTCAATTACTTTTTCTCATTTTCAATTATTTTTTTATAAATTTTCTAATTTTTTTTATTATTTATCTCAAATTTTAGTTATTTTTTTAATATACAATTATTTTTAACATTCTGCAATTATTTTCTTATATTACAAATATATGTTGAAATTTTTTCAATTATTTTTTTCAATTTTAAATTATTTTTATTACTTTACAAATATTTTATCGAATTTTATATTATTTTAATTATTCTTCAATTAATTTCCTAGATTTTAAAATATTTTTCTCAAATTTTAATAATTTTTTTTAATTTCAAATATTATTATTATCATTTTGCAATCAATTTTTCCAATTTTCAATTATTTATCTCATTTTTCAAACATTTTTTCAATTTTCATTTTCTTTTATATTTTTCCATTACTTTTTATCGTATATAATTATTTTTTAATTAATTTTGACTTTTTTTTATAATTTATCACAACTTGCACTTATTTTTTCGATATACAATTATTTTTATCATTCTGAAATTTATTTTTTTTTATTACAAATGCATGTTGCACTTTTTTTAATTTTTCTCAAAAAAATAAAATTATTTTCTTACATTTCTAATTATTTTTATTACTTTGCAAATTTCGTCCCGAATTTTTTATTATTTTTATTACTTTTTAATTATTTTCCTAGATTTTAAAATATATTTCTCAAATTTTAATAATTTTCTTCAATTTTCAATTATTAATATTATCATTTTGCAATCAATTTCTTTAATTTCAAATTATTGTTATTACTTTGCAAATATTGTCTAGAATTTTTTATTATTTTCATTACTTTTCAATTATATTTCCTAGATTTTGAAATATATTTCTAAAATTTTAATAATTTTCTTCAAATTTTAATTTCTTTTATTACTTTGCAAATATTGTCTCGAATTTCGTATTAGTTTCATTACTCTTCAATTAATTTTCTAGACTTTAAAATATTTTTTTCAAATTTTAATAATTTTCCTTAATTTCCAATTATTTTTGTTATCATTTTGCAAACAATTTCTTCATTTTTTTATTAATATCATTATGCATTTCTCAATTAAATACCTAAATTTTCAATTATTTATCTCATTTATCAATTATTTTTTCAAATTTATTTTCTTTTATCTTTTTGCAATTATTTTCTCCACCTTTTAATTAAATATGATTATTATTTTTTAATTAATTTCCTAAATTTTTATTTATTATCTCAAATCTACATTACTGTATCCACGTTTCAATTCTTTAATCATTATTCAATCTTTTTTCTCATATTCCAAATAATTTCAACAATTTTTTATTATTTTTTTTGTTAATTTGCAATGATTTTCACAATTTTTATATTATTTTGATTATTTGTTGATTAATTCCGAAAATTTCCATTATTTCTCTCAAATTTCCATTATTTTCTTCAATTAACGATTATTTGTATCGTTTCTCTTCAATTTTGAATTACTATTCTTATCATTTTGCAATCAATTTCTTCAATTTTCAATTATTCTCACTATTCATTCCTCAGTTAAACTCCTAAATTTTCAATTATTTATCTTATTTTTCAATTATTGTTTTCAATTTTTATTTTCTTTTATCCTTTTGCAATTTTTACATTCTCATCCTAAATGAGAAGGTATTAAATTTGTGCGATTTTGAACTTTTGCTAAAACCTACATTTCTCGACGTTTTGCGACCTCCTGATTCCAAAAAAAATGGGTTTTACGAAAGTGTCTGTCTGTATGTCTGTCTGTCTGTCTGTCTGTCTGTCTGTCTGTCTGTCTGTGTAAAAAATTTTGAAATCCATTAACTTGAGTAAAAATTCATCTATCAATTTGAAATTTGGTATGCGTTTTAAGTGACCAAAAATACAGATCGAGTTCGTTTGCCAGCTATGTTGGACCAAAAATGTCAAAAATAGAACATTTTCTAACTTCACAAAAAAAAAAAATTAAAAAAAAAAATTTTCTCTATTTTTTTTCTTAAAGTACAAGTAAAAACAAACAAATTTCGTTAATAAATGTTTTTGATATAATGCAAACCCAAAAAGATATGAATTTTTTAAGTTTTACAATTGTATAAAAGTATTGTTTGAGGAGAAGAGGGGGAGGGGGGAGGTGAAAATCGGTCAGAAGACTGTTGACGCATTCTCATCTTTCTAAACTCAAGTAGAAATTAACAAGAAACTAACTATTTAACTGCTAAAAACCTTTAAAATCCTCAAAATACACGTTATATATGCAAAAAATAGAACATAATATGGGAAAATCATATACAGAAACACTATTATTTTGCAAAAAAATAAATAAACTCTCGGTTTTTTCTTCCTATTTACTTTTATTGATCACACCTAATAAAACTGCATCAAAAAATATTGACTTTTCTAAAAATTTTTGGAAATTTTGAAAAAATTTATTTTTACATTCTCATCCTAAATGAGAAGGTATTAAATTTGTGCGATTTTGAACTTTTGCTAAAACCTACATTTCTCGACGTTTTGAGACCTCCTGATTCCGAAAAGATAGTTTTTTAGTGCCACATTCGTCTTGGTTTAATGGAAAATTTGAAATTCGCCTCTCAGCCTTCAGAAACATTATTAATATTTTGAAATTTAAATCTTTGAGTAAATTGAAGTGTTTTTAAATTTAAAACATTTGTGAATAAGTAATATTATGTGGTTATTAGTAATATATTAAGAATAAATTTTAAGTAATGAATATTTGAAATTCACATTTTTGGCATAAAAGGAATAATGAGACAGGCACACAATAGAAATACACACTAGTCTATTTCTATCTGATTTTTGGTGCTGAATCCAAATCTGAAGTCAGAAGTTTTAGATTGACAAAATTTTTTGGGTTAAACTTAAAAACTGTTGATTAACACGAATTAGAGCAAATTTCAAAAAAAAAATTCGCTTAGACACTACAATAGTGTATTTCTTTTTGATTTTGGGTGCTGAATTCGAATTTGAAGTCAGAAGTTTTAGATTGGCAAAATTTTTTGAAAATACCTTAAAAAAACGAATTTGATTCCATTGTTACAGTTCGCCTCTTTCTCGATTCTCAGTTTCTCAAGCGTTACTACAAAAATACTCGAGAAACGAGACCGAGAAAAATCGGCCTTAAAGAATTTTTCCCTCCGAAATATTTCTGGGAGTTAGAATTAATTTTTTTTTTTCTCTCGCGCTGGACCATGCGTCTCTCGTGAATAGACTTGTACTGGACTCTCCGGGTGAAGCTGGCAGTACGACGCGGCATTTCGCTCTGGCTCTCATTGGCCGGTCACGAAAAATGGGGGAACCTACCTCTGATTGGTCGACGCGAGCTCGGAACATCGAGCTCTAACCAATCAGTTATTTTCTGCTCGCTGATTGGCTGCGCGCTCGAACACGTTGAAAAGCGTAAAAGCTATGCGTGCGGCAGTTCTCGCTCACTCGCTCTCCCGCTACCGAAGCACCTCCACGCCGGAGAAAATTTTGGATTTTCTCCTGTCAGCCGCCTGAGCGACTCTCTGCCTGGACGCCGTGCAGAGAGCACGACGCACGCTTGCCATTGCGTATTCTGCCAACACGTCTAATGCCCGCCATTGCGTGTTCTGCCGTCGTGCTGCCAACGACGCTCTGAGGTCCAAAGGATATATTCGGAAAATACATTTTGGATTTTGGACAATATAAACTGTGTTATCACTGGCGGTTCACCGCCTTCACCTTGACGGGAATTATTTTTGTTTCACACATTTATTTCACGCCGATGTTCTGTCCTTTTCAGGACTAAACATTGGTTTGTAACGAAGGTTGTTTAAGTTTCAAACAAGACATTGTTGTTCTTTCGAGGACACATCGCCAGGAGGTTTCGCGGCTGGGTTGCATTGGAAGTAGGAACTTCTGAGCACCCTGTATATCACGAGTTGAGTCCTAGACTACGTTGTATCGGAAGTCTTGTGCTTCTGTAACACCTAGTGCTCACGACCCGGGACTAGGTTGCATCGGAAGTTGTCTTCTGAGACACCTAGTGTGCCGGTATCTCGTGGGTTTAGGTTACATCGGAAGGCCACCTTCTGAGCGCCTAACACTCGACCGTTCTGGGTAGTGGTCTCCGCTTCATGCCCCAGGTGCGAAGCCAACGTCAGCGGGAGAAGCGGCGAGTCCGCGGTCTCCGACGAAAGGAGGCCATCATCGAGGAACGCCGTCTACGTCGGGAAGCTAGAGCTGCTCCTCCGGTAGCTGATTACACTGAAGCTGCTCTCCCTGAGCCGGTTCTCCCCGAAGCTGATCTCCCTGAACCGGTTCTCTCCGAAGCTTCTCTGCCTGAAGCTTCTCCCGTAGCCGCCATTGCTGACGTCGACGACGAGGAACATCTCCGTCAGGTACTCGAGAGTCACGAGTGCCTTTCACCTTCTCCAGAAGTGGTACTCTCTCCACCCCGGTCGGATTTGGCCTTCTTCCCACTACGGGCTCCCCCCACGACGCCCCCACGCCGCCAGGTTGCCAGGATAGCGTGGCGCACTCCTCCTCTAGTCGCCTTCTCCCCACCACGCCATTACTTGGGTCGGATGCTCCTCAGTGACCCTAGGCGAGGATTGCCAGACGCTCTACTCGGAGCCACCGCCGGTAATGCCCCAGGGGGCAAATAGAAAAGCATAACTTGGGTTAGCTCTCTCTCCCCCCCCCCAAACAATCGGCTCTTTTCAGAGCCACCAGTTCTCTCAAACGTCAGGAAATACTTTTCCTCAACTTTCACCCTCCATTTTGTACCTTGTCATTGGACAAGATTGTAACAATTGGCGCCCAGAACGTGGGGCCACGAAATTTTATTTTTTTCGGGTTTCGACGGAAGTTGAAACGAACTCCCCCACAATGAGATGTCTCATCAACCACCACTGAATTTCCAAGGGCACTATCTCCGTGATTTACCTTCACGGCGTGCTGGGGGTCTCTTCCGTACCCCACCAGGCACTCCTTTCGGTTCAACGGTAAATCTAAACGCTGTATCAGTCGTGAATACAGTCGAAAATCAGGCCGAGTTCCCCAGTAACGAAGAATTTGTCGACCAGTTGGAGGTTGAGACTTCTGGGGACTCTGACTCGGATTCTCAAAAAACTATTCCTTTCGTCACTTCCGGGAGTGAACACCAAAACCCGGTGGCGCCCATCCTCAACATAACCACGATGACGGGTTCCGAGAACGAGAATCAGGACTCCGGAACAGCCCCACCCCCGCCAAACATGAACGCATCTGGCGCTCCTCCTCAAGAAACCGGGGGCCCACCCGGTTCAACCCAAGGAGCAGGTTCTAGTCAAGGGTCATTCTCAAACCCTTTAGGGGCATCTGCCCCCTCAACCATGCCGGTTCCATTACCTATACCCGCTCACTTATCCTTTGCCGAGTGTCTGGCTCTCATCCGAGCCTTTCAATCTCCGGCTCCCCCATTCCCTGAATTCGGGGGGCTTGATCATGAAGACCCTCAGAAATTCCTCTCTAGTTGTGAGAAATATTTTTCTCAAGCCATGACCGAGGAGGGTCAAAGGACGCAACTGTTGATCAGGGGCCTTAAAGGAGATGCCAAGAAGTGGTGGGAGCTCTTCAAAGACTCCTGCCTATCCTGGGTGGATTTCAAGGAACTTTTTCTCGAGAAATATTCTGGGGCCACATGCGTTATGCGGCTCCAAGCCTCTCTATATTCTCACAAACAAGGTGAGAAGGAACCGGTTGCTGTCTTCTTACAGCAGAAGTATCTTTTAGCCAAACGCCTTAGCCCAACTATGTCCATGACGGACATAACGACTCTCCTACTGGAGTCCCTCAAACCAACTCTACGTCGCTTAGTTCGCCCTGCAGCTCCTAAAAGCTATCCTGAACTCTTGGAAGCTTCCATCAAAGCTGAGCAGGACGATTTGGATTGCGCACCCAAAAAGGGCGCTACTCCTAAAGAAGACCCTCCTAAGAGGACCACCTTCGGTCAACCCGCCAACAGGCAACCTCAACTTCCGGCCTGCCATCACTGTCCCGAGCGACACTATCACCGGGACTGCCCAGTGCTGGCGCAACGCTTTCAGCAGAACCAGGGAAACTGGCGAGCCCCGGCAGGACCGACATCGAATCCGGCTGCCGGCTCCCAACCAGCCCAACCTTAAATTCAATTTATTCGTCGGCGCAGGATCTCCCACGTACTCGGGTCCGTCTTGGGGACCGCGAGGTCGTGGCAGAAATTGACTCTTGCGCCTCCCACAACTTCGTGAAGCTATCCATCCTCACAGAAGCCGAACGAAGTTGGTTACAACCGGGGCCAGCGCGAGCTGACCTCGCCGCCCTAGGAGCTTCCATGCGGTTGCATGGTACCCTCCAACTAGAGCCTGTCTTAGGGGGCCACGTTTACCCTGGCTCCTTCCACGCTTGTGGTGAGCTCCGAGCTGACCTCATTTTGGGTCGCTCCTGGCTCAAAGACCATGACGTCCACCATGAGCATCGGTCGGACTGTCTGTACCTGGGAGTTAAGGACCGACAACGTCTATTCCTGACCCCCCTGCCCGCCGCCGAGGTCCCCACCTCGCCGGCTCCTGAAATCGACATTGGCCCATCTGTCCCAACTGAGTATGCCGACCGTTTCCGAAAAACCTTACGGACCTACAAATCCGTATTTCACAGGGGCGGTCCTCTTCGGCAAACGCTCTCGATCAATCATGAGATCAAACTGGAGTCTCCCAGACCCTTTCGTGAGCCCCCACGACGTTTCTCCGATCTCAAGAAACGGTTTATCGATGAGCAAACACGAGAAATGCTCGCCGATGGAATCATTGAACCCACTACCTCTCCATGGAGTTCGGCCATTGTAGTCGCAAATAAAAAAGCAGGTGAATATCGCTTTTGCGTCGACTATCGTCGCCTCAACGCCCAGACGATCGGAGCGCCCCAATGCCTTCCCCGTATCCACGAGGTTCTCAAAGATATCGGTAGGGCCACTGTCTTCTCCACCCTTGATCTTAAGAGCGGATACTGGCAGATTCCTATGTCTCCAGAATCTCGACAGTACACCGCATTCTCTACCCCCGACGGTGGCCAGTATCAATTCCGTGCCATGCCATTTGGGCTCAAAAACGCCCCCGGGACATTCCAGAATCTCATGAGGATTGTCCTAGCCTCCTACTGGGGAAAATTTTGTATCGCCTACTTGGACGATATAATCATATTTTCCTCCAGCTGGGAGGAGCACCTTCAACATGTTGCACTAGTCCTGGAGCGGCTCCACACTTTTGGACTTACCTGCTCTCCTACCAAATGTCTCTTTGGGCAAACTAGTTTGCCCTATCTGGGCCACTTCATTACCTCGGAAGGGAACCAGGCCCAGCCCGGCCATGTAGAGGCGATTTTAAACGCCGAAGCCCCCCGGACTCGCAAACAGCTCTCCTCCTTTATCGGAACTTGTAACTGGCTAATGGAGTACATTCCTCGATACTCGGAGTTAGCCAGTCCATTGACAAGTCTCCTCTCCCCCAAGAAGCCCTATAAGTGGACCTCAGAGCATCAACTCGCCTTCGAGAACCTTAAAAAGGCCTTTCGAGACCCAGCCCCACTCAGTCGACCGGATACCAACCTGACATTCATCCTTCAAACTGACGCAAGCGCACTCGGCATGGGTGCTGTCCTTTATCAAGAGTCCGAGGACGGACGCCGCCACATCATTTCCTATGCCAGTGCTAAATTCAGCCCAACTGAGAGTCGTTACCACTGTAACGAGCAAGAGTGTCTAGCCGTCATCTGGGCCATTAAAAAGTACCGTCCGTACCTCGAGGATCGCCACTTTATTCTCAGGACGGACAGTAAAACCCTAACATGGCTCGGAACAATGAAAGATTCTAAAGCCAAGTTGGCTCGGTGGCACATGTTCCTGAGTGACCTCGATTTCAGGACGGAGCATGTGCCTGGAAAGGAGAACGAACTTCCGGATGCCCTCTCCCGCAATCCAGATTTGACGGAGTGTTCACCAGGAGAGCCTGACCTCGACCGTATGGCTTTTCCGTCCCAGGCGGGACGCAATTCCACGACACCTGTCCTCAACGCCATCTACACCCGGACATTAGTAGAAGCTATTACCGACGGACAGCAAACGGATCTCCTCATCGGTAACCAGATTACCAGGTGGCTCCAAACGGAACGAGCTGGGGCCACCAGCTTAGCCGAACAACAATTTTTTGAAGGCAACATCCTCGACGACAAAGGCCTTTGGAAAATAAATCCTCACGACAGTAGCCGTCAGCTCCGCGTCCCGGGTGCCCTCAAGGATCGCGTGATGTGGGAATATCACGACGCTTCTCTCGCTGGACACCCCGGGACTGAAGAAACCCTCCGAAGCATCCGATCCCGCTTCTACTGGACCGGAATGAACAGGGACATCAACCACTACGTGTCGCAGTGCCACCTATGCCGCTGCACAAAGCGACAATACGGAAGAGCAGACCCCGGACTACGCCCCCGGGCTCCACGAACCGCCTGGGAAACCCTAGCTGTGGATTTGATGGGACCCTACCCATTGACAACGCATGGCCACCGCCACATCCTGGTGGTCACGGACCTTTTTACCCGCTGGGTAGAAGCTTTCCCACTCCGTAATTCCGAGGCTCTAACCATAATCCGAACACTGGAAAACGAAGTTTTCTTCCGGTATGGTTACCCTCGTCAGCTACTGAGTGACAACGGTCCACAATTCCGCAGCAACGCCTGGTCGACAGCCTGCAACCAATGGATTTGCTCTATGTGGACCACTCCGGAATACCACCCCCGGGCCAACCCAACTGAACGACGGAACCAGGAGATTAAAAAGGGCTTGCGCATCCGCTTGAACGGTGGAAATCAACGCACGTGGGATCAGCAATTACCCGAGCTCCTTTTCACCCTACGTCGAAGACGCAACGCAGCCATTGGAATGACCCCAGCGTACTTGCTCTTCGGGCGAGAGATTCGTCGTCCCGGCGAATTTGACACTCAACTCCCTCAAGCACCAGGACCAGACGCAGTAGATCAACGAGAACAGGAAGCCTACCACCACCAACGCCAGTACCAACAGCGCTACGCTGAACCTGTAGCAGAGCCCAGACATCAAGTGGGGGACAAGGTTTACGCTCTGAACCACAAACTCTCTAACGCCGCAGAACGTTATAACGCTAACCTCGCCCTTACGCGGACAGGGCCTTACCAGGTGCTCGAAGTTGTCTCCCCGGGGGTCTACTGGATCCAGAAAGAAGACGGACCCCACAAGGTTCACCAGAGCCAACTGGTCCCGGCACCAGGTCGTCTACCCCGACTGGCGCCCCCGCCAGGGGCCACTCCAACATCAAATTCCGTCCTGGCAGGGGACACTCTGGCAATAAATTCCGTCCCAGGAGGGACTCAACCGCAAAGGCACGTGACTGGGCAGGTCCGTGCTTCAACCCCAAAACAAACTCAGCCGAGTTTGCTACCAACGGGTTCCGTCCCAGGTGGGACTTTCCAACATCAGCATGTGACTGGACAAGTCCATGCTCTCTCTTCTGAGCGAACTCAGCCGAGTTTGGCTCCAGACGCCGCCTCAGCAGAGGCCACACCATCTACTAGTTCTGCCCCAGGTGGGACTTTCCAACATCGGCACGTGACTGGACAAGTCCGTGCTCTCTCTTCCGAACGAACTCAGCCGAGTTTGGCTCCAGCCGCCGCCCCGGCAGCAGCTACACCATCCACAAGTACCGTCCCAGGTGGGACGGTCCAACATCCGCATGAGACTGGGAAAGTCCATGCCCTCACTCCAGAGCAAACTATACCGAGTTTGCATCCATACGATGGCCCAGGAGGGACATCCGTTCCAAGCGCAACCGCGCAAACCCGATCGAGCTTAACTGCGCCACCTCAGGAGAGGTTAGCACCTAGCGACGATGGACAGCAGGATAACGCCGGAGGGCGCTATCCACGACGTGTTCGACAGGGTGTCGACTACCGAGATGCCCGACCCTATGCACCACGTCGGAAGAAGACTTAGTTATGTAAAACTTCAAGCTATGCAAATCGAATGGACCAACTCTGTAAGGGGGCCAACTTAAAAGTTCGCCTCTTTCCCGGTTCTCTGTTTGTCGAGTATTGTCATCAAAACTCAAGAAACAACGGAACCGAGAAAAATCTGCCTTAAAGACTTCCTCTCTTCGTTTTTGCATACGTCCTAAATTTAGAGTTTTAATTTTATTTTACCATTTTATTATTATCATTATATTTATACTACTATAATACTATATAATACTATTATATTTATACATTTTTTTATATACTACAACCGCAGGGACTAATTCTTTAAGGGGGCCAATTGTTACAGTTCGCCTCTTTCTCGATTCTCAGTTTCTCAAGCGTTACTACAAAAATACTCGAGAAACGAGACCGAGAAAAATCGGCCTTAAAGAATTTTTCCCTCCGAAATATTTCTGGGAGTTAGAATTAATTTTTTTTTTTCTCTCGCGCTGGACCATGCGTCTCTCGTGAATAGACTTGTACTGGACTCTCCGGGTGAAGCTGGCAGTACGACGCGGCATTTCGCTCTGGCTCTCATTGGCCGGTCACGAAAAATGGGGGAACCTACCTCTGATTGGTCGACGCGAGCTCGGAACATCGAGCTCTAACCAATCAGTTATTTTCTGCTCGCTGATTGGCTGCGCGCTCGAACACGTTGAAAAGCGTAAAAGCTATGCGTGCGGCAGTTCTCGCTCACTCGCTCTCCCGCTACCGAAGCACCTCCACGCCGGAGAAAATTTTGGATTTTCTCCTGTCAGCCGCCTGAGCGACTCTCTGCCTGGACGCCGTGCAGAGAGCACGACGCACGCTTGCCATTGCGTATTCTGCCAACACGTCTAATGCCCGCCATTGCGTGTTCTGCCGTCGTGCTGCCAACGACGCTCTGAGGTCCAAAGGATATATTCGGAAAATACATTTTGGATTTTGGACAATATAAACTGTGTTATCACTGGCGGTTCACCGCCTTCACCTTGACGGGAATTATTTTTGTTTCACACATTTATTTCACGCCGATGTTCTGTCCTTTTCAGGACTAAACATTGGTTTGTAACGAAGGTTGTTTAAGTTTCAAACAAGACATTGTTGTTCTTTCGAGGACACATCGCCAGGAGGTTTCGCGGCTGGGTTGCATTGGAAGTAGGAACTTCTGAGCACCCTGTATATCACGAGTTGAGTCCTAGACTACGTTGTATCGGAAGTCTTGTGCTTCTGTAACACCTAGTGCTCACGACCCGGGACTAGGTTGCATCGGAAGTTGTCTTCTGAGACACCTAGTGTGCCGGTATCTCGTGGGTTTAGGTTACATCGGAAGGCCACCTTCTGAGCGCCTAACACTCGACCGTTCTGGGTAGTGGTCTCCGCTTCATGCCCCAGGTGCGAAGCCAACGTCAGCGGGAGAAGCGGCGAGTCCGCGGTCTCCGACGAAAGGAGGCCATCATCGAGGAACGCCGTCTACGTCGGGAAGCTAGAGCTGCTCCTCCGGTAGCTGATTACACTGAAGCTGCTCTCCCTGAGCCGGTTCTCCCCGAAGCTGATCTCCCTGAACCGGTTCTCTCCGAAGCTTCTCTGCCTGAAGCTTCTCCCGTAGCCGCCATTGCTGACGTCGACGACGAGGAACATCTCCGTCAGGTACTCGAGAGTCACGAGTGCCTTTCACCTTCTCCAGAAGTGGTACTCTCTCCACCCCGGTCGGATTTGGCCTTCTTCCCACTACGGGCTCCCCCCACGACGCCCCCACGCCGCCAGGTTGCCAGGATAGCGTGGCGCACTCCTCCTCTAGTCGCCTTCTCCCCACCACGCCATTACTTGGGTCGGATGCTCCTCAGTGACCCTAGGCGAGGATTGCCAGACGCTCTACTCGGAGCCACCGCCGGTAATGCCCCAGGGGGCAAATAGAAAAGCATAACTTGGGTTAGCTCTCTCTCCCCCCCCCCAAACAATCGGCTCTTTTCAGAGCCACCAGTTCTCTCAAACGTCAGGAAATACTTTTCCTCAACTTTCACCCTCCATTTTGTACCTTGTCATTGGACAAGATTGTAACACCATTAAATGGAAATAAACGAATTGAATTATTCCAATGTATTTTTCCTTCTGCATCTTAATTTAAAGTGAGAATTGTCTCCATTTTGGTATCAATAGATTCGTTGAATAGAACTGCATGTGCACTGCAAAAACATGGTATCTTAAATTTTACAAAAATGTCTTAAATTAAGATATATTTTTGGTGTCTAAGACACGAAAAATGTCTTATTTTAAGACATTTTTGAACAATTTAAGATACCTATTTTGCAGTGTGATAGTTATAGTTTAAATCATTTTTTAAAATTATTTACAAAAAAAAAAATTCTAATAGTAACGGATTCCTCTCATTTTGATGCAATTTGACCTCTTCTATATAGTCACTAAATTATCCCTTTCTATTCGAGAGGATTTTCCTCTTCTATCTTCTTCTGTCAAATTTACAAATTTCACATATTATTGTAAAATTCATAATTTGTCACAAACTTGATATTTTTTTACATAAAAAATTTACCCGTTTTAAAATTAGAGTATGTAATTTCCCGAATATATCTCAAGTATCAGAATTTTTTATTATTTTTAATTCTTTATACTATTAAATTAGGTTGAAGTTAAACAAAAGAGTGGCTATGTGTCAAAAATCCTTTTGCTCTCGCAAAATTCTCTTACAAATTGAGTAATAATAGAAGAGGAATATTCCTCTGCTAACGAGATAATTTTTTTTTCGTGTTTGTTGTAAAAAATTGTTATTAAAATCTTAGAAACTCCAGAAAATGAAAGAATACTTGATAAAAACTTAAGCAAAGTGCTTTGCGTAGTCCAAAAATCGTACAAGGCTTCGAGCTCGGGTATAAGAACAGAAGAAAAAACTTAGGCAAAGTCACTCGCGTGTTATTTGTATCAAAAACGTGGTCAAAGCTGAGCGCTGTATACGAAATAAAAACTACGCAAACGCCATGCTTGCATTTAGAAAAACTCGCATTTCCATTTTTTTCATATAATTTGTTTAAACAATGAACTTTTGATTTCATAGTTAAATAGAACATTACACTGAGAAAATAAGTTGACTAAATACAACCAATTTTTGATTAAATTTAGCAGAGAGAGGTTGTTGATATAGCACCTGCAAAGCACATAATTGATTTTAGCAGAGCATATGCTCCGGTATCCTAGAAGTTTGATTGTCATCGCCGGTGTTTTGTTTGTTTTGTCCCGAGGAACCCTAACCTAGAAATAAAGCTGCTTGGCTAGAGGCTTATTTTCTCAGTGTATCATTTTATACACAATGTGAATTTAAATTCAACAATTTTTTAATTTTTATCCGGGTACTTAATGTTAACAGTTTTTCTTGATTTTCTCAGTTCTACCAAAATGTCGTTTCCCTAAGTTTTTCCTTAGTAAAGCAGTGTACTATCTCGGCGATTTCATTTTCCTATTTTTGCTTATATTCGTGTTCTTGAGCACTTGTTGGATCTAAACTCAACAAATCAAGTCAATCTGACAATTCTAACTCCACATTAGGTACACTGAAAAAAATGTTTAGTCATATCAACAAAAATTTTGTTGGCTTAACCAAATTTTTAGTCAAAGCAACAAAAATTTGGTTGGCTCAACCAAATTTTTGTTGATATGACTAAACATTTTTTTCAGTGTATTAGTGCGAAAAATTACATAGCAATACACTAGTGTAGTGTCTTGTCTATGACACTTTTTTGGGGTGCTTTTGTAATTTATTATACTGCACGCAAATAAAGTGTCTATATTATTTTAAAAATAAAAAAAATACATAGTAATAATTTGAGGAAAAAAAGCGTGTTTAAAGTATTAATACTTACTGACATATTGTGTTAACGTACAATTTCTGTTTGTTAGACATTGCTCTTAATTGTATTCTAAATTTGAGTTTAATACTATATTGATTTGAAGACTATAGTCTTACTCAATCATGGAATTGTATCGAGGCAGAAGTCAACTAATATCAATAAGTTCAAACAGAAATTGTAGTGTTTTTTAATGACATTTAGGTGCAACAACCCTTTGCTTTGAGGATTTAAGTAACTGAGATTTTTCTTTTCTCTCCAGTAAATCGCAAATATTCCGGAAAGTATTAGTATCGAGCGCGAAGCGCGAGTGCCGTGATGAGAATGTATCAGAACGTTTAAATCGTCAATTTCCTGTCAATTTCCAACATGTGACAATAAAAATTGAAAACTTGTTATTATTAAATATAATATAATAACAAGTTTTCAAATAAAACTATGAAAGTGTTTTTTTAAATTTTAAAACGGGGAATTTTTTGAAAAAATTAAATTTTTTTTAAGAAATCCAAAAGTTTTGAAATTTTGAGACAAAATATTTTCGTAGTTAAAATTAGGTTTAGGAATTCAGAAAATTATATTTTTTATTAGGATAAATCTGTAAAATAAATTTGGTTTTCAAAAAATTGACTCTCAATGGAAACCACAAAATGACTGGTTAATTTTTAAAAATTGACGATTTAAACGTTCTGATGAGGATGTGAGATATTACATCGAAACGCGTCAATCAAATAATAATGAAAAAAATATTATTGACTTTTCAGTTTTTTATAAAAAATAATTTCTAAAAAAAGCCGTTCAGGACAAAAAAGAGAATTATTCTTACATATTATCTTCCTAACTTTGCAATTAACCAAACATTATACAATTACGTAGAAAGATTACATATGAAATCATTATTTAAGGTATTTCTCTCGCATTTATACTTGAAAAAATCGATTCTCTATGGATTTTCTTTAAATTGTGAGCAAGTATTTTCGACAGTAAAAATTTTGTGTTAATTTTAACATAAGTCACATATCCCAAACGGTCCACTCAAAATTTGTGTTAATTTTTAACACAAGGATTTGTGTTGTTTTTACTTTGTACTTTTTTTTTTTATAAGGATATGTAAGTGTTACATTGTAAAAATTTGTCCTTACCAAAACACCAACACAGCAAAATGCAAGAATAGCAATAAAGGTTTTCATTCTGAAAAGAGTTTAGAAAATTTATTAAGTGTGAACTTTGGAACAGCCGAAAAACTACTAACTACTGGTTAGATGTTTTTTTACACATTTATATAGTATATAGCGGAACCTATCGTAATTACAAAAACATTCCTGATTAGTCATCTACTGAAAAATAAAGACATTAATGAAAAAGCAGTGCCAAGTTCTGCCTTAGAATGTACATTATTAAGCAATGAATTAATTATTAAGCAAATATTAAGCAATGAACAGATTCTTTTGTCATAGGGATCACTTAATTTTCCATTTGTATTATTTTGTCGAGTTGGCATTGAATACCTCATGTATACACTTATTGAAACTAATAGGTGAAAATTATGTCCATTTCATGAACATTTCGCTTTTAAATTTTTTTTTAAAATCCAGAGTGTAGTTAGTTCCTGTTTTTTTTTTTTTTTATTAATTTTAATTCTCTTTATCAAAAAATTTTAAAACTGTTTTAGTTTACAGACAAAATATACAGATGAGGTAGTCTTAATGACGAAATATTGATTATAAATGATACTAATTTATATATTACACAATTATATGAATTTTAATAATAATTTAGACTAATTTACAGTGTCGAATAGTTGGATTTATTAAAAATTCAAATTACGTTATTTTACTTTATTGGAAAAAATTAAAATTAAACTAGGTGTGAATTCTGTCCATTTCATGGACACTTCGCTTCCAAGGAAGCAATAATTTAATAATATTTTAAATATTTCCACCCAGTGTAGCAGGTAGGTAACAAAAACTGTACACTGCAAAAACAGGTGTCTTAAATTGTTTAAAAATGTCTTAAATTAAGCCATTTTTCGTGTCTTAGACACCAAAAGCATCTTAATTTAAGACATTTTTGGCCAATTTAAGACACCATGTTTTTGCAGTGTAATATGTTAAAAATTAAATTTGTCTAAAAATGATTTATTATTATCTTTGAATCATAAATAAATCATAAATAAACCATAAATAAATCACAAAGTTTTCGCAAAAAATTGTATGTTTTGGAAACAATGAAATATTGTATTTTTAATAATGTGGTTTCTCTTTATTTATTAATATTATTATTATTTATTTATTTTTTTTTTTGTTGAAAAAATTAAAAAATGTTAAAACCCATACGATATTTTGTTTGAAATCTTAAAAAAGGCATATAAAAAAATTGCCATTAAAAAAATATGAAAAATTGTAGGAGGAGATCGACGTACCCCGTTGATAACATGTTTATTAAAAAGACAATGATATAAAATGTTAATTTAAAAAACAGTCGAAAATCATTTTTATTAATAATTTTGTAAGATATGAATTGTATTCAATTATTTGTGTAATTAAATGTCTGTTGAAGTTGTGTACCATAGAATGTTAATTGGGCTGAACGTACACTATAATGTTTATTTAATCAAATATATGCAATAACATTCAATTTCAATCTTCAATACTATATTATAAAGTAAATACAAGGCTATATACGTAAAAGAGGTGTTCTTTTATTAATCTTATACCTAGAAAGTACAATTCCGCTCAAATTTTTTATATTGTTTTAATTAATAATATTTTTTTAGTCAAAAATATTAAAACCTTAATTAATAATTAAATATAATTTGAAATGATTAAATAAAAATATTAAAATTAAAAAGTTGAATTTATCTACTGAAATTTCTTTTTTTTTTAAACTTTGTCATTTCATTAAAATTTAATATTATTTTTCAAAAGTTAAACATATTTTTTTTGAGAAATTTATTATTTTTTCCATTAAAAAATTGTATTCAAGTGAATTTTATCTAAATTGTAATATATTTTAATAAATTTGAAAAAAAAATTATTATGTGTCATATAACAATAACAATAATAATGATTTGAAAAATAATCAAACACTGATTGTATGATAAAATTTATGTGTTTTTTGTGTTTTTAAATAAATAATATGTTTTTTACAGTTTATACAGTTTTGAATCTTTGTAAGTTTTCATATCTTTGTTTCAATAATAATAATAATAATAATAAAAATGTAAGTTAATATTATTTGCTTACCTGCACTGCAAAAACATGGTGTCTTAAATTGGACAAAAATGTCTTAAATTAAGATACTTTTGGTGTCTAAGACACAAAAAATGTCTTAATTTAAGACATTTTTGAACAATTTAAGACACCTGTTTTTGCAGTGTGTATAGTTTTAAGTTCGTGAGTTACTCAAAAATTCTAGGAATATAGCTTCTTGGGTTATTAAGACATTAACTCTTTACTTTTAAAATTTGCAGTTGAGACCACTTGTATTGTTCATGGAATAAGCAGGAAATATTTTTGGTTGATAATGAAATGTTTTAAGTTCTATGATTTAATAGCTTTGAAGACAATTTTTATTATTTAACTCACGAACTTTAAACTATACAGGTAAGCAAATAACATTAACTTACATTTTTATTATTATTATTATCATTGAAACAAAGATATGAAAACATACAAAGATTCAAAACTTTATAAACTGAAAAAAATATATTATTTATTTAAAAACACATAAATTTTATTATACAATCAGTGTTTGATTATTTTTCAAATCAAAATAAAATTATCAAATTCTTATTTAGAACATAATTTTAGAAATATTATTAATTGTACAATTAGTAGCTATTATGATAATTTTTAATATTTAACTCATGAACTTTAAAATATACAGGTAAGCAAAAAGTATGAACTTACATTAAATTTTAATGAAATGACAAAGTTAAAAAAAAAAGAAATTTCAGTAGATAAATTCAACTTTTTAATTTTAATATTTTTATTTAATCATTCCAAATTATATTTAATTATTAATTCAGGTTTTAATATTTTTGACTAAAAAAATATTATTAATTAAAACAATATAAAAAATTTGAGCGGAATTGTACTTTCTAGGTATAAGATTAATAAAAGAACACCTCTTTTACGTATATAGCCTTGTATTTACTTTATAATCTAGTATTGAAGATTGAAATTGAATGTTATTGCATATATTTGATTAAATAAACATTATAGTGTACGTTCAGCCCAATTAACATTCTATGGTACACAACTTCAACAGACATTTAATTACACAAACAATTGAATACAAATCATATCTTACAAAATTATTAATAAAAATGATTTTCGACTGTTTTTTAAATTAACATTTTATTTCATTGACTTTTTAATAAACATGTTATCAACGGGGGGCGTCGAGATAGATTTTTACAAAAAAAAAAAAAAAAAAAAATCAACTAAAAGAATTTTTTTTTTTCAAAAATTTTTTTTTTAATTTTGATAATATGGCATTCTTTTACATCCAAAATAGTCCCAGAAAAAAAATTGGCACCCATAAGTAACATATATTTCGATGGGTTGAAATTTCTCAGGTGACTCCACTTAATGAACCAAATTTGATGATTTTCATTTCTCTCAAAAAATATGTTTTTTTCAGCCAATCAAAAAATGGCTTAAACAGACTTAAGGTACATGTTTAAAGCTTTAAAAATCTACTTAGAAATTTTATTTATGTCTATTTTTGGTGTTACTATAGCTATTTGAAAAAAACGACTTTTTAAAAAAGTATCTTTACATTTCTTGAAATATTTAAAAAAATATTAAAGACACATTCATTTAAGCTAGATATTATTTTTCTACAGGTTCTGGCAATAAGTTTTAAAAAAAAGACGTCCCGATATGTTCATTAGGCTCTGAGCAATCAGCGTTTGAAAATCGCTCGGGTCTTGTAGACCCAATCTAGCAGTTACGTTAAATCCCGATAGTCTAGCAGTTGCGGGTTAATATTATTAGTAATATTATTATTATTATTATTATCATTATTTTACTAGGTGAAAATTATGTCCATTTCGTGGATATTTCGTTTTAAAGTTAGCAAACAAATTTGCTTTCTTATAGAAAAAGCAATATATTATGAATATAAAATTTAATTAGAGAAATTCTTTAAAAAAAAGAATTTTAAGTGCAAAAAAATGAAAAAAAATCAATTAATTTACGAATTTTTGATCAATTATAAAAGTTATATAGGTCAATCGATTCGTTTTGAGATAAGGAATATGATTTTTTTATTCATTAAGTTGTATTTTTAGCTTGGAAAAAAATTTTGGCAAAAAACGATTTTTTTCGATGAAAAAAGGTGCTCAACAAAATTTGATTGGGTATTTTCAAAAATCCCTATGTCCAAATTTAGATATTCACGAGCTTAAAAAGTCATCCAAATTTTATTGAAATCCGTTGAAGCGTTCTCGAGATAACCTGGCGACAAAAAACGCTACACACACACACACACACACACATACATCTGGACATTTGCTTAGGAATGAAAATTAACCGATTAAACGAACTTACCTTAAGTGAAGTTCAATCGGGATTATATGAGTCGTCTCGTTCGAATAGATCAAATTGTAGTAGTACTCTTTCTGCTAGATCTAGTCACAGTTTTTAAAGCTTTTTTGAAAAAAATACTTTTTCGCGCCTATACTCCACGGATATCCGTAGATGGCGCTGCACACTTCCGGCTTGTCATTTATTTTAAAGCTGTTTTGACAAATCGCAACATTTATTTGGGGTATTCTTTGAAAAAGATGGGTTTTATTTATAAGTAAAGATAAATAATTGATTTATTATAAAGGGCGGGAGTGATCTATTCGAACGAGACGACTCATATAATCCCGATTGAACTTCACTTAAGGTAAGTTCGTTTAATCGGTTAATTATATTTCGTCGTCTCGTTCTTCTAGATCAAATTGTAGATGTTTAAAGTCGTTTTGCGATTTGTATTATGTTTGATTTTGCAATATTTGCAAATTTACTATTACATTAGAAATAGATAAATACAATATTATGTATGTATAATCTATACTGGAATTTATTCAATAATGAACATTCTTATTTTATTTGGGATCCTAATTGCAGAATAATTCTTGAAGAAAAAATGGTATTTTTATTATTATTTTATTTATTGTTAAATTTTGTAGTCCTTATAAAAGGTGACTAAAACTATGAATGTTATGAATTTTACATTAGAGTTTAATCCTGTGATGAAAAAACTTTAGTTTGGATAATTTCAGGCAAACTTACGTTATATAATGAAATATTATTTCTATTGAAGTGTTGTCATTATAATAGCAAAAGATATTTATACTGACAACAAAAATAAATTATAGTTTTCCAACAGACTAAAGGTTTTTGATATGACGGGTACCAAACTTGTTTTGGCTATAAAAAGAAAACTAAAAGGAAAGCTAAAACTCTAGCATCCTAATCATCAATGATTTTTCTTATTAATCGGAGAATACGAGAAACTAAAGGAAACATAGGCATAAAAGTAAAAAACTTGTTCAAGATTGGTGTAGATAATAATTATAGTGGTCAGACTTTATGATCGACAAAAAATTTGTTATAATTGGAAAAAACCAAAAATTTTCATAAATTTTCTATATATTATGCAACTTTTCTAATTTTATACTTATTTTTGTATTGAAAGCAAATAATGTGTTTAAAAATTCTTTTTATTCGAAAAGAAATTCAGTTAAATATTTTCTATAGTTTTATGTACAACACCTAGAAACTTGCGCTTTTGTGCTGGAATTGGGCGCCATTTTTCTTAGTTCAAAATAATTTTCAAAACTTTGAAAGTTTCTTTTATCGAAAAATATTTGACTGGGATTATACTTTAATTTTGCTTAAAACTATAGTACCTGTAGCGTCCAGATATGTAATCGATACAAATACTTACAAGGTGTATTATGGATTTTAATAAATTTGTACAAACAAAGAAGGCGATACAAAAGCCAAGAGGTTAATATTTAGATTTGGAAAAATTTTTCCTTGGTTTATCAACTAAAAATTTTGTAGACAGAAATTAACCACTGCAATGTTTACATTACTTAATTATTATTATTTTTTAAATCAATAATAAATTTAATGAATTAATAATAATTATGTAATAATAATTAAAAATCGAGTCATTTATCGTAACGGCAAGCTTTTTACCTTCCAAAAAACTCACTTAAAAAAAAAACGAAACTTTGTTTTTTGTTATATATTTTAACATAACTACATCATTCATGATATTTTTCCAAGAATTTTAATGATTTAAGCGGTTGAAAAAATTTGGGTCCTTCTGGCACATTCTGCCTTGTGAATTTTTCTTTTATGACCTTTTTCTGGGTCTCACAATTTTTCTTGAATAGACGCTTGGAGTTTAATGAGACCTTGTATGTTTCATTTCCATAATATTATTTTTGTTGGAATATATTAGATAATTTTTTATTTATTACATAAATGTTTCTATTTTATCCCTACATTTTTTGCAACTTTCATCCATGAAGAAAGTTTTTCATCAAACAGAACTTTATCGAGGGGAAGATACTCCTTAATGTTTTAACCGTTTGATTAACTTAAAGAATTACAGATGTTTTTCTCATTACTGCTACATTATAGTGTGTGGCAGATAAGATTCTATTGCAATACTTAATAGGCTTATATATTAGGATTTTTATGATTTGCAGTGTTGCCATTGTTAAATATTGAGGTTACCTTCAAACTTACAACAAAATTAATTGCCAGCACTTTTGTTGAATCCTGCTTATACTATTTTTGTCTATTTTTCAGTTAAAATATTTTAGTCCTTGTGAAAGGTGGGTTTACTTTTGGACAAATTTTTCACGAGAAGTTTGAAAATTGATGTTTTATCTGAATGACATCATTTTCAGTATTGTCAGGCGAAAGAAGTTTCTTTCTCAGAAAGATCCTTAGATCTTTTCTTTCTCAAAAAAGATCCTTAGATCTTTTTGACTATAAGCAACAATTCATTCAGCAATATTGCTATATAGAAATTGCGTAAAATTGCTTCAGTCATGATGAGGAATGTATTAATTTTAATAATTTTAGTGGAAATCGGCAAACAACAAACAATAGATTTTACAATTTTAAACAGGGTTTAAATTAGTAAATATTTTAAATTCTGTTAGTATAAAAATTCTTATAAAATTTACAGAAATTACATTGTAATGAAAATTAGTATTGCAATAATATTTACTCCTGTAAATTGATTAATTTCAAATTCAGCTGTTATTTTTATATGTGAGAATTTATTCGAAATTGGTAAGGAAGAAATTATTATTATTATTTTTTTTTTTTTTTATATATATATTATTAAAACTATGGGAAATTACGATCATAGTGGCGTTATATGAATATTTATATGCTAACCAATATTTGAAAATTTTAAAGTAATTTCACTTCATTTAATTCTACTAATTTTAATAATTAAATTAATTGATTTATATATTTAAACACTTTTTGGTAATTGATAATATTGTCATGTTTTACAATAAATTACAATCGATTGTCAGATCGTAAATTATAATTTAAAATAGATCAGATCAAGCGATCATTGCGTCTTTTATTACCATTAAAATAATGTCCTATTTAATCGAAATTTGCGATTTATAGGTATTATAAATTATAATTTTAGAATTTTATCCAATTATATAAAAAGTCAAATTAATAATACAAATAATTAGAACCAGACAAGATTGAGCAATTTTAGCGCCTTCTATTTCTATGAGATGCCCGATTTAATCGATCTTTGCGATTTTTATAATCAATTATAATTTTTGAATCAATCCAATAATATAATAAAAAGTTATAAATACATGTAATCGGAAACAAACGAGATTGAGTGATCTTTGCGCCCTCTATTTTTGTAAGATTTTGTCCGATTTAATCGATCTTTGCGATTTTTATAATCAATTATAATTTTTTAATCAATCCAATAATAATATAAAGTTATAAATACATGAAATCGGAAACAAACAAGATTGAGCGATCTTTGCGCCCTCTATTTTTCTAAGATTTTTTCCGATTTAATCGATCTTCGCGATTTTTACTATGAATTATAATTTTTGAATTAATACAGTACTATAAAAATTTAAATTATAAATACATATAAACGGAACCAAAAAAGATGGAGCGATCTTTGCGCCTTCTCCTTCTGTTAAATGCTGTTCCTGTTTTGTATGATCGATTTTTGCGACCATTAATATAATTTGAATCAGACGATATTTAGCTTTTCTATATTTATTATTTTTTATACTTACATAAAACTGTTTATTGTTTATTTAACAGACGATCTAACCAGGCGATTGGCCTTACATTATTGTTAGGTGCTGTCTAATTTGATCGATCTTTGCGATCTTAATAAATATAATTTAAGAATTAGCCAGAAAAAATCATAAAATAAATCTAGCGTTATTTGCGCCCTTTATTTATTTTGAAATATCGTGCGCCTTGATCGATTTTTGCGATCACTTTTGCATTCAAATGCTCGAACTGGCGTTGACGTTGTTCACCTTTCAACCTCTTTGACCGAGAAGGAGTCCGATCTTTGCGGACTCCTTTTGACATTGTTTGTCATGAGATTGTTCTTCATGATTTCCATATTTCGGAATTATTGAGCTACACTTGACGTGGATTCTGGAAAATGGCGTCTCAACCCCGCCAGTGTATCACATTTTGTGATGCTACGCTTTTATTCTTGTTTCTAACAAGCTTATCACTTTACACTTTTTTGCACTTCACTTATCGCTAACCGAATGACAAATTTCAAGGGAGAAATTCTATTAATTAAATAAAATAATGCGAAAAAACGGAAAAAAAATATAGATCCAAAACTGTTTCAGATTTCACAGAAAAATACAATGACAAGCCGGAAGTGTGCAGCGCCATCTACGGATATCCGTGGAGTATAGGCGCGAAAAAGTATTTTTTTCAAAAAAGCTTTAAAAACTGTGACTAGATCTAGCAGAAAGAGTACTACTACAATTTGATCTAGAAGAACGAGACGACGAAATATAATTTACGCTTTTTAGATGAAAATGAGTCGATTTAGACTATTTTTGGAAAATCGAAAATCTTAACGATCACAAAGCTTCCTCTATGAGGAAGCAAAAAGTGTAGAAATTATTTTGGATGTAAAAGAATGCAATATTATTAAAATTAAAAAAAAATTTTTTTGAAAAAAGAAATTTAAAAAAATTTCTTTTTGTTGAAATTTTTTTTTTTTTTTTTGTAAAAATCTATCTCCTCCTACAATTTTTCATATTTTTTTAATACCATTTTTTTATATGCGTTTTTTAAGATTTCAAACAAAATATCGTATTGGTTTTAACATTTTTTAATTTTTGCAACAAAAAAATTTTTTTAATTTTTTTTTTAACAAATTTTTTATTCTAAAAAATTTTTTTTTTTAATCTTGATAATATGTCATTCTTTTACATACAAAATAATCCCAGAAAAAAAATTTGCACCGATAAGTAACATATTTCGATGGGTTGAAATTTCTCAGGTGACTCCCCTTAAATAAAGAGAAACCACATTATTAAGAATACAATATTTCATTGTTTCCAAAACATACAATTTAGGGATTTTTGAAATTAACTAATCAAATTGTTTTAGTATCTTTTTAATTAAAATAATTCATGTTTTTTTAATTTTTGTTTTTATTAACTTAAAATATTTAAAATATTATTAAATTATTGCTTCTTCTATGAGGAAGCAAATTGTTTTGCTTCCTTGGAAGCGAAGTGTCCATGAAATGGACAGAATTCACACCTAGTTTTCAATTATTTGTGTCATATTTAAAGTACTTTTGTCAACTCTAAAGTACTATTGTCAATTTTCAAGTATTGTTGCGATTCTGAATTTAATTTTTTCAAATATCAATTAGTTTCTTTAATCTTTAAATTATTGTCATGAGTATTTAAATTTATTACACAAGTTGTCATTTACTTCTGTTATTTTTCAACTATTTTCTCAACATTTAAATTATTTTTTTCTATCTTTAAATTATTGCCAGGAATATTTTTTCTTCATATTTCTATTATTTTTTAAACTTTAGAATTATTTTCCACAAATTTTAATTATTATTTTATTCAAATTATTGAATGCGAACTATTAATATTTAATATAGAAATTATTATTCTTATATCAAATTTTAATTTTATTGTTACTTGAAATAAATTTTTTAATTTTATATTGTAATGGGCTTTTGTTCGTAAATAAATAATAAATAAATATAATATTTTTTATTTCCATGAATTTTTAAATTTATTATATTAGTTTTGAATTATTTTCTACAAATTTTAATCATTTTCTTCATTATTTTTATTATTGTCATGAGTTTATTAAATTTGTACATTTTTTTTTCAATTAATTAAAAAAAATTTCAATTATTTTCTTTAATCTTCAATTATTCTCTATAAGTTTTTTATTTATACACCAGCTTTTAATTATTTATGTCATTATTCAATCAGTTTCTTAAAATTTTAATTGTTTGGTCAATTCTTCAAGTATTGTCTTTCAATTTTTAATTTTATACACCAGTTATCAATTTTTTTTTTCAAATTACAATTATTTTTGTTATTGTTCAATTATCTTCTTGTAATTTCAATTATTTTTTTTAAATTTCAATTTTGTTCTTCAATCTTCAAATTATTGTCAGGAATATCCAAATTATCTACACAAGTTCAATTTACTTTCATGATTTTTCAATTATTTTCTTCAAATTTCAATTACTTTTGTCATTTTTCAATTATTTTTTCAAGTTAGAACTATTTTTGTCAATATTCAAATATTTTTGACATTTTGGAATTATTTTCTTTAAATATCATTTTTTTGGATATTTCTATTATTGTCAGGAATTTATTAGCTTTTGAACATCAGTTTTCAATTATTTATGTCCTTATCCAATTAGTTTCTTCAAATTTTAACTATATAGTTAATTTTTTAATTATTTTATACAATTTTTCAATTAATGTATTAATTTTTTTATTTTTACTTCATTTTTGAATATATTTCTCATTTTTCATTAATTTTTTTTCTAAATTTCAGTTATTTTTGTCATTATTCAACTATTTTCTACACATATACATTTTTTTGGTATTTTTAAATGATTTTTTCAAGTTTCAATTATTTTCTTGAAAATTCTTTTTTTTTCTTAATTTTTTAACTATTGTCTAAAAAGTGTAATTCTTACACCAGCTTTTATAATTATTTATTTCATTATTCAATTAGTTTCTTTACATTTTACTTATTTCTTCAATATCTCAATTATTGTGCGACAATTTAAATTTTTTACACCAGTCTCAAACTTTTCTTTCAAATTTTAATAATTTTTGTCATTTTTTAATTATTTTTTTGTAACTTCAATTATTTACTTCAAATTACAATTATTTCGTTTCAATTTTTGTAATCAATTTTTGATTTTTAATAAATTTTTCAATTAGTTTTGTCATTTACAACTTTTTTTCAAATTGAATTATTTTTGTCATTGTTTAATTATTTTAAAAAATATATATTTAAAGTAAATAATTCCACAATGTCATAAATATTTGAATATTGACAAAAATAGTTGTAACTTGAAAAAATAATTGAAAAATGACAAAAATAATTGATGACTTCAAAAAAATTTAAATTTGTAGAAAATACTTGAAAACTTGACAAAACAATTGAAATAAATAATTCAAAACTAATGTAAAAATTAAAAAACGGTAGACAATAATTGTAAAGAAAAAAAAAAATAATTATAAGTTTGAGGAAAATAATTAAAAGTTTTAGAAATTGATTGAAGTTTGAAAACAATAATTGAAATTTGAAGAGAATAATTCAAAAATGGCAAAAAAAATTCAAATATGAAAAAAATGATTTAAGTTTGAAGAAAATAATTGAAAAAGGTGTAAAAATATTAATAAATTCGTGACAATAATAAAAATAATGATGAAAATAATTGAAAACAGGTGTGAAAAATTTAAAAGTTCATAACAATAAAAAAAACTGAATAAAATAATTGCAATTTGTGAAAAATGATTCTAAAATGGCAAAAATAACAAAAATATGAAAAAAAATTGGAAAATGACAAAAATAACGAAAGGAAATTAAACTTGTGTAGAAAATTTGGATATTCCTGACAATAATTTAAAGATTGAAATACACAATTAAAATTAAAAAAAAAAAAAATTGAAAAGTTTAAAAAATAATTGAAATTACAGGAAGATAATTGAACAATAACAAAAATAATTGTAATGTGAAAAAAATATTTTACAATAATAATTGATACAATTATTACAATAATACAATAATAATTGATAACTGGTGTATAAAATTAAAAATTGAAAGACAATACTTGAAAAATTGACCAAACAATTGAAATTTTAAGAAACTGATTGAATAATGACATAAATAATTTGAAGCTGGTGTATAAATAAAAAATTTATAGAGAATAATTGAAGTTCGAAGAAAATAATAGAAATTTGTTAAAATTAATTGATAAAAATGTTCAAATTTAACAAACTCATGACAATAATGAAAATAATGAAGAAAATGATTGATTTTGTAGAAAATAATTGAAAACTTATGTAATAAATTTAAAAATTCATTGCAATAAAAAACATTAAATTTATTTATTTATTTACTGGCAAAAGCTCATTATAACATAAAATTTAAAAATGTATTTGAAGTAACAATAAAAGTAAAATTTCATATAACAATAATAATTTCTATGTTAAATATTAATAGGTCGCATTCAATTACTTGAATAAATTAATAATTGAAATTTGTAGAAAATAATATTAAAATTGCAAAAATAATAGAAATATGAAGAAAATAATTGTAAAATGACAAAAATACTTGAATAATAATGACAAAAGTAAATGAAATTTGAAGAAAATTATTGAACATTAACAAAAGTAGAATAGAAACTGGTGTTAAAAATTTAAATATTCCTGGCAATAATTTAAAGATAGAAAAAAATAATTGAAATGTTGAGAAAATAATTGAATCAAATTGACAGAAGTAAATGAAAATTTGTGTATAATAAATTTAAATATTCATGACATTAATTGGAAGATTAAAGAGAATAATTGATATTTGAAAAAATTAAATTCAGCATCACAAAAATACTTGAAAATTGACAATAATACTTTTTTTGTGGAATGTAAAAAAGATTTGACAAAATTTAAATCGATTTCTTTTTTTCATTCATAAAATTGATTTAAAAAAATAATTATTCTTGTCGATTACTTTTAAACAAAACGTTTCAACATTTCTTTTAAATTTCCAAATACGTACATACATTCTACACTGTTAAAAATTTCTGTATTGTGCTTCACATACATGTATATGAAATTCAATTTAACATACAATTATATTAAATTTAATATACATATACATGTATATTAGAATTCATACAACGTTATGTATTCTCAGATACACGTATAGCAAATTTAATATACATTATATTAAATTTAGGATAATTTATATTTTTTTTTTTTTTTTTGCGTAGGATGTGAAAACCTGCCTTCAGGTACCCTGTAGCCCGTACTACAGGGTTATGCGGAGGTGGCGATGTTCTGCCCACCCGCTAAAAACACACCCTTATTTGGGACCTTAAGACCACTCCCAGGTAGAGCCAGTTTACTGACGTATCGCCTTCAGGAGTGGTCTTATATCCCACCTCTATCGCCTAAACGATATCATTCCTCGACCTACGGGAACTACCTTTGTTGGCGGCCATCGAGATCCTTAACCCTCATAACATGTTGGATGAAGGTCTCGATGTGCCGCCAATTCTCTTTGGATCGAGTCATTAACAGGACCATGTTCTCCGGTGTAACTTCGCAGTTTACACCGGCGAACATAACCCGTCTTTCGTCGTTCCATCGTGTGCATGTAAAGAGTGTGTGCTCTGCGTCATCCTTTGGGGATTTGCAGTAGGCACACTCTGAACTTTGTCGTCTTTTGAAGTGCTCTAGGTACGAGTTAAAACACCCGTGACCTGAGAGCGCTTGGGTGACGTAGTACGAGACTACTCCATGTTTTCGATCTATCCAGGTGGCGAGTGTAGGTATGAGCCGATGTGTCCATGACCCTTCTCATCCCCGCTCCATCTTGCTTGCCATCTTTCGACAAGTCTGCTTCTCGCATCTCGGCGAATTTGGTCCTTGCTGGGTCTATTGTCATCCGTATAACGGGTGGACATCCTATCTTTGAAAAGGAGGAAAATTTCCTCCCTTTCTTGCGCCAAAAGATCTGCCGGCGGGACGCTGGCAAGGACCTGAGCAGCACTCGCAGATACTGTCCTATAGGCAGAGATTATACGCTTGGTTATAATCCTTTGCACGGACAGTATCTTCTCCAAGATGGTCTTGCTTCTGTCTGTTCGCAGGGAGGGAGCCCACACTGGTGTTGCATAAAGCAGCTTTGAGTAGAACACACTCGCCACCAATCTCCTTTTTTTTTCAAAAAGCCCACCGACGTTCGGCATTATACGGGCTAAATTTAGTGCACATTCTGCAGCTTCGTGGGAAGCCACAGCAATGTGGTGTTAAAAATTCAAAAACTTGTCGAGTTGTACACCAAGATACTTTATATGCGTGCTCCACTTGACCTTGAATCCGTCTACTTCGATCCGGGGAAGTTCGTAACCACGTCTGTCTGTGACCATGAGCGCTTCAGTTTTGTCCAGGGCCATTTGAAGGCCTCTGTCATCCAGCCAGCTCTTTGTTCGTCGCAGACATTCGTTCACCAAGATTCCGAGCTCTTCTGCTGTTTCGGCAGAGCACACGATCAACGCGTCGTCCGCGAAGCCGATGATCACCTCACCTTCGGGTAGACCCATTCGCAAGAAGTCATCGTACGAGACGTTCCATCCGAATGGTCCTATCCTCGAGCCTTGAGGGGCACCTCTTTGCATCTCTTCCTTCAGAGTGCAGGTGTCCCCCTCGTATATTACCCACCTGTCGCTAAGATAATTATTCATTATCCGCAACAGGTAGGGCGGTATTCCTTTGTTTCTCATCGACTTGATGAGATCTTCCCATTTAGCGGTATTAAACGCGTTGCGTATATCTATAGCTACTAAAGCGCAGAAGCTCTTCTTCTTCCCCGGACCCAATTTGTCCTTTCCTTCCTTGGCTATGTCCACTGCCTTTTGTATGGCATCTTCTGTGGACAGGCCTTTACGGAAACCAAATTGGTAGTCGGATAGACTATTCTCTCCATTTAAGTGGAGCTGCATCCTCTGCAGAACCATGTCCTCCAGAAGTTTGCCTATCGTATCTAACAGGCATATTGGCCTGTAAGATGAGACATTATCTAGAGGTTTGTTACCTTTTCTTAGGAGGACCAGCCTCTGTCGTTTCCAGTCCCGGAAGAACTCTCCTCTTCTTAGGCAATTGTTAAAGCAATCTAAGAGAATCTGGGGTGAAGCAACGATCACTTGTTTAAGTATTTCGTTACTTATCCCATCGATTCCAGGCGCCTTGCCTGGCTTCAATCTTCTGCCGGCTTGGTAGAGCTCTGCAAGAGTGAAGAGTTCCTCCTCACGGACTTGACAGTCACTCCAGTCCATCCTAGGCCATGGTTCTGCTGGTGGAAACAAGGCCCTGATTATTTGACGCACCCAATCGGGATTGTCCAGGCCAGGGGTCTTTTGCTTCGTTACCAATTTCTTGGTGACGATTTTATAGCCCAGACCCCATGGGTCCTTCTCGACATCCTCGACCAGGGTCTTCCAACACCTTCGCTGTTAAGCTCGAATTTCCTTTCTGAGGATCCTCTTGGCCTCTATATATGCGTCCTTTAGCATAGGATCTCCCTTAGAGCGGGTGTATATCCTTCTTGCTCTGACGCATGCTTTTCGCAAAGAGGCCAGCTCCTCTGACCACCAGTATACATTACGTCTTCTGGGAGTGGTACTTCTACGACGCGGCATTGACGCGTCGCATGCGGCGATTATCATGTTCATCACCGGCCGCACCTCCCCATCCAGATTGTTCGGTCTCTTCACCCATCCAAGTTCCTCAATGAGGCGGGATTCTTCAAGGGACCGACCGAACTTTTTGACGTCTAGTTTCTTAATGTTCCACCTAGGGCCTTTCTTACAGGAAGCAACCTGCTTGTTTGCTCTAGGTGTGTCTCCTCCTGAGACTGAAAACTTAATATACTGGTGATCACTTTCGGTATGATCCTCAGAGACGTGCCAGTCTGTAATGCGCTTGTTTAGGAGAGATGTTGTTATCGTTAGATCGATAATTGATCCGATATTATGGTCTCTCCTAAACGTCCATTTATAGCCCTGGTTAACAACCATCAGATTGTTCCTGGAGACCATTTCTGCGATTAGAATTCCTCTATTGTCGATCCTTGTCTCGCCCCAGTCTGGCGATTTCGCATTGAAGTCGCCTGTGACGAGAACATCCAGCCTGGATTCTCGCAAGCTCGACTCGAGTTCGTCTATCTCCGCTTCGAAGGTTGTCAGTGGGTCGTTGGGTGAGAAGTAGCAGCTATACATGCGTATACCTGAAATTTCCACCCACACGAACCCACTGCTCGTCTCCAGGAACTTGTCTACCCTCAAATCGGGATTGTAGACCTGAATGGCTGCCCTACACGATGAATCCTGGTACCAGCAGGCGAGATCGTTTCTTTTGTTCTGCTCACTACAGAACAGAACGTCGATCCCCTCCTGACTGGCTGTCACCAGCATCAGGTCCTGGGCTTTCTTCGCTGTGTGCAGCTTAACCTGCAAAAACTTTAGGCTTTTGCCTTTTTAAGCTTCTGTAGTTCCTGCTTGTACACCGGGCAGGCGTTGCTACCAGTCCAATGTCGAGGTCGGATTTTCCCAAGTCCGAGCACATTATACACTTTGGCTCGTTTACGCTACAGGCCTTGGCGAGGTGACCCGCGCCGCCGCATCTCCGACAGTTTTTAACCCTGTCGGGGCCTTTGCATGCGCGAGTCCCGTGTCCGTATCCTAAGCACTTTTGGCACCTCGGGACTTTGACGTGTTGCCTAATTGCTGCATTAATCCAGCCAACCCGGACTTTGCCTATCTTCAGGAGAGTATCACACTCTCCTTCTGGTAGGCGGACCAATGCCATCTTCATTCCGCCAAAACGCGAGATAAGGCGACACGTCAGGTCCGGATGAGCGTTCTCAAGCTTAGCCCTTAGAGCAGTAACAACGTCTTCTTCCGTGGTTGTCTCGTCGAGATCTCGGATCTCGACGGTTTTTTTGGTAATTAGGGGGGACACTTTCGCCTTATTCTGCAATACCGCAGTAAGAGCTTCAGCAAGTTCTGAGGTCTTTCCTCCCTTTTTTACGACAATGAGGACCTCCTTCTTGATGGTCCTCCTGACTTTAAGTACCTCCAGATTCGATGCAACTGGGGCCCTGCGTCTAAGTTTCTTTTCCCGTTCTATCGAGCGACTAGCATCTGGGCTGTCCCCCTCGATACGCGGGCGCTTTTTTTCTACTCCTATTTTTTCCTGAGGACCATTCTTCGCGGACGTTTTTGCCGACTTTTGGGTCGGCATTTGGACAAATTGCAAATTTTTGCTGATTTTATCAAAAACGTCCGCTAGGTCTTGGATGCCTTTTTGGACCTCCTTTTTTATATTTTTTTGGGTTCCGATGCCCTTTTTTATGACCTCGAAGACCTTTGGAACACCGGCCAACTCGTTGGCGATAATTTCCAAAAATCTCGTATTCGACATAAATTGGTCATCGATCTCCATACTATTTTCGGCTGTACTAGACAGCAAGTGAGATTGGCTCTCCCCAGAATCCTTGAAGCCAGCGTTGGCCATCGGGGCTTTCACCCGATCGGAACCAACGGCAGGACCACCGTCAGAAGAGGGGCCTGCCTGGGGTAGTGTGTTTTGATCCGCACTTTCCATTTTTACTAGTTTGGTGTCGTTGGTCAGACCGAACAGACAACCGGTCCATCGGGCGCCAACCCTGGATCGAGGCTACTCCACACCAACTTAGAGAAACCAAGAAGGCAGGAGTGTCCCATTCCTGCCAGAACCCATGTCGTCCACAGCTGACAAAGATGGTTAGCCCCTATTTGGAATCCGAATTAACATCATCCGCACAGGATAGCTAGTGCACAGGTTCGAAAAACGGCGACTACCCGAATTAACGGGGTCCCGTTCATTCCCCTGTGCCCAAACTCGCCAGGCATCGGGAGTCGATAAGTCCTGGGAAGAGCCGAACAGCTCGTCCAGTGATGGCGTCCGAAGGACAAGCGCCTGGCCGGTCCTAAGCCCCCTCACCACAACAAGGTGACACCACGAGGGGGAGGATAATTTATATTAAATTTAATATAATTGTATGTTAAATTGAATTTTATATACATGTATGTGAAGCACAATACAGAAATTTTTAACAGTGTAATTAATTCGTTTTCTCTCTAAATTTCAATAATAAATTAAATTCTATTTATAATGAGCTATTATAAAATATTGATTTATACATAACATTAAAATATTATTTGTTATTCTAATAATATTAAACATTTTCACCAAAGAGTTAAAAAAATAGATAATCGTATAAAATTAAAGTGAAATTATTATTATTTTGACATTTTTTAAATTCAAACTTGATAAAAAATAATAATACTTTAAAAACCAATTAATTAATTGGAATATTTTAAGAATTATATTTTCTTTTTATATTTTGTGTGGCAAAAGTTATTTTTGAAAATATTTCCCTGGAAAAAAGTTTCGGTCAATTAAAACTGCAGTAAGATGATAATCGCATAAAAGTTGTGAATGTTGCTGCGATACATTGGCTGCATCAGTCATTTGCTTTTTTTTCCTCATCGCATACCATAGAATTAGAGATTTCTAATATCGTTTTTAGGCATAAGAATATGTGTTTTTCATATTATTAATATTTTAGTCAGATATAAATCTATATTTTAATTTTAAAGCATTAATTACATCTTACTTTTGTTTTTAGAGATTGTTTATGCTTGAATCTCATATTAAATGCCAAATTTAGATATTAATTTCATTCTTATCTATCGTCTTCCAAGAATTCATTCCGCTTGCTTCCTATATATGGAGCTCTTAGATTGTGAAAATGTTGACTCACTCGTTGTAACTTGTCATATTTAGATTATTTTCGGAAATTTCGTGTGGCGTTAAATCTTCCATATTCAGGTTGAGTTGACTGATGTAATCGTTATCTCGATTAGGTAAGCTTGATGTACAAAATTAAAAATAATTTGATGAAGAAGCAGGTCATGACATATCTAGGTATTATTGCTGAATACCGGTGTACAAAAATAAGAAAAATTCGATTATATCTCAAACCATGACATACTTTAATGTTATTGTAGATTGTAAAAAATAAAATACCAAATGTTAAAATATAATAATTATATTAGTTAGGGACGTAACAAAATCTTTATGATTATTATAAATATTTTTTAAAGAATAATTAACTTTGTTCATACAAGCTTTTATATGTTTTTTGATAAAACCCATTGAATAGTCATTATTAATTCAAATTTTTTCTATCTTTTTTAAATTACACTAGTTCACAAATTTTCAAAAAATGTTTGATCCACAACATTTCACTCCCATTCCCCATGCAAAATGATCCGCTCAATCCGAAAATGTAGCCCAAAATTAAGAAAGTAGAACAGTTTTTAAGATATTCTTGTTTTTTTTTTAAATTTTTCGTTACGAAAAAATTATTTTTCAAAGCGCTAAGAAATGAAATAATTTTACAAATGTAAGAGATGTAAAGTGTGTGTTATGATCGCACTAAGTTCCTTCTTGGAATACAAAAATTTTACAAAAGTGACAAATGTAAATTGTGTGTTATTATCACACTAACTCTCTTCTTAGAATACAAAATCAAACGAACATCTTTGCTTTTTACTGTCAATAAATAAATATTTTGAAATTAATTTTTTTCTAAATCTTTTTAAAAGTGATAGAAATTGAAATAGAAACATTATATTAACTATTCCCCATATCACCAATTTCAAAAGTTTCCGATTTCTTAAATTACTATTTAACCAAATAAAAAATACACCGATATTGTTCTGTCAAATGTAGCAATTATGAATTTTCGAATTCAAGATTCTTCTCAAAATTTTAAAAGAAAAATTTTGTTTATTAAATATTTAATTAACAACTGATTTGTACTACTTAAGCAACTATTAAAAAATAGTTTTAAGCAACAGTGTTTATTAAAATTTTTTTTTGATTTTGTTATTAACAAATAAATAAAAAGTTACATTTAAGTCGTTTTCGTCAATGTTTATAAAATTTTTTTGATCCTAGATTGACAAAATTGCAATTATTTAAGGTTTCAAAGTTTAGTTTTTAAAAATTCCTTTTCTGTTTATAAAATAATAAATAATAAAATAATTAACCACATTTAAATAATTTTGTCTACCTTTTTTTTTAAATTAAAGGTACATAAATTTGACATCGAATCTTCTTCTCATAATTTTTAAAGAAAAATTTTGTTTATTAAATATTTAATTAACAAATTGAACAAAAAATTATTTCACTTTCAAAGAGTACTATTTCCTTAAATTTACAAAATTTTGTTTAAAAATAATTTCTACTGCTTAAGCAACAATGAAAAAATAATTTTTAGCAACAGTGTGTATTTGAAAATTTTTTTTGATTTTGTTATTAACAAATAAATAAAACGTTACATTTAAGACGTTTTCGGCATTGTTTATAAAATTGTTTTGATTCTAGATTGACAGAATTGCAATTATTTATTTAAGGTTTCAAAGTTTAGTTTTTAAAAATCTATTTATTGTTTATAAAATAATTAAGAATAATTAATCATAAAATAATTAACCATAGGTACTTAACTAATTTTGTTATGTTCAATTTCAACTTTCTTTAAAAATATTGTTATCTGTGCATAATATGGTGTTGTTCATTATATAATAACACTGGTTTACAAAAAAAAAAAAATTTATGTACATTCAATGTCACTATTTTTTTCTTATGTACTAAGCTTCTCGTTACTTAAAAATGGCATTAAGAAATTTTTCTATGGATAGGTTTTCGAAATATGAATTTTTAAAATTTTTTTACGTTTTTTTCGGAGGTGACTTCACGTTTTAGGCCGTATCTCGAGTTACAGAAGTCCGATTGAGTTTTTCTAAGTGTCAAATTAAAGGTAAGCAAATTTCAAACAATCGCTTTTAACATTATTTTTCAATCGGTTAAATATTTTAAGTGATATAGTCCAAAAAAAAATAGAAAATTTGCGTTTTTGGCCCAAAATCTAAAAAAACAAATCCATTCTACCGCCATGCAAAAATAGAAAACGTCAAATTATGTCCAGTTTTAAATTTTTTTACATATATGGCTCACTTTTAGGAAGAAAAAAATATATGGATGAAAAAAATCTATGGGTAATTATTGAAGTTATAAGCCAGGATACTGAAATTCTCGTTTTACGCCATTTCGGTAATTTACCTCCTTTTATAGTAATTATGTTGATTAATTTAATGAATACAATATCTAATTAGAAAATAGACTTTTTTCACAGATTTGAAATAATTTTCAGTGCTTTACTAATTCAAATTTGACTGAAAAATTTTTTGGAGTTTTTGACAAAAATTTCTGAAGAGGCATAAATTGATAAAAATCTGCTTTTTTGACAAGTTGAATCAGATGCGCAGAGGTTTAATTTTTGTTGAATTTTGTTCGTTAATAGATAAAAAAGTTTGAAATTAGATATAGAAATGTGAAAAATAAATGATATTTGACTGAAATTTTTTTTGGAGTTTTTGACAAAAATTTCTGAAGAGGCATAAATTGATAAAAATCTGCTTTTTTGAAGTCAATCGGACGTCTGTTATTCGAAATACGGCCTAAAACGTGGTCACCTCCGAAAAAAACGAAAAAAATTTTAAAAATACATATTTCGGAAACCTATGCATAGAAAAATTTCTTAATGTCATTTTTAAGTTTAGAGAACCATAGTACATAAAAAAATAGTGGCATTAAATGTAAATTTTTGCTGTAAACAAGTGTTATTTTTCATACACAGTTAAAAATTTTGTGTATTTGTGTAGAAAACAGTCCTTGTTAAATTTTTTGTGTTAAAATTAAACATTTTTCGTGTGTTGATTTTACACATTCTTCAAATGTCATTTGATTCTTGAACATAACCTCAAATTTTTTAGTAGTAACTCTGTAATTTATGTTTATTTTTTTGTTGCAAAAGCATAAATTCCTTATTGAAAATTCATTTTAACTTGCAAAAGATAAAATACAATAGTAATTGCATAAAATATACACGCTTTAAATTATTATAATGCGTAAAATAAGAGGTTAAAATTTGTGTACAAAATTCAACATATTTTTTTGTGTTGAATTAACACAAAGTTTTGAGTGGACCGTTTGGGACATGTGAAGAATGTTAAATTTAACACAAAATTTTTTACTGTGTATTTCGATATCTAATTTCAAACTTTTTCATCTATTAACGAAAAAAATTCAACAAAAAGTAAACCTCTGCGCATCTGATTCAACTTGTTTAAAAAGCCAATTTTAATCAATTTATGCCTCTTGAGAAATTTTTGTCAGAAACTCCAAAAAAAATTTTCAGTCAAATATCATTTACTTTTTATATTTCTATATCTAATTTCAAACTTTTTCATCTAATAACAAACAAAATTTTAAAAAAATTTAACCATTGCGCATCTGATTCAACTTGTCAAAGAAGCAGATTTTAATCAATTTATGCCTCTTCAGAAATTTTTGTCAAAAACTCCAAAAAAATTTTCAGTCAAATATAATTTATTTTTCATATTTCGATATCTTATTTCAAACTTTTTTATCTATTAACGAACAAAATTCAACAAAAATTGAACCTCTGCACATCTGATTCAACTTGTCAAAGAAGCAGATTTTTATCAATTTATGCCTCTTCAGAAATTTTTGTCAAAAATTCAAAAAAATTTTTCAGTGAAATTTGAATTAGTAAAGCACTGAAAACGATTTGAAGTCTGTGAAAAAAGTCCATTTTCTAATTAGATATTGTATTCATTAAATTAATCAACATAATCACTATAAAAGGAGGTAAAATACCGAAATGGCGTAAAACGAGAATTACAGTACCCTGGCTTATAACTTCAATAATTACCCATAGATTTTTTTCATCCATATATTTTTTTCTTTCTAAAAGTGAGCCATATATGTAAAAAATTTAAAACTGGACATAATTTGACGTTTTCTATTTTTGCATGGCGGTAGAATGGATTTGTTTTTCAGATTTTGGGCCAAAAACTCAAATTTAAAATTTTTTTTTGGACTATATCACTTAAAATATTTAACCGATTGAAAAATAATGTTAAAAGCGATTGTTTGGAATTTGATTACCTTTAATTTGACACCTCGAAAAACTTAATCGGACGTCTGTAACTCGAGATACGGCCTAAAACGTGAAGTCACCTCCGAAAAAAACGTAAAAAAATTTTAAAAATTTATATTTCGGAAACCTATCCATAGAAAAATTTCTTAATGTAATTTTTAAGTTTAGAGAACCATAGTACATAAAAAAAAATAGTGTCATTAAATGTACATTTTGGCTGTAAACTGGTGTAATTAGTCATATAAACAAATCTTAAAAACATTAACGAAGACGACTTAAATGTAACTATTTCTATATTTGTTCAACACGACATTCTATGAAATTTGAAATGCCAACCACCTCCTAGCAGGTAATAAGGGTAAAAGAGGGAGAATTTTGTTTCCAATTTTTTTTTTACTATTTAAGCTATCTGGCATCCCAATTTAGGATAATTAGGTTTAAGTCTTAATTACGAACATTTTCAAATTATACCTACCTTTCTTATCTCTCTCAATCTTAAACTATTTTCAATCTTCGTTTCTCTACATAACCGTCGTCCTGCGTAACATGTTTGCGTTACAGGCCCATACACTGAGAAAATAAGCCTCTAGCCAATTTCTAGGTTAAGGGACTCTGAACAAAACACACAAGATACCGGCGATCACAACCAAACTTCAAGGTTAACAGTAGCATTTAATCTGCTAATAATAAACAAAGAGCTTTGCAGGTGCTATATTAACTACCTCTCTCTGCTAAATTTAATCAGAAATTGGATATATTTAGTCAATTTATTTTCTCAGTGTAGCTAGCTGATTTCTTACATAGGATCAGACTTTCCGAATAGGTTAAAAAACAATAACTAAAAAACAACCAAGTTCAGAGCCGATGACCAGGTGACTTTTGTTTAACTCCCTCGAGAAAGTTAACCTAAAAATTTAAAAATCCATAATTACGAAGAAAACCAAGTACAGAATCGATATCCAGGTGATTTTTGTTCAACTTCTTTAGAGAAGATAACCTTTTTTATGGAATTCAATTACTTGTTATGAAGCTTCGAACATGGGCATATTAAGCGTCTCAAATTTCACTAATATTAGATTTTTAGATTTTGAGGTTAACTTAAGTTAAGCCACCTGTATATCGTTTCGGCAATTGATGTTTTCCTAATTATTGCTTTCTGCATTTCTGCACTTGGTGCTTTCCTAAATTATGATTAATAAATTATGAGATTAACTTCCTATCACTTCTGCACTTGCTGTTTTTCTAATTATAGATTTTTAAGTTTTCAGATCTACTGTCTTCAATAAGTAGACCCAAAAGTAACCTGCAACTCGATTCACCACTTAGGGTTTTCCTGATTATGGATTTACAAATTTTGAGGTTAACTTCCTCGAAGATGTTGACCTAAAGTCACCTGAACATCGGTTCCGCACTTGGAGTTTAACTAAATGTCGATTTCCAAATTTTGCGGTTAAATTCTACAAAACTTACCTGGACATGGGTTCTGCAGTTATTGTTGTCCTTATTATTAATTTTTAAATTTTAAGGTTAACTACCTTGAAGAAGTTCACCAAAAGTCACCTGGAAATTTGTTCTCCTCGTTGTGATATCCTAATTATTGATTTTCAAAATTTTAAAATTCAAATACATAAATAGGAGAAATTGTGAACTCTCCTTTATGTTTCCTACGCTTTTGCAGACGACGTGTCATGCCCCGCCTACTTGATTTTCAAAATTTTTAAATTCTAGGAAATTCTAGGATAAATAATTGTAAACTCTCCTTCATGTTTCGTACGTTTTTGCAGATGACGTGTCATGCCTCGCCTACTGAGAAAGCTCTTTTCTGTTTCGTACTCGAATTTCTACAGCAATATATCTATAGCTATCATTAACTGATTTCTTATAAAGGATTAATAATATTTATTTTCAACTTTTTATTAAGTAGAGCTAAAGAGTCGCAACTTTCTCTCAATTTTTCAAGTTTTCTTTTGTGGAGGGGTAGGAATGACTGTAAGATATAATAATTAAGTACAAAATTCTAGAATATTTATTTTTTTTATATGATAAATACATGGGTTGATTATTATAAACTAAAAAAAAAAAAAGGAAGCAACGTCCAAATACCACTAAAACTAAATATAAAATGAGCTTCTGAACGTAGAAATGGATAAATTTATAAAAAGCTGCAATTCTTGAGCTATATTCAATGAAAAGGTGAAAATAAATATTATTAATATATTTAAACAATTGTAAAAAATATTATTTTAGGTTGTTGTTAGTACATGGCTTGACTGACCTCGAAAAGTTGCAAAATTAAGAAAGAGTTGCATCTCTGTAGCTCTTTTTAACAAAAAGTTGATAATAAACAATATAATTTGTTTAAACAATTGTAAAAATTATTATTTTTAGTTTGTTGTTGGTACATGGCTTGACTGGCCTCGAAAAGTTGCAAAATTGAGAAAAAGTTGCATCTCTGTTGACAGTAAAAAGCAAAGATGTTCGTTTGATTTTGTATTCTAAGAAGAAAGTTAGTGTGATAATAACACACAATTTACATTTGTCACTTTTGTAAAATTTTTGTATTCCAAGAAGGAAGTTAGTGCGATCATAACACACACTTTACATCTCTTACATTTGTAAAATTATTTCATATTTTAGCATTATTTTATTTATAAATCGTGGAGTTTCTTTTTTAAGAACAGTATGATAATAGCTATTCCAACAAAGTTCTCTAGAATTTTTCTGCAATTTATTTGTCAAATTACAAAAGTCTAGCAAATTTCAGATATCGCATTACAAGAATTTGATGGAAAGGGGCAGCAATGCTACAAATTAAAAGCATTATTCCCAAAAAAATAACCGTAGTCCCATACTGCTATACTATCTCAGTAACGTTGACAGAGACAGAGACAACAAAGATAGGTATAATATCATAGCAAGTAGCACATTATTTTAATTTAGTTAAGATGTCTTTTATGAAAGTGGAAAAGGAATTATTACAAAATATTAAAAAAATGAATTTCTATTGAGAAATTTGTCAAAATATAAACATTGATATAATCGAGAATTGAAAAATTTTGTGAAATATTAAACAGAGAAATCTGAGCCTTAGTTATTGGAAAATTAGCATATTAGAAAATTGGAAATTTGTTTACTACAAAATTGTAGAAGTTAAGAAATTTTTAAGTAAGAAAATTAGCACAATAGAGAATTTGGTAAACTGGTAAATGAAGACATTGCAGATTTCATTATTGGGCGATTAGCAATTATCAGAAATTAGTAAAATATTAAATTGGACAATTGAAAAATAAAGAAAATTGAAGCACAACAGAATTGCGCGCGCGAAGCGCGCTTTTGAAGTTATAGTTTAACAAAAAGTTGATAATAAACAATTTAGTTTGTTTAAACAATTGTTTAAATTATTATTTTAACTTTTTTGTTCGTGTTTGGCTCCAATGGCCTAGATAAGTTGCAAAATTAGGAAAAAGTTGCAACTCTCTTCCTTAATTTGATAAAAAGTTGTAAATAAACAATAATAATTCGTTTAAAAAAATTAGCAGTTACATGGAATAATGATTAAAAATCAATATTTATGTTATTTATTCAGAATCTAGGAAAAAACTTGCATAAAAATAGTAAAAAATATGTTTTAATGATTTTTTAGTAATTTTGTATAATTTATGGGGTTTTTTTGGGGCCCTTTAAAAAATAGTTAATATTAAAAAATTGTTAAATAAACAATTTGGCATTATTGTTTGAAGTCTTCTGAAGAGAAATAGAGTTGGGCGATTGAAACTTAAACTGTTTAATGTTTCATAACGCATTATTACCATATTTCTTGATTTTCTTTCTTTTACTTTCATTTATTTTTTAAACTTTTTTATTTAAGAATAATGTATTTATTTTTTGCAGGTTTTTAAATTTCTACATTTTTTACATCTTTTTGCTTTAATTTTCCCATTTCAATGTAATTTATCCTTAACTTTCTTATCTGTTAATTCATAATACTGGTTTTAATAAAATTTTGTAATTTTTGTAATTTGTGTAAAATTTCATTTTTTTACATTTTGTTAAGATTCTTTGAAAATGTTCTCCATTGTTTAAATGATTATTCGCTAGACACTCTGATAAGATAAAAATGCAGAAACTTTTTTTTTTTAGGGTGGCCCTGAAATCTTTTTGTGCTTCAGGCCCGTGACAGCCTTGATTCGGCCCTGTATGTTTAGATAATACATTAGAATATTTTTTACTTCTAATGAAAGTAGATTCATGTTCTGATAGCCTTACTTTTAAAGCTCTTCCAGTTTGACCTATACCTATGTACTAACACAATCATTACAATTAAGTTTATAAACAACGTTTGTATATTCAAGTTTTTCCAAAGAATCTTTTCCTAATTTAATGAAAGTATTAAAAGAACAATCATTTCTGAATATCATTCTAATATCCAATCAAGAGATGAATTTAGATATAAAATAAGCAATGTGTCAGAAAATTTTATTAAGAACAAGTGTCAAGATTTCAAGTTTCAAGATTTGACCGTGAAACTTCTAAGAAAATAAATGAAACAAAAACATTTTTAAACAATAATAAAAATAAACTAGTTACTCACGCGGACAAAGGAGATGTTATTATTATAATGAAAACAGTCTAAAAACAAGTGTCTTATTTTGTCTTCACTTTTAAGACATTTTAGGGTGTCTTAATTTTAAACCATAGAGAAAGTGTCTTAAAAATAACTGTAAGACGCTTTCTAAACGTCTTTTGTCTTAAAATAAGACACTTGTAAGACACCTGTTTTTACAGTGAAAATGTCAAATCTTTTAAATGATACATCTACATACCAAATATTAAGTTACAATCCAATTTTACAATTAAAAAATATTACCTTTAATATTATGATCAAATTAAGAGAAAGAGGCTATTTGGGTGAAAAAGTAGAGAGAAAATGATATTAGCGATTTTTAATAAATTATAAGTTTTACAATATTTATTGTATTATTTATTTATTTATTAGTTATTATACACTTCATTTCAATAACATTTCAAAATAGTACAAACTTTTAGTTAATATTTAGAATTCTCGACTGTTAATGACACATTTCATTAATTGCATGGCAGCCTCACAATCGGTTGTTTCTACTGAAAACATAAAAAAAACTATTATAAAAAATACTTTTTTACTTTAAAGGTTAATACTGCAGGATACTTTTTGACAAGTAAGCTGCTGTTATGCAAGAATGGTTCAAGTGAAATTAGCATAAACTTTGTTTTAAAATTGCACAAGCATTTATCTACTTACCCGTTGTCACTGGTTTACATCTTTCAAAAACTTCAGTAATTTTCTCCTTTGGCATGTCGGATGGGACTAGGACATGAGCTGCTTCAATGTTAAATGTGCCATCAGTATTCATCTAATTGTTTGAAAGAAAAAAATGTATAAACTCAGTTTTACTTAAATCTTAAGAATAAACAAACAAATAATTGTCATTGAATACTCCATGTACACTTATTGAAACTAATAGGTGAAAATTATGTCCATTTCATGAACATTTCGCTTTAAAATTTTTTTTTTTTAAATCCAGAAAGTAGTTAGTTCCTGTTTTTTTTTTTTTATTAATTGTAATTCTCTTTATCAAAAAATTTTAAAACTGTTTTAGTTTACAGACAAAATATACAGATGAGGTAGTCTTAATGACGAAATATTGATTACAAATGATACTAATTTATATATTACACAATTATATGAATTTTAATAATAATTTAGACTAATTTAAAGTGTCGAATAGTTGGATTTATTACAAATTCAAATTACGTTATTTTACTTTATTGGAAAAAATTAAAATTAAAAAACTAAATACAGTTTAAATTATTCTGTAGGTACTTTTTTTATCCATTTTTCAAGTTCCAAAACTATCATCAAGTTTGCTGCAAGTTTGGAAACTTCCGGAGAGGTTGCGGCAAAGTTCCAATGAAGTAATATTTAGAATCCCTAAATACTTATTTATTTCTTCTTATTGCATCGCTGTCAGTGAAAAACTCCCTTTTCTCACTTTTTTAGTAAAATGTCTATTCCAACTGCGGGGGGAGGGGTCTTCTGATATTAGGTGCCTGATTAAAAATTTACCTTATAAATCAATTAGTTTGTTCATATTCCAATTACATCGTCAATTTTTTAATTACAATTTACAAATACGTAATTTCTATACTTTTTTTCAATTATTTTTGTCATATTTAAAGTACTTTTGTCAACTCTAAAGTACTATTGTCAATTTTCAAGTATTGTTGCGATTCTGAATTTAATTTTTTCAAATATCAATTATTTTCTTTAATCTTTAAATTATTATAATGAATATTTAAATTTATTACACAAGTTTTCATTTACTTCTGTTATTTTTCAACTATTTTCTCAACATTTCAATTATTTTTTTCTATCTTTAAATTATTCCCAGGAATATTTAAATTTTTAACACCAGTTTCTATTCTACTTTCGTTAATTTTTAATAATTGTCTTCAAATTTCAATTACTTCTGTCATTATTCAAGTATTTATGCCATTTTACGATTATTTTCTTCATATTTCTATTATTTTTTAAATTTTAGAATTATTTTCTACAAATTTCAATTATTATTTTATTCAAATTATTGAATGCGAACTATTAATATTTAATTAATTGTTCGTAAATAAATAATAAATAAATATAATATTTTTTATTGCCATGAATTTTTAAATTTATTATATTAGTTTTGAATTATTTTCTACAAATTTTAATCATTTTCTTCATTATTTTTATTATTGTCATGAGTTTATTAAATTTGTACATTTTTTTTTCAATTAAGGCCGTTGGAGACACAGAGTCCGCAGAGAATCTGTAGGGAGGAGCAGTGGTTCTCAAAGACTGTCCCCATGCGTTTTGAAGACTTAGGAATTTTTCGCGACAAAGTCCAACACTTTTCCCACAAAAGAACATCGTACTGCAAATTCTATTGAAATAAAGATTCAGAAAAATACTTACTTTTGATAAATCAAGTATTTCCTGAGCTTTAGTGTCTCGAGGAAATTCGTGTGATGAAAACAACCTCCAATGATGTTCCATGTTTGGCAATTTTTTCCAATAAAACCAGACACTTTTTCCGAAAATGAAAATCGTAGTGAAAATTTAAATTTAATTAGCACTTTTTCACTTATTTTGTTTTTGGCATATGAGTTTTTAAATTGCGTCAGTCTCTCGAGGAAATACAAAATCACTTGACACTTCACTCACTGATTCCCACTTTGACAATTTTTTTCGGCAAAACCAGACACTTTTTCCGAAAATGAAAATCGTAGTGAAAATTTAAATTTAATTAGCACTTTTTCACTTATTTTGTTTTTGGCATATGAGTTTTTAAATCGCGTCAATCTCTCGAGGAAATACAAAATCACTTGACACTTCACTCACTGATTCCCACTTTGACAATTTTTTTCGGCAAAACCAGACACTTTTTCCGAAAATGAAAATCGTAGTGAAAATTTAAATTTAATTATCACTTTTTCACTTATTTTGTTTTTGGCATTTGAGTTTTTAAACCGCGTCAATCTCTCGAGGAAATACAAAATCACTTGACACTTCACTCACTGATTCCCACTTTGACAATTTTTTTCGGCAAAACCAGACACTTTTTCCGAAAATGAAAATCGTAGTGAAAATTTAAATTTAATTAGCACTTTTTAACTTTTTTTGTTTTTGGTATTTGAGTTTTTAAATCGCGTCAATCTCTCGAGAAAAGTAAATTTTTTTCAATTTCATCAATGAAAATGTCAAACAATGTAGCAGAATATAGTTTGTCGTGCGCTGTTCTGATACGGCATTTTCGGGTACTATAATTGACACGGCGCCGCCTTTGAAATTATAGACAGGCGTACATTATATTCATTATATTAATCAACCTATTTATAAAATTCAATGTTTAGATATTAATTGTAAAAATTTAATATAAAAAATTAATGTCAAGTTCCAAACATAATTTTGCTAACTTTGTACAAAAAATAAAAGATGTTTGTTATTTGAAGTGTAATTAGCTCTATTGAAAAGACGCATTTAAAATAATTTAAACCATTTAAATGCAACAAGTACATTATTTACTGTAAATCATGCATTAATAATTTCTAAACAATTTAAATATTTTTTAAAATCTAAGAGTTGAAGGAAAAATAGTAGAGCTTATTTAGTTTATCAGAAGAATGCAACCCGACTTACAGAGGAGATGGGAAATAGATATTGTATAGGAACTGAAATAAGTGTTTCTTTTAATTTTTTAAAATTAAATAAACAGAGCATTCGATAAATATTTTATACATAACGTAAAAATTAAAGAAATAATTAAAACGCAAGAAAGGACTAAAAAAATAGTGTAATATCAAAAAAATTAAATGAACAGGAAGAAAATGGAGAAATGTTTTTTTCTTAATCTAACAAACTGTAAAAAATGTAAAAAGTAAAAAAGAATAAGTAAGTAAGTTTGTAAAAAAACTCTCAAGAAATAGACAAGATGTGAAAAGAAATTGAATAAATTTACAAAAAAATAAGTGTATTTACTTTTAAAAGTATAGAAATAATTATTAAAATTAACGTAATAAAAAGTTTAATGAATGTATAAATAAGAAAACTGTGTAATATAATATTAAATAATTTTTATAAAAAGAAGAAAATTAAAGAAAATCCTAAAAAGAACAGAGACAAATACCAAAAAAAAAAATATCAAGAATACCTAAACGGAGAAAAAATTTTAAAAATGTTGTAAAAATAATAAATTATAATATAAAAATGAAAGTAAAATCTCTTAAAAATCTTGTAAGAATATTACCAAAGGAAGGATTATTGTGAATATGGAAATTAAGTAATATTATTGAATTAAGATGCATTGAAATTTAAATTAATTTAAATTTAAAAGTTGGTACAAATTGAAATATGAGTTCATTGACGTTTGGAATTTATATAACTTTTAATGACTTGAAGATATACAAATCTAATATTATTTTTTGATAACTTGATACCAAAAATTTGTAAATTGTAGGTATTTTGATCATCTGTATTAATACAATTTTTTAAATTTTATAACGAATAAAATATTAAAATTTTCAAGATTTATCCACAAATTTCTGTTTTTTTTATGATTTGCGATACTTTACATGCAATATTGGACATCCGGAGAATTGAAAATTTTTTTTTCCATTTAAATCAATAACAGCCCTGTTTATAGATTACATTTATTATATTTATTTCAAGCAATCTATACATATATCTTTGATGAATAATTTGATCTCTGTTTCCGAACTTCTATGTAAGTCGGGTTGCCTTCTTTCTCTGCACTAAATAAACCATAAGGATTTATGATGTAACTCTTAGTATTTAAGAAATAATTTAGCAAAAAAAAGATAAAATTTTTTCCTACATAAATTTTAATTTGTTAATTTTAAATTATGCAATTCTTTATTACAATATTAAATATAATAAACAAATTAATAATGTTCTAAAACAAGTATTAAAGTAAATTTCTTATTTCTTCAAAATAAAAGGGAGAATTTTTGTTACATAATATAAATATTATATAATTTTTTTTTAATATATTGAATGTTTTAAAAATAAAATAAATTAGTTCAAAAATGATATTAGATTAAACTACATATCTTTTAAAAATAAAATGTAAGAAACTACTTGGTAAATAAATTATATTTACTTATTTAATTTTAAATCATACATTTTTTAAACCACGTTTTTTTTCTTATAAAAAAAGAGATATACATTTGTCTGTGTAGCATAAAATATATACAATTTATTGACAACATTTTCAGAAAAAGCTGTCTCAAATTCGACCAATGCAGATGAAAATTCTAAACATGACAGTTAAATTTCAAAAATATTTGTTAACATGCCCAAGTTATTAAATATTTAACAAAAAAGATCTATAAAAACTATTTAGCTTTCAAGAAAGTGCAACATTCGCAGTTTACAAAATTTTTTCCACGACATTTGTAGAAAAGTTTAATTTTTGCTTCGGTCAGTAAGCACAAAGTTTCTTATTTCTGATCTAAATTTGTTAAATATTTGATAACATGACCAAGTTATTAAATATTTAACAAATTAGACCATTAAGAACGATTAACCTATCGTGAAAGTGAAAAATTCACATTTTACAAAACTTTTTCGACGACATTTGTAGAAAAATTTAATTTTTGCTTCGGTCAATAAGCACAAAGTTTCTTATTTTTGATCTAAATTTGTTAAATATTTGATAACATGACCAACTTATTAAATATTTAACAAATTAGATCTATAAAAACGTTTTATCTTACGAGAAAGTGCAAAATTCGCAGTTTACAAAATTTTTTCCAAGACATTTGTAGAAAAATTTAATTTTTCTCCCGTCAATAAGCACAAAGTTTCTTATTTCTGATCTAAATTTGTTAAATATTCGATAACATGACCAAGTTATTAAATATTTAACAAATTAGATCTATAAAAACGTTTTATCTTACGAGAAAGTGCATAATTCGCAGTTTACAAAATTTTTTCCAAGACATTTGTAGAAAAATTTAATTTTTCTCCCGTCAATAAGCACAAAGTTGTTTATTTCTGATCCAAATTTGTGAAATATTTGATAACATGCACAAGTTATTGAATATTTAACAAATTAGATCTATAAAAACGTTTTAGCTTACGAGAAAGTGGAAAATTCGCAGTTTACAAAATTTTTTACACGATATTTGTAGAAAAATTTAATTTTTCTTCCGTCAACAAGCACAAAGTTTCTTATTTCTGATCTAAATTTGTTAAATATTCGATAACATGCCCAAGTTATTGAATATTTAACAAATTTAGATCAGAAATAAGAAACTTTGTGCTTATTGACCGAAGCAAAAATTAAATTTTTCTACAAATGTCGTCGAAAAAGTTTTGTAAAATGTGAATTTTTCACTTTCACGATAGGTTAATCGTTCTTATTGGTCTAATTTGTTAAATATTTAATAACTTGGTCATGTTATCAAATATTTAACAAATTTAGATCAGAAATAAGAAACTTTGTGCTTACTGACCGAAGCAAAAATTAAACTTTTCTACAAATGTCGTGGAAAAAATTTTGTAAACTGCGAATGTTGCACTTTCTTGAAAGCTAAATAGTTTTTATAGATCTTTTTTGTTAAATATTTAATAACTTGGGCATGTTAACAAATATTTTTGAAATTTAACTGTCATGTTTAGAATTTTCATCTGCATTGGTCGAATTTGAGACAGCTTTTTCTGAAAATGTTGTCAATAAATTGTATATATTTTATGCTACACAGACAAATGTATATCTCTTTTTTTATAAGAAAAAAAACGTGGTTTAAAAAATGTATGATTTAAAATTAAATAAGTAAATATAATTTATTTACCAAGTAGTTTTTTACATTTTATTTTTAAAAGATATGTAGTTTAATCTAATATCATTTTTGAACTAATTTATTTTATTTTTAAAACATTCAATATATTAAAAAAAAATTATATAATATTTATATTATGTAACAAAAATTCTCCCTTTTATTTTGAAGAAATAAGAAATTTACTTTAATACTTGTTTTAGAACATTATTAATTTGTTTATTATATTTAATATTGTAATAAAGAATTGCATAATTTAAAATTAACAAATTAAAATTTATGTAGGAAAAAATTTTATCTTTTTTTTGCTAAATTATTTCTTAAATACTAAGAGTTACATCATAAATCCTTATGGTTTATTTAGTGCAGAGAAAGAAGGCAACCCGACTTACATAGAAGTTCGGAAACAGAGATCAAATTATTCATCAAAGATATATGTATAGATTGCTTGAAATAAATATAATAAATGTAATCTATAAACAGGGCTGTTATTGATTTAAATGGAAAAAAAAATTTTCAATTCTCCGGATGTCCAATATTGCATGTAAAGTATCGCAAATCATAAAAAAAACAGAAATTTGTGGATAAATCTTGAAAATTTTAATATTTTATTCGTTATAAAATTTAAAAAATTGTATTAATACAGATGATCAAAATACCTACAATTTACAAATTTTTGGTATCAAGTTATCAAAAAATAATATTAGATTTGTATATCTTCAAGTCATTAAAAGTTATATAAATTCCAAACGTCAATGAACTCATATTTCAATTTGTACCAACTTTTAAATTTAAATTAATTTAAATTTCAATGCATCTTAATTCAATAATATTACTTAATTTCCATATTCACAATAATCCTTCCTTTGGTAATATTCTTACAAGATTTTTAAGAGATTTTACTTTCATTTTTATATTATAATTTATTATTTTTACAACATTTTTAAAATTTTTTCTCCGTTTAGGTATTCTTGATATTTTTTTTTTTGGTATTTGTCTCTGTTCTTTTTAGGATTTTCTTTAATTTTCTTCTTTTTATAAAAATTATTTAATATTATATTACACAGTTTTCTTATTTATACATTCATTAAACTTTTTATTACGTTAATTTTAATAATTATTTCTATACTTTTAAAAGTAAATACACTTATTTTTTTGTAAATTTATTCAATTTCTTTTCACATCTTGTCTATTTCTTGAGAGTTTTTTTACAAACTTACTTACTTATTCTTTTTTACTTTTTACATTTTTTACAGTTTGTTAGATTAAGAAAAAAACATTTCTCCATTTTCTTCCTGTTCATTTAATTTTTTTGATATTACACTATTTTTTTAGTCCTTTCTTGCGTTTTAATTATTTCTTTAATTTTTACGTTATGTATAAAATATTTATCGAATGCTCTGTTTATTTAATTTTAAAAAATTAAAAGAAACACTTATTTCAGTTCCTATACAATATCTATTTCCCATCTCCTCTGTAAGTCGGGTTGCATTCTTCTGATAAACTAAATAAGCTCTACTATTTTTCCTTCAACTCTTAGATTTTAAAAAATATTTAAATTGTTTAGAAATTATTAATGCATGATTTACAGTAAATAATGTACTTGTTGCATTTAAATGGTTTAAATTATTTTAAATGCGTCTTTTCAATAGAGCTAATTACACTTCAAATAACAAACATCTTTTATTTTTTGTACAAAGTTAGCAAAATTATGTTTGGAACTTGACATTAATTTTTTATATTAAATTTTTACAATTAATATCTAAACATTGAATTTTATAAATAGGTTGATTAATATAATGAATATAATGTACGCCTGTCTATAATTTCAAAGGCGGCGCCGTGTCAATTATAGTACCCGAAAATGCCGTATCAGAACAGCGCACGACAAACTATATTCTGCTACATTGTTTGACATTTTCATTGATGAAATTGAAAAAAATTTACTTTTCTCGAGAGATTGACGCGATTTAAAAACTCAAATACCAAAAACAAAAAAAGTTAAAAAGTGCTAATTAAATTTAAATTTTCACTACGATTTTCATTTTCGGAAAAAGTGTCTGGTTTTGCCGAAAAAAATTGTCAAAGTGGGAATCAGTGAGTGAAGTGTCAAGTGATTTTGTATTTCCTCGAGAGATTGACGCGGTTTAAAAACTCAAATGCCAAAAACAAAATAAGTGAAAAAGTGATAATTAAATTTAAATTTTCACTACGATTTTCATTTTCGGAAAAAGTGTCTGGTTTTGCCGAAAAAAATTGTCAAAGTGGGAATCAGTGAGTGAAGTGTCAAGTGATTTTGTATTTCCTCGAGAGATTGACGCGATTTAAAAACTCATATGCCAAAAACAAAATAAGTGAAAAAGTGCTAATTAAATTTAAATTTTCACTACGATTTTCATTTTCGGAAAAAGTGTCTGGTTTTGCCGAAAAAAATTGTCAAAGTGGGAATCAGTGAGTGAAGTGTCAAGTGATTTTGTATTTCCTCGAGAGACTGACGCGATTTAAAAACTCATATGCCAAAAACAAAATAAGTGAAAAAGTGCTAATTAAATTTAAATTTTCACTACGATTTTCATTTTCGGAAAAAGTGTCTGGTTTTATTGGAAAAAATTGCCAAACATGGAACATCATTGGAGGTTGTTTTCATCACACGAATTTCCTCGAGACACTAAAGCTCAGGAAATACTTGATTTATCAAAAGTAAGTATTTTTCTGAATCTTTATTTCAATAGAATTTGCAGTACGATGTTCTTTTGTGGGAAAAGTGTTGGACTTTGTCGCGAAAAATTCCTAAGTCTTCAAAACGCATGGGGACAGTCTTTGAGAACCACTGCTCCCCCCTACAGATTCTCTGTGGACTCTGTGTCTCCAACGGCCTTAAGGATGATTGACCCATATCAAAAAAACAAAAGTTAGTGACATCGAGTGGTTTAGAACATTAATAAAGAGTAATCTTAAAAGGTTAGGTATTCGTTTTCCTTAAAGAAGGAACAATTTTTACTATTACCCAAAAAAATTTATAATTATAAAATATATATATTATATATTTTAAAAAATTAGTAAAATAAATAAGCTTTTGGCTGTTACTATACACCAACTTAACAAAATAAAATAATGGTACTGCAACGCAGCATTTTTAGTTTCTTGAGTGGCAAACCTGACTGCTGACAACAGAAATTCCAGGCATTAGTGTGATTGGTCGAAATACGCGCGTTAATTTGAAATGTTTTTAAATATTCATTTTAAACATATCTAAAAATGTATTTATGCATTATTTGTATAAAATATATTTCATGAAGTTTATTTTTTCTTAAAATATAATTATTTAAGCATAATATGTTGATAAAAAATAATTTATTTCTAAAAAATTCAAATAACGCGCGCATTTTGAAAGCATGCGTACTTGATAGCTTCAGTGACGTATGTAAACAAATATGATGGCTTGCACTTTTAGGTTATGCCTGAAACATCAGCTTTGTACGCTTTATAATATCGACAGGCCCGTGCGCAAGGGGGGGGTTTTGGGGGTTTAAACCCCCCCCAGAGAGGTCTGAACTTGCTTTAAAAATTTTCAACTTTTTTGATTAAAAAATTATTTTTAATAAATAACAATGTTTACACAATTTATTTTTTGAAAACCCCCCCCAGAAGCAAATACTGCGCACGGGCCTGAATATCGATAATATCATTATATCATTACATTTGTCATTATTTATAGCATATTTAATCATCCTTTTTTTTTATATATAATTTGTCATAAAATTAGAAATACGTCAAAGCAGGGATATCCGAAAGAAAAAAATTCACCTACATCTTGCATCCAAGCAACGTAGTCAAATCTCTACATTAAGATTTGCAAATTCATCAAGTTAATTATTATTTTTCAACTTCAATGACATTTTTCTCAAAAACTAAGCTCAGAATTGCATTGAAATTTACCATAGTTGAACTTTCAATATTAAACAATGACATACTAAAATTGCACAAAAATCTGCTCATTTTTCTCGTTAAAATAAATAAAATTGCACAAAGGGATGTGACAAATCTTCCAACTACCATTGAACGCCTTGTAAATATTAATATTAATATCTTTTAAACCAGGCTCAGAATCTCTATGAAACTTTACAGGCATATTTCTGTAATTATTATTAGTTAATTCTCAAAGTTTGAACAAATTCTGCTCATTTTGAAAATGAGGTCAATCATCCTTAATTAAAAAAAAATTTCAATTATTTTCTTTAATCTTCAATTATTCCTTATAAATTTTTTATTTATACACCAGCTTTTAATTATTTATGTCATTATTGAATCGGTTTCTTAAAATTTTAATTGTTTGGTCAATTTTTCAAGTATTTTCTTTCAATTTTTAATTTTATACACCAGTTATCAATTTTTTTTTTCAAATTACAATTATTTTTGTTATTGTTCAATTATCTTCTTGTAATTTCAATTATTTTTTAATATTTTCAATTATTTTTTTTAAATTTCAATTTTGTTCTTCAATCTTCAAATTATTGTCAGGAATATCCAAATTATCTACACAAGTTCAATTTACTTTCATTATTTTTCAATTATTTTTTCAAGTTAGAACTATTTTTGTCAATATTCAAATATTTTTGACATTTTGGAATTATTTTCTTTAAATATCATTTTTTTGAATATTTTTATTATTGTCAGGAATTTATGAGCTTTTGAAGATCAGTTTTCAATTATTTATGTCATTATCCAATTAGTTTCTTCACATTTTAACTATATCGTTAATTTTTTAATTATTTTATACACTTTTTCAATTAATGTATTAAATTTTTTATTTTTTACTTCATTTTTGAATATATTTCTCATTTTTCATTAATTTTTTTTTCTAAATTTCAGTTATTTTTGTCATTATTCAACTATTTTCTACACATATACATTTTTTTGATATTTTTAAATTAATTTTTCAAGTTCAATTATTTTCTTGAAAATTCTATTTTTTCTTAATTTGTTATCCAATTTTCATAATAACAAATTATTATTTATGTTAATCTATTAATTTAGAAAAAAGAATTATTAATCGTCGACAAAGAAAGCACGATTTTTTAAGACTAAGTTTATAAAAAATTATTATTCTTTTTTTATGTTGCCAAGACAACCAATTTGTTACCAAACTAAAAAGACAAAATGTTTTGTCAGTTCATAACCAACCGTCAACCAAGACAGACGTCTTATATAAACAAAAGGATTTCCGGACGTAATAATATATTACTTTCCTTATAAATGTCTATATTTAAAAAAAATAAATTGTTATTTTCTTCTCTAAAAGTATTTAGTTTTTTGTGTCGAAACTTAATTTTTTTTATTTCAAATCTGTGAGAAGAGAAGTTTAGAAGATTCCGCCAAATCTTCACAAGAGACCACAAGATTGTCAACTCCAAAGAGGATTTCTCAACCGGTTCTTATTTCTTTCTTTCCTAATCTCCTTAATTTTCTCTATTTTTTCTAGTTTCTCGATCCTCTAGAAGGATCGGAAACTCTTTCTTTCTTATTTTATTTATTTTTTCCAGTTTCTCGATACTCTTGCAGGATCGGAAACTAATTCTCCTTTTTAATTTCCTTAGTTTCTCGATACTCTTAGAGGATCGGAAACTAATTCTCTTTCTTAATTTCCTTAGTTTCTCGATACTCTAGTAGGATCGGAAACTAAATTCTATTCTTTGCTTTTTTCCAGTTTCTCGATACTCTAGTAGGATCGGAAACTAAATTCTATTCTTTGCTTTTTTCCAGTTTCTCGATACTCTTGCAGGATCGGAAACTAATTCTCTTTCTTAATTTCCTTAGTTTCTCGGTACTCTAGTAGGATAGGAAACTAAATTCTATTCTTTGCTTTTTCTAGTTTCTCGATACTCTCTGAAGGATCGGAAACTATTGTTATTGGTAAAAATAAAAATCACGGTAACAATTTTGGCGCTTAACGTTGAATTATCATCCTTGCATGGAATTCAAGAATACTGATTTACAAAAAGATGAGGCTGGTTTTGTCAACGTGTATACAGATGGTTCGTGTTTAAATAACGGCAGATCATCTCCAAAAGGTGGCATTGGTGTATACTTCAAAGAAAATCATTCTTTAAATATATCTGCTCCTCTCGTTGGTAAGGAAACCAACAACGTTGCCGAAATACAAGCAGCTACCGAAGCTATTTTGCAAGCAAAAAGGGCTGGTATTTCAAAACTTAGAATCAACACTGATTCTAAATATCTTATTAAGGGTTGTACTGAGTGGATTCCTCGCTGGAAAGAAAACGGTTGGATCAACTCATCCGGAAATCCTGTGAAAAATAAAGACGAATTTCAGAAATTGGACCACTTAACTAGTTCGTTTGAAGTTGATTGGATTCATATACCTGGGCATCAAGGTCATCCTGGAAATTCTAAAGCTGATGAATTAGCTAAGATTGGTGCGAAAAAACACATTCCGAATGACTTCTAGAACTCCACCACCAGATAGAAAAATTTTAAGAAATCGAACAATTGAAATTCCTCCTCCTGTATTACCACCAAACATGGAAGAAATCAACAATTCTATCAACACGAGAAACCACGCTCCAAGCACTAATAGTTCTGGTTCCGAAACAAATTTTACTTTTGAAAACCCTGGACCGTCTGCCATCCCTGTGGTCACCAGCAACATTATAAATACAACAACTAATAGCAGTTCAAGATCTACTGAACAAAGTTTTATTTCTTCTAATTCAAATAATCAACAAACCTGCAACGGAATTTTCGTAACTGCTACCAACACGACAACATCTATTAGTAGTTCTAGAATGTCAACTGGTGTCTTCAATAAACCTGCTTCTAATCAAACATACGAACTACCCTTTCCAGGAATTATTCCAAATCAACCGTCACAGAGTTTACCAGGAACTTCTTCTTCACGTACTCCTTCAGCGCCGTTGTTTTCTCCTGTACCTGATCACAACTGTTTTTCTTGGAGAAATGGAGTCTTCAATAACCCTGCTGCTAATCTAACATCCGAACAACCCTTTCCAGGAATTATTCCAAATCAACAGTCTACCAGGAACTTCCTCTTCACCTGCTCCTCCAGTTCCATGGTTTCCTCCCGCACCAGATCCAAATTTTTATGCTTGGAGAAATTACATGGAGATGCAGAGAAATCCAGCCCCATTGCCAGAATTTTTTGAAAAAGATCACGAAGTTCCTGCTAGTTTTTTAAGAGAAATGCAGCAGTATTTTTGTTAGCTGGGAACTCCAGAAACCAACAAAACCAGGATAGCCTGTCAAGCTCTGCATGGTGAAGCGGAAAAATGGTGGGAAATTTACAAAGGAATTCCATTCGAATGGGCCCAATTTCATGATCTCTTTCTTCGTCAATACAATTCACCTTCAGTACTTGGTAAATTGCAAGCACAATTATACTCCCAGCGACAGGGTGATAGAGATCCAGTAGGAGTATTCCTGCAAAAGAAATTCTTATTATTTAGAAGATTGAGGCCTGAGGAACCAGAATGTATCATGGTTCACACTTTAATGGAACTTTTGAAGCCCAGTATACGACATGCAATCCGTGCTTCTAGTCCACCAGATTTTAATACTCTTCTTACACGAGCAATAGAAGCTGAAAGAGATGAATTTGATTTGCTGCGCAGCCAACCTCGAAGAGAAGATAAGAAAACGACGGAGAAAAAAGTTCAACCGAAGAAATCACCTCCTGACTGTTGGTACTGTCAAAACGCCCACCGCCAATCAACAAAACAACCATTAATTTCATTATACTTAACTCCTCAAAATTCTCGTAGCTTGTCACGCATCCTGACTTTTTTAAACAATCAGGAAATATCTGCAGCCATAGATACTGTAGCTACAGAGAATTTTATTCTTTCTTCAAAACTAACATATCAACAATTACAAGCTATTGATCCCTGCATCAATAGTGTAGATTTAGCCGATCCTGAAACAACAATGAAAGTTTTAGGTCAAATATGTCTTCCGATCAAAATTAACAAGCATTCTATGAAGACAAAATTTTTAGTCTGCAAGCAACTTCGAGAGCAAATGATTTTAGGCTTACCTTGGATGGATGAAGAACAAGCAATCATCGACATTCCAGGAAAAAGGATTTATGCTGGAAGAAACCATAGGTTCACCATCTACTTTCACAAATCTGGTCAAATAGCAACAGTTTCTCCAGAAAGGGAAGAAGAAATTAAGGAAATAAAGCACGGTTTTCCTCCAGAATTTGCAGACGAATTTTTGAATATAGCTTGTCAGTTTTCCAAAACTCTTATTCCAGGTCCTCGCCTAACTCAAACTCGTTCAATACAACATAAAATAGAACTGACTGATACAAAGCCTATTCGACAGAGACCTTATCCTGCTTCGCAAGAAAAACGTCGGGAATTGTTAGAACAAGTTCAAGAGATGTTGTCCAACGATGTTATAGAATCCAGTACCTCACCTTATTGCTCTCCCGTGGTTTTAATCAAAAAGAAAGATGGAAAGTCTCGTTTTTGTGTTGATTATCGAAAGCTCAATGCTATCACTGAAAAAGTTACCCATACATTGCCTAGAATCCAGGATTCACTGAAAGAATTGGGAAAATCAACTATTTTTACGACACTCGACTTGCGCTGGGGATATTGGCAGATACCCATGGAGGAAAATAGTAGGAAATTCACTGCTTTTTCAATTCCGAATGGTGGTACGTACCAATTTAAAGTCATGCCTTTTGGACTAAAGTGTGCACCTAACACCTTCCAAACTCTGATGAGTCAAACGATTTTATGTGACTATATTAATAAATTTTGTATATCATATTTAGATGATATAATTATTCATTCCAAAAATTGGGCTGAACATCTCCGTCATCTAACCTTAGTCTTGGAAAGATTAGAAATACATGGATTAAGTTGCTCATTTAATAAATGTTTTTTCGGTCAAAAAGAACTTATTCATCTTGGACATAATGTTTGTGCAGATCGCAATGAACCTCAAGAGCACCATGTGCAAGCAATTTTACAAGCTGCTCCACCTGCAAATAAAAAGGAACTTCAAAAATTTCTGGGAATCTGTGGTTGGATAAGGGAATATGTTCCTGATTTCTCTATTCTATCAATACCTCTTACTAACTTACTTGGAAAAAAGTCAGGTAAATGGACTTGGACCAAAGAAGCTAATCAAGGTTTCCTAGAAATTAAAAAAGCTTTCACAAAGGATTTAAGCTTAGGCCGTCCCATTTCAAATTTCCCTTTGCATCTACAAACAAATGTCAGTCCCAATGGTATGGGCGCAGTCCTTTATCAACTAGTCGAAAATTCGCGAAATGTTATCAGTTATGCAAGTGCGAAGTTTAGTCCAGTGGAAAATCGTTACACTGTGGTTGAGCAAGAATGTCATGCGGTAGAATGGGCTATTAAACGCTTTCGTCCTCAATTGGAAGCTGCATATTTCCATTTACACACCAACACTCGAGCCTTAAGGTGGTTGAAAGATTCGAAAGAAACTAAGCCCAAGTTAAGCCGTTGGGCTCGATTTCTGAATGATTTTAGTTATACCGCTCACTCACGTATAGCTACGGATTCGGAATTGACTATAGCTTTGGCTGACAAGCCAGCAGAACAAGTAGATCACGTTGACGAACCGAATTTATTACTTCCTCCTGAAATAGCTCCGCAACTGGAAACACCTTTTCTGGCTCTGATCACTTTGAATAATTTCTTTAAAGAGATCGTTTCTTCACAGCAAGACGATGAAGTAATTGCTCAACAAGTGCGACGTTGGTTGACTCTGAAGAAAAAAATAAATTTAAACAAGAACGATAAAAAATTCTTTCAACAACATCGACTAAATGATGAAGGTTTCTTTGAACGAAAAAACTTACAAGAATCTTGGCTCATTGTTGTGCCCGAGATTTGTTGTCAAAGACTCTTGTTTGAGTATCACGACGCTGGTTTAGCATGTCATCCTGGAGAAGAAGAAACTCTACGTGCAATTCAAGAACATTTTTATTGGCCAAAAATGAATAAACAAATCCAAGATTATGTTAAAAGTTGTAAGCTCTGTTCCTGCTGTAAATCCTTCAGGTCTCAAGGCAGCAACGAGGTACGTCCACGTCAACCTAAGACCCCGTGGAAAACCATCGCTGTAGACCTCATGGGACCTTACCCTCGCTCCCCACGTGGTAAACGATTCCTATTAGTGGTAACAGATCTCTATTCAAGGTGGGTTGAAGCTTTTCCTTTAGCTTCTTCTAAAACTCATCAGATAACTTCTCTACTGGAAACAGAAGTTTTTCATCGTTTTGGTTATCCAAAATCTATAATTTCGGATAACGGATCTCAATTCAACAGTAACTCCTGGGAAAAATCCTGCAAAAAATGGAAGTGTATGGCATGGTTTACGCCTACCTACCATCCACAGGCCAATCCAACTGAGCGCAGAAACCAGGAGCTGAAAAAAGGAATGAGATTCCGCCTGGTCAACTCTTCACACAAGCAATGGGATTCTGAACTTGCTGAAATTTTATTTAATATAAGAAATCGACGCAACGCGGCAACTGGACGGACGCCGAGTCAGGCCTTGTTAGGAACATCATTGAAAAGACCTGGAGAATGGGTTTTGTCAACAGAAACAAAACCTATACCACAACTATCCGAGCGGATGCTGGAAATTGATCATCATCAAGAACGTTATTTTAAAAAATACGCAAAAACTTCTGAATCTACGAAAAGATTTCAAGTGGGCGATTCTGTATACGTTCGAACCCATCACTTATCAAATAAGGAAAAAGGTTTTAATGCAGGTCTAGCACCCCGTGGAGAAGGACCTTATGAAATTAGACATCACTGCGGTGGTGAAGTTTTTGAAGTTCAAATAAAAAATCGTTTGGTTAAAATTCATACTAAAGATCTTCGATATGCTTATCTACGTAAAAAAATCCCTCTTCATGAAATTATTCAGCCAGAAATCAGGCTTGCTGAAAAAAATATAGGAACAAATGATCAAGAAAACCCCAAACCAAAATATAACGAAATTTATGTTCAGGAATTAAAATCCACAGAAACTCCAACCTCAACACGAAGAAAACCAGGTCGACCACGTAAAAACAGTATAACAATATCATCTGAAAAAATAAACAGAGTTATAAATGAAAATATGATTAAAAAAACCTATAACTTAAGACACCGAAAACTTCCCATTTAAATTTTTACCGCTATTAGTCAAACATAACGAATTCTTTAAGTGAATTAACTCTTTTCATATTATTCATGCCTGGAGGCTCCAACTTCATGTTGTTTATAACAATTGACAATGTAATTTTGCCTTTTCGTGCATAACAAGACTATTTATTATTTTTTATTTTCGTTGACAAAAAATAATGGATTCAGCTAACGAACCTCTAATTTCACAAATAAAAATAAAGAAGCTAAGCCAAAATAAACGAAGAACTGAACGTCGAAGAAAAGCTTTCGAAGAACAACGCAAAAATCCTGAGTGTTATGTGCCCATACCCATAGGAAGAAAAAAGAAGACTAAAAAGTCACTCAACCTTTCTGTTATCAGAACACCGACTCCCTCGAAAGATATACTTGTGGTCCCATGTTCATATTCAGCAGCAATGGACGAAGAAATGCCTGCAACAATTAACAATAAAGTTTTAAATAACACTTTGGAAAAAGAAATGGACATGTTAGAAGAAGCTTGTAAACAGCTAGGTACACCTTCAAAATTGCTTGTTTCTTCACCAAAGTTGACGACAGATCAAGATCCAGACGTTCTTGAATTAAGAACCTCGCCTATAGTTCTTTCTCCACCTCGTCTTAACTACTTTTTTGCAAAAAAAACCAAAGACTATTAAGAACTTACCCCCTACTCCTGGCAAAAACTTAGTTCTTCCCTCAACTAAATCACAAAATATTAAAAAAAATCCAAAACTCATAGTAAAACTTCCTCTTAGTACTTTTTCTAATTCAACTGATTCCTTAAAACTACTGTTTCAAAAAAATCAAGAAAAATAAACAAACCGAAGTCAATTGGATTCAAACAACAGGAAACGATCTAGATCTACATCAAGACATTTAAAGAAATCAAAATCATCCCATAAATCTACTAGGAAGTCCTCAAATTCATCTTCACCAAATGAAAAACCAAAACGGATTAAATCGGTAATATGCAAACCTTCTGTGTGTAGACAACTTTTCTAATTATGAATCTTTTATTTTACTGCTCTTAAATTAAATCCTTCGATTTAATTCATTGTTAAAACCTTGCTCGATTCATTGTTTTAGATTTATCGTTTATTCTTCATGTTTGAAGTTATATGTTCAGTTAAAGTAAATAACAAATTACTTATTTGTAATTCCAGCGTCAAAGATTTCTTTTTATTTTCTAATATCATAGACCCCGTGGAATTGTTAAACTATAAATTGAAGCGTTGGGTGCAATAAGGGCGTTAGACAAAAAACGACGATCGGAGATATTTTAACTCAAAGTTTTTAAACATTTATAGTTTCAAAACTGTAAATGCGAATTAAATAAACTTTTTTTATTTGATTAGCCATTTATTAAACTCTCCAATTCATGTGTTTACTTGACTTAAAGTTGTGATTAACTATCAAAAACTAATTTTTTTCGTAACCAATATTAAAGCCCTTTTTGCACCCAACCACTAAATGCTTTAGGCGTTAGTAAAATTTTGAAATTAAACTTAAGATAACTTTAATTTTAAAACATATTTCGTTATATTTCGTTATATTCTATTATTTTTCATAAATTCTTAACTTTAAAACATAATTTTAAGACTTAAATCATTTAAAAAATATAAATTTTCAATTTATTAAAAATCAAGATTTTTTAAAACTTTTCTTGTTACTTTTTGAATGATAGAATAATAATTGTTGATTGGTATAAAAGTATTCTTATTTTTTTCTTTTATATTTTAAAAGTCAGATTCAGGATCATTTTAACTTTTTAACTATTATTAAATCTATGCATTCAGTATATCTAAAATTTTGTAACCTCCTTTAACTATAAAGAACCTGCCATACAGTGTACATCATCAATTGTTTTTTAATAAAAAATTATTCAGGAAATATTCAAAGCAATAAAATTATGTGACATACTTCCAGATATTTATTCTTAACATCGTAAAGAAGCCTTAGATTATATCTATATCTATTATATTTTTCTATTATTTTAAAGAAAAGAAAAAAAAAACTTAACAAAGGAAAAACGTCTTATTGAACTTAGTTTAGTTTATGTTTTTTTTAAGGTTGCCAAGGCAACAAATTTGTTACAAAACAAATTAAAAAAATCTGACATCGCGCTTCGCACTCCGATCATTATTAATCTTCTCGTCAGGCTGCACGCTTCGACCATGTAATGCATGCTTGTCGTTATCGAAATTAAATACTCTCCCTACGACATGAGCCAGTTTAATCTGGCCTGTTTAGCGCTATTCTAAATTGGGTTTTCACTTAAAATGTAAAACTTTTTTTGTCTTAAAGTTCTACGCCTTTAAGGAATACATTCTTATCACGGCACTCGCGCTTCGCGCTCGATACTAATACTTTCCGGAATATTTGCGATTTACTGGAGAGAAAAGAAAAATCTCAGTTACTTAAATCCTCAAAGCAAAGGGTTGTTGCACCTAAATGTCATTAAAAAACACTACAATTTCTGTTTGAACTTATTGATATTAGTTGACTTCTGCCTCGATACAATTCCATGATTGAGTAAGACTAGTCTTCAAATCAATATAGTATTAAACTCAAATTTAGAATACAATTAAGAGCAATGTCTAACAAACAGAAATTGTACGTTAACACAATATGTCAGTAAGTATTAATACTTTAAACACGCTTTTTTTCCTCAAATTATTACTATGTATTTTTTTTATTTTTAAAATAATATAGACACTTTATTTGAGTACAGTATAATAAATTACAAAAGCACCCAAAAAAAGTGTCATAGACAAGACACTACACTAGTGTATTGCTATGTAATTTTTCGCACTAATACACTGAAAAAAATGTTTAGTCATATCAACAAAAATTTGGTTGAGCCAACCAAATTTTTGTTGCTTTGATTAAAAATTTGGTTAAGCCAACAAAATTTTTGTTGATATGACTAAACATTTTTTTCAGTGTACCTAATGTGGAGTTAGAATTGTCAGATTGACTTGATTTGTTGAGTTTAGATCCAACAAGTGCTCAAGAACACGAATATAAGCAAAAATAGGAAAATGAAATCGCCGAGATAGTACACTGCCGTACTAAGGAAAAACTTAGGGAAATGACATTTTGGTAGAACTGAGAAAATCAAGAAAAATGGTTAGCATTAAGTACCCGGATAAAAATTAAAAAATTGTTGAATTTAAATTCACATTGTGTATAAAATGATAATTTTCTATTTAATTATGAAATCAAAAGTTCATTGTTTAAACAAATTATATGAAAAAAAAAAAGGGAAATGCGAGTTTTTCTAAATGCAAGCATGGCGTTTGCGTAGTTTTTATTTCGTATACAGCGCTCAGCTTTGACCACGTTTTTGATACAAATAACACGCGAGTAACTTTGCCTAAGTTTTTTCTTCTGATCTTATACCCGAGCTCGAAGCCTTGTACGATTTTTGGACTACGCAAAGCACTTTGCTTAAGTTTTTATCAAGTATTCTTTCATTTTCTGGAGTTTCTAAGATTTTACTAATAATTTTTTACAACAAACACAAAAAAAAATTATCTCGTTAGCAGAGGAATATTCCTCTTCTATTATTACTCAATTTGTAAGAGAATTTTGCGAGAGCAAAAGGATTTTTGACACATAGCCACTCTTTTGTTTAACTTCAACCTAATTTAATAGTATAAAGAATTAAAAAATAATAAAAAATTCTGATACTTGACATATATTCGGGAAATTATATACTCTAATTTTAAAACGGGTAAATTTTTTATGTAAAAAAATATCAAGTTTGTGACAAATTATGAATTTTACAATAATATGTGAAATTTGTAAATTTGACAAAAGAAGAAAGAAAAGGAAAATCCTCTCAAATAGAAAGGGATAATTTAGTGACCATATAGAAGAGGTCAAATTGCATCAAAATGAGAGGAATCCGTTACTCTTAGAATTTTTTTTTTGTAAATAATTTTAAAACATGATTTAAACTATAACTATTACACTGCAAAATAGGTGTCTTAAATTGTTTAAAAATGTCTTAAAATAAGACATTTTTCGTGTCTTAGACACCAAAAATGTCTTAATTTAAGACATTTTTGTCCAATTTAAGATACCATGTTTTTGCAGTGCACATGCATTTCTTTTCAACGAATCTATTGATACCCAAATAGAGACAATTCTCACTTGAGATTAAGATGCAGAAGGAAAAAATACATTGGAATAATTCAATTCGTTTATTTCCATTTAATGGAATCAAATTCGTGTTATTGAGCAAATTTTTGAGGTATTTTCAAAAAATTTTGCCAATCCAAAACTTTTGACTTCAAATTCGAATTCAGCACCCAAAATCAAAAAGAAATACACTATTGTAGTGCCTAAGCGAATTTTTTTTTGAAATTTGCTCTAATTCGTGTTTATCAACAGTTTTTAAGTTTAACCCAAAAAATTTTGTCAATCTAAAACTTCTGACTTCAGATTTGGATTCAGCACAAAAAATCAGATAGAAATACACTAGTGTGTATTTCTATTCTGTGCCTGTCTCATTATTTCTTTTATGCCAAAAATGTGATCTTAAAATATTCATTACTTAAAATTTATTCTTAATATATTACTAATAACCACATAATATTACTTATTCACAAATGTTTTAAATTTAAAAGAACTTCAATTTACTCAAATATTTAAATTTCAAAATATTAAAACTGTTTCTAAAGGCTGAGAGGCGAATTTCAAATTTTCCATTCAACCAAGACGAATGTGGCACTAAAAAACTATCTTTTCGGGATCAGGAGATCTCAAAACGTCGAGAAATGTAGGTTTTAGCAAAAGTTCAAAATCGCACAAATTTAATACCTTCTCATTTAGGATGAGAATGTAAAAATGAATTTATTCAAAATTTTCAAAATTTTTTAAAAAAGTCAATATTTTTTGATGCAGTTTTATTAGTTGTGATCAATGAAAGTAAATAGGAAGAAAAAACCGGGAGTTTTTTTATTTTTTTGAAAAATAATAGTGTTTCTGTATATGATTTTCCCATATTATGTTCTATTTTTTGCATATATAACGTGTATTTTGAGGATTTTAAAGGTTTTTAGCAGTTAAATAGTTAGTTTCTTGTTAATTTCTACTTGAGTTTACTAAGATGAGAATGCGTCAACAGTTTTCTAACCGATTTACACTCCCCCCCCCCCTTCTCCTCAAACAAGACTTTTACACAATTGTAAAACTTAAAAAATTCATATCTTTTTGGGTTTGCATTATATCAAAAACTTTTATAAATGAAATTTGTTTGTTTTTTCTTGTACTTTAAGAAAAAAAATAGAGAAAATTTTTTTTTTAATTTTTTTTTTTTTGAAGTTTGAAAATGTTTTTTATTTTTGTCATTTTTGGTCCAAAATAGCTAGCTAACAAACTGGATCTGTATTTTTGGTCACTTAAAACGCATACCAAATTTCAAATTGATAGATGAATTCTTACTCAAGTTAATGGATTTCAAAAATTTTTACACAGACAGATAGACAGACAGACAGACAGACATACAGACAGACACTTTCGTAAAACCCATTTTTTCGGAATCAGGAGGTCTCAAAACGTCGAGAAATGTAGGTTTTAGCAAAAGTTCAAACTCGCACAAATTTAATACCTTCTCATTTAGGATGAGAATGTAAAAATGAATTTATTCAAAATTTCCAAAATTTTTTAAAAAAGTCAATATTTTTTGATGCAGTTTTATAAGTTGTGATCAATGAAAGTAAATAGGAAGAAAAAACCGGGAGTTTTTTTATTTTTTTGGAAAATAATAGTGTTTCTGTTTATGATTTTCCCATATTATGTTCTATTTTTTGCATTAATAACGTGTATTTTGAGGATTTTAAAGGTTTTTAGCAGTTAAATAGTTAGTTTCTTGTTAATTTCTACTTGAGTTTACTAAGATGAGAATGCGTCAACAGTTTGCTAACCGATTTACACTCCCCCCCCCCTTCTCCTCAAACAAGACTTTTACACAATTGTAAAACTTCAAAAATTCATATCTTTTTGGGTTTGCATTATATCAAAAACTTTTATAAATGAAATTTGTTTGTTTTTTCTTGTACTTTAAGAAAAAAAATAGAGAAAAATTTTTTTTTAATTTTTTTTTTTTTTTTGAAGTTTGAAAATGTTTTATTTTTGACATTTTTGGTCCAAAATAGCTGGCTAACAAACTCGATCTGTATTTTTGGTCACTTAAAACGCATACCAAATTTAAAATTGATAGATGAATTCTTACTCAAGTTAATGGATTTCAAAAATTTTTACACAGACAGACACTTTCGTAAAACCCATTTTTTCGTAATCAGAAGGTCTCAAAACGTCGAGAAATGTAGGTTTTAGCAAAAGTTCAAAATCGTACAAATTTAATACCTTCTCATTTAGGATGAGAATGTAAAAAGGAGTTCTGCAGTTTTTGACAGACCGCCATCCTATGCACTGTAAAAATAAGTATCTTAATATGAGATAGATTGTCCTCACTTTTAAAACTCTTAAAGTGTTTTGTGTCCTCATTTATAAAACAAAACAAGTGTCACCATGTGATCATGCACAGCTGAATCTGACTCCCTTAAAGATAGTTAAAGATCATAAATGACTAAAATTAAGTTATGTATCTTAATTAAAGACGGATTTCGTGTCTTAATACATGTCTAAAACATGAAAAGTGTTTTTTGGTTCAATTTAGATATTATGCCTGTTTCAAAGTGAAACACGAGACAACTAAAAACAAATCACAATCAATGCCTCAAAGGTACGAAACATTTAATTGTTTAGCTTTAATACATAAGTGAGACACCTATTTTTACAGTGTGCGGACGTGTTCGAAATATCTTCCATAACCGGGTTTATTAAATAATAATTTCTGCCCCACCTGGAGTGAATTGTTTAATAAATAAATAAATATAATTTAATAAATACATAATTGTTTCTTTAAATTTTTAAATTGTGGTTGTGTTCTTTTTTTTCATCGGATGTCAAAAATCTACATCTACCTCTTAAGAAAATGGTGAACAGTCTTCAGAAAGATTTGAATTAGTTCTCACAGGAAGTTACCTTTTCTTACTTTTTCTACTCTCGTTTCACGATCCTCTTCGCAGGATCGGAAACTCATCTTTCCTTATTCCTACCTTATTTACTCTTGTTTTACGATCCTCTCTGCAGGATCGGAAACTACTTCTCTTTTCTTTTTTTCTTTTTTTTGCTCAAGTTTTACGATCCTCTTCGCAGGGTCGGAAATTCCTTCTTCCTTATTTTCACTTTCTCTACTTAAGTTCACGATCCTCTTCGCAGGATAGGAACCCTTTCTCTTTTACTTAACCCTTCTCTAATTTTCTCGATCCTCTTTGTAGGATCGGAAACTACTCTTTTTTTATTTTTACTTTTTTCACACTCAAGTTTCACGATCCTCTTCGACGAATCGTAACGCTTTCTCCACTAATTAATTCTTCACTATTTTTTTCGATCCTCTTCGCAGGATCGGAAAAATAACGGTATCAAATTTAGTTAAAATGACTTTTATGAAAGTGGAAAAGGAATTATTACAAAATATTAACAAAAGGAATTTCTATTAAGAAATTTGTCAAAATATAAACATTGATATAATCGAGAATTGAAAAATTTTGTGAAATAATAAACAGAGAAATCTGAGCCTTAGTTATTGGAAAATTGGCATATTAGAAAATTGGAAATTTGTTTACTACAAAATTGTAGAAGTTAAGAAATTTTTAATTAAGAAAATTAGCACAATATAGAATTTAGTAAACTGGTAAAAGAAGACATTGTAGATTTTATTATTGGGAAATTAGCAATTATCAGAAATTAGTAAAATATTAAATTGGACAATTGAAAAATAAAGAAAATTGAAGCACAACAGAATTGAACGCGCGTAGCGCGCTTTTGAAGTTCTAGTTTTAAAAAAGCAATTTAATCAATCTTTTTTAAACTGTTTAATATTTCATAACGCATTATTACCATATTTATTGATTTTCTTTCTTTTACTTTCATTTGTTTTTTAAACTTTTTTATTTCAGAATAATGTATTTATTTTTTGCAGGTTTTTCAATTTCTACATTTTTTACATCTTTTTGCTTTAAGGGCATGTGATGGAGTATGACGTCACTGGTATAGGCAAAATTTGTCGGTAACTTTTCTCTTAAAGTATTGAATATTTTGTCATGAAACTTGGTAGAATTAATTAAAATGTTATTAGGATGGTCTCTCAGACCCGAGTTTGTTTGAATTTTGGCTCAAAATTGATTTTTCAACAATTTTGCAATTTTTCGAAAATTTTCAAAAATTAATTTTGGGCCAAAATTCAAACAAACTCGGGTCTGAGAGACCTTCCTAATGTCATTTTAAATAATTCTATCAAGTTTCATGACAAAATATTCAATATTTTAAGAGAAAAGTTACGGACAAATTTTGCCTATACCAATGACGTCATATTCCATCACATGCCCTTAATTTTCCCATTTTAATGTAATTTATCCTTAAATATCTTATCTGTTAATTCATAATACCATAATGGTTTTTTAGGGGGGCCCTGAAATTTTTTTGTGTTTCAGGCCCGTGACAGCCTTGATTCGGCCCCAGGCCCGTGCGCAAGGGGGAGGTTTTGGGGGTTTAAACCCCCCCCCCCCAGAGAGGTCTGAACTTGCTTTAAAAATTTTCAACTTTTTTGATTAAAAAATTATTTTTAATAAATAACAATGTTTACACAATTTATTTTTTGAAAACCCCCCCCAGAAGCAAATACTGCGCACGGGCCTGTTCGGCCCTGTATGTTTAGATAAAACATTAGAATATTTTTTACTTCTAATGAAAGTAGATTCATGTTCTGATAGCCTTACTTTTAAAGCTCTTCCAGTTTGACCTATACGTATGTACTAACACAATCATTACAATTAAGTTTATAAACAACGTTTCTATATTCAAGTTTTTCCAAAGAATCTTTTCCTAATTTAATGAAAGTATTAAAAGAACAATCATTTCTGAATATCATTCTAATATTCAATCAAGAGATGAATTTAGATATAAAATAAGCAATGTGTCAGAAAATTTTATTAAGAACAAATGTCAAGATTTCAAGTTTCAAGATTTGACCGTGAAACTTTTGAGAAAATAAATGAAACAAAAACATTTTTTAACAATAATAAAAATAAACTAGTTACTCACGCTGACAAAGGAGATGTTATTACACTGAGAAAATAAGCCTCTGGCCAAGCAGCTTTATTTCTAGGTTAGGGTTCCTCGGGACAAAACAAACAAAACACCGGCGATGACAATTAGTGATGCATTCGAGAATCGGTCCTTTCATTTAAAAAAAAAGATACAAATAGTATCTTCATTTGTTTTCAATGTATTTTTCACGAGATTCTCGTTTTTTTCGAGCGATAGCTCGCTCGAATGCAACACTAATGACAATCAAACTTTTAGGATACCGGAGCATATGCTCTGCTAAAATCAATTAAGTGCTTTGCAGGTGCTATATCAACAACCTCTCTCTGCTAAATTTAATCAAAAATTGGTTGTATTTAGTCAACTTATTTTCTCAGTGTATTATAATGAAAACAGTCTAAAAACAAGTGTCTTATTTTGTCTTCACTTTTAAGACATTTTAGGGTGTCTTAATTTTAAACCATTGAGAAAGTGTCTTAAAAATAACTCTAAGACTCTTTCTAAACGTCTTTTGTCTTAAAATAATACACTTGTAAGACACTTGTTTTTACAGTGAAAATGTCAAATCTTTTAAATGATACATCTACATACCAAAAATTAAGTTACAATACAATTTTACAATTAAAAAATAGTACCTTTAATATTATGATCAAATTAAGAGAAAAAGGCTATTTGGGTGAAAAAGTAGAGAGAAAATGATATTAGCGATTTTTAATAAATTATAAGTTTTACATTATTTATTGTATTATTTATTTATTAGTTATTATACACTTCATTTCAGTAACATTTCAAAACAGTACAAACTTTAAGTTAATATTTAGAATTCTCGAGTGTTAATGACACATTTCATTAATTGCATGGCAGCCTCACAATCGGTTGTTTCTTCTGAAAACATAAAAAAATTATTATAAAAAATACTTTTTTACTTTAAAGGTTAGTACTGCAGGATACTTTTTGACAAGTAAGCTGCTTTTTTGCAAGAATAGTTCAAGTGAATTTAGCATAAACTTTGTTTTAAAATTGCACAAGCATTTGTCTACTTACTCGTTGTCACTGGTTTACATCTTTCAAAAACTTCAATAGCTTTCTCCTTCGGGAAGTCGGATGGGACTAGGACATGAGCTGCTTCCATATGAAATGTGCCATCAGTATTCATCTAATTGTTTGAAATAAAAAAATGCATTAACTCAGTTTTACTTAAACCTTAAGAATAAAGAAACAATTGTCACAACTGTCACTTGAATATGCAAATTTTTACCTCGATCTTGATTTTAAAATACTGAATATTTTATCATGAAAACTTTATAGGATTACCAAAAATGTTATCTAATACCTAAGTATTAGGGTGGTCCTTAAAATGGAAAGTTGCGAATTTGAAAGGTCTCACCCCCTGATTTTGTTACTTATCGAAAAATAAGAGATACGTATTTTTTTATTTTTTTTTTATTTTAATATTTGATGGTGCCTCATCGACCTTGAAATTTCCCATGCATTTTGCATGGGGAAAAAACTTTTTTTCGTAGATTTGCAATAAAATCATGAAAAATCAACATTTTTTAACCGGATTACTCTATTTCTCTTGGGAAATGTTCAAACAATGACATCCAATAATTTATTTAAGAATTTTTTATTATTAACTATTTTTTACAGGGTCGTGAAAAAACCCCATAAATTGCAAAATTATGGAAAAATCGTTAAAAAATATTTATTACTATTATTTCTGGTATTTATTGCTAAAATTTTTATTTACAACTAAAACAAATATTATTAATAATATTTTCAGGTAATTCGCAATTTGTTTAAACAATTTGTTGTTGTTATTGTTAAATTATTTTTAAATACATGTAGAAAAGTATGGTTTTTTGTATTATTTTACAATTGACTTTGACATTAATCATACAAAATAATGATTAATTGTTAAAAATTATAAAAATAATTGTTTAAACAATTTATTGTTGCTATTTGAAAAATAATCTTTAAATATATCTACGGAGTTGCAGTTTTTTCTTAATTTTGCAAGTAGTTGTGCTGTAAGGGACTGTAAAAAAGAATTAAATATGAAACATAATTTTCAACAATTGTTTAAACAATTAATTGTTGCTATTTGGAAGTTTGTCTTTGAATGTATTTACAAACTTGCAGTTTTTCCTTAATTTTTTAAGTAGTCCTACTGTAAGGAACTGTTAACGAGTATTAAATATAAAACATAATTTCAACAATTCTTTAAACAAATTATTGTTGCTATTTGGAAATTTGTCTTTAAATACATCCACAATCTGGCAGGTTTTCCTTTATTTTTCAAGTAGCCCTGCGTATATTTGACTCGGGGTGATCCATATATTTTAGAAAGTTTGAAAAAAATTAAGTTTATAGAATTATTATAAATAAGATTAACTATGAAATATAATGTTAATAATCATTTGAAGATTTTATTTGGTTTACAAATTTACTAGTGTTGATGTTTGTTAAGAGCTATTAAGTGTCTTATAATGTTATAAGACATACGCGTGTTTTTTCGCGCTATGACAAGTTTATGACACTAACTATCAAATATAATTTTAATAATTATTTAAAGATTTAACTTCGTTTAATAATTTACCACTTTTGAAGTTGGCTAAAAATGTTTAACTTAACATTTTTAGCCAACTTCAAAAGTGGCAAATTATTAAACGAAGTTAAATCTTTAAATAATTATTAAAATTATATTTGATAGTTAGTCTTATTTATAATCACTCCATAATCTTAATCTTTTTCAAACTTTGCAAAATATATGAACCATTGTACAGACGCGGTCATACATGCGTAACGCGTATAAACTTGTCATAGCGCGAAAAAACACGCGTATGTCTTATAACATTATAAGACACTTAATAGCTCTTAACAAACATCAACACTAGTAAATTTGTAAACCAAATAAAATCTTCAAATGATTATTAACATTATATTTCATAGTTAATCTTATTTATAATAATTCTATAAACTTAATATTTTTCAAACTTTCTAAAATATATGGATCACCCCGAGTCAAATATACGCAGGGCTACCCGCGTAAAGAAAACTTGGCTCCCACAAAGCTACCAAATGGATAACAAAAGGCTACCTCATGGCTACCTCATGGCTACCTTATGGCTACCTCAAGGCTCGCTCATGGCTCAAGTCTCGCACATGGCTCAAGGCATGCTCAGGGCACATATATATACACACTAGGTTTCTTAAGCCAAAATACATGCTCACTAGTTTTCTATCGCCCAAATACATGCGCACTAGTATTGTAGTGCCCGAATACATGCTCACTGGTCTTCTATCGTCCCAATACATGCGCACTAGGTTTCTAGTGCCTAAATGCATGCGCACTAGTTTTCTAACGCACAAATACATGCGCACTAGAGTCCTAGCCTGCAAGTGTATGTGTACTAGATTTCTAGTGCCCAAATGCTTGCGCATTAGTTTTCAAGCGCACACATATATGCGCACCAGTTTTATGTCGCATAAATACATGCACACTACTCTCCTAGCATAAAAATAATGCGCACTAGGATTCTAGTGCACAAGTATACATGCGCATTAACAATATTACTTGCTTAGAACGCGAACCATGGGCGTTTTTTCCATAGTATGCAAGATTTCGTATTTTTACAGATAATTTTAGATTTTTAACCATTTTTTTTAAAACAAAAGGTGAAATGGAATTGGAAAAAAATTTTCACGGATTTTTTGTTTCTAAAAAGTTGGAGATATAAATTCTTTTTTTCTTGCTTTTAAGTTTTCTTCCGTAATTAGCAAGATTTCGTATGGTTTTAGATAAAAGCAGTTCTTCAACAATTTTTATTTAAGCGAGATGGAAAATTAAGATATATAAATATTTTTAACAATTTTTTTCCGTGCCAAAATGTTTAGTAATTCAAAAAAAAAAAAACGTTTTTCTGGTCAGTAAGTTTTCTCCCGTAGGTGCAAGATTTTGCATGTCAGAGGGCGCAATTGCGCTTTATTATGTTAAAAGAACTCCAATGCGCATTTGTAGTGTTGCAAAAAAAGTGTAATGCGCATATGTAACTTTAAGGGAACTCTAGTGTTGACGCCTTATTGACGATAAAAATGTAATTCTCATGCGGATTTATGACTGAACACTACTGCGCATGTGTAACATTTAGAGAATTTTAGTGCGCATGTGTGATTTTAAGAAAATTGCGTGCATATTAGGGTGTCCGTTATTTTGCGAAAGTTGGAATTTCTTAGGTCGCCGGGCTGAATTTGCTTTAGAATGTGAAAAAAATGAGCTGTGCACAAGGACAGCTTAATTGATTAATATTAACCCGTGCCACCGAAGGGTTAAAGTTTACATGGGGTTTTACATGGGAATAGTACACTTTTTTACATTTTGTATGATAACTCTTTTTTTATTAATCTTTTTCTTTGACGATATGTATTTTTATGGTTTTTGAGGTGCTGAACACGAATCCGATGTAAAAAAAAAACAGCTGCCAGCTATCAAAACAGCTGTCAATAAAACTGTCAATATTTTAAAGACGTCAGTTTTTGTGGGATTTTACATTAATTTACTTATATAAAAGTATTTTAAGAACACTAAGGTCAAACGAAATAGCAATATGTAATATTGACAGTTGACACCTGTCAATAAAATGTCAAGCTTTTAAAAACGAGAGTTTTTGACAGTTTTTACTTTAAATTAATCACATATGCATGTAAAAGTAATTTCAGGACACTGGTGAGATAAACCTAAAACCTAAATAGAAATATGTAATCTTGACAGTTGACAGCTGTCAATTAAGCTGGCAATCTTCTAAAAAGGAGCTTTCTTATTATCATATATATTCTTAAAAGTATAAGAAGTCAAAATTCGTGAAGTGTAACAGCAAGATCTGAAATTGTCTGTACAAATGTAACACTAAATGGAATTAACTCATCATTATGTGTTATTTAACGGGTTCAAATAGTTTTTAAAAAAAATTAAATTTCACTGAGTTATAAAATGGTTGTCACAATGTATGTGTCTGCAAGACTCACCAAAATATGAAGTTGAAATTTCAAGGTCTGAAATCTGAATTTAAGAAGCGTCAATACGATTTCATAACTTCATGCAAGGATGCATTAAATGAAATTATTTGTCAAGATCCCACACGGTGAAAAAAAATTAGCAGCCAAAGATAAGACTTAGTTACCTTAGCTAACTTTAATTGCTATTATATGGATAGCTAATTTTTTAGCTAGCAAAACTATTAATTAGCTTTCACAGCTAATTTTGTTTGCTGAAACAGCTAAATATTAGCTACCACAGCTAAAAAATTAGCTATCCATATAGTAGCTAACTCATTTTTCTCAGTGCAGCTCATCTTGTTATTTATTAATCTGCAAAAAATGTCCTGGTTCAAAAGCATTTTGTGAGAAACTACAAAAATTATTTTCTGATTATTCGATAACCGAAGTTAAATATAATGAATGGACCAGCACCGACGGGTAAATTCTTTTTTACTTTCAATCCTTTAGTTGATGAATTTTCTTTATGTTTAAATTTCTGTTCTATTTTATTACACATTTTATTTCTACTACAATTTGTAACAAAGAATAAAATATGAAACTGTCATAATTATTGTATTGATAATTGCAGTGTTTTTCAAATATTAATTTGTGAAAAGTAATCTATTAATTTAAATTACTAAAACTTTCCACTAATTAATGGAACAAAATAATTTTAAAAATTAAAAATCAAGTTTTAACACACTTTTTTAAAATTTTTAATAACTTCGGATAGATTTATGCTAGAATGTTCAATTACGAAAATATTTTATTCTATTTTTAATAAATTTTATACGAGAAGGAAATTATTATCAGTACTAGTTAATTTGTTATTGTCAAACAAATAACAAAACATATCCTACACAGGACGTACAGCCCGCTAGATCGGAAATATATAGTTTATATAAATAATGTACATTTAATATTAGTATTAAATATTAAAAGAAAAAACACTAATTATTTATTAAGTAAAACTCATGTTTCAATACTAAAAACATGATCAAAAACCGTTAACGACGTAACACGTTTATATTTTGATAATTCATATTTAAACTGTGATATTTTGTGAGTATGTGTACCAAATTTCATTAAGATTCATTGATTCGTTCCCGAGTTATGAATTTTAAAATTAAAGACTGCAAAAAACTTTAATTGTTTATAACTCAGTGAAATTTAATTTTTTTTAAAAACTATTTGAACCCGTTAAATAACACATAATGATGTGTTAATTCCACTTAGTGTTACATTTGTACAGACAATTTCAGATCTTGCTGTTACACTTCACGAATTTTGACTCAGTTATAAGTGTATAAGTTTATAAGGTACAGTGCAGCCCAGCAGATTTTGCCCACCCCTCAGAATTTTTGTATTTGCAAAAAGTTTTATATTTTGTTAACCAATAAAGATAAAGCAATAAATGAGGACTTTTTTAAAGCTTCTGTTCTCTACTTTTAGAATATTGAATGAGCAAAAGAAAAAAAACTTTAGTTACTTAATTACTCTTAACAAAAGTAAAAAAATGTAATTTTTTTTTTGGTAAATTTCAAACTGAAGTATTTTATAAACAAATTAGCAAATTATAATCGCAAACAACGAATTTGAAAGATAATTTTATCACCTTTAAAACGAACTTTGAAAAATTGTTCTAAGATTTTTTTAACAAAGATATATAGGTAATTCTTAAAAAAATAACACTCTTATGTGATTAGGCATAAGTCAAGAACGGTTGATTTTGGAAAAAAATTATTTAGAAAAAAATGTGTCTTTTTATTAGAATTAATCTTAGTGTACTTAAAAACACTCGTATATGAGTAGTTTAATGTAAAAAGTCTCCTTTTCAAAAGTTTTACTTACAGCTTAATTGACAGCTGTCAACTGTCAAGATTACATATTTCTATTTAGGTTTTAGGTTTATCTCACCAGTGTCCTGAAATTACTTTTACATGCATATGTGATTAATTTAAAGTAAAAACTGTCAAAAACTCTCGTTTTTAAAAGCTTGACATTTTGTTGACAGGTGTCAACTGTCAATATTACATATTGCTATTTCGTTTGACCTTAGTGTTCTTAAAATACTTTTATATAAGTAAATTAATGTAAAATCCCACAAAAACTGACGTCTTTAAAATATTGACAGTTTTATTGACAGCTGTTTTGATAGCTGGCAGCTGTTTTTTTTTACATCGGATTCGTGTTCAGCACCTCAAAAACCATAAAAATACATATCGTCAAAGAAAAAGATTAATAAAAAAAGAGTTATCATACAAAATGTAAAAAAGTGTACTATTCCCATGTAAAACCCCATGTAAACTTTAACCCTTCGGTGGCACGGGTTAATATTAATCAATTAAGCTGTCCTTGTGCACAGCTCATTTTTTTCACATTCTAAAGCAAATTCAGCCCGGCGACCTAAGAAATTCCAACTTTCGCAAAATAACGGACACCCTAATATGCACGCAATTTTCTTAAAATCACACATGCGCACTAAAATTCTCTAAATGTTACACATGCGCAGTAGTGTTCAGTCATAAATCCGCATGAGAATTACATTTTTATCGTCAATAAGGCGTCAACACTAGAGTTCCCTTAAAGTTACATATGCGCATTACACTTTTTTTGCAACACTACAAATGCGCATTGGAGTTCTTTTAACATAATAAAGCGCAATTGCGCCCTCTGACATGCAAAATCTTGCACCTACGGGAGAAAACTTACTGACCAGAAAAACGTTTTTTTTTTTTTGAATTACTAAACATTTTGGCACGGAAAAAAATTGTTAAAAATATTTATATATCTTAATTTTCCATCTCGCTTAAATAAAAATTGTTGAAGAACTGCTTTTATCTAAAACCATACGAAATCTTGCTAATTACGGAAGAAAACTTAAAAGCAAGAAAAAAAGAATTTATATCTCCAACTTTTTAGAAACAAAAAATCCGTGAAAATTTTTTTCCAATTCCATTTCACCTTTTGTTTTAAAAAAAATGGTTAAAAATCTAAAATTATCTGTAAAAATACGAAATCTTGCATACTATGGAAAAAACGCCCATGGTTCGCGTTCTAAGCAAGTAATATTGTTAATGCGCATGTATACTTGTGCACTAGAATCCTAGTGCGCATTATTTTTATGCTAGGAGAGTAGTGTGCATGTATTTATGCGACATAAAACTGGTGCGCATATATGTGTGCGCTTGAAAACTAATGCGCAAGCATTTGGGCACTAGAAATCTAGTACACATACACTTGCAGGCTAGGACTCTAGTGCGCATGTATTTGTGCGTTAGAAAACTAGTGCGCATGCATTTAGGCACTAGAAACCTAGTGCGCATGTATTGGGACGATAGAAGACCAGTGAGCATGTATTTGGGCACTACAATACTAGTGCGCATGCATTTGGGCGATAGAAAACTAGTGAGCATGTATTTTGGCTTAAGAAACCTAGTGTGTATATATATGTGCCCTGAGCATGCCTTGAGCCATGTGCGAGACTTGAGCCATGAGCGAGCCTTGAGGTAGCCGTGAGGTAGCCATAAGGTAGCCATGAGGTAGCCATGAGGTAGCCTTGAGGTAGCCTTGAGGTAGCCTTAATGTAGCCATGGTGTAGCCTTCAGGTAGCCTTTTGTTATCCATTTGGTAGCTTTGTGGGAGCCAAGTTTTCTTTACGCGGGGTCAAAAAGTAGTAACAATTCCAAAAATACGGTTTAAAAAAATTATGTATGTTTGTATGTATGTATGTATGTCAGCGATATTTTGTCCTGGCATCACTCAAAAACGGCTCCACGGAATGAAGTTAAATCTTGCAGTCTGTTAGGTATTCGCGTAACTTAAATTTATAGCCAAACCCCATTAAAAAATATTAATTTTAACGAAAGTTATAACATTTTTTTAAAAAATTTAATATTTTTCATTTTTTTTCGTAACACTCTTAAACTCTCTATACCTATACTATAGCTTTTTATTTCGACAATAATTGATAAGGGATTAATAATTGAATAATAATTTCTAGCCAAACCTGATTAAAAATATTTTTTGAAACGGAAATTATGACTCTTTTTCAAAAAAATCGAAAAATAAAGAATTATGATATTTATCATGTTTTGACGGATCACACCAACACTTATTTTGTACTTAGCTTTTTTATTTTGATAAAAATAATTAAATTAATTCATATTTTAACATTAAAAATAAAATGGAAAAATAAATTACAAATTTAAATTTTAAATTTCTACAAAATTCAAAAAATTTTTTGTTTGTTTGAAACCACATTTGACAGAGTGTTAGGTCTTGACTCAAGTACGGTTTATTAATTTACAAAATTGAAAAATATTAATAACAACGGGTAAAATACTTTTTTTTTTGAAAAATTAAAAAAAAATCAAAAATTTTTTTAATTATACATTTTTTAATTGACTGATTTTAAACTTTCTACAATTAAGTATTACATGTACAGATGTTTGTTTTTTTGCAGGTTATTACTTTGTTTAAAGATACAATAAAAAAAGCGTATTCAAATTTCACTAATACAATAAACTCACATTTTATAATAAATATTCATATTAAAAGTGTAAATTGTACATAAATAAGTGTAAATTAATAATAATATATTTATTTTTCATATACATTTATTTATAATATTTCATTAATTTAGAACTGACAAATTATAATACATAGTTCAAAGTTTTTAAATTAAAATACATTAAATTATCATTAAGTAGCTATTTTTGTTTTAATTATTACAACCATGGACCCAAGGCCACAAGTGCTCTTCACAATTTATATCTGTTAAATTATCATTAAAATAGCTTTAATATTATGTTTTTAAATTAAAATATATAAATTATTTTAATTCAGAAATAAAATTTTATCATTTACTTCTGTCATTTTACTCATTTTTCAACTATTTTCTCAACATTTCAATTATTTTTTTCTATCTTTAAATTATTGCAAGGAATATTTAAATTTTTAACACCAGTTTTTCATCTACTTTTCTTAATTTTCAATAATTTTCATCAAATTTCAATTACTTTTGTCATTATTTAATGTTTTTATTCTTTTACGATTATTTTCTTCATATTTCTATTATTTTTTTAATTTTAAAATTATTTTATACACATTTCAATTATTATTTTATTCAAATTATTGAATGCGATCTATTAATGTTCAATATCGAAATTATTATTGTTGTATCAAATTTTAATTTTATTGTTACTTGAAATAAATTTTTAAATTTTATATTGTAATGGGCTTTTGTTCGTATATAAATAAAGAAATAAATTTAATGTTTTTTATCCATGAATTTTTAAATTTATTATATTAGTCTTAAAATATTTTCTACCAATTTCAATCATTTTTTTCATTATTTTTATTATTGTCATGAGTTAATTAAATTTGTTCATTTATTTTCAATTAATTTAAAAAAATTTCAATTATTTTTTTAAATCATTTAAAATAATGTGATTTTCATCATTACTTTTATTATTGTTACAAATTTATTAATTTTTTTACACCTCTTTCAATTATTTTCTTAAAACTTTCCTTATTTTTTCATATTTGAATTTTTTTTTTGACATCTTTAAACTATTTTCTTCAAATTGCAATTATTGTCTTCAAACTTCAAGTAATTTCTTCAACTTTCAATTATTGTCCTCAAACTTATAATAATTTTTTTAACTTTTCAATTGTTGTCTATAGCTTTTTAATTTTCACATCAGTTTTGAATTATATTTCAATATTTCAATTGTTTTAAGTAAACAATGAGTTTTTAAGTGTAAAAAGTGAGTAAATAGTGAGATTTTAAATAAAAAATGTGATTAAATAGTAAGTTTTTAAATAAAAAAAGTGAATAAGCAATATAGAGTTTGATATTACTGATATTAAATTGGGTGACGCCAGCAAGAAAAGACATTCAGATTTGAAAAAAACAATTCAAAAATCGCAAAAATAATTGAAATATGTAGAAAATAATTAAATAATGCCAAAAATAATTAAATTTGAAAAAAAGTTGTAAATGACAAAACTAATTGAAAGTTAATTAATAAAAAACGAAATTAATTTCATATTAATGGAAATAATTAAAACTAAAAAAGTTTTATTTGAAAAAATGAAAGAAAATAATTGAAACTTGTGAAAATTTTGAATTTAAAATTTGGGGGAAAAATTGAAAAATAATGAAAATAATTGAAAAAAAGTTTTGAAAAATCATAAAAATAGTTGAAACTTGTAGATATTAATTGCAATTTCAGAAAAATAATTTTAAAAAATACAGGTTTTTTGTGAAGTAAAAGAAAGTACCTTACTACAAAATGATTTCAAGAATTTGAAATTTAGGAAAATAATTACAACATTATAGAAATAATCGAAAATTTATTGAAGAAAGTAATGGAAATTTGAGATAAATAATTGAAATATTTGGAATTAATCAACAACTATTCAAAATAATCTAAAAATTGTGAAAATCTTTGCAAATACAATATAAACAAATATTCAAAATAATGTAAAAATTGTGAAAATCATTGCAAATGATTGTGTTTAAATAAATAAATTAAGAAATTAAAAATTGACGAAGTAATTAAAATTTGAGAAAAATAATTGAAGAATTATTAAAACATTAAAAAGTGGATGCAATAACTTAGATTTGAGATAATAAATAAAAAATTATGAAATTAATTGAATAATAAAAAGGTGGAGAAAATAATTTCAAAAGTTTTAAGAAAATGAAAATTGAAAGAAAGTAATTGTAATATAAGATAAATAATTGAAAATTTAGGGATATAATTGAGGAATAGAAAAAATAATTAAAAATTGATAAATAATGGAAATGAATTAAAAAATAATCGAAAAGTTATATATATTATATATGTAATTGAAAATTGAAGAAACTAATGGAAATTTGAGATAAATAATTAAACTTTTTAAAATTAATCAGCAAATATTCAAAATAGTATAAAGTTGTGACAATCCATTACAAATTAAAAAAAAATAATTAAAAATTGACGAAAGTATTTGAAGTTTGAAGAAAATGATTAAAACATTGAAAAGTGGATACAATACCTTAGATTTGAGATGATAAAAAAAATTAGGATATTTTTTCAAAAATAATTATAGTATCTAATTAAAAGGTGGACAAATTATTGCAGAATAATAGAAATTGAAAATTGAAAAAAATATTTGAAAAATGAGATTAAATAATTGAAAATTTAGGAATTTAATTGAGAAATTAAGTTTGAGACTAATTAAAAATTGAAGAAATTGATTGCAAAATGATAATAATAATAATTAAAAATTGAAGAAAATGATTTAAACTGAGAAAAATATTTTAAAATCTAGGAAATTAATTGCAGAATAATGAAAGTAATTAAAAAATCGAGAAAATATTTGTAAAGTAATAATAATAATTAAAAATTGGAAAAAAAATTTCAGTTTCTTAAAATTAATTGAAAAAATTACAACTTATATAATTATAATTATATATATTTGTAATAAAAGAAAATAATCGCAAAATGATAGAAATAATTGTAAATTGAAAAAATAACTAGAATTTAATATAAATAATAAAAAAAATAGCAAAATAATTGAAGATGACAAAAAGTAATTAAAAATTAATTGATGGAAATAATTGTAAATTGAAGAAAATAATAAAAATTTGTAAAAAATAATTGTAAGAATTTCAGAATATATTTGAGATAAGCAAGACTACAATTACAATTATATATTAGAATTCTTCGAACTTCAATAAATTTGAAATCTTATTAATTAAAATTTTTATAAATCCATGCTTTGAGAATAATAAATTTAAAAATATTTTAAAATTTTCCAATTTTTAACAATTCTTTTCTATTATGATTTTAATTATATGCTACAATTTCAATCTATTTTTATCATTTTTGAAAAATTTTCTTTAATTTCCAGTAATTTTCATTATTTTTCAATTTTTCCCCTAAATTTTAAATTCAAAATTACCATAAGTTTTAAAATTACTTTAATTTTTTCAAATAAAACTTTTTCATTTGTGATCATTTCCTTTAATATCAAATTAGTTTCATTATTTATTAATTAATTTTTAAATTCTTCCGTCATTTTTCAATTATTTTTGCAAAATGTGATTTTTGTGTTTTAAATTTCAATCTTTTTCTTCGAATTGTAAATTTATTTATCCACATTCTTATTAAGAAATTTATTTTTTGTCTGTAACTTTGCCATATAGAATTCCACAGGGCGACTTTTTTGCTCTATGGAATTTGCAGATGTACCATACACAAGTCGCCGCCCCTGAGTATAAACCTTAGAGACGTTTTTACAACTTTTTTAAATTTGAAAACAGCAATTTTAACATTTAAGTAAAATAAGTCTTAATTGAAGAGATTTTATTAATTCCTGGATGTCAGGTCCGTGAGTATTAAACAAATAATTTTAAAAAATGTATTTTTTCTAACAGTATTATTATTTTAGTTTGTTAGAAACCAGACCACTCAAATTTTAAAGGAAAGTAATTTGAATTTATTTTATTTTTAATGAACCTCAAGTTTAATCCGTTAAAATTTTAATTGATTTAGAATTTCAGTGAATTTTAATCTCCGTCGGAAAAAGTTTAAATCAATTGTAAAAATAATTATTGCAAATTTATATAATTTTTTTTTCTTCATTATAAACTTCATAAGTCTCAAAATTCTAATTTATTCGAACTAAATGTATAAACGTCTAATTTGTGCAAATTTCAGTTAATTTTAATGTTAATTTTTAATATATCTAAACTTCAACTAATACAAACGTCAATAAGTAAAAAATGTTATTTTCTGATGAGAATTATATTCAGAGTTTTATTATTATATTTAAAATTAAGCTTTTTTTAAAAATGTTAATTCTTATGGTCGTTGATTGAAAAGTGAAGAATTTAATTATATTTAGTTAAGATACACTGATTAGGTACTTTAAGAACAAAGATTTCAATGATTATAAATATTTAAACTGAAATGATACAGTAGATTGATTAATTGGTAACATGAATTTATAATTTTTAAAAGAACTTTTAAAAATATTATATTCATTAGTAATTCGTAAGTAACTTAAAGTTATTGTCCTTACACTGCAAAAACAGGTGTCTTAAATTGTTCAAAAATGTCTTAGAATAAGACATTTTTCGTGTCTTAGACACCAAAAGTATCTTAATTTAAGACATTTTTGGCCAATTTAAGACACCATGTTTTTGCAGTGTACCAAAATTCTTATATCTATACTTCTTTGTTAGGTATCTGAGAATTTCATATGAGATCGACTAGTCAGGTCAGCTTTTTTTTTCAATCTGTCATCACTTTCTTAATTTTAGTTGTCGAAAAAAGTTGTCTGAACAGTTTTTAATAAAAAAATGTTGTCTGAACACTTTTTAATAATAAAATGTTGAATTTTGAGAAAAAAAAAATTTAAACAAAAAAAAATGTAATTTGTGTATTTAAAAAATTTATTTTATTTTTTATTTTCAAATCTTTTATCTCAGTATCGAAGTAAGGCTGATTTGTTGAGTGTGGCAAAAAGAAGACAGTATTTTATGGGTAACTTGGTTTATTTGATTTTTAAAGTATTTTTTAAGAAGGTTGTTAAACACTATTTTTGAAATTACTTATTGATAAATTTGATCTTTAATTGCGTTGTTTCTTTTTATATAATTTATATCTTTTTATATACTCATTACATATTTTATGGATTGTTTTAATACTCTCTTTATTTTATTTTTTGCTAATTTATAGTTTGATTTATTCATCGCTATTGTTACTTTATTTTTGGTCATGTACTTATACTTCTTTTCTGAATTAATGTGTTCCACGAAGAGCTTACTAGTTCTAGGGACTTCTTATTCATATAATATTTGAATATATGGATTATTTCGTACTTAATATTTAAAAAAGCTTATTTTGGACTCATTTTCTAATAAAAATTTTATAGACCACTACCTTTAATAAATAAGTGTTGTTTTATACGCAGTACGCAATTTTGAATAGAAATTATTTTGCACTGAGAATTGAATAAACATTTTTTATTGCATATGAAGCCAATAAGAATTGTCTTGAATTTGTTTTTCAATAAGAATTGTATGAAAGGAAAGCATCGAAATTTAAAAGTTTTTACAAATTGGAGAGCCTTACTTGGACTAATAGACACCAAGTTTCACGCCATTTGGTCGAGCCAAGGTTTTGGTGCCAGAACAGAATTTTCCTGCAAACAGACAAACAGACAGACATTATTTTATAAAAGATCTTTCGAAGTTCTTAAGAGAATTTTATGGAGCATTAGGATGGTCAAAAAATTTTTTTTTTTAATTTACATGCTGGCACTCTCTAGGATTATTCTTTGTCAAAAAATCCCCTTTTTTATTTGCGAATTAAATTATATTTAGAGATAGCTCAAAGCCCATGAAGTTTCCCGTATGCAAAATGCATGGGAAAAAGGCATTTGCGTAGATTTGATATTAAATCTTTAAAAATTATTATCTTTTAATCGAATAATCGTTGTTTCTTTTTAGAAAAGTTTTATAAACAACATCCAATAATGTATTTATAACTTTTTTATTATTAAGTATTTTTTACAGGGCTATGCTTGAATGATAAACTTAATGATATTAGTTCATGGAATAAGAAATCTCTATGAGGAAGCAATGTGTTAAATAAATACAAATAATTACTCACTCAAAATAAATCCTTGAGGTACAACTTGGCAGCGGCTTTTTCACATTCTAATGAAGTTTAAGAATATCTAGAAACGAACACTGTTAAAAAAAGGAGTTGAAATTTAACTCTCTACGGGACTCTATAAAAGTCGCACGCCTTGAAGAGTTGAAGTAAAGAGAGTTAACGCTTAATCCTTCAGTCCCCACTATTCTTAAACATGGAGCGTATGAGCCTTACTCACCTTGGGGAGTCTACTTTTAACTCTAAAATCTCAACTCCCAACTCCAGCAACCGTTAACTCCCCAAATTTTTAACAGTGAATAATTCTCCCAAAAAAACTAGAAACGAAATCACATATCCAGGTAAGGATAAAAAGATAAGTATCTTACTCAGATGAGATACTGCACCGTATTCTGAAATATTCATCAACTTTTCCTTGTTGCTCTTACTCAATAGAAACTTTACCTTTTCTGTGGCCCACTTTTTTCGAAGTCCAGCTTCAGTAAAAACTGCTAATAACTGGTCAATTCTGTCCTTATAAGGTGAGCTTTTTTCTAATACAAGATCAAGCCTTGCATAAAAAAATGATTGCTTAAAGATCTTCGTGATTGGTTGTCCAGATGAATCTCGCATTAAACGAGTCAAGTACTTTGCTTGCACACTGTGTAGTAAACAAATAATATTTTGCTTATTTATCAGCATTTGCGAACACACCTTGTAGTCAAATTCAATTGGAACTGTTTTCTGTTTTAACAGCACCATCTCGTCAGAATCATCCAGAGCCAAATTATAATATTTATGATTAATCATTGGTGTTAAGGAAGCTTCTCCAAGTTCTTTAAAAGTTTCGTACTTGATCTCGGTACTATTCTGGACATTATCTGCAGTTAAATCTCCAAGAAAATCGCCAGAGTAGCAAAATCCAACTATTATCAAGTAAAGGAAAAAGATTCGTTGAGGTGTTGTGGTCGGTTGATTTGGTATTGATACACTTAACAAGGTAGCTGCAATATCCTCAAATCTCCAAAAGTTGCCACGAAACTCAAAATTACCTATGAATGCCCACATAATTAAAACAAAACAGCAAAATACTGTAACTCTGAGATATAGAGTGAAAAAGTTTAGAGATTGCTCGACAATGCTTTTGTAAAGAATTGGCACAACAGCAACAACTGATTCCATATCAACTGTCGTAGAACTTAGATACAATGCTCCATCGACAGGTGGACAAGTGTTCATAGTCGAGGTAATGAGAATATTGAGTTTATTATTTGAAAGCTCTTCTAAAAAACCGGTTGCTTTACTTCCTACAAAATTCCCCAATGTTGAGTTAACATTAGATTTGATGATGGCAGAAAAATTCATCGCTTCTGCTAAACTGTAGAAAACTTGTACATCCACCCCTTTGCAGCTGATTAAGAGTCCTGAATTATCATATTCGACAGAACTGTAAGGAGGTCTTGAAAACAATCCACCCTTTAACTCATTTCCATAAAGGTTTTTAAGCTTATTTGGAAAAAAGACAGTTTTCAACGAACACTTCTGTCTTACATAAGATTTTGTAAATGGAATATAATAGTGAATCAATGTTTCATGTGATTCAAAATCATTTAAGTGACCTTCTTTTACTATTTGTCGAAGTTCCAGAATCGTAAGATCCAAAAATTTTTCCAACCACATTTTAAGTAGAAAACTTTTGAACGAGGTTTTTTGATCAGTGATGGAAATAATTAAGCTTCTAGGTCGGACTTTTCCGGGTGCGAGAAGTGTCAAGTTGTTTAAAGCGGTTGATGAATTGGATTCAAATGTACCATTCTTGGATGGGATGACTAGCAAGAAGAATGTAGTATCTCGTGGTTCTTTGTGAGATGGTAACTTCATTAAATGGTTTAGATCCTTTCCTAACATTTTGTGGATGTTAATTCGAATTAGAAGAATGTTACGTGAAATTGTGCGTATTACGCCTTCAGCAGTTTCACTTTTCTCTGAATTTGATAGTAGAACCATTTGGTGAGGTTTTAAATTGTCGTCAATTTCTTTCTTCAAATGACGAATACACTTTTTACTGCACAGTATTTTTGTAAAATAAAAAATTAAGATTGAGCATAAAAGATAATAGCTTTTAACCTGCATTTTTAATCAATTTCTGATTTCTCTTTTAAACGGGAATCGAAAAATTTGTTTTATAGAACAATTTATTTCTCTTATTTGGATAGGGTCTGCACGGATTTAAAGCTGCTTTGCGTATGTATCGAGTTTCGAAGTTGCTAATGTTGTTCCTTGTTGATAATTAGTAATCAATATTGCGAAAGAAAAGTTAAAAATATCCTTTCTTACTTTTTTAAATCAATAAGAAAAAAAGAAACGGAATATTTAGTCCACTAGAAAACAAACACTCGCTGTTCGCGCGATTATTAATTGACAGTTACTATATTATATTAATTTTTCAATGCCATTTCATTAAAAAGGTTAGGTCACTCAATAGAAGCTCATTGAACAATAATACAATTACGCAAAATGTCATAAACTATATTATAAAGATTACAAATAATTGGTGAAATCCTATATAAGAAATCAGTTAGTCATAGCTATAGATATACGGCCCCAATGGGAAATTGCCAATGATCACCATTGGCTAAATAATGGTCCCATGATTGGCGGCCAACAGTTTTTTCTTGGCAAACTATTGGCAACCAATATTGGACCACAGTTGGTCAATCCTTGGGATGATAACGGGTTTGCCAGTCATTGGTTCAATATTGGTTGCCAATGATAATGCCAATAAATAAAATTTTTTAAATTAACAATATTAAAATCTATATTTTTATATTGTTAATTTATTTATTGTTTAAAAAATTTTTTTTTTTTAAATAAATATTTTAATTTATTTATTAATGCATGTCAAGTATTGGTACAATAATTGGCTTTCAATATTGGTCCATCCTTGGGAGCCAATGAATAACCAACAATCTTATTTTTACAACTCTATATGGAAACAGAGTTGTTAATTTAATCTTCAGCCAATATTTGACAATGAAGATTTGAGTGTTGGACACATTAGAAATGTATTTTCAGAGGTACGGGATCAGGCCTTATATAAAAGAGCTGAAGAAACTCGATCGTGAGAGAGGCTGACCGATGCGCGCCCTATGCCAGTTTCCGAAACCACAAACGCGTGAGAATCCTCGGCGCGCAGACGCGGCATAGATGCGGCGGGAAACTTCCACTATTTGAATTTGAATTTTTTATGCATTTAATCAAAAACAAGAAAAGAAATATAATAATACAAAAATTATACAAATTCTTAAATTTGTATAGTTTTCTGATTGTTATTAAAAAGTAATACGCTTAATTATAAAGAAATACTTATAATAAATATCCTCCATAAATAATTGTTCAATTCTTGAAGATTTGAAAAACTCTTAAAGGTGTGTCCTAAGGTTAAAAATTATTGTTCTAAATCTACTTTAATCGATTTTCATGTTATAGAAATTATTTAAATAAATTAATTAGTTTTAAAGAAATCAGAAAGAAATTAAATTGATGAAAAAATAAACATTTAATATTAAAAATAATATTAAAAAAAATAATCACATTAAAACTTTGCTTGTAAAATAAACAGAACGAAAAATTTAAAATTAAAAAATTAATGAACAATTACAAAATATTAAAGAAGACTTTAATTTTATTAAAATGTAAACTTAAGTCACGTAAATACAAATATTCATGTAAGTATTTAAATTTTAAATTCACCATTTTTTCTGTTTAAATTTAAAGTAAAATTTAACAAATTGTAAAGAATGATAGTTAATAAATATTTAACTTTATTTGTTATTCTTTTCGTTTTTCACATGTAAAAAATAATCATTTTTTTTTATAAAACTAAGAAACAAATTCTCTAAATTTGAATACAAATTGAAAATGAAAAAAATTTAATATATGTAAAAAAAATTTAAATTTGAATCATTTAATTAAATAATTTATTTTAACAAAATGACTTTCTAAATATAACTATCCAGAATATATAAAAAATATGAGCAAAAAAAATCAAAATTGGTTTTTAAAAATAAAAAAATAAACTTTTTAAAGTTCAAAATAAATTAAATTTTTTTTAAATTTTGTTATTCTAAAATGAATATTAAACTTGAATAATAATTTTCAATACAATTACTTAAAGTTAGTTTTCAAAAAATTCAATTATCATTAAAATGAATCTTTCCAAATAATAAAACTTAAACAGAAAGAATTAATGGTTTCTTTTAAATTAAAGAAATAATAGAGCATTAAACATAGTTAATTTAATATTTTGAATACTATTAAAAAAAATTTAACTTTAAAAAAATTAATGATATGAAAAATATTATTTTTCGATCGTAATTTAAAAAAAAATTCATTTTAATTTAGCTTTATTGAACAGTGTTGATTTTTAAATTTTAAAATTTGTGTCTAGGTATTAAGCTTTAAATTAGATTACATTTTATTTTTTTTTCATGTCCATATCTTTTATTAAAATTGAATTAAAATTTATTTTTAAAAATAAAATATAAACATTTTAAAGTTTAAAGTTGAATTGAAAATTTTTTAAAATTCGTTATATTTATATTATTTATTCCAAAATTTCAATTAACCATGTTTAATGCTCTATTATTTCTTTAATTTAAAAGAAACCTTTAATTTTTTCTGTTCAAGTTTTACTACTTGTAAAGATTCGTTTTAAAATTAATTTAAGTTTTTGGAAACTAACTTTAAGTAATTATATTTGAAAATATTATTTAAGATTAATATTAATTTTAATATAACGAATTTTAAAATATTTTTAATTCAACTTTAAACTTTAAAAAGTTTATATTTTATTTTTAAAAACAAATTTTAATTTAATTTTAATAAAAAATATGGACATAAAAGAAAACAGTATGTAAACTAATTTAAAGCTTAGTACCTAGACACAAATTTTAAAATTTTAAATTTAAAAATCAATACTGTTTTATAAAGCTAAATTAATATGAATTTTTTTTTTAAATTAAGATCGAAAAATAATATTTCTAATGTCATTAATTTTTTTAAACTTAAATTTTTTTTAATAGTATTTAAAACCTTTAATTTTTTCTGTTCAAGTTTTACTATTTGTAAAGATTCGTAATTTTAAAATTAATTCAAGTTTTTGGAAACTAACTTTAAGTAATTATATTTGAAATTATTATTTAAGATTAATCTTAATTTTAATATAACGAATTTTAAATAATTTTCAATTCAACTTTAAACTTTAAAAAGTTTATATTTTATTTTTTAAAACAAATTTTAATTTAATTTTAATAAAAGATATGGACAAAAAAGAAAATAAGATGTAAACTAATTTAAAGCTTAATACCTAGACTCAAATTTAAAAATTTTAAATTTAAAAATCAACACTGTTTTATAAAGTTAAATTAATATGAATTTTTTTTTAAAATTAAGATAAAAAATAATATTTTTGATGTCATTAAATTTTTTAAACTTAATTTTTTTTAATAATATTCAAAACATTAAATTAACCATGTTTAATGCTTTATTATTTCTTTAATTTTAAAGAAACCTTTAATTTTTTCTGTTCAAGTTTTACTATTTGTAAAGTTTCGTTTTAAAATTAATTCAAGTTTTTGGAAACTAACTTTAAGTAATTATATTTGAAATTATTATTTAAGATTAATATTATAATTTTAATAAACGAATTTTAAAAAATTTTCAATTCAACTTTAAACTTTAAAAAGTTTATATTTTATTTTTTAAAACAAATTTTAATTTAATTTTAATAAAAGATATGGACAAAAAAGAAAATAAGATGTAAACTAATTTAAAGCTTAATACCTAGACTCAAATTTAAAAATTTTAAAATTTAAAAATCAACACTGTTCAATAAAGCTAAATTAAAATGAATTTTTTTTTAAATTACGATCGAAAAATAATATTTTTCATATCATTAATTTTTTTAAAGTTAAATTTTTTTTAATAGTATTCAAAATATTAATTATCTATGTTTAATGCTCTATTATTTCTTTAATTTAAAAGAAACCATTAATTCTTTCTGTTTAAGTTTTATTATTTGGAAAGATTCATTTTAATGATAATTGAATTTTTTGAAAACTAACTTTAAGTAATTGTATTGAAAATTATTATTCAAGTTTAATATTCATTTTAGAATAACAAAATTTAAAAAAAATTTAATTTATTTTGAACTTTAAAAAGTTTATTTTTTTATTTTTAAAAACCAATTTTGATTTTTTTGCTCATATTTTTTATATATTCTGGATAGTTATATTTAGAAAGTCATTTTGTTAAAATAAATTATTTAATTAAATGATTCAAATTTAAAATTTTTTTACATATATTAAATTTTTTTCATTTTTAATTTGTATTCAAATTTAGAGAATTTGTTTCTTAGTTTTATAAAAAAAAATGATTATTTTTTACATGTGAAAAACGAAAAGAATAACAAATAAAGTTAAATATTTATTAACTATCATTCTTTACAATTTGTTAAATTTTACTTTAAATTTAAACAGAAAAAATGGTGAATTTAAAATTTAAATACTTACATGAATATTTGTATTTATGTGACTTAAGTTTACATTTTAATAAAATTAAAGTCTTCTTTAATATTTTGTAATTGTTCATTAATTTTTTAATTTTAAATTATGCATCTATGCCGCGTCTGCGCGCCGAGGATTCTCACGCGTTTGTGGTTTCAGAAACTGGCATAGGGCGCGCATCGGTCAGTCTCTCTCACGATCGAGTTTCTTCAGTTCTTTTATATAAGGCCTGATCCCGTACCTCTGAAAATACATTTCTAATGTGTCCAACACTCAAATCTTCATTGTCAAATATTGGCTGAAGATTAAATTAACAACTCTGTTTCCATATAGAGTTGTAAAAATAAGATTGTTGGTTATTCATTGGCTCCCAAGGATGGACCAATATTGAAAGCCAATTATTGTACCAATACTTGACATGCATTAATAAATAAATTAAAATATTTATTAAAAAAAAAAATTTTTTTAAACAATAAATAAATTAACAATATAAAAATATAGATTTTAATATTGTTAATTTAAAATTTTTTATTTATTGGCATTATCATTGGCAACCAATATTGAACCAATGATGGCTGCCAATGACTGGCAAACCCGTTATCATCCCAAGGATTGACCAACTGTGGTCCAATATTGGTTTCCATTAATGCGCCAATATTGGCACCATTGGCTCCCAATACTGGTCCATTAATGCGCCAATCGTTAGTTTCCCATTGGGGCTATGCTTTCTCAGCAAGTAAGAGAGAATAAGGTATAAAATTTACCTGGGTTAGAATAAGACAAGAATAGTGTCCGTAGCAGAAAGAGAGATGAAGAATATGGAATAGATAAAGAAAACATGTGACGTTGTAAAATATTGCAAGTCACAAGTTAATTAAATACAAATTTTTATCAATTTTTCATTTAAGCGGATTTGACTGTAGTTAACGTTACGAACGTAACATTACATTAATATTTTTCTCAGTGTACTCTTCTAATTCTAGAATACAATTTTTAAAGCAACAATATAGTAACTGTAATATATATGAAAGGAAGTCAAAAATATACAAGTTAATTTTCTTTTTTTTTACAAAAATCAAGTTTATTCATCATTTTTATAGATATACACCTGTTATGTAGAAAGTTTCATCATTGTTTTACAGTATTATAATTTAATGGGACATCTCGCCGATTGTTTCTCTACAATCTATAAGACTCATTCAAAAGACACGACAATAGGCTTGATGTCCCAGTAACGTTTTATTAATCGTGAGGCATATTTTATCAGGGCGGTTATTTAGAAACTAGTTTATAACATTATTTCTGTTAATTACCATTTTAACTTTAAACATTTAAGTACGGCAATAATATGGGAATCTGTTCGTTGAATGCCACATTCGGGCATAATTTTCGGCTCGTTGCAATTAAATTACAATTTAGTCAAAAAACAATTTTATAAAAATTGTTTATTACACTTCCGAGAATTTTTGTCTCATTAGAGAATTCTTAACTTATTGACACATTTTTGTCGCATCTCGTACCAAAAAAATAATTAAAAATATTTTAAAAAAATGTGTTTCAAAATTAAAAGAAAAAAATTTTTTCTGATAAAAAAGTTAGTAAAACTTTTTTTATTTTTTTGATATTTAAAGAAATTCTAGATTAATATCTTGATCAGTTTGTATATAAGAAGTTCTAAAAAAAGTGTAAAAAATCGTAAATTAGGAATTCTCTAGAAAAACATGACCTTAAGGATGTTCGAGTCTTCGACATAACCTCAAACTAAAAATATTTCTTTGAAAGAAAATTGAATGTGTATTTCATTGTTTAAAATTTTCCAAGACAATAAAATTATTTAAAACATTAATATTGGCTTAGAGATTATTCAACTTTTATTTTTTAAAATTTAATTTTCTTAATTTTGTAATATTCAACTTTAGTTGTAATTATAATTTTATTTAATTTTTAATTGTCCCTACAGTGAAATGTATCTTATTATATCTATATAATTTTTATCATATTTACTGATAATAATCTATCGTCTTTAAATTGTTTATTATTAAAAAAGAACAATTATTTAGTTATGTTTTAAATAACGGTAAATTAAAAAAAAAATTTATTGTATTTAAAATTTTTGAGCAATCCAAATCGGAATGTGCGTTAAGAATTATAATAAAAATAATTATAATGAAAAAAAGTATAATAATAATAATAATAATAATCAAACAAGTTATTTCTTCAAGTTTATCAAATAATCGTAAATTTGATTTAATTTTCAAAAATCATAGCTGATTTTTTTCTCTTCACAATTCTGATCATTAAATTTTATTAAAACTATTTCCTTTAAGATTTATTCAAAAAATACATTTTTTACAGTCTATATTGATTAAACGAATTATTTTTAATAAAATTCAATAAACAGAAATCGAAACTAAATTTTATAAAGCAGAAAATGGATAGAAAATGGTAAAACGTTAAAAAATGTTCCATATTGAAATTAATTTTTTTAGAAGTTTATTTTATAACAAAAAACAAGTTATTTATTTATTTTTGTCTTTTAGAAATAAATTTTCTCTGGAAAAAAACACAAATGATTATAATAAAGAAAAACATGAGCTAAATGAATTTTTTCATTCATGTTGTTTTTTTATTCAAAATCCATTGAAAATTGTTAAATTTTTAAAATTGATTTTCATGATTTGAGGTTATGTCTAAGACACCGTTAAATTAAATATTTATTGTAAAATAAAATTCAGAGATTTCTTTTGGAACAAAATTAATTTTTGCAACGAGCTGTTCACACTTTAAAAATAAATTGTCGCTTATGATTGTAGTAAATAAAATTCAGACCCTTAAGTTCAATTTTTCATATCGTTTTCTTTTTTATATCAACGTTAAAATCGAAACTAAAAGTCTGATTTGTGAGCGGAATAATTTTTTGAGGAAATTTGAGCAAACGAAATCATGGTTTATATCGATGATTAATTAGCAATATGGCAATGTTGGTGCTATGTTTTACAATGGTTATTACGAAGAAAGATAATTTAGACCTTTTTAATAATAATAGCAAATAATTGTGTAATAAAAATCTTTAGAATTCTTTACTTCTCAATATTTTAATAAATATTTTTAATATCAATATAATATATATATGTATATATATATATATATATATATTTAGATATAATATTCAAGCATTTGGGTCGTTTTATTTTACTTTGTCTTGACCATATGTGCCTCATTTTTAAATACTAAAATAAAAGATTAAACAAAGTTTTTAAATTATTAACAAATTATTGTTTAATTTGAGAAATTAATTGAAAAATGTTTATTCTTTAATTTCGTGAATATTCTCTAAATCTGAATTAGTAAAGAATAACTAATTATTAATATGACAAAAGATTAGTAAAAAATAGGTTATGTCAGACACAGTTTTTTTCGTGATAAATTACAAATTTCTTTTGTTTAAAATCGGAACAATTGGTTTAGACAAAATAAAATGGACTAACCCCTTGGGCCGTTTTTGCATTATTTGTACTTTGTGAAAAATCATAAAAATTTTCCAAACTAAGCGAGAAAGTGTCGTGTCTATTTCGTTTCTTTTTTTGCTCGATGTTTAGATACTTTTCTATACGAGCAATGTATTTTCTCTAGGAGACATTAATTATTTTAATCATTAGGGTAAAATTATATTATATCATTAAGCGTGATACTTATAAGGTGATTCAATTTTTCAAGAACATTTTAATCATTATTTTAAAAATAGAGCGTTTCGAGTTGAAAAAAGTGAAGGGAGTTTGTTTGTGTAGTTTTAAATTTTAGAAAATAGTTTAAGAGAGCAAGTTTAAAAAAAAAATTTTTAAAAACTAGAATTCTTAAAACAAAATTTAAACATTTTAAGTATAAATTTAAAAAAAAAAAAAGGAATTTTTCTTGCCCTTGTAGAAAAAAACAACACGATGAAAAACAAGTCTAGTTCTTTTTTTGAACCACCCCAATTCTAATGACGATGCACGATTATAGAATTGAAAATAATTTTTATATAATTTATATTAAATGTATAATCTGTATTTTGTCTAATAAGTATGAAAGGCGAATGAGACCTGCGATGACTGTATTGGTCGACTTTTATTATTTTTTACTTTTTTTTTTTTTGTTTTTTGTTTGTTTTTGTTGAAAAGCACTTGTCAAGTGAATTCTATTCATGTACTAAAGTTTTTTGTGTGAGAAAGAAATATATAATATGAAAACTTATAATATTAAAAAAAAAATTAATCGAATAGTTATAGAATTAACGGACTTTTAACACAGACGTTGACTTAGATATGTTAGGACATGCGTGTGGTATTAGTGACATGATAACACATCCTGTGCTTAAAAATTAGTTATCCTATTTTTTCACATACAATTGTTTGTAATTATTAGCGTTGTTCAATATTTATTCTGCAGCACTTGTATCATGTTTCTTTAATGACGACAATGGCTTTAAGGGTATGTGATGAATTATGACGTCACTGGTGTAGGAAAACATTGTCGTAACTTTTCTCTCAAAATATTGACTATTTTGTCACAAAACTTGGTAGAATTACTTGGAATATAATTAGAAAAGTTTCTCTGGTCCGAGTTTGTTTCAATTATTATGGCTCAAAATTATGTTTTAAAAAATTATAACTATTTTTCAAAAATTTTCAAAAATTAATTTCGGTCTAAAATTCAAACAAATTTGAATCATAGATTTCTGATGTTACTTTAGGTAATTTTACCAAGATTCGTGACGAAATATTCAATACTTTAAGAGAAAAGTTACGGACAAATTTTGCCAATATCAGTCAAGTCATAATTTATCACATGCCCTTAATCAAAAGAAAAGGTTTCTATAAAGGTGGTTCAGCCAAGTGTTCCGTCTTAGAAATCGCGTTGTACAAATACATACTTGTATCCTTATACGTCTTAGATTGTAATTATAAAAAATATCGTGCCATTTTTCAAACCCTTCTCTCTTTCGAGATGATGTTTTATTCTTGAAAATATATCGCCATCCAAATTCGTAGTTTCTTTTCCTATGCACTCAAAACTTTCGGAATTTAATTCCTTTAATTAATGCTTTTTAGCTAATTTTATTATAAATTCTTTTTTAAATAATGGTTAACGCAGCTTTGAATGAAGATAAAAAAAATTCTTCTCACACGAAATTATCAATTTTTGTCACTAGTGGGAAAATTATTACTTTTGGCTCTAGTGGGATAAAATTACTATTTTCGATAAATGATCATATCAGTTTAAAAATACAACTTTAGCCACTAGGGAGGAAAATCATTATTTTAGTCATCAGTGGGTAAAATGGCCATTTTTAAACTAGTAGCGAAAATAACCATTTTCATTGCGAATGGAAAAAATGATAATTTTAACAACTTTTGGAAAAAGGCCATTGTTTTCAGAAATAAAAAAATTATCATTTCCATCACTAGTGCAAAAATTGAGCATTTTAGTCACTAGTGGGTAAAATGAACACTTTAAAACCTATGAGGAAAATAGTAATTTTCGTTACTAGTGAGAAAAATATATTTCCAACAACTTACCGACAGTCGGTAAAACTAGTGTGAAAATGTTTTTTTTAGTCACTAGGGGTAAAATGACTACTTTCGATACTAGTTGGAAAAATGATAATTTTCAGCGCCTTTTGACGTTTAATGGCACCTAGAGCAACAGAAGCAACGACATCTTTTTAATTAAATAAAAATAAACAATCTACGAAATTTTGTATTTAAAATTTTCGAGATGGGAATTGTACTCTCGAAATTTGAATTAGGAAAAAATGATTAACTAAATAGCAAAAAGTAAGTGACTAATTCAAGTAGTAATATTTCTACTAATCGTTTAGTTAATTGTTAAATTAATTTGTAGGTTATGTCACAGTAGCTAAAATATTCGTAAAACTTCAGTTAACTAATTCAATTAGTCAAATTTTACTCCTATTTTAGTTACCTTTATTACTAATAATTAGTTATTTTTCACTACAAATTAGTTATTTTTAACTTAATTCAGATTAAGAGAGTGCGTTAATAAAATCTGCAATAACTAGTATCGTGCTACTAATAATTAGTTTGAAAATAATATTCTTTCAGACAAGCACATGAATTTTGGAAAAATTTTTAAAAATTTAGAAAGTACATGGTTTAATTTTGTTTAAAAACTTTTTAAAATACATATTTAGTTGGAGGTTATGTCAGCTGATCGAATCCTCTTAATGTACACAGAGAATTTTCAAAGCTAGTTTGTGAGAGAATAAAAAGTCGTTTGATCGATTTTTCAACATGTATGTCAATATTGAGCGAAATTTGGGAGAATTTATACTGCTTTTTAAATATTTTCAATTCACTTGTTTTTCTATTGTTTTTTCATTTGTGTAGGGACATTTTTACTAGGGTAGATGGCGCTCGTGAATACATTTATTTTCAGCGCCTCTAATTCTCTGTCACGCACAACGAGGGCCACATTTTTTACACCCACACTCAAAATGGCCCTAATTTTGTGCATTAATCGTCATATAAGTTTACAAAATTAGCCACATATATTTTATTTTTGAAAATAAAATAAGTCTGGTCGGATAATCTTCAAAACAATGCAATGGTTAAACCCGATTTTTTTAAAACTTTGTATAGCTACGTATTTTGTTGCGTTGATTAGAAATATCATAGAGAAAATCGGCCCAAAATTAATTATCATTGTGGAAATCATAAAAAAACCATAAAAATTAAGTTTTTTGCAATTATAACATTATATATTGAAAATTTCGAAAATTGTTGTTTACAAAAGTTGTAGGTATTTTTAAAGTACATATTTTTTCTAGTAAGTATTTTTTTTATACCTCTAATAGTTTTCGAGAAAATCGATGGTGTAACTGCTCGAAACGCTTTAGAACTGCACAAGCAACTTTATTCGGGATTTTCTCAAAAAGTATTAGAAATATCAAAAAATGACTAAAACAAAAAATGAGTTTTTTAAGAATACCTACAACTTTTGTAAGAAACAAATTTTCGAAATTTTTAATATTTATTGAGTTATTTGCAAAAACAGGTGCTACAGCCTTCTCTTCGCCGCTCTTCGCGCTGTACGAGTCACCTTACTATCGATTTTCTCAAAAACTATTAGAAATATCAAAAAAATGCCTACAACAAAAAACGTGTATCTTTAAAAGATCTACAACTTTTCTAAAAATTAAATTTTCGAAATTTTAAATATTTATTGACATAATTGTATAGACAGGTCGCTACAGCCTTCTTTTCGCCGCTCTTTGCGCTATATACGAGTAACCTCACTATCGATTTTTTCTAAAAGTATTAAAGATATCAAAAAATGCCTAAAACAAAAAATGTGTATTTTAAGAATACCTACAACTTTTGTGAAACACAAATTATCGAAATTTTTAATACTTTTTAAAATAATTGTAAAAATAGGTCGCTACAGCCTTCTCTTAGCCGCTCTCCGCGCTTTATACGAGTAACCTCAATATCGATTTTCTTTAAAACTATTAAAGATATCAAAAAATGCTTGAAACAAGAAATGTGTAATTTAAGCATACCTACAACTTTTGTAAAACACAAATTTTCGAAATTTGTAATACTTCTCGAGATAATTGCAAAAATACGTCGCTACAGCCTTCTCTTAGCCGCACTCCGCGCTATATACCAGTAACCTCAATATCGATTTTCTCTAAAACAATTAAAGATATCAAAAAAATGTTTTTAACAAAAAATGTGTATTTTTAAAAGGCTTTACAACCTTTGGATAAAACAATTTTCGAAATTTTTAATATTTATTGAGATAATTGCAAAAATCGGTCGCTACAGCCTTATCTTCACTGCTTTTCGCGCTATATACGAGTAACCTCACTATTGATTTTCTCCAAAACTATTAAAGATATCAAAAAGTGCTTACAACCAAAAATGTATATTTTAAGAATACCTATAACTTTTGTAAAACACAATTTATCGAAATTTTTAATACTTTTTGAAATAATTGTAAAAATAGATCGCTACAGCCTTCTCTTAGCCGCTCTCCGCGCTTTATACGAGTAACCTCAATATCGATTTTCTTTAAAACTATTAAAGATATCAAAAAAATGTTTTAAACAAAAATGTGTATTTTTAAAAGACTTACAAACTTTGTATAAAACAATTTTCGAAATTTTTAATATTTAATGAGGTAATTGCAAAAAAAGATCGCTACAGCCTTATCTTCGTCGCTCTTTGCGCTATATACGAGTAACCTCACTATCGATTTTTTCTAAAAGTATTAAAGATATCAAAAAATGCCTAAAACAAAAAATGTGTATTTTAAGAATACCTACAACTTTTGTGAAACACAAATTTTCGAAATTTTTAATATTTTTTGAGATAATTGCAAAAATAGGTCGCTACAGCCTTCTTTTAGCCGCTCTCCGCGCTATATACGAGAAACCTCACTATCGATTTTCTTTAAAACTATTAAAGATATCAAAAAAATGCCTAATACAAGAAATGTGTATTTTAAGAATACCTATAACTTTTGTAAAACACAAATTTTCGAAATTTTTAATACTTATTGAGATAATTGCAAAAATAGGTCGCTACAGCCTTCTCTTAGCCGCTCTCCGCGCTATATACGAGTAACTTCAATATCGATTTTCTCTAAAACTATTAAAGATATCAAAAAAATGTTTTTAACAAAAAATGTGTATTTTTAAAAGGCTTACAACCTTTGTATAAAACAATTTTCGAAATTTTTAATATTTATTGAGATAATTGCAACAATAGGGCGCTACAGACTTATGTTCGCCGCTCTTCGCGCTGTATACGAGTAACCTCACTATCGATTTTCTCCAAAACTATTAAAGACATCAAAAAAATGCCTAAAACAAAAATACGTATCTTTAGAAGGCCTATAATCTTTGTATAAAACATTTTTTGAAATTTTTAATATTCATTGAGATAGTTGCAAAAATAGGTCGGTACAACCTTCTCTTCGCCGCTTTTTGAGGTGCACGAGCAAGTTGACTATGAATTTTCTTAAAAACTATTAGAGAAGTCAAAAAATGACTAAAACAAAAAATGTGTGCCTTTTGAAAGCCTACAACTTTTGTAAAAGATAATTCTTAAAATTTTTAAGATTTTTTGAGATAATTGCAAAAAAACAATCACTTGCTTTGCGCCGCTTCTCGCGCTGTACGAGCAACTTCACTATGGATTTTCTAAAAAAACTATTATAGATATCAAAAAAATACATAAAACAAAAAATGTGTATCTTTAAAAGGCCTACAACTTTTATTTACGACAAATTGCAAAATTTTCAAGATTTATTGAGATAATTGCAAAAAACTCAGTTATGGTTTTCCCCTTGAAAATGGCCTAGTCACCAATTTCCACAACGATTTTCTTAATCAGCGTATCAAAATACGTAGAAAAACCAAGTTTAAAAAAAATCAAGGGTACCCATTATTCTAAAGTGTACCCGATTTTTTTTAAAAATTTTATAATAATAAAAATATAATGTCTAAATAAATGTCTTTAGCTTTTTAATAAAATTGTTATTATTTTTTTTTAAAACCTTATTGCGATTAATGTAAATTGAAAAACAAATGATCTGAAAAGATGCGCGGCAGTGTTAGAAAGATATAATATAACTTTTAAAAATGATTTAACGAGACAGAGTTATCGAAAAGTGAAATCGACGAATTGAAATATGGCAGGGTGTTTGAAGCTCTCGTAATATTTTATGAAAAATGTAGCGACGGTCTTCCCTGAAACAGCGAGTTGCAACGAGTAAGGCCCTTATAAAACTGCGCCCTAACATTTATCAACACCTTTATAAAATTCCTTTCTCGGTTTAATACACAAAGTTACGTCGGTTTAGTACATAAATCGAGGTCGATTCAATTTCAATACACAAATTTAATCGAGTCGTATAGATACACTCACAAAATATTTTGCCATGATATTCTTATTGTGTGGGTATCGGTTGTCATATATATATTTATTATATATATATATATTTTTATATATAATTTAATATAATATAATAATATCATTATATATTATTTATATTAGGTAACTATCACTGTGCTTATTTCTGTAACACGTAATAATTGTTTTCTTAATTAATCTCGTACGTGCGCGCACCCTTCGTTTCACAATATTAAAATTACAAAACAATATATGCTTTTTCTCTTAGAATTGATCTGAAAAAAGTTTATTTTTATAACTTGGTAAACTCCCTTCTGTCTCTTTTCAAATGGAATAAAAGAAAAAAAAGGAAAAACATAGTGTCAATATATATTTCATTCATTTTTATTATTTTAGTCTAATTTTTCAATACAAATGTAGCATAGAAATTAGAAAAAAAATTATTTAAATTTATTTTTAGTGCTGAAATTAAAGGCGTTCGTCTCTTAATCTTGAATTAAAAATCGAGAAAAATTTTGGTGAAATAAATCTAGATGAAAAAACTTGAACAGCCTATTTTGTCTGTCTGTCCGTCCGCCCATCAGTCTGTCCGTTCGTTCAAGCTTCTTTAGATTTAAATAGTTTTTAACTAGTTACGAACTTTCTTAAAACAATTTTTAAACAGTTTTAAGACAATTTAACTTATTTTAAACAAGTTCTAAATATTTTAACAAATTAAAATCAAACTGTAAACTAAATCTATAAAAAAAAAGGAAAAGAAACTTTCGATATTTTTTTACATCTTTTTTGAAAATCGAATAAAAAATTTCAATACTTCTAAAATAAATTTTTTTCTTTTAATTATGAATCTAAAATTGCTATAGCTTAGTTTAAATTGAATTAAAAAGAAAATTTTCAATAGTTTAATATAAGACCACAATCTTTAAAAAATTCCGAAACAAAAAAATGCTTCAGAATTGTGTCAAGTAACTTTAGACAGTTTTGAACTAGTTATAAACTATCATTAATTAGTTCTGACTAGTTAAATTGTTTTAATCGGTTTTAAACTAGTTTGAAACAGTTTGAAACATGTTCTAACCAGCTGTCATTAGTTCTGGACACTTTTAAAATAGTTTAAGTTTTTTAATCGATTTTGAACTAGTTTGAGACATGTTCTAACCAGTTGGCAGTAGTTCTAAACAGTTTTAAACTAGTTTAATTTTTTTAATCGATTTTGAACTAGTTTGAAACAGTTTGGAACATGTTCTAACCAGTTGTCAGTAGTTCTAGACAGTTTTAAACTAGTTTAATTTTTTTAAATCGATTTTTACTAGTTTGAAAAAGTTTGAAACATGTTCTAACAAGTTGTCAGAAATTATAACCAGTTTTAAACTAGTTATAAAGTGTCTCAAACTTGTTATAAACAATGCCAGGTGGTTCTAGAGAGTTTGTAATAAGTTCGTAACAGTTTGAAACTAGTTTTGAATGGTTTAAATAATTATAAATGAAGCTTAATGAATTTAAAAAAATTATAACTTATTTAAAGTTATTTCAAATTGTTTTAAACCAGTTTTAGGCAGTTTTAAAAATGTTTTAACCAATTTTTATTAGTTTTTGACAGTTTATAATTATTTTAAAACTGTCTTAAATAAGTCCTGAACAGGTTTAGGTAGTTCTAGATACTTTTAGTTATTTAAAAACAATTCTAACTTAGTTCTGAACGGTATTGGTAGTTCTGAACAGTTTCAAACTAGTTCTAACCAGTTTAAAAATATCCTAAACAGTCTTGAACTATTTTTAAACAATTTATATTATTTTATAAACAACTAGTGATCTGTTTAAAGTTATTTTAACCTGCTTTGAACTAGTTTGAAATAGTTTTAACATGTTCTAACCAGTTTTCAGTAGATTTTAACAGTTTTGAACTAGTTATCAAGTGTTTAAAACTTGTTCTTAACAATGCTAAGAAGTTCTAAGGAGTTTTAAATTAGTTTTGAAAAGTTTTAAATAATCATAAATTAAGCTAAATAAATTTAAACAATTTATGACTTATTTGAAGTTATTTTAAACTGTTTTAAAGTAGTTTTTAGTAGTTTAAAAATTGTTTTGAATAATTTTTAGTAGTACTTGACAGTTTAAAACTATTTTAAAACTGTCTTAAGTCACTCCTATCAATTTATAAACAATTAATGATGTGTTTTAAGTTGTTTTAACCTGTTTTAAACTAGTTTGAAATAGTTTGAACCTGTTGTAACTAGTTTTAAGTTGTTTATAACAGTTTTAAACTAGTTATGAAGTGTTTTAAACTTGTTCTTAGCAATGCTAAGTGGTTCTGAGGAATTTTAAACTAGTTTTGAACAGTTTTATATAATTGTAAACGAATGTAAACAAATTTAAACAATTTATAATTTATTTAAAGCTATTTTAAACTGTTTGGAAGTGGTTTTAATAGTCAGAAAAATGTTTTAACCTTTTTTTTAACTGTTCTTGACAGTTTATAACTATTTTAAAAATGTCTTAAATAAATCCTGAACAGGTTTAGGTAGTTTTATAAACTTTTTAGTTATTCAGCAACAGTTATAACTTAGTTCTAAATAGTATTGTTACTTCTGAACAGTTTTAAACTGGTTCTAACAAGTTTTAAAAAATTGTAAACTATCTTTCAATATTTTTTAACAATTTTCAACAATTTATAAACAATTAGTGATCTGTTTGAAGTTATTTTAACCAGTTTTGAACTAGTTTGAAATAGTTTGAACATGTTCTAATCAGTTTTCAGTAGTTTTTAACAGTTTTGAACTACTTATGAAGTGTTTGAAACTTGTTCTTAACAATGCTTAGTGGTTCTAAGGTGTTTTAAACTAGTTTTGAAAAGGTTTAAAGAACCATAAATGAAGCTAAATAAATTTAAACAGTGTATGACTTATTTAAAGTTGTTTTAAACTGTTTGGAAGTAGTTTTCAGCAGTTTTAAAATTGATTTAACCAATTTTTTGTACTTCTTGACAGTTTATAAATATTTTAAAACTGTCTCAAGTAAGTCCTAAACAGTATTGGTAGTTCTCAACAGTTTAAAACTGTTGTGAAATATTTTTCAACAATTTATATTAATTTATAAACAATTAGTGACCTGTTTCAAGTTATTTTAACCTTTTTTGAATTAGTTGGAAATAGTTTGAACATGTTATAACCAGTTTTGAATAGTTTTTAACAGTTTTGAACTAGTTTTGAACGGTTTGAAACTTGTTCTTAACTATGCTAAGTAATTCTAATGAGTTTTAAACTAGTTTTGAACAGTTTTAAAAAATCATAAATCAAGCTTTAAAACTGTCTTAAGTAAGTCCTAAACAGTATTGGTAATTCAGAACAGTTTTTTAAACTAGTTTTAACAAGTTTTAAAAAATTGTAAACTGTTTTTCAATATCTTTTAACAATTTTTAACAATTTACAATCATTTTTGAACAATTAATGATCTGTTTAAAATTTTTTAAACCTATTTTGAACTAGTTTGAAACAGTTTTCACATGTTCATACCCGTTTTAAATAATTCTAAACAATTTTAAACTATTTTTAAACAATTTTTAACAATTTATAAACTATTTTGAACAATTAATGATCTCTTTGAAATTCTTTTAACCTATTTTGAACTAGTTTGAAACAGTTTTCACATGTTCAAACCAGTTTTAAATAATTCTAAACAGTTTTGAAATATTTTTAAACAATTTTTAAAAATTTATAAACAATTTTGAACAATGAATGATCTGTTTGAAATTTTTTTAACTTATTTCAAACTAGTTTGAAACAATTTTCACATGTTCTAACCGGTTTTAAATAATTCTAAACAGTTTTGAAATATTTTTAAACAATTTTTAAGAATTTATAAGCAGTTTTGAACAATGAATGATCTGTTTGAAATTTTTTTAACTTATTTCAAACTAGTTTGAAACAGTTTTCACATGTTCATACCCGTTTTAAATAATTCTAAACAATTTTAAACTATTTTTAAACAATTTTGAACAATTTATAAACAATTTTGAACAATTAATGATCAGTTTGAAAATCTTTTAACCAATTTCGAACTAGTGTGAATCAGTTTTCACATGTTCTAACCGGTTTTAAATAATTTTTAACAGTTTTCAACTATTTTTAAACATTTTTTAACAATTTATAAACAATTTTGAACATTTAATGATCAGTTTGAAAATCTTTTAACCAATTTCGAACTAGTCTGAATCAGTTTTCACATGTTCTAACCGGTTTTAAAACTTTTTTAACAGTTTTCAACTATTTTTAAACATTTTTTAACAATTTATAAATAATTTTAAGAAATTCTAGACATATTTCAACTAGTTATAAACTGTCTTAAATTAATTTGGAATATTTTAAGTAATTGCTAACAGTTCTTAACAATTTTTAATTTGTTAGTTTTTGGTTTCTAAAAATGGTTTTAAATGTTTAAAAAACAGTTTGTTAATTACCCTCAATCAGTTCGAAGTATTTTTAAACAGTTAGAAACTTTTTATAAACGAGTTCAAAACGAGGTTTTCAAAAATTTGGTGTGTTATTTTATAAAGTCAGTAATAATTTCGTCAAGAGGGTCATTTTATTTTGTCATTTTACATTTTTTGAATAACAAATTCTGCTTGCTCTGAGTAACAAATCTTACATTTGTATTAAAAACGTATTTTTCTCTAAGAAATCAAATCACAATTTAAAAAAAAAAAATTACTAAATTTAACTAACTTCTTAGTCTACAAAAGCTGGTAATCTTATTTATTTACTGATTTTACCAATAAAAAAACATAAATACATGAAAAAACATTAATAAATACGTATAATTCTAATTAACTCGTAATAAAATCTTATTTATTGACATTTCGATCAAATAAAAAATAATATTAAAATTGTTGAAAGAGACGGAAGAAAAGGAGCTGCAACCCGAGTAAAAAATAGTCCTTTCAGAACCACCCTATTTACAATAAATACAAATCTTATCATAACCAGCGGATCTAAAAAGATGAAGAATATTTCTTGTTTGAAAAAATATTCTAAACGAAAATATATAATACTGATGAGCCAGTCGTAATTTTCAATTTCTTGAAACTCAAGAAATGGCTTATAAAATTTATATATAACAAATACAATAGTTTTATTAAATGTATATAGATACTTACAAAATGGTAAACTAGGGATTTAAAAAGTGGACATTGTGTAAAAGCTTCTTCAAAAAATAAAATTTTCAAGAGAAGCAAAACTAAATGATAATTATAATGGAAGGCAAAAATTAGTCTATACTTTCGTCACTTTTGGAAATAATTAACGGGGAGGAAGACTGCAAATTACCAGAATTTTAATACATCATAACAATGTTGTTTTTTTTTTCACGCATACTCTCGTTAAAATGTTTTTTTTTTTCTTCTTTTTCTTTTTTAATAAATATCCACGTTAGTCGTAGTGGTAATGGAATTAATTTTATTATGAATAATGTCTTATACAAACATATATGAGCAATAAAAGTAGAGCCTGCTTTACTTTAGCTTGGCTCACTCTGCCTCGAGTCGATGCAGATATTTAGAATTTCATTGTATGAGAGAGTTTTGTTCTTATAATGAAAATATGGCCCCATTGTTACAGGCTCGATGTTGCTTCAAAAACAAATTCAGTTTCTTCCTGAGTCTGCAACAGGCGTCTTCTTTTTTTCCAAATCTGCACTTCTCAATTCTTTCTAGAAAATATTTTTAGAAAACAACGTTAAATTACCAGTTATTACATTTGAAAATAGAAACAAAAAAAAAAAGAAAGTATTATTAAATTTAAAAGAAAGTTCAAATTTAATAATTCAATAGAGATAGAATTATAGTGTACTAAAAAAATTAGTACTTACTAAAGTTTGTAAAGAGACAATTTTTGTAAGTGTTATGAAAACAGAAAACAGTTTTAGAAATTGAGTCAAGTATCCTTTTTTTTTTTATCAATAATTGTCAAATTGAAATTTTTCATTTTTTACGTTCAAATAGATTTTTTCAATTTTCACGACTTTCGTTTTTAATGTTGCGAAACCACAAAAAAAAAATATTAAATTTGTGTCAACTTTGGAAAATTGAAATCTGTAATTTTAGTGTAAAAAAAAAAAATAATTTTCTGTAGGAAATGGTGTGTAGAAATTTTTTAGGATTGATATTCAGATATTTATAAATAAGTAAATAAATATATAAAAAAATTAAATTGCAGTTCAAAACGTAAATTAAATTTTTTTTAAAATGTAGGATTTTAGTTTTTTTTTAATTTTACCAATTTTTAAAGTGATAATATTTAAACACCAGTGGATTTTAAAGATTTTTTATTACAAATTTTGGTGTAAAAAAAAAAAAATTTTGGAATATTTTTGGCTAAATTATTGAACATTTTTCTTACTTTTTAAAAGACATAAATGCTAAAATATTGTTCTAGGGTGAAAAATAAACGGGGTCTCTAATAATAATGGCTAATTATACGTTTAGGACACTAAAGTATTTTTTGAAATTTTAGATTTGAAAAACACTTATTTTTTCATTTTATGTGAAACATTTCTGAAATCGCTATTTTGGTACAATATTTTTAAAATTCAGAAATTGTGTTTCGGTTTCATATATCATTGTAAAAAAACTACTTCAGAATTTTTTCGTTCGCTCACTCAGAATTTGGTTATGAGAATAAGAGAATTTTTAAAATTGATTCTTTTCAATCTAAATTGGTAATTAGAGACCCCAAAGAATCCTAGAACAATATTTCTTTCTCATTTCCTAAAAACAATTTCAAAGCTTTTTTCAAGATTTAAACTAAAATGTTCTCTTAATAAAATAGACTCAGGTGGCCCCTTTTTTCAATTTGCAAGTTAAAAAAAAAAATGCCCCAAAAGTGGTGATAAGATTTATTTATTTATTTTATACAAATTTATATATCTTTTTTAAAATGTTTAAATTAAGAGAAGACATTTAAATTTTTTTGTTAATTTTTTATGGATCAGCAACACAAAAATAAAATGGGGCGCGTAATTATTTCTCAAAGTCTAATCTCATAATGTCATCATGTTTTTGATAATTCTTATTTATTCGAATTGTAATATTTAGTCTAATTTTTAAATAATATAATTGTTTTTTGACATTCAGTTTTTATTGTGTCGCAAATTTATTTATTTTGAATTTTATTTTCTCGAAAAAATCAATTTTTTTGTCTCGAAATATGTATATAAAAATTGACATAATTTTTTTTTGAGATTTTGTCTAAAGAGTACATAACCTAAAATTTACTGCATTTTATAAAATTTGCAAATTACCGAAAACATTAATGTACCACTTTAGTTTTTTTTTTGTAATTTGCAAATTTGCAAATTATAGCTGTGAATTTTAGGTTATGTGGTTTTTGAAAAAAATCAAAAAAAGAAAGATATGTCAAATGTAAGTTATTTTAATAAAAATTTAGGAAAATAATTTTTCTGCGAAATAAAAATTACCTCAATAACAATTATTCTATACATTTTTTATTATTATTTATTTCGATAAATTCGAGTAAATTACAATTCGAATAATTTAAAATTGTAAATTAATTATTTATTCCCTCAACTGATAGACTGGGTCTGACAGACCCGGTTTTTTAGAGACTCTTTTTTCACTATTTTTAATCTATTCCGCTATAGGATATCCTATTCCGCTATAGAAGAGTGCGGAAAAGGTCTACCGGGTCTGTTAGACCCAGTCTAGTAGTTGAGTGTTAAATGGTGATTATAAAATTTATATCAAGTGTCAATTTGAAAATATTTTAATACCATCAACATTATGAGATTTCTATTTGTCTAATAATCACTCGCTCCCAACAAAATGACTGAAAATTGTTTAAAAACATCCATTATTTAAACGTTAATATAATAAAATGTTTTTAGAGAAGAAATGATATATATATATATATAGAAGAAATAAAGAAAATTGTGTATTGCAGATTTGGAAAATTGAATCATAATGAGCTCTCTGATTAAAATTATAATACGTATAACAGCTTCAACAGCACAAACTTTACTTAGTATGATACTGTGGGACAAAATTTGTAGCAATCTAGAGATTTTAACAAACTAGCTTGTTAAAAATTTCCAATTGCCACAAACACTAATGTTTCTTACTTCTAGAGTTCTCCTTTTTCAATCTTGCTTAATTGCTTATCCTGTTTCAGAAAGGAGATTCTTAGGCCAGCTGTGAACGATTTTTTTTTTTTTTTAGCCCAGAAAATTTCTGAGTGAGACGAACAGGAGAACCAATTACGATCAGAGTGTTCTCTTGTTTCGCGATAACTTTTATTTATTATAATAATAATGAAAGTATATTATTATAATAATAATGCTGTTTTTTGAGAAGAGTATAAAGCACTGAGTGCCTCTCAGAGAGTTGGAACAATGTGTGGTTTGGCAGTGGTAGAGGCTATTTCGGAAAGTTTTACGTCAATGGGAATACGATCATCGTACAACGTAGGGGCTTGCAGAATAATTCCTGCTGTTCCAACGATCACGGCCAGAGTGAAGATGAACAAGAATAATCTGTCTAGCACCATCGCCACGTATTTCCAATCCTCCTTGACCTGGAGCCGGATAATGAAACAAAAGATTGTCATTTAAGTAAGAATGAAAAAAAAATATATTAAGAGCTTTAGAGAGATGGAGAAATTCAAAGCCCAGCTTTAGATTCTGTTTGAAATACATGTCTGTTACAGAAAATTTACATTGTACGTTTTACTAAATTTAATGAAGCTTTTTAAAAGTATTTTTATGGAAAAGATTACAGTGCTGTTCAACAAGGTGCTCCTACTAAGGTGGACCAAAAAAAAATAAGGTCGGAATTTTAATGCTCTCATTCGGCACTAGGATTGTTCTATGTCGAATGTATATTTCTACGTTTCTATGTTTTTATGTTTTACATAGAAAAACAATTTTTTTTTCTTAGCAATGGTATAGAATCGTTGAAAATCAAAATTATTCAATCACCAAACTTTGATACTCTTCAGGAGACTTTACAATAAAGATTTAGGACAAATTGTTTATTTCATCAACTTTAATATGAGCTATTTTCATGGGTTCCCGGAAACAAAAAAAAATCAAAAATATAAAAACAAGTGTTAAAAAATTTTGTACACTATTTTTTTTGACAATAGATTAAACACTTTTAATAAATAGCATTCAAATCAACTTCCTGCAACTGATATATGTGATTGTTAATTTCTTTAAGAAAAATTAATATTGAAGTAAGACTTTTTGTGAGTTTATTTACAAATATTTATCAAATTAGGCTACAGAGTTGCAAAATTTCTCAATTTTGCAAAATTTCTCAATTTTTGCAAAATTTCGAGACGAATTTAATTAATTACTAACAACAAATTCGAAATAATTATAAAATTGTTTAATTTTCACCTTTCTCAAATTAAGCTAAAAAGTTACAACCCTTTCTCAATTATGCGACTTTTCTTTCTGACTAATAACAATCACTAATAACAAAATAAACTAACAATTCCACCAATTGTTTAAACAAATTATAATTGTTTAATTTTAACTTTTTATTAAATTAAGCAGTAGCATTGCAATGTTTCTGAATTTTGTAACTAATTAAGCTGATCAACGCCAATTTCTAACATCAAACTAAAAATAATAATTCGACAAATTGTTTAAACAAATTAAAATTGTTTAATTTCAACTTTTGATCAAATTAGGCCATAAAGTTGCAACCTTTTTCACAAATTTATATCTCTTTTTTCTAAACAATACTACCAACAGACAAGAAACTAAAAATAAAATTCTACCAATTGTTTAAACAAATTAACATATTTTACCTTCAACTTTTTATTAAATGAAGCTACAGAATTGCAATTGTTTATTAATTTTGCAACTTTTAAGGCTAAATGATACTAATTACTGCCAAAAAACTAAAAATAACAATTCCGCTAATTGTTTACAGAAATTATAATTGTTTAATTGCAAATTTTATTAAATTACACCACAGAGTTGCAACTTATTCAACATTTTTCAATGTTTGAAGATGAATGTAACCAGTTTCTAACAACTAACAGAAAATAATAAATAAGAATTCTACTACTTGTTTAAACATATTATTATTGTTTAATATCTACTTATTATCAAATTAAACTGTAGAATTGCAATTGTTTATTAATTTTGCAACTAGTTAAGCTAATCAATTACTAACATTAAACTGAAAATAATAATTAGACAAATTGTTTAAACAAATTATAATTGTGTAATTTCAACTTTTGATCAAATTAGGCCACAGAGTTACAACTTATTCACAAATATTCATCTCTTTTTTCTAAACAATACTAAAAACAGACAACAAACAAAGAATAAAATTCTATCAGTTGTTTAAACAAATTAAAATATTTTACCTTCAAATTTTTATCAAATGAAGATATAGAATAGCAATTGTTTATTAATTTTGCAACTTTTTAAGCTAAATAAAACTAATTACTGACAAAAAACTAAAAATAACAATTTCGCTAATTGTTTACGGAAATTATAATTGTTTAATTGCAAATTTTATTAAATTAAACCACAGAGTTGCAAGTTTTTCACAATTTTTCAATGTTTGAAGACGAATGTAATCAATTTCTAACACCAAACTGAAAATAACAATTCTACCAATTGTTTAAACAAATAATAATTTTTTAATTTCAACTTTTTATCAAGTTAAGCCATAAAATTGCAATTGTTTCTCAATTTTGCAACTTGTCAAGCTGATCAATGACAATTACTAATATCAAACTAAAAATAATAATTCGACGGATTGTTTAAACAAATTTTAATTGTTTAATTACCATTTTTGATAAAATTAAGCCATAGAATTGCAATCTTTTCTTACATTTGAAACTCTTTTTTCTAAACAATACTAGCAACAGACAACAAACTAAAAAAAAAAAACAATTATACCACTTGTTTAAACAACTAATTATTGTTTAATTTAAACTTTTTTTAAATTAGGCCATAGAATCGCAATTGTTTATCAATTTTGCAACTAGTTAAGCTGATCAATGAGAATTACTAACATCAAACAGAGAATAACATTTCTACAAATTGTTTAACAAATGAATATTGTTTAATTTTAACTTTTTTTTCAATTAAACCACAGAGTTGACACCTTTTCTCAAATTTGCAACTCTTTTTTCTAAACAATACTAGCAACTGACAACAAACTGAAAATAACATTTTACCAATTGTTTAAACAAATTAAAATAGTTTAATTTCAACTTTTTATCAAAATAAGCTATAGAATTGCAATTTTTTCTTAATTTCACAACTTTTTGAGCTGAATAATTCAAATTATCCTCAACAAAATAAAAATTGAACGGATTGTTTAAACAAACTGTTATTGTTAAATTTTAAATATTTATCAAATTAAACTATAGAGTTGCAATTTTTGAAGACGAATCTAACTAATTACTGACATTGAACTAAAAATAATAATTCTACCAATTGTTTAAACAAACTATAATTGTTTAATTTTAACTTTTTATCAAATCAAGCTATAGAGTTGGAATTTTTTCTCCATTTTACAACTTTTTGAGGCCCGTTGTTTAAACAAATTATAATTGTTTATCACCAACAACAAACTAAATATAACAATTCCATTAATTGTTTAAAGAAATTATAATTGTTTAATTTCAAATTTTATTAAATGAAACCGCAGAGTTCCACTTTTTCTCAATTTTGCAATGTTTGAAGACGAATGTAACCAATTTCTAACAACAAACAAAAAATAATAATTCTACCACTTGTTTAAACCTTTAAACAAATTATTATTGTTTAATTTTAACTTTTCATCAAATTAAGCTCTGGAATTGGAATTGTTTCTCAATTTTGCAACTTATTAAGTTGGTTAATGCCAATTACTAACATGAAACCAAAAATAATAATTCGACGAATTGTTTGAACAAATTAAAATAGTTTAATTTTAAGTTTTTATGAAATTAAGCTCTAGAATTGTAATTGTTTCTCAATTTTCCACCTTTTCAAGGTAATTGATAGAGATCACTAACAAAAAACTAAAGTTGACATTTCTGCCATTTGTTTAAACAAATTATTATTGTTTAATTTTAACTTTTTTTTAAATTTAACCTCACAGTTGCAACTTTCTATCTTAAATTGATAAAAAATTGAAGTTAAAAATTATAATTTGTTTAAACAATTGATACAATTGTTATACTTAGTTTTTTGTTAGTAACAGGTTACATTCGCATTGAAAAGTTGCACAATTAAAAAACAATTTTAATTCTATAGCTTTATTTGATAAAAAGTTGAAGTTAAACAATGATACTTTGTTTAAACAAGTGGTAAAATTGTTATGTTAAGTTTGTTGTCAGAAATTGGTTATATCTTTAAAAATTGCAAAATTGAGGAAAAGTTGCAACTTTGTTGTTTTATTTAATAAAAAGTTGAAATTGAAAAATAATAATTTCCTAAACAATTGGAAGAATGTTATTCTCAGCTTGTTGTCTGTTACTAGTACTATTTAGAAAGAAAAGTTGCAAATTTGATAAAAGGTTGAAACTCTATAGCTTAATTTGATCAAAAGTTGAAATTAAGCAATAATAATTTGTTTAAACAACTGATAGAATTGTTATTTTTAGTTTGTTGACAGTAATTGGTATCATTCATCTTGAAAACTTGCAAAATTAAGAAACATTTACAATTCTATAGCGTAATATAATAAAAAATTAAAATTAAACAATAATAATTTGTTTAAACAATTGGTAGAATCGTTATTTTAAATTTTTTATTTATAATTGGTATCATGCATCTTGAGAAATTGCAAAAATGAGAAAAAGTTTTTGGGACCCATAAAAAATAGTTTATAATAAAAAGTGGTTAACAAGTTAATTAAGAAGGTGTCATTATTATTTGAAGTCTCCTGAAACGAAAAAGGCGTATGAATATTCCCTAAAACCCGTTTAGCCTAAATCCCATTTAACCTAAAACCATTTAACCTTCATTCCATTTAGCCTAAACTGCATTCAACCTAAATCCCATTTAACCTAAATTCAATTTAACCTAAATTTCATTTGACCTAAATTTCATTTGACCTAAATTTTATTTAACCTCAATCTCATTTAACCAAAAATGCATTCAGCTTAAATTTCATTAAACCTAGATTCCATTTAACCTAAATCCCATTTTACCTAAAATGCATTTAGCCTAAATTCCATTTAAACTTAATCCCATTAAACCTAAAATGCAGTCAGCCTAAATTTCATGTAACCTAAATATCGTTTAACCTAAATCCCATTTTACCTAAAATGCATTTAGCCTAAATTCCATTTAACCTAAATCCCATTTTACCTAAAATGCATTTAGCCTAAATTCCATTTAACCTAAATTCCATTTAACCTAAATTCAATTTAACCTAAAATGCATTCAGCCTAAATTTCATTTAAGCTAAATTCCATTGAACCTAAATCTTATTTTACCTAAAATGCATTCAGCTTAAAGCCCATTTAACCTAAAATGCATTCAGCCTAAATTCCACTTTAACTTAATTGCATTTAGCCTAAAACTACTTATACCAAATCCCATTTTACCTAAAATATACTGTAAATTTTAGGTAAAATGGGATTTAGGTTAAATGGAATTTCGTTTAAATGGAATTTAGGTTAAATGAGTTTTAGGCTGAATGAGTTTTAGGTAAAATGAAATTTAGGCTAAATGCTTTTTAGGTTAAATGGGATTTAGGTTAAATGAAATTTAGGCTGAATGCATTTTAGGTAAAATGGGATTTAGGTTAAATGATATTTAGGTTAAATAGGTATTAGGTTAAATGGAATTTAGGTAAAATGGGATTTAGGTTAATTGGGATTTAGGTTAAATGAAATTTAGGCTGAATACATTTTATGTAAAATGGGATTTAGGTTAAATGGAATTTAGGCTGAATGCATTTTAGGTAAAATGGGATGTTGGTTAAATGATATTTAGGTTAAAAAGGATTTAGGTTTAATAAAATTTAGACTTAATGCATTTTAGGCAGAATCGAATTTATGTTAAATGGAATTCAGGTTAAATGGGATTTAGGTTAAATGGAATTTAGACTGAATGCATTTTAGGTTAAATGAGATTTATGTTAAATGAAATTTAGGCTAAATGAATTTTTGGTTATATGGGATTTAGGTTAAATGAAGTTTAAGTTATGTGGAATTTAGGTAAAATATGATTTAGGTTAAATGACATTTAAGTTGAATACATTTTATTTTAAATGAAATTTATGCTGAATGCTTTTTAGATAAAATAAAATTTTTGTTAAATGGAATTTAGGATAAATGAATTTTAGGTTAAATGGGATTTAGGTTATCTGAAATTTAGGTAAAATAGGATTTAGGTTGAATACATTTTATTTTAAATGAAATTTAGGCTGAATGCTTTTTAGATAAAATAAATATTAGGTTAAATGGGTTTTAGGTTAAATGAAATTTAGGTTATCTGGAATTTAGGTAAAATAGGATATAGGTTAAATACATTTTATTTTAAATGAATTTTAGGCTGAATGCTTTTTAGATAATATGAAATTAAGGTTAAATGGGTTTTAGGTTAAATGGAATTTAGATTAAATGGGATTTAGGTTAAATGAAATTTAGGCTGAATGCATTTTAGGTAAAATGGGATTTAGGTTAAATGATATTTAGGTTAAATAGGTATTAGGTTAAATGGAATTTAGGTAAAATGGGATTTAGGTTAATTGGGATTTAGGTTAAATGAAATTTAGGCTGAATACATTTTATGTAAAATGGGATTTAGGTTAAATGGAATTTAGGCTGAATGCATTTTAGGTTAAATGGGATGTTGGTTAAATGATATTTAGGTTAAAAAGGATTTAGGTTTAATAAAATTTAGGCTTAATGCATTTTAGGCAGAATCGAATTTATGTTAAATGGAATTCAGGTTAAATGGGATTTAGGTTAAATGGAATTTAGACTGAATGCATTTTAGGTTAAATGAGATTTATGTTAAATGAAATTTAGGCTAAATGAATTTTTGGTTATATGGGATTTAGGTTAAATGAAGTTTAAGTTATGTGGAATTTAGGTAAAATATGATTTAGGTTAAATGACATTTAAGTTGAATACATTTTATTTTAAATGAAATATATGCTGAATGCTTTTTAGATAAAATAAAATTTATGTTGAATGGAATTTAGGATAAATGAATTTTAGGTTAAATGGGATTTAGGTTATCTGGAATTTAGGTAAAATAGGATTTAGGTTGAATACATTTTATTTTAAATGAAATTTAGGCTGAATGCTTTTTAGATAAAATAAATATTAGGTTAAATGGGTTTTAGGTTAAATGAAATTTAGGTTATCTGGAATTTAGGTAAAATAGGATTTAGGTTGAATACATTTTATTTTAAATGAAATTTAGGCTGAATGCTTTTTAGATAAAATGAAATTAAGGTTAAATGGGTTTTAGGTTAAATGGAATTTAGATTAAATGGGATTTAGGTTAAATGAAATTTAGGCTGAATGGATTTTAGATTAAATGTATTTTAGGTTAAATGAGATTTTAGTTAAATGATTTTTAGGTTAAATGGGATTTAGGGTTAATGGGATTTAGGTTGAATGCAGTTTAGGCTAAATGCTTTTTAGGCTAAATGGATTTTAGGCTAAATGGATTTTAGGTTAAAGGGTTTTAGGGAATATTCCTGCGCCTCTAAAGAAACAGAGTTTGACGATTGAAAATATTAATGTTCAAGGATTCTATACCATTTCTATGAAATTTTTTTTCCATGTAAAATATATGTAAAACTTTGAGTGCTTTGAGCGACCTCTAAATATTTTTTTCACTTTCTGTATAATGAAAATAAATTAAGACGCTTCTTTAATTAAAAGAAACTAAAGCTTATTTTTGAATTCAAGGAAAATTTATTGAGATAATAAAATTCAGTGAAACATACTCTGGTGGAGTCTTCTTCTCTCTTCGTGTGATCTGCAATGAAGCGAATGCCTTCGATGGCTTTATAAAGTTCTGGGCAGTGATGCCAGTGATGAAGAGATTTACAAAGAGCGTCTACACTCTCTTCTGTAGGCAGTTGTGGAGGTGGAGCCGGAGTATTCGTCGGGGTTCCATGAATGCGACATGAACTTCCCATATCTACTCCTTCCATCTCTCTGCAAGAGATAATCAATGTAGTTACATTTTTACAGACTTTTTTTGCAATTATCTCAATAAATATTGAAAATTTTGGAAATTGCTCTTCACAAAAGTTATAAACCTTTGAAAATTACTTAATTTTTTACTTATGCATTTTTTTGATATCTGCAATAGTTTCCGAGAAAATCGATAATGAAGTTACTCGTGCAGCGCGAAGAGCCGAGCGGCGAGACGAAGGCAGAAATGACTGTTTTTTGCAATTATCTCAATAAATATTGAAAATTTTGGAAATTGCTTCTTACAAAACTTGTAGGTATTTTAAAAATACATATTTTATGTTCTACATATTTTTTTTATTTTTCTAATAATTTTCGAGAAAATCGATGGTGAAGTTGAACAAAACGTTTTAGAACTGCGCCCTCTTTTAAAAATTTAAATAAAAAAATCCCAGAAGTCAGTTTCTTTTTTCTTTCGGCGGGGTACAGGCGGGTTTTTCTGTCACCTAAAGTGATTTTTACCAAAAGATACCCGGGAAAAAGTGGTTTTTACAAAAAAAGAAAGAATGTGGCAATCCTGCCTTCACTTCGCCCCTGTACGCCCTTTGGGAGCAACTTCACAATCGATTTTCTCGAAAACTATTAGGGATATCAAAAAAATGTACACTACCTAAAATATATATTTTAAGAAGGCTTAAAATTTTTGTAAAAAAAATTTTTCGAAATTTTTAATATTTATTGAGATAATTGCAAAAAAACAGTTGCTCCTGCTTTCTCTTCGCCTCGCTGCACGAGCAACTTCAATATCAATTTTCTCGAAAACTATAAGAGACACGAAAAAAATGTATACAACAAGAAATGTGTATTTTTAGAAAGCCTACAACTTTTGTTAAAAACAATTTCCAAAATTTTCAAGATTTCTTGAGATAATTGCAAAAAACTTAATTTTTATGGTTTTCACCATGAAAAAAAAAGAAAAAAAATTAAAAGTATACATAAGAAAGTTAGAATTGCATTTTACTTATCGTAAGAAGATTTTTTCTATTTACTAACCTAGGATTCAGTTCGTCTCGAGAATCGAGGCTTGGAAAAATGACCGAGGTCTCTACAAGCTCTGGAGCCGAAGGATCCACAAAAATTGCTGGATCTCGAAGTTCGAGTCCGTTACACGTTCTGATCATGAGTCTATGATTTCGGTGACCAGAATAATTTCGTTTATCTATTTGGTACTGTGGCCTGGAAAATAATAATTTATATTGAAAAATATTACCTAACGTTAAATCAGCCACCAGAATTAATTTAAAGAGTCTGAGTTTGGACCTAACTTTAAAAACACCTAAAAATTGATACAAAAAAAGTGAATTTTTTGCGATTTTGAGGTGTTTTTGAGGTTAGGTTTAAAGTTAGACCCCATGTTCAATTCTAATTATTATTATTAACATCACTATATTGTATTAACCAGAAATTAATGAGGATTCAAATTTTGAAATAAGAAATTAAACAATTTTGGTTATAGGGTAATTTAAAATTATTATTTATTTAAATTTTGGAAAGGATACAAAAATTGGTTATATATGGAAAATAGTTTTGAGTGTAATAAAAAGATATTGCTAATTGCTCCTGCTTGAAGGAATAAAAAGAGATTGAGATAGAATTGGGATTTTTATTTGAATATAAAAAAAAGAAATCGAAAAATATTGGTTGCTATTCAGAATAAGAAATAAGAATAGATAAAAAAACATTTAAGTGGATTAATATAAAAAAAAAGGATTTAGAAAAATTGAATGAATTTCAGATATGGAATTGGATAAAAAAATATTAAAGAGTAGTTAAATTTAGACAGAAAATCAGAGATAAAACTCAGTTGTAGTTTTAAATGGGATAACAAATTTATTGGCATTCAAAATGAATTATTTCGATATAAAAAAGAGGAATTGAAAAAGATTTGTTGTTCAGGTTTGGAATTGATAAAAAAACATTAATAAGGATAAAGGAAAGATGCATTGAGGATTAGGGATAAAAATGGATACTTGCTTTGTAGTTTGAAATAGAATAAAAAAGAATTACGTGGGATTGACAATTATATAATTGAACATGAAAAAGGGATTAAAAAAGATTGGTTGACATTTAGAATTGAAATGAATAAAAAAAGAATTAAGTGTTTAAAGAGACGGTTAATAAAAACGAATATACTGCTTAATGGTGTTAAATAAGATAAAATAAGAATTAGGTGAGATTGAAAATATTTATTTGAATTCAAAAAGTGTGAATTGAAAAAGATAGGTTGTTGATTAGACTTTTCGCGGATTAATAAAAGATTAAATAAACGATAAATTTGGATAGAAAATTTGAGATCAAAGTAGATCTATTTACTTAGAGAATAGAGAAGCATAGAAAGGAATTCAAGTAGATAAATTTGGCATTGATTTGGATAAAGTTTCCGGGATAAGAAAAGATAAACATTCCCCTGGATAGAGGTACGAATTAAAATGGATTGTTCCGATTAAACAAAGGATAGAAAAGGATAAACAAAATTGGTCTTTTTTATTCTTGTCAGATTAAAAAAGATTCGAATAATCTTTCTACCCCATTACTTTTAGCGTAGATTGACTAATTTAAAAGGAAGCATTTTTGGTAAAAATCTTATCGTCTTTTGCAAAGTTATCGCTAAATGCAAAGAGTAGAAGGTTTTTCGTTGTGGCTGGAAAACGCTTTGTAGAGTAAGTTAGTATTCAAAGAAAACTGCTATAAGTCTATAAAGTAGATATAATAGACGATTTTTCGCTGGCTTCAAGGTGCAGAAGTTAAAGACTTGAAAGGAAATGCCCTCGGGCAACATTTTCTTTGAATGCTGCTCGTGGTCCTTTTCTTTTCGACAGTTTTTATTACCTAGTCATTGACAGTATTCGTGGCAGAATATGAATAAAAACGCGACGGACCCATGGCGCCATTACGTGTGTTTGCGGCGATCGGAAATGCACGTTGAGAACCACCACAGTCACACATATGCTGAAAAATATTTTTCTGTCAGTACGTGTATGTATGTATAAAATTATGCATGATATTGAAACGACCAATAAAGAGAAATACATAGCTTAAACTACAGCAGAGTTAAACTGCAGTTTAGGAACGTAAGCCTTGAAGTTGGCTGTAAGTAGATCAGCTGTTTTCAGGATTGCAATCTAACAAGCGCGCGAAATTCAAAATATGTTTTTGTCAGGGGCGGATCTATCTTGAAGCACATGAAGCACGTGCTTCAGGGCCCGGAACCCAAAAAGCCCCGGTACCAGAATTAATTAATGTATCGTGAAAAAAACTTTGAAATTGACGAGAATTTTTAAAATAAACAGTAAATTTTGAAAACGATAAGCAAATTTCTAAGAAACTCTGGGAAGATAGATAAATCCTAAAAACTTCAATGACATGAAAAATTGAATTTAAAATGATCAGAATTTAATCTAAAAAAATTTTAAAAGAAAGAAAGTCGAAAACTATAATAAACTTACTTAATTCCATCCATTATTATTTATATAAATCCCAAACGTCAATTAATTCAAATTTTAATTTTTTCAAACTTATAAGTTTCAATTAATCAAAGTTGCAATTATTACATGTTTATAGTAAAATATTAACTAACAGGAATATAAATGAGAAACTTTACATTGCTGTTCGTCAATAAAAACTATAAATTTTTGGAAATGCACATAATGAAAATTACGAGCATAATTACAAAATGGAAAAGAATATATATGAAAAATGACGGAAATAATTGACAATTAAAAACAAAATTCGAAAAATGTCTAGATGAATACACAATTGTTAAAAATAATCTAAAAAATTAAACAATATACATTCAATTTAAACTAAAAAATTGAAAAATTAAGAAAATTATAGGAATAATTGCTGAAACCAATTGCAAATTGAACAACTAGGTTGAAAACCAAAACAAAAAAAATTGAAATTGAAGAAATAATTGAAAACTTTGGAAAATAATACAAATTTGGAGAAAATAATAAAAACTTGAAGAAGTAAATTCATAATTTATTTAATTAATTTATTAATTTATTTAGAATAACAAAACTAAATAATCCGCATCGCGTTACAATAAAAACAACAAGCATGTGCGTTTTAAACAACCAAAAAAAAAAAAAAATAATTGAAAAACTCAAAAAATCATTATAAAACTTTAAGAGACTAATTGTAAATTGAAACAATTGTAGGAAATCATTTCAAATTGCGAAAAATAGTTAATAATTAAAAGAAATAATTGAAAAATGACAATAATTAAAAAATGAAAAAAATATCTACAAAATGATTAATAGACTACTAAAAAAACAATTGAAAAAATATAACATAAACTTGAAATTTAAAGAAAATAATTAAAAATTGAAAAATGAAGAAAATTATAGGAATAATTGTTGGAAATAATTGCGCATTGAACAAATGGATTAAAAATCGACAAAAATAATTAAAGTTTGAATAAAATAATTGAAAATTAATTTAAATTCAAATTTAAAGAATATAATTAAAATATGAAAAAAGTATTTAAAAAAAGCCGAAAGTTATTAAATAATTAAATATAAAAGAAAACAATTAAAAATTGAAAAATGGAATAGAAATTTGAAGACAAAATTGAGAATTGAAGAAAATAAAAATTTGAAAATAATTAATCTTATTGATAATGGAGAAAAGTAATTGGCGAATCGCGAGAATTTTAAAATATTAAAGAAAATAATTAACAATTGAAAAAAAATCAAAAAATGACTAGAATAATGCACAATTGAAAAAAAATTGAAAGCGTTGAAAAATAATTCTAAAATTTTAAGAGAATAAATACAAATTTTAAATATTGTAAGAAATAACTAAAAATGAAAGAAAAAAATTGATAAATGGAAAAAAATTGAAAAATAACAAGAATAATAGCAAAATTGAAGATAATTTCTGAAAAATGACGACAATAATTGCCAATTGAAAACAAAATTAGAAAAATGGCTAGATTAATACAAAACTGGAAATAATAATTTAAAAAATCAAACTATAAATATTTAATTTAAAAAATAATTGAAAAATTAAGAAAATTATGGAAATAATTGTTGGAAATAATTGCTAATTGAACAACTGGATTGAAAAAAATTGAAGCGAACAAAATAATTGAAATTCAGGAAAAAATATAAAATTGAAGAATGGAAATGAAATTTTTAAAACATACTTAAGAACTGAAGAGAATAATTGAACAAGTTGTACTTAAAATTAAAAAAGCATATTGATATTCGAAAAAATAATTGAAAATTGAAAAATGTGATTGAAATTTGAAGAAAATAATCAAAAATTGAAGAAATAAATTTTATTTGAAATAATGGTTTATAATTGAAAAAAGTCGAGTTTTTTGGAATATTGAATGAACTAAATTGGAAATTGTAGAATGGAATTGACTTTAGAAAATAATTCATAATTTAAAGAAAACTGCAAAATGACGAGAATAATTTAATATTATAGAAAATAATTGAGATATGCGCAAAATAATTGACAATTGAAAAATAAATTCGAAAACTGTCGAGAATAATCTAAAACAGAATAAAATAATTACAAAAGTTAAAGAATAATTATAAAATTTAAGGAGAATAATTGTAACTCGAAAACGGTTGAAAATTATAGAAAAAATTGTAGACTTATTTACACACTTTATTATATCACTTTCTTGAAATATTTAATTATTCTTTCTTGCAATTTTTTCTTTTTCAAACAATTTTTTTGGTAGGTTATGTTTTATATTGCTTTTCTGTATTTTTATAAAATCACTTAGGTAACTTTAATTTCTTTTTAAAATATTTTCTTTTTTTATGCGTTTAATAATACTTTTTTATTTTTTTTTTGTATTTTAATTTTAATCTTTTTACAAAAATTACTTCAGTTAATTTTATACACTTTTCTTTTAACAATATTTAGAAAAATTTATTTACTTTTCCAGAGATTAATTTGATTTATTATTATAATTTTGAAGTTGGAAAATATACTTTTTTTCAATTTTATGATTTTTAAAATATTTATTTGGTTTTTTGTCATTTGTCACAACTTACTAATTTTTATAATTTTTAAAGACTTTTCTTCTTTTATTTAATTTTTCGTAAATTTGATCTTATAATAAATTTTCTCATTCGAACAGAATTTCTCTATTTCTTAGAAATATTGGTTTTTTTCTTAAAATTGTTTAATTCTTTTTACTTAATTCTTCATTTAAAAAAAATTATTGCTTTTGTGCTTGATTTCAAAACAAGTTTTTAAAGTATTTTTTTATCTTTAGTAACATTTTTCCGTTTTTTTACTGATTATCTTATTTATTTTCTTAATTTAGAAAAATATGTCCGCAAATATTTTAACTTTTTGAAAATCATTTTTTCCTCTCTTTTGTAATTTCAATTTTTTGTTTTAAAAACTGTTACTGTTTATTGCGTAGTATTTTGATTTTAAAAAAGCAATTGAATCAATCTTTCTTGAACTGTTTAATATTTCATAACGCATTATTACCATATTTCTTAATTTTCTTTCTTTTAATTTCTTTAATTTTTTAAACTTTTTTATTTTTGGAAAATTTATTTATTTTTTGCAGGTTTTTCAATTAGTACATTTTTTACATCTTTTTGCTTTAATTTTCCTATTTCAATGTAAATTATCCTTAACCTTCTTATCTATTCATTCATAATACTGGTTTTAATAAAATTTTGTAATTTTTGTAATTTATGTAAAATTTCATTTTTTTACATTTTGTTAAGATTTTTTAAAAAAAATTTTCATTGTTTAAAGGATTATTCGCTAGACACTCTGATAAGATAAAAATGCAAAAACTTTTGTTTTTTTAGGGGGGCCCTGAAATTTTTTTGTGCTTCAGGCCCGTGACAGCCTTGATCCGGCCCTGGTTTTTGTATTACTTTGTGAAAATATAAGTTGGACGAAATACAGGGGGGTTACTTTAGAATCTTTAACCCCCCCACCCCTGTATTTCATCCAACTTATATTATTATTATAATTGGAAAAGTTTATTCTGGCGCTTCTTCTGCCACACATGATTAGTAGTCTCTTTTCAATAAATCTTATATATTACATTTTATCTTAAAATTCCAATAATAAATTTACTAACGCAGGAATTTCTTTCAAACATAAAGTAAACTAAAGAAACAATTTCAATATATTTTAAATTTAATTTGAATTTACCGCCACCTATCGTTTTTTCTTTTAACAAGGTTGTCATTCTGCTTCACAGATTACGAAGACAACTTCAAGGCTTACGTTCCTAAACTGCAGTTTAACTCTACAGTAGGACGATTCTTATCTTAAACAAGTCGCTCATAATTTTTTTTTAATTGACAGCCCTGAGATTTAAGATAAAAGGATTTAAGTTAAGAAGCGTCCTAAATTGTCGGTACGCCCGAGCTGAGCGAATCGAAAAAATACAACTCACTAAAAATCATGATAACTTGGTCAAAAAATAAGATAGGGAGTTGAAACTTACAAATTTGGAAAGCTTATTAAATTCTGCTTTAGAATACCCATTAATTTAATTTTTCATAAATTTCAAAGTAATTATATTATATTATTATTAATTGGTATTCTAAAGCAGAATTTAATAATCTTTGCAAATTTGTGAGTTTTAACTCTCTATCTTATTTTTTGATCAAGTTATCGTGATTTTAAGTGATAAGTATTTTTTCGATCCGCTCAGGTCGAAAGTACTGATAATTTTCAACGGTAGTGTATCTGGGTGAAAATTTTTAAATTTAAAATTAAACATGTAAACAATTGTGACGCGCTCTGAAGAAAGATACCTCAAAAAATCTCATAAAGTATTCAAAATTTCCAAAAATACTTTGAACAAAAGTTGTGGACCTTATAAAAATACATATTTTATGTAGTATAAATTTTTTTATAAGTTTATAGTTTATAGTTTATAGTTTTTATAGTTTTCGAGGAAAGTGGAAAATATTGTAAAACACGTATACACTGCTGCTATCAGCGTTAATATAAACCAGAATGTAAATTTTTTGCATTTTTTTCTAAAAATAACCAGTTTTGATAAAATATATAAAAAAACATAAAATATCTATTCAAATAAGGTCTTCAAATTTTGTGCAAAGCATTTTTCCATATTTTGTACATTTACTGAGATAAATACAAAAAATTGTGTTTTTTCAATTTTTTGCCTTTCTTGTAAAAATAATCAGTTTTGGTCAAAAATTTGTTCAACATAAAATATGTTTTCTAATGAGATCTTCAACTTTTATACAAAACATTTTTTTTAAATTTTGTATATTTTCGGAGATAAATGAAAAAAAAAAGTTGTTTTTATTGGTTTTTACTAAGATAATCAAATTTGTGGCGATTTTTACAGTCATTTTCGTAATCAGCGCATCAAAAATACGTGGGCGTAGTTACACTTTAGGGATTATCGACAGACGGTGATGCAGATTTCTAGTTTATCGACCGTGAAAAGTCATTTTTTTCTGCAGGATGTTCTACTTTACCTACCGAGCAACCGGGTTTTGACGGACAACGCTAGTTGTCGCCACTTGCATTTTGGATAATTGATTAACCCTGATGCGAGTGGAGATTCACATTTATGTCGGTAAGGTAGAGCCCTGTCATACCGGTTGGGTTAAAATTAGGGCCAGGGAACTGCATTACCGACTGAGGGTAAATAGGTACTGAAACTGTCGCTAAAATTATATAGGTCGGTAAAGTAGAACGACATCCAGAAGCCACGATTTTACGATCGATAAAGCAGAAATCTGTATTATCGACTGCCGGTAAGTAAGACAGAATCTCCATAGTATAACATGACCTATACTTTTTTGCTACTTAGGTTTTTTTTTCTTCAGAGTGCGTTTAGATTGATTTTTACAAATTAAATTATTTAATTTAATCTGAACTACATAATTCTTAAAGAAATTCGATTGTTGCAAAAAAATTTATAAATTTAGTTTTTTCTACTTTTATATTGTTTTAAAATAAATAAATATTTAAAAAATATTTTTTTTTTTTAAATCTGAAACTTAATATTATAATTGTAGATTTATAGTACCTGAATGTATCGAGGATCATTGTGAAGAGGACGAATTTTCCAAGAAGAGGTACCACTAGTGAAGTAGGTGGAATGATTTCGGCGAGCAGGAGGAAAAACACAGTCAGTGATAGCAGGATCGAAATAGAAAGACTGACCTAGAAACAATTGGAAAAAAAGTTTGAATTTTGATTTTTTTTTGTAAATTTCTTGGAGTTAGTTTTCACTCCACGAAGAGTAAAAATTGAGACACTCCAATCAGAGTAAGAAATACACTCTAAAAAAATGAGATCTCACTGTTATATAGAGTGAATATTCACTCCAATCAAGCGGAAATTCACTCCGAGCAAAGACTATTTCATTCTAATTTTCGAGAGAGTTTTCACTCGAACTGCAATGAAAATTAACTCCAATTTGGGCGGAAATTCACTCACACCAAAAATCAACTGACTCTAAATTTGGAGTGAATTTGCACTCGAACTGGAGTGAAAGTTTATTCTTAAAAAATGAGATCTTACTCTTATAGAGTGAATTTTCAATCCAATTCGAGCGGAAATTTACTCCGAGCAAAACTAACTCACTATAAGTTTCGGGAGAGTTTTCAGTCGAACTGGAGTGAAAATTCACTCTAATTCGGGCGAAAATTCACTCCCAGCACAAATCAACTCACTCTAATTTTGGAGTGAATTTGCACTCGAACTGGAGTGAAATTTTATTATAAAAAAAGGAGATCTTACTCTTATAGAGTGAATTTTCACACCAATTCGAGCGGAAATTCACTCCGAGCAGAACTAACTCACTCTAAGTTTCAAGAGAGTTTTCACTCAAACCAAAGTGAAAATTCACTCCGATTTGGGAGGAAATTCACTCCCAGAAAAAATCAACTTACTCTAATTTTTGAGTAAATTTTACTCGAACTGGTGTGAAATTTTATTCCTAAAGAGTGAGATCTGACTTTTATATGGTGAACTTCCACTCCAATTCTAGCCGAAATTCACTTCGAGCAAAAACTACGTCACTCTCAATTTGGAGTGAATTTCCACTCGAACTGGAGTTAATTTTTACTCTATAAGAGTGAGATCTCAGAAACTCTCTAAATTTCTTGGAGTGTTTTTTCAGTTAATACAGAGTAAAAATTGAGCCACTTCAACCAAAGTAAAAAAAAACACTCTAAAAGAGTGTGATGTCACTCTTATAGAGTGGATATTCACTCTGAATTTAAAGGGCGTTAGTTTTTGCTCTTAGTGAATTTCCGCTCGAATTAAAAATGATTTAATTTATTAAAATAAAGCACTCCGAAAAGTTTGTGGAATTAGAGGAAATTCTTGAAGTCATTAAATCTGTTTTCTGCTATCAAAGGATAAAATTTTTTCCACGATCAAAGGAGAATTTCAGCTGTGATCAAAGAGAAATGTTTTCGACCTCAAAATTCGTCGTAAGGAATAATTTTGATTTTTAACCATAATTATTAGTAATAACTCTCTAAAAGGGTTTTTATTTTATAGGTATATATATATTTTTCTTTATAAAAAAAATAGTTTTCTCCTCTATTCAATACAAAACTTTTACCTTGGACTTTAATATAACGATCAATTTTGTTGACAAAAGTTGTAAAGAAGTATTTCAAAGATGAAAAAATAAGCTTTTAAGTGCGTTTCATAAAATAAAGTGATTTTTAAAAAATATTATATTATTTCGAAATTATCAAAAATAAATTGGAAGTATGCTATTTTTTCACATTTTCAACTTAAACAAGTTTTTTTTCAGATCATGTTAAAGTACAAAGTATAAGCTTTAAAATGAAATTTAATTGATTTTTTTTAAAACTAAAGTATAGTACTTTTTGTAATTTCTTTCATTCTTGCAGTGAGTAAAATCTGTTAAGAGATAATTTTTACGTATTTTATAATTTTTTGTAGAGAAATGAAGTCTAATTGTGACGAATAAAGAATTAACTTTATTTAGGTTTAATTAAATTAATTTATTTTTAAATTAGTTCATATTTTGAGAAAATGTGAAAAAATAATGGGGAAGCTTAAAAAAAGTGATTACTTAAAAAGTGATTATGCAACTAGTATTTTTAAAAACGCGTCTATGAAATGAGAAAAAAAACCAGAAGGTGAAGAAGGTTATAAAATATAAAAAAATTTCAGAAAATAACTAGAAAATGAATAGGAGTTACTGGAAAGTTAATAATTAACTGGAATTGAAGATACTAATTAGAAAAAGAAAAAAATCACTATAGATAAATAATTGGAAATGAAGATAAACAATTAGAAATTGTTATAAAGTCACCTGGAATTTTCAAAGTAACAAGAAATTGAAAAAACTTACTAAAAAGTGAAAAAATTACTAATAAAAATACTCAAAACCAGAAGAAATATATCTAAAATTTTATTAAATTAACTAATAGTGAATGTTAAAAAATAATTAAAGAGTTGTCAAAATAACTTGTAAATATAGACAAATAATGGAAAGTAAATAAATAACTGTTATGAAATAAAAACAATGAGAAAAAAACTAGAAAGTAAAGTTTATAACTGTCATAATTAACAATTTATGACAAATAAATACTAAGTTTGTAAGAAAATAACTGGAAAGTGAAAAATTTTTGACAATAGAAAAGGGTAACTTTGTTTGTCTGTCCGTCCGTCTGTCCATCTGTCTGTCCATCTGTCTGACCGTATGTCTGTATATTTATCTGACCTTCTGACCGTTCTTTTGTCTGATCATCCGTCCGCCTGTCCTTTCGTCTCTCTGTCTATTTATTTGCCTACTGTCGATTTATCAGTGTGTCCGTCTGTCCGTTCTTTCATCAATTTATGACTTACAATTTATGACAAATAAATACTGAGTTTGTACGAAAATAATTAGAAAGTGGAAAAATTCTTGACAATAGAAAAGGGTAACTTTGTTTGTCCGTCCATCTGTCTGTCCGTCTGTCTGTCCGTCTATCTGACCATCTGTCTGAATATTTATCTGTCCTTCTGACCGTTTTTTTGTCTACTCATCCGTTCTTCTGTCCTTTCGTCTCTCTGTCTATTTATTTGCCTTTTGTCGATTTATCGGTCCGTCCGTCTGTCCGTATTTTCATCAATTTATAGTTATTTTCTTCTAGTTATTTTGTAATTTTCTAGTAATATTTTCACTTTTTAAATAATAAAAAATAAGTTCAATTAACATATTTGTATCTGAAATATATCAATTTTAATACGTAAACAAATGTCCGAATTTGTGTGTGTGTGTGTTGTAATTTTTTCTCGATAGGATAACTCAAGAACGTTCTAACGCAAATTAGTAGAAGTTTCTAGGTTTATTAAACCTATAAATATCTTCAATTTTACACAAGGATTTTTAAAAATTTAGTATCAATTTTTTAAAAGTACCTATTTTTTGAAAAAAATAACATTTTTATGCTAAAAATGTAAATAAATAAGTAGAGAAATCATATTGAAGGGAGACAGAGGGCACTTTTGTGACCTTCTCCAATGTGAGCTTGCGACTCGTGAGTAGAGAAAACAATATATATCCATATAACTGAATTATAAAGCGACTTTACAAGTACTCTGGATATCTGTTCGAGGTCAAGAGATCGGATTATAGAGGTCGAGGGATGCAAAGTTATTGTGCTAAAAGTGCATACAACTGACGAAAAAGCACGGTCTGCTTCTTGTCCTTGCCTTTCTGCACTGTCTGTTATTCTCATTTTAGCCCCCCTTCCTAGTCATCAGTTGCATCCTCTCCTATCAGATTTTAAAAAAATTTGCCAACTACTGAATTTTTTTTCAAAGCGGAACAAAAGTTTGCGGAAATATTTCATAATATTTACTTAATTTTTTAATAACTGAAATAAATCTGGTAAATTGTCTACGAAAAAGTTCTAAACAAAAAAACTTATCTTATATTTTCTTTTTAATCAATTTTAAATTAAGTTTATTTTTTAATAACAGTGTTTTTAGATCACTGAATTTTTGCTTTAGATCATTAAATATTTCTTTAACAGAAATTCCGTTTTAAAGAATTTTACTTCAACCAATTATTTATTTAAAAGAATTCTGTTTTATTCTGTTATCTCTCTGTCTATTTTTCCGTCCTTCTGTTTTTCCGTTTGTCTGTTTGTCCGTCCGTCTGTTCGTCCTACTTCACTCCACTTCCGCCGCGCCTGTCTGTCCGCCCGTCTGTCTGCCCGTCCATCTGTTTGTCCGTCTGTCTGTTTGTCCGTCTGTCCGTTCGTCCTACTCTACTTCCGCCTGTCTGTCCGTCCGTCTGTGTGTTTGTTCCGTCCGTTCGTCCTACTCCACTCCCACCTGTCTGTCCGTCCCTCTGTTTTTCCGTCTCTCTATTTTTCCGTCCTTCTGTTTTTCCGTCTGTCTATTTGTCCGTCCGTCTGTTGGTCCTACTTCACTCCACATCCGCCGCGCCTGTCTGTCCGTCCGTCTGTCTGTCTGTCCATCTATTTGTCCGTCTGTCTGTTTGTCCGTCTGTCCGTTCGTCCTACTCTACTTCCGCCTGTCTGTCCGTCCGTCTGTCTGTTTGTTCCGTCCGTTCGTCCTACTCCACTCCCGTCTGTCTGTCCGTCCCTCTGTTTTTCCGTCTCTCTATTTTTCCGTCCTTCTGTTTTTCCGTCTGTCTGTTTGTCCGTCCGTCTGTTTGTCCTACTTCACTCCACTTCCGCCGCGCCTGTCTGTCCGTCCTTCTGTCTGCCCGTCCATCTGTTTGTCCGTCTGTCTGTTTGTCCGTCTGTCCGTTCGTCCTACTCTACTTCCGCCTGTCTGTCCGTCCGTCTGTGTGTTTGTTCCGTCCGTTCGTCCTACTCCACTCCCACCTGTCTGTCCGTCCCTCTGTTTTTCCGTCTCTCTATTTTTCCGTCCTTCTGTTTTTCCGTCTGTCTGTTTGTCCGTCCGTCTGTTCGTCCTACTTCACTCCACTTCCGCCGCGCCTGTCTGTCCGTCCGTCTGTCTGTCCGTCCGTCTGTCTGTTTGTTCCGTCCGTTCGTCCTACTCCACTCCCGTCTGTCTGTCCGTCCCACTGTTTTTCCGTCTCTCTATTTTTCCGTCCTTCTGTTTTTCCGTCTGTCTGTTTGTCCGTCCGTCTGTTCGTCCTACTTCACTCCACTTCCGCCGCGCCTGTCTGCCCGTCCTTCTGTCTGCCCGTCCATCTGTTTGTCCGTCTGTCTGTTTGTCCGTCTGTCTGTTTGTCCGTCTGTCCGTTCGTCCTACTCTACTTCCGCCTGTCTGTCCGTCCGTCTGTGTATTTGTTCCGTCCGTTCGTCCCACTCCACTCCCACCTGTCTGTCCGTCCCTCTGTTTTTCCGTCTCTCTATTTTTCCGTCCTTCTGTTTTTCCGTCTGTCCGTTTGTCCGTCCGTCTGTTCGTCCTACTTCACTCCACTTCCGCCGCGCCTGTCTGTCCGTCCTTCTGTCTGTCCATCCATCTGTTTGTCCGTCTGTCTGTTTGTCCGTCTGTCCGTTCGTCCTACTCTACTTCCGCCTGTCCGTCCGTCCGTCTGTCTGTTTGTTCCGTCCGTTCGTCCTACTCCACTCCCGTCTGTCTGTCCGTCCCTCTGTTTTTCCGTCTGTCTGTTTGTCCGTCTGTCTGTTTGTCCGTCCGTCTGTTCGTCCTACTCCACTCCACTCCCGCCTGTCTGTCCGTCCGTCCGTTTGTCCCTCCGTCTATCCATTCATCTGTCCAACTGTCTGTAAGCTTGTCCGTCTGTCTGTCTGTCTGTCCATCCATCAGTGCAAATTCCATTCTTTTTATGTCCGTTCGTTCGTTTTACTGTCTGTCCGACTGTCCATCCGTTCGTCTGTCCATTCATCTGTCCAACCGCCTGTAAGCTTGTCCATCTGTCTGTCTGTCATTCCATCCGTCATTGCAAATACTAGTCCTTGTATTTCCGTTCGTTCGACCATCTGTCCGTCCGTCCGTCCATCTGTCCGTTCGGATTTTTATATGTAAAGATTTCTATTTACCCGAATTTTTATACGTCCTAATTTCTATTTGCACGAATGTATAAATCAAAAATTCAGTTCAATTGCATAAAAAGTTGTTTACAGAGAAATTCTCTGAAATAAAAATCCTGTTAAGTAAAAATTCGATGTGCAAAAAATACCGTTAGCTAAAAATATTGTTAATGGAAAAAATTTCGGATTAATTTAAATTTGAACCAGATTATATATATTTGAAAAATAAAAATTCGTCTACAAAAAACATTCTATCTTAATGAAGTTCTAAAGTATAAAAATTCTAACTGATAAATTTAACGAAATATTCATGTGTCCTATTTTTTCGTCAATTTTTCAGAATAAAAGAATATTATTAATAATAATAATAATCACGAAAAATTACTTACCTTTTCGCCACTATCGCTGGGAAGGTAAAATACCAACACTGTGAGGAAAGAAATTCCCATACAAGGAATAATGAGATTGACAGTATAGAAAAGGGTTTTCCGCCTCATGGTGATGTTGAACGTGATGTCGAGATAGGGCTCGTCGCAACACGTATAAAACTTTTCATTCCTGACAAAAAAAAAAGAATTGATAAAAAAGCTTGGTTAAAATGAAACTTTAAGAGAAAATATGAAAAGGACCTTTTGTCACAAAACCATGCAACTGACAAAAGAATCTCTCTTTATTCTTATTTATAAAGTCAAGGACTTTCTTTGAATAAAAAATAAAATTAAATGGAAAATGTTATTCTTCAAGTATAAATAAATTAATATTTTGAATTTTAATCAAAAGTTTATAAAACTTAATAAATGCGTATTAGTTTATCGTTTTTTTTTTTAAATTTAATATTCTGTATAATTTTAAATAATAATCGGTATTTTTCAATCTGAACTTGATTCTAAGTTTAAGTAGTAAGATTTACTTTAGGTCAGACAACGAGACCTATTTCAGTAGTAGAGGTCAATATACGACGTGCACTGTATTGAAAAGCGCAAGAATGCATTATAAATAAATGTATTTATTTATAAGTTGAGAATGTGGAATAAAATTGAGACAGATAAATTTCAACGCAATGTTAATTAATGTCATGATAAATAGTAATTAATGCTTGTCTATTCTAATTAAAATAAATCCGTCTGTTTTAGAGTGAAATGTACATTTTTTTGCAATATTCAGCAATAGTCTGAAATGACAAAAAAATCTTTAAAGTTCAATTAAAGTTTTATTGGAAAGTCTAGGTACTTTATACAGGGGTCGTTTCGTGCCCAATCACCGAGAATCTTTAACCCTGACATTTATTTTGTTACTTTCTATTTTATCAACAGAAACTCCTTCAGAGGCACAACTGAATAGAAAACTGAATTTCTAATCTCAATTTCTTTCAAAACTTTAAATTAAAAACGAATTTTTTAAAAATAATAATAACAATATTACTTTTAACAAAAACTTAAATTTTTACCAACGAATCCAACATTTATTTTCCAGTAGTAAAATCTACGCCACGTCAGACATGATTCAGAAATTCTGAACCAAGTTTTTCTTTTAATGAAAATATTTACAAAACTAATTTTTGCAAAAGAAAATAAAGTTAGGAATCAATTTTTAAAATAAAAATTTATTTTTTGGTTAAAAGAACAATATATATTGGGTTAAATTTGAATTTATAAAATGATAAAATAAAAATTTCAGTTCAGAAGTTTAAAATCACGTGAGACGACTTCTGATTCTCTGCGATACACGCATCAAAGCTTTATTGAAAAATGTCAAGTAAATAGAAACTTGTCAAATAGATTTGGGTTGAATGAAACGATTTAATTGAAGCATGAAATTAATTTAAAAAGAAAATAGTAAAAGTTTGAAATTAATTACCTTACGGCAGGAACTTCTAAAATATCCCATTCGACCGAAGGATAAAATTCAGATAAGTCAACACCAATATCCACAACATTACTGCCTCGAATTTCATCGTTGTGCCTCAGGTCGACCTGGAATACGAAATGTTCTGTTTCAAAGCACTATCGACAGAATGTTCTGACAGCTCTTTGCTTTTAAAACCAAAGAGATTCCAATTCTCTTTTTCAAGTAGTGCAGAATAAAAAACAATAATACGAGAAGCTTTAGTCAGTAACAATTCTTATATTTTATCATTATTATTATTCAACTATTATTTATTTCTTTTTATTTACTGTATTCAGTATTCAACCTTGTGCTTAGGGGGGCCCTTAGTCAACTCTAATAGACCCTTTTTAAAAAAAAAAAAAATTCCAAAAACCTTACTAATTGTAGGAATTTATTAATTCTACATCTTGTGTTATCGACAATTATAAATATTTTAAATATAATATTTAAAAATCAGTTTATATACATAAAATAATTATTTATTTATGACAAAATTTACAAGATTTTAGAATTAAAAAGAAATGGAAAAAATAATTTAAATTAAACAAAATAATTGCAAATTTTGCAATTTAATTGAAAAAAAGTAATGAAATGAATTAAAAATAATTCCTCTATGAGGAAGCAATTGGGGAAAGTAATTTATACAATTATAAAAGTGTTTTAAACGTAAAGAAAATAATTTTAATTTGAGAAAAATACTTGAAAATCTTAAAAGTAAAGTGTAAAAAATTGAATAATGGAAAATTAGAGAAAATAATTGAAAAAATTACATAAAATATTTTAAAATGGAAAGTAAAGGAAATTTTCAGAAAAATACTAATAACTTTCAGAAGTTCATTCAAATTAGAAAAAAAATAATTAAAAATTAGAGAAAATAAATAAAAAAAGATAAACATAATATCAAATTAAAGAGAACAAGTTTTAATTAAAGAGAAATAAGTAAAAATTTTTTGGAAATTATGAAAAAGAACGAGAAAAAGAACGAAAGTAATTGAAAATTGAAGAAAATATTATAAAAAATAATATCAATAATTGAAAATTGAATGAAATAATGGAATTGTAAGGTAAATACCTAGTTTAAAATTTTTAAAATAATAGAACAAATGTTAAGAATTAAAAATTGAAGGAAATAAATTTGGGAAACAAATCTTAGAAATCAATTTAAAAAATAAGAACAATAAAAAATTAGAAATTAAGAAAATAAATAAAAATAATTGAAATTTAGAAAAACACTTATAAATCTTAGAAAATAATTTCAGAAGATGAGACAAATAATTAACGATTGAGGAAGAAAATTGAAAAATGATAGAATTAACTCAAAATTGAAAAAAATTATTAAAATATGCTGAAAATAATTAAAGATTCAGAAACAAAATTGAAATATGGTGATAATAATTTAAATATGAAAAATTGAAAACAGTATTTAAAATTTGAGGGAAATAATTGAAAAAATCATAAAATATATGTTTAAGAAAAGAAAATAATTACAAAATTACTTAAAATCTTTAAGTTAAGAAAATTTAAAAAAAATCGCAGAAATAACCGAAAATTGATGAAAATAATTGAAATTTTAGAAAAGTACTTAAAAATCTTTGAAAATAATACATTTTAGAAGATAAGAATAATAATTAACAATTGAGGAAAATAATTGAAAAATGATAAAATTAATTCAAGATTGAAAAAAAAGACGTGAAATTTGTGTGTACTAATTTAAGATTGAGAATGAAAATTTAAATACGATAAAAATAATTTAAATATGAAAAATTGATAACATTAAAGAAAAATTTGTAAGAAATAATTGAAAAAATCATAAAATATTTTTTTTAAGAAAAGAAAATAATTACAAAATTATTTTAATTTTTTTAGTAAAAAGAATTTTAAAAAAATCGCAGAAATTATCTAAAATTCAAGAAAATAATTAAAATTTCAGAAAAATAGGTACTTAAAAATCTTAGAAAATAATACATTTTAGAAAATAAGAATAATAATTAACAATCGAGGAAAATAATTGGAAAATAATGAAATTAATTTAAAATTGAAAAAAAAATTATTGAAATATACTGAAAATAATTTAAGATTGAGAAACAAAATTGAAATATGATGATAATAATTTAAATATGAAAATTGAAAACAGTATATAAAATTTGAGGAAAATAATTGAAAAAATCATGAAATATATGTTTAAGAAAATAAAATAATTACAAAATTACTTAAAATTTTTAAGTAAAGAGAATTTTAAAAGAATCGCAAAAATAATCGAAAATTAATGAAAATAATTGAAATTTTAGAAAAATACTTAAACATTTTAGAAAATAATACATTTTAGATAATTAAGAATAATAATTAATAATTAGGGAAAATATTTAAAAAATGATAGAAGCAATTCAAAATTGAAAAAAAAATTATTAAAATAAGCTGAAAATAATTAAAGATTCAGAAACAAAACTGAAATATGATGATAATAATTTAAATATGAAAAATTGAAAAAAGTATTTAAAATTTGAGGGAAATAATTGAAAAAATAATATATATGATTTCAAAATTACTTAAAATTTTTTAATTAAAGAGAATTTTTAAAAACTCGCAGAAATTATCGAGAATTTATAAAAATAATTAAAATATAGAAAAATACTTAAACATTTTAGAAAATAATAAATTTTAGAAGATGAGAATAATAATTACCAATTGAGGAAAATAATTGAAAAATGATAAAATTAATTTCTAGATTGAAAAAATAATTGAAATTTGCTGGTTTTAATTTATGATTGAGAAAGAAAATTGAAATATAATGAAAAAATTTTAAATATGAAAAATTGAGAACATTAAAAAAAATTTGTAAGAAATAATTGAAAAAATCATAAAATATTTTTTTAAGAAAAGAAAATAATTACACAATTATTTAAATTTTTTAAGTAAAGAGAATTTTAAAAAAATCTCAGAAATAATTGATAATTTACTACGAAAGGTTGTCTTCAGCCTGTAAATTGTGAAATAAATAAATAAATAAATAAATAAAAATAAATAAATAATTTATGATAATAATTGAAATTTCAGATAAATAATTGAAATTTTTGAATATAATGCAAAAATAATTAAAATATTTAGAAATTGAAGAAAATAATAGAAAAATTGCAAAAATACATTTTTAAGCAAAAGAAAATAATTGAAGAAGTTTTTATAATATAGAAAATTGATGACAATAATTGAAATTTGTGATAATAACTGCGAATTTCGGAAATTTATAGAATAATAATGAAAATATTAAAAGATGGAGAAAATCATTGCAAAATAATTTTAAAAAAAATGAAAATTGAACAAAATAATTATTTGGAATATTTGTAAGTTCTGAATATTAATTCAGAAATTATGAAAATGATTAAAAATTGAAGATAATAAAATTGCAAAATGACAAAAATAATGGTAAATTAAAAAAATTAAGTTAAATTTGCGATGAATAATATAAAATTTAGGAATAAATAATTATATTGATTTAATGTCAAGGATAAAATAATTAAAATTGAAAAAGTGTTTGCAGAACTAAACAAAATAATTAAAATTTGAGGAAGGTAAATATGAAGATTGTAAAATAAAAAACATCTATTTAAAAAATCCTATATAATTGGGGCCCCATTTTCCTGTTTGCCCCAGGGCCCTTGCCCTCCCAGTTACGCCACTGACTGTATTACTATTCTATTATTATTATAGAATTGAAAAAAAAATTTAATAGTGTTTTTAATAGTGGCTTTTTTAAATTAGTTTATCTAAAATGAAAAATATAAAAATATTCTGTTACGTGGAAAGCAGTTCCGAGAACAGAAGAATTTTTTAAATTGAAATTTTCAAGCAGGCGGAAGAAAAATGATAAGAATATAAAATTTCAAATCTCAAAACTGTCAAAAAATAACTTAGAAAGAGAAAAATAGATTTAAAAAAATCGGACTGTGACAAAAATTACTATGAAGTGAAAAAATAATTTATGCGCAAAGTAAGCAACTAAAAATTAATAAGAAAATTCTAGATAGTTAAAAAGTTTGAAAATGAAAGAAAGAACTAAGAAAAAAATTAAAAACAAAAAAATACTTGATATTAAAGAAAATCAGTGAAAAGAAAAATTAAAAAGAGAAAAGAAAAATAATAAGACAGAAGAAAAATAACTAGAACACCAAAAAATCCCCAGAATCTATATATAATACTTGAAATTGAATTTAGCTAACTAGAAAAGGAAGGAATAATACAAAAAAAATGTAAATGAAAAATTACTGAAATAGAATTTATTATAAAATGGAAAATAATAATTAACAGAAAGTGCAAAAATATTTATGTAGTTAAGAGTCGCGACAAAAAAAATTTTAATATAAACCACCTGTGAAATTCCAACTCATCGAAATTTATGACGCCCAGAGTTGCGAATTTTTTTCATCAAAGATTTTTTTAAAACACGTGAAAAAAAGAAAAAGAAAAAATAAAAATTCTACCGCCGGCCTTATTTTTAACAGAATGACAGCAGCTAAATTGAAAAATCAAGTTTTACTGATTGTGAGTGACAGATTTTAGTTTTTTAGTAATAAAAATACAAGGTTTCATTTAAAGAAAAAATTTTTCTTTCACAAATTGTGTATATTGCAATGTGCTAAAAGAATTAATAATCTCCAGATGAAAAGTTAAAAAAAATAAAAAAAATAAAAAGCGTAAAGTTCTAAAATATTATTTTATTATAATATATTTCAAATCACTGAAAAGAATGTATTTTTAAATAAAAGTTTTCTTTTATCAAAAAAATATTATTGAATTGTAGAGAGAAAGTCAAGTAGGACAATTTTTTTTCTGTCGATTAAGTAACCTCTTATAATAAAAGACGACTAGTCGTGAATTACGATTTTATTTTATTTTTATGAACAGATTCAATAACCGACATTTTATTTCAAAATATCTGGATTTTTCGTGACTTCAGTGTTGGATAAAAGGGACAAAACGAAGCCACTTATGTTTCTCGATACGACTGCTTTTCCGCTGCCAAGAGCTAAACGAAGCACTTTCAGATTGTAGTGCGAGTCTATCGGTGCCAAAAGTGCATTGTATTTGTAATTTTACTAACTCCAGGCTTTGGTATTTTTTCTCGAAATAAAAACTGTTTCGTAAAATTCCTATTATTTTATAAATTTTATAATGTTTTTTTCTTCTTTACGGAATTTATCATAACAATTAAAAAAGATTGATCTAGGGTCATTCGATAACAATTTTAATTAGATTTAAAAACAATTAAATAATGAAAAATTAGAAAAAAATAATTGAAAATTGAGATAAATAATATAAAATTGAAAAAAATAGTTAAAATTTGAGAAAATAATGGAAAAAATTACATAATATATTTTAAATAAAGGAAAGTTAAAAAAATTTTAAAAAATACTTAATACTTTTCAGAAGTTTATTGAAAAAAAAACAGAAAATAATTGAAAATTAGAGAAAATAAATGAAACAAGATAAACATAATTCAAAATTGAAAAGAATAATTTTGAATTAAACAGAAATAATAAAAAACTTTTTGGAAATTACGAAAAAGAAGGAAAGTAATTGAAAATTGAAGAAAATAATAGGAAAAATCATATAAATAATTGAAAATTGAATGAAATAATTGAAATCGCAGATAAATAGTTTAATATTTTTGAATTTTAAAAAGCAAATGAAAAAAATTGAAAATTAATGGATATCAATTTTGGAAAATAATTCAAAAATGATTTTACAATTTGAAACTTGAAGAAAATAATTGAAATATGATACAAACAATGATAAGTTGTAATAAATAAATGACATTTAGGTGAAATAATTGAAATAATTAAAGATTTTAAAAAAAAAAAATAATTGTTTGAGAAAATTAAATGACGATCTTAGAAATCAATAGAAAAAAAGGAGAATAACTAAAAATTGGAGAAAAGAAATGAAATTATGAATTATTATGAATTAGCAGATAAAAATATGTAAAAAATTTAAACCTGTCAAAAAATAAATAAATTTTTCTTCTAGGGAATAAAAAAGGTAAAAAAATCATTGAAGGCAAAAAAAGGAAAATTAGGAAATATATTAAAAATGCTATAAAATAATTGTATTTTTTAAATCAAAATACCACGTAGTAATATTTGAAAAAATAGTAACATTTTTTAAAAGTAAAATTGAAACTACAAAAAAGAGGAAATAAGAAGGTTTTCAAAAAGTTAAAATATTTCACGGATATTTTTTTTAAATAATGAAAATTAGATAATCTGTAAAAAACAGAAAAATGTTACTAAAGAAAACAAAATACATTTAAAAACTTGTTTTGACAATTAAGCAAGAAACAATAATCTTTTTTAAATAAGAAATTAAATAAAAACAATTACAAAATTTTCAGAAAAGAACAAATAATTCTTAAAAATAGAGAAATTATGATCAAATGAGAAAATCTATTATAAGATAAAATTGAGATAAAAGTAAATAAAAGAAAAAAAGTCTTTAAAAATTATAAAAATTAATAAGTTATGACAAATTACAAAAAAATCGAAAAAATGTTTAAAAAACTAGAAAATTGAAAAATTTGTCTAAATATTATAAAAATAAAACTTTTTAAAATTAACTGAGGTCGGCAATTTACGTAAAAACAAGAAAAATTTAAAAAATCCAAAACATAAAAAGTATTATTAAATACATAAAAAAAGGAAAATTTTTTAAAAAGAGATAAAAGTTAAGTGACTATAAAAATACAGAAAAACAATGCAAAACAAAATACTCACAAAATTCTTTTTTAAAATTAAAAATTACAAAAAAAAAATATTTTAAGAAAGTGACATAAACTAGTAAACAAATTTACAATTTTTTTTATAATTTTAAACAGTTTTTAATGCACAATTATTCTCACTACATTTTATAATTATTCTTTAATATATAAAATAATTTTATTCGTTGTCAATAATTGTCCCCAGTTTTCGATTTTTTTTCAATTGCCAATTATTTTCCTCATTTTATAATTATTCTCTGAATTATAATTATTTTTTTAATTCAATTCTATTCTTTAATTTTCAGTTACTTAATTCAAAATCAATTAATCCTCGCCTTATTTCGATCATCAATTGTTTTTTCGAATAACAATTTTACAATTTATTTTCTTCAATTTTTATTATTTTCTTTAATATTCAAAAATTCTCACCTTTTGCTAATCATTTTTTTCGATTATAAATAAGTTTCGATAATTTCAAATTATTTTCCTTCAATTTTTAATTTTTTTTTAATTTTAATTCTATTTTTCAGTTTCTAATTATTTTCTTTTATATTCAGTGACTCTCGGCTTTTTCAATTACTTTTTTAAATTTTTAATTATATTTTTTAAATTTTCATTTCATTTTTCAATTTTTAATTATTTTTTCAATTTTAATTAGTATTTTCTATTTTGAATCCAGCTGTTCAATGGGCAAATATTTCCAACAATTATTTCTATAATTTTCTTAATTTTCAATTTGCAATAATTTTGTTTAAATTTAATGTTTCTTGCTTCATTTTTCCAATTATTTTTTTCAGTTGTCTATTAATCTAGCCATTTTTCGAATTCTGCTTTCAATTGCTGTCAATTAATTTTTGTCATATTTCAAATATTTTCTTCAATTTTTCAATTATTTCTTTCAATTATTAATTATTTTCCGCAATTTTGAATTATTGCCTACAAATTTCTCAATTTTCAATTGTTCTCTTAAAATTTAGTAATTATTTTTTGAGTTTTTCAACTATTTTATTTGGTTGTGTATTAATTATAATATTTTAAATTTTGATGCAATATTTTCTAAATTATTTTATATCTCGGTCAATTTTTAACCGATTTTAATGAGTCACCCACCAATTTCTTCATAAAATTATGTATTTTTAGAAAATCATAAAGCAAAAAACAAAATTTATTATTTAGATAGTAAAAAAGTGAAAATAAAACCTTATTTATATTTTTTTTCAATTTTGACCCAATTCTTTAATTTTTTAAAAGTATTCCCCTTTATTTCGTCTTTATTTTAAAATCAAGATCATCTTGGAGACTTTATTAGATCTTGAAATATCGTCCTTTTAGTATAATTATCTTAAAGAAAAATACTACGTGAATTTATGTTTTTACCTTTATTTGTTTTTTGACATTTTTTGTAAATTAGAAACTATTTATTGTGAAGAATTCTTTTCAATTTCTCTATTAAATACAGTGAAAATTAAATAAAATTGTAATTCTATTTCTAAATTTCTTTTTTATTTCTAGATTTGGAAATAATGATTAATTTTAAGTAAAAATAAAAACATTTAAATAGAAATTAATTTTAACATAATTAAATAAATTAGGTAGTTAAATCTTCATTTATTTAATAACAATATAATTATAATATGATATAATTAATATTTATACAATGATGTATTTAGTAAGCAATTTTGCTTAAATAAAAAATTTGTAAAAAAACAAGTATAACTGATTTAATAGTATACAAATTCACATAATTGTCCTAAAATCTATCGCTTTCGTTTTTATGATACTTGGACTTAAAATTTGAAGGTTTCTTTGGCAGCAAAATATTTTCTGCATTGAATTGTTTAATTTTCATAATTTAATTAAATGTTTTTATTTTTACTTAAAATTAATAATTATTCCCAACTCTCTTAATAGAATAACAATTTTATTTGATTTTCACTGTATTTAATAGAGAAATTGAAAAGAAATCTTCACAGTAAGTATAGTTTCTAATTTAAACAAAATGTCAAAAAACAAATGAAGGTAAAAACATAAATTTACGTAGTATCGTTCTTTGAGATGATGATACTAAAAGGACGATATCACAAGATCTAATAAAGTCTCCAGGATGATCTTTATTTTAAAATAAAGATGAAATAAAGGGGAATATTATTAAAAAATTAAAGAATTGGGTCAAAATTGAAAAAAAAATATAAATAAAGTTTTATTTTCACTTTTTTACTATCTAAATAATAAATATTGTTTTTTTGCTTTATGATTTTCTAAAAATACACAACTTTATGAAGAAATTGGTGGTTGACTCATCAAAATCGGTTAAAAATTGACCAAGATAGTTTCATTAAATTCTGTGAACCACTTGCAAATTGTGATATTTCTGACGTAGAATCATCCAGAAATTAATACTTTACTATTATAGTTTAATAAACGTTTTATCTATCTTTCTATGAAAATGGTTTGTATTGAATTCCGATCATTTCAACTTAAATTTTTTAAAATTATTATTAAAGAATACAAGATTAAAATTCAAGTTTTTTGGATTTTTATCTACGAATTCTAAAAGTTTCTTAAAAATTCACGCCTCGTTTTCAAAATACGCGGATAATTTAAAAAAAAATTCCTTGCAAATTACCTGGCCCCTTGGGAGTTCGGATCTAGAATCCAGATATTAGTACAGTAAATCTATAATTTTTTTTGGAAAAAAATACACTAAACTAGTTTATTTCATAAATCGTTAGTGGCACATGTGACTAGCTTAAAACCAAAAAGTTGGGATCCCCCCATCAAAAATGTTTTTGGATTTCATTTTTCTCAAAAACGGTAAGTCGTACTGAAAAATTTTTTAAAAATAAATTATAGAGAATTACATTTTCTACATTTTATCTCATTGAGACAGAACTGTATAACATAATATGCAAAAGTTAGAGGGTGCTAAAGTTGCCAAAAATCAGTTTTTTCTGTTTTTTGTAATAAAAAAATCATTTTTAAGCTTTAGTGTGCATGGAAAAGTTGTAGAGCTTAAAAAAACCTATAAAATTCATGTGCATTACTTTTCTCTAGGTTGCAGTGTTTCGGAGATGCAGCCTGTTTATTCATTGTTATGTGTAGTTAACCCATTAACTCCCAAAATCACAAAAATCGTTGTCTTATTTTGGAATAGTACACCATGTAGAATTTTTTTTTCTTAAATATGAAAATAGGGTTTCCTTATGTTTTTGGGACTCCTCTACAAAATTCCGTTATCCGATTGCATTTTTGACCAATAGATAATCCAATATGGTGACATTTTTGCAAAAAAGTACGAAAAAATTGACATTTTTTTTTTTATAATTAAAATCTCTAACCGAAACCATCATTTTAGTATGCAATAAAGAGGCACAAAGTGGCACAAACTATTTAAACTTCGAAAACATGCATTAGTTGTTACATGAAATTCAAAATGGCGACGCTAATATGTCGAATTTTGAAAAATTTTTAAAATTTAATGCATGTTGGACCAAAACCAATATTTTTTATTAAAATTAATAAAGCTTAGTATACAAGGGTTTTTTGGGTCGCTGATTAGGAATATGTTAATAATTTTTCAAAATTCAAAATGGCGGATTCAATATGGCGGCCAAAAAATTTTAATTTAAAAAAATATGAAACTCAGTATACAAGGGTTTCTTAGGTCGCTGATTACGAATCTGTTAATAATTTTTTAAAATTCAAAATGGCGGATCCAATATAGCGGATTTTTTTTAAGAAAAATAATAAAACTTATTACACAAAGATTTGGGTCTCTGATTACGAATATGTTCATGATTTTTCAAAATTAAAAATAGCAGATCCGATATATTATATATTTATGCCATTTATTAAGAATTGTTCAAAAAATTGTCAACAAAATAGTAAGAAATATTAATTTTAAAGCTTATTTTTGGATTTTTGGAATTTTTGGTGTTTTTGGGAGACCCATAAAAATTTTTTTATATTTAAAATTAGTTAAATAAACAATTTGACATCATTATTTGAAGTGTCCTAAGAAGAAACATAGTTTGGCGATTGAAAATTATTGATTTTTAAGGATTCTATACTATTTCTTCGAATTTTTTTTACTATGTAAAAAAATGGGCAACTTTAAGAGCTTTGAGCGACCTCTAAATATTTCTTGGTTTCAAAACAAAAATCAGGGGTATTCTTTTCGACATAAAACAATCCTAGGGGGCAGGGCCGATTGGGAATTAAAAGCGGCCCGGGAAAGATATTCAAAGCGGCCCCTGTCAATATAATTGATAATTTTTATTAAAATTTAAAACTAAAATATAAAAATATTAAATTATTAAATTATTTTATTAAAACTTATCAATAATTTAATTATTAGGAATTTCTTGAACAGTAGCATTCTCTACTGCCATTTGTACGAAAGCAGCAGTAATTTCTTAGTTTAATGAACACCTCAATCTGGTTTTAACCAATTTTAAAGGACAAAAAATGGACAACTTCTATTAAACAAATATAATAAAAAAAATTTGAGAGAATTTTCTGGCTTTAAAAATTGCTCTGAATGTATTCCTATCTACCTTAACCCCTTCAGCATCAATAACAACCCTTTAAAATCATTCCCTAATCTTCAATCAAGAAATGGACAATTTTTATTAAATAAATATAATAAACAGTTTTTTAGCGAATTCCCCGGCTTTAAAAATCGCTCAAAATGAATTTCTATCTACTTTGCCCCCTTGAGCATAAAAAAAGTCGGCTTTCATTCACCTGAAAATCATTTTTTCAATATTTGAATACCCAATTACTTTCTTTAATTTACAATTATTTTCTTCAAATCTCAATTATTTTCTTCTATTCACAATTATTTTAATTAATTTTTAATCATGTTTTTCAATTTTCAAATATTCTCTTTAATATTCAATAATTTTCGGCTTCTTTCAATATTTTTATCAATTTTCAATTGTTTTCTTCAATATTCAATAATTCTCATTTTTTCAATTGTTTTTCCAGTTTTCAACTATTTTCTTCAATTTTTAAATATTTTCGGTTTTTTTCAATTATTCTTTTCAGTTTTCAAATATTCTCGTTTTTTCAATTATTTTTTCAGTTTTCAATTATTTTCTTCGATTTTCAAATATTGTCGGTTTTTCAATTATTTTTTTTCAGTTTTCAATTACTTTTTCAGTTTTCAAATATTCTTATTTTTTCAATTATTTTTCAGTTTTCAATTATTTACTTGAATTTTTAATTATTTCAGTCAATATTCAATAATTCTCGATTTTTTTTCAATTATTTTTTCAATTTTCACTTGTTTCCTTCAATAGGCAATTATTTTCCAAGAACTTCAATCCAGTTCAATTTTTTATAATCCAATTAAATTTACAATTATTTTCTACAATTACTACAGTAATTTTCTTTCAATTTTTATTCTTAGTTATTTCTGTTCTAAATTTTAATTTACATTCTTAACTTTTAAGATAATTCTGTTGAAATGTAAACTTTTTAATGTTGCAATTTTTCGAATTTTTTGCAATTGTCCTTTATTTTCGTCTTTTTTCAATTATTTTCTTTCATATTATTCAATTATTAATCATTTTCTTGAAATTTCAATTCAGTTCTTTAATTCTTTAATTATTTGTATCCACTCACAATTCTTGTCTTTTATTGATACTTTTTTTCATTTTCAATTATTCTCTCAATTTGGAAGTATTTTCTTCAAATTTTAATAAAGTTTAATTTTTCAAAATGCAATTAAACTTTCAATTGTTTCTAGAACTATTCCTATCATTTTCTTTCTTTTTTAGTTTTTTTTAATTTCATGTTTATCTTTTTCTGTTTAAAATTATTTCTGTCAGTTTTTAATTTAATAATCTTGCCATGTTTAGAATTTTTTCCAATTGGCAATTATTTTCTTCAATATTTAATAATTCTCGGCTTTTTTCGATGATTTTTTCAATTAACAATATTTTTCTTGAAATTTCAATTCAATTTTTCAACTATCCTCTTAAATTCACAATTATTATTTTCTTTAATTTTGAATTTTTTTCTTCAATTTTCAACTATTTCTTCTAATTTGAAATTATTTTCTTCGATTTTCAACCAACTTTAACTTTTTGAAATCCCATTCAATTTTCAATTATTTGTTATAATTATTCCTACAGTTTTCTTCAGTTTTTAATTGTCAATTATTTTCTTAAATATTCACCAATCCTGGGCTTTTTCACTCTTTTATACTATTTATTTATTTATTAATATAGTAATTTGTAAATTATTTATTATCAATAATTTTTTTGAAATCTCAATTTAACTCCTTAATTCCTCAATTTTTCTGTCTAATTCACAATTATTTTCTTCATTTTTTAATTATTTTGGCAATTTTTAATATTATTTTCTTCTTATCAATTTGTGATTATTTCTTCAAATTTCAATCCAGGTCAATTTTTTAAAATTAAAATTTTTTTCAATTATTATTATTCCTGTAGTTTTTTCCTTTTTTAATTTTCAATTGTTTTTTTAAAATATTATATTTGTTCTTTAATTTTTTAAATTATTTTTGTCAATTGTCGACTTATTAATCTTGTCATTATTCCAATTTTTTTCATTTGTCAATTATTTTCGTCATTTTTTAGTTATTTTAGGTCGATATTATCAACTCGAGAACATTTTTGAATGGTCAAGAGATTTTGAGATCAATATTAATATTGCTCAAATATGATATCGTCTTGATATCGTAAAGCACTAAGAAATAATGGTCAAGAGAACAAAATAATTTAAAAAGTTAAAGATTAGTTATAAAATTTTTTGAGAATTATTGAGGTTGAAAAAATTGAAGGAGATAATTGAAAATTGAGGAATGTAATGGAAATTTAAAAAATGTAATTAAAAATTGAAAGAAGTAATTGAAAAAGTCTAGAATTCTTGAACATAGAAAAAAATAATAATTGAAAACTGAAGAATGGAATTGAAAATTGAAGAATGGAATTGAAAGTTAAAGATAATAATAAATAAGAATTGTAAAAAATAGTTGTAGAATTGAACAATTTAATTGAAATTCTACAATTTCTGTGATTGAAAAGAACATAGAAAGAAGCCGAAAATGATTGAATGTTGTAAAATTAATTGAAAATAGAAAAGAGTAATTGAAAGTTAAATGAAATTTAATTACATAAATTAAATTATTAATTAGACCTACAAAAATACCGGCCCGCCTGGCGTCGGCCCACCGGGATTTTTCCCGGTATCCTGAATGGCCAATCCGGGCCTGCTAGGGGGTGAGAGCATTAAAATTCCGATTTTACTTTTTTGGACCACCCTTTTAACTATACATAACAATGAGTAAACAGGCTGTATCTCCGAAACACTGCAACCTAGAGAAAAGTAATGCACATGAATTTTATAGGTTTTTTTAGGCTCTACAACTTTTCCATTCACACTAAAGCTTAAAAATGATTTTTTTAATATAAAAAACAGAAAAAACTGATTTTTGGCAACTTTAGCGTTCTCTAACTTTTGCATATTATGTTATACAGTTCTGTCTCAATGAGATAAAATGTAGAAAATTTAATTCTCTATAATTTATTTTTAAAAAATTTTTCAGTACGACTTACCGTTTTTGAGAAAAATGAAATCCAAAAACATTTTTGATTTCCCCCCCTTCCTCAAGGGGGGGGGATCCCAACTTTTTGGTTTTAAGCTAGTCACATGTGCCACTAACGATTTATGAAACAAACTGGCTTAGTGTATTTTTTTCCAAAAAAACTACATTTTCAAGATAGATTTACTGTACTATATTCAGATCTAGACAGAATGAATCAATGAATGTATAATAATTAAAACTTAAATTTTATTTAATATAAAATGTAAACCACGTACCGGGAATGAGTTACATTTAACTCAATTAATCTACGGTTTATAGGAATTCTTTTGAAGAAGGTTGTTTAGGGAATATTTTTAAATTATTTATTAATGGTTAGCACAGATGTAGGCTCCGGAAGCTAGGACCACGAAAATTCCTTAGAATTTCCGATCCCCTCGCAACTGGAGGTGTACGTTTATTTATCCTTCCAACAACACCAGAAGGATTCTTTTATTTTAATTACTTAAAGGTTATGGGGGCTCAAGGAACTTGAATAAACTTCAATAACAACTTTAATTAAGATAATTTTAACAAACCGTATTTGGTCCCTTAGAAAGCCATCTCTGCTCTCCTGATTCACCTTATACCTTATCCTTATTCTTATCCTTATCCTTATCTTTATCCTTATCCTTATCCTTTTCCTTTGGTTAAGAATGCCTCCTTGTCCAATTGAAAACTGTCCACTTCGCTGACGGCAAATTATCACACACTCGCGCACAAATTCCATTTTCTATTTTGATGTTCTTCTCTTCACTCTCAATTTCCAACTGAACTTTTCTTATCTGTCTAGCCCTCTCATTCTCCATCCTTTTCTTCTATTCATCTGAAACACCTTTTCTCCGCCTTTCATGGTCATTGTCCCAAAACCTTGACGCCAGGTTGTTATGTCAACAAATAGTCATTGTCTCATAGTAAACTTGAAACTCGAGTTCAAATCATAAGGCATTAAATAAAGACATTATTTTAATCTCTCAAATATTACATTTATTTTGGTCGGCAACATAAAATAAATCATATTCTAAAGAACAGGTTTATACAATGTAAAAAAAATAATTGACATAAAGAAATAAATCTTTTAAGTGGCCTGTTTACGTTTTCTTTATAAAAGCAATGCCAACATCAAGAATGATTGACATTTCAAGCTTCCTGCACACAAGCGTAGTTTATGACTACTAGAGGAGTCTCAAGTGACTGTCTTGAAGGACCTAAGGAAGCCCAAGGGAATTCTTGTGACGTCTTTCTTTCACTTGAAGATAACAGACTGCATTTAAAAGGAAAGTTTACCGTCCCGATGTATTGAATGACGGAGCATTAAAGTTTTAAAATTTAATATCCGACAGGAAGGAAATGGTAATAAGAAACTAGAAAAACAAATTACGTTAATACGATCTGGGTTAAAGGCAAGGCACGTAATCGCGTTTACTAGAAATGCCTGTCCAACCTTGAAGATGAGTGGAATGCAGAATTGGAATATTTTCCTTATTAGGGAAGGAACCTTCGCGCACGTGACGAGTCCAGTACGATGTTGAGGAATTTGCAGAGGTGCTTCGATTTCCCATTATAAAATTTTCCTCTCAATAAGAATATCCAAACGACCCTCTTTAACAGGCCTTGCGTTCAAATTTATATTTGCTTTAATCGAATTCCTGATAAAATTGTCTTATTTATTACTCTCATTAATTCATTAACTGTGTCTCAGTATTTCTTCATTAATTACATTTAGAGCATTATTTCCTTTCGATAAACAGTGGACAGAGCCCTAACTTAGGTTTTAATCAAAATAATATAAAATTTGTGAAAATCATTACAAATAAAAAAAGATAATTAAAAATTGACAAAGTGCCTAATTGACATTTGAGAAAAATAATTGAAGGATGATTTAAACATTGAAAAGTGGATTCAGTAACTTAGATTTGACAAATTAAATGAAAATTTAAGATATAAATTGAATAAAAATTAATATATCTAATTAAAAGGTGGCCAAAATAAATGCCAGATAAAAGAAAATTAAAATTGAAAAAACTAATTAAAACATGAGATAAATAATTGAAAATTTAGGGATTTATTTCAAGAATGGAGTTTGAGAATAATTAAAAATTGAAGAAATTTATTGCAAATGATAACAATAATAATTCAAAATTGAAGAAGATTGTAAAAAATTTGAGAAAAATATTTTAAAATCTAGGAAATTAATTGAAAAATAATAAAAGTAATAAAATAACTCCAAGAAAATATTTGCAAAGTAATAAAAATAATGAAAAATTGAAGACAATAATTTTAGTTTGTTAAAAATAATTGAAAAAATTACAACAAATAGTTATAAATAATGAAAGAAAATGATTGCAGAATGATGAAAATAATTGTAAATTGGAAAAATAACTAGAATTTGAGATAAATAATAAAAAAAATTCGGAAATAAATCGAAAAATATTTTAAAAAGAATAAAAATTAATTGAAAAATAAATTTAATAAAAAAATAATTAATACAGAATATATTTGAGATAATTTAAAAATTTCTTCAATTTTTAAAAATTCTTTTCTATTATGATTTCAATTATTTGCTACAATTTTCATCTATTTTTATCATTATTCAAAATTTTTCTTTAAATTTTAATTATTTTAATTATTTTTTAATCTTTCCCCCAAATTTTAAATTCAATTTCCGCAAGTTTCAAATATTTTCTCTAATTTTTTTCAAATCAATTGATTAATGAAATTTTTACTTAAAAACTAAATTTTACTAAATGAAGGAATTATTTCCTTCCTATTAATAATTTTTATATTTATTGATTTTAAAAGTTTCATTAAAATGATGTTTTAAATACAGTAAATAAACACTTTTTGTCTATTAGAGTACTTACAATTAGTAACATTTATAATAATCAACTTCGAACTGCCTGAAAAAAGTAATCTAATTTTTTTGATTTTATAATTGTTTTTTGTTAAAAAAAAAATATATAGAAAAAAATGTTGCGTCCCTCCAAGGTTGCGCCCCCCGAGGACTGCGCCCTAGGCACCACCCTAGTTACGGCACTGGTAGCGTAACTAGGAGGAAAAGGGCCCTGGGGCAAACGGAAAAATGGGGCCCCAATAATATATGATTTTTTAAATAGATGTTTGTTTATTTTTAAATTTTAAATCATGTTTTTCAAAATGTTCTCAAACTTTAAATTTATAGCAATTTCAATTTCTTCAAATTTCAGTTAATGTGAACTTGCAATGATTAAAAGTTCAATTAATCCATGTTTCAAATATACTACATTTAAATTTTGAATTATTTTTATCAGTTTTTAATTATTTTCTGCAATTTTTAATTGTTTCTCAAAATCTTAAATTTACCTTCCTTAAATTTAAATTATTTTGTTTAGTTTTTTCAAATACTTTTTCAATTTTAATTATTTATTCCTTGACATTATTAAATCAATAAAATTATTTATTCCTAAATTTTATATCATTCATCGCAAATTTAACTTAATTTGTTAAATTTACAATTATTTTTGTCATTTTGCAAGTTTATTATCTTTAATTTTTTATCATTTTCATAATTTCTGAATTAATTTCCAGAACTTTCGAATATTTCAAATAATTATTTTGTTCTATTTTCATTTTCTTTTTATTATTTTGCAATGATTTTCTCCATCTTTTAATATTTTCATTATTATTCTATAAATTTCCTAAATTCGCAGTTATTATCACAAATTAGGATTTATGTAATCAATTTTTCATATTTTAAACGCTTTTTTAATTATTTTTTTTTTGCTTAAAAATAAATTTTGCAATTTTTCTATTATTTTCTTCAATTTCTAATTATTTCAATTATTTTTGCATTATTTTCAAAAATTTCATTTATTATTTATCTGAAATTTCAATTACTTTAAAAAATTATCGATTATTCTGCGATTTTTTTAAAATTCTCTTTACTTAAAAATTTTAAGTAATTTTTTTCTATTCTTAAACATATATTTTATAATTTTTTCAATTATTTCCTACAAATTTTTTTTAATTTTATTAATTTATCATATTTAAATTATTTTTATCATAATTCACTTATTTTTTTCAATTCTGAAATAAATGTATCAATTTTCAATTATTTTCCTCGATTGTAAATTATTATTCTCATCTTCTAAAAATTTATTATTTTAAGTACTTTTCTAAAATTTCAATTATTTTCATTAATTTTCGAATACCTCAGCAATTTTTTAATAATACTCTTTAAATAAAAATTTTTAAGTAATTTTGTAATTATTTTCTTCTTTTAAACATATATTTTATGCTTTTTTCAATTATTTCCCTCAAATTGTCTTTAATGGTTTTAATTTTTCATATTTAAATTATTATCATCATATTTCAATTTTGTTTCTCAATCTTAAATTATTTTTACATTTGTTGTATATTATAATTTCTAAGATTTTAAATTACTTATCTGACATTTCAATTATTTTACTCAAATTTTATTTACTTCTTTCAATTTTTCATATTTAAATGATTTGTATCATATTTCAATTTTTTTTCTCAATCTTAAATTATTTCCCGCATATTTCACTTAATTTTTTCAATTTTGAATTAATTTTATCATTTTTCAATTATTTTCCTCTATTGTTAATTATTATTCTTATTTTCTAAAATTATTTTCTAAGATTTTAAAGTATTTTTCTAAAATTTCAATTCTTTGCTTCAATTTTGATTTTTTTTCATTTATTTTCATTTGTTTTCACAATTTCCAAAATTTCTTGTAAATTATCGTAAATTTCAATTATTTTCAGCTTTCTTAAATTATTTTCATTATTTTTAAGTTATTCTTATTTTTTTCAATTGATTTCTAAGATATTCATGTATTTTTCTTAAATTTTAATTATTTTTTCTTTATTTAAAAAAATTTTGTAATTTTTTCAATTTTATATTTTATTTGTTTATATCATGATTTTCAAGATTTTAAATGTTTTATCTGACATTTGAATTATTTCATTTAATTTTCAATTAATTATACTATTTGTTATATTATTTTCTTCAATTTTCAATTATTTTCGTGTTTTTTCTTTTTCTTTTTCATAATAATTTCTAAGGCCCCTTTTTTCTTCGGAGTGCATCATAATTATTTTTTCAAATTTTAATTATTTTTTTCAATTTTAATTTTTAATTTATTTATCTGAATTTAGAATAATTTTTTTCAATTTTCAATTATTTTTAATTTATTTTTAAGATTTTCCAGTATTTATGTGAAATTTAATTTATTTTCTTTATGTTTAAAACACTTTTATGGGTGTTTAAATTACTTTCCCCAATTTTTTCATTGATTTCATTTTTTTTTTTTTTTTAATTAATTTGCAAAATTTGCAATTGTTTTGTGCAATCCTTTTTAATTCTATAATATTATAAATTGTGTCGTAAATAAATATTTAGTTTATTTATATAAATTGATTTTTAAGTATTATATTTAAAATATTTATAATTGTTGATAACACAAGATGTAGAAATTATGAATTACTACAATTAGTAAGGTTTTTGGAAATTTTGTTTAAAGAAGGGTATATTAGGGTTTACCAAGGGCCCACTAAACTCGATTTTGTGAAAATACTTTTAAAACATTTTAAAGTAAAAGATAATGAAATTTAGAAGAGATTTTTCGAGCCAGTTCTTAAAATATTTGCTTGTTCATATTTATTATTTAAATTTTAACTAAAGTATCAATTTAAAAAAAAAACTTCATTTTCGGAAGTGTATATGTTAAAATAATTTTTCGGAAAAATATAAAATCTTTTTTTTTCTTACCTGAAAGCCATCATACGTCCATGAACCGAATTTCATGACGCAAGTTTGCTCATCGAAAGGAAAGTATTCGACGTCAATTTCACAGGAAGACTTGTAAATCGCCGGTGGCTTCCACTCGACTCTACCCGTGTAATTTAAAGTTGCTTTTGTTGCTAGTGTCACCTCGAAATTACCATCGGCACTGAAAAATAATTTTATACATTACTATTTATTATTATTTTTCAAAAAAAAAAAAAAAAAACTTTTTATTAATTCAGTGTATATTACTTATTATATAAAACTATATCAGGTCTCCAAATATGGTCAGAGGGCACGTGTAGCATCTCCACACCACCGTACTCCTTGGGATCCCACTTTAGTTTGTAATCGTACCACGACTAAAACAGAAAAATTACACAATTTATTGTTTTAATTGTTCCTTTCTTCAAAAATAATATTCCTGTATTTTTTCTATAATTAAAAATCAGCTAGTTTTAATTTTAATTCGGCAATTCGAGAAGTAAAATATAATTAAAAGATAACATTTGAGACGTATAAAAGAAAAGATTAGAATTCAGCTTGTAAAAAGTACATAATATAAAAATCCAATTTTTCGCAGGGTGTCGGGAAAAAGCTCGCTATATGTTCTCTAACGAGGAGCGTGAGATGGAGGGAAAAATACAGTGTCGATGGGATTGTCTAACACCTCGAAACTACCCTGTAACCGTAACATGAGCCTCGTATCTCGGCTTCTAGTGTTTCGTAGATTTTCCTGCAGGCATTCACAAAATATCTGCTGTATGTCCGGGACACAAATAAGAGCAAAAAAAAACGGACGTTTTAGAAAAAAAAACAGTTTTATTCCAGTGCTCTCGTGTTGTCATCTGAATTGTGCAAATTTATTGTGCGAATTGTTTTAGATTTCTTTTTTTTATAAATATAATGATCTGAAAGATGTCGTTATTTTTAGCATGTTTTATGTTACGTTAAAAGATGTGGATATTAGTAAATAATGAAAATTATAATAATAATAATAAATAAAAATAAATAATGGAAGTACTAATAAAAATATAGAAAGGAACGGGAAAAATGAAATTTATTATTATCGAAATTCCGACGATATTTCTATTGGAATCTAATAAGAATAGTTCTAATAAAAAGAAAAACTCTAATAAAATTCTGTTAATTGCTAAATTCCGTCTAATTTAAGATCTAATTCGTACAGAATTAAGACTGAAATTTAGCAGAATTATAATGTAATTAAGGGAATTATTATTACCGGGATAATAGTAGTTGACTAAATTACAAAATGATATCGACTGAACGAAATTCTAATGCCAGCGTTCATAAAAAATAATTTAAATCTCGAAATCCTGACGAGAATTCGATTTAAATTGTAGTTAGAATTATGGAGAAAAATCCATTGAATTAGTTATTAAAATTCCCATGAAATTTAAACTAAATTGCGACTGAATTGAAATTTAATTCTAATTAAATTATAATCCAATTCTGATGGAATTCCAACTGAAATAGATAAATTCGAGTGTAATTTTGACTTAACTCGAACAGAAATCAGATTGGATTTCAACGGAATTTTGACTGAATTCGAATGGAATTTCAGCTGAATTAGAATGGATTTCTAACTGAATTCGAGTCAAATTATGACCAATATTTTAATCAAATTGAGTCTAAATTAGAACGGAATTCCGACCCTATTTGAACAGAATTTTTTAATTATTTCCAATCAAATTCTGATAAAATTCGAATCTTACTGAATTTCAACTCAGTACCGTCGAAATGCAAACGGAATTCTAACTGTATTCCGATTAAGTGCGAAAGGAATTTTAACTAAATTTACACGGAATTCTACTGAATTCGGATGAAACTCTAATTAAATATCGACTCAATTGAAACGGAGTTTTAAAAAAATTCTAATAAAATTCTTACTAAATTTGAATCAAATTCTGATTTAACTTCGATTACATTTGAACAGAATTAATATTCCAATCGAATTATGACCGAATTTTAATTGAGTTTTGACTAAATACAAAGGGAATTCTAACTTAATTAGGACTAAATCGAACGAAATTCTAACTAAATTTTGACTGAATTCAAACAAAATTCAGACTGAATTTCAACGAAATTCGAATTGAATTCAAATAAAGTTCTGACTGAAGTTCGACTAAATTTAAACGAAATTTTAACTAAATTCAATTGGAATTCTCACTGAACTTTAATCAAATTCTGACCTCATTTTAATAGAATTCTAACTGAATTGCAACTGATTTCCGACTAAATTCGAAATAAATTCTAACTGAATACTAATCGACTCTGAACTAATTCCAACTGAATTACCATTAAATTCAAACAAAATTTCGAGGCAATTCGGATGGAAGTTTAATTAAAAGTTCGCTTTAATTGAAACGGAATTTCGCTTGAATTACAATCAAATTCTGACTGAATTTCAACAGAATTCTAACCAAATTGCAATTTAAATCCGACTTAATTCAAACTGTATTTTAATTGAATTTCAATCAAACTCTAACCGAATTTAAACAGAATTTTCATTAAAATCAAACGAAATTTTGACTGTAATATAATCAATTTCTGACCGAAATCCAACTGAATTTTTACTAAATACAAACAGAGTTTTGACTAAATTCCAATTAAATTGTGACCGAATTCTAACTAAGTTCTGACTAAATACAAAGGGAATTCTAACTGGATTTGGACTTAATCGAACAAATATTCAACTAAATTTTGACTAAATTTCCACGCAATTTGAATTGAATTCAAAAGAAGTTCTGACTGAACTCCGATTAAATTAATATTGGGATTTTAACTGAATTCAAACGAAATTTTAACTGAATTTAAACAGAATTCTAATTGAATTGCAACTGAACTCCGACTTAATTCGAAATTAATTTTAACTGAATACCAATTTAACTCTGACCGAATTGCAACCGAATTACGTTTAAATTCAAACGGAATTTCGACTGAATTCGGATGAAAATCTAATTAGAATTCTCTTTAATTGAAACGGAATTTTGCCTGAATTCCAATCAAATTCTGACCGAATTTCAACATAATTCTAACTTAATTGCAATTCAAATCCGACTAAATTCGAACTGAATTCTTACTGAATACCAGTCAAATTCTGACTGAATTCCAATTGAATTACCATTAAATTCGAGTGGAATTTCTACTGAATTAGGATGAATGTCTAATTAAATTCCGCTTTAATTAAAATGGAATTTTACTTTAATTCTAATCAAATTCTGACCTAATTCAAACTGAATTTTCATTAAATTCAAACGAAATTTTAACTGTAATCTAATCCATTTTTGACCGAAATCCAACTGAATATTTACTAAATTCAATCAGAATTTTGACTGCATTTGCGACTTAATTCGAACCAAATTCGAAATGCATTTTAGTATAATTTCCGTTTAATTCTAACGGAATTGTGATCTAATTCCTTTTAAAATTCTAACTAGATTTCAACTAAATTGTAAGTCCAAAACAGAGTCTAATTTAATTTAGGCAATTACAAAAATGATTGATTGAAATTCACATAAAATTTAAACGGAATCCAACCATAATTAGAACAAAATCCTGTCTTAATTATAACTAAACTATAATTGAAATTCTCGTTGAATTCTATTATAATTATTATTGATATTCCTACAAAAATCAGACGGAATTTCGACTACTGATAAATGTAATTCTAAGTGAATTAGAATTTAATACGAATTCAATTCTGACTGATTTCTTATCATATTCTGACCACATAGGAATTGTATTCGAACTAATTGTAAATTTAAACGTGATTTTGACCTAGAAACCAAATTAAATGTCTTTATAGAAATAGAGTGCAATTTTCACTGTATAAAGGTAATTATTAAGTTTTACAAAAGTTAAATCGAATTGTGACTGAATTAGAATTGAGTTAGAATTGAATTATAATTGAATTTTGAATAAGTTTTAATCAAATTCTGGTAAAATTTAATTCAAATTTTGACCGAATTCGAATTTCATTCTGACTGAATTTGATCGGAATAATTTTGACTAAATTTCAATAGAATTCTAATCGAATTTAATCACAGTTGGAACCGGATTACAACTGAACTTCGATTAAATACGAATTCCATTTTTAACTAAATACCATCCAAACTCTGATCAAATTCCAACTGTAATTAATTAAATTCAAACTGAATTCAAACTGAATACCAATCGAATTCTGACTGAATTCCAAGTGAATCACCGTTTAGTTCAAACGGAATTTCGACTGAATTCGGATGGAAGTTTAATTAATACCCGTTTTAATTCAAATGGAATTTCGCTTGAATTCCATTCAAATTCTGACTGAATTTCAACAGAATTCTAAGTCGATTGCAACTTAAATCAGTCTAAATTCGAACTAATTAAAACCCGCTTTAATTAAAACGGAATTTTACTTGATGCCTAATTAAATTCTGACAGAATTTTAGCACAATTCTAATCGGATTGCAACTGAACTTTGACTAAATTCGAACTGAAATCTAACTGAATACCATTTAAACTCAGACCGAATTCCAACTGAATTACCATTTAATTAAAACCGAATTTCGACTGAATTCGGATGGAAGTCTAATTAATACCCGTTTTAATTCAAACGGAATTTCGCTTGAATTCCAATTAAATTCTGACCGAATTTCAACAGAATTTTAGGTGGTTTGGAACTTAAATTCAACTCAATTCCTGCTGAAATCTAACTGAATATCTATCAACTTCTAACAGAATTCCAATTGAATTATCATTTAGGTCAAACGGAATTTCCACTGAATTCGGATAGAAATCTAATTAAAATTCTCTCTAATTAAAACGGAATTTTTCTTTAATTCCATTCAGATTCTGACCCAATTTTAAAACAATTTTAACTGGATAGCAAGTAAATTCCGACCAAATTCGAACTAAAATCTAACTGAATAACAATTTAACTTGGACCGAATTCCACTTGAATTACCATTAAATTAAAACGGAATTTCGACTGAATTCGGATAGAAGTCTAATTAAAACCTGCTTTAATTCAATTTTGCTCGAATTGCAATAAAATTCTGACCAGAATTCAACAGAATTCTTTTATAGCTCCAACCAAAAAAAATTCCAATCAAATTAAAAAGCAATTAAGTTATTTATTATAATTTTTTAAAAAATCGTGGTTTTAATTAACTCAAATGTCCATTAAATATTAAATATTAAATATTTTCAAGTCTTGTATTTATTTATTTTATAAAAATAAATAAGAGATTTTTTACGTTACATGAAACTACTTAGTTCCAGTTCTTTATAAGGTAAGAAATTATTAATTTTTCCTAAAAGAGAAATATATACTTCTTAAAAGCTCGAGCTTTAATATTTAATGCACCTGGAAAGTGCAAAGAGAATCCAGTATTTTAAACTGAATTATGCTATTCACGTTTCACCTTTCTTTAGTGCCTACTTAAACGAAAATTTTCTCTGTTATGTTGAAAATCTACTCGCATAACCTCCTCCATAATTCCCATTGTCTTAAATATGGGACACTTTAATAATATTTTAATATGTTCTCACATTAATTTCAAGGAAGAGTTTTTATGCAAATTAGAGTTTACTAAATTAATTTTTAAATTCAGAAACTTTTTATTACGAATCTGAAAAACGAAATTCCAAAATTTGAAATTACGAGCGAATTTTAAAAATTCTAGTAATTTTATCAAAATTTGTCCCGCTTTTTTGTAAACTTGATAAATAAAAAACTTGATAAAAACGAATTTTAAATTTTGGTGAGCGTATTTTTACCATTAAAATTTAAAATTAAACTCAAAGGTTTTGTAAAATACCCATCAAAATTTCGTTAATAAAAAGTTGAATTAACTTTTTCTTAATCATAATATCTTGTCATGAAATTGTGAGATTCGTAAAAATAAAAATATAAATAAAATGTGTAATGGGTAAGTAAGCATATAAAGTCTATAATAAGATGAAAAGGGAGAGAAAGCATTAAATGAAGTCTTCAAAGGTAAAACTCAAAATTATCGATATTGGAAAAAGTAAGGAGCTATAAAAAAGACGAGTCAAGTTAACGATTTACCAAGGCTGAAAGAGGAACTGGTATTGATACCGATATCTGATATTAATGAAAAAAGCTCGTAAAGTGAGCACACGTAAAACTGAGAAAAACAACTCTGACTTTATTCATAAAAATAATTTTCCTCTGTTATCTCACCGGATGAAGTACGGAACAATAATTTATCACTTTAGCAATTACAAAGTGCACTTCAGTTTTAAATTTCAGATCATCAATTTTTATGGCCACTTGAGACGTTTAAATGTTGGAATTAAAATATTTTACTTTTTATCAATTGGAGATGTAATTTTAAAACTGTGCTCTTACAAGAATTATTTTTAATTTATTTAAAAATAGAGAAAAAAAAGTAAATTTAAGTTAATTAAAAAGTTTAGAAATCATAACCGGAATTACTGATTTTATAAGACAAATAAATAACATTAACTAAAATATTACATTATATGTTGAAAACGTGTATACCAAATGTTTACTGATGTGTATTTATGGAAATAATTTCACTAAAATAGAATTCAAAGTTTTGCAGTAAATTCACAAGTTTCGCATTCGATTTCGCTTGCTTGAGACATATTCTGTCATAGAGAATGAGAAATATCATATCTTAAGATCTTCTATTGTTACGCTAGAGGTGAGGCGTACTATTATCCTCCGAAGCTGTGATGTTTATTTAGAGTAAATTCACTCGCTCTTCTCATCTAATTGCGACATGGTTTTACACATGTTTGAGAATGGACCAAACATAGTAATTAGAAAATAATCAATTTAATTAATTGAACTTTTTTTAATAACAAAAATAGTAATAACTGTTTTATATTGCAAAAAGATAATTGATTAGTATTTCAGTATCCATTAGGGAACATCAAAGAAGTCCTTGAAGGATTAGATCGAAGACTTAGGTAACCCGCTATGGATCATCTATTGTATTGTGTCGAGAATTAATTAGTTTCACGAATTCAGAATTCTGATAACTATTACAATTTAAGTCGAAATCCTGTGGAATATTATTAATTATCAGCATTCAGGTGAAAGCTGGATGGAATTCTCAATAAATTCTAACAACGAATGCACAATGAATTTCAAACGAATTTTCATGTTAATAAATTGTTACGGAATTCTTATTGTGCAAAACAAACGGAATACGAATATAGAGCCGAGAATCATAGGAATTCCGGTAATTATTTCGAAACTCCAGAATTCCTAAATTTCCATTACATTCCGTCAGTTAAAGAAATTCTAACTCACTATTTCTGTTGAATTCCTTTATGAATGACATTTCATTTAATTAATTTTGTGATAGATTTGGTTTCTTTCATAACATTCTAGCTAATTTCATTAACTCTTAGGACCTACGAATTCTGGTAATTATTCTGAAATTTCCGTTGCCGTCCGGCAGTTATAGAAATTCTAACAAGAGTTCTGTGCAATTCCTTTTTGAATGTTATGACAAAAATCAACTGATTTCTTTCATAACAATCTAGCTGAGTTCATTAACTCTTTACGACATACAAATTCCGGTAATTATTCCGAAATTCCAGAATTCCGAAATTTATGTTGCCGTCCGGCAGTTATCAAAATTCTGACACTAATTCTGTGGAATTCCCTTTTGCTTAATTTATTCAATCAGTTTTGTGATAGATTTGATTTCATTCATAACAATCTAGCTAAGTTCTTTAACTTTTTACGACATACAAATTCCGGTAATTATTTCGAAATTCCAGATTTCCGAAATTTATGTTGCCGTCCGGCAGTTATCAAAATTTTGACACTGATTCTGTGGAATTCCCTTTTGGATAATTTATGCAAACAGTTTTGTGATAGATTTGATTTCATTTATAACAATCTAGCTAAGTTTATTAACTCTTTACGACATACAAATTCCGTTAATTATTCCAAATTATTAGAATTCCAAAATTTCCGTTGCCGTCCGGCAGTTATTAAAATTCTAACACTAATTCTGTGGAATTCCGTTTTTTATAATTTATTTAATTAGTTTTGTGATAGATATGATTTCATTCATAACAATCTAGCTAAGTTTATTAACTCTTTACGACATACAAATTTCGGTAATTATTCTGAAATTTTAGAATTCCGAAATTTCCGATGCCGTCCGGCAGTTATCGAAATTCTAACACTAAATATGTAAAATACCTTTTTAAGTGACATTCCTTTTTATCTGTTTTGAAATAGACTTGATTTCTTTTCTAACATTCTAGCTAAGTTCATTAACTCTTCACGACATACAAATTCCGGTAATTATTTCGAAATTCCAGATTTCCGAAATTTATGTTGCCGTCCGGCAGTTATCAAAATTCTGACACTAATTCTGTGGAATTCCCTTTTGCTTAATTTATTCAATCAGTTTTGTGATAGATTTGATTTCATTCATAACAATCTAGCTAAGTTCTTTAACCTTTTACGACATACAAATTCCGGTAATTATTTCGAAATTCCAGATTTCCGAAATTTATGTTGCCGTCCGGCAGTTATCAAAATTTTGACACTGATTCTGTGGAATTCCCTTTTGGATAATTTATTCAAACAGTTTTGTGATAGATTTGATTTCATTTATAACAATCTAGCTAAGTTTATTAACTCTTTACGACATACAAATTCCGTTAATTATTCCAAATTATTAGAATTCCAAAATTTCCGTTGCCATCCGGCAGTTATTAAAATTCTAACACTAATTCTGTGGAATTCCGTTTTTTATAATTTATGTAATTAGTTTTGTGATAGATATGATTTCATTCATAACAATCTAGCTAAGTTTATTAACTCTTTACGACATACAAATTCCGTTAATTATTCCAAATTATTAGAATTCCAAAATTTCCGTTGGCGTCCGGCAGTTATCAAAATTCTAACACTAATTCTGTAAAATTCCTTTTTAAGTGACATTTTATTTAATCTGTTTTGTAATAGACTTGATTTCTTTCCTAACATTCTAGCTAAATTCACTAACTTCTTACGACATATAATTTATTTTCGGTAATTATTCCGGAATTTCAGAATTTCAAAATTTCCGTTGCCGTCCGGTTGTTATCGAAATTCTAACACTAAGTCTGTGGAATTCCTTTTTTAATGTCATGACAGAAATCAAATGATTTCATTTATAACATTCTAGCTGAGTTCAGTAACTCTTTACGACATACAAATTCCGGTAATTATTCCGAAATTCCAGAATTCCGAAATTTATGTTGCCGTCCGGCAGTTATCAAATTCTAACACTAATTCTGTGGAATTCCCTTTTGGATAATTTATTCAATCAGTTTTGTGATAGATTTGATTTTATTCATAACAATCTAGCTAAGTTCATTAACTTTTTACGAAATGCAAATTCCGGTAATTATTCCGAAATTCCATAATTCTGAAATTTCCGTTGCCGTCCGGCAGTTATCGAAATTCTATCACTAATCCTGTCAAATTCCTTTTTGAATGACATTTCATTCAATCAGTTTTGTTATTAACCTGATTTCATTCGTTACTTGGTGAAGTTTTCACTGATTTACGGAACAATCAAAATCCCAAAAAATTCGATTAGATTAGATTACATTAAAATAACAACGCTATTTATTTTATTTTGCAGATTACAGTAATCATTAAAATTCCGAAGAAAACGAATGTTTCTTTTGTCGAAATTTCTATGGAATTCTAGAAATAATTAAAATTGTAATGACAATAATAAATTGATTCAAATTTAGAATAATGCCAAGGGAATTTCGACTGAATTTCAACTAAATTTTGACAGGAAATTCCAATGTATCAGAATAAATTCCAGTTTAATTTCTGTAATCATGTCAATTCGGTCAAAATTTGTTCAATTAATTAAATATAACATAATTTAAGCTAAATTTTAACATGTATTTTGACAAAATTGCAACGTAATTTTGACGGAATTCTAACATAAATTAAAATAAATTTTCACAGAATTCGAGTGTATTGAAATTCCAACAGAATTCTGATTAAATTTTAACGGAATTCGGACGCAATTCCAACATAATTTTTATTAAATTCGAATATAGTTCTAATTTACTTTTTAAATAATTATTATGACTGAATTCCAACAGAATTCTGACTAAATTATAACATAACAAGAAATAAATTCTAGTTAAATTTTAACAGTACGTTATTCAGAAGGAATTTTAACTTAATTATAATTAAATATCAACGGAATTCTAATTTTCTTTTGAACCTAATTAACACTGATAATTTCAACATAATTAATGCCGAATTCCTACAATTTTTTGATTAAGTTTTAACGTAAATTTAAAGCAATTCCGACGTAATTCAGACTAAATTCCATTGAAAATTAAATTTAATTGTAAAATAATTATGACCCAATTCGAACAGAATTTTAACTAAATTTAAGAGTAATTCTGAAAAAATTCTAATGTAATTTGGACTAAATTTTAGAAATAATTATCCTTTAACTTTAACAGAATTACGAGCAAATTCTAACAAAGTTTTAAGTATACATTGGAATATAATTCTGACAGAATTCTAACCTAATTTCAAATAACTTTTAACATAATTCAAGTGTAATTCTTTGAAAATTCAACTTCATCCTAATTACATTAAATTAGGATTAGATTCCAGCAGAATTTACGTGCAATTATGATGTAATTATATTATAATTAGGACAGAATTAAACCGTAATTCTAATTAGATTACAATGGAATTCTGACGGAATTTTAATATAATTGGTTTTTTAATTTAGTTTTAATTAATTCAATTATTATTATTAATTAATTTTAAGTTTAATTCAGGTGTATAATTCCGACAAACTTGCAATGGATTTTTGACTTAATTTTTAAATAATTACGACTGAATTCCGACTCGATTTAGATTCAATTCAAAAGTGATTCTGACTTAATTACGACTCAATTCTTAAGGAATTCTGACTTAATTTTAATATAATTAACAGAAATTTCAACAGAAGTTTTTCTAAGTGTAACATAATTCTGACGGAATTCTAATGTAATTTTGACAAAATTTAACTGAATTCGGACTCAGTTATTATATTTAATTAGAATTAGATTCCAACAGAATTCGACAGTAATTTTAATTATATTACAATATTGAATTCAAGTATAATTCCGACAAACTTGCAACGAATTTTTTACTTAATTTTTACATAATTACGACTGAATTTCAACACGATTTAAATTCAATTCCAACGTAATTGTGAATGAATTCCTAAGGAATTTTGACTTAATTTTATTATATAATTAAACCAAAATTTCAGCATAATTCTGACGTAATTTTGACGAAATTCAACTGAATTCTAATTTTATCACTTATTTTTATTTCCAAATAAACAATATTCAACTAAATTTAATAAAATAAAATAAAATTTTAATTAAAAATTACACTAAATTCACCATTGAAAATTGAATGTACTTTTTGTTTAAACTGCTTGTGAGAGTAGATTATTTGTTGAAATAACACTTTTTAATTATCGAATTCACTTAATGGTAAGATATTTTATTGCGGGCTTAATGGAGCATATCTTTGAAAATGAGCGATTTGTTTTCGAAGAGGGAAAAGGACTGTAATAACTTTACTTGAAGATAAAATTTTGCTTTAAGTGGCAAGTGAAATCAGAGCGAGAGAATTGAATTTTTATCAAAATACAAGCTGAATAGAGTGCAAGTTTATCTTGCGAAACATCAGATGGTTTTCTAGCCTCAGGCATATTTTTGCATTAAGCACACTGCCTACTTTTTTAATATCCTAAATTTATTTTCATGAACATTTTCATTATGTTCTTTGTTAGATGTATATATGTATTTTCGAGAGCTCTTTGCACTTTTAAAACAACGGCATAATATTATATAATATACGTAATTTCATTCTAAGTAAAAAATTGTCCTTGCATAAAAAAATGCTTTCAATTTTATTGGCTTGGGTTATATAATATTCCGTTTCAAAAATTTTTTTAAAAGTATTTTATTACTAATTAAATGTATCTGCAGATTTAGCTATTTTATTTCTTTAGGCTAGCAATTTTCCTCCATTATTTAGCAATTCTTTCAAATTTCCAATTTTAATTTTTTTTATATTTATTTTTATACTGACCTATAAGTCACAAAAATTTTCTAGTAATATTTTTCAAATTTTTGTATATTCACGAGGAAGCTTTGATTTGTGATCGGTAAGATTTTCGTTTTTCCAAAAATAGTCTAAATAGACTCATTTTGATAAAAAAAATGTAAATTTAAAATTTTAAGCAAATATTCAGATGTGTGTGTGTGTATGTGTACAGCTTTATTAGTCGCCAGGATATCTCAAGAACGCTTGAATGGATTTCAATAAAATTTGAATGGCTTATCAAGCTACCAAATATCTAAATTTGGAAGCAGGGATATTTTAAAACACAAAATCAAACTTTTTGTAAACAGGTGTATTTTCCAAATTTAGAAAATTCTCATTACTGGCCCAAAATTTCCCAAAATTTTCATTTTACGCACTACCTACTTTCAGCTCTACCCAATTAGTTTACGAGCCTAGGGTAGAAACAATTTACTCAAAACCATAAAATCTTATCCCTAAATTCTCAGAAACAAAACCGAGGAAAAGTTTTAAAATAATGATTTTTGTTAACTACACTTTTCTGCAGTATAAAAATATATTTAAATACTGTTTAAATTATTTTATTAAGTAATTTAATTAAATTTTTTAATTTAAACAGTTATGAAAAAAATTGTTTAAAGTTTTTGCAAATGTAATTTTTTTAATCAATTTTTTTCATAACTAATTGAATGTTTAATAAAATAATTTAAACAGTATTTAAATATATTTTATACCATAGCAGAGTGTAGTTAACAAAAACCATTATTTTGAACCTTTTCCTCGATTTTGTTTCTGAGAATTTAGGTATAAAATTTTATGGTTTTGAGTAAATTGTTTCTTCCCTCAAGTACAATAGGCTCATAAACTAATTAAGAGAAGCTGAAAGTAGGTAGTTCTTAGAATTGGAATTTTGGGAAATTTTGGGTCAGTAATGAGAATGGTCGAGTCTCATTAAAATATTCTGAATTTTGAAAATGTTCAGTTTGCTCTGGGCATCTGACGAAGAAGGTTGTTGGAGAGTAACGTTATTGTTTTTAGTGTTTTTAGTGTTGTTAGTATTTTTAGTGTTTGAGTGTTGGGAGTGTTGTGCATCATTTCAAATAAGAAGAAAGAAGAGGAAGAACAAAGAGGAAAAAAGGGCGAAGGAGAGGATGAGAAAAAGGAGGAGAAAAAGCTACTAATTTGACAGGTATGAAATAATTCTTAATTTATTTTTAATTTTATAAAAAATATTGTAACTTATAACATAATATGCAATTATTTTTTAAGTTAATCACAAAATAGTGTGTTTTTGTACAGAAGATAATAATTTTTTTTGCATTGAGTGCATTTGTTATTGATTACATTATAATTATATTTCTTATATAATATATTTGTTTAAGAAATGTATTATACATATTATAATATTATAAAAAAATAATAACATAATAAATTATAATGTTTCAGGATTGGAATATTAATATTTTTTTCAGAAAAATTTTAACCTGATCCTATATTTATAACTTTTAAAAATTTTTCTTCTATGCTTTGAAAATTTACTATTTTGTTATCGGGTCAGAATTCGTTAATTCGTCATAAAAAAATAAGATTTTTCTTTTTTTATGGAGATATTGAAAAAATTATTATGTTAGATCATAACAATGTTTTTTTACAAAACGAAAAAAATTTTGTTACTGCAAAATTAACATTTTTAATATTTTTTAAATAAAAACAATTAGTTAAATCGGCATAAAAAAAATTTTTTTTTTTTATCGAGATATTGGAAAAGTTATCATGTTGGATCATAAAGTGTCTACCAAAGGAAAAAAATTTAAACATTTTTTATAAAAGTTATTGCAAAATTAACATTTTTAATACTTTTTAACTAAAAGCTTATGTTTCTTATATGAATTTAATGATATAAGTGTACCTTGAACCAAATAAAAGGGAATAAAATAGACTTCCAATTGCAGTTGGAAAATTAAAAAAAAAAAATTTTTTATAATTTGTTTATAAATTGTTTGTAAACAATGATTTTTTTCAATGTTCTGGACCTTTTAGAAATCAGGAAAATATTATACTACACTTAAAATTATAAGGAATCAAAATCCTTTGAGAAAGTTTATACTTATTTAGCACCTAGAATACTGAAGAAAAACAGAAAAATAAAAAAACGAATTTATCATGGCTCAATAACTTTCTCAACGGATTTAGATTCCTGGAGTTTTAAGTGTATTACAATATGTTTTTCTGATTTATAAAAGGTCCAGAATATTGAAAGAAATTAAATGTATATAAACAGTTTATAAATAAATTATGAAAAAATTTTTTTTTTTTATTTTTAATCTGTAAGTGGAAGTATATTTTATGCCATTTCATTTTATCCAAGGTACACTTAAATTCCTTTCAGAAATATAAGCTTTTATTTAAAAAGCATTTAAAATTTTCAGTTTTATTTAACTTTTGTAAAAAAAATTTACAAATTTTTTTTATTTAGCTGCGTAGAACCATATTTAGGATCTAACGTAATAATATTTTCAATATATTGCAATTAAAAACAACATTGGTAAAAATAAAGACAATTTTTTTCTGACTTTTCGGAGATTTATTTAAAACATGTATAATGTGGTTTTATTTTTTACCAAAATTTGTTCTTGATAGTTTGAATTGCAAAATGAGTAAACTCTAGTGTAATTTCTTTGGCAAGTTAAGGATGTTTAGACTTCTCCCGTTCATATAATGCTTATTAATATTCCAATACATTATAATTCTTATTCAAAATTCACGTGAATAAAAGTCCTATTCAGAATTTAATGCAGTTACAAGTCTTATTCACAATTCAGTGGAACACAGGTCTTTACTCAAGCATCCGTGTTATAGAATTCGTATTTAGAATTACTTTCAATAAAATTATTCAAAATATAACCCAAACAATTTTTTTAATAACAGCATACAACTATTTTTAAGGTTTAATTTTCACTATTTTTAAAAATGTAAACAACTTTAGAATAACTGTTATACTCTCTTTGAACTGCTGTTTCATGATCGTATCAAACTAAAAAAGAAAAAAATTATTAAAAATTTGTGGCCATTTTTTTTAACCCAAAACCCTACCTATCAACGCGACTTTAGTGACCTACAATTCCCGACCCTGCGCGACCCTCGCGACCTACACTTCCTATCCCTGCGCGGCCCTCGCGACCTATCCTACCCGACCCTGCCTAGCGACCAAAGCTTCCAACCCACAGTGGTTTGAAATCAGAAATTGATGTTCAAATCGACTTTTAGAGAGAACGGCTGCATGGATTATCAATTTTTTTTTTAAATTCATAAATAAATTCTTAAGAGATCTGTGAGAGTAGATTTTTGTTTTATTTGTTTTTTAATGTTAATGCAAACAGCTAAAAAAATGTCAACTTTTTCGTTTTCTTTTTTTATTTTCTACAAAAAAATTTTTTTAATGCCTGCCAATACCTTGATTTCATAGAAGTAACGAAATAGAATAAACAAACATTTTGAAAGCGCTAATTTAATTATTATTTAACCCCTATTACGCCCTAGGAGGGGGTAGAAATTTCAAATTTTACAAAAAGTTGAGTTCGGTGTCTATTCCTATATTTTTTGGGCCGCTGAAACCGAAAAAGACCCCCAAAAACAAATTTCTCCCCTTCTACACCCCCTATTACCCACTGACAGGGGGTTGATATTTCGAATTTCAAAAACAAATCGAAAAGTGTGTTTTTTCCTAAGGTTTTTTTTGGGGTGCTAAACTCGAGAAAGACCACCAAAAACAAATTCCCCCTCCTTCACCCCCTATTACCCCCTAAGAGGTGGTAGGAATTTTAAACTTTACGAAAAGTTGAGTTCGGTGTCTATTCCTATATTTTTTGGGCCACTGAAACCGAAAAAGACCCCCAAAAACAAGTTTCTTCCCACCTTTACCCCTTATTACAATTCATATTTCAAATTTCGAAAAAAAATCTTTCTTTCTCAAGTTTAGCACCCCAAAAGCCCTAGGAAAAAACACACTATTCAGTTTTTTTTCGAAATTAGAATATCAACCCCCTGTCAGGGTATAATAGGAGATAAAGAAGAGGAGAAATTTGTTTTTGGGGGTCTTTTTCGGTTTCAGCGCTTCAAAAAACATAGGAATAGATACCGAATTCAATTTTTTGTAAAATTTGAAATTACAATTAAATTAGCGCTTTCAAAATGTATGTTGATTCTATTTTGTTACTTCTATGAAATCAAGAAATTGATAGGCATTACAAAAATTTTTTGTAGAAAATAAAAAAAGAAAACGAAAAAGTTGACATTTTTTCAGCTGTTTGCATTAACATTAAAAAAACAAATAAAACAAAAATCTATTTTATAAATTTTTCAAAAAGAAAAAAAAATGAAAATATATGTAGCCGTTCTCTCTAGAAGTTGATTGCAACATCAATTTCTGATTTTAAACCACAGTGCGAGCCTTCGCGGCCCTCGCAACGTACCCTTCCCGACCCTGCGCGACGAACGCTTCCCAAACCTGTGCGGCCCTCGCGACCTACCCTTCCCAACCCTGCGCTGCCCTCGCGATTTACCCTTCACGACTATGGCGACGAACGCTTCCCTACCCTGTGCGGCCATTGCGAATTTCCCTTCCCAACCCTTTGCGGCACTCGCGACCTACCCTTCGTTACAATAGCGACGAACGCTTCCCAACCCTGCACGGCCATCGCGACCCTCGCGACTTTCCTTTCCCAACACTGTGCGGCCTTCGCGACCTACCCATCCCAACCCTGCGCGTCCCTCGCGACTTTCCCTTCCCAACCCTGTGCGGCCCTCGCAGCCTACGCCTCCCAACCCTGCGCAGCCGTCGCGACTAACCCTTCCCAACCCTGCGCGTCACTCGCAACTTTCCCTTCCCAACACTGCGCCGCCATCGCGACCTACCCTTCCCAACCCTGCGCGTTCCTCGCGACTTTCCCTTCCCAACCCTGTGCGGCCCTCGCAGCCTACGCCTCCAACCCTGTGCGGCCCTCGCAGCCTACGCCTCCCAACCCTGCGCAGCCGTCGCGACTAACCCTTCCCAACCCTGCGCGTCACTCGCAACTTTCCCTTCCCAACAATGCGCCGCCATCGCGACCTACCCTTCCCAACCCTGCGCGTTCCTCGCGACTTTCCCTTCCCAACCCTGTGCGGCCCTCGCAGCCTACGCCTCCAACCCTGTGCGGCCCTCGCAGCCTACGCCTCCCAACCCTGAGCAGCCGTCGCGACCTAACCCTTCCCAACCCTGCGCGTCACTCGCAACTTTCCCTTCCCAACACTGCGCCGCCATCGCGACCTACCCTTCCCAACCCTGCGCGTCCCTCGCGACTTTCACTTCCCTAACCCTGGGCGTCCCTCGCAACCAACCCTGCGCTGCCCTAGTGACCTATCCTACCCCGACACATCAATTTTTAAAATGTTTTGTTTTCAATTTTTGAAAATCGCTTTTAAATACATTCATGTACAGTGATGCTCAATAATTTTTGTCTACCCTACAGCGATGCTTCACAAAAATTTTTACTTTTTGTTGATTTTTACCAAGCTTAAAAACAATAATTGAAAAAATCTTTTTGTTACTGTTAAAAAATTATATCAAAACATATTTTGATTCCACATAGATTATTTGAAAGAAAATTTCTTAAAAATGCATTTGAGCATTTTCTCTTTTGAGTGGTCATAGAAATTTTCCTCAGTTGTGGGATTTACATCAAACTTAGCGTATTTATAGCCCTTGATGTAACTAAAAAAGTTGTAAAGCTTCTTTTAAAAAATATCAATAAATGTAGAAGATATTCAACTAGAACTTTTTGTTTTTGAAACCATATAATTTTTGATCGATAATCAGGGTCCATTTTTTTCAAAACTGTTTGTAAAAAGTACTAATTTATGTTTAAAACAATATTTAATTAACGTTTTGTTGATATTAAAAGAATAAGTTTTGTTTCCTGTTTTTTGAAAAATCTCCAATTGTTATTTTGTTTATATTTTTGGTACTGATGTAGTGTACTTACTTCAAGATACTACGCGAGTTTCAAAATGGGATGAGCATAACTTTCCAAGAAATAAATAAAAATGTATGATAATAACATCACTGGTATAAGCAAAATTTTTCCGTAATTTTTGTATTAAATTTTTTTCCGTAATTTATAGTATTAAATATTTTGTCACAAAACTTGGTATAATTACCTAAAGTGTAATTAGGAAGGTCTCTCTGGCATGATTTTTTTTTACTTATTGCCCAAATTTAATTTTGGAAAATTGTCGAAAAATTCAGAAAAACCTGATTAATATTTCAAGTAATTCTACCAAGTTACGGACAAGTTTGAGAGATACTCATTTGTTATTTATTTTCATAGATTTAGCAGCTTTATTTGTCATTATTTTTTATTTATTCTTTGGAAAGTTATGCTCATCCCATTTTGAAACTCAGATTATCTTAGGTAGGTAAGTACACTACGTCACCACAAAAGTACTAACAAAATAGAAATTGGAGATTTTTCAAAAAACAGAAAACAAAACTGCTTCTTTTCATATCAAAATTAAATATTGTTTTAAACTTAATTTATTAAAAAGTGTGTCTTTTACAAACAATTTAAAAAAAATTGACCCTGATTATCGATCAATAGTTATATGGTTTTAAAAACAAAAAGTTCTAAAATTTCAAAGTGGATTATCTCCTACATTTATTATTTTTTAAAAGAAGCTTTACAATTTTTTTTAGTTACATCAAGGACTATAAGTACGCTAAGTTTGATTTAAATCCCACAACTGAGGAAAATTTCTATCATCACTTACTATGGAATTATAAAAAAAAAAATTTTTTACCATTACTTAAAAAATACTATTTTCACATTTTTTATAGTTTTAATGTAATCTAAGTCAAAATTAGTGATTTTCCACTAATGAATTAGAAAAAAATCGGTTACCATTAAAAAGTGAATATTTCACTAATGTTTAGTAGAAAACTACAAATTACTAGTAAAATACTACTAATTTGAAAGTGAAATATCTACTAATTAAAATAGTGAATTTCACTGCTTTAATTAGTACAAAATTTCACTAACAAATTAGTAGTTTCCTACAAAACACTATTAAAACATTCACTACTTAATAGTGACCGATTTTTCACCAATTCAGATTAAGAAAATTGTTGCCTTTAAAAAGTGTGAAAAAAATGCTTTTCCTAATTCTACATAAAAAAGTAACAATTCTTGTTTAACATTCTTTTTAAAACTAACCCTTTCCAGAGCCATCAAAAATTGTAAAAAACACTGATGTTTTAAACAAATAACCATATTTTTGTTAAATCTTAACAAAAAATTTAAAAAATGCATTTTAAACATAATAAAATTTGCTTGAAACTACCGTAACAAAAAAATGTTTGTAGGGTGGGAAAAAGTTATTGAGCGTCACTGTAATTGTAATATATAAAAATGTTATGATATTGTTATAATATTATAATATGTATAAAATATTGCTTTGAAAAATATATAAGATAATATATATATCAATAATAAATGCATTTATCCCAAAAAAAAATTTTATTATTATTATTGTAATTATTAATTGCAATATTTTTTATACACTAAATGAAGAATTATCTCATACTTGTCAAATATGTAGCTTCTTCTTTTTAATCCTCTCCTTCGTTCTTTCATCATTTGTCTCCTTCCTCTTCTTTCTTCTTAATTGAAATGATGAAAAGCACTCACAACACTATAAACACTAAAAACACTAAAAACACCAAAAACCACTAACATTACTAACATTACTCCCTTCCAACCTTCTTCGTCAAGTGCCCAGAGCAGACTGAGCATTTTCAAAATTCAGAATATTTTAATGAGACTCGACCATTCTCATTACTGACCCAAAATTTCCCAAAATTCCAATTCTAAGAACTACCTACTTTCAGCTCAACTCAATTAGTTTACGAGGAGGGAAGAAACAATTTACTCGAAACCATAAAATTTTATCCCTAAATTCTCAGAAACAAAACCGAGGAAAAGTTTTAAAATAATGATTTTTGTTAACTATACTCTGCTACAGTATAACAATATATTTAAATAATGTTTAAATTATTTTATTAAACATTTAAACAGTTATGAAAAAAATTGATTAAAGTTTTTGCAAAAACTTTTTAAACAATTTTTTTAAACAATTTTTTTTCATAACTGTATGAATGTTTAATAAAATAATTTAAACAGTATTTAAATATATTTTTATACTGTAGCATAGTCTAGTTAACAAAAATAATTATTTTAAAACTTTTCGTCGGTTTCGTTTCTGAGAATTTAGGGATAAAATTTTATGGTTTTGAGTAAATTGTTTCTTCCCTTAAATACAATAGGCCCATGCGGAAACTTGGAAGTAGGTAGTGCGTAGAGTAGAAATTTTGGGAAATTTTGGGTCAGTAATGAGAATGGTCGAGTCTCATTAAAATTTTCTGAATTTTGAAAATGTTCAGTTTGCTCTGGGCATTTGAAATAAAACATTATAATTTTATTATAAAAATAATTTAAATAAATTTATAATTTAAAATTAAATTAAATTTAATTTATATTTTAAATTATAAATTAAAAATAAATTAATTAAATAGGGGAGAGGGCCCCAAGTTGGACACCCTATCGATTTATTGCTGTAGAATCCAAACCGAATAAAATATATTAAAATGTTTTATACGGGATGAAAGTACAATTTATAAGGTAACTTATGGCCACAGAGATAACATTTTATTTTGAACATAAACATTTTTTAAAGCATTTTTTCTAATTGTTAAAATTTTCGGTCTAAAAAAAAGTGGCCCCAAGATGGTCACCTTCTTAAAAGTCTCTGAAAATGGTAGTAACTAAAAAATTAACATCGTGTAACAATTCTTGAACTAAGTTTTAATCATTTTACGGAATTTATTAAGGGCATGTGATGGATTATGACGTCACTGGTATAGGCAAAATTTGTCCGTAACTTTTCTCTCAAAGTATTGAATATTTTGTCATAAAACTTGGTAGAATTACTTAAAATATCATGAGGAAGGTCTCTCTAACCCAAATTTGTTTGATTTTTGTGTCAAAAGTAATTTTTAAAAAATTTTCTATTTTTCAAAAATTTCTCAAAAATTAATTTTGAGCTAAAATTTAAACAAATTTGGGTCAGAGAGATATTTCTAATGATATTTTAAGTAATTCTACACTGAAAGAAAAACAATTTAAAATTTACTTGAGTTTTAAGTATTATTTACTTTTTTACTCAAGCAATGGAAACAAATTAAAAATTGCTGTGAAACCAGGTAATTTTTACTTTGTTTTCTAAGGATAAAAAGATGTCACTTTTCGAATCAAATTTGACGTTTTGTATTTGAAACGAATATTTGGAGTAATTAAAGAAAAAAAATAATAAATTAATACATAAATTACTTTTCTACTTACTTTTATTTATACTTCCATTATTAAATCTTCCGGAATATAATTAAAATTTAACTTCGAAGAGTTTGACACAAAACGTCAAATTTTCTTCAAAAGTGTCATTTGTTTTTTTTCTTTTTAGAAAACAATGTAAAAATTACCTGGATTCACAGCAAGTTTAAATTTATTTGCATTGCTTAAGTAAAAAAAGTAAATATTACCTAATTCTCAAGTAAATTTTAAATTGTTTTTTTTTCAGTGTACCAAGTTTCGTGACAAAATATTCAATATTTTAAGAGAAAAGTTACGGAAAATTTTTGCCTATATCTGTGACGTCATACTCTATCACATGCCCTTAAGAAATAAAATTTCTAAAAACTTCAATTTAATAGCTTAACAGTAAAAAGTAATAAAATATCGAAAAATATCAATATAATAAATTTTCTAACGATAAAATCAAATTTTATGGTGAAAAATAAAAAATTTTAATTAATTGTCTCAAAAAATTATTGAAAAAAGTATAAAATCGAAAATATGCAAAAAAATACATTGAGATTTTAGGCCTGTCCATCTTAGGGTACATGACACCATTTTTTAATCCCCAGTAAAAATATATATATGAATACTGAATTAGTAAAATCATTTTAGAATATTATTATACGATAAATAAATAATATCATAACGTTTAGCACTCATTCTAAATCATAAAATTATATAACTTTACCAACTTGAGAAAAAACTGTTACAAAACTTTTTTAGACACAAAATTATGTGATATGTGTAGAAGAAAAACCAACTGGTTTTTTTTGACAGAAAGCATAAGGCGTTGTCACCTTAAACAAAAATTTTATACGAAATGTCCATCTTGGGGCCCACTCCCCTAAATTGATTACATAAAATATATAATTCATCAACAATTAGTAAAATAAATTATCATTTCTCATTCTTTTTGCATTAAAGATTTTTTTTTAAAGAACTTGTTTCTAAACTTTTTTGCTTACGTGGAAGCGAAATGTCCACGAAATGGACATAATTTTTATCTTCTTTTTATAGTCCCTAATGTAATAGTTTCTATGTACAACGCTATCAAGCCACTAAATTTTTGTATATGTAATTTCACTTTGTTCTCTTGATAGGTCGGCGAGGAATTATATTTTATTCAATTGATAAATAAAATCCACGATTAAAGTCACAATAAAATATTTATTTTATAAAATTCGTTTGTCACCAATTATAAATTTACACAAAAAAATAATATATAATATGCTACTATTTAAAGTCACTCCACAATTACGAGCTTTTGTTTCACTAAAATTAATATTAAACTATAATTATTACAGATATATAAATTCTTGACTACACGCGTCAACGTCGGATCGAGTACTAATAATTAAGAATCTCTAATTAGCCTTTATTCAAAGGGTCTGACTCATATTTACTTTCTAAATTTAAGAATTGTCACTGAGTTTTCCCTTTTCGTCGCAAATTTCATTTTAATACTTATTTTAATTTTTGCACGGCAACATTCTAGGGTAAATGCGGGTAAGTCCGGACAGTACCGATAGTCGGACACTTTCAGTTTTGAAGTTAAATAAATAATTATTTACTATTGGAATCTTCTCACAAAATTATTTTATCAAATTTATCAAAATTACAGAATGTAAAAATTACCTGCAGCGCCCTCTGATGATTTTTAAATTAGTTAAAATGCAACAGTTATTTACTCAACCGCGTTTTTTTGACATTTTGTTTGATTCCTTGTTCCGGCCGTCAAGGAGGTAGAGATTTTTATTAGTACGAAATAAGGTTTTGTAGGTCGTGTTCATGTTTGAAAATATTACAAAGTGATTATAAAAACTCTAATTTTATATTTAAAAGTGAATATAACCTTAAAATGACTTTAAATTTACAAATAATTGACGTGTCCGACCTAACATGTCAGATTTTAGACTGCTTGTGAAGTCGGACACATATATTACTTGTATTATATCTCGTAATATTTTAGAAGCTGAAAAAGTAAATACCATAAAAACAATTACTTATAGCCTATAAATTTGTTAACTTTCAAACATTTTCTGTGTCAACAGAAAAATAACCTAAAATTTGATTTTATACGAATTCCTCCTTTTCATTGAATGATCACAACAAAACTTGACAGATTGTCTTTCAAATGACATAGAGAAGTATAAAATTTTAAAACTAAAAAACTATATTTTTTTATTTGAGATTCATCACATGGATTTACAAATTAAAATCATGCTTCCTGAGCATTATTTCTGTAATTTAATTTGATAGGTTTTATAGCATAAAAACATGAAATATTTTATTATCTTAAAATAGAAAAATGTCCGACTACTGATACAGTTGTGTCCGACTTTACAAGCAAGTGTCCGACTATTGCTGATATCCTGATTTTTTATTAAAATTGCTATATTTTATTAAATATTGAATTGTTTGTTGCAAATTTATATGAAAATTAATCCTAAATGAGTCCTTTAACGGTTCATGCAAAGCAATATGTTAAAATACTTTTCTATTTTAAGAAAAATATCATAAATTAAGATCAAATCCTTAAGTGTCCGACTACCCCCGCATTTACCCTATTTGTTTACTCTCTCATAAATTTTCTCTATATTTTCTGGCTGTTTCCTGGCTATTTCTCATTTTTTAGACGCCATTTTCTATTTAGAAATTTTAAACATCCTTCAGTTTTTAAAAGCAAAATTTATTTTCTAGTGTTTTTTTCTTTGGTTTTTAGTAATTCGGAAAAGTACACAGGTTAGATTTTAATAAAAAAAATTAAAAAATATAAAAAAAGTTTTATACAAAAATTGTAAGCCTCAAGATCGTAAATGTTTTATGTAGAATATAATTTCTCAAAAAATCAAATATTTTTAAAGAAAAACGCAAAAAAATTTGATCTTGTAAAAATTTGTGTTGCGTTTTTATAATAAAAGAATTATATTATATTAGAAGGCCAAAGTTTTTTGCGTTTTTTCGAAAAATATTGATTTTTTTATAAGAAAACATCCCTCATAACAAAAGGATATCCCTGGGATATCCCGCCGAAATTTGAGATATCCTAGGGACATCCCTGGGACATAAAAGATATCCTAGGGACATCCCCAGTCTATCCAAATTTCCGCCTCATGAGATATACTCTAATGATTTAGAAAAAAAATTTGGAGGTATGAGGATTCGAACTCGCGCCCTTGCACACAGCAAGCGCGGCCTTAACCAACTGAGCCACTGAAGGTTGTTATAGACAGTGGAGAAAAACATTAGTACTTAATGCAAAGAATATTGGTTGAACTTAAAAAATTTTTATTTAAAAAAACCTAAACATATCTAGTAATTATCTTAAACGAATACAAATATTTGGTACTGCTAATTATTTTATGATACATTTTGGTTACCTGGGATATTCTGGTTTTTTTTTTTAATTTCTACTAAAAATCTCTAGTTATTTTTTCAGTTCCCAAATGAGGAAGCTTTGTGTGTGGTGATTTTTATATTTCTTGGATATCTCAAAAACATCTCAACGGATTTTAATAAAATTTGGATGGCTAATTAAGCTTCTAAATATCTAAATTTAGACACGGGGGTTTTTCAAAATAACCAACCAAATTTTTTTAAGCAACAATTTCATAAAAAATATTGCTTTTTGTCAAAATTTGTTTTTATACTAAAAATAAAACTTAATTGGTAAATAAAAAATTCAGTTTTATTATCTCAAAACGAATCGATTGAAATAGATAATATGTATAATTTACCTAAAATTCACATACTAATTCATCATTTCTCATTTTTTTTCCATTAAAAAAATTTTTTTTTCTATAACTTCTCCAATTTTTATTTTATAATCATAGGTCATCTAAATAAAATATTTTAGACTAAAACACGAACTAATTGGTATGTATTTTTCTGAAGGAAAAAATTTATTTCTCTCATGAGGAAGCAAATTGTTTTGCTTACTCAGGAACACAATTTTAACCTAGATTTTTTGAGAATGGGTCGCCTTTTTTAAATATCAAAATTCTTTATTTTTCTTCAATTTAAGTTTAATACTTATTTTCCATTAATTTTTAGTCATCTTCTTTGCTTTCTAATAATTTATTCTCATTTTTCATTATTTTTTATTTCATTTTAATTATTTATTTACAGTTTAGATCTTTTCTTTATTTCCAGATTATTTTTAAGCAATCCTATTTACTTTCTTCAATTTCTAATTATTTCTTTATTTTCTAGTACTTTTTGCCTATTTTTTTCTTTCTTTTGTCACTTTCTAGTAGTTTTTTCCTATTTTTATTATTTTTTTCTCTTATCTTGTCTTTATTAACTTTCTAGTTATTTTTCCAATTGTTAATTACTTTTTTTTCAATTACACATCTTTTCTCTTCAAAGTAATTTTTTCCAAATTTAAAATTTTAAAAACTTTTAGAAAGTTTTTATCATTTTCTAGTAACATTTTTCATTTTTCCACTTTACCCGATTAAAATTATTATTTCTTCACTTTTTAGATTATTTTTCTCGTTTTCTAAATTATTTTTAAACATTCCTATTTATTTTCCTAAATTTCTAGTTATTTTGTTCTTTTTTAGTACTTTATCCCTATTTAATTAATCTTTTTAATTTGCTTGTTTTTTCTAAAACTTTCTAGTAATTTTTCCCTTTCTTAGTAACCTTTTTTCCCTAATTTTTTTGTCTCTTTTAAAAAATATCTTTTTTCATTTCTATAGGGTTTTTAAAATCTCCGGAAATTATCTTTTTTTTCTAATTATTTTTATGCAGTTTTTTTTTAGTTTTTAGTTCTTTTTCGAAATTTTAAGATTTTTACTAAATTTTCAAGTTAGTTATTAACATTCTTATGGCTTTTCTTCAATTTCTAGTTATTTTTTCACTTCCTAGTAGTTTTTCCTATTTTTTTTATTCCTTTCTATTTATTTGTTTTTTTTTTAACTTAATAGCCAATTTTCTAATTATTGGTTACTTTTCATTTAGTTACATATTTTTTCTATTTACATTAATTTTTTTCATATTTAGGATTTAAAAAACTTTTTATTAATTTAATTTTAATTTTTATAATTTCTAATAAATAATTTTTTTTTAATTTTCTTCCGTCTCTAGTAACTTTCTCGCATATTCTGGTATTCTTTACCCTCTTTCAATTATTATGTATTCACTTTTTAGATTTTTTTTTCTCGTTTTCAAAGTTGATTTTTAACATTCCTATATATTTTCTACAATTTGTAGGACTTTTGCCATATTTTTATTTTACGTTTGTCGTTGCTTTTTACTGTTTAAAACTTCTAGTAATTTCTCCGTTTGTTAGTAACATCTTTTTTCCTAATTGTCTTTTCTAGGGTTTTTAAAACCTCTGGTAATTATCTTTCATTTCTAGTATTTTTTTGCTGTTTTTATTTAGCTTTAAAGTTTTCAGGTATATTAAATTTTACGATTTTGACTAAATTTATAAATTAATTTTTAACATTCTGATTATTTTTCTTATATTTCTATATATTTTGTCACTTTCTAGTAATTTTTCAAATTGAAATCGATAATATCTTTTCAATAATTTTTCAAATTGTTAGATACTTTTTACACATCTTTTCTCTTTATAGTAATTTTTTCCAAATTTAGGATTTTAAAAAGTTTTAGTAATTTTGTTCCTTATCTAGTAACATTTTTACATTTTCTGGTACATTTTACTCTGTTTCAATTGTTATTTATATTTATTTTTTAGATTGTTTTTTTGTTTTCTACTTTTTCTTTAAACATTCCAATTTATTTTTCACAATTTCTAGTTATTTTGTACTTTTTTAGTACTTTTCCCTATTTTAACTATTCTTTTTTAGTTGATTGTTCTTTCTTAAACCTTCTAGTAATTTTTCCGTTTCTCAGTAACTTTTTTTTCTAATTATTTTTTTTCTTTAAAAGAATATCATTTTCCATTTCTAGGGTTTTTAAAACCTTTGGTAATTATCTTTCTTTTCTAGTTATTTTTTGCAGTTTTTATTCAGTTTTTAGGTCATTATTAAATTTTAAGATTTTTCCTAAATTTACAAGTTAGTTTTTAAAATTCTAGTTATTTTGTAACTTTCTAGTAGTTTTTCCCTATTTGTATATTTCTTTTATATTCACCTGTCTTTCTAGTTACATTTTTTATTACTCTTTTCTCTTTATAGTAATTTTTTCCATATTTAGGATTTTAAAAGCTTTTAGTAATTTTCTTCCTTTTCTAGTAACTTTTTTAACTTTGAGGTACTATTTACTCTATTTCAATTATTATTTATTTACTTTTCAGATTTTTTCTCGTTTTCCAAGTTATTTATAAACATTCCTATTTATTTTCTCCAATTTCTAGTTAATTTGTTTTTTTCTAGTACTTTTTCCCTATTTTTATTATTTTTCTCCATTTGCTTGTTCATTTTTTAGCCTTTTAGTAATTTTTTCGTTTGACCAACATTTTTCCTTTTTTTTTTTTGTTATCTTTTCTCTTTTAAGAAATATCTTTTTCAATTTCTAGGGTTTTTCAAACCTCTAGTAATTTTCTTTCTTTTCTTGTTATTTTTGTGCAATTATTAGTATTTTCTTTTTAGTTTTAGTTAATTATTGACTTTTAAAATTTGTTCTTTATGTACAAATTATTTTATAACATTCTTATTATTGTTTTTTTAATTTTTAGTTATTTTTTCACTTTTTAGTACTTTGTACTCATTTATTTCTTCTATATACGCGTGTCATTTTTTTATCTTTCTAGTAATTTGTTCATTTTCTAATTTTTTTTTAATTGTATTTTCTCCTTATAGTAATTTTCTTTTATTTCTAGATATCCTAGTTATTTTTCGTATTTTCTAGTAGTCATTATTTGATTTTCATTATTTAATAGCTTTTTAGACTTTTCTTTATTTCCATGTTTTTTTTTTTAATTTATTTCTATTTATTTCCTAGAATAAATTTTCTAGTTCTAATTAATTTTTAAATTTCTCTTTATCTTTCCCTCTTATAGTATTTTTTTTTTCAATATTTAGCTTCTTAAAACTTTAAGTAATCTACTTTTTATCAGTTATTTTTTCACATTTTCTAGTAGTTGTTATTTAGTTTAAATTATTTTTTCTTAATTTTTAAGTTATTTTTCATCCCTTGAATTTTTCTTCGAAAATTTCTAGTTATTTCGTTACCTTCTAGCAGTTTTTCCCTATTTTTACTATTCATTTCTATTTACTTGTTTATTTTTATTTTCATTTTATTCTATTCTTTAAAACTATACATTTATATATACTATTATAACTATCCTTATACAGGATTTTAAAAACTTTTAGTAATTTTCTTCATTTTATAGATATTTTTTCACATTTTTCAGTACTCTTTACGCAGTTTCAAATATTCATTCACTTTTTAGATTTTCTTCTTTTTTCCAATATATTTTTTAACATTCCTATTTATTTTATTTATTTTCTCAAACTTCCTGGTATTTTTTCCATTTGCTAGTTCCTGTCTTTATTTTCTAATTTCCTTTTCTCCATATAGTAATTTCCCCCAGTATCCAAATTTTTTTTTACAACTTCCAATAATTTTTTTCTTTCCTAGTTATTTTTTTCAACTTCAAAAAATGTTTCAACTCCCTAGTAATTTTTCTTCCCATTCTAAATTTTTTCTCTTGCTTTTTTCAGCTATTTTTCTCTCTCTAGGGGGTAAAAAACCGTCGTAAAATAAAAGTCTTGATTTAATGTTTATAAATATTTCATAAACTTTTTGAATAAAAAGCGAGCCAGTTTAAAAAAAGGGATTCTTTCTCTAGAGATAAATTTTCGTAAGGTGCATACCCTTGAGTACAAAGTGTCTGTTTAAATCTGAAAATTCGAATTTCAAGGAAAGAACTAGTTTGACTTACGTACTTATAGATATCTCACATTCTCCACAATTTCCAGATATGCATACAAATATTTCAAAGTAGGTTGCGCGGTTCACCGAAGCCATTTTGTATCTTTCGATATAAAGTGTCTGTCTTTGTTTTATTCACGTTTCTGGAAAATTTACAACAACAATTTTTCCCGCAGAATAAATTACAAAAGTGTCACTTTTTTTTTTTTTATTATTGAAAACTGATAAATTGAAGAAATATGTTTCGTAAACATATAAACACTGAAAAAACGGTGTTCTTTACTTAAGAATTTTTTTTTAAATTTTTATAGTATTCTCCATAAGACAATAATTTAGTATCCAAAACAACAAAAGTCGGAAATGTTTTTTTATTTTAATTTTTCCAAGTTACTCCATTTTCGTAAAATTTTTATTATCCGAAATATAATTTGTTATGACGAAAGTTAGTTTCTATTGGAGCCATTAAAAATTTGGCCAATTTCCAGTTGGAAGTCTTTCGACATGAGAACACAGAGATGAAAAAGAAAAACTTAATTTCTGTGATAGAAGGTTTTTTTTCGACGATTCATGCTTATTAAGTATCGCACAATACTCGACACTGGAAACTGTTTCCTGGTTGGATTTTTTTTTTGTTTTTAAATTTTGCCCTCCCAACACGAGATAGATATATATATATATATATATATATATACACATATATTCTTTTTAGGTCAGATACAAAAGTTTAAGCCAACTGATTCAGTTGGAAATATTCTCGAGGAAGAAATTGTTCTCTCGCTCATCCGTATAAAGTGAAAAAGGAACATCGATTTCCCCTTGGCGACGAATTGCATTTTCAGAGATGCGACGAAACGCGACGATAAGCGACTCTTCAAAACGGATCATAACGAACAATGGATACGAGTTTAGTCGCATGTCTGCTGAAAGAGACAAGTTGTCGAAAAAATTTCAGAGCACTTTACAATCTCCCGTACGAATCGAGTGAAATAATTTTTTTCTTTTTCCTTTTTAATATCTACAACTGTCGCAACGAAAAGGAAAATTTTTTGTTCCGAGTGGCTGAAGAGCATGGGATTTATTAGAATGAATATTAAATTTTAGTCGATTTTTTATTTTTTTATTTAAATCAAACAAAATTTCAATTACGTTCCAGTTATTGAGTTTTATTAAAATTGAACAAAATTGTTTTTTTTTAAATCGATGAATTTGAATTTGAAGTCAGCTTTTGAAAATTCAAAATGGCGGATCCAATATGGCGGAGGATTTTAAAAATTATTATTTTGGAAATTTAAAATGTCGGTTCCAAAATAATGGAGGAATTTTATTTTAAAAATGTTTAATTCTCGGGAGAGTTCAGTGGCGTAACTGTTAAGGGGTAAAGTGGGGCAGTGACCCGGGGCCCTTAAAAATCAATTTATATAAATAAAATAAATATTTATTTATGACAAAATTTTCTATATTTTAGAATTAAAAAGAAATGCAAAAAATAATTTAAATTAAACAAAATAATTGCAAATTTTGCAAATTAATTGAAAAAAAATAATGATATCAATTAAAAATACTTCCTCTAAGAGGAAGCAATTGGGGAAAGTAATTTAAAGAATCATAGAAGTGTTTTAAATATAAAGAAAATAATTTAAATTTTAGAAAAGTACTTGAAAAGCTTAAAAGTAAAGTGAAAAAAATTGAATAATGAAAAATAAGAGATTATAATTTAAAAAAATTACATAAAATATTTTAAAAAAGGGAAGTTGAAGAAATTTTCAGAAAAATACTAAAAACTTTCAGAAGTTTATTGAAATTAAAAAAAATAATGAAAATTAGAGAAAATAAATGAAAAAAGATAAACAAAATTTAAAATTGAAGAGAACAAGTTTTAATAGTTTAAAATTTCTGAAGTAATAAAACGAATGTAATGAATGTAAAATTGAAAGAAATAAATTTTGGAAAATAACTGAAAAGTGTTTTTCAATTTCAAACAACGATAAGTTGTAAAAAATAAATAAAAAATGAGGCAATTGAAAAAATTACAGAATTTTTTTTTAATAAAGACAAAATAGTTGAAATTTGAGAAAAATACATGAAGATCTTAGAAATCAATTGAAAAAAAATGAAAATAACTACAAATTTGAAATTAAGAAAGTAAATAAAAATAATTAAAAATAATAGAAAATAATTGAAACTTAGAAAAATACTTATAAATCTTAGAAAATAATTTCAGAAAATGAGAATAATAAATAGCAATTGAGGAAAATAATTGAAAATTTTTAGAATTAACTCAAAATTAAAAAAAAAATTATTGAAATATGCTGAAAATAATTTAAGATTGAGAAAGAAAATCGAATTATGATGAAAATAATTTCAATATGAAAAATTGAAAACAGTAAATAAAATTTGAGAAAAATAATTGAAAAAATCATAATATATATGTTTAAGGTAAGAAAATAGTTACAAAATTACGTAAAAATTTTTAACTCAAGAGAATTATTAAAAAATAGCAGAAATAATCGAAAATTGATGAAAATAATAAAAATTTTATAGTACAATTTAGAAGATAAGAATAATAATTAACAATCGAGGAAAATCATTGAAAAATGATAAAATTAATTCAAAATTAAAAAAGTAAATGTAATATGCTGAAAATCATTTAAGATTCAGAAAGAAAATTGGAATATGATGATAATAATTTAAATATGAAAAATTGAAAACATTAAATAAAATTTGAGGAAAGTAATTGAAAAAATCATAAAATATATGTTTAAGGAAAGAAAATAATTACAAAATTAAGTAAAAAATTTTAATTAAAGACAATTATTAAAAAATCGCAGAAATAATCGAAAATTGATGAAAATAATTAAAATTTTCGAAAAGTATTTAAAAATTTTAGAAACTAATAAATTTTAGAAGATCAGAATAATAATTAACAATCGAGGAAAATAATTGAAAAATGTTAAAATTAATTCCAATATTGAAAAAAAATAAGTGAAATATGCTGAAAATATGTAATGATTAAGAAACAAAATTGAAATATGAAAAATTGAAAACAGTAAATAAATTTTGATGGATATAATTGAAAAAAAAGGAATATATAATTACAAAATTACTTTAATTTTTTTAATTAAAGAGAATTTTTAAAAATTCGCAGAAATTATCGGGAATTTATGAAAATAATTGAAATATAGAAAAATACTTGAAAATGTTGGAAAAAAATAAATTTTAGAAAATAATAATTAATAATCGAGGAGAATAATTGAAAAATGTTAAAATTAATTCAAAATTGAAAAAAATAAGTGAAATATGCTGAAAATAATTTAAGATTGAGTAGACAAATTGAAATATGATGAAAATAATTAAAATATTAAAAATTGAAAACAGTAAATAAAATTTGAGGAAAATAAGTGAAAAAATCATAAAATATATGTTTATGGAAAGAAAATAATTATAAAATTACGTAAAAAATTTCAATTAAAGAGAATTTATAAAAAATCGCAAAAATAATCTAAAATTTATGAAAATAATAAAAATTTAGAAAAATAAAAAAATCTTAGAAAATAATTTTGGAGAATGTGAATAATAATTAACAATTGAGGAAAATAATTCGAAACTGAAAAAACTAGTTAAAATATTCTGAAAATAACTTAAGATTAAGAAAATAAATTTAAATATAATGGAAATAATTTAAATATGAAAAATTGATAACAGTAAATAAAATTTGAGGTAAATAATTGAAAAAATCATAAAATATATGTTTAAAAAAGGAAAATAATTTCAAAATTACTTAAAACTTTTTAATTAAAGAGAATTATTAAAAAATCGCAAAAATAATCGAAAGATGATAAAAATAATTGAAATTTTAAAAAAAGTACTTAAAAATCTTAGAGAATAATACATTTTGAAAAATGTGAATAATAATTAACAATCGAGGAAAATAATCCAAAACTGAAAAAAGTAATTAAAATATTCTTAAAATAACTTAAGATTGAGGAAAAAATTTAAATATGATGAAAATAATTTAAATATGAAAAATTGAAAACAGTAAATAAAATTTGTTGGAAATAATTCAAAAAATCATAAAAAATATGTTTAAGAAAAGAAAATAATTACAAAATTAATTAAAATTCTTAATTAAAGAGAATTTTTAAAAAATCGCAGAAATAATCGAGAATTTATGGAAATAATTGAAATTTCAGATAAATAATTGAAATTTTTGAAAATAATGCAAACATAATTAAAATAATTATAAATTGAAGAAACTATTAGAAATATTGCAAAATTTATTTTTAAGCAAAAAAAAAAATAATTGAAAAAGCGTTTAAAATCTGGAAAATTGATGACATAAATCCTAATTTGTGATAATAACTGCGAATTTAGGAAATTTATAGAAAAATAATAAAAATATTAAAAGTTGGCGAAAATCATTGCATACTAATAAAAAAAAAAAAAATGAAAATTGAACAAAATAATTATTTGAAATATTCGAAAGTTCTGGAAATTAATTCAAAAATTATGAAAATGATTAAAAATTGAAGATAATAAAAGTGCAAAATGACAAAAATAATTAAATAATTAAATTTAAATAATTAAATTTAAAAAATTATTAAATTTGCGATGAATGATATAAAATTTAGGAATAAAAAATTATATTGACTTAATGTCAAGGAAAAAATAATTAAAATTGAAAAAGTGTTTGAAAAAACTAAAGAAAATAATTAAAATTTGAGGAAGGTAAATTTAAGATTTTGTGAAACAATTTAAAGATAACTAAAAGAATTAAAAACTGCAGAAAATAATTAAAAAATGATCAAAATAGTTCAAAATTCAAATTTAGTATATTTGAAACGTGGATTAATTGAACTTTTAATCAATGCAAGTTCACATTAACTATGATTTGAAGAAATTAAAATTGCTCTAAATTTAAAATTTGAGAACATTTTAAAAAACATGATTTAAAATTTTAAAATAAAAAAACATCCATTTAAAAAATCATATATAATTGGGGCTCCATTTTCCTGTTTGCCCCAGGGCCCTTGCCCTCCTAATTACCCCACTGTGAGAATTTCAAATTTTTATTTCTAAAAAAATAAGTATCTTTCAGAAACTTAAAGTCTATAAATTTAAGGTACAATTTTACTACTTTCTTGCATTGGGCTCATCCCTCGTGATTAATATCTACTTTTATTTTGATGACTAACCCTTGATGTCTCACGTTTCAGTCTTTACGACCCTGTGCTTAGTAGAATCATAAAAAACACGGATCTTCAGTATCATAAAATGATGTTGTAAAAAAGGAATTGAAGGTCACACCTTCACGTGAAGAACACTAAATTTTGTCGGTAATCACATAAGTATACGACTTAATGAAATTGTATAGATTTAGTAGTATTTTGTATAATCAATGTTAATGTTATTATTAGGATTAAGTAGTAATTCGGAAATAAAATAAAACTGTATTACAGTTCGTCCTCCGTATTAGGTGAGTGTACGTGTACCAATTACTGCGGGCTCTTAGATAAGAATCGCTTTAAAGAAAATTAATGGTTTTTTTTATTGAAGAAAATAAATTTACGACTTATTAAAATTGGTACTTTATGTTATTTAGATATTTATACAAAAATCTAAAACTCTTTATAAAAATAGAATATTTAAAAAAATTTAAGAAATTGAAAAGCATTAATTACACGGCACTACAAAAAAAATTTTTGCCCCAGGCACTACACTAGTATATAAACTACTTATTTTTCTTCGCTGAATCCGAATAATCACATTTACTAAAATTTTTTAGATAATCTCAAAAAAAAAAAAAATTTTTTTTCTTCCAGGATACTACGCTTGTGTAATCTTACGTATTTTTCTCCACTCAATCTGAATCCGAATTCAGAGTAACCCGATTGGCTAACATTTTTTAGATAATCTTAAAAATTTGCTCAAAAATCCGAAAAAACCCATAAAAAATTTTTTTTGTCCAGAACAATATGCAAGTGTATTTCTACTGATTTTTTTCCGCTAAATCTGAATCCAAAGTCAAAATAATCACATTGGCTATAATTTTTTAGATAATCGCAAAAAATAATTTTAAATCAAATCAAAACATTGTATTTGGTAAATATACCAAATAAAAGAAATTCTAAACTCGCTTAATATTTTCAAAGAATTAATAAGAATTTTGATAAAATGCGTCAAACTGAGATCTTACCTGTTCGACCCACAAATTCGTCGTCATAATCTGATTTTTCAAATTCTGAAACAGAAAAAAGCGTAATCGTATTTTTTTTCTTATTTATTTATATTAAGTTAGTTGGGTCAGGGGTAAGTTGGATCGTTACAGTTTAGTCGAATTATTTGCAGTATTGATAAAAAAAAATCAAATATTTGAAAAACACCTGAATGAAAAAATACGTTTTTTCAATATCAGCAATTTTTCTATTTTATGGTCTTATACTTTCACTGTTTTAGGTTAAATATATATTTATTTTTCAGTTTCTTTTATTATAAAATAACCCTAAAAATTAAGTTTATTATATAAATTATTGTTTTCACATTTAAACAATAACATTTTAATCATGATCCAACCTGCCATGGACCAAGACGGTTTGGGTCACTTTGGATTACTCTAAAAACAACGTTCTAAAAATAAAACTAAAACTGATAACGGGATATATTCTATTTTAAATGAAAGCTGAAATATATTAGAGCAAGTTTTTTGTACGATAAGGTTTTCATAAAATGGATATGAACGGAGTTAAACAACGAAGAGTGCAAAATGACCCGACCAGCCCTGTTCTCCCCTGTAGGAAAAAATAACAAATTGGTTGGAGTTATTGTGACAAATTGCAGATAGTGGTCATCAGTGACCAACTATCCTTCAAGTGGGTATACATATTTAGGAAACGATCCATCTAGGGAGATAACAACTTACCACGTCGATGAGCTGGGACAACTTGAGCTTGATCTTTACTGTCAGAGCATCTGTCACGTTCCCGACGGGTCGCACAAGTTTGTTGTAATTCGAGAGCAGGTCGTCGTACAATCGTTTCGCATCTGGATTCCCTGAGCATCCTGAAATAAAAAGTTTCTTTTACTGAACCTTATTTTTGCCATTTTTGATCTTCAAGTGAGAAGAATAAAAAAAAAAACAGACATTTATAGATATTATATTGCTTCCTCTTGGAGAAAGTATTTTTTTACCCCCAAATCATCGATTGTAATTTCTTGACATGTATCGACATTATTCGATTCTCTAAATCTAAATCTTATATAAGAAATTTGTTAGTTTCTAACCAGTCCTAAACAGTTTTATACGACTCTCAGTCAGTTTTAAAAAACTCGAAACAGTTAAAACTATTTTTGAACTAGTTTTTAGCAGGGTTAAACTAGTTTTAAATAGTTAGAAACTTGTTTTAAATAGTTTTCAACAAGTTAAAAAAAGTTCTAACCAGTCCTAAGGGGTCATCTACATATCAGGTAATATTTTTAGGAATGGGAGGGGTTAGGCAAAAAATCACAGTCCATGGAAATTCTTAATGAGTTGGAAACAGTATAAACTATTTTAAAACTAGTTTTTAGCAGTTATAAACTATTTCTAGATAGTTAGAAACTTGTTTTAAATAGTTCTGTTCATGTTAAGAACAGTTCTAACTAGTCCTAAACAGTTTTATACGATTGTCAGTCAGTTTTAAAAAACTGGAAACAGTTCAAACTACTTTTCAACTAGTTCTAAATAGTTAGAAATTTGTTTTAAATAGTTTTGAACAAGTTAAAAACAGTTCTAACCAGTCCTAAACAGTTTTATACGAGTTTCAGTCAGTTTTAAAAACGGGAAACAGTTCAAACTACTTTTGAACTAGTTTTCAACAGTTTTAAACTAGTTCTAAATAGATGGAAAAATGTTTTAAATAGTTTTAAACAAGTTAAGAGCAGTTCTAACCAGTCATAAACAGTTTTATACAATTTTCAATTAATTTTAAAAATCTGGAAAAAGTTAAAATTACATTTAAACTAGTTTTTAACAGTTTTAAACTAGTTCTAAATGGATAGAAACATGTTTTAAATAGTTTTTAACAAATTAAGAGCAGTTGTAACCAGTCCTAAATAGTTTTATAAAATTTTCAATGAGTTTTAAAAAACTGAAAAAAGTTAAAATTACTTTTAAACTAGTTTTTAGCAGTTTTCAACTAGTTCTAAATACTTAGAAGCTTGTTTTAAATAGTTTTAAACAAGTTAAGAACAGTTCTAACCAGTCCTAAACAGTTTTATACGAGTTTCAGTCAGTTTTAAAAACGGGAAACAGTTCAAACTACTTTTGAACTAGTTTTCAACAGTTTTAAACTAGTTCTAAATAGATGGAAAAATGTTTTAAATAGTTTTAAACAAGTTAAGAGCAGTTCTAACCAGTCATAAACAGTTTTATACAATTTTCAATTAATTTTAAAAATCTGGAAAAAGTTAAAATTACATTTAAACTAGTTTTTAACAGTTTTAAACTAGTTCTAAATAGATAGAAAAATGTTTTAAATAGTTTTAAACAAGTTAAGAGCAGTTCTAACCAGTCATAAACAGTTTTATACAATTTTCAATTAATTTTAAAAATCTGGAAAAAGTTAAAATTACATTTAAACTAGTTTTTAACAGTTTTAAACTAGTTCTAAATAGATAGAAAAATGTTTTAAATAGTTTTAAACAAGTTAAGAGCAGTTCTAACCAGTCATAAACAGTTTTATACAATTTTCAATTAATTTTAATAAACTGGAAAAAGTTAAAATTACATTTAAACTAGTTTTTAACAGTTTTAAACTAGTTCTAAGTGGATAGAAACATGTTTTAAATAGTTTTTAACAAATTAAGAGCAGTTCTAACCAGTCCTAAATAGTTTTATAAAATTTTCAATGAGTTTTAAAAAACTGAAAAAAGTTAAAATTACTTTTAAACTAGTTTTTAGCAGTTTTCAACTAGTTCTAAATACTTAGAAGCTTGTTTTAAATAGTTTTAAACAAGTTAAGAACAGTTCTAACCAGTCCTAAACAGTTTTATACGAGTTTCAGTCAGTTTTAAAAACGGGAAACAGTTCAAACTACTTTTGAACTAGTTTTCAACAGTTTTAAACTAGTTCTAAATAGATGGAAAAATGTTTTAAATAGTTTTAAACAAGTTAAGAGCAGTTCTAACCAGTCATAAACAGTTTTATACAATTTTCAATTAATTTTAAAAATCTGGAAAAAGTTAAAATTACATTTAAACTAGTTTTTAACAGTTTTAAACTAGTTCTAAATGGATAGAAACATGTTTTAAATAGTTTTTAACAAATTAAGAGCAGTTGTAACCAGTCCTAAATAGTTTTATAAAATTTTCAATGAGTTTTAAAAAACTGAAAAAAGTTAAAATTACTTTTAAACTAGTTTTAGCAGTTTTCAACTAGTTCTAAATACTTAGAAGCTTGTTTTAAATAGTTTTAAACAAGTTAAGAACAGTTCTAACCAGTCCTAAACAGTTTTATACGACTTCCAGCCAGTTTTAAAAAACTGGAAACAGTTCAAACTTCAAACTACTTTTAAATCAGTTCTAAATAGTCAGAAACTTGTTTAAAATAGTTTCCAACATGTTAAGAACAGTTCTAACCAGTCCTAAACAGTTTTATACGAGTTTCAGTCAGTTTTAAAAAACTGGAAACAGTTCAAACTACTTTTGAACTAGTTTTTAACAGTTTAAAACTAGTTCTAAATAGATAGAAACATGTTAAATAGTTTTAAACAAGTTAAAAACAGTCCTCACCAGTCCTAAACAGTTTTATACGACTTTCAGTCAGTTTTAAAAAACTGGAAACAGTTTAACTACTTTTAAACTAGTTCTAAATAGTCAAAAACTTATTTTAAATAGTTTTGAACATGTTAAAAACAGTTCTAACCAGTTCTAAACAGTTTTATACGAGTTTAAGTCAGTTCTAAAAAACTGAAAACAGTTCAAACTACTTTTGAACTAGTTTTCAACAGTTTTAAACTAGTTCTAAATAGATAGAAAAATGTTTTAAATAGTTTTAAACAAGTTAAGAGCAGTTCTAACCAGTCATAAACAGTTTTATACAATTTTCAATTAATTTTAAAAAACTGGAAAAAGTTAAAATTACATTTAAACTAGTTTTTAACAGTTTTAAACTAGTTCTAAATGGATAGAAATATGTTTTAAATAGTTTTTAACAAATTAAGAGCAGTTCTAACCAGTCCTAAATAGTTTTATAAAATTTTCAATGAGTTTTAAAAAACTGAAAAAAGTTAAAATTACTTTTAAACTAGTTTTTAGCAGTTTTCAACTAGTTCTAAATACTAAGAAGCTGGTTTTAAATAGTTTTAGACAAGTTAAGAACAGTTCTAACCAGTCCTAAACAGTTTTATACGACTTCCAGCCAGTTTTAAAAAACTGGAAACAGTTCAAACTTCAAACTACTTTTAAATCAGTTCTAAATAGTCAGAAACTTGTTTTAAATAGTTTCCAACATGTTAAGAACAGTTCTAACCAGTCCTAAACAGTTTTATACGAGTTTCAGTCAGTTTTAAAAAACTGGAAACAGTTCAAACTACTTTTGAACTAGTTTTTAACAGTTGAAAACTAGTTCTAAATAGATAGAAACATGTTAAATAGTTTTGAACAAGTTAAACACAGTCCTCACCAGTCCTAAACAGTTTTATACGACTTTCAGTCAGTTTTAAAAGACTGGAAACAGTTTAAACTACTTTTAAACTAGTTCTAAATAGTCAAAAACTTGTTTTAAATAGTTTTGAACATGTTAAAAACAGTTCTAAACAGTTTTATACGAGTTTAAGTCAGTTCTAAAAAACTGGAAACAGTTCAAACTACTTTTGAACTAGTTTTTAACAGTTTTAAACTAGTTCTAAATAGATAGAAACATGTTTTAAATAGTTTTGAACATCTTAAAAACAGTTCTAGCCAGTCCTAAACAGTTTTATACGACTTTCAGTCAGTTTTAAAAACTGGAAACAGTTCAAACTACTTTTAAACTAGTTCTAAATAGTCAGAAACTTGTTTTAAATAGTTTTGAATATGTTAAGAACAGTTATAACCAGTCCTAAATAGTTTTATACGAGTTCCAATAAATTTTAAAAAACTGGAAACAGTTTAAACTACTTTTTAACGAGCTGTAAACGGCTGATTCCAGAAAAAAATCGAAAATGGCTTCACCGAGTTCATCAATTTTTTTTTTACTCATTATTGAATTTTTTTTTTCTCAAGCCGTATTTTATGGCTTATTTGATTAAAATATTATAATGGTCCCCAACTGTTTTGAGTTTGATATTTTTCAATGGAATATAAAGGTAAAATTTAGTGAGGGAACGATGGTGAGGGAATGACGAATTGAAACAAAATGACCATAACCTCAGAAACGTAACCTTACTTCCCTATGCACTGTGAACAATGCGATATAAACACTGAAAACATGTGCAAATACACTATGATTAGTAAATTAAAATGTGTTTACCTATTTATAAATCAACATGAGGGAATAACGTGAAGAAATGTATTTTTTAAAAATCTCATTGATAAATTAGTTTTAACAAAATATCCTTTCTACTAACGTTCGCTGCAGTATAGGTTGTCAATAACAATGTTGCCATTTTTCAAAAAACTTAAGGTGGAACTTGGTAGGCATTAAAACTTTGCTGCAATCACACTGTTTCAAAGCGGTGAGCGAATGATAAGTTTTTCAAGGACAAATTTTGAAGTATATTTAAAAATACTTCCATTCGCTGTTTTTAAATTATAAACTCGTGTAGATACAGTTAATACTATCTTATATAAATAAAAAATAAAATAACAAACAATTAGTAAGGAATTTTACGTTTTAAGTTAATGATTCTCTTCGAATTCAGCAGTTGGTTTTAAAACATTTTAAATTCGCTTAAAAAATTTTGAAGATGTGTTTAGATTCACCTAAAAATGATAACTGGGTGGTTTTTGGGGTCGCTGATTACGAATCCAGTATTAGTTTTTTAAAATTCAAAATGGCGGATCCAATATGTCGGACAAATTTTGAAGAAGTGTTTAATACTGCTTTAAAGATAGCAAGTAGCTTAAGATATAAAGTTAGTTAGCAATTTTTTTCTAAAAGTAGAAAAGGGGTAACTAGAAAATATTAAAGAAACTGGTAAATTTAGAAATTGGAAATTTGGTTATTGGTCAATTGTCAAAGTAAAAAATTTTGTAAATTAAGAAATTGGAGATTTGATTATTGAAAAATTAGAAAATTGGAAAATTAACAAAATAGAAAAATTAGGAAATAAAATAGGAAATATTTGAGATTCTGTTAATTGAGTTTTGGAAAAAATTATGGCGACCCGAATAAAATGAATGTTTTTTTTAAATAATGCATTATTGTGAATTAGCTGTTTTGAATTCTGCTAAAGTCGGATTTTTAATTAAGTAAAGATCTCGAAAAGAAAAAAAAAAGTTGTCAATTAGTGAATTTTGTAAATATTTAGATCATTTAACATCTTTCCCGACATTTTGAATTTTGATAAACCATCAACTGATTTTTCCACCTACAAGGATTTCTGAATCTTTGTTCTCTAGATAGTTTTTTGCGTCGCTCCCACACAGCACCGGAAATTCCCTGAATTTTCCCTGAATATTCGTCTACATTTCTCGAATATTCGAACTAAATATTCAGGGAAGTTTCGTGGAAACAGTCAAATGTCCGCCTAGAATAATATTGGGCGCGAAATTTCCCTGAAAATGTATTTCTAATTTTCAGGGAATTTCCGCATCTAACATTCCTCCAATATTCATAGTATTCGTATATTCACTTAACTTGATGCGCACTGGTCGAACTTGGATTCTATGACACTTACAGCTGCGCAGTAGTTTTTAATTTTCTAGAATCCCACGGATGTCGAATATAACATATTTTTTTGATCAATTACCAGATTAAAAAAAATTTTGGAATTTTTTTTAACTTTCCCTGAATTTTCAAGGAATATTAGAGGCAGAAATTCCCTGAAAATTGGAAATACATTTTCAGGGAAATTTCGCGCCCAATATTATTCTAGGCGGACATTTTACTGCTTCCACGAAACTTCCCTGAATATTAAGTTCGAATATTCGAGAAATGTTGACGAATATTCAGGGAAAATTCAGGGAATTTCCGGTGCTGTGTGGGCTGATTGCGAATCTAGAGTCGGAGTTTCAAAATTCAAAATGGCGGATTCAGTATATCGACTCTCCTCTACATTAAAACATATTATTTGATTTTCAAGCTTAATTAACTTTTAGTATTAAAAATTCTACACATCATAAAAAAGAATGTGACTTTCTGCGCAAGGAGAAAGAAAAAAAAAAGTATTCCAGAAAATAAGCAAAGAAACTGAACAGATGGTCCAAGACTGTGAGATTCCGAAGAACGTGCACATCAAAGATGGTCTTAAAAAATTAAAGAAAGTTAAACAAAGTTAAACAAAGAACACAAAAAAGTAGGGAAAAGACAGAGTCAGCGAAACTAAAAGGAACAGCTGGAAATGGAAGAGAAACTGGCAATTTTTGAGTAATTAGATTTGAGACAATGTTAAGGGATCTGTTTAATTTTGCGGTCTAAAAATCAATTTAAATTCAATTTTTTTCTTTTTTATAATACTACATATTCATTTTTATTTATTTGCCAATTAATATGACTGATTCGGGAAACACCGGGGTAAGTTGACAATGACAAACGCTTCATTAAAATTCAAAAATAAAAAAAAGTTGACTACTCAGTATCGTCATGGAAATCCTATTAAAGGTCTCCTATTGGTTAGGAGACAAATAACCATTTTTTTCCGAAGTTACAGAAGTTAAAAATCGATTAGAAACTTATCCCGCGGTTGCAATAAGTTTCCAATGCAACGAATTCGAAAAAAAATTAGAATTAATTTTCAAATTAAACATTGATTGAAAAATGACAAGTTTTTGTAGATACTTTATATGGAAAAGATTTAAAATTAACTTGTAAAACATGGAAAGATTATTAAAAGCTAGTTTTTTGAGGTTATGTTGCACTGATGTAAAGTTACAGTTTACTTATTTATCGTTTTTTGACACATAATGTAAAAAAAATAGATAAAAACAATTATAGTTGTAATGTAAATGGGGTTCTGGACCGATTACCAACAGTCGGTAATGTAGATTTTACCGACTGTGTAACTGGGTTCCGTCAATTACCGCTAGATGGCGCTACTACTTAATCGCATATGAAAAAGTCGGTTTGTGTTGGGGATTTTAAATTTTTCGACAGTGTTTTGGTCGTTTAAACTGGGGTTTTTTTAACCCCCCCCCCCCTTAAAAAACTTCCGGTGACTCGGTAAATTAAAAAATCCCCACTTCAAGCTACGAAAACTGTCGGAAAATTTAAAATCCCCAACACAAACCGACTTTTTCATATACAATTAAGTAGTAGCGCCATCTAGCAGTAGCAGCCGGAACCCGATTTAAATATCGGTAAAGTAGAAATCTGCCTCACCGACAGCAGGTAAGTGGTGAAGAACCCCAATTGTATCACTACTACTTATTTATAAAAAAAAAAAATTTTGGAAAATAATTGACTTTAAATATTGTTCAAATGTTGAAAAATTCGAAGGTAAAACACTGCAATTTTACTTAAACGGATAAATCTACATAAAAGGTAAAGTAAAAAAATATTATTTTTATCCCATGTACCTCCTAACGAGTTTTTAAAATTTGTTTAAGAGAAAAAGTTTTTAATTTAATTTAAAAAACATAAATATTAGTGAAATTTTATTTTTCGAGGTTATGTTTCGCTCATTGTAAATTTATAATTTATTTATTTTCCCAGACAGCCATTTTGTCAAGAATGGAGAAAAACGAAGAATTTTTTTTTACTACGAAACGAATTATCGGAAAATAATTGATTTTAAATAATTTGGAAACTTAGCCCGAGAATCTCGTGTTTGACTTTTTTAAATTTTTCTCTCAAAATGTACAATAACTAAGTTTTTGAAATTAGATCAAGATTGCAACGTTGTAAAATTTGTTAAATAAGTTCACATCTCATAATTTAATTTATTTTAAAATATTTAATTTCAATTGATGATTTTTAATTTTTAATTACAAACTTTATTTTCCTACTTAAAGAATCCGTTAATTTCGATTTTAATTTTTTAATTTAATTAACTTTCAATTAACTCTTCTGATCTCTAAGAAGTTGCGCTTAATCCAAGACTAATTTGTAAATGTTTCAACAATTCAAAATTCTAAATTAAATCGTTATTAATTTTTTCAAATAAATCAGATCTTAATTATTATTGGCTTTGCCCGGCCCCACGTTGGGCGCCAATTTGACACTTCCAGCAATCGAGTTATATATTTTAAACTTTTGGTAAATTGATGAATTGGAACGATTAAATTTGAATTTAGTTAAAATTAAAATTAAATTACATTCAGATCATTTAGAATATGAATACATTAAATTTACAATTGATTATTGTTTTAATTAATTTTTCATCACTTAAAATTAATAGAATTTTTTAAAATGTTAAAAATTTGAATTAAAATTGGGTACAATTTCAATTATAATGTTTCGAATATAAAAAGCATATAATTTACATTAAATACATCTTGGGGAAATTTTTCATATTCTGATTATAAATATAGAAAAGTATAAAAAACTAATCGTTGGATGAATGACTTTGAAAATTTTTCTAAAAGAATTTTGATGTTTGGAAGCTTTTAGATCAAAGAATACGTCCGACACTTTTCTGAGAGTGTATTTCCTCCTGAGGGAGTTCTATGGGAATTCGTCCACCTGTGAAATCCATTAAAGTACATATATATGTATATATGCACCTATACCTATTCAAAGCCAACACACAAAGAGGGATATTTAAACAGAATAGTCACTCGACAGTATCAATTCACATTGCACGTAGTGCTGTCATGCTAATTGCTCTAATTGATGAATAGAATAAATTGGTTTTCGCAAATTAGCCTGCTTTGAACTTTGTTCGATTAACTTTTAATTACGTTCAAAAAAAACTCTTCAAATGTTGTAATTATAATAAAAAAATATATAAATTACAATCATAACAAAGGAATACAAAAAAAAAAAGGTTTTGGGCGAGACAAACATTTCAGCGAGACATTCTTATGTTTTTTTCTCCGGCGAATTCAAAACATTCAAAATTGACAGATTTGGTAAATTTTTTTATATAAAAATATTTAAAAAAAAAATTAAATTAATTTCGGAAAAAACGGTTTTTTCTCGAAATTTTTAAATGTAAAAAAAATAGTTAGAATTGATCGATAGGATTCAAACATTCTTCTAGATAAAATTCTTAATCGGAAAATAAAATCGGAAAATATTTTTTAATATAAAAATCTGATATAATATTAAAGCGAGCATCGGTGAATTGTTTCTCGTCGAGGAGGAAATTTCAAATAAACCGGATGTAACGTGAATTCCATAAAAGCGATGACGACTGTGTGCAGATTTACTGTTACGTTTGAATCCAATTCTCAATTTATGAACAATGTCGCTTTTTATTTTAACTAATTTTTTTAAGTTCTTTTTTTTTATGGAACCAGAGTAAAAAATTTTATCCACTTTTATGCCATAAAAATGGAAATAAGGTCATTTCACTGGAGAAATGAAAAACCAGAGATAGAAAAATATTACAGTGTGCTTTCAGATCGAGAAAATTAAATATTGTATTAAAGCTATTTACAAGCTCTTTTTTTTTCTATTATTTATACATCCACGATTGTGAATCTTGTTGAAAAGTTATTTTTTAAAATTGAAAAATGAATTTCTCTGAAACGAACTAAAATTGATTTATTATTTTTAGGTTCACGTTATATCGAAAACATTTTTTAACAAAATTTCTTTGATTTTACTTGTATTTTAAGAAAAAGATTAGAGAATTTTTTTTTTTTAAAAATTTAAAAAAAAATCGGAGGGAACACGCTTTTGGAACTTTAGCCAAGAATTTTTGAAATTGAAAAGATAATTTTAAAAATTTTAATAAACAATTATTTAAGATACTTAAAAATTTTCAGACACAGTTGCCAACGATTTTATGAAAACTTATGTTAAGTTAAAGGTAAGTGAAAATTTTAAAGTTATAATTTGAAAAGATTTCAATAATATTAAAAAATAATTGATTTAACTTTTATGAAATAATGGGAATAGGGTTATTTAAAATTTATTATTAATTGCAAATGGTTTTTTTTCTTTATATTGTAAATGATTAATTAAAAAATAATTTGAATGTATAATTTTCGTAATTATTTGTTTAACTTAAAAGCTTATAATGGTTATAATTATTTTTCACAATGAGGCGTTCTTTTTAAAAAAATATATAATTTAAAATAATGATAAGAAAATTCCACAAGCGATGTGAAGTTACTCGGAGTCCCATCAGACGCAACATACCTTTATATTTTCATTGATAACTCGATAACGGATTAACTTTTTTTTATTTTCTATAGTGCATTTTAAAGATGAAATTAAAACGCATATTTCTACCGTTTTAAAAAAATTTTAATATATTTTCTCGGGGTTTTTCAGGAGTTAAACTCAAGAGTTGAAAATGAGAAAATTTGTTAATTTTTCTTTGTCTTTCTTACTTCATAACTCAGAACCTATTTAACAAAATTACTTTAAATATAGATCATTTAACGTGAAATTTAATAAGCTTTCGAATGGTTTTTAAATTTTGTTCTAGCTTATTTTGTTGAAGAGAAATCGTTGAAAATGTGAAGATATGTTCTTTAATCGAATCGCGCTTAAGTGACCACATACTCGTGGCTGGAACTGTAGTTGCTCATAAAAGAAAGAAATAAATAAACATAGTTAATAAATGTTTAAAGGTTCATGCCTGCTCTCTTTTTCTCTCTATAGGCTGGAGGAGTTGGTAGGAGTTCCCCCTCCCCTTTTTCAGTTAGCTAGCGCCTGATGTAATCATGCAGTTCAGTTCCGTTTTGGCCTTCTTACAGTCTACATCGAGTGGGTTGTCAAGTGCATTTCCCGACGGTTTCTTGACTAGTTCCTTTATTTGTGTTTATAACGGGTGAACAAATGTGACGTATTCTCAATTTGTAATAAGAAAAAAAAATTTCGTATCACTTACAAAAATCGTTTTAAAAATATGAACCTCTTTAAATGTTCGTAACTCTGTTAGAAATTAGCAAAATTAAATTTTTTATAGATCATTGAAAAGCTTTTAAAATTTGTCGTCAAATAATTCTAGCTTGAAGTCTTTTTGAATAATAGTAACGGAAATTTGATGTGATAAAGACAGGTGATTTTTTCGTTTTCAATGAATTTTCATTGTTCAAGTTTGGAGGGCTGCATTTTCTAGAGAAAAAGCAGGGAATTTTTATAATTTAGCTAAATAAAACGTTAAACTTTTAGCTTCAAAATAAGCCAAATTAAACTTAAATACCTTGACTGGTTCGAAAGTTATAAGTAAATATATAATCGCTGCGTTAAAAATTTTTTATGTACGGTTATCATGATTTACGTATAACTTTCGAACCAATCAAGATAAATAAGTTTCCTTTCGCTTATTTTAAAGTTAAAAGTTCAAGGTTTTATTTAGCTTAATTAAAAAAATTGTCTATTATTTCTCTGGAAATTGCAGCCCACCAAACTTAAGTAATGAAAAATCACTGGAAACAAAAAATTCACTTGTCTTCATCACATCAAATCTCCGTTTCTATTAATCAAAGAAACTTTAAGCTAGGACTATATGACGGTAAATTTTAAAAGATTTCCAATGATATATCAAAAAATTTATTTTGGTAGTTTTTAACAAAGTTATCAACATTCAAAGACGTTCATCTTTTTAATTCGATTTTTGTAAGTGGATCCACAATTTTGTCCGGTAGCGATATTTAGTCAAAATGCTCTTGGATATCGGTTGGAATTTGATCGGAATTCAGTCGTAATTCAGTTTTAATTGCATCAAATTCCGATCAGAACTTGGACAATTACTGGAATTTTACGAAAAATATTACTAAATTTCAATAATTCTACTCATATACTTGAGTAGCATTTACTAAACTATTTGGTAATTTTCCCCAAATCTTTTAACAGCTTTTATTGTACATTTTCCTCGTTTTTTAATAATGAATTTTTGTAGACAAGAAAAGTTATATTTAAGGCAAAAGAGAAGCAAGAATTATCCTTTTTGCAAACTATTTTGTTAGTTTTTGATTTCGAATTTTGTAATGGCAAATTTTCAAGCACAATAAAATTTTGCATTTATAAATCAAGTTTTGTGGTTCTAAAAGAGTGTAAATTGTTTAATAAATCCCTTTTATTGTTAACCAATTATAATTTTTTGCCTTTTATAAAACTGTTTCTTAAATCTATCAATTTAACACAGTTCTTAAATATTAAAAAATAGATTCTCTTTTATACAAAACTTGTTATATAAAACATTGCAATTATAGAAAAGTTGAAAAACATTTTTCTCTGATGAGATTTCATTTTCTTTTTATTTTGACGAAATGTTTGTATAACTCGAATGAACACAAAACCGTCTTTGTTTTGAAAACGTTTTCTGAGACATATTTTTTTAATGTACACGGGAAAATAATGTTTTTCATTTCTTTTAAAATCTTTTTCTGATCAAACGAAACAAAGCTGTAATGATAAAAAAAATTTAAATAATACACTCTTAACCAGAGTTTAAAATCATTTTACTAAAATTCATGCTTCTGAGTTAAAAATATTTTCTCGATTCAAGAAATACGATTTTAAATACTTTTTTTTTTAAATAAACGACTGTTTTGAATCCAGTGGGACTGACGCTTTTTAAAAGTGCTTTTCGATAATTCATTATGGCTTAACTATCGATAATTTTGCCATTGGGGAGCTATTATTCTTTGCGAAAAAATAGTAAAGGGAATGAACGAAAGAAAGTATTAATTAATGTGATAATGGAGGCAATGGGATCCCGGATATTAGAGGAGCTATAAAAGGAACTATGCAGAAGAGAAATGGGGGAATTTGTGAGTGCTATAGGAGAAACTGAAAGGGACCCCAGAGATGTTTATCTTGCTGAGAGGCAGCTACTATCGACGGCTGATCTTGGAGAAACCAAAAATAGTCCCTTGAGTAGAAGATTCCACTCACAAGACACGTGGGATATCTACTGCCTGCAGTTTCAATTAATGACCATAAAACGTCTACGTTATTGGAAAATGCCAAGCATTCGAGACCGATACTCTTCAATATCACGTTAGTTTATGGCAAATTAAATCCTTCCAAGGGGCATTTAAACAAACATTATTCGCTCAACTTTAATCCAGCAAGAACTTTCGTAATATTATAGTTTTCCTATTTCACTAAAATCTATCCAATAACTCATCACATTGTTCTCAAGAAGTGAAAAAAATTACTTCCATTTATACATTGGAACATCCATTAGATAACTCGCCCAAAAAAGAAAGCAAAATGGAAGTTTCAAAGTTTTATTTATATTCTTGTTGCATTTAAAGAATTGGAACTTTCTAAGATTTATTTCTCTCAAAAATATTTAAAAAGAATTTAAAGTGAATAGATTTACTGTACATATCGAGAAAGAGAATATTTGTAATCTAAAAAAAATAATGTCAAATAATCAAAAGATTGGATATTAGATAGAAGCGCCAAATTTTAATCTTCAAAATTAAATACAAATTTAATTTTATTTAGGTTAGGAAAACTAAATTCGGAATTAAAATTAAATGCAAAAAATTGATTTAAGGTCACGAACCGGAAGGGGCAAAATAATTAATTTAATATGCTGGGCGACAGATTTTACTTGGATTAATCTACAAACAAAAACAAAATTAAAGTTACAGGAAGAAGTTAAAAGACAAGTTGACAACCAAAAATAATAATTGGGAGCTCAATTTATAAAGAGTAAATTACTTTGACAACCAAAAACGATTGGTAGCTCAATCAGGAAAATTTTTGACAAAAAAATAATTAGAAGCTTATCAAAAAAATTTTAACTAAATTGACAAATAAAAGCAATTTGCAGCTTAATTTAGGTTAAGGACACAGAGAGAATATAAGAAAAAAGAAGAAAATCTCAAAGGCCAAAAGAAAATTAAATTTTAAAAAATAAGTTTAATTAAATTATCGAAACCCAATCTGGATAATGACATAGGGATTGATTTGGCGTTATTTGAAAAGATTAATTTATTTCCAATTAAATTACCAAATAAGACACGATATTAGGCAACAAAACAATTTATTCGAAATGGATTTTTAAATTAAACGGTACAAATTTTGAGGTTAGTTTTCAAGAGTTAAATTGTCGACATTACAAAAGTTTATTTTTTAGGTTAGTTTTTAAGAATATGTAAACTTTTGTTAAATTTTGAAACTATTTGAATTAGATTAAAGATCAGGTTCCTGTCACGCCACGTGGTCACAGCAAAAGTTGAAACTTTAGAGGTTATTTATTAAAAAAGGAATGAGATTTTGTTACTAAAACACACTTGTGTAATATTAAACACTTTAATTACATAGAGCGATGAGAGTTAGACAATTAATTCTCCTTCTTAACGATTATCATAATATAAATGAATAGTTTAATTTAGTTATTAGTGTTTTCAGGACCATAGATTATTTGTTACTGACGCATTGAACCGCGCAACTTTCCCCAGTCAGGACTCATAACGCCCTCTGAAGTTTTACCGTGCAACTTACATACCGCGAATTTTTAAACAATTGCAATATCAAACAGTTAGTTTCTAAAATAATTTATCAATATCAACAGTTTCTAGTAGCTAAATAAAATTTTTAAGGTTATAGATTGAGATAAAAAAATCTAAATTTTTTTTGTAAAGCTTAAATTAATAAATACATTGAGAGTTGTAATAAAGGTCAATTGAATTATTTAAATTTTAAAAATAATTTACAAACACAAAAATTAGGAATTAATTCTAAAAAGTGACTAAAAGGAAAGGGAATGAGTTTCGGTTGACAGATAAGGAATCAGAAACAAGTTTATAATTTTGAATAATTTTTAAATTAAATTAATAAAGCAAACATAATAAATTAATCAAATCATGAAATTGGTCAATTAAATAAAATGAAATTTATCTCTGATGATGAAACAATGAAATCTTACAAAATCAAAGAAATTCAAAATTGAGGTTTCCAAACAAAATCAGCTTAAGAATTTGTACTCTTAAATATAGGTATATTTTAAACAAGGCGATCAATCTTTTTAAGAATCCAAAAAAAATCAATAATAATATTTTTCCTTTGAGCTGATCAACAAAAATTTTAATGAAAAATTTCCAAACTTTACCGATCTCTCTGGTAGGGAGCAAACGATAAAATGGCGTCGCTTGTTATTTTTCAGGGTTACCAACGCAACGGAAAAAAATAACGAGTTTATCCGAAACTCATTTACTTTTTAACAGTGTGGAAATTGGTAAATTCTTGAATCTCAAAGAACTTGATTTCATACAAAATCAAAATTGATAACATGAATTCATAAATCAAAATTTAAATCAATAATGTAAATCTATAAATCCAAATCAATAAATTCCAATTTAAGGTTATAAAATCAAGCAGTAAATTCAAATTAGCCAGGAACGTAAAATTTTAAATTCAGCCTCGAAATAAAATAAATTCTTTAAATAATATTAAATTGACGGTATATAATTAAAATTAAACAAAAAAACTAGAAAATTGAAAAAATTGAATTTTGCGTTAATAATAATTTTTTTTTTAAATTCGCTGATTTTTGTAAATTAAAAGAAAATTAATTTTAAGGCAAAATTTAAACAAATTACGGTCAGTCAGACCCTTCTAATAATATTTTAAGTAACACTGCAAAGTTTAGTGCATAAATATTTATTATTTTTAAAAAAAGTTTACTCACAAATTTTGCTTACGGGAAACTTATAAAAAAAATTAATAAATAAATATCGATTTTTAGGCATAACTTGGAATGAGAGAAAAAATAAAAACAGCAAATACATTTATTTAAAAAAAAAATTAAAACCTTTTAGAAAATATGAAAAAATTACCAGAATTAAGATTAAATCATATTTCAACTTTTTAAAATGTTCTCAAATTTTAAATTTACAGCAATTTTAATTTCTTCAAATTCCAGTTACTGTGAACCTGCATTGATTAAAAGTTTATTTAATCCACGTTTAAAAAAAAAAAGAAAATTGAACCTAATTTAAAAATTTTTTTAAATTTTTAATCATTTTTTTCTATTATGATTTGAATTACTTAAAGTACAATTTTGTACTATTTTTATAATAATTTTTCAACTATTTTCTACAATTCTTAATTATTTTATTTGTTATTAAATTGTTTCCCTAAATCTTAAAATTAACTTCCTTAAATTTCAATTATTTTATTTATTTTACTCAATTACTTTTTTAATTTTAATTATTTTTGCCTTGACATTAAATCAAATAATTTAAGTATTTATTTCTAAATTTTATATTATTCATCGCAAATTTAAATTAATTTTTTAAAGTTACCATTATTTTTGTCATTTTCACATTATTATTGTAAATTTTTAATCATTTTCATAATTTCTGAATTAATTTACTGAACTTTCAAATATATATATATCTCAATTTTCAATTATTTTGTTCAATTTTCATTTCTTTTTATTATTTTGCAATTATTTTATCCATATTTCAATATTTTCATTATTTTTCAATTAATTTCCTAAGTTTTCAGTTATTATCTCAAATTTAAATTATTGTCTTCAATTTTCTATTTTTTAAACAATTTTTCAATTATTTTCTTTTGCTTAAAAACATATTCTGTAACTTTATATTATTTTCATTCTTTTGGCATAATTTTTAAAAAATTTTAAATATTTATCTGAAATTTCAATTCTTGTTTTCATCAATTTTCGATTATTTCTGCGATTTTTTAATTAATCTTTTTAATTAGAATTTTTAAGTAATTTTGTAAATCTTTTCTTTTGTTAAACATATATTCTATAATTTTTTCAATTATTTTTCTCAATCTTAAATTATTTTCAGCGTATTTCAATTATTTTTTTCAATTTTGAAATAATTTTATCATTTTTCAATTATTTTCCTCGATTGTTGTTTTTTAAAATTATTAAGTATTTTTCTATCATTTCAATTATTTTCTTCAATTTTTAAATATTTTCATCTGCTTTCATAATTTCCAAATTTTCTATTAATTATCGTAAATTTCATGTATTTTTAGCTTTTTTCAATTCTTTTCTCCAATTTTTAGTTATTCTCATTTTTTTAATTGTTTTTTAAGATCTTTTTGTAATTATCTCAAATTTCAATTATTTTTTTTTTAAATAAAAAAAACTTCTTTATTTTTTTCAATTATTTCACTCAAATATCATTTATTTTTTAGAACTTATCATTGGTTGTATCATATTTCAATTATTTTCTTCAAGTTCTAAATTGTATAATCATTTTTCAATTATTTTCCAAAATTTATATCCTTTAATTTTTTTCATTTCTTCTTTAATTTCCAAAATTTAAAACTGTTTATCTAAGATTTCAATTATTCCATTCAATTTTCAATTACTTTCGTTCTTTTTCGTAATATCCAAAAAGTTTTAAATTATTTCTGTTTAATTAAAAATTATTCTTTTCAATTTTAAATTACGTTTATCTTGTTTCATTTATTTTCTCTAATTTTTAATTATTTTCTTATTCTCTTCAATGAATTTCAGAACGTTTTAAATATTTTTCTGAAATTTTCTTAAACTTTCCCTTATTTAAAATATATTGTGTAATTTTTTCAATTATTTTTCCTAATTTTTCAGTATTCAATTATTTTCAATTTTTTTTTAAGATTTTCAAGTAATTTTCTCAATTTAAATTATATTTTCTTTATTTTTAAATCATTTCTAAGATTTTTGAAATTACTTTCCCCAATTTTTAAATAATACAGTTTTTTTTCAATTAATTTGCATAATTTGCAATTATTTTGTTTAATTTAAATTATTTTTCGCAATTTTTTTTTAATTCAAAAATTTTATAAATTTTGTCCTTAAAAAAAAAGGTTTATTAGGGGTGACTGAGAGTTCCCTGAGCTCAAGGGCCCCGGGGCACTGACCCACTTTGCCCCTTAATAGTTACGCCACTGAATTTAGCTAAATTTTACTTTCTGGTTTATATAAAACTTTTTCTTTATTCAGAGGTATCTTTTGGCGAAACTTTATCAGACTGGCTTTCTTTAACGGAAAAATTCAGTATTTGGTAAATTTGATAGTGTTGTACCTGATATGAGCACCAACACTATCCACATGATCCCCACCAGGCTCTTCATCATGTCATTGTGACGTCACGTCCGCCTCATTTCTCCTCCTTCTCGCCCGCTCGATCCTTTAGCTCTCACACTGGAACACATTAAAGAAAAACAGAGGTAAATAAAACATGAACCCACCAGCGTATAAAATATATCATAAAAATTTCAAGAACTTGAGAACCAATGTATCACGAAAAACGAACATTTTTCAGAATTAGCACTTTCAACTGAATCTGGAATTAATTCGTTTCTTAGCTTAATACCAGATTTGCTCCACCATCTCGAATTTTTTAAACTCGTGATTATTTAGTGCAAATGGAATCTTAACGAATTATAATCAAGATTTATTTTATTTTAGATAGTGTATATTATGATTAAAAATTCCAATTTTTTTTTATCAAGTGTCTTATATTTAATTAATGGTAATTATCTATTAATTATGTATATTAATACAATTTACTATGATTTGGAAATTATATTTATATTTAACCTCGCATATATTGATTAATAAACATTATAAAAATAACTTTATTCAAGAGTCAGCGTGGAGTGGTGATTAGCGTTCTGGACTAGAAATCCTGTATAGTAGTGTGAGACACGGGTTCGAGTCTCGGCGTCGTCATTTTTTTTTTTTTTACGAATGGTTAATAATTATATCACCAAACCTAATGACATTTAATAAAAATTATAATTTTCGATAAATTTATTTATTTATTAAAAAGTTTTAATCTTCAAAAAAAAGAGGGATACAAATTTTGTAAAAAATTGTAAATAAGAATTTAGATGTATTCGAAATCCTTGATTAATTTTGAAAATTTACTAATTTTCTAAGATTAAAAATTGCTAAACTTTTACAAGACAATTGTAACAATTTGTACCTTGTTTAAAACCATATGTCTGGAAATAATTTCTACTCTGATTTGGGACGAATAAACATATTTCTCTGAGTGCTATAAACGCGTGTGCACTAACTATCCACCCTGGCATAAAGTAAAAGAACGAATCCGAGGGGTTTGAAATTAAAAAAAAAATGGAAAGAAAGAGAAAAAAAATGAAAACAGAGCTGTACCCATTTATTCAAGAGAAGCTTCCCTTCGCTTCGTGACTTTTTCGTCCTATCTTTTCTCTTGTTTCTTATAGGTTTTTTTTCGACATGAGATTATATTTCCACAGAAATTGTATTGCTTTGACCTTAAATCTCTGCTTTAACTCTTTCGGTTGTTTTTCCTTTTCTGCATTCTCAAAAGAATAACTGTCAGACTTGTTGAAATAAATCTAGCTGATAAAAAATTATTTTTAATTTAAGTGAATTAACAATAATTTGAATATCATCCTATTACTTTTTTATAAATGGTTTTCTCATTTCTGGAGATTTTTTAGTATTATCTTCTGATCTTAATAACAAGAAATTACTCATTTCTCACATTCCACAGGTACTTATTTCTTTCTAGTAATAAATTTCTTATCTAGACATTTTAACCTATAATTTAATATATTTATTTTTTTATTGCGGCAAGGTTGCTGCAAGGTTAAAATGTCCCACCTTAACCAACCTTGCACAGTAAGTTTGCCGCAAGCTTGCAGCAAGATTGCACGGTAAGCTTGCTGAAAGGTTGCACGGTAAGCTTGCTGCAAGGTTGCACAGTAAGCTTGCTGCAAGGTTGTAAAAATTTCTTTCCATAGGTAATAAAATTCTGCTTTTTAAAATTGCTTTAATTTAAATCAAAATTTTTTTTTAAAAAACATTTAAAAATTAACGATATTTAATTATTTTAATTGTATTTTATGACTTTACAACAACCTCATCGCAACCTTTCTACAACCTTGCGGCAACCTTGCATCAACCTTGCACATCAACCTTGCAGCAAGCTTAATATGCAATGTTGCGACAATATTACCGTGCAACCTTGCTGCAAGCTTGCGGTGCAATCTAACGATAAGCTTGCAGCAAGCTTACTGTGCAAGGTTGGTCAAGGTGGGACATTTTAACCTTGCAGCAAGCTTGCCGCAATGTTGCCCGGCAATATTCCAAAACTTGCACGGCAACATTGCGGCAAGGTTGCTGCAAGGTTACGTGCTATCTGGGATATTGAAAGATAATTTGATGCAATAAAAATTATAGTTATAGTTTTAATTATAGTTTCGAATTGAAAGAGCTATAAAATTCTTCTTTCAAATTAATTATTTATTTTGTTGAAAGTTCAGTTAAAAAATGTATTGTTGGTTACAAACCAACAATAAATATCGTTCCAAATGAATATTTACAACTAGAGGAACATTTTTGAAGAGCAGATTTTAACTAGAAACGTGAGTATAGAACATGCACTGTGTACTGAGCTTGAACGTTGTTGAAATTAAACCTTTTTTCAAGTGTTTGAGAGTTGTTGAATTTCAATCTAAAACTTTTTATGTGAGTTTGAAAATAATTATTATGTAATGGAACTTTTGTTTACTTTTTTAAATTTACTTTTCTTGATTCTAAATATATCATTTCTTTTTAGATATTAATATCGAATTCTTCAAATATTTTTTACCCTTTAAGAAATTGGATTCTGTATTAGTTTAAAATTAGTTTAAAGCTACCTCATCTAAAACTGCTAAAGTAAAAACAGGATTTAAAAAAAATTAGAATCCTAGGTTTCAATTGACTTATCGAACAGAATTTTAATTTTAGCAAATTTTTAAAAATGGCTCATTATATGGTATATTCTATTTAAAAGAATTTGAATCAATCTAAATTTAAATTTAGCAAAATTCTGGTTATAGCGAAATTAATTTATCTTTATTATCCAGTTCTTTCTCTTCAACTTTTACTTATTTTCAATTTTTAACCAATAAATACTAATAATAATTTCATTCAATTTATAAATGTTCGTTACAGTAATTTTTTTATTTTGTCTCATTTATAATTTTATTGTTCCCATTTTTCGGTGTTATTTTAAATTCCTTATTACTTAATCACTTTTCAGAAATACTATTTATTCAAAGCAAATTTTCTCTATTTTCTAGTTTTCTTTGTCAATTTCTTAATATTATTTTGTTTCTAGTTATTTTTTACATTTTTAGTTTATTTTTTATTATTTTTAAATCCTGTAGTAATTTTGATTAACTTTCTAGTTATATTTTTATAAATTCTAGTAATTTTCCTCCTTTTATAAATAATTATTTGGGTCACTTTCTACTTATTATCTAACTGATTATTTTTGTAATTTATTAAAAACTTCTGGTAATTTACTGCCACTTGTTAATAATTCTTCTTCATATTTTAGTTTTTTTCTCTTTATTTTTCAATTATTCATACAAATTTTTCTTTCGCTGGTTACTTTTAAACAACATCTAGTTCTTATTTCACTTTTTAGTTATTCTTCAGTAAAATCTGGTGCTTTTCGTCAACTTTTAGTTATTTTGTTATTAGTTTTGTCAGTAATTTCTCAATGATTTTTAGTAATTTTTTAGTAATTGCGATCTTCATTTTTTACATCTTTTTAGATTTCTTATCAATTTTAACTTTACAACTTTTTTCTGGTTATTTTTAAACAGCATTTGTTTATTATTTTAGTTTGGTCAGTTACTTCTTAGTGATTTTTAGTGATTTTTTTGGAAACTAATCTTAATTTCTAGTTACTTTTGAAAACAGTTTAGATTTTTTTTCTTTTATTGTATTATTATTACTTTTTCTAAAATAATGTAAAATAAATTCTAGATATTTTTTACTTGATTTTAGTAATTTCTCCCCATTTCATTAGTAACCAGACTAGCAGTTTGTTAGAAGTTTCTAGTACTTTTTTGACATTTTTTAATATTCATATTTCAAGTTTAGTTTTTTTTTTTGTATAATCTTCTTTTACTTTCTAGTAACCTTTTATTTATCTAGTTATTTTCAAACAACATCTGGTTCTTATTTTTCATTCCAGTTATTTCTCATTAAATTCTAGTAATTTTCTTCAAATTATATTTATTTTGTTAGTTATTTTATTATTAATTTTTTTGTGATTTCTAGTAATTTTTTTCTATTTGTCAGTCCTAATTTTTTAGTTCTTTTAAAACGTATTTTTTTCCTGTTTAACATTAAATAAATTTTTCTTCGTTCTCTAGTTACTTTTAAATAATACAAAGAAACGAATTAGGATCTTTTTAAACAAAAAATTTAAAGCAGAATAAACCTTAAAATATGCTTACATTCTTATTTTCTGCCCTGTACTTTACAATTTGGATAGAACATAATTTCAACTTTTCTGCTCTCCTGAATATCTTGTCTGGCGAAGATCAGGTAATTTTTCTTTTAGATCACCAAAAATACATTTTTAAATGAAAATTTGTAAAATTTATTTAAAAGAATTTTACAATTCACAAGTTGCTTAATTCTTAAAAATTCAATGTCTGTGGTTTTAATCTATTTTAAATGTTAAATTTGTTTAAAATAAAAAATTTTATTCCAAATTTAATTATTCTACTTAAAAAATAATCCGATATTAATGCTTCCTAGACATTTCAATAAGACATGTTAACCTGTTTCGAGTCAACTTTTGATGAAAATTGCGAATTTAGTTTTGAAGAGATTTGGAATTTAATTTGGAGTTAATGATTCAAATTAGATTTTTCCTGACAAAATTTGGAATTTTCCGCCAAAAATGAACAAAAATGAATTTATGTCTAAATTATGTAACCATATTGTTCATTTTAGAATCTTTGAATAGGATTAATTGATTTTATAATATAATATTCTTTATTAATTTGAATTTTTGCCGCCTATAACCTCAAAAATATTGGGTTTTGGATTATTGATGTAAAGAATTTTATCGATATTTATTTCCTGGATTTATGTAATCTTTTATGAAGATTCCTTAAAGATTCAAAATTTTATTTCCTTTTTATTTTGCCAAAATAGGGATTAGAGGAATTTAGGGGAAAAATTGAAAAATAATGAAAATTACTAGAAATTAAAGAAAATTTTTCAAAAATGATAAAAATACATTAAAATTGTAGCATATAATTAAAATCATAATAGAAAATAATTTTTAAAAATTGAAGAAATTTTTAAATATTTTTTAATTTATTATTCTCAAACCATGGGTTAATTAAAATTTTAACTAATAAGATTTCAAATTTATTGAAGTTAGAAGAATTCGAATATATAATTGTAATTGTAGTCTTGTTTATCTCAAATATATTCTGAAATTCTTTCAATTTGTTTTTTACAAATTTTTATTATTTTCTTCAATTTACAATTATTTCTTTCAATTATTTTTTTATTAAATTTATTTTTCAATTAATTTTCAATAACTCTTTGTCATTTTCAATTATTTTGCTACTTTTTTTATTATTTATATTAAATTCTAGTTATTTTTTCAATTTACAATTATTTCTATCATTTTGCGATTATTTTCTTTTATTACAAATATATGTTGTAATTTTTTCAATTATTTTAAAAAAACTAAAATTTTTTATCTATTTTTAATTTTTATTATTACTTTACAAAAATTTTCTCGATTTTTTAATTACTTTCATTATTCTGCAATTAATTTCCAAGATTTTAAAATATTTTTCTCAATTTTAATAATTTTCTTCAATTTTCAATTATTATTATCATTTTGCAATCAATTTCTTCAATTTTTAATTAGTCTCAAACTTCATCCTCAATTAAATTCCTAAATTTTCTATTATTCTGCAATAATTTATCCACCTATTAATTAGATATTATAATAATTATTTTTGAAAAAATTTCCTAATTTTTTTTTTTTTATCTCAAATCTAAGGTATTGTATCCACTTTTCAATGTTTTAATCATTTTTTAATTATTTTTTTCAAATTTCAAATACTTTCGTCAATTTTAATTATTTTTTTTAATTTGTAATAATTGTCACAAATTTTAACTACTATTTTGGATATTTGTTGATTAATTCTAAAAAGTTCAATAATTTATCTCAAATTTCCATTAGTTTCTTCAATTTTAAAATATATCTATAACTTTTCAATTATTTTTTAATTCATTTTCTATTTCTTTTTATTATTTATCTTTAATTCCAGTTGTTTTTTTAATTTAAAATAATTTTTATCATTCTGCAATAGTTTTCTTTTATAACAAATTTATGTTGTAATTTTCTCAATTATTTTCTTCAATTTTTAATTATTTTATTACAATGCAAATACTTTCTCGAATTTTTTATTATTTTCATCATTTTTCAATAAATTTCCTAGATTTTAAAATATTTTTCTTAAATTTTAATAATTTTCTTTAATTTTCAATTATTATTGTTATATCATTTGCAATCAATTTCTTCAATGTTTAATTATTTTTTCTATTCCTCAATTAAATCCCTAAAATTTCAATTATTTATCTTATATTACAATTACTTTCTTTCAATTCTCATTTTCTTAAAGCTTTTGAAATTATTTTCTCCACCTTTTTATTAATCAATTAATTTCCTAATTTTCCATTTATTATCTCAAATCTAAGTTATTGCATCCACTTTTTAATGTTTTAATATTTCTTTAATTATTTTTCTCAAATTTTAATTACTTCGTCAATTTTTAATTTCTTAATTTATTTATTTAAAGTTTAAACACAATCATTTGCAATGATTTTCACAACTTTTACATTATTTTGAATATTTGTTTATATTGTATTTGCAATGATTTTCACAATTTTTAGATTATTTTGAACAGTTGTTGATTAATTCCAAAAATTTCAATTGTTTATCTCAAATTTTCATTATTTTTTTCAATAAATTTTCGATTATTTCTATGATGTTGTAATTATTTTCCTGAATTTCAAATTTTTGAAATCATTTTGTAATGAGGTACTTCCTTTTACTTCACAAAAAACCTGTATTTTTTAAAATTATTTTTCTTAAATTGCAATTAATATCTACAAGTTTCAACTATTTTTATCATTTTTCAAAACTTTTTTTCAATGATTTTTATTATTTTTCAATTTTTACCCTAAATTTTAAATTCAAAATTTTTACAAGTTTCAATTATTTTTTTTCATTTTTTCAAAAAAAAACTTTTTTAGTTTTAATTATTTTCTTTAATATCAATTAATTTCGTTATTTATTAATTAACTTTCAATTTCTTTTGTCATTTTTCAATAATTTTACAAAATACGATTCTTGTTTTATTAAATGTACTTTTTTTCTTGAAATGACAATTAATTTTTTCAAAACTAAAATTATTATGTGAATTTGTAATGTAAAATAATGGATGGACATAATTCTTTAAATTTGTTAATTTAATTGTTTATCTCAAATATATTCCGTAATTTTTACAATTTCTTTTTCACAAATTTTTATTAAATTCTTCATTTTTCAATTAGTTTTTGTCATTTTCAAATATTTTTTAATAAATTCTCTAATTTTTTTAAAATTTATCTCAAATTCCAGTTATTTTTTTTTTATTCACAATTATTTTTATCATTCTGCAATCATTTTCTTTTATATCAAATATATGTTGTAAATTTTTCAATTATTTTTCATAAATTAAAATTATGTTCTTCAATTTTTATTTTTTTGATTACTTTGCAAATATTTTCTCGATATTTAAACTAATTTCAATATTCTTTAATTAATTTCCTAGATTTTAAAATATTTTTCTCAAATTTTAGCAATTTTCTTCAATTTTCAATTATTATTATTATTATTTGCAATCATTTTCTTCAATTTTTAATTATTCTCACTATTCCTCAATTAAATTCTAAAATTTTCCATTATTTATCTCATTTTTCAATTATTTTTTTCAAATTTCAATTAAGTTCATCAATTTTTAATTTTTTTTTTTAATTTGTAATGATTTGCACAAATTTTATATTATTTTGATTACTTGTTTATTAATTCTGAAAATTTACGTGAAATTAAATAAATTGTCAACGTTTGCGTTACCAATAATTTCACTAATAAAGAAACTGCTCAATTTAATATTTTGTTTTATTTTTCTTCTCACCGCTCCCCCCCCCCCCCCCGGTCAAAATTAAGTGTGCAGATGGCAAAAATTTACAAGTGGCCGCCTCTGGTAAATTTGATTTAATTCATTTGTTTATTTATTTTCTTTTGTTCCAGGAAAAATCTGACGCCTGACATTTTGAGTTATTTGTAAATCTTCCAGCTTGTGATCCTGGAATAAGTTAAATAATTAATTTTAGGTTAATTAAAATGTCGATTACAAAAGTGTTTAAAAATGTACGAAGTAAATAAATGTAAACATTATAATAGTTTCAACTCAAAAGTATTACTAGATATATTTTATGTAATTCGCTTCTATGAAATTTGCGAGCTTCGCTCTTTTTTTTTTCTTCTTTTTTTTTAACTAATTGGAAAAGTGACTTGAGCAACATTGCTCGCAGCTTTACTCATTGTGAGATAAGCGGTTTCACCGCTAAACCAAGAAGAAGGATAAAGAAGGTGAAAAAGATATTCTTTATCTCGACAAATAATCTTTCGTTTTGTATCAAGTCTGTTTTCTCTGGGCCATCTTCTACCCGGATACCCTCTCTTTAATCGTGCTTGTTCTTTTTCTCGGAAGAACAATTTCGTTAGGTTTTGCACCTTCATCACAGATACCCTATCTTGAGTGTTATCACCATCCTGCGTCGTTTTCTGGCCAAGTAAGCAGTTCTGCACTTCTTGGACGATTTCTTCTCTTCAGTGGTTCTGCTACTCCTTGGAGAGGATATTATACAAGGAGAGACCTCTGGGAATATAAAAGAACTTCTCAGTTGACTGCAGCGCAACTAATAACAATTTTTATTCAGTCAGAGTTGGAATTAGTAAATTTTTGATACTTTGGAATCTCTACTTGATTTTCGAAATGACGGGAGGAGTTTTAAAAAAATTAATTCCAAAAATATCCGAATATTTAAATTCACGAAACTTTATTTATTAGAATATTTAACATCTCGAGTAATTATAAAAATTGCAGAATATGCATTTGAACGACACACGGAATGTAGAATTTCTAAAAGAGCTCGCTGATTGGCTGGTAACATTTCCGGAAAGATTACCAGCCAATCAGACAGCTCCTATAGAAACTCTACATTTCTTGTGTTGAGCGAATGCACTTTGTATTCGGGAAGTTTAAGACTCTGATAAATAAAGTTTCGGATAATTAAATGTTTGGATAAATAATAAATATGATAAATACAATTTCTGAGAAATTTATATTCGAGAATTTAAATATTCTGACAAATGGAAATTTGAGAGGTTAAATAGTCTGAGAAATGGAGTTTTGAAAAGTTAAATATTGGACAAACATTAATCTGATAAATACAGTTTCTAAAAATTGCAAAATCGAAACATTAGGTATTCTAAAAAATGGTACAAATAACTTATAACAATTTTAATTTCTTTGAACTTTAATAAAATAAAAATTTCATTGATTTAAAATTTTAATTAATTTACGCTTTAAGAATAGTGGATTTCAAATTATGTAATAATTTCTTGAATTTTTAACAATTCTCTTCTATTATGACTTCAATTATTTGCTACAATTTTAAATTATTTCTATCATTCATCAAAATTTTTTTTTCAATTTCTAATTATTTTCATTATTTTTCGATTTTTACCCTAATTTTTAAATTCAATATCCGCAAGTTTAAATTATTTTCTTTAATTTATTCAAGCAAAACTTTTTCTGTTTTAATTATTTATTAAAGCAATTTCGATTTCTTTCGGCATTTTTCAATTAATTTTACAAAATATGATTTTTGTCTTTAAAGTTGTAATTTATTTCATCGAATTACAATTAATTTCTTCAATATCGAATTATAAAAATCAACAAAACTAAATTATTAAATTTTATTTAGAGTTTTTAATTTTTATTTATATTTTTCAAGTATTTAATTGATATTGTTCGATTTTTAATCACTTTCTTTTATATCAAAGAAATTTTGTAATTTTTTCAATTTTTTCCTACAAATTTTTATTATTTTCTTAAATTTTCAATCATTTTTAACATTTTTCAACTACTTTTTATCACTTTCAATTATTTTTTAACAATTAATTAGATACACTTTTTTTTTCAAACTTCAGTTATTTGTTCAATTTACAATTATTTTTATCATTCAGCAATTATCTTTGTTTATTACAAATATATGTTGTAATTTTTTCAATTATTTTTTACAATTTAACATTATTTTTTTCAAGTTTTAATTATTTTTACTACTTTGCAAATATTTTCCTTAATTTTTTATTATTTTCATTAATCTTCAATTAATTTCGTTGATTTTAAAATATTTTTCTCAAAATTTAGTAATTTTCTTTAATTTTCAATTATGACTGCAGCGCAACTAATAACAATTTTTATTCAACCAGAGTTGGAATCAGTAAATTTTTGATACTATGGAATCTCTACTTGATTTTCGAAATGACGGGAGGAGTTTTAAAAAAATTAATTCCAAAAATATCCGAATATTTAAATTCACGAAACTTTATTTATTAGAATATTTAACATCTCGAGTAATTATAAAAATTGCAGAATCTGCATTTGAACGACACACGGAATGTAGAATTTCTAAAAGAGCTCGCTGATTGGCTGGTAACATTTCCGGAAAGATTACCAGCCAATCAGACAGCTCCTATAGAAACTCTACATTTCTTGTGTTGAGCGAATGCACTTTGTATTCGGGAAGTTTAAGACTCTGATAAATAAAGTTTCGGATAATTAAATGTTTGGATAAATAATAAATATGATAAATACAATTTCTGAGAAATTTATATTCGAGAATTTAAATATTCTGACAAATGGAAATTTGAGAGGTTAAATAGTCTGAGAAATGGAGTTTTGAAAAGTTAAATATTGGACAAACATTAATCTGATAAATACAGTTTCTAAAAATTGCAAAATCGAAAAATTAGGTATTCTAAAAAATGGTACAAATAACTTATAACAATTTTAATTTCTTTGAACTTTAATAAAATAAAAATTTCATTGATTTAAAATTTTAATTAATTTACGCTTTAAGAATAGTGGATTTCAAATTATGTAATAATTTCTTGAATTTTTAACAATTCTCTTCTATTATGACTTCAATTATTTGCTACAATTTTAAATTATTTCTATCATTCATCAAAAATTTTTTTTCAATTTCTAATTATTTTCATTATTTTTCGATTTTTACCCTAATTTTTAAATTCAATATCCGCAAGTTTAAATTATTTTCTTTAATTTATTCAAGCAAAACTTTTTCAGTTTTAATTATTTATTAAAGCAATTTCGATTTCTTTCGGCATTTTTCAATTAATTTTACAAAATATGATTTTTGTCTTTAAAGTTGTAATTTATTTCATCGAATTACAATTAATTTCTTCAATATCGAATTATAAAAATCAACAAAACTAAATTATTAAATTTTATTTAGAGTTTTTAATTTTTATTTATATTTTTCAAGTATTTAATTGATATTGTTCGATTTTTAATCACTTTCTTTTATATCAAAGAAATTTTGTAATTTTTTCAATTTTTTCCTACAAATTTTTATTATTTTCTTAAATTTTCAATCATTTTTAACATTTTTCAACTACTTTTTATCACTTTCAATTATTTTTTAACAATTAATTAGATACATTTTTTTTTCAAACTTCAGTTATTTGTTCAATTTACAATTATTTTTATCATTCAGCAATTATCTTTGTTTATTACAAATATATGTTGTAATTTTTTCAATTATTTTTTACAATTTAACATTATTTTTTTCAAGTTTTAATTATTTTTACTACTTTGCAAATATTTTCCTTAATTTTTTATTATTTTCATTAATCTTCAATTAATTTCGTTGATTTTAAAATATTTTTCTCAAAATTTAGTAATTTTCTTTAATTTTCAATTATGACTGCAGCGCAACTAATAACAATTTTTATTCAACCAGAGTTGGAATCAGTAAATTTTTGATACTATGGAATCTCTACTTGATTTTCGAAATGACGGGAGGAGTTTTAAAAAAATTAATTCCAAAAATATCCGAATATTTAAATTCACGAAACTTTATTTATTAGAATATTTAACATCTCGAGTAATTATAAAAATTGCAGAATATGCATTTGAACGACACACGGAATGTAGAATTTCTAAAAGAGCTCGCTGATTGGCTGGTAACATTTCCGGAAAGATTACCAGCCAATCAGACAGCTCCTATAGAAACTCTACATTTCTTGTGTTGAGCGAATGCACTTTGTATTCGGGAAGTTTAAGACTCTGATAAATAAAGTTTCGGATAATTAAATGTTTGGATAAATAATAAATATGATAAATACAATTTCTGAGAAATTTATATTCGAGAATTTAAATATTCTGACAAATGGAAATTTGAGAGGTTAAATAGTCTGAGAAATGGAGTTTTGAAAAGTTAAATATTGGACAAACATTAATCTGATAAATACAGTTTCTAAAAATTGCAAAATCGAAACATTAGGTATTCTAAAAAATGGTACAAATAACTTATAACAATTTTAATTTCTTTGAACTTTAATAAAATAAAAATTTCATTGATTTAAAATTTTAATTAATTTACGCTTTAAGAATAGTGGATTTCAAATTATGTAATAATTTCTTGAATTTTTAACAATTCTCTTCTATTATGACTTCAATTATTTGCTACAATTTTAAATTATTTCTATCATTCTTCAAAAATTTTTTTCAATTTCTAATTATTTTCATTATTTTTCGATTTTTACCCTAATTTTTAAATTCAATATCCGCAAGTTTAAATTATTTTCTTTAATTTATTCAAGCAAAACTTTTTCAGTTTTAATTATTTATTAAAGCAATTTCGATTTCTTTTGGCATTTTTCAAATAATTTTACAAAATATGATTTTTGTCTTTAAAGTTGTAATTTATTTCATCGAATTACAATTAATTTCTTCAATATCGAATTATAAAAATCAACAAAACTAAATTATTAAATTTTATTTAGAGTTTTTAATTTTTATTTATATTTTTCAAGTATTTAATTGATATTGTTCGATTTTTAATCACTTTCTTTTATATCAAAGAAATTTTGTAATTTTTTCAATTTTTTCCTACAAATTTTTATTATTTTCTTAAATTTTCAATCATTTTTAACATTTTTCAACTACTTTTTATCACTTTCAATTATTTTTTAACAATTAATTAGATACATTTTTTTTTCAAACTTCAGTTATTTGTTCAATTTACAATTATTTTTATCATTCAGCAATTATCTTTGTTTATTACAAATATATGTTGTAATTTTTTCAATTATTTTTTACAATTTAACATTATTTTTTTCAAGTTTTAATTATTTTTACTACTTTGCAAATATTTTCTTTAATTTTTTATTATTTTCATTAATTTTCAATTAATTTCGTAGATTTTAAAATATTTTTCTCAAAATTTAGGAATTTTCTTTAATTTTCAATTATTATTGTTATCATTTCACAATAAAATTTTTTAATTTAATTTAATTGTTTTTACTATTCCTTAATTAAATTCCTAAATTTTCAATTATTCTTCTCATTTTTTAATTATTTTTTTCAATTTTCATTTCTTTTATATTTTTGCAATTATTTTCTTCACCTTTTAATTAGAAGTACTAATTAATTTTTAATTAATTTCCTAAATTTTCAATTATTATCTCAAATCTAACTATCTGTATCCATTTTTTAATGTTTTAATGTTTCATTAATTCGCACTTTCTTTTATATCAAAGAAATTTTTTAATTTTTTCAATTTTTTTCCTACAAATTTTTATTATCCTCAATTTTTAATTATTTCTATCATTTTTAACTACTTTTTGTCATTTTCATCATTTTTTAATTAATTTGATAATTTTGTTGTTATTTATCTCAAATACCAGTTATTTTTTAAATTTATAGTTATTTTTATCATTATACAATTGTTTTCTTTTATTACAAATATATGTTGTCATTTTTTCAATTATTTTTCACAACTTAAAATTATTTTCTTCAATTTGAAATTAGTTTTATTACTTCGGAAATTTTGTCCCGAGTTTTTTATTTTATTTTTATTATTTTTCATTTAATTTTTCTATAGATTCTAAACTATATCTGAAATTTTAATAATTTTCTTCAATTTTTAATTATTTTTACTATTCGTCTATTGAATTCCTAAAATTTCAATTACTTATCTCATTTTTAAATTATTTTTTTCAATTTTGATTATCTTTTATATTTTTGCAATTATTTTCTCCAACTTTTAATTAGAAATCTTAATTAATTTTCAATTAATTTCTAAAATTTTAATTTATTATCCCAAATCTAAGTTATTACATCCAGTTTTTAATCTTTTAATCATTCTTTAATTATTATTTCTTCCGAATTTCAATTACTTTAGTTAATTTTTAACTATTTCTTTTAATTGCAATGATTTTCAACAACTTTATATTATTTTGATCATTTGTTGATTAGTTCAAAAAATTTCAATTATATATCTAAAATTTCCTTCATTTTCTTCAATTTTAAATTAATTCAATTTTTCCAATTACTTTTCTTCATCTTCAATTATTTTTTAATTAATTTGATAATTTTTTTTATTATTTTTCTCAAAATTAATTTATTGCTTCAATTTACATTTATTTTTATCATTCTACAATTATTTTCTTTTATTACAAATGTTTGTTGTAATCATTTCAATTATTTTTCACAAATTAAAATTATTTTCTTCAATTTTAAATTATTTTTTTTACTTTGAAAATATTTTCTTTAATATTTTATTATTTTCATTAATCTTCAATTCATTTCCTAGATTAAAAAATATTTTTCTCAAAATTTAATAATTTTTTTCAATTTTCCATTATTATTGTTATCATTTTGCAACCAAATTCTTCAATTTTTAATTATTTTTTCTATTCCTCAATTAAATTCCTAAATTTTCATTTATTCGTCTCACTTTTTAATTATTTTTTTTAACTTCCATTTTCTTTTATCTTTTTGCAATTATTTTCTCCGCCTTTTAATTAGACATATTAATTACTTTTTAATTAATTTCCTGATTTTTTTAATTATTTAGTTCAAATTCCAGCTATATTTTCAATTTACAGCTATTTTTAACATTCAGCAAATATTTTCGTTTATTACAAATTTATGTTGTAATTTTTAAAATTATTTTTTACAAGTTAAAATTACTTTCTTCAAATGTTTAATTATTTTTATTATTTTTCAACTACTTTTTGTCACTTTCGATTAATTTTAATGTATTTTCTAATTTTTTTACTATTTATCTCAAATTTCAGTCATTTCTTCAATTTATAATTATTTTTATCATTCTGCAATTATTTTCTTTCATTTAAAATATATGTTGTAATTTGTTCAATTATTTTTCACAAATTAAAATTATTTCTTCCACTTTTAATTATTTTGACTACTTTGCAAATATGTTCTCTAATTTTATATTATTTTCATAAATCTTCAATTAATTTATAAGATTTTAAAATATTTTACTCAAAATTTATTAATTTTCTTCAATTGTCAATTATTATTGTTATCATTTTGCAATTAAATTCTTCGATATTTAATTATTTTTACTATTCCTTAATTAAATTCCTAAATTTTCATTCATTATCCCAAATCTAAGTTACTGTATCCTGTTTTTTATCTTTTTATCATTCTTTAATTTTTTCTCTCGAATTTCAATTACTTTCGTTAATTTTTAACTATTTCTTTTGGTTGCAATGATTTTCAAGAACTTTATTTTAATTTGATCATTTGTTGTTTAGTTCTAAAAATTTCAATTATATATCTAAAATTTCCTTTTATTTTTTCTATTTTCTATTATTTCAATTAATTTTTGTCCTTTTCAATTATTTTTTATTTAATTTGATAATTTTTTTCTATTATTTTTCTCAAATTTCAGTTATTTGTTCAATTTACAATTATTTTTATCATTCAGCAATTATTTTCGTTTATTACAAATATATGTTGTAATTTTTTCAATTATTTTTTGCAATTTAAAATTATTTTCTTCAAGTTTTAATTATTTTTATTAATTTGCAAATATTTTCTTTAATTTTTTATTATTTTCATTAATCTTCAATTAATTTTCTAGATTTTAAAATATTTTTCTCAAAATTTAATAATTTCTTTCAATTTTTAATTATTATTGTTATCATTTTGCAATCAAATTCTTCAATTTTTAATTATTTTTACTGTATTCGTCAATTAAATTCCTAAATTTTCAATCATTCTTCCAGGGTGTCTACTAACCAGGAAAACCGGGAAATAACCGGGAATTTAAATTGACCGGGAAAAACCGGGAATTAACCGGGAATTTTGCGTCAAACCGGTAATTTTCTTTCTGGGCTAATAAATTTGATTAATATATCAATTTGTTTTATAAATAAAGATGGTAACTTCATGCATTTTGAACCAATCTGATTATGCGTTTTAATTTTATGTAATTATGCGACAATTATGCAATTGAAAAATAAAAAATATACATTAAAAATTAAAACATAATATATTCAATTATTTTCTTAGATATTCAATAATTCTCGGCTTTTTTCAATTATTATTTTTCAATTATCGATTACGTTCTTGAAGCTTCAATTCAATTCTTCAATTATTCAACTATTTTCAGAAATTCACAATTATTTTCTTCAATTGCCAATTATTATTTTCAATTTTCAATTATTTTCTACAATTTTCAATTATTTTCATCAATTTTCAATTATTTTCTTAAATTTTAATTATTTAATTCAATATTCAATAATTCTCGACATTTTTCAACTATTTTTTTTCAATTATCATTTATTTGTTTCAGATCTCAATAACTCCTTCAATTTTCAATTATCAATTATGTATTTGAAACTTCAATTCAATTAATTAATTATTATTAAACAATTTTCATAAAATCACATTTTCTTCAATTTCAAATTATTTTCTACAATTTTTAATTAATTTCTTCAAATTACAATTACTTTCTTCATTTCTATTGTTTTCTTCAAATTCTATAATTCTTGGTTGTTCATTTTTTTTGTCTTCAATTATCACTTATTTTCTTCTACTTTCAATCCAATTCTTCAATTCTTGAATTATTTTCTTTAACTCTCAATTATAATTTTCGGCATTCAATTTTATTCTTCAATTTTCAATTGTTTTTTTTTCAATATTCAATAACTCTAGGCTTTTTATAATGATTTTTTTAAATTCTCAATTATTTTCTTCAATTTTCAATTTTTTTCTTAAATTTCAATTAACTTCTTCAATTTCCAATTATTTTTTCGTATTTCTTTCAATTTCTAAATTTCTTTCAATTTTCAATTTCTTCTCAAATTTCTTCAATATTCAACAATTCTCAGCTTCTTTAAATTATGTTTTTCTTTCAATTATAATGTAAATTGATAATTTTTAAATTACTTTCACCAGTTTGCAATTTTTTCCGTCGATTTCTAAATTTTTCTGCTGTTTTCAAATATTGTCTTCAATTTTTATGTACTTTCTTCAATTTTCAATTATTTTCTTCAATTTTCAATTATTTTCTTTACTTTTTAATTATTTTGTTCAAGTTCAATTGTTTTTTTCAATATTCAGTAATCTCGACTTTTTTTAATTATTTATTTTCAGTTATCAGTTATTTATTTCATGTTTCAAAACCTCATTCAATTTTTAATAATTTTCTTCTATTTTCAATTTAATTGTTCAATTGTTCAATTAATTAATTAAATAATTCCTGGCATTTTCCATTTTTTTTTTAATTATAAATTATTTGCTTCTTTTTTCAATCCAATTGTTCAGTAACTTTCTTTAATTCTCAATTTATTCGAATTTTAATTTTATTTCTCAATTTTCAATTGTTTTTTTTTTTTCTCTCTAAATCTGAATTAGTGGTTTTCTACTAATGAATTAGCGAAAAGTGAGCTACTATTAAAATAGTAAGAATTTTACTAATTTTAAGTAGAAAACTACTAATCTTATAGTAGAAAACTACTAATTAAATTAGTAAAAAATCTACTTTTTTGAAAAGTAAAATTTTACTATTTCAATTAGTAGTTTTCTACTAAGAATTAGTAATTTCCTACTAAGAATTAGTAGTTTTCTACTAAGAATTAGTAGTTTTCTACTATATGAATTAGAGAAAAATGAGCCATGAATTTGACTAATTCATAGTAGAAAACTACTAATTCAGATTTAGAGAGTTAATATTCAATAATTCTGTGTTTTTCCGATTTCAATTTTGAATTATTAACTTAAATTTTAAATTATTTTTTTTTGATTTCCTATCTAGTTGACCAATTTTTAATTATATTCGTTGAATTTAATAACCATTGTTCAATTCTTTTAATTATTGTTCAATTGCAGATTAATATTTCCTTTTTTTTCATTTTGTTTCTAATTGTCAAATATCTTTGTCATTGTTCAATTATTTCTTTCCATTATTAATTATTTCTTTTCATTATTAATTGTTTCTTTTAATTCTTAATTATTATTTTTTGTAAAGTTTAATATTTAATTCTTCAAATCTCAATTATTTTCTTTCAATTTCAATTATTTTCTTCAATTATCAACTGTTATCTTCAATTTGTTTAGCAATTTCTTGGTCTGTTTATACTTAAAATATATTTTAAGTTAACAAGAGAAAAAACCGGGAAAAATAGGAACAAAAACCGGGAAATGACCGGGAATTTTGTGGGACGAAATTATTATACACCCTGTTCTTCTCATTTTTTAATTATTTATTTCAATTTTCATTTTTTTTTATCTTTCTGCAATTTTTTTCTCCAACTTTTAATGGGTCCGTATCATTTTGACACAAATTTTTTCGAACAACTTGTTATATTGTACTCCCGAAGATGAATGTTATATTTTACTCCTTCTGAAATCAAAGATTTTTAAGTCTTAATTATTTAATAATTGAGCTTACTGGATTAATTAAGTCTTTTAATATTAATTTAATGTATTAAAATCAAATATTTAATAAATAGGACTTAAAAATCTTTGATTTCAGAAAGAGTAAAATATAACATTCATCTTCGGGAGTACAATATAACAAGTTGCCCGAAAAAATTTGTGTCAAAATGATACGGGCCTCTTTTAATTAGATAATATTAATTATTTTTCAGTTAATTTCCTAAATTTTTATTTCTTATCTCAAATCTATTTGACAAAGTTTTTGTCGTTAGAGTGTGTGAATTATTTAATAAAAAAAAATACCCTTTAGGACGTAAATTATTAAATATTGTAAAACTTATTTTTGTATAATTAAATACACAATATATAATTTTCAAACATGCTGACAAGTTTGCTTAGGACCAGCAATGTTTGTACTGTGACTGTCTGAATGGAAAGCTATTGTCTCTTTACTATTTAATTACATTTGTCCAATTCTCGGACAGTTACGCTCCCGCAATTGTATCACAGCATCTGGCACCAAAGTATAATTTCATAACATAACGTCAGCCGTTTGTCGCCAGTCTGTCACAGTCCCAAAGGTTTGTCTCTGATGTTAGAATGTTTTAACTTTATATAAATGTAACTTAAATCAAGCTAGAAGACAGGGCCGGATTGGGAATTAAAAGCGGCCCGGGAAAGATATTCAAAGCGGCCCCTTTCTATATAATTGAAAATTTTTATTAACATTTAAAACTAAAATATAAAAATATTAAATTATTAAATTATTTTATTTAAACTTATCAATAATTTAATTATTTGGAATTTCTTGAACAGTAGCATTCTCTACTGCCATTTGTACGAAAGCAGCAGTAATTTCTTAGTTTAATGAACACCTCAATCTGGTTTTAACCAATTTTAAAGGACAAAAAATGGACAACTTCTATTAAACAAATATAATAAAAAAATTTTGAGAGAATTTCCTGGCTTTAAAAATTGCTCTGAATGTATTCCTATCTACCTTAACCCCTTCAGCATCAAAAACAACCCTTTAAAATCATTCCCTGATCTTCAATCAAGAAATGGACAATTTTTATTAAATAAATATAATAAAAAGTTTTTTAGCGAATTCCCCGGCTTTAAAAATCGCTCAGAATGAATTTCTTTCTACTTTGCCCCCTTTAGCATAAAAAACGTCGGCTTTCATTCACCTGAAAATCATTTTTTCAATATTTGAATACCCAATTACTTTCTTTAATTTACAATTATTTTCTTCAAATCTCAATTACTATCTTCTATTCACAATTATTTTAATTAATTTTTAATCATGTTTTTTAATTTTCAAATATTCTCTTTAATATTCAATAATTTTCGGCTTCTTTCAATATTTTTATCAATTTTCAATTGTTTTCTTCAATATTCAATAATTCTCATTTTTTCAATTGTTTTTCCAGTTTTCAACTATTTTTTTCAATTTTCAAATATTTTCAGTTTTTTTCAATTATTCTTTTCAGTTTTCAAATATTCTCGTTTTTTCAATTATTTTTTCAGTTTTCAATTATTTTCTTCGATTTTCAAATATTGTCGGTTTTTCAATTATTTTTTTTCAGTTTTCAATTACTTTTTCAGTTTTCAAATATTCTCATTTTTTCAATTATTTTTCAGTTTTCAATTATTTACTTGAATTTTTTATTATTTCAGTCAATATTCAATAATTCTCGATTTTTTTTCAATTATTTTTTCAATTTTCACTTGTTTCCTTCAATAGGCAATTATTTTCCAAGAACTTCAATCCAGTTCAATTTTTTATAATCCAATTAAATTTACAATTATTTTCTACAATTACTACAGTAATTTTCTTTCAATTTTTATTCTTAGTTATTTCTGTTCTAAATTTTAATTTACATTCTTAACTTTTAAGATAATTCTGTTGAAATGTAAACTTTTTAATGTTGCAATTTTTCGAATTTTTTGCAATTGTCCTTTATTTTCGTCTTTTTTCAATTATTTTCTTTCATATTATTCAATTATTAATCATTTTCTTGAAATTTCAATTCAGTTCTTTAATTCTTTAATTATTTGTATCCAATCACAATTCTTGTCTTTTATTGATACTTTTTTTCATTTTCAATTATTCTCTCAATTTGAAAGTATTTTCTTCAAATTTTAATAAAGTTTAATTTTTCAAAAAGCAATTAAACTTTCAATTGTTTCTAGAACTATTCCTATCATTTTCTTTCTTTTTTAGTTTTTTTTAATTTCATGTTTATCTTTTTCTGTTTAAAATTATTTCTGTCAGTTTTTAATTTAATAATCTTGCCATGTTTAGAATTTTTTCCAATTGGCAATTATTTTATTCAATATTTAATAATTCTCGGCTTTTTTCGATGATTTTTTCAATTAACAATATTTTTCTTGAACTTTCAATTCAATTTTTCAACTATCCTCTTAAATTCACAATTATTATTTTCTTTAATTTTGAATTTTTTTCTTCATTTTTCAACTATTTCTTCTAATTTGAAATTATTTTCTTCGATTTTCAACCAACTTTAACTTTTTGAAATCCCATTCAATTTCCAATTATTTGTTATAATTATTCCTACAGTTTTCTTCAGTTTTTAATTGTCAATTATTTTCTTAAATATTCACCAATCCTGGGCTTTTTCACTCTTTTATATTATTTATTTATTTATTGATATAGTAATTTGTAAATTTTTTATTATCAATAATTTTTTTGAAATCTCAATTCAACTCCTTAATTCCTCAATTTTTCTGTCTAATTCACAATTATTTTCTTCATTTTTTAATTATTTTGGCAATTTTTAATATTATTTTCTTCTTATCAATTTGTGATTATTTCTTCAAATTTCAATCCAGGTCAATTTTTTAAAATTAAAATTTTTTTCAATTATTATTATTTCTGTAATTTTTTTCCTTTTTTAATTTCCAATTGTTTTTTTAAAATATTATATTTGTTCTTTAATTTTTTAAATTATTTTTGTCAATTGTCGATTTATTAATCTTGTCATTATTCCAATTTTTTTCATTTGTCAATTATTTTCGTCATTTTTTAGTTATTTTAGGTCGATATTATCAACTCGAGAACATTTTTGGATGGTCAAGAGATTTTGAGATCAATATCAATATTGCTCAAATATGATATCGTCTTGATATCGTAAAGCACTAAGAAATAATGGTCAAGAGAACAAAATAATTTAAAAAGTTAAAGATTAGTTATAAAATTTTTTGAGAATTATTGAGGATTGAAAAAATTGAAGGAGATAATTGAAAATTGAGGAAGGTAATGGAAATTTAAAAAATGTAATTAAAAATTGAAAGAAGTAATTGAAAAAGTCTAGAATTCTTGAATATAGAAAAAAATAATAATTGAAAACTGAAGGATGAAATTGAAAATTGAAGAATGGAATTGAAAGTTGAAGATAATAATAAATAAGAATTGTAAAAAATAGTTGTAGAATTGAACAATTTAATTGAAATTCTACAATTTCTGTGATTGAAAAGAACATAGAAAGAAGCCGAAAATGATTGAATGTTGTAAAATTAATTGAAAATAGAAAAGAGTAATTGAAAGTTAAATGAAATTTAATTACATAAATTAAATTATTAATTAGACCTACAAAAATACCGGCCCGCCTGGCGGCGGCCCATCGGGATTTTTCCCGGTATCCTCAATGGCCAATCCGGGCCTGACTAGAAGAATTAATTATCGAGATTTTAATATTAAAACTAATTACTACTCTTTCCGGATGTGAAATCTGGAAAGTGGAATGTAGAATCTGAACTATGGAATGTTGAATTTGGAATTTGGATTCTAGAATGTGGGATGTGAAATTTGAAATGGGAAATTTGGAATGTGGAATCAGGAATATGAAATTTGGAATGTAAATTCTACGCTCTAGAATTTATTTGAACTCTAGAATGGATTTTGGAAAGTCAGATATGAACTAATTTGGACTTTTGACCTTTGATTACCAGAATGTGGGATGTGAAATTGGAAATTTGGAATGTGGAATCTGGAATTTGTAATCTGGAATATGAAATTTGGATTTTGAAATCGAAAATCTATTATCCGGAATAAGTTGCGTTATTGACGTCGAGTGTCATGTGATATGGTATATGTATATGAAATTTTCGTTTTGAGGCACTTCTCGGTCTCATATGCATTCAATCAATTTGGCAATAAGTTGTCAGATAGGCAAGCATAGAATTTTCAGGGAGAATAAAGCTCTATAAGTGTCGATCTTGCGTGACGGGAAATATGAATACCTCTGTAGCTGTGGCAATACGTGGCGGATTGGAGGACGAGGATCCGCAGAGTACATGACGCTGTTGGAGAAAATAGGGTGGCTTTGAGTGGCAGCCACTTATTATTATCGGATATTCAGCTACGAGGCGAGTTGAGGTCGAACGAGTGCCAATATCCGGTAATATGCACATGCAGCCCAGTTTCACCAACCAACATTCGGTCAGCATCTCTCCTCCCTTCTGTACCATCAAAAATCTACCTTCAGACACATTTTATCTCTCCCAGCATCTGCGGCGACACTAAATACGACTTTCAGCTCTGACAGTTACTTTTTCACTTTAACCTTTTTTCTGTAACTTTAAATTTCATTTTTTTTTTATCTTCTTTTACTTTAAAACTACCCACATTGACACAGAAAACCAGGGGCGGATCTACCTTGAAGCACATGAAGCACGTGCTTCAGGGCCCGGTGCCAGAATTAATTAATGTATCGTGAAAAAAAGTTTCAAATTGACGAACATTTTTAAAATGAACAGTAAATTTTGACAATGATACGCAAATTTTTAAGAAAATCTGGGAAGATAGATAAATCCTAAAAACTTTAATTTCATATGAACAATTTAAACTTAAAATTATCAGAATTTAATCTAAAAAAATTTTGATAGAAAGAAAGTCGAAAACTATATTAAACTTAATTAATTAAATCTATTATTATTTATACAAATCCCAAACGTTAATTAACTCAGATTTTAATCTTTTCAAACTTATAAGTTTCAATTAATCAAAGTTGCAATTATTACATGTATATAGTAAAATATCAATTAACAGGAACATTAATGAGAAACTTTACATTGCTGTTCATAATTAAAAACTATAAATTTTTGGAAATGCACAGATTGAAAATTACGAGAATAATTACAAAATGGAAAAGAATATATATGAAAAATGACGAAAATAATTGACAATTACAAACAAAATTCGAAAAATGGCTAGATAAATACACAATTCTTAAAAATAATCTAAAAAATTAAACAATATACATTCAATTTAAACTAAAAAATAGAAAAATTAAGGACGCTTATACCCTCAAGCGGTTCTCATTCTATCGGACCATGATACTCAATATTTTTTTAATTCCATTTCGTCTTATAATTTGGTTTCTCTATAGTATTTTGTAGTTAAAATCATTACACAAACAAATATTATTGAAAAAATTTTTTTTTTTTGAAAATTACAACTTTTTAAAGTTTTGTATTCCTGATTATTTAAAAAAAGTAAAGGATTTCTACCCTTAAATAACATTTTCCTAACAACGGAACGGTAAATTAATTAAATATTATTGTAAAAGCTGTATTCTATTACAGTTTAAAATATATTAGTTTTTTAAAAAAATGTGTAGAACTGTGTTTTTTAAATTAATCAAAATATAGTCATTTTGCGCGTTTTATTACTTTTTCCATGTAAAAGTCCCGACTTTATAAATTTATATCTTAAAAACAGAACGGTAAAATTTAATAAAATTATAACAGTACATGTAAAGTAATGCATTTATTATGTCATTGAAATTTTATAAGAATCTGTAGAAATTGGTTTTTTGGATAAACCTCCTTAAGAAAATTATAGGAATAATTGCTGAAACCAATTTCAAATTGAACAACTTAATTGAAAATCAAAGAAAAAAAAAATTGAAATTAAAGAAAATAATCGAAAACTTTGAAAAATAATAAAAATTTGGAGAAAATAATAAAAACTGGAAGAAATAAATTCATAATATAAAAATTAAACTGAAATTAAAAAAATTTGACAATAACACTAGTTTACAAAAAAAAAAAAAATTTTATGTACATTCAATGTCACTATTTCTTTCTTATGTACTAAGCTTCTCGTTACTTAAAAATGACATTAAGAAATTTTTCTATGGATAGGTTTTCGAAATATGAATTTTTTTAATTTTTTTAAGTTTTTTCGGAGGTGACTTCACGTTTTAGGCCGTATCTCGAGTTACAGAAGTCCGATTGAGTTTTTCTAAATGTCAAATTAAAGGTAATCAAATTCCAAACAATCGCTTTTCACATTATTTTTCAATCGGTTAAATATTTTAAGTGATATAGTCCAAAAAAAAATAGAAAATTTGAGTTTTTGACCCAAAATCTGAAAAACAAATTCATTCTACCGCCATGCAAAAATAGAAAACCTCAAATTATGTCCAGTTTTCAATTTTTTACAAATATGGCTCACTTTTAGGAAGAAAAAAATGTATGGATGAAAAAAATCTATGTGTAATTATTGAAGTTATAAGCCAGGGTACTGAAATTCTCGTTTTACGTCATTTCGGTATTTTACCTCCTTTTATAGTGATTATGTTGATTAATTTAATAAATACAATATCTAATTAGAAAATGGAATTTTTTCACAGATTTCAAATAATTTTCAGTGCTTTACTAATTCAAATTAGCCAGAAAAATTTTTTGGAGTTTTTGACAAAAATTTCTGAAGAGGCATAAATTAATTAAAATTTGCTTCTTTGATAAGTTGAATCAGATGCGCAGAGGTTCAATTTTTGTTGAATTTTCTTCGTTAATAGATGAAAAAGTTTCAAATTAGATATAGAAATATAAAAAATAAATGATATTTGAATGAAAATTTTTTTGGAGTTTTTGACAAAAATATCTGAAGAGGCATAAATTAATTAAAATTTGCTTCTTTGACAAGTTGCATCAGATGCGCAGTGGTTCAATTTTTGTTGAATTTTGTTCGTTAATAGAAAAAAAAGTTTGAAATTAGATTTAGAAATATAGAAAATAAAAAATATTTGTCTGAAAATATTTTTGGAGCTTTTGACAAACATTTCTGGAGAGGCATAAATTGATTAAAATCTGCTTTTTTGACAAGTTGAATCAGATGCGCAGAGATTCAATTTTTGGTGAATTTTGTTCGTTAATAGATGAAAAAGTTTCAAATTAGATATAGAAATATAAAAAATAAATGATATTTGACTGAAAAATGTTTTGGAGTTTTTGACAAAAATTTCTGAAGAGGCATAAATTGATTAACGTCTGATTTTTTGACAAGTTGAATCAAATGCGCAGAGGTTTAATTTTTGTTGAATTTTGTTCGTTAATAGATGAAAAAGTTTGAAATAAGATATAAAAATATGAAAAATAAATTATATTTGCCTGAAAAATGTTTTGGAGTTTTTGACAAAAATTTCTGAAGAGGCATAAGTTGATTAAAATCTGCTTTTTTGACTAGTTGAAACAGATTTGTTGAATTTTGTTCGTTAATAGCTACAAAAGTTTCAAATTACATATAGAAATATGATATTAATTAATTTTTTTAAAAAAATATGTCCGCAGCAGCCCTCAGACGAAAGTCAACGGTTTTTCTCCTTGTAAATTAAAAAAGAATCAATTTTCTTTGATTTCCCATTAAAGAAAAATATTCTTAACTACTTTGTGTAATATAAACCAATTTATGCCTCCTCAGAAATTTTTGTCAAAAACTCCAAAAAAATTTTTAATTAAATATCATTTATTTTTCATATTTCGATATCTAATTTCAAACTTTTTCATCTATTAACACACAAAATTCAACAAAAATTAAACCTCTGCGCATCTGATTCAACTTGTCAAAAAAGCAGATTTTAATCAATTTATGCCTCTCCAGAAATGTTTGTCAAAAACTCCAAAAAATTTTTCAGGCTAATTTGAATTAGTAAAGCACTGAAAATTATTTGAAATCTGTGAAAAAATTCCATTTTCTAATTAGATATTGTATTTATTAAATTAATCAACATAATCACTATAAAAGGAGGTAAAATACCGAAATGACGTAAAACGAGAATTTCAGTACCCTGGCTTATAACTTCAATAATTACCCATAGATTTTTTTCATCCATAAATTTTTTTCTTCCTAAAAGTGAGCCATATTTGTAAAAAATTTAAAACTGGACATAATTTGACGTTTTCTATTTTTGCATGGCGGTAGAATGAATTTGTTTTTCAGATTTTGGGCCAAAAACTCAAATTTTCTATTTTTTTTTTTGGACTATACCACTTAAAATATTTAACCGATTGAAAAATAATGTCAAAAGCGATTGTTTGGAATTTGATTACCTTTAATTTGACACTTAGAAAAACTCAATCGGACTTCTGTAACTCGAGATACGGCCCTAAAACGTGAAGTCACCTCCGAAAAAAACGTAAAAAAATTAAAAAAATTCATATTTCGAAAACCTATTCATAGAAAAATTTCTTAATGTCATTTTTAAGTTTAGAGAACCATAGTACATAAAAAAAATAGTGGCATTAAATGTACATTTTGGCTGTAAACTAGTGTAATGGAGAAAAATTACAAAACGTGAAAATAATTCACAAGTGAAAACCAAATTCGAAAAATGGCTAGATTAATACACAAAAAAAAAAATTAAAAAACTAAAAAAATCATTATAAAACTTTAAGAGACTAATTGCAAATTGAAACAATTGTAAGAAATAATTTCAAATTGCGAAAAATAGTTAATAATTAAAAGAAATAATTGAAAAATGAGAATTATTAAAAAATTGAAGAAAATATCTACAAAATGACTTGATTAATAGACTACTGAAAAAAATTGATAAAATATAACAGAAACTTTAAATTTAAAGAAAATAATAAAAAATTGAAAAGTGAAGAAAATTATAGGAATAATTGTTGGAAATAATTGCGCATCGAACAAATGGATTGAAAATCGACAAAAATAATTAAAACTGATTAAAATAATTAGAAATTGAAAATTCAAATTCAAATTTACAGAAAATAATTGAAACTTGACAAAAGTATTTAAGAAAAGCCGAAAGATATTGATTATAGAAGAAAACAATTAAAAACTGAAAAATGGAATTGAAATTTGAAGAAAAAATTGAGAATTGAAGAAAATAAAAATTTTTAAATTAACGAATCTTATTGATAATGGAGAAAAATAATTGGCGAAAAGCGTGGATTTTAAAATATTAAAGAAAATAATTGACAATTGAAAAAAAAATCAAAAAATTACTAGAATAATGCACAACTGAAAAAAATAAATCTAAAATTTAAAGAGAATAAATAAATTTTTTAAATATTGTAAGAAATAACTAAAAATCAAAGAAAATAATTAATAAATGGAAAAAAATTGAAAAATAACAAGAATAATAGAAAAATTGAAGATAATTTCTGAAAAACGACAAAAATAATTGATAATTAAAAACAAAATTAGAAAAATGTCTAGATTAATACACAACTGGAAAAAAAATTTAAAAAATCAAACTATAAATATTTAATTTAAAAAATAATTGAAAATTGAAAAATTAAGAAAATTATAGAAATAATTGTTGGAAATAATTGCTAATTGAACAACTGGATTGAAAAAAATTCAATCGAACAAAGTAATTGAAATTCAGGAAAAAATTTAAAATTAAAGAATGGAAATGAATTTTTTAAAACATAATTAAGAACTGAAGAGAATAATTGAACAATTTGTACTTAAAATTAAAAAAGCATATTGATATTTGAAAAAATAATTGAAAATTGAAAAATGTGATTGAAATTCGAAGAAAATAATCAAAATATATTGCTATTCTGTATTTTAATGATTTTATTCAGTTGTAGATTATTCTCGACAGTTTTCGAATTCCTTTTCAATTGTCAATTATTTTGCGCAGTTCTCAATTTTTTTCTTTAATATTAAATTATTCTCGTCATTTTGTAATTTTCTTTAAATTATGAATTATTTTCTAAAGTCAATTCCATTCTACAATTTTCGATTAAGTTTTTTCAATATTTCTAAAAACTTGACTTTTTTCAATTATAAAGCATTATTTCAAATTACAATTTATTTCTTTAATTTTTTTTTATTATTTTCTTCAAATTTCAATCACATTTTTCAATTTTCAGTTTTCAATTATTTTTTCGAATATCAATATGCTTTTTTAATTTTAAGTACAACAATTTGTACTTAAATTCTTTCTCTTCAGTTTTTTTTCTTCTCTTCAGTAAGAGAAAATTATTCTTTTCAGTACTTAATTATGTTTAAAAAAATTCATTTCAATTCTTTAATTTTAAATTTTTTCCTGAATTTCAATTATTTTGTTCGATTGAATTTTTTTCAATCCAGTTGTTTAATTAGCAATTATTTCCAACAATTACTTCTATAACTTTATTAATTTTTCAATTTTCAATTATTTTTTAAATTAAGTATTTATAGCTTGATTTTTTAAATTATTTTTTCCAGTTGTGTATTAATCTAGACATTTTGCTAATTTTGTTTTCAATTGTCAATTATTTTCGTCATTTTTCAGAAATTATCTTCAATTTTTCTATTATTCTTGTTATTTTTCAATTTTTTTTTCCATTTATTAATTATTTTCTTTCATTTTTAGTTATTTCTTACAATATTTAAAAAAATTTATTTATTCTCTTAAAATTTTAGAATTATTTTTCAACCTTTTCAATTATATTTTCCAGTTGTGCATTATTCTAGTCATTTTTTGATTTTTTTTTCAATTGTCAATTATTTTCTTTAATATTTTAAAATCCTCGCCTTTCGCCAATTATTTTTCTCCATTATCAATAAGATTTATTAATTTCAAATTTTTAGTTTCTTCAATTCTAAGTTTTTTCTTCAAATTTCAATCACATTTTTCAATTTTCAATTATTTTTTCGAATATCAATATGCTTTTTTAAAAAATTTTATTTCCATTCTTCAGTTTTTAATTTTTTCCTCAATTTCAATTATTTTGTTCGATTGAATTTTTTGCAATCCAGTTGTTCAATTAGCAATTATTTCCAACAATTATTTCTATAATTTTCTTAATTTTTAAATTTTCAATTATTTCTTAAATTAAATATTTATAGCTTGATTTTTTAAATTATTTTTCCAGTTGTGTATTAATCTAGACATTTTTCTAATTTTGTTTTCAATTGTCAATTATTTTCGTCATTTTTCAGAAATTATCTTCAATTTTTCTATTATTTTTGTTATTTTTCAATTATGTTTTTTCATTTATTAATTATTTTTTTTAATTTTTAGTTTATTCTTACAATATTGAATATTTCAATTTTTTATTTATTCTCTTAAAATTTTAGAATTATTTTTTTTCAGTTGTGCATTATTCTAGTCATTTTTTGATTTTTTTTTAATTGTCAATTATTTTCGTCATTTTTCAGAAATTATCTCCAATTTTTCTATTATTCTTGTTATTTTTCAATTTTTTTCCATTTATTAATTATTTTCTTTGATTTTTAGTTATTTCTTACAATATTTAAAAAATTTATTTATTCTCTTTAAATTTTAGATTTATTTTTTTCAGTTGTGCATTATTCTAGTAATTTTTTGATTTTTTTTTCAATTGTCAATTATTTTCTTTAATATTTTAAAATCCACGCTTTTCGCCAATTATTTTTCTCCATTATCAATAAGATTCGTTAATTTAAAAATTTTTATTTTCTTCAATTCTCAATTTTTTCTTCAAATTTCAATTCCATTTTTCAGTTTTTAATTGTTTTCTTCTATAATCAATATCTTTCGGCTTTTCTTAAATACTTTTGTCAAGTTTCAATTATTTTCTGTAAATTTGAATTTGAATTTTCAATTTCTAATTATTTTTCTAATATTTTAAAATCCATGCCTTTCACCAATTATTTTTCTCCATTATCAATAAGATTCGCTAATTTTAAAATTTTTAATTTCTTCAGTTCTCAATTTTTTCTTGAAATTTCAGTTCCATTTTTAAGTTTGTAATTGTTTTCTTCTATATTCAATAACTTTTGGCTTCTTTCAAATACTTTTCTCAATTTTTAATTATATTCTTTAAATTTGAATTTAAATTTTCAATTTTCAATTTTCAATTATTTTATTCAATTTTCATTATTTTTGTCGATTTTTAATCCATTCGTTGAATGCGCAATTATTTCCAACAATTATTCCTATAATTTTCTTCATTTTTCAACTTTTAATTCTTTTCTTTTAATTTAAAGTTTATGTCATATTTTATCAATTTTTTTTTCAGTAGTCTATTAATCTAGTCATTTTGTAGATATTTTTTTCAATTTTTTAATTATTCTCATTTTTCAATTATTTTTTTTAATTATTAACTATTTTTCGCAATTTGAAATGATTTCCTACAATTGTTTCAATTTACAATTAGTCTCTTAAAGTTTTATAATGATTTTTTGAGTTTTTTAATTATTTGTTTTTTGGTTGTGTATTAATCTAGTCATTTTTCGAATTTTGTTTTCAATTGTGAATTATTTTCACGTTTTGTATTTTTCCTCAATTATTTTCAATTTTTTTTTTAATTTCAGTTCAATTTTTAAATTATGAAGTTATTGTTTCAAGTTTTTATTATTTTCTCCAAATTTTTTATTATTTTTCAAAGTTTTCAATTATTTTCTTTAAACTCAATTTTTTTTGTTTTGATTTTAAATCCAGTTGTTCAATTTGCAATTGGTTTCAGCAATTATTCCTATAATTTTCTTAATTTTTCAATTTTTTAGTTTAAATTGAATGTATATTGTTTAAATTTTTAGATTATTTTTAACAATTGTGTATTTATCTAGCCATTTTTCGAATTTTGTTTTTAATTGTCAATTATTTTCGTCATTTTTTCATATATATTCTTTTCCATTTTGTAATTATTCTCGTAATTTTCATTATGTGCATTTCCAAAAATTTATAGTTTTTAATGACGAACAGCAATGTAAATTTTCTCATTAATGTTGCTGTTAATTAATATTTTACCATATACATGTAATAATTGCAACTTTGATTAATTGAAACTTATCAGTTTGAAAAAATTAAAATTTGAGTTAATTGACGTTTGGGATTTATAAAAATATTAATGGCTTGGAATTAATTAAGTTTAATATAGTTTTTGATTTTCTTTCCATCAAAATTTTTTTAGATTAAATTCCGATCATTTTAAATTCAATTTTTCATATTATTATTAAAGAATACAAGATTGAAATTAAAGTTTTTAGCATTTATCTATCTTTCCAGAGTTTCTTAAAAAATTTTCGGATCGGTTTCAAAATTTACGGATTATTTTTAAAATTCTCGTCAATTTTGTTTATTAGTAGTTTATTAAGTATTTCACTCATTTGACAGTTTAGAGCCAGAGTTCATAAATCATGTGAAATGGAGGAAGTTAATCTATGACTTGATGTCAGTCACTGTCTTTTTCAAGGGGAAAAAGGACTCGAATAATTTTGCCTTAGGAATATTCAATTTTTTTCTTTGTCGGTCGACGTTGGCTTCCCATGCAGTAATTGTTATGTCACTCACAGAAAATTCTTCGTTGACAAAACGGTTAGTAACTTTTTGTCTTGGGTCGCTGATGGATGAACCGTGTAATTCAGAGGAATTGCAATAAATCATGAAACTCGAATTGATGAACTGCCACTTTCAATTAAATATTACAATTTTTCCTTTTTAATTACTCTTACGACTGCTTATCATATCCACTTTTAAAAAGATTTTATTTCCTCATTTTTTAGACTTTTGATGAATTCAGAGGGTAAATTATAGTTTTAAATATACTACCATTTAAATAAATAAGCAAATAAATGTGTAATTTGTAAAATAGAGATTAAAGGAGATAAATATAATTGATAAAACAAAATAAACTGGAAATTGGTAAAAAATAATCAGAACAGGGAGAAAAATTACGGATCATTTAGAAAAGTAATAAATTATAAAATAAAAAATTTTAAATTGAAGATAAGGTACACTAAAGTGTTAAAAAAGTAAAAAATGAAAATTACAATATAGAAAAATAATAACTAGACATTAGTTCAGGGCCGGATTGGGAATTAAAAGCGGCCCGGGAAAGATATTCAAAGCGGCCCCTGTCTATATAATTGATAATTTTTATTAAAATTTAAAACTAAAATATAAAAATATAAAATTATTAAATTATTTTATTGAAACTTATCAATAATTTAATTATTAGGAATTTCTTGAACAGTAGCATTCTCTACTGCCATTTGTACGAAAGCAGCAGTAATTTCTTAGTTTAATGAACACCTCAATCTGGTTTTAACCAATTTTAAAGGACAAAAAATGGACAACTTCTATTATAAAAATATAATAAAAAAATTTTGAGAGAATTTCCTGGCTTTAAAAATTGCTCTGAATGTATTCCTATCTACCTTAACCCCTTCAGCATCAAAAACAACCCTTTAAAATCATTCCCTAATCTTCAATCAAGAAATGGACAATTTTTATTAAATAAATATAATAAAAAGTTTTTTAGCGAATTCCCCGGCTTTAAAAATCGCTCAGAATGAATTTCTATCTACTTTGCCCCCTTTAGCATAAAAAAAGTCGGCTTTCATTCACCTGAAAATCATTTTTTCAATATTTGAATACCCAATTACTTTCTTTAATTTACAATTATTTTCTTCAAATCTCAATTATTTTCTTCTATTCACAATTATTTTAATTACTTTTTAATCATGTTTTTCAATTTTCAAATATTCTCTTTAATATTCAATAATTCTCATTTTTTCAATTGTTTTTCCAGTTTTCAACTATTTTCTTCAATTTTCAAATATTTTCGGTTTTTTTCAATTATTCTTTTCAGTTTTCAAATATTCTCGTTTTTTCAATTATTTTTTCAGTTTTCAATTATTTTCTTCGATTTTCAAATATTGTCGGTTTTTCAATTATTTTTTTCAGTTTTCAATTACTTTTTCAGTTTTCAAATATTCTCATTTTTTCAATTATTTTTCAGTTTTCAATTATTTACTTGAATTTTTAATTATTTCAGTCAATATTCAATAATTCTCGATTTTTTTTCAATTATTTTTTCAATTTCCACTTGTTTCCTTCAATAGGCAATTATTTTCCAAGAATTTCAATCCAGTTCAATTTTTTATAATCCAATTAAATTTACAATTATTTTCTACAATTACTACAGTAATTTTCTTTCAATTTTTATTCTTAGTTATTTCTGTTCTAAATTTTAATTTACATTCTTAACTTTTAAGATAATTCTGTTGAAATGTAAACTTTTTAATTTTGCAATTTTTCGAATTTTTTGCAATTGTCCTTTATTTTCGTCTTTTTTTCAATTATTTTCTTTCATATTATTCAATTATTAATCATTTTCTTGAAATTTCAATTCAGTTCTTTAATTCTTTAATTATTTGTATCCAATCACAATTCTTGTCTTTTATTGATACTTTTTTTCATTTTCAATTAATCTCTCAATTTGAAAGTATTTTCTTCAAATTTTAATAAAGTTTAATTTTTCAAAAAGCAATTAAACTTTCAATTGTTTCTAGAACTATTCCTATCATTTTCTTTCTTTTTTAGTTTTTTTTTAATTTCATGTTTATCTTTTTCTGTTTAAAATTATTTCTGTCAGTTTTTAATTTAATAATCTTGCCATGTTTAGAATTTTTTCCAATTGGCAATTATTTTCTTTAATATTTAATAATTCTCGGCTTTTTTCGATGATTTTTTTAATTAACAATATTTTTCTTGAACTTTCAATTCAATTTTTCAACTATCCTCTTAAATTCACAATTATTATTTTCTTTAATTTTGAATTTTTTTCTTCAATTTTCAACTATTTCTTCTAATTTGAAATTATTTTCTTCGATTTTCAACCAACTTTAACTTTTTGAAATCCCATTCAATTTTCAATTATTTGTTATAATTATTCCTACAGTTTTCTTCAGTTTTTAATTTAATAATCTTGCCATGTTTAGAATTTTTTCCAATTGGCAATTATTTTCTTTAATATTTAATAATTCTCGGCTTTTTTCGATGATTTTTTTAATTAACAATATTTTTCTTGAACTTTCAATTCAATTTTTCAACTATCCTCTTAAATTCACAATTATTATTTTCTTTAATTTTGAATTTTTTTCTTCAATCTTCAACTATTTCTTCTAATTTGAAATTATTTTCTTCGATTTTCAACCAACTTTAACTTTTTAAAATCCCATTCAATTTTCAATTATTTGTTATAATTATTCCTACAGTTTTCTTCAGTTTTTAATTGTCAATTATTTTCTTAAATATTCACCAATCCTGGGCTTTTTCACTCTTTTATACTATTTATTTATTTATTAATATAGTAATTTGTAAATTATTTATTATCAATAATTTTTTTGAAATCTCAATTTAACTCCTTAATTCCTCAATTTTTCTGTCTAATTCACAATTATTTTCTTCATTTTTTAATTATTTTGGCAATTTTTAATATTATTTTCTTCTTATCAATTTGTGATTATTTCTTCAAATTTCAATCCATGTCAATTTTTTAAAATTAAAATTTTTTTCAATTATTATTATTTCTGTAATTTTTTTCCTTTTTTAATTTCCAATTGTTTTTTTAAAATATTATATTTGTTCTTTAATTTTTTAAATTATTTTTGTCAATTGTCGATTTTTTAATCTTGTCATTATTCCAATTTTTTTCATTTGTCAATTATTTTCGTCATTTTTTAGTTATTTTAGGTCGATATTATCAACTCGAGAACATTTTTGGATGGTCAAGAGATTTTGAGATCAATATCAATATTGCTCAAATATGATATCGTCTTGATATCGTAAAGCACTAAGAAATAATGGTCAAGAGAACAAAATAATTTAAAAAGTTAAAGATTAGTTATAAAATTTTTTGAGAATTATTGAGGATTGAAAAAATTGAAGGAGATAATTGAAAATTGAGGAATGTAATGGAAATTTAAAAAATGTAATTAAAAATTGAAAGAAGTAATTGAAAAAGTCTAGAATTCTTTAATATAGAAAAAAATAATAATTGAAAACTGAAGAATGGAATTGAAAATTGAAGAATGGAATTGAAAGTTAAAGATAATAATAAATAAGAATTGTAAAAAATAGTTGTAGAATTGAACAATTTAATTGAAATTCTACAATTTCCGTGATTGAAAAGAACATAGAAAGAAGCCGAAAATGATTGAATGTTGTAAAATTAATTGAAAATAGAAAAGAGTTATTGAAAGTTAAATGAAATTTAATTACATAAATTAAATTATTAATTAGACCTAAAAAAATACCGGCCCGCCTGGCGGCGGCCCACCGGGATTTTTCCCGGTATCCTGAATGGCCAATCCGGGCCTGCATTAGTTCAGAATAACCATAAATGAAAGAAAACTACTATAAAATGGAAATAAAATTGAATTTGGAAGAAAATTCACTATAGAAGAATTTTAATGAGATAATAATAATTAATAACTAGAATTATAATTTGGTTAAATTAAAAAAGAAAAAATTAATATAAATTAAAATAATACCTAGAAATTGTAAAATAATAGCTAGAAAGGATGACAAATTATTGTGAATTATAAAAAGAATGAGAAATGAAAAAAATCACTGAAAAATGAAGACGATTTATTAAAATTGAAAAAAAAAACTAGAAAATGAAATAGTAATTAAGAGGTGATTAAAAGTAACTGTAAATGGAAAAAATTACTATATGGAAAAATAATAACTAGATTTTCATTCAGAATCACTATAAAATCGAAAAAATTACTAGGATTTAAAATAATACCTTGAAATTGTATAAAAGTAACTAAAATTGTTAAAATAAGAATACGATATTTTAAGAAATAAAAGGGAAATGAAGAAATATGAAAAGATAATTAGAAATATCTGAAGAAGATAGAAAAGGAAATTGACACAAAATAAAGATGACGAAAAATGTATTATTGGAAGAAGAAGGAAAAATGCAAAACTGAAGATTGAAACGGAAATGATTGAAAAATCGATGATGAAATTGAAACCGTGTTATTGACAGAGAGGAGATAGTTGAATAATATAATGACAAAAAACTGTAATAAAAATATAAAAGAACAGTAATTGAAGTGTCTAAACACTAAATAAAAGAACAATTTTAATCGAAACAATGTAAAACCGAAAAAAAATATAATTAAAGAAGAAAGAAGAAAGAAAACAAGAAAACTCTAGTTGAAAAATATAAATGAAGAGAAAAAAGAAAAGAGAAAAGGGAAAATAATTAAAAAAAAAAGTTTCGATTCAGATGTCGGATCCAATAGAAAAAAAAAATTGTGTCAATGAAATAAACAAAATTTTCTGTAAATTTTACCGTTCTGAATTCATTTTGCAAATGATGTCGTTAATTTTTCCCCAAGCTATAAAAATTAACAAAACAAATTTTCCAGACTGATAGGATATACTTATTTGAACCCAGTTCAGCTCCCCCTTTTAATTATTCAAGTAATTATTTAAATTGAGAAACCTTTAATTGAATTTTATAGGAATACGTGTCCAAATCAGAGCATTTCTTTTCAGAGAAGACGTTTCACTAACGAACTTTTGTTCTCATTTTTTCCAGTTATCTGTTATTCAATAAAGTATTGAAACTGTTTTATTCGTAGAATTACTAACAGAAATTTTGCGCCGTTTATACCCAATGAATATTCAATATTTAAATACGCCTTTACATGCTTTGTCTCGATCAAAATTTATGTTCTTTACTATTCACCATTTAAGGGCATGTGACGAATGATGAATTTTTACCGAATTTCATTAGAGAGGATTTTCTTTCAGCCAAATTTTTATTCTGCAGAATTTTATTTTAATCAAATGTGAATAATAAAAAATTTATTCTTACTTAACGGAATGTTTATGTCGCCAGATTCATATTTAACAATTTTGCATAATTTTCATATTACAGAATTTTCTTTTAACATAATTTTCACTTCACAGAATTTTCATTTTACAAAATATCTTTTAACATAATTTTCATATTACAGAATTTTCTATAGACATAATTTTTACTTCAAAAAAGTTTCATTTTAATATATTTTTCCTTCGACAAAATTTTTTTAAACATAATTTTCATTTTAGCGAATTTCTTTGTAACCGACTTTTTATTTAAAAGGATTTCAATTAAATCGATTGTTAATTTAGCAGAATTTCCATTTAACAGAATTTTAAATAAGACGAATTTTCAAATGAGAAAATATCCAATTGACCGAATTTTCAATTGACAGTATTTTCACTTGTACGAATTCGTATTTGACAGAATTTTTAAAACGCTGAATTTCCATTTGTTTAAAAATGTAAATGGGCGAACTTCCAACAGAAAAATTTCAGCGCAAAATTTTAATAATAACAGTATTTTAATTCCAGAAACTTGCGTGAGATAATATTTAGAATTTCAAAAGAAAGTTGACATATTGTACTTGTAAAAAAATCCATCATATTCACATAATTTTTACTTCCCAGGTATTTTTTCATAAATTTCAAATTATTTATTCACTTCACAGACTTTTTTCTAACTTTCTAGCTACTTTTTAACCTACTAGTAACTTTTAACAAAATCTGGTTATTTTAACCTCATCTATTAAATCTATCTAATTCTATCGATTTCTAATTTTTTAATAAGATTTTCTAATTTTCTTCAGAAAAATAAATATTAATTTGATTATCTTGTTTTATTTCTAATTATTTTTATTTTTTTATAATTTTCTCTGTAATTACTAGTTATTTGTGTACTTGTTAACTTTTTTATCTAATATTTTAATTCATTCTATTAGTTTTTAATTTTTTTTAAATTTCAAGTTACTTTTTATCAATTTTAATTATTTATTCTTTAATTATTATCTTCATTTCTAGTAGAAAAAGAGCTACGCCAATTCTGGACAATTTACCGACAGTCGGTAATTCAGATTTCTACTTTACCAACCATTATAAGTCGTGTTTCTGCAGAGATAGTATGTTACTTTCAGTTGATAATGCAGATTTCTAATTTACCGACTGAAACACAACTTATCCCAGTTGTTAAAGTAGAAATCCGAATTACCGACTGGCGATAAATTGTCCAGAATCGGCGTAGCTCTTTTTCTACTAGAAGTGAAGATAATAATAATTAAAGAATAAATAATTGAAATTGATAAAAAGTAACTAGAGATATAAAAAAATTAAAAACTTATAGAAATAATTAAAACATTAAATAAGAAAGTTAACAAGTAAACAAATAACTAGTAATAACAGAGAAAATTATAAAAAAAGAAAAATAATTAGAACTTAAATAAGATAACCAAATTAATAATTATCTTTCGGAAGAAAATTACAAAATCTTATAAAATAACTTCTTTGGAGGATAAAAATAAATTGTTAAAAAATAACTACACCAATAGAAAATTACAAATCCCCTGGAGATGAGGTTAAATAACCAGAATTTTTTGAAAGCAATTTGTGAAAGCAGAGGAAATCTAATTAATAACTATAATGGAAAAAATTAAATTTTTTAATTTTTACTAGATTGTTGAGAAGTTACCAGAATTGGCCAAAAGTAACTAAGGAATAAAGATAATTTTTTAAAAAGTTAAAAAATAACTAGGAGTAGTAGAGCTATGCCGATCCTGGACCATTTACCGACTGTCGGCAATGCAGGTTTCTACTTTAACGATATTAAAATGTTGTGTATCTGCAGGGGATAATATGTTACTGTCAGTCGGTAATACAGATTTTTACTCTACCGGCTGATGGTAACACATTACCCTGACCGAAACACGACATGCCACAGTCGGTAAAGTAGAAATCTGTATTACCGACTATCAGTAAGTGGTTTTTGCACCTTCTAGTTATTTTTTACTTATTTTATAAATGCTATTTTAAAACTTTTAGTTATTATAACTTTTACTGTCTGTCGGTAAGTGGTTCAGGATCGGTAAAGTAGAAATCTGCATTACCGGCTGTCAGTAAATTGTAATTAGCTATTGAAAACTACCTGAAAACTTCGAAAAAAGATTGTAATAGTGAATAAATAAATAGTTAAGAAAGAAAAACAACAGGAAAAAGAGATAATGCACTAGAAGTTAAAGAAAGTAAAAAACAATAAAATCAAATAAAAGCTACTAGATTGTTGAGAAATTATTAGAATTGACCAAAAGTAAGTAAGGAATGAAGATAATTTCTCAAAAAGTTGAAAAAATATCTAAGAGTCGGTAATGTAGATTTCTACTTTACCGACTTAAGAAGTCGCGTTTCTTTTTGCAGTCGGTAAAGTAGAATTCTGAATTATCAACTGAAGGGAACAAACTACCCCTGCAGAAACAAGACTCACTACAGTCGGCAAAGTAGAAATCTGCATTACCGACTGTCGGTAAGTGATTCAAAATCCTATTTATTTTTTAACTTTCTAGTAAATAATAATCTTAACAATCTAGTAACTTTTTGTTTAAATTTCTAGTTACATTCCAATAACTTCTAGTTTATTTCTTAACTTCTTATTTATTTTACTAATTTTTAACACCTTTTAGTTATTTTTTCTCATTTTATAAATGCTTTTTTAAAATTCTAATTTTTTTAAACATTTTTTAAATATTTTTATTATTTAGAAATTATTTTACAGTTTATTCTTAAAAAATCATATCCTATAATATTATATAAAATTAAAGAAACCTATTTTAAAAATTAACAAATAACAACAATAATTTATCAAAATAGTAATATATCAAATTTAATTTTATGATTAATTCCTAGATCCTACTTTTGGTTATTAAAAAAGTTTCTTTTAATAACTTGACAAATTTCCTGAAAACCCCTTGACATTAATCGAAAATTGTAGTTTAAACTTATATCTCATTAATATTAAAATTCAAAAAATAAAAAAAATCTCTTTTCCCCGACTCTAAAAACGGATTACTAGGATTTTTTGCCCAATTAAATAGAAAAAGTTTCGCCCTCTATTGCAACAGAGTTGATAGACAGCGAATAATATGACGTTTTTGAAAAAGATAGGGGAGAAAAAAAAATAAGTGAGAAATGTTCACAGGGGTATTGAAAACCTCAGTAGCCAAATCGAGCGTTCCTTTCTCGGCGAATAATTGAATATCAAAGAAGGATCTGGAGAAGATGGAAAGTGGAACGAAGGGTGTGTAATTCCATGGGAATTCTGGCATTTTCTATCTCACCAATTTTATTCTTAGGAGCTTGGAAATTGATCGAGTTGAAGCGCCCGATCAATTTCCCAACTCATTTCGACTCATAAAAATATTGAAAATTACTTGTTCTTTTATTTTTCCCATTTTACTTAAAGTCCACGTCATTACACTCACACAAAAGTTTCTATATGTGTTTCAAAGACTTGTAAATTTTTGCCATATACAAACTAAATCTTTTTTTTAAAAATTTTTTAAAATAATTGAAATTTTAGAAAAAAGTGGAAATTGGAGAAAAATAATTGAAACTTTTCGAATTAATCAACCAATGATCAAATTAATATATAAAGTTTGTGAAAATCATTGCGATTAAAAAAAAAACAATTAAAAATTGACGAACGTAATTGAGAGTTGAGAAAATAAATTAAAAAATTATTAGAACATTGAAAAGTGGATAAAATAATTTAGATTTAAGATAATAATTGAAAATTTAGGAAATTAATTGAAAAATAATTAATATATCTAATTAAAAGTTGGAGAAAATAATTGCGCAAAAAGATAAAAGAAAATTAAAATTGAAATAAATAATTAAAAGATGAAAAGAATAATTGAAAACTTAGGTAATTAATTGAGAAATAGTAAAAAGAATTAAAAATTAAAGAATTTGATTGCAAACTGATAACAATAATAATTGAAAATTGAAGAAAATTATAAAATTTTCAGAAAAATATTTTAAAATCTAGGAAATTAGTCGAAGATTAATGAAAATAATAAAAAATTAAAGAAAATATTTGCAAAGTAATAAAAATAATTAAAAACTAAAAAATAATTTTCATTTGTAAAAAATAATTAAAAACATAACAACATACTTTTTTATTAAAAGAAAATAATTTTAAAATGATAAAAATAATTGTAAATTGAAAAAATAACTGGAATTTGAGATGAATAATAAAAAAAATTAGAAAATTAATTAAAAAATAATTGTAAATCACAAAAAGTAATTGAAAAAATTGAAATAATTGAAAATTGAAGAAAATAAATGTAAATTTCAGATATATAATTGAAATTTTTGGAGTTAATCAACAAATGATCTAAATAATATAAAGTTTTTAAAAATCATTGCCATTTAAAAAAATTAAAAAATTGACGAAAGTAAATTTTGAGAAAAATAATTAAAGAAAGATTAAAACATTAAAAACTGGATACAGTTACTTAGATTTAAGATAATAATTGTTAATTTAGGAAATTAATTGAAAATTAATTAGTATTTGTAATTAAAAGGTGGAGAAAATAATTGCAAAAATATAAAAGAAAATCAAAAATTGTAAAATATAATTAAAAAATGAGAAGAATAATTGAAAATTTAGGAATTTAATTAAGGAATAGTAAAAACAATTAAAAATTAAAAAAATTTATTGCAAAATGATAACAATAATAATTGAAAATTGAAGAAAATTATTAAATTTTGAGAAAAATATTTTAAAATCTAGGAAATTAATTGAAGAATTATGTAAATAATAAAAAATTGGAGAAAATATTTGCAAAGTAATAAAAATAATTAAATATTAAAGAAAATAGTTTTAATTTGCAAAAAATAGTTGAAAAAATTACAACATGTATTTGTAATAAACAAAGATAATTGCTGAATGATAAAAATAAATGTAAATTGAACAAATAACAGAAGTTTGAAAAAAAAAATGTATCTAATTAATTATTTAAAAATAATTGAAAGTGACAAAAAGTAGTTGAAAAATGTTAAAAATTATTGAAAATGGAAGAAAATAATAAAAATTTGTAGGAAAAAAAATTGAGAAAATTACAGAATTTCTTTGATATAAAAGGAAGTGATTAAAAATCCAACAACAGCAATTAAATACTTGAAAAATACAAATAAAAATTATAAAATATAAATAAAATTTTAATAATTTAGTTTTATTGATTTTTATAATTCGATATTGGAGAAATTAATTGTAATTTGATAAAATAAATTACAATTTGAAAAACAAAAATTATATTTTGTAAAATTAATTAAAAAATGCCAAAAGAAATTGAAATTGCTTTAACTAAAAAAGTTTTATTTGAGTTAATAAAAGAAAATAATTTAAACTTGCGGATATTGAATTTAAAAATTAGTGTAAAATAATATATATAAATATATATAAAATAATTTAGGAAATTAATTGAAAAATAATTAATATATCTAATTAAAAGTTGGAGAAAGAAATTGCAAAAAGATAAAAGAAAATGAAAATTAAAATAAATAATTAAAAAATGAGAAGAATAATGGAAAATTTAGGAATTTAATTAATGAATAGTAAAAATAATTAAAAATTAAAGAAGTTTATTGCAAAATGATAACAATAATAATTAAAAATTGAAGAACATTTTAAAAATTGTAAAAAATTATTTTATAATCTAGAAAATTATAATTGAAGAATTATGAAAATAATAAAAAATTCGAGAAAATATTTGAAAAGTAATAAAAATAATTAAATATTAAAGAAAATAATTTTAATTTTTGGAAAATAGTTGAAAAAATTACAACACATATTTGTAATAAAAAAAAATAATTGCAGAATGATACAAATAATTGTAAATTGTAAAAATAACTGGAATTCGAGATTAATAATAAAAAAATCAGAAAATTAATTTAAAAATAATTGAAAATATCAAACAGTAATTGAAAAATTTAAAATAATTGTAAATTGAAGAAAATAATGGCAATTTGATTAAAATTTTCAGAATTAATCAACAATTAATCAAAATAATATAAAATTTGTGAAAATAATTGCAAATTAAAAAAATAAATTAAAATTGACGAATGTAATTGAAATTTAAGAAAAATAATGGAAGAATGATTAAAACATTGAAAAGTGGATAGAATAACATATATTTGAGATAATAATTGAAAATTTTGTAAATTAATTGAAAAATAATTAATATGTCTAATTAAAAGGTGAGAAAAATTAGTGCAAAAAGATGAAAGAAAATGAAAATTGAAAAAAATGATTGAAAACTGAGATAGATAATTGATAATTTATGAATTTAATTGAGGAACAGTAAAAATAATAAATTTTGAAGAAGTTGATTAAAAACAATAATAATTAAAAAATTGAAGAAAATAATTAAAATTTAAGAAAAAAAATTTAATCTAGGAAATTAATTGAAGAATAATGAAAATAATAAAAAAATTCCAGAAAATATTTGCAAAGTATTAAAAATAATTAAAATTTGAGGGAAATAATTTTTATGATAATTAAATTAACAAATTTGATGAGTTATGTCCTTCCATTATTTAATTGACATTACAACTTGATTTTAATAATTCGAAATTGATTGAAAAATAAAATCTTATTTTGTAAAAATAATTGAAAAAATGACGAAAGAAATTGATAATTAATTAATAAATAACTAATTTTATATTAAAGTTTTAAAATATAAAATGTCCATTAAAAGCATTTATCAAAGTTTTCCCTCATTGCATTTGTACTATTTATAATATTTTTAAAATAACTTTCTTCAAACACATTTCGCTATTTTTTTTTTCTTATTTTTAGTTCCTGAAAAAGCGAGAATTCAAATTAAGTTTTATTTCTTGAAAAAAAATAAAACTAAAAGTACAAGAAACTTTTCACTTTTGCTGGTAAATGCTGACGAACAAGTTTCTATTCTAGCTCGAGTTTTGCCAGTTTATGTAACGTCTCGTTGTTATTTTTTATTTCTCTCTTTGAAATTTGAATGCAGTTTCCGCTCTCCACGCATTGTAGATTAATCAATAGATTGAATGAATTATTCAGGACAAAGGTAATACGAAATTATTAGTGGCGACGGGTCAGAATTGAAATAAAATCCCACCATCGAGCCGAAGCTTATTGCAAATATCACCTTATGAGATTTACCTTTGACCCTCAATTTTCAATCGTGAATTATTCATTTTTCGTTTCCCTTTGACAAATAAGATCTTTTTGTTTGTAAATTGTTTCAATTCTTAAATTATAAAAACTTATTTCCGTCTTTTTTTTTTGTGTTAAACATTGGGACAAAATTTGTTTTTAAAAAAATTATAAACTTTGCGAATTTTTCATATGTAAGAAAAGACAGGAAATATTAAGTAAAAATGGAGAAAATTTAAAAAATAAAAATAAAAGAGAAAAACATTTAAGGGAAAATAATAAAAATTGAATAATAAGTAGTTTGAAGTACTTTTTTAAATAATTTTCGAGTGAAAGTTTTAAACAATTTCTAGAAGTTTAACTCTATCTCTAGTTATTTATCAAATTTTTTCTTCATCTTTTAGTTATTTTCTTATCTCTTTCAATTTTTTCCCCTCTACTTTCTAGTGGTTTTTATTTATTTTCTGGAAATTTTACCATTATTCTAATAATTTTGTTTATTATTTTTCTTATTATTGTTTTTGTTTACAGATGTTAGACATTAAAAAAACATACTAAAAAGTTAATAATTAACCAGAAATTAAAGAAAGTGATGAAATAACTAAAAAGTAATTAAACTGATAAGAAAAAGGATGAAAAATTACTAGAAATTTAAAAAGTTAGAAAAAAATGAAAAAAAACTGATCTGCGAATATAAGTAACTAGAAATTAAAGAAAAATAATCAATTTAAATAATAATTTTATTTAACAAATCAATAAATATCATGCAAAATAAAACTAATTTAGAAATTCGGAAGAACAAGTAAAAAATTAAAAAGAATTTTTTAATTTGTTAAAATAAATAAAAGCTGAGAAAAAATATTAGAAAATAAAGAAAATATAGAAGAAGGTTAGAAAAAGTTTTTGTTAAAGCAATAAACTGAAAAATAACTATAAATTTTTTTTTAAATATTTAGAATTGGTTAAAAAGTACTAGTAAATTCAAAAAAACAAATAGAAAATTGAAAATAGTGACAAATAAAAATAAAAAATTTTAAATTGAAGAAATATCGCAGGTAATAAAAAATAACTAGAAATCGAGAAAAAGAAATTTAGAGGGAATAAATATCTACTAACTAAAAAAAAATAACTAGATAATGAGAATAAAAAAGTAGAAAGTAAAAATATCTAGAACATATTATCTAGAAAGTAAGGTAACTAGAATGAAAAAAAATTACTAGAAATTGAAATAATTATTTTGAAGAAGAATAAATAAAATACAGCGAAAAAGAGTACGGGAAGTTAAAGAAAAAGGACTAAAAAATAAATAAGAATTATTTTAAATTACTAAAATAACTAGAAAAAAAGCATAAATGACAAAATGTTACTAGAAACTTTTTGGAAATTCAAGAAAAATCATAAAGTTTGGATAAATAACCAGAAATGAAGAGAATAATTAAATATTGAAGGAAAATCACTAGAAACCTGAAAATAACTAGATAGAAAATAAAGTAACCAGAATCTGTAAAAGTCTAACTAGAAGTTTGAAAAGTAACTAGAAAGTCTCTATAAATATCTGGAAACTTGAAAAAAAGACAAATAAAGATAAAAATTTTATTTTAAAGGAATATTGCCGGTCAGAGAAACAAAACTAGGAATTTAAATATTAACTAGAAATTGAGAAAGAAGAATGCAGAATGAATAAATAACTATAGTAATTAAATAAAAAATCACTAAAAATCTAAAAATAACTAAAGAGGAAATAAAGTAACCAGAAACTGTAAGAAAGTAACTAAAAGTTTGGAAAGTAACTAGAAAGGCCGGAAAAAGACTGAAACGTAAACGATTTTATGCTAAAAGTTGAGAAAAATATAAAAAAACAAAAAATATTCAAATAAATCTTTTTCTTTTTGATTTTTCCATTTTTTAAAAATATTAAACTTGATCTACGATAGTCAACAGTTGAAATGCATTTTCAACGTTAATTATTGAATCTTTTATAAGCTTCCATAAAAAAAAGATATTGATTCTGTGAAATTCGATTTTCTGGGCATGAAACCCTCTCTCGTTTTTAATGCCACAATAATCTTATAGAATTTTTTTACGACCAAAAAGACATAAATGGATTTACAGCCAACGTTTAAGAGTCACATAAATTTTAATATCGTACATGTAAGGATGGTGCATTTTCAGGTAAAATTATTATGTTTCATATGTGAGGCAAAGGTGTTAATGCACATGTTGCAATCTGACTAATTGATCTCTGCAGCATTAAATTCCACTGAGAGAAGACAAGGAAACATTTACACATTTGTTCCACATGAACGAAATAATAATATATGCTTTCGCTATGATTTTCACTGTTTTTGAAATAAAATATTATACAATAATATACCCTCTTTTGTGTCATAATTTATCAGATTTTTAAAAATTATAGTTTCCCTTATTAATTTAAAGAAAAGAAAATTTAAATTCAATTTGCATTTTTAAAATAAAAGTTGGATAGATTCTAAAACACGAAAAAATGAATTTTTACAAATATTCTTTATACTTAAATCAGTCATCTTTTGTACAAAATAAGAACTGAAACTTGACAAAAGTAATTGAAATAATGATAAAAATATAGTTGAAATTTTAAAGAAATTTATAAACTTAAAAAAAATAGGTTAAAATGACGAAAATAATGAAAATTTAAAAAGAATGACAATTAGAGAAAACGCTACTTTGATTTAGAGAAAAAAGTAAAAACTAAAGAATTTTTTTGAAGTAGTAAACAATTTTTTTTTAAATGAGAAAAATATTGAGAGAAATGAAGGATATAATTAAAATTTGCAGAGAACAACATAAAATTGAAGAAATTGATTGAAAATAACGAATATAATTGAAAATTTAAAAAAAACAATCAACGTTATATGGATAAGAAAATAAATTAAAATTTTAGGAAAATAATTGTCTAGTAAAGAAAACATAACATTAAAATTTTTAATTGAAGAAAATTCCTGAAAGGTAAAAAAGTGTAATTGAATTTGCAGAAAATACGTAAAAATACGTATAAAGCATCAACAATTTACAACATTTAAAGAAACTAAAAATTTGAGAAAATAATTGAAAACTGAAAAAAAAATTGAAAAATTTATAAAATAAACTTGAAATTTGAAATTAAAAACTGAAAAAATTATTGAAAATACAAGAAAATAATTTTTAATTATCTATTCATTTATTTGATTCACATCAGAAATCGGGGGGAAAAAATAGAAAATTAACTTTCTGGTGCTTAAACTGAATTAGTGAAATTTTAATCTAAATTAGTAAAAATTGGCACTAGTTTCTAATTAATTTTTTACTATCTTAATTAATAGGTTTCAATTTATATTAAAAGAATTGGTAAAAAGTTGAAATTGAAGAAAATTTGATTCTTTTTGAAGCAAGGAATGTGATTTTTATTATCGAATTGCATTTTTAGCACAAAAAAGTTCTAGTCGAAAAACAATAAAAAATTGGGTATCATAGTGTGAAATAAATTATTAAAATATTTAAAAAAGTAACTATAAAAAAAAAAAGGAAATAAATCGAATGTGAAAAAATTATTGGAAGTTAAGAAATTAGCCTTAAATTTATCTTCATTTCTAGTTATTTATTAACTTTCCAGTGAATTTTTTTTATATTTTGACAATTTCTTCGAATTTCTATTTTTTTACTTTAGGTGGTTTATTTTTTCACTTTTAAGTTATTTTGTCATTATCTAGTAATTTTTTTTTTCAGTTACTATTTTAATTTTACTATTATTTTTTTCATTAACTTAAAAATTAAAAAATTGTTTTTAGTTATATTTCGCTATGTGAGTATTTTTTAATTTTTAGTAATTTTACCTATATTTATCATTTTCTTTTCAATTCCAGATTTACCTTTCACTTTTTAGAAATTTTTATACTCAACTTCTAATTATTTTTTCACTTCCTAGTAATTTTTCTTTAATCTCAATTTACGCTTTTCGTTCTCAAAAATTGTGTTACTTTTCAATTATATTTTGAATCTTCTACTTATGTATTATAAATTTTAGTTATTATCTTCACTTTCTAGTTTTTTTTCTCTTATTTTCTAGTAATGTTTTTAATTTCATTTACATATTTATCCCCTTTTAAACTTTTTCTTTATTTTCAAGTTATTCCTAAAAGTTTCTAGTTATTTCTTCACTATCTAGTAATTTTTTTTTAGTTTTTTCATTCATTTTTACGTTTGAAAAAATTTATAAGTAACTTCCTTCCTTTTTTTGTAACTAGTTATTTCTTTCCATAAATTTTTTTAAATTTTATTAAATTATATTAAATATTTTATTAAAGTTTCTTAAATTTATTAAATTAAATTAAATCCAGTGATTTGTTTTCATTTTCTAATTAGTTTTTTCACTTCCAGTTAATTTTCCGATTTCTAGTAATTTTTATTCACATTCTATAATAACTATTTCAAATTTTAAAAAATTTTAAATAATTTTTAAGTTACTTTTTTAACTTTCCAGTAATTTTTTACAGTTTTTAGTTACTTCTTTTGTATCTAAATAATTGTTTCATTTCATAGTTAGATTTTCCATTTTCAAATTTTTCTATTTTTCTATTTTGTTTTTCTTTAATTTAAAATTACTTATCTTATTCGTCCTTTTTCACATTTTTCTGTAACTTTCTCAGTTTCTAGTTATTTCGCAACATTTTCTAGTCAATTATTAATTTATTAATTTTCTAGTTTTTTTGCCCCTTTTTTCATTTTAAAGTTATTTTTCTCTTTATCTAGTTACTTTTTTTCTAATTTCTAAGTTTTTTGCATTTTCTAGATTTTTTAAATTTTCTAGTAATTTTTTCCTATATCTAGTCAATTGAATTACTTTCTAGTAATTTTCGTTTTTTTTCTAATTGTTCTTTTTTAATTTCCAGTCATTTATATTCACTTTTTGGTCTTGTACTTTTTTTTTCAAATAACCTTCTAAATTCCTAGTTATTTTCCAAAAACTTCTAGGTAAATAAATTATAATAAATGAAAAACTTTTTAATTAATTTTTCTATTTCTTAGTTATTTTTTCCGGGCCCAAATTTCTTTTCTGCAATTATTCGTTATTCTGTCACTGTTTATTATTTTATTTTCTAGTTATTTCTAAATTTTTTTTTTTTTTTTGATAGATTTAAAGCGGTTTTTTTTAAGTAAAGATTATTTTCTTTATTTACAGTTATTTTTCTCATTTCGAGTTACTTTTACTTATAAAAGTTCTATCAATAAAAGCCAATAAATTCTAGTCATTTTTTACTTATTACTAATTTTTTTATCAATTTACACAATACATATATATTACTTTCATATTTTCTAGTATTTCTTTTACATTTTTAAAATATATTTTTTATAATTTCTTGTTATTTACTTTACTTTTCTTTTTCTTTTTTTCTAGTTCCTCACTGACTTTTATTATAGTTTTTTCCCCTATTTACTTGAAACTTTTGACATTTCTAGTTATTTTTAAATATTTTTGATCTTTTGATATTTTTTTTTCTGTTTTTCGGATTGTTTTCTTTATCTACTAGGTATTTAATTTTTTATTTACATTTTAGGCAAGTTATTTTAAAAAATTTTTATTACTTTTTAACTATTTCTAGTTATTTAACTTTATCTCTGGTTAGTAATTAAATTTCCAGTATTTTTTCTTCATCTTCAAATTTTTTTCCTTTTTCAAGTTATTGATTTGCTTTTAAGTATAAGTTTTATTCCATTGTTTATTAAATTTTCCGTTTTTTTTCTACAATTCTTTTTTTTTTCAGTAATTTTTTCCTATTCGGCAAAATAGTTGAGAAGAGGTTATGTTTGAAATAATGTTTTTGCTTTTCGAATATGTGTCTGATTCCTTCTTAAAAATCAAGAAAAAATTTCATTCTAGATATTTTTTAATAAAATCTAGACTCTCAGAATTGAACCTGGATTTCAATTCTCTTTTAAACAATCGGAACTTTTCAGGGTCCAATAAATCTTTTTTTAATTATAGAAAGATTTGATTTTAATTTGGTTTTTATAGTTTAATAGATTTATTATAAATAAAAAAATGTTATAAAATTATCAATGTACCTAGAGAGATGGAAGGGGGAGAGTAGAAATTATTGAATTGAAAAGCTTTTTTATAAATCGAATTTGTTACAGTTTTATAGAAACAATATATTTTATAAATATTTGCATTATGAAATAAATTGGCATCATTTTTATAAAAAGAAGTGAAAAATGTGGAGATATTGTTAAGCAGTTGAGAAATGGACCATTTACGATATTTTTAAAGGTGAATAAAGAAATTGATGGGCAGATTGAAGATGGCTGACATGAGTCTCTTGAATGTTAAATATTCACTTGGGACCGCTGAAGAAAATCGTTACCCCTTATAAAAGCAACGAAATTGAGTCAAGGAGATGATAAGCTTTTTATCACCGTTTTACTACACATTTTCGGATCCCCCTAATCGACACAGAAGCTTTTCTCGTGCTGGTTTTGTCTCATGGATGTCGGCTGTTTATCAGGGCGGACGTTGTGAAAACAAGAAAAGTGGAAAAATTTATGGCTCGCTAACAACCAGTAGGGATCAACTCGAGAAAACTCGAGGGTAAAGGAAACGCGGTAAAAATGGCGATGTGATATCATAGAAAACAAAGTTAACTGAAAAAAGGCTGAAAATGTGAGACGTATTAAAGATTCAACATGACAACGAGACACTGAAAAGATTTCTTCAACAACAGTTTTTATGAGGTTATAATTCTTAAAAAAGTTATATTATCTTCTTTCTCGAGATTTTATATACTTTCTTCTACTCTAAAGTGTACTAATAGAAAACTTTCAATATCAGTGTCTTTTTTCGGAAAGATTTAAAAACATTTCAACTTTGCACATTTTCAGATGTTTGCAAAATAACCACTAAGGTAAATGTACCAATTACTGCGATTTGAAATCCAAGTTGAGTAAACAGATTGAAAAGAAAGATAAATATTTGTCTGATTTTAAAAACACTTTTGTTATCTAGGAATCACTAATTAAAATATGAAAAAAATTATGTATTAAAAAAAAACGAATTTGTAAAAAAATACTCTGTGCTGGTATTACTACTGTCATTAGGGTGGTTCAGCCCAGATAGCACGTAACCTTGCCGCAATGTTGCCGTGCAAGTTTTGCAATATTTCCGGGCAACATTGCGGCAAGGTTGCTGCAAGATTGCTGCAAGGTTAAAATGTCCCACCTTGCCCAACCTTGCACAGTAAGCTTGCTGCTAGCTTATCGCAAGATTGCACCGCAAGCTTGCAGCAAGGTTGCATGGTAAAATTGTCGCAAGATTGCATATTAAGCTTGCTGCAAGGTTACTGCAAGGTTGTAGCAAGGTTGCTGCAAGGTTGATGCAAGGTTGCCGCAAGGTTGTAGAAAGGTTGCGATGAGGTTGTTGTAAAGTCATAAAATACAATTAAAATAATTAAATATCGTTAATTTTTAAATGTTTTAAAAAAAAGAATTGATTTAAATTAAAGCAATTTTAAAAAGCAGAATTTTATTACCTATGGAAAGAAATTTTTACAACCTTGCAGCAACCTTGCACAGTAACCTTGAAGCAATCTTACCATGCAATCTTGCCGAGCAATCTTGCGACAATATTACCGTGCAACCTTGCTGCAAGCTTGCGGTGCAGTCTCGCGATAAGCTTGCAGCAAGTTTACTGTGCAATATTGGGCAAGGTGGGACATTTTAACCTTGCAGCAACCTTGCCGCAATGTTGCCCGGAAATATTGCAAAACTTGCACGGCAACATTGCGGCAAGGTTGCTGCAAGGTTACGTGCTATCTAGGAGAAAAGGAAAATTTTGAAATATTGTTTATAAAAAGTCACTTTAATTCATTAATGTAATTTGCCATTAGATTAATTTTGATTTCTTTTGAACCAAATCTTGGAATTGTTATTCCTAACTAATTTGTAATTTAGAATTATTTAATTCATTTTTCATTGTAATTTCGCATAATTTAACCTAACTTAACTCGATGTAAGCTTACTAAACTTTATTTCTAAATTTTTAAAAATGTAATTGATTATTTAATCTATTATTGTTAATTTTACAAAAATTTCCTAACCTCAAAATTTTGATTTGTATCAAATTTATGTTCTATGTTGAAAATTTACATTGTTTGTCTAAATAATTATTATTATTTGGATCAGACAATTATATTTAATTGTTAAATAAATATATTATGCACAGAATACTATAGTATATGGTAAATATTAATGAATAAAAAATGAACGAATCTGGTTGATTCTGGCTAAGTAAAAAATAAAAAAGATTTAAAAAGCTTCCTCTATGAGTTATTAAAAAAAAAAAATAGCAAATCCCTAAAACATGAGAAAAATAACTTGTATACACAAATATAAATTAATTCTTAGAAACTTATCATAATAACTTTACCGAGTGATAAATTCATTTAAAATAACAAATATAAATTGTTCAAACAATTAAAAAGTCTTAAAAATTGCAGACGGAAAAATTCGTGATAATTCTTTAACGAAGAAAGCAAGAAACATAATTCTTCTAGGAGAATTGAATGAAAAGTTGTTTTAAACAATTTATATTGTTGAAACAAATACACAAAATATTTAATTAACAAATTTCCTGTCAATTGTTAAAGAATCGATAGCTTTAAACAATTATAATTGTTTAAACAATCAATTAAATTAAATAAAACTAATTATTCTTTCTTCGCTATTTAAAAAGTTGTAAGCTTTTAAGTTATTTCATTAAAATAAAAAATATGTAAAAAAATTGTTTAAACAATCTATAATAATAATCCGCAAGATTCATTCATTTTTTCATTCTATTTACACCTGAAGTTTGGCACATAGATATTTTTTGTTTTAAATCAGATAATTTTTAAAAAAATGCATTTAAATTGATAAAAAATTAAATTTATAAATATGTATTAAAATAATTTTAATTTCATTAATAAATAAATCTATAATTTTTTCTACAATTTTCAAGAGTTTACAGTATACATAATTATTAAATTGTCTTTAAATTTAAATTTTACAATTTTGTAGATTATTCTCGCCATTTTTCGAATTTTTCTTTCAATTTTCAATTATTTCCCTCATTTCTTAATTATTTTCATTAATATTTAATTATTTTAGTTATTTTGTAATATTTTTTTCAATTATGAACTATTGTTTTAAATTTTAATTTGATTCTTTAATCTTTAATTTATTTCATTAATTTTTAATTATTTTCTTTAATTTTGAATTTCATTCTTCGTTTTTCAATTATTTTATTAAAAATTCAACAATTCTCGCAATTTCTTAATTATTCAATTGACAATTTATTACTCTCTTTCAATTTTATCATTATTCATTAATTTGAAATATTTTTTTTTCGGATGACGATTATTCTCACTACTTTTTTTTCAATTGTTAATTATTTTTTTTAATAGTTAATTATTTTCGTCATATTGTCATTTTTCTCTTAGTTATCAATTATTTTCTTAAAACCATTTAATTCTTTAATTTCCAATTTATTTCTTTATTTTTCAATTAGTTTCTTCAATTCTCAAATATTTTCTTTAATTTTCAATTATTTTTATCGACTTTCAATTAATTTCTTAATATTAAAAAAATGCAATTATTTTTGACGCATAAAATTTTTTTTAAAATTTGAATTCAATTGTTCAATTCTCTAACTATTTTCTTCACTTCTCAATTACTTTCCTCAAATTTACATTCCATTTCTGAATTTCCAATTACTACTTTAATATTAAAAATTTTCCATCTTTGGTCAATTATTTTTTTTTAATTATCAATTAGTTTATTTTATATTAAATTCAATTCTTCAAATATTTCGTTCAATTCTCATTTCTTCTTTAAAATTAAATTCCATTTTTCAGTTTTCACCTTTTTCTTCTACATTCAATAATTCTTGGGTTTTATAAATAACTTTTTCAATTTTTAATTATATTCTTTTAATGTCAATTACATTTTTTAATTTTCAGTTATTTGTACAATTTTCAACTAACTCTTCAATATTAAAAAAATTCTGTTTCAATTAATTTTTTCAATCCTAAATTTTTTTTTTGAAATTTCATTTTAACTATTAATTTTAATTTTCTTCTTTCTTCAATTTTCTACAACTATTTTTGTCAATTTCTCATTATTCTCTTTAAATTGAAATTTCATTTTTAAATTTTCAATCATTTTCTCTTTAATAATACAAAATTTTCGATTTATATTGATTATTTTTTTCTACATCAATAAATTTCTTTAATTTTAGATACAGTTGTTCAATTATTTTTTACAAATTTTAATTCCATTGTTCAATTCCATTCTTCAAATTTAAATTATTTTCTTCAATTTTCAATTATTTTTATTCGATTTTCAATCAATTCTTCAATATTAAATAATTATCTGATTTTTGAAAAAATTTTACAAATCATAAAAATTGTTTCAAATTATTAATTCAATTGTTCAATTCAACAACTATTTTATTAAATTCTTACTAATTTTTTAAAATTTTTAATTCAATTCTTCAGTTTTCAATTATTTTCTTTTGTATTTAATAATTATGTGCTTTTTTAAATTACTGTTTAAAATTTTTTTATTATATTTTTTAAATTTCAATTACATTCTTTAATTATTAATTACTTTCATCAACTACAATTTTTTTCCTTTTTCAATTATTCTTTTAAAATTTTGGAATTAAACTTACTTTTATTATATTCCTTAAATTTCAATTCAATACTTAAAATTTTTATTATTTTCTTAAATTTTTAATTGTTTTCTTTAATTTTAATTACAATTGTTCAATTATTTTTTAAAATTTATAATTCTATTTTTTAATTTTTATTTCCATTGTTTTGTTTTCAATTGTTTTTTTTTCTATATTTATTAATTCTCTTCTTTTTTCAATTATACTTCTTTTCAATTTTTAAGTATATTCCATAAATTTCAATTCCATTCTTCAATTTTCTAATAGCTTTCTTCAATTTTTAATTATTTTTTTCAATTTTTAATCCAATTGTTAAATGTGCAATTATTTCCAACAATTATTCCTATAATTAATTATTTTCCTTAAATTTAATATTTCTTGTTTAATTTTTTTAATTCTTTTTTTCAGTTGTCAATTAATCTTGTCATTTTTTAAATTTTGTTTTCAATTGACAATTATTTTCGTCATTTTTCAACTATTTCCTTCAATTATTAATTATTTTCAGCAATTTTCAATTATTTCCTACAATTTTTTCAATTTTTAATTATTATCTTAAAATTTTATACTTATTCATTGATTATTTAAATTATTTCGTTTGGTTCTGTATTAGTCTAGCAATATTTTCAATTTTGTTATCAATTGTCAATTAATTTCGTCATTTTATAATTCTTTTTTGCCAATTATCAATTATTTTTTCAAATTTTAATTTAATTTTTAAATTTCCAATTTATTTCCTGATCTATCTATTATTTTTTTCTATTTTTAATCCAGTTGTTCAAATTGCGATAAATTTCCAACAGTTATTTCTATAATTTTTCAACTATTTGTTTTAAATTTAATATTTATTATGTTTAATTTTTTCAATTATTTTTTCAGTTATCTATTAATCTAGCCATTTTTCTAATTTTGTTTTTAACTGTCAATTGTTTGTTTTTCAGATATATTCTCAAATGTCGTAATTTTCATTATTTTGAATTTGCAAAAATTTATAGTTTCAAATGGCCAACAACAATGCAATGTTTTTAATGTTGCTAGTTAAAAATTAATTTGTTTAGAAAACAGCCCTTTTTGAATTTTTTGACAACTTAATTGACTTTTGCAAAAAATTGTTTAGAGAAAAAATTTTTCTTTTTATATGTGTAGAATTAGGATAAAACTAGAAAAAAATATTCAAAAATTAAAACAAAAGAAATTTTTTTTTCTACATTTTGATCATTTTATCTGTATACAAATAACTTGTATACCCAAAATGTATCAACAAAAATTGTCTCTTTTTTAAGTTTTAAATATTTTTTTCCCCAATTCTGCACATGAGGAAAATTTTTTCTCTGAAAATTTTTTTCAAATATCGGTTTTTTTCTCGGTTGTCACTTTTCTTATTTTCATTATCATTTATTTCCCTTTGAAGTTGATACTAGTCAATTAACAAGAACAGTGTAAAGTTTTCGACGTTTCGAAAAAACTTTTCTACTCACCTGGAAGGACACTTTTACATCGAATTTAATCCAAAGTTGCAATTTTCACGTTCTTGTTGTTGCAATAACGATTCAAAAGTTTTATAAAGAAAATTGCATTCGTTGAAAAGAACAATGAGTTTTTTTCTATTAAAATCTCATGAAGATAAACGGTCAGCTTTTTTCAATACAAGACGTGGAGTGCAACTGACTTATAAAGAGAGTGATTTATTTATGCTGATAGATTTCATGGTGATTAAATTAGATTCTCATCAAAGGGAAAATATTTATGCTAATAATTCCCTCAGGATTTTAATGTATTTATTTAGATGTATTTGTATGGGTATGCAGTATTTTAGATTCATTCGTCATGGAAAATATTTTAATGCTTTGATTACAAACAGTGGAGTAGATTAATTTTGTTCACTTTATATTTAAAAATTAACAAATAAAAATTAAAATACATGATTTGTACATTAATTATTAAATTTATGTTTCGAATAATAGATAAATTAGGTAAATAATTCGTAATTTTTACATATTGACTTTTCTTCAGTGCAGGAAATAAAAAGTTTTATATTTTATACAACATCACAAGGGCTAGGTTATAAATGTCATAAACAGACTTATTTAATGGTAGAATGATATTTTATAATTTTATTACGTACAAGAGATTCGTATGTAGAATAGAGGAGAATGGGATTAATTAAAACTGAAAAAGGTTAAAGTGAAAATAATTTTGTAATGTTAGTTTTGACACATGTAAATAATAAACGTAATAAACAGAATAAAAAAAAAACAAAAAATTCTTAAAAAACTATTTAAAATAGAAAAAGTAGCAAGAAAAAATATAGAACGCAACATTAACCTAAAAAAGATTTACCCTAAATAATATTGTACTAAAATTTTTAGTAAATTAAAATTTAATTTTATCAATATAAATTAACTTGAAATGTTTTTGTGATTAAATTAATTGATATTTAGATCATTGGAAATTGAGCTCATTAACATAATTATTTTTAATGAAAATCTAAATTAGTAGTTCAGAATCAATATATATTTAAGTTCTAATTTACTAAAGTTTGAATTCATTAAAATTTTTATTAGTTATAAGGCTTTAAATTATCTAAATTTTAATCAATCCTTGAGTTTTTAATATTCCGAATATTAATAACTAAACATTTAAACTTTTCACGATTTTAATTTTTTTCGTAAATATAAATTTCACTTAATTTTAAATTCCATTAGACCCAATTTTCATTGATTTAAATTATATAGTCTAAATTATTATTTTCAAAATTTGGACTGATTGAAGCTTTAATATACAATAAAATTTTTCTATATAATTAAAAGTTTTTATATAATGGTTAATGTTTAAAATAATTTAAATATACATTGTTAGATTTTGAAAATATGTAAAGTTTATAATAGTCCAAAGTTGAAATATAAATCTTAAGACTTAAATAAATAAAAATTTGAATTAATCGAAGTTAAAATAAATTTGAGACAACATTTCGTTAAAACTGTTTTAAGTTTGGAACTATTTTAAATTTGGAAAAATTAAAACTTGAGTTGTTGGAACTTTTAAAGAATAGAAATTATCCTCAATAAAAGTTTGAAAAGATTGAAGTTCGTATTAATTATAAAAGTTTGAATACACTTTTCTTATTAAAAAACTATTCTTTCAACAAAAATATTTCAACTTTTTGTAATGTACCTACCAACGCTAATTTTTCCTATTATTTATTTTTTTATTATTTTTCCTTTTTTAAATAATTTTAAATAATTTACTTTGCATGGAATGAAAGTTATATTTATCTTAAATATTAAGTTTATTTGAAGAACAAATTTCATTAAATTATTTATCTTTTTCGTATTTGCAAAAATTTATAGTTGAAATTAACCAGAAACAATGCAATGTTTTTATGCTGCTATAATTTTCAACAGTTTTCAATATACAATTTATTTATTTATTTATAATATTTATATTTATAAATATTTATTCTCTTCAAACTTTATAATTACTCTTTAATTTTTTTTTAGATATTTGTTCTGTTGTCGATTTTTATTCTCGACAGATTTAAAATTTTTCTTTCAATTATTTTCCTCATTTCTAAATTATTTTCTTTAATATTTAATTATTTTAGTCATTTTGCAATTTTTCTTTCAATTATCAACTATTTTCTTGAAATTTCAATACAATTCTTCAATTTTCATTTATTTTCTACAATATTATCCATAATTTTCCTAAATTTTCAATTGACAATTTATTTTTCTCCTTCAATTTTATGATTATTCATTAATTAAATTTTTTTTGTTCGAATCCCGATTATTTTCACCACATTTCGATTTTTGTTTTCAATTGTTAATTATTTTGTTTAATAGTTCATTATTTTCGTCATTTTGTCATTTTATTTTTTAATTATCAATTATTTTCTTGATATTTCCATTAAAATCTTTCATTTACAATTTATTTCTTCAATTTTTAATTATTTTCTTCAATTCTCAAATGTTTTCTTTAATTTTCAATTATTTTTATCGATTTTCAATTAATTCCTCAATATTCAATAATTCTCAGATTTTTTCAATTACTTTTTTCCAATTTTTAAGCATATTCTTTAAAATTCAATTCCATTCTTCAATTTTTAATTGCTTTCTTCAATTTTCAATTATTTTCTTCAATTTTAATTATTTTTATCGATTTTTAATTTAGTCGTTAAATGTGGAATTATTTCCAACAATTATTCCTATAATTTTCTTATTTGTTTAATTTGCAATTGTTTTCTTTAATTTTAATATTTCTTGTTTAATTTATTAAATTATTTTTTTCAATTGTCTATTAATCTAGCCATTTTTCAAAGTTTGTTTTCAATTGACAATTATTTTCGTCATTTTTCACATATTTTCTTCAATTTTTCAATTATTCTTGCAATTTTTCAACTATTTCCTTCAATTTAATTATTTTCCTCAATTTCCATTTATTTCCTACAATTTATCGATTTTCAATTATTATCTTAAAATTGCATAATTATTCTTTGATATTTTTAATTATTTTGTTCGGTTGTGTATTATTCAATTGACAATTAGTTATTCTCCTTCAAATTTATGATTATTTATTAATTTAAAAAACTTTTTGTTCGATTCCCGATTATTCTCACCATTTTCGATTTTTTTTAATTGTTAATCATTTTTTTTAATAGTTCCTTGTTATCGTAAATATTCACTTATTTTCGTAACATTGTATTTTTTCTTTAAATTATCAATTATTTTCTTGAAATTTCCATTTAATTCTTTAATTTCCAATTTATTTCTTCAATTTTTTATTATTTTCTTCAATTCTCAAATACTTTCTTTAATCTTTAATTTAATTAATTTACTTTAATTTTCAATTATATTTATCGATTTTCAATTAATTCCTTAATATTCAATTATACTCGGATTTATTCAATTATTTTTTTTACTCATAAAAATTTTTTAAAGTTTCAATTCAATTTTTATTATTATTATTATTGACTTTTTCTATTATTATTTCGATTATAATTAAGTTTCTTTAATTTTAAATACAATTATTGATCATTTGAATTTATTACTAAGTGAAAATTGTCATAAGTAGGATGAATTATTTAATCACTCTGAATCAATAAAAATTACATTTTTAAATACAATTGTTCAATTATTTTCTTTAATTTTTAATTCCATTCTCCAGTTTTTATTTCCATTCTTCAGTTTTCAATTTTTTTCTTTATTTTCATTAATTCTCGACTTTTTTTAATTCTTTTTTTTCTGTTTTTAAGTATATTTTTTGAATTTCAATTCCATTCTTCAATTTTTAATTGCCTTCTTCAATTTTTAATTTTAATTATTTTTTTGATTTTTAATCCACTTGTTAAATATGAAATTATTTTCAACAATTATTCCTACAATTTTCTTCATTTTTCATTTTTTAATTGGCAATTATTTTCTTTAAATTTAATACTCCTTATTTAATTTTTTCAATTATCCCTAACTTTTTATTATTTTCTTCAATTTCAATAATTTTTTTGTTTTTCATTCCAGTTGTTCAATTTGCAATTATTTCCAAAAGTTACTCCTATAATTTTGCAACTGTTTTGTTTAAATTTAATATTGATTGTTCAGTTTTTTATAATTTTAATATTAAAAAAGTTATTAAATAAAAAGTATATAACTTTTAAGCAGCAAGATAAAACTCAATGACCCAAATTCTAAAACGAACTTACCTGTGTTCTTTTCAAGATTCCAAAAGAAATGAATTTCACAATTACTTTCTTGATAGTTAATTTTAATAAATTAAAAATGTAAACATTGGAAATTTCTCTTAGTAAACAAATGCGCGCGCAACCATATTGATTTGCTTACTAACAGAAATCTCCAATGTCTACATTTACAATTTATTAAAATTAAATATCAAGGAAGTAACTGTGAAGTTAATTTCTTTTGGAATCTTGAAAATAATACAGTTAATTTCGTTTTAGCATTTGGGTCATTGAATTTTGTCTTGCTGCTTAAAAGTTATATAATGTTTATTTAATAACTTTTGTAATATATTATATCCCATAATACAAATGGCAGCAAAAATTTGAAAATGACTCGTAAATTTGATAGTGTGTGATAAATTTCTTATAAAAAAACTATTCTTTCAACAAAAATATTTCAACTTTTTGTAATGTACCTACCAACGCTAATTTTTCCTATTATTTATTTTTTTATTAATTTTTCTTTTTTAAATAATTTACTTTGCATAGAATGAAAGTTATATTTATCTAAAATGTTAAGTTCATTTGAATAACAAATTTCATTAAATTATTTATCTTTTTCGTATTTACAAAAATTTATAGTTGAAATTAACCAGAAATAATGCAATGTTTTTATGTTGCTATAATTTTCAACAGTTTTCAATGTACAATTTATTTATTTATTTATAATATTTATATTTATAAATATTTTATTCTCTTTAAACTTTATAATTTCTCTTTAATTTTTTTTAGATATTTGTTCTGTTGTCGATTTTTATTTTCGACAGATTTATAATTTTTCTTTCAATTATTTTCCTCATTTCTAAATTATTTTCTTTATTATTTAATTATTTTAGTCATTTTGCAATTTTTCTTTCAATTATCAATTATTTTCTTGAAATTTCAATACAATTCTTTACTTTTCATTTATTTTCTACAATTTTATCCATAATTTTCTCCTAAATTTTCAATTGACAATTTATTATTCTCCTTCAATTTTATGATTATTCATTAATTAGATTTTTTGTTCGAATCCCGATTATTCTCACCATATTTTGATATTTTTTTCAATTGTTAATTATTTTTTTTAATAGTTAATTATTTTCGTCATATTGTAATTTTATTTTTTAATTATTTTCTTGAAATTTTCATTAAATTCTATAATTTAAAAATTATTTCTTCAATTTTTAATTTTTTTTTTCAACTCTTAAATGTTCCCTTTAATTTCCAATTATTTTTATCGATTTTCAATTAATTCCTCAATATTTAATAATTCGCGGATTTTTTCAATTATTTTTACACTCATAAAAATTGTTTTAAAATTTATATTCATAATTATTTAAAATTCAAGAACTATTCTCTTCTATTCTCAGTTATTTTCTTCAACTTAAAATACACTTTTTAATTTTCTATTCTTTTCTTGAATATTAAAAAATTATCGCCTTTTTTCTTTTTTTTTTTTATTATTATTAAGTTTCATTAATTTTAAATACAATCATTCAATTATTTTCTTTAATTTGTAATTCCATTCTTTAAATTTTCTTTCCATTTTTCAGTTTTTAATTGTTTACTTCTATATTAATTAAATCTCGGCTTTCTTCAATTACTTTTTTCCATTTTTTATCCAATTTTCCAATTTTTTTGTATAACTTTTAAGCAGCAAGATAAAACTCAATGACCCAAATTCTAAAACGAACTTACCTGTGTTCTTTTCAAGATTCCAAAAGAAATGAATTTCACAATTACTTTCTTGATAGTTAATTTTAATAAATTAAAAATGTAAACATTGGAAATTTCTCTTAGTAAACAAATGCGCGCGCAACAATATTGATTTGCTTACTAACAGAAATCTCCAATGTCTAAATTTACAATTTATTAAAATTAAATATCAAGGAAGTAACTGTGAAGTTAATTTCTTCTGGAATCTTGAAAAGAATACAGTTAAGTTCGTTTTAGCATTTGGGTCATTGAATTTTGTCCTGCTGCTTAAAAGTTATATAATGTTTATTTAATAACTTTTGTAATATATTATATCCCATAATACAAATGGCAGCAAAAATTTGAAAATGACTCGTGAATTTGATAGTGTGTGATAAATTGGAGGGAAATTGAATCGGAGCGTGAGAGATGAAGGTGTGAAAAGTTGTTGTGAAATTGAATATTTGGATGACACAAGAGTAATTCTGTTTTCCGGTACTATTAGGTTACGACGCGATGTTGTTGGGGGTCAGCAGAGCAACGAGACAAGAAAGGAAGGTAAGGTTGTCTAAGTAGGTCGCATCCAGCGGCTCAATATCGCCGAATACTCCTTGTGTGTTCTCCCTCTCAATTGGGTTAAGCGAGGAAAATAGAGAAGGATACAGAATAGCAGAAGGAAGTTAAGGAGGGATGCTGCTCTAAGCCCGTAGAATTTCAATATATTATTATTCTGTTTTCGTGGTGAAATGGTCGCGCACCAAATGCCTTCATCCCCTAATCCTTCTTACAAGTTCTGTTCTCGTATTCCTCTTTCTGTCGTACAATATCTTTAGACGGTAAAAAAAAAATTTCCCAAAATAAAAATGTGTGGTTAAAAAATTCTTTTTTTTTTTTTTGATGTTTCATCCGTATATTGTTTAATAAATAAATAAATAAATTTTGTAAAGAAGTAATTTTACAAATTTTAGGCACGTGTATTTCTCGCAAAAATGTCTAGTTAAGTTTACTCAATTGGCAAAGAAAACTACCACCGCGGTTCAGTGAGGCGCCACCTAGGGTTGGAAAGCCGAAAATAAAATTCGACTTTCCGATCGAGTTTTTTCGTTTCGACTTTGAAAATCGATTAATCGGCTCTGAAAGTCGACTTTAATCGACTTTCCGACTTTGTTAATAAAAATAAAAAATTTTATTACTTTTACTTAATATTAAATTTACTAATACGTGTTAAGTGAATAGAAATATATTTATAAATATGTTTTATATTAATAAAACTTATAATTTAAAAGGGAAAATTGTATCTGTGAATGGAACGACTTCAAAAGTAAAGATCGATTATAAGAAGTCGACCTTCAGAAAGCAAAAGTCGACTTTCGTCTAAAGTCGGATTCGACTTTTCCAACCCTAGCGCCACCTGTCCAAAACAAATATGGCCGCTGACAGAAAGTTTATTCAAAGACAGTCGAATTTGGTTTTACAATAAAAGTTTGTTTCGGAAGTGTTGTTACGATTAAAAGTGTGTTAGCTTCAAGCTTAAATAAAATATTTTCACTCACTAAAGCTACTCCGACGTCTAAAAATATGATAGAGCATCAAAATGTTGTCAATTCTGGTATACGCTTTAGCAATAAAACTAGAGAAAAATCAAGAATTCCATTGTATATTCACAAAATAAATAATTCTCACTATTATAAAATTAGAATTCACTTTCACAAACAGTTTAAAATTTTGTTTTTAAAATAAATATCGAATTTTTATGTACTAAATACGTCAATTTTAGTTCCTAAAGTAACCGATAGGGTTTTGTAAATTTATAAAACTACCAATAATTGGGTAAATTATATCTGCAAAATTAAGTAGTCTTAGCAAATATTTTTAAGCTGAACAAACGTTTTGTTAATTAGATATCAGAACAGTAAATGAAAAAAGAAAACAGTTAAATATAGAGTATTTAAATAAGAGTTTCATGTCTATTTTTATTTCTAATTGTTAAATTAATTTATAAGAATTTTTTTGTATGAAAGTGACAGAGTATCGTTTAATATTAGTAATATTAGTATTTTCTGAAAAATAAATACTATAAAAGTAATAATAGTATACATAATTGTTTCTAGGTTAGATTATAGAGTATTTTTGAGGATGAGTGAGTTTTCAAAAGTTAATAATTCCATTTTTTGATTTCTCACATAACCACTAAAGTTAATTTCAAGATAGAAAAATTGTAATAAGTTATTTAAAAAAGAATGATTTGTTGGATCTAAGACGTTTTGTTTTTAATTAATTTTTAATTTTAATAATAAAATGTTTCTCTTATAATCAACAGTAACAGGTCGATTTCGATGTTAGGTTATATAGACTTTTGTTTGATTTTGCTTTTTTATTAATAAGTTTAATAACTACTTTACAAATATAGCTTTTACTCACAAAACTGAAGACTTTTTAAGTAACAAATGTTTGTTATTTTCTTAAACACTATTAATTAAATTATACTAAATTAACTTTTTATATATACTTTTTAGACGTTTTAAGACCTGATTCCGAAATTATCGTTCTTATATTAATAGTTTCATAATTTTTAAATTATTTTCTTTTTTTAATTAATTAATTTAAATTTTAATTGTTAATGCAAATTTTAATGACATTTATTTTCTTGAAATTATATTTTTCAATTTTCAAATGATTTTATTCATTCTTCGGTGATTCTCTCTAATTTTCAATAATTATTCTTTTTTTGTTTCTTCTTTCTAATCTACAGATACTTTTTAATATTTTCTACATTATTTTCGTTCAATTGTATTCTTCAATTTTAAACTGATTTTTTCAATTTCAGTTATATTAATTTCTGAATTATTTTAACAGATTTTTGTCTTCTATTTTTAATTATATCCTTCAAATTTTATTATTTTTCTCGAATTAAGTTGTTTATTCATTAATCAAATATTGTTCTCAACTTTCTAATTTTTTCGTCCTTTTTACATTATTATTATTTTTTTTTAATTAATTTATTCAATTTCTAATTAATAATGCAAATTTAAACATATTGGATGTTAACATTTTCAATTATTGTTTTTCATGTTCAATTACTTTTTCAATTTTATATTTTAAAATTGTATTCTTTTTTTCTTGATTGTTTTAATACATTTTTATTTATTTTCTTAAAATGGCAATTTTATTCTTCCCTTTTCAAAATTATTTTATTCACTTTTCAATTATTCTCCATTAATTTTCAATTTTTTTAATTTAATTATTGTATTTTTTAATTTTTAATAAATTTAAAAAATTGAATATATATTTGGAAATTTTTCTTTAAATTACTATTCTTCATTTTTTTAATTAACTTTTTCAATGCAGAACTTTTATTTTTTAATTACCTTTGTTATTTTTAAAATTTTGGTCTTCTTATTCAATAACTTGTAGGTATTTCAATTTTCAATATATATTTTTTTTCAATTATTTTATAAAACTTTTTTTTTTTTCTTATAATGTCAAATATATTTTTTAACTTTTTAAATAATTTGTTTCAATTGTTACAATTTTATTCTGCAAATATCGCTTTTTTATTTATTTTTGATTAATTTCTTTAATTCTAATTAATTCCATGTTTTATAATTTTCTTGTTCTATTTTTTTCAATTTTCATTTATTTTTTTTTTAATTTCAACGATATTTTAGCTTCTGCTATATTTTGAACTATTTCGCGGACGGACAGACAGACACACAGACTGACGGACAAGCAGATGGACGGACAGACAGACTTACAGACAGACGGACGGACACACAGACAGACGGATGCACAGATGGAGGTACGGACGGACAGACAGGCGGACGGACACACGGACGGACAGACGGACGGATGCACAGATGGACGTAGGGACAGACAGACAGACAAACCTTTTTTGATAGTTTTTCTTTTTTCAATCTTTTAATGCGAGTAAAAAAAATAAATAACAATTTTCCAATTCTGTGCAATTTACAGAAAACAATCCGATTTTATTTGTGTATAGATTGTAAATTAAATCAGAATAATTATTTTCCATTAATTAACATTAAACAAATATTTCATTTAAATTAAAATTGTGTCAAAATTCGAATAAAAAAATTTCAAAAGATTTTCATACAGGAATTTGAATATTATATTTCGGTTATTATTAAAATTCTGTGAATAATAAAAATTCTAAGACAGCGTCATCTGTTGATAAACAAACTTACTAATATTCAGAAATCACTTCTAATCTACTTTCTCAACTTCAAAGTTCAAATGTCACTGGGCTGATTCAAAAGACTCTTCTTGAGTTTTGTAAGACAAAAGTACTTGACAGATAATACATTCTGTAGATTCAGGAGCTTGATTTATTGGAACATAGGTTCACTCGCTGTATCAAATTCAACTTCGTCTTCCTCAGAGTTTCCAGGATCATCAGTCGTTTTCTCGTTTTTCTTCTTCCGCATGTTTCCGATCTTTCTAGTTTTACCTTTTTTCTTGCCCTGTTCTTTAGTTACATTTCGTTCTGTTTTCTCAACCCATCAATGTATTAGTGTTTTTGTTCTATAGATTTTTTTATTTCCATCCTTATACAGAATAAAAATTTGCTAAAATCAAACAATTGAAATTGAAAAATATTTCATGATTATTAGAGAGAAAAATTTGGAAAAAGTACAGTTACTTTCATTAGTGGAAAAATGATCATTTTCAATTACCAATTTAGAGTCACTAAAATTGGAAAAATAAACGCTTCCGTTACCAGCTACAAAAATGGCCATTTTGCCACTAGTTGAAAAATGACCATTTTCGTGATCAATTGAGAAAACGCATATTTCGAAACTAGTGGGAAAATGATCATTTTCGTCATTAGTTGGAAAAATGACTATTTTTACTCTTTAGATTTCTATACTGGACAAAAATGCAAATTTTGTAACACTATCATTAAATACTTTTGTTTGAAAATTTTCAAGAAACATGTTGGCTATTTAAAAAGTGCTTCAGAACTATTTGTTTATAATTGTTAAAAAAAAAAAAAAAAAAAAGTTACGATTAACTTTTCTAGTGCAAATTGTCGTATTTTTTTAAAAAATAGAAAAATTTTGAATTTAAGAATATTAAGTATTATAAGTAATATTAGCCACCGAAACGTCGTCATACCTTTTAAAAAAGTAGTGAAAAATGTAAAAATTGAACTTTGTACACAATATTTGAAAAATGAAAAAAAAAGTAATTTCAGGAAAATAATCATAATCATACCTTTTAAAAAAGTAGTGAAAAATGTAAAAATTTAACTTTGTACACAATATTTGAAAAATGAAAAAAAAAGTAATTTCAGGAAAATAATTGAAAATTGAAGAAAATATTAATTAAAAAATGAAAAAAAAATTATGTTTGTAAAAAACAGTAGAAAAAGGACAAAAGTAACTGAAATTTTTGGGGAAATATTCATGAAAAATGAGAAATATAATTCAAAAATGGAGAAAAAAATGTAATACATTAATTAAAAAATTGTATAAAATAATGAAAAATTAACGATATTATAATTAAAATGTGAAGAAACTATTTGAACTATTTGACAATAATAATCAGACTGAAAAAAATGCTATTTAAAGAAAATTGAAAAAAATATTCGAAGTTTGAAGAATATAATTGAAAGTTGAAGAAATTAATTAAAAATAGAAAAAATAATTGAAATTTAAAGAGAATAATTGAAAAATGTCAAAAGAATTTAAATATGAAGAAAGTAATTAAAGTTTGAAGAAAATAATTGAAATTTGTAGAAAATAATTAGAAAAAGGAGTAAAAAATTACTAAATTCGTGACATTAATAAAAAAAATGAAGAAAATGACATTCAAAGAAAATAATTCTAAAATATATATTTAAATAATGCCAAAAATAATTGTAGTTTGAAAAAAAATAATTGTGAAACAACAAAAATAATTGATAACTGGTGTAAAGAATTAAAAATTTAAAGACAACACTTTAAAAACTGACGAAACAGTTTAAATTGAAAAAAATAAATTTAAAAATGAAAAAATATAATAAGTTTGAAGAAAATAATTTAAATTTGAAGAGAATAATTCAAAAGTGTCAAAAAAAAATTTAAATATGAAGAAAGTTAGTAAAGTTTGAAGAAAATAAGTGAAAAGGGTGTAAAAAATTAATAAATTTATGACAATAATAAAAAGAATAAAGAAAATGATTGAAATTTGAAGAAAATAATTGAAAACTGGTGTAAAAATTAAAAATTTTGAAGACAATACTTGAAAAATTGACGAAGCAATTAAAATGTTAAGAAACTGATTGAATAATGATATAAATAATTGAAAGGTGGTGTAAAAATTAAAAATTTATAGACAATAATTGAAAAATGGAACAAAAATATTCGATGTTTGAGGGAAATAATTGAAAGTTAAAGAAAATAATTGAAGTTTAAAGAAAATAATTGAAATTTGAAGAGAATAATTCGAAAATGTCACAAGAATTTAAATGTAAAGAAAGTAATTAAAGTTTGAAGAAAATAATTCAAATTTGTAGAAAATAATTGGAAAAAGGTGTAAAAAATTAATAAATTCGTGACATTAATAGAAAAAATGAAGTAAATGACATTCAAAGAAAATAATTTCAGAATATCAAATATATTTTAATAATGCCAAAAATAATTGTAATTTAATAAAACAGGAATTGTGAAACGACAAAAATAATTGAAAACTGGAGTGAGAATTAAAAATTTATAGACAATAATTGAAAATTTTAAAAAAATATAAAAAGTTGGAAGAATATAATTGGAAGTTGAAGAAATTAATTGAAGATTGAAGAAAATAATTGAAATTTAGAGAGAATCAATAAAAAATGTCAAAAAAATTTAAATATAAAGAAAGTAATTAAAGTTTGAAGAAAATAATTGAAATTTGAAGAAAATAATTGAAAAAGGTGTCAAAAATTATTAAATTTGTGACAATAATAAAAGGAATGAAGAAGATGAAGAAAATTTAAAGAAAATAATTTAAAACTTGTGTAAGATATTTAAAAATTCGTGACTATAAAAGAAATTGAATAAAATAATTGAAATTTGTAGAAATTAATTCTAAAATATCAAAAATAATTGAAATATGAGGAAAATAATTGAAAAATGACAAAAATACTTGAATCATAACAAAAGTAATTGAAAGTTGAAGAAAATAATTGTAAAATGACAAAATTAAATTGAAACTTGTGTAGAAAATTGAAATAACTTTAAGACAATGTTACTAAAAAAGTGAGTTTTTTTTTAAAAAAGTGAGTAATAGCAGGCGATTTAAAAAAAACCCTGCATTTCTCACAAAAGTACTATAGTAAATTTTAAGTTAGAAAAATTGTAATGAGTTGTCTATATAAGAATGTTTTTTTTTTTGTTTTAAGAAGATTTGTTTTCAATTCAAGTCTATCATTATTAGGGGATTTAAAGGGTTTTGGTAATTTTTCCTAGTAAACAAAATTAAATTTATAAATCTTCTTGGTTAAGTTCAGATAATTTGAAATTAAATCAATTCTTTGTTAATAATTTTTGTTTTATATAATCAACAGTATAGCAATGTGGCATATCGATTTTGAGGTTAGGATATAGACTTTTGTTTGATTTTGCTGTTTTATGAATAAGTTTAAAAACGGTTTTACTCAGCTTTTACTCACAAAACTGAAGAAAATGTTTGTTATTTGCTTAAACTATTAATTGAATTAAAATAAATTTACTTTTTATAAGAATCCGTTTTGTGTCATTTGCTCAAAAATTTTTATTCAATACGATTGATTATTGAACTTTCAGTTTTAAAAGATCCTTATTTAACATATTTTATTAATTTTATTATGAAACTTCTCTTGTAAACATAAAAAAAAAACACGCATCATATTATTTATATAACATTGATAGACAAGTGTTGATTAAACTCGCACTCACCGCGCATGCGCTATACATATTTGGTACTGCCAACAAAATATTTTAATAAACTCCAAAAAAAAGTTAAATATTAATTACTCAACAAAACTATTTTGTTATGATTACATTGTTAATTTTTTCAGTGTAAAATGCACGCAATAAGTAGAAATTTAACGAGTCACGTTACAGTGTCGACATCAATTCTTGTTTCAGAAAAAAAAAAAATAAATAATCGAAGAATACACCTACATTTCGATCGAAATTTACCGCGGGCAACGCCTCAAATTTCCACTGGGAGTTTGTGTCACGAACTTTTCCTTTCCTTCCTTCTCTCGCTTCTTCTCTCTTTCCTGTCTTTGCCCTTCCACCTTTAATTTGCGACGGAAAATCACATCATAAATCTTTCACACTTGAGCTCTTTTTGAAAGTTGAAAATCGTTCAACTCAAATCAAATTTCAGTCTTGACGACGTGAGTAAACATTTTGCTCTAACCATTACATTCAAAGGTTTTCAAATTACGGAAATGGTTGATTTTTTTCTTTTTTTTTTTTCAATTCTGACTTAAAGATTGAAGTTTTCTCGATTTCCCTTATAATTGATGGAGATTTAAATTCAGCATGAAATGAATTTTTCAAGTGTCTTTGCTCAACCAATTTCACGAGGCTCACTTCGTAATTGAATGCTTGATTAAACTAACAATAAGAAGAAAATTGAGTTCGAGAAGTATAAAATCAAGTTTGACTGTTAAATTCTTTTTATTGTGACTCTACAGGTTAAAGATACCTGATTGTATAAAGAAAATCTAATATCAATTTAATAATTTATAGATTTTTACTTGCTTTGTTAGATGTCGGAAAAAATTACCAGATAAGTGCAAAATGGTCATTTTACCCACTAGTGACAAAAATATCCATTTTCTCGAAATTGGAATTTTTTTTTACTTTAAAAAATTGGTTGAAGAAATAACCGTGTCGGTGACTAGTGAGAAAAATTGTCATTTCCCCTGTGAAATTTTGAAAATGAAACGAAATTTCAAAGTTAAATTAAATAGAATAAATATTAATAGAATTAGAAGTTGGATTAACTTGAGTTTGAAATGGGAATAATTAACAATTTATAGTCTTCTTTAGGGGTGAGCAAAATTAACTTGTGTTCAACAGAGAACAATTTATTTATGGTGATGTGTGACCTCATAATATGCACTTTCCATATATTCATATCGCAGATATACACATGTGAAACGAGTCTGCCTAGTGAGTACGAGACAAAGTGATTATGCACACGAAATTTACCACTGCGCTTTATAAATGCTTCCTTTTCCGAATAAAATTTGGAAACTCGTTTATGCACTGTTTCAACTGAAAAGTTCATTTTCATGCACTCTATATTGCTTTCCGGAAATATTTCACTCATTATAAATTTCTCTCTTTTGACATTTTTATAATCTTTAATTTATCATCACAAAATCATGAGTTTTTCAATTGCAGTGTTTGGGAAATTGGAATAAAATTGGATTTTTAAAAATATGGTGGATTTAGGTAAAATAAGGAAACGGGGAGTAAAAATAGATTTAAAGGTGACATTATTTTTAGACAAAAAAGAGGTTATTTTACTTATATTTAAGTTTAAACTTGTTTTTCAAATTTCGAATTCTTAAATTTTTATGAAAATATGTCAATGGTTGTATACCTTGTAACTTTTTTAAAATTTCTATTATTTCTTCGTAGATTCCAAATCTCGGATTGTACATCCTAGATTCCATATCCCAGATTTTATATTCCAGATATTACATCTCAGATTCTGAGTTCAGGATTATATATACCGAATTCCAGATTCTGCTTCTTAAATTCCACATCTTGGATTTTACATCCCAGATTCCACAACCCAGATATTACATCTCAGATTCTACTTCCTGGATATCAAAGTTTAGATTTCACACATTCCAGATTCCATATTCAAGAATCCACATTCTAGGTACAGGCTCAAAAATTAAAATTCTAAACTCCAGATTCGACTTCTTAGATTTCACATCTAGAATTTTTCCATACCAGAATCTATGTCCCAGATTTTACATTCAAAATATTACATCTTGAATTTCATATCCCAGTTTCGACATTCCAGATATTACATCTCAGATTCAACGTTCAGAATTATATATTCCTTTTTTTCAGATTCTAATTCCTAGATTCCAAATCTCGGATTTTACATCCCAGATTCCACATCTCAGATTTTACATTCCAGATATAACATCTCAGATTCTAAGTTCAGGATTATATATACCGAATTCCAGATTCTGCTTCTTAGATTCCACATCTCGAAATTTTCATCCCAGATTCCACAACCCAGAATTTACATTCCAGATATTACATTTAAGATTCTACTTCTTGGATATCAAAGTTTAGATTTAACATTCCAGATTCCACATTCAAGAATCCACATTCTAGGTAGAGGCTCAAAATTTTAAATTCTAAACTTCAGATTCGACTACTTTGATTTCTCATTTAGGATTTTACATCCCAGGATCTATTTCCCAGATTTTACATTCAAAATATTATATCTTGAATTTCATATCCCAGTTTCGACATTCCAGATATTACATCTCAGATTCTAAGTTCAGGATTTTGAATACCGAATTCCAGATTCTGCTTCTTAGATCATCCCAGGATCTATGTCCCAGATTTTACATTCACAATATTACATCTTAAATTTCATATCCCAGTTTCGACATTCCAGATATTACATCTCGGATTCTACGTTCAAGGTTATATATACCAGTTTCCAGATTCTACATCCTAGATTCCAAATCTCGGATTGTACATCCCAGATTCCATATGCCACAATCGACATTTAAGATGTTACATCTCAGATTCTTAATTCCACATTTTGCATTTCAGATATTACATTTCATATTCTAGGTTAAGGTTCATATTTACTAAAATCCAGATACTGCTTCCTAAATTCCACTTCTCAGATTTTACCTCCCAGATTTTATATTTCACATTTTACATTTTAGATATTACATCCAAGATTCTAATTTGAGGATTATATATACCATTTTCTAGATTCCACTTCCTAGATTTCCAATCTCGGATTTTACATCCCAGATTCCATATCCCAGATTTGACATTCAAGATATTACATATCAGATTCCATATTCCACATTTTACGTTCCAGAAATTACATCTTAGATTTTACGTTCAGGATTATGTATACCTTTTTGGGTATCACAGTCTAGATTTCACATTCCAAATTCCACATTCAAGAATCCACTTTCTAAGTACAGGCTCAAAAAATAAAATTCTAAACTCCAGTTTCGACTTCATTGATTCCACATCTCGGATTTGACATCTTAGAATATATAACCCAGATTTGACATTTCTGATATTACATCTGACTTTCTAAGTTAAGGATAATATATACCATTTTCCAGATTCTATTCCTAGATTCCCAATCTCGGATTTTACATCCTAGATTTGACATTCAAGATGTTTCATTTGAGATTTTTAATTCCACATTTTACATTCCAGATATTACATTTCAGATTCTAATTTAAGGTTTATATTTACCAAATTCCAGATTCTATTTCCTAGATTCCACATCTCTGTTTTTACATCGAAGATTCTTAGTTGAGTATTATATATACTATTTCCCAGATTTTACTTCCTATATCCGAAATCTCGGATTTTAAACCCTAGATTCCACATACCAGTTTTGACATTTAAGATATTACATCTTAGATTCTATATTCAACATTTTACATTCCAGATTTTACATCTCAGATTGAGGATTATATATATTAAATTCGAGATTCTGCTTCCTAGATTTCACATCTCGGATTTTACATCCTAGACTCCATATCCCAGTTTTACATTCAAAATATTACATCTTGAATTTGATATCCCAGTTTCGACATTTCAGATAATACATCTCAGATTCAACCTTCAGGATTACATGTACCACTAGCAACATAAACGCGCGCCCAAGCGCGTAGTTTACTTTCCATTGTTGTGTTTCATTTAAAACTATAAATTTTTGCACATTCCAATGATGGAAATTACGAAATTGAAAAATATATCTGAAAAATGACGAAAATAATTGACAGTCGAAAGAAAATTCAAAAAATGACTACATAGTTACACAATTGAAAGGAATAGTTTTAAAAATTAAACAATGAATATTAAATTTAAACAAAATAGTTGAAATATTATAATATAACTGTTCGAAATAATTGAAAATTGAATAACTGGATTGGTTATCGAAAAAAATAATTGAAATTGAAAAAAATAATAAAAAGTTGAGGAAATAAATTGAAAGAATTAAATTTAAATTGGAAAAAATAATTGATAACTGGAACAAAAATTACAAAATGATTAAAATATTCGACAATTAAAAACAAAATAAAAAAATGTCTAGATTGATACACAACCGAACCAAATAATTTAAAAAATCATAGAATAATTATAAAATTTTAAGATAATAATTGAACATTGAAAAAATTGTAGAAAATAATTGAAAATTGCGGAAAACAATTATTAATTGAAAGAAATAAGTGAAAAATGACGAGAATAATTAAAAAATTGATAAAAATATGTGAATAATAACGAAAATAACTGTCAATTAAAAAAAAAATTTGAAAAATGACTAGATTAATAACTGATAAAAATAATTGAAAAATTTAAACATGAAATATTAAATTTAAAGAAAATGATTGCAAATTGAAAAATTAAGAAAAATTAAAGGAATAATTGTTGGAAATAGTTTCACATTTAACAACTGGATTAAAAATTGGAAAAAATTATTAAAAATTAAAAAAAAAAAATTAAACAATTAAATTTAAAATGAAATAAACTTAATGATAATCGAAATAATAATAGAAAAAAGACGATAATAATAATAATAATAATAATAATAATAATAATAATAATAATAACAATTGAATTTAAATTTTAAAACAATTTTGATGAGTGAAAAAAGTAATTGAAAAAATCCGAGAATTATTGAATATTGAGAAATTAGTGGAAAATCGATAAAAATAATTGAAAATTAAAGAAAATATTTGAGAATTGAAGAAAATTATTAAAAATTGAAGAAATAAATTGAAAATTAAGAATTAAATGAAAATATTAAGAAAATACTTGACAATTAAAAAATAAAATTACAATGTGACGAAATTAATTAACTATTAAAAAAAATAATTAACAATTGAAAAAAAAATGAAGAATGGTGAGAATAATCAGGATTAGAAAATGTTTTTTTTTAATTTAATGAATAATGATAAAATTGAAGGAGAATAATAAATTGTCAATTAAAAACTGATGGAAATTATGGATAAAATTGTAGAAAATAAATTAAAATTGAAGAATTGTATTGAAATTCCAATATAATAATTGATAATTGAAAGAAAATTTACAAAATGACTAAATCAATTAAATATTAAAGACAATAATTTAGAAATGAGGAAAATAATTGACAATCAAAAGAAAAAATTTAAATCTGTCGAGAAAGATCGACAACAGAACAAAATATCTAAAAAAATTAAAGAATAATTGAGGGGCTGGATGCAATAAAGGGATACGCGGGACTTTCGTTGGCCCCGCGTACAGCGAGTCTCTGGCAGAAACAGGGGACTTCGAAAGTCCTCTATATCCCTTTATTGCATCCAGCCCCTCAATTATAAAATTTAAAGAGAATAAAATGTATATTGAAAACTGTTGAAAATAATAGTCACATAAACATTGAAAAACAGTGAATTGTTTCTGGTCATTTACAACTATAAATTTTTGCAAGTACAAATAAGATAAATAATTTAATGAAATTTGTTATTCAAATTTAATAAACTTAATATTCTAGATAAATATAACTTTCATTCTATGCAAATTAAAATCGCTGCCGACTCCAAAAAATAAACAAATAAGTGAAAGTAAATAAAAAATGTTTTAAAAGAGCACGAATTTTCCAATTTTATATTTAGAAAAGAAAAAATAATAAGAAAAAAAAATAAAAGGAGAAAATAGCGTAGATAGATACATTACAAAAAGTTGAAATATTTTTGTTGAAAGAATAGTTTTTTGAACAAAATGTATTCAAACTTCTATAATTTATAATAACTTCAATCGTTCAAAATTTCTATTGAGAATTATTTCTATTCTTCAAAAGTTCTAACAATTCAAGTTTTAATTTTTCCAAATTTAAAATAGATCCAAACTTAAAACAGTTTCAACGAAATGTTGACTCAAATTTATTTAAACTTCAATTAATTCAATTTTTTATTTTTTAAAGTCTTAAAAGACTTATATTTAATTTTTTTTAAATTCCTTTAAATTTTAATTAATAAAAATTTTAATTAATTCAAATTTAAACTATTATAAACTTTACATGTTTTCAAAATCTAATAATGCATATTTAAATTATTTTTAACATTAACCATTATATAAAAACTTCTAAGTAATTATACAAAAAAATTTCATTGTATATTAAAGCTTTAATCAGTCCAAATTTTAAAAATAATAATTTAGACTATAATAATTTGAATCAATGAAAATTGGATCTTATGGAATTTGAAATTCAGTGAAATTTATATTTACAAAAAAAATTAAAATTGTGAAAAGTTAAAATGTTTAGTTATTAATAATCAGAATAATAAAAACGCATGGATTGATTAAAATTTAGATAATTTAAAGCCTAATAACCAATAAAAATTTAGATGAATTCAAACTTCAATAAATTAAAACTTAAATATATATTGATTCTTAATTACTAATTTAGATTTTCATTTAAAATAATTATTTCAAAATTTTAATGATCTCAATTTTCAATGATCTAAATATCAATTAATTTAATTACAAGAACATTTCAAATTAGTTTATATTAATAGAATTAAATTTTAATTTACTAAAAATTTGAGTGTATGGAAATTTCAGTTCAATATTTTAGGGTAAACTATATTTTAATTAATTTATTTTCTGACATTGCAGTTAAAATTATTCTTATGAAAGTAGACTCTAATTTTAATTTAAAGATATACATTTTTTCAAACGTAACTGATTTAAAACAAAAAAATATCTAAGTGCCAAACTTCAGGTGCGGACAGACACGAATGAATGAATGAATGAATGAATCTTGCGGATTATTATTATAGATTTTTCAGATTCTATTCCTAGATTCCCAATCTCGAATTGTACATCTCAGATTCCATATCCCAGATTTTACATTCAAAATATTACATCTTGAATTTCATATCCCAGTTTCGACATTCCAGATAAAATTAGGAATTTGGGATATTGAATGCAGAATCTGGAATATGAATTCTGAGATATGAAATGTGGAATTTTGAATTTTAAATGTGCAACATAAAATTTAATACATGAAAATTCTCGAATGTAGAATTTAGATTGTGGAATGTCGGAGATATGATGTCGAATTTTGAATGTGAATTCTGGAAAATATAATCTAGAATCCAGAATGTAGGACGCGGATTTGGAATCTATATTCTGAAATTTGGAATCTGGATTGCAAAATCTCAAATTTTGTATCTGAAATATAGAATATCGAGTGAAATTTGTTTCCAAAATTGTTAATTGAATTGACGAAACTTCATTAATAAAATAACCAATGAAACTTATTACCTATCTTCATTTCCACGTAAAAAATTGAATTACAATCAATTAAAAATTAATTTTTTTTTTAATTCAGTCGTCTTAAAAAAAGTAATTCATTGGACAATAAATTTTCAATAAATATATCTTGAAAGTAAAGTCTGTGAAAGTCCTGAAAATAAATAGATAAGCGTTATTTCAATTACTTTCGACTTTTCTTTAAAGATTAAATTTCGTTCTTTGGAACATGTCGTTGATTCACATTTTACTGAAAGAACTCTCTTTTCTTCAACGACAATATCAGCGAAATCTTATCGTTTCGCAAATACACTTTCCATGGGTAAAGGAAGCAGTAGAATGACTCATCAGAAAAGAAGAAGCTGAAAGAGTGAAATAAAAAGCAACAAAAAAAAAATTGAAGGAAAAAAACTTTTCTTAAGAACTGCATAAGAATAGTTTTACAATAATAGTACGAGACTTTTTTATTCGTCGCCACTTTACAGTCGATCGTAAAAAAAGTTAAAAAAAAAAAAAAAGTATGTTGTTTCTGATTCTTCCGAAAGTACTAGAAACATTTCTGTTTTATCTTCTACAAACTATTAAATTTTAGGATGTTTAAAATTCATTTAAAAGAAAAGTAAATAGTTGAAATCACTACAGTTTCTAAATAAAACTATATTGTATAAAATAAGGATTTTCGATTACTGCAAATTGTGTCTTGAAAATAGAGAGATTAAAAATATGGGCGATAATAAATCACAAATTTGACATAAAATCGAAAAAAAATGATTGGTGGAACGATAAATCACATTTTTTTACGGGATGTTATCTTTTTAAAGAAAATTTCCCAACAACTATTAAACTTCAAATCACATTCGACTTTTTTTTTTCTCGTAAGAGGCACACCTTATCCTCAATTCACGTTTGACGTTAATTACAAATTATATCCCTTCATACAATGTACTTCTTTTTTTTCCAGAGAGCCAACAAAATCGATGTCTAAAATCAAAGAATAACTCTCTAAATCTGAATTAGTGGTTTTCTACTAATGAATTAGCGAAAAGTGAGCTACTATTAAAATAGTAAGAATTTTACTAATTTTTAGTAGAAAACTACTAAGAATTAGTAGAAAACTACTAATTTTGTAGTAGAAAACTACTAATTAAATTAGTAAAAAAATCTACTTTTTTTAAAAGTAAAGTTTCACTATTTCAATTAGTAGTTTTCTACTAAGAATTAGTAGTTTTTTACTAAGAATTAGTAGTTTTCTACTATATGAATTAGAGAAAAATGAGCCATGAATTTGACTAATTCATAGTAGAAAACTACTAATTCTTAGTAGAAAACTACTAATTCAGATTTAGAGAGAAAATATTGAAGTCAGTTATACGCAAGAGAGACTTTTCTACTTCCTTTTACCCCATTGAGTATACATTTTTCCATTTTGTTCAGTCTTAAAGTGATTTTATGTTCTCACGATAATTAAAAAAGGAAATATTTTTGAAAATCTAATGTTTTAAAAAAAACCTTGATTTACAATAAAAACTTCAATTTCAATCTTGTATTCTTTAATAATAATATGAAAAATTGAATTTAAAATGATCAGAATTTAATTTACAAAAACTTTGATAGAAAGAAAGTCGAAAACTATATTAAAAATTAATTAATTCCATCCATTATTATTTATATAAATACCAAACGTTAATTGACTCAAATTTTAATTTTTTCAAACTTTTAAGTTTCAATTAATCAAAGTTGCAAATATTACATGTATATAGTAAAATATTAATTAACAGCAACATTAATGAGAAACTTTACATTGCTATTCGTCATTTAAAACTATCAATTTTTGGAAATGCAAATAATGAAAATTACGAGAATAATTACAAAATGGAAAGAATATATATGAAAAATGACAAAAATAATTGACAACTAAGAACAAAATTCGAAAAATAGCTAGATAAATATACAATTGTTAAAAATAATCTAAGAAACTAAACAATATACATTCAATTTAAACTAAAAAATTGAAAAATTAAGAAAACTATAGGAGCAATTGCTAAAACCAATTGAAAATTGAAGAACTGGGTTGGAAATCAAAACAAAAAAAAAAGGAATTGAAGAAAATAATTGAAACCTTTATAAAATAATAAAAATTTGGAGAAAATAATAAAAACTTGAGGAAATAAATTCCTAATTTAAAAAATGAACTGAAATTAAAAAAAAAATTGATAATAGTGGAGAAAAATCACAAAACGTGAAAATAATTCACAATTGAAAACAAAATTCGAAAAATGGCTAGATTAATACAAAACCAAAAAAAAAAAAAAATAATAATAATTGAATAACTCAAAGAATCATTACAAAACTTTAAGAGACTAATTGCAAATTAAAAAAATTGCAGGAAATAACTTCAAATTGCGAAAAATAGTTAATAATTAAAAGAATTAATTATGAAATGAGAATAATTAAAAAATTGAAGAAAATATCTACAAAATGACTAGATTAATAGACTACTGAAAAAAATTGATAAAATATAGCAAAAACTTTTAATTTAAAGAAAATAATTAAAAATTGAAAAATGAAGAAAATTATAGGATTAATTGTTGGAGATAATTGCTCATTCAAAGAATGGATTGAAAATCAGAACAAAAAAAATTGAAATTGAAGAAAATAATTGAAAAATTTAGAAAATAATAAAAATTTGGAGAAAATAATAAAAACTTGAAGAAATAAATCCGTAATTTAAAAATTGAACTGAAATTAAAAAAAATTAAAAATAATGGAGAAAAATTATAGAAGGTGAAAATAATTCACAATTGAAAACAAAATTCGAAAAATGGCTAGATTAATACACAAAAAAAAAATAATTGAAAAACTCAAAGAATCATTATAAAACTTTAAGAGACTAATTGAAAATGAAAAAATTCTAGGAAATTATTTCAAATAGCGAAAAATAGTAAATAATTAAAAGAAATAATTGAAAAATGAGAATAATTAAAAAGTTAAAGAAAATATCCACAAAATGACTAGATAATTAGACTACTGAAAAAAAATTGATGGAATATAGCAAAAAATTTAAATTTAAAGAAAATAATTTGAAATTAAAAAATGAAGAAAATTATAGGAATAATTGTTGGAAATAATTGCGCATTCAACAAATGGATTAAAAATCGACAAAAATAATTAAAATTGAATAAAATAATTGAAAATTGAAAATTTAAATTTAAATTTAAAGAACATAATTAAAAATTGAAAAAAGTATTTGAAAACAGCCGAAAGTAATTGAATATAGAAGAAAATAATTAAAATCTGAAAAGTGGAATTGAAATTTGAAAAAAAAATTCAGAATTGAAGAAAATAAAAATTTGATATTAACGAATCTTATTGATAATGAAGAAAAATAATTGGCGAAGGGCGAGGATTTTAAAATATTTCAGAAAATAATTGATAATTGAAAAAAAAATCAAAAATGACTAGAATAATGCACAACTGAAAAAAATAATTGAAAACGTTGAAAAATAATTTTAAAATTTTAAGAGAATAAATAAAAAATTTAAATATTCTGAGAAATAACTAAAAATTAAATAAAATAATTAATAAATGGAAAAAAATAATTGAAAAATAACAAAAATTTTTTATTTTCCTCCATTAATCACAAATTAATTAATTATTGATGTAACATCAAATGCACTAAAAATGTATCTGAATTAGATTTTTTTATATAGTTCGCCGCAAAAATTTCTAACTTTGCTAATAGAATTTTTTCACCTAATATAAGAAATTGTAATTAAATTAATATTTTTTATACTTTTATATCTGTACTTAAATCTTTGTAACTTAGTGCCCGTAAATGATCTAAATGATTGTGGGCTGTATATTATAGCAAAAAAAAAAAAAATAATAATAATAATAATAGCAAAATTGACGATAATTTCTGAAAAATGACGAAAATAATTGACAATTGAAAACAAAATTCGATAAATGGCTAGATTAATACACAACTGGAAAAAATAATTTAAAAAATCAAACTATAAATATTTAATTTAAAAAATAATTGAAAATGGAAAAATTAAGAAAATTATAGTAATAATTGTTGAAAATAATTGCTAATTGAACAACTGGATTGAAAAAACTTGAATAGAACAAAATAAATTAAATTGAGGAAAAAATTTAAAATTGTAGAAGGGAAATGAAATTTTGAAAACATAATTAAGAACTGAAAAGAATAATTGAACAATTGTACTTAAAATTAAAAAAGCATATTGATGTTTGAAAAAATGATTGAAAATTAAAAAATGTGATTAAAATTTGAAGAAAATAATAAAAAATTAAAGAAATAAATTGTAATATGAAATAATGGTTTATAATTGAAAAAAGTCAAGTTTTTTGGAATATCGAATGAATTTAATTAAAAATTGTAGAATGGAATTGACTTTAGAAAATAATTCATAATTTAAAGAAAATTACAAAATGACGAGAATAATTTAATATTAAAAAAAATAATTGACATATGCGCAAAATAATTGAACATTGAAAAAGAAATTCGAAAACTATCGAGAATAATCTACAACAGAACAAAATAATTAAAAAAGTTAAAGAATAATTATAAAATTTGAGGAGAATATTTGTAAATTGAAAACAGTTAAAAATTATAGAAAAAATTGTAGACTTATTTACACACTAATTTATATCACTTTCTAGAAATATTTAATTATTCTTTCTTGCAATTTTTTCTTTTTCAAACCATTTTTGTGGTAGGTTATGTTTTATATTGCTTTTCTATGTATTTTTATAAAATCACTTAGGTAAATTTCATTTCTTCTTCATGCGTTTAATAATACTTTTTAGTTTTTAGATTTTTTTTCAATTTATCAAAAACTAGCTTTCGAGCCCGCCTTCGGCGGGCACGAAATCTAGTGGCGTGCCATCAACAGTATTTTTTTACAAAAAGTATTTTTTGACAGAAAGAATTTTTTGTTAAAAGATATTTCCTTACAGATAGTATTTTTTGACAAAAGTGATTTTCTGACAGAAAGTATTTTTGCCAATAAGTATTTTCTGACAGAAATTATTTAAAAAAGAATTTTCTAAAAGCAACATAATTCTCTTCCAAAAATTATTAAATTCTAATATATTTTATTAGATATACTTCCCATAAGCACATACCCAAACAGCACCGGATGTTCCAGCAATATTGGCAAGGTTGAGGCAAGGCATTTTTACTTTTCCTCAATCTTGCCAAGTTGTTGATCTGATCAAAATACGCATGTCATGTTGTACAATTTTTTTTCATCAAAATAAGTATTTTTCGAGAAAAACCTAGAACCAAATTAGCCTGAATCCCATTCAGCCTAAAACCATCTTGCCGAAAATGCATTCAGCCAAATCCCGTTTACCCTAAATTGTATTAAGCCTAAATTCCCTTTAATCTAAAATACATTTAGCAAGAAACCCATTTAACCTAAAATGCATTCAGCCTAAATCCCACTTAAACTAAAATGCATTCAGCCTAAAACCCATTTGACTTTAATCCCATTAAACCTAAAATGCATACATCCTAAATCAAATTTAACCTAAAATGCATTCACAGATTAAAACCCATTTATCCTAAAATGCATTTAGCCTAAATCCCATTTATACCCAGAAGCATTTATCCTACATCTCATTTAACCTAAAATGAATTCAGTATAAATCCCATTTAACCTAAATCATATTTAACCTGAATACCATTTAACCTAACTCTTATTTAAACTAATTCCTATTTAACTTTAATTGTATTTAACCTAAATCCCTTTTAACCTCATATGCATTCATCCTCAATCTCATTTAACCTAACATGGAACCATTATAAACCCCATTTAACCTAAAATGCATCAGCCTAAATCCCATCTAAACAAAATTGCTTTTATTCTAAAAACCCTTTTAACCTAAAATGCATTTAGCCCAAATTCTATTTAATCTCAAATGCATTCATCCTAAATCCCATTTAACCTTAATCCCATAAAACTTAAATCCCATTTAACCTTAAATGCATTCAACCTACATCCCATTTAATCTAAAATGCATTCAGCCTAAATCCCATATCACCAAAAATGCATTTCGCCTAAATCCAATTTAACCCAAAATGCAATCAGCCTAAATTCTTTTTTACCTAAAATGCATTATTAGGCTTAAAAAAATTTGGCCTAAATCCCATTGAACGAAATTTATAATGTAAAATTTAGGCTAAACGGGATTTAGGACAAACAGTTTTAGGCTGAATGCCTTTTTGGATTTAATGGGTTATAGTTTGAATGCATTTTAGGTTAAATGGGATTTAGGTTAAATATGATTTAAATTTAATCTATTAGATTTTCTGGTTTTTATTTTTTTACCCCAAAAAATTCAGATTCAACATTTTTTTTGCATTGTGTCATCTAAAATTATTTTTATTGATGTATTTCTTTAAATTTATTGCAAAATATGTTGTAGGGAACATAACAAAATTAATTCCAAAAGATTAAAAGCCATCTAACACAAAGTCAGTAATATAAAAAAAAATGTAGGTTTTTCAATTTTTTTGATCCAGAAACCAATTTTATACTTATATATCTCAGTTATACGATATTTTTTGTCAAATTATTCTAAAATATGACGAAATAACAGGTAATACTCAATTATAGAAAGTTTATCAGCAGTTAATAAAAAAATGCATAATTTAAAAATTTTCGATTTTTTGAAAAAAAATGTATATCTTCCGTCAGGGCCGGATTGGGAATTAAAAGCGGCCCGGGAAAGATATTCAAAGCGGCCCCTGTCTATATAATTGATAATTTTTATTAAAATTTAAAACTAAAATATAAAAATATTAAATTATTAAATTATTTTATTGAAACTTATCAATAATTTAATTATTAGGAATTTCTTGAACAGTAGCATTCTCTACTGCCATTTGTACGAAAGCAGCAGTAATTTCTTAGTTTAATGAACACCTCAATCTGGTTTTAACCAATTTTAAAGGACAAAAAATGGACAACTTCTATTATAAAAATATAATAAAAAAATTTTGAGAGAATTTCCTGGCTTTAAAAATTGCTCTGAATGTATTCCTATCTACCTTAACCCCTTCAGCATCAAAAACAACCCTTTAAAATCATTCCCTAATCTTCAATCAAGAAATGGACAATTTTTATTAAATAAATATAATAAAAAGTTTTTTAGCGAATTCCCCGGCTTTAAAAATCGCTCAGAATGAATTTCTATCTACTTTGCCCCCTTTAGCATAAAAAAAGTCGGCTTTCATTCACCTGAAAATCATTTTTTCAATATTTGAATACCCAATTACTTTCTTTAATTTACAATTATTTTCTTCAAATCTCAATTATTTTCTTCTATTCACAATTATTTTAATTACTTTTTAATCATGTTTTTCAATTTTCAAATATTCTCTTTAATATTCAATAATTCTCATTTTTTCAATTGTTTTTCCAGTTTTCAACTATTTTCTTCAATTTTCAAATATTTTCGGTTTTTTTCAATTATTCTTTTCAGTTTTCAAATATTCTCGTTTTTTCAATTATTTTTTCAGTTTTCAATTATTTTCTTCGATTTTCAAATATTGTCGGTTTTTCAATTATTTTTTTCAGTTTTCAATTACTTTTTCAGTTTTCAAATATTCTCATTTTTTCAATTATTTTTCAGTTTTCAATTATTTACTTGAATTTTTAATTATTTCAGTCAATATTCAATAATTCTCGATTTTTTTTCAATTATTTTTTCAATTTCCACTTGTTTCCTTCAATAGGCAATTATTTTCCAAGAATTTCAATCCAGTTCAATTTTTTATAATCCAATTAAATTTACAATTATTTTCTACAATTACTACAGTAATTTTCTTTCAATTTTTATTCTTAGTTATTTCTGTTCTAAATTTTAATTTACATTCTTAACTTTTAAGATAATTCTGTTGAAATGTAAACTTTTTAATGTTGCAATTTTTCGAATTTTTTGCAATTGTCCTTTATTTTCGTCTTTTTTTCAATTATTTTCTTTCATATTATTCAATTATTAATCATTTTCTTGAAATTTCAATTCAGTTCTTTAATTCTTTAATTATTTGTATCCAATCACAATTCTTGTCTTTTATTGATACTTTTTTTCATTTTCAATTATTCTCTCAATTTGGAAGTATTTTCTTCAAATTTTAATAAAGTTTAATTTTTCAAAAAGCAATTAAACTTTCAATTGTTTCTAGAACTATTCCTATCATTTTCTTTCTTTTTTAGTTTTTTTTTAATTTCATGTTTATCTTTTTCTGTTTAAAATTATTTCTGTCAGTTTTTAATTTAATAATCTTGCCATGTTTAGAATTTTTTCCAATTGGCAATTATTTTCTTCAATATTTAATAATTCTCGGCTTTTTTCGATGATTTTTTTAATTAACAATATTTTTCTTGAACTTTCAATTCAATTTTTCAACTATCCTCTTAAATTCACAATTATTATTTTCTTTAATTTTGAATTTTTTTCTTCAATTTTCAACTATTTCTTCTAATTTGAAATTATTTTCTTCGATTTTCAACCAACTTTAACTTTTTGAAATCCCATTCAATTTTTAATTATTTGTTATAATTATTCCTACAGTTTTCTTCAGTTTTTAATTGTCAATTATTTTCTTAAATATTCACCAATCCTGGGCTTTTTCACTCTTTTATACTATTTATTTATTTATTAATATAGTAATTTGTAAATTATTTATTATCAATAATTTTTTTGAAATCTCAATTTAACTCCTTAATTCCTCAATTTTTCTGTCTAATTCACAATTATTTTCTTCATTTTTTAATTATTTTGCCAATTTTTAATATTATTTTCTTCTCATCAATTTGTGATTATTTCTTCAAATTTCAATCCAGGTCAATTTTTTAAAATTAAAATTTTTTTCAATTATTATTATTTCTGTAATTTTTTTCCTTTTTTAATTTCCAATTGTTTTTTTAAAATATTATATTTGTTCTTTAATTTTTTAAATTATTTTTGTCAATTGTCGATTTATTAATCTTGTCATTATTCCAATTTTTTTCATTTGTCAATTATTTTCGTCATTTTTTAGTTATTTTAGGTCGATATTATCAACTCGAGAACATTTTTGGATGGTCAAGAGATTTTGAGATCAATATCAATATTGCTCAAATATGATATCGTCTTGATAGCGTAAAGCACTAAGAAATAATGGTCAAGAGAACAAAATAATTTAAAAAGTTAAAGATTAGTTATAAAATTTTTTGAGAATTATTGAGGATTGAAAAAATTGAAGGAGATAATTGAAAATTGAGGAATGTAATGGAAATTTAAAAAATGTAATTAAAAATTGAAAGAAGTAATTGAAAAAGTCTAGAATTCTTTAATATAGAAAAAAATAATAATTGAAAACTGAAGAATGGAATTGAAAATTGAAGAATGGAATTGAAAGTTAAAGATAATAATAAATAAGAATTGTAAAAAATAGTTGTAGAATTGAACAATTTAATTGAAATTCTACAATTTCTGTGATTGAAAAGAACATAGAAAGAAGCCGAAAATGATTGAATGTTGTAAAATTAATTGAAAATAGAAAAGAGTAATTGAAAGTTAAATGAAATTTAATTACATAAATTAAATTATTAATTAGACCTAAAAAAATACCGGCCCGCCTGGCGGCGGCCCACCGGGATTTTTCCCGGTATCCTGAATGGCCAATCCGGGCCTGTCTTCCGTTCTTATCAATATTTTTTAAGTATGTAAGTTTATAAACCTAACTTGGGTCAAGACCTAACGCTCTGACAAATTTGGTTTCAAACGGTTCAGCTGTTTCTAAGTGATGCGCGAACAAATGTTCTGTGACATACATACATACATATATACATACATACGTACATACATACATACATACATACATACAGACATGAAATTTTGTATGGGTATATTTGAATTCCTTGATACTTAAAACGAAAAGTTATGCATGAAATTTAAAGTTCTAAGCAATGTACAGACAAAATTCTGATTTTATTAATATAGATATCACTGAATTAAGATTATAATTTTTTCGATTTTTTTTTATTTTTTTTATATAAAACAATTTTATACATACTTATATATCTCGGTAATAAGACAATATTTTCCACAAAATTATGCTGAAATGTAATGAAATAACATGTAATGCTTAATTATAGAAAGTTTAAAAGTAGTCCATCAAAAAATGTAAAATTTGAAAATATTAAATTTCCTAATTTTTCGAAAAACTCGTAAATCTCCCGTTCTTATTAATATTTTTAAAACCTGTAAATTTATAAACCTAACTTGGGTCAAGATCTAATACTCTGCCAAATTTGGTCCCAAAATAATTGAATGTTTGAAAGCAGTCCATCAACAAATATGTAAAATTTGAAAATTTTAGATATTTTCAGTGTTTGAAAAAAATGGTATATCTCCCGTTCTTATCAATATTTTTTAAATCTGTAAATTTATAAACCTCACTTAGGTCAAGACCTAAGACTCTGACAAATTTAGTTTCAAGCGGTTAAGCCGTTTTTATGTGATGCGCGAACAAAGGTTTTGTGACATACAGACAAACATACATACAGACACGAAATTTTTTTTTGGTATATTTGAAATCCTTGATGCTCAAAACGAAAAATTATGCATGAAATTTAAAGTTCTAAGCAATGTACAGACAAAAGTCTGATTTTATTAATATAGATTCTTGATACTCAAAACAAAAAATTATGCATGAAATTTAAAGTTCTAAGCAATGTACAGACCAAACTCTGATTTTATTAATATAGATTATACTTCAGTTAATTTTATACAGTTTTATTTTAACAATATTTAGAAAAATTTATTTAATTTTCTAGTGATTAATTCTATTTATTATTATAATTTGGATGTTGTAAAATATAATTTTTTTCATTTTTATGATTTTTAAAGTATTTATTTAGTTTTTTGTCATTTGTCATAACTTATTAATTTTTATAATTTTTAAAGACTTTTCTTCTTTTATTTAATTTTTGGTAAATTTGATCTTATAATAAATTTTCTCATTTGATCAGAATTTCTCTATTTCTTAGAAATATTGGTTTTTTTCTTTAAATTCTTCAATTGTTTTTACTTAATTCTTCATTTTAAAAAAATTATTGCTTTTTGCTTGATTTTCAAAACAAGTTTTTAAAGTATTTTTTATCATTAGTAACATTTTCCGTTACTTTTTACTGTTTATTGCGTAGTGTTTTGATTTTAAAAAAGCAATTTAATCAATTTTTCTTAAACTGATTAATATTTCATAACGCATTATTACCATATTTCTTAATTTTCTTTCTTTTACTTTCATTGATTTTTTAAACTTTTTTATTTTTGAAGAATTTATTTATTTTCTGCTGGTTTTTCAATTAGTACATTTTTTACCTCTTTTTGCTTTAATTTTCCCATTTCAATGTAAATTATCCTTAACTTTCTTATCTGTTAATTCATAATACTGGTTTTAATAAAATTTTGTAATTTTTGTAATTTATGTAAAATTTCATTTTTTTACATTTTGTTAAGATTCTTTGAAAATTTTCTCCATTGTTTAAATGATTATTCGCTAGACACACTGATAAGATAAAAATGCAGAAACTTTTGTTTTTTTTTTTAGAAGGGCCCTGAATCATTTTGTGCTTCAGGCCCGTGACAGTCTTGATCCGGCGCTGGATGTAGATTTTAATTGGTTTAAATTTTTTAAAAATCTGACTAAAAGAATAATAGAAAACTTCTTTAAAAATTCATAATTAAAATCAATGAGAGAAGAAAATCTTTCTCGATAAGTTTTGTGAATGAAAAAATTTGTTCTAAATTTACTTGTATATTTTATCAGACGATATGATTGCATTTTTAAACAGATAATAATTTATAAAATTGACTGAGTTTGAAATTGGACCAATGACCTATCTTAACCGATTTACGTCATAATAAAAATCACAAAAATAATTTATTCCAATTCATAATTGAATCCCGGTTATTATTTACAATCGTCTAACCCAGAATCGGGTACCCAAAGTATTAATAAAATGTAAAAATATTATTATCGGAGACGATTAACACATGACGCTTCTTGATTAAATATATATATATTTCTGTCTACACCGAGAAAAAAAAGTTTATTAAAATCAAATATAAATATTAGGGATGTGACAGAAAACATTCTATAAATTGTTTTACAGAAAATGTGGAAAGCAGAAAAAATGTATGTAATACAATTTTGAAAACTAAAGCTAATACAATTTTTTATCGTTATTTTGTTAATTTCTAAAAGTTTGTTTAAAGTACTGTCGAATCTTACAGGTAAAATAATTATATAATTCTATTATTTGGTTTTAAATAGTTTGAGGTTATGTCAGGATATTGAAACTCTCAAATTTTAAGCAGAATTTTCCACTTAATTAAAAGTCTCCGACTTTATTACAATATAAAAATACAAGTTTATTTTTTATTCATCTTTTTTATTTTAATAAAGGAAAAGGAAAAAAACACTACGACAATAATATTTGGATGTTGACTTTATTTAAAATTATGCAGAAGTAGTTTAGTTATTATTTATTTTGTTTATTTCATAACTGAAGAATTCTAATTTCAGTAAAATAGATTCTGCATTGTTTTCAGAATGTTTTCAACAAGGTCCCCAATACGGAGTACATGTAAGCTTTTCGTACCAGCTACAATTCCACAAGCACTGGTTTCCACTTCCTCGAGCATGTACTATAGTTAACAATACAAACAATTAAATTATTTTCTGACTACTATTCTGCCCAGAAAAAAAAGAACTGGATCTCTGGATGCATTTTACAAATTGCAACTTTCTGAGATTTATTTCTTATTAAAATATTTGAAATATAATAGACATATATATAGACTATCATCAGTCGATAACAGTAGAAACTGTTTAACTCTTTATCGACAGTCGATTAATTTTAGCAGTATCAGTTTCTTTCTTTTTAAATAAAAATAAGAGAACTTTATTCCTTTAAGTGAATTTTAAATTTAATTTATACTATGAGCAATAATACTTTTTCCCTTTTCTTTAAAAAAAAAAAAAGAAGGAATATAATGTTTAAATGGGACATTATTGACTTTAAAATTAATCTACTGTCGGCAAACGGTTTAACACTTTCTACTGTTATCTACTGATGGTATCTGTTATGAAAACAGACTGAATAATAGATTATACTAAACTTTTTTTTTTTTATATATAAAAGATGTTTATCGCCTAATCTCAGGGACAATTAGTCAAGTTGTTTTTATACTCTTTATAGCGTTAATATTTTTATTTTAATACTAGAAATAAATCTCAGAAAGTTCCAATTATAAAATGGAACAAACGGAAATTGATTTTTAAAACTTCCAATGCCCTTTTACAGATATCTGGTTCTCCTTTTATTTTATTTTTTTTTAGATTAAAGTTATGAGACCACACACTTTTTTTTATCAATGAAGAACATCTTAGGCAAAAAAAACTATTAAAATTAAATTTTTGTTTTCCTTATTTCTTAAAAAATTATTCAAGTAGAGTAAAACCAGAAATAAAGTTATTTCCCACAACTAAAGGAGATTTTTGAAAATGAGGATTTTGAAATTATAACGTAAAGTGGACCAAACAAAAAATCTATTCGATTGAGATCATTCTAATTAAATAAATAAAAAAATAAAAATAAGTTAAATTTAATTAATTTTTCAATAAAATTTCAATTAATTATAAAAATTCGATACATTTAAATTTAGAAAATCTTACATTAGATAATCTGAATCAATTAAAAATATAAGAATACTATATGTTTGAATCGATTCAAAAATTTTGTGAATTTAAATCTAAATAAGTTTAAATTTTTATTAATTTTGATAAATTTACATAATTCGGTAAATTCCATTTTTGGTGCAATTGTAAATTCAATAAAAATTAACTGTTGAAAACTAAAATTGAAATAAATATACATTTGGACATTAAAGTTCGGTCAATTTAAAACTGAAGATTTTTACATTTACATCAATTAAAAATTCAATAACATATGAAAGCAAAATTTTCACGTTTTCCAACTTGATTTAAAAGATGTTTTTCATTAATTAAAGAAAAAGGTGTTATACAATTGATTATTCTCATTTGTTAAATAATTCTACTCACCATACATTCCTTTAGCTGAATCTAAAATATTCAATAGCAAAAATATTGCCATAAGAAGAAAAAAATAGACTGAGTGATGTTTTGCCATTTTTGTTACCACCAATTTAAAAATATTTTCTTTAATATTAAAAAATATGTTTTCTATAAGTACCAACAAATTTTTAACTATGTTACTACTTTGCTCGGTTTTTAGCATAAGTGTGAAAAAAATATATCAACTTTGAATATTTATAACCCGATGCAATACAGTTTGTGGTAGTACTCATTATATTTATCTTATAGAAATACATTTTTTTTAAGTATTGATAAACTTATATGTTTTTTAGAAAATGCACCTATTTATCATTTCCGTAACCGATAATAATATAATATTATCAGTCGACTTAAATTATCAGTTCATATATAAAATTTAACGTAAACAAATTATTCTCAATTTATTTATTTTTTGTAACAAAAAATGCAAACTTTGTATTGTACTTTAAAATATTATTATATTATTCATTTTTTTTTTACTTTGTTATTTATATATTGATTATTATTATTTTTTATTCTGTTTCTTCATTTTTTGCATTACCTAATTTGCAGAGAAATTAATTTTGCTAGTTCTTCAAAATATAAATTGTTCATTTTGAGATAACAATGTTTTATATCTGGCATAAATTTTGAGGGAGTTTCTACTTTGTCCGCATATTGAAAAAAGAGGTGAATTTTTGTTTTTAAAATTTCTAGAAACACATGGTATTTATATAAAAAAATATAGAATTCAAATTTAAAGAAAGTAAAATTACCTATCATTTTTTTACTTGAAACACTTTTTTCCAAGACTTGTATTTTCCTGGTTATATTGCAAAAAGTGGAAAAGAAGGTAAATAAAAAAATAATTTTTGCATTTTTAACAACTGCGGTTCAATTTTGAGAAAAATTTGTTGTATAAAAATTCGAAGCAAACTTAAAAATAAACATTTGGTGTGCAAAAATCCACCTTTATAATTTGAGGTTATGTCAAGTGTTTGCGAAGCTTCTTATATATTTTACGTAATATCACTTAATAAAAATAAATTTTTTTTTCTATGATATGACTATTTATTTATTTAATTTCCTATTCATATTTTATATTCAAAGGAAAGGAAAGAAAATTCGGACTATATACAATGTGCAAGTTGACTTTATTTAAAATTATACAGAAGCAGTTGAAAATATTGTTTAATTATTTGTTTTAGCCTGGAAAAATTTTTTGTCAAAAAGCAATTTTTTTCGAAGATAAAAGGTGATTAAAAATATTTGAATAGGTATTTTAAAAAATCCCTGTGTCCAAATTTAGATATTCATGAGATTAATACGTCATCCAAATTTTATTGAAATCCGTTAAAGAGTTCTCGAGATATCCTGGCGATAAAAAACTCTATACACACATACATACATACACACACACACACATCTGGACATTTGCTTTAAAATGAAAATTTACACTGTTCAGATAAAAATAAGTTGATTTAGACTAATTTTGGAAAAAAAACAATGCTTCTAGTTAAGAACAACAATTTCAATAATAATATAATTACTTACTATAATATCCTTCAGCATAATTTAAAATATTTAATAGCAGAAATACTGCTAGAAAAAGAAAAAAAAAAGACTGAAGGATGTTTCAACATTTTCGTTACTGCAGAAAAAATTTAAAAACATTAATTCAAAGTTAAAAAATATTCCCTAGGGACAAAGAAACTGTTAAGAAAGTTGAGTCACAACTTTGCTCTGTTTCAAACATAAAAATAAAATGAAGACATTAATTTCGATTATTTAGAATCAAATTGCGCAGTTTGTGTTAATACTCATTATTATTTTTGAAATATATTTTTTTTATTTTTGATATGTAAGTTAATTTTCATGTTTATTTAAAAATGCACTTATTTATCACATACGTAAAAAATGATAAAAGTAGCCATACACGAGGCATAGCTCAGCTTAGGAAAACCCGTTTTAGTAAAACAATAAAAATACTTTAGAAAAAAAATGTTTATTGTCAAGTTATTTAGACAAATTTCATAAATGATGTTACGCTTTTTTTTAAATCGTTAACCCCCCTCTATATCACATTATTTACATGGTCAAAATTAAAAAATTTTAAACTGAAAGAAAATTAAAAATACAATTTAAAACTGAGTTTATAAAATTGTACTTTTATTATTTAATTTTTATTTTAAAACTTGTTTCGTGCAACTTTGTAATGTATATACTGTGACCGTTAAAAAAATATATTTTTAGTTAATAAATAAATTCTAATTTAAATTAAGTTGAATTAATTAAAGGATTGAACTAAATTGAAAATTAGACAAAATCGAATCAAAGGATCTATTAAATGAAAGATTAGACCAAAAGCGCCAAATTATAACCTTAAAAATTAAATAAAAAACGAATTTTATTAGGTTAGGAAAACTAAATTAAAAACAAAAATTTAATACCAAAAGTAATTAATTTGAGGTCACTAATCGGAAGACGAAAATTAAATAATTCACAATGTTGGGCGCCAGACCTTTCTTGGGCCAATTTACAAACAAAAAAATAAAAATAAAAGACAAATGAAGAAGCTAGAAAACCAAATTGACAACTAAAAATAATTAGAAGTTCAATTGGTAGAAGGAATCTGATTGACTGACAAAAACAATTGGAAGCTCAATCAGGAAAATAATAAATTAGATTGACAACTAAAAACGATTAGAAGCTCAATCTGAAAGAAGAAAATGATTGACAACCAAAAATAATTGGAAGCTCAACAAAAGAAATCAACTAAACAGACAACTAAAAACAATTAGAAGCACTGTTTTGGTTAATGACAGAAAAAGGAAGAAAAGAAGACAGAAAAGCTTAAAGACCAAGAAATAACTCTGAAAGTCAAATTTAGACAAATTAAATTTGATTAAATTACAAAAAAAAAAAAGTTAAAATTCAAACAAAAAGTCTTCCGCAAAATAATGTCTCGACTAGCAAAGCCCCAAATCTGGATAATGGCAGAGGGGGTGATTCGATGTTATTTGAAAAGATTAATTTTATTTAATAAAAACAAATCGCAAAATAAGACACTTATTTTACAATAATAACAATTTATATTTATTCAAATTAGATTCTAAAAATATCAACAAAGTAGAATTTTTCTTTAAGTTAAATATCAAGAACAAATTTACAATCAAAATTAATTATTTTGATAACATTTAACAAAAGTTAGTTTCAGGTTAGTTTTCAGAAGAAAAATTTTTGAGGTTATATAATCCAAACACAAATTTATATTATTCAATTATTACTTAACTCAATAAAAATTGAATTAAGGATTCTTTCTTAATCCAAGACTGGGTATATTAAATCGGACTTAAAATCTAAGTAATTACGGGTCAGAAATTGAATTAATGAAAATCAGGATCAGGACACAAGAACAAATATAAATTTACATAATTCCAAGCCAGAAAATAAATTACTAAAGGTTAAGTTAAGTTTTAAAATAACGCATCAAATTACATTTCTAATAAAATAATTTAGTTATTATCTGAAATCTCATAATTAAATTAAAAAAAATTAAATTGGTGACATGATACCAAAAAGAAAAGAACGAAAAGAATTGAGTTTTGTATTGAGTTTCGGAATGAAATAAAAAGGAAATAAATCAGAGGAAAGGAATAAAGGAATTAAATTTGTAATTCTTAAAATAAACTTAAGGTTACTAAATTAATTAAATTCAATGAAATTCATTAAATAAGAAAAACCAAATAATGAAAAACAGTTAATCATCAAAAATTTACCTCCCAAAGAGCAAAATGAAACCTTACCGAAAAATTCACAGATTAGGCTGAATCAAAATGGCGATGCCAAAATTCCAAATTTTTCCAATTAATAAAAGTTTTCTCCTTAAATCAATGAAAAGGTATTGAGATCCCTTTAATGAGCAAATTTGATTTTTTTTCTTGAACGTCTATTTATTTACTGATCGCCAAAAGATTAAGAAAAATACGTCTGATCTCCAAAGGTAACAAGAAAAGAATGGCAATGGCGACGTTTGTTATTTCTAACGGTTGCCAACGCAACGATAAAAAAAAGACAGTGCTTCCGAAACTCATTAAACAAAATCCCTAAACTTAAAAACTAAAATAACTAAATTTGGACAAAATATAATCGTGACTTCCAATAAAATAAAATATAATCTAAATGCTTCTTTCCCATTGGCTGACTTCATAACGCTCGAAATTCAAATCCTCTGAACGGAATTCTTCAAAGAAAATAAAAATTAAAAGTCTTCTGAATTAATTCAAAACATAACAATGAATTAATCCGGTCCTTGAGATGGAGCAAATAAACTATGAAACCTTCCAAGGATTGACTATTTTGAATATTGCTCCAGGCGACTAAGTTGAAATCTTAACACATGACCCGAGGCATTAAACATCAGCAAGGATAAGATCAGCATTTCAAAATTAATTAAAATCCTTGGATTTAACCAGAAGAAATTAATTGAAGAAATCCGGTAGACAAATTCCAAATAAATAGTAAAAATTCAAATTCGTAATAAGATCCATAAATTCCAATTTTAGGTTAGAAAAATCAGGCGGGAAATTCAAATTAGCCAGGAACGCAAAATTCAATCGTGACATCGAATAAATTCTTCATAAATCCAAAATTTCATTATATATTAAAAATTTAGCAGTGACAAGTAAAATTTCTTCAAATATTATTAAATTGGCGGCAAATTCAAATTTCATAAGAGCAATAATTTTAAATCTTCAGTTTTCTTTTCCGTAAATTCAAAGATTCTTTAAAATTTTGGCGACTTGTCACAGGATTACATAAAATAAGGTGAAAATAAATACAAATAAGTCTTAGATAATAAATTATAAATTTCGAAAAAACCAGTCTTGGAATTAAGCGCAACCTTAAAGATCAGAAGAGTATATCAAAGATTAAATAAAATAAATTAAAATTAAAGGATTCTTTAAATAAGAAATTAAAAATTAGCAATTGAAATTAAATATTTTAGAATAAATAAATTGTGAGATGTAAAATTATTTAACAAATTTTTACAACGTCACAATACATTTAAATATTATTTATTTTTATTTATTTATTTATTTATTTACATACGGGACATGCCCATTCATACAATTGTTCATATAAATGTTTTATATTACAAATTGTACAGAAATTTATTTTAGAGCTGGTGTTTTAGATATTTGGTACAAATTTCAGTTTTTACAAGTTTTGTAAAAAGATTTCTAAACTTTTTAACATTTGGAAAAGCTCTTCTCTAAGAGGTTGAAAATTTATTTAAAAAAAAAAAAAAAAAAATTTTTTAACTACATGTAATTAAGTTAAGTTATTACAGACAAAAAATAAATTTCTTAATAAGAATGTGGATAAATGAATTTACAATTCGAAGAAAATGATTAAAATTTTAAAAAAAACCATATTTTGTAAAAATAATTGAAAAATGACGAAAGAAATTGAAAATTAATTAATAACTAATTAAACTAATTTGATATTGAAGGAAATAATTAAAACTGCAAAAGTTTAATTTGAAAAAATTAAAGAAAAGTATTGAAACTTGCGAAAATTGAATTTAAAAATTAGGGACAAAGAAATTAGAATTTAAAAATGAAGGGAAAAATCATGAAAATAAAATTGAAATTTTTTTTTTTGAAAAATCATAAAAATAGTTGAGAATTGTAGCAAATAATTAAAATCATAAAAAAAAGAATTCTTAAAAATTGAAGACGTTTTTAAATATAATTTTAAATTTACTATTCTCAAAGAGTGGATTTACTAAATTTTTAATTAATGAAATTTCAAATTAATTGAAGTTCGAAGAATGATTATATATAATTGTAATTGTAGTCTTATTTATCTCAAATAAATTCTGTAATTTTTAAAATTATTTTTTACAAATTTTTATTACTTTCTTCAATTAACAATTATTTCTTTTAATTATTTTATTAATAAATTTATTTTTCAATTAATTCTCAATTACTTTTTGTCATTTTGCAATTATTTTTTGATAAATTTTCTAATTTTTTAATTATTAATTTCAAATTTTAGTTATTTTTTCAATTTACAATTATTTTTGTCATTCAGGAATTATTTCTTATTTTACAAATTGTATATGTTGGAATTTTTTCAATTATTCTTATTATTTTACAAATATTTTCTCCAATTTTTTATTATTTTCATTATTCTTCAATTAATTTCCTAGATTTTAAAATATTTTTCTCAAATTTTAATAATTTTCTTCAATTTTTAAATATTATTGTTATCATTTTGCAATCAATTTCTTAAATTTTAAATTATTTATCTCATTTTTCAAACATTCTTTTCAATTTTCATTTTCTTTTATATTTCTGCAATTATTTTCTTCACCTTTTAACTAGATATATTAATTATTTTTCAATTAATTTCCTAAATTTTTATTTATTATCTCAAATCTAAGTTACTGTATCCACGTTTCATTGTAATACCGAAAATTTCAATTATTTATCTTAAATTTCCATTATTTTATTTAATTTACGAATATTTCTATCATTTTTCCAGAAATTTTTATGGTATTCAATTATTTCTTAATTAACTTTCAATTTTAATATAATTTATCACAACTTCCACTTATTTTTTCAATGTACAATTATTTTTATCATTCTGCAATTATTTTCTTTCATTACAAATATATGTTGCAATTTTTTCAATTACTTCTCAAAAAAATAAAATTATTTTCTTTAATTTCTAGTTATTTTTATTGCTTTGCAAATATTGTCTCGAATTTTTTATTATTTACATTACTTTTCAATTAATTTCCTAGATTTTAAAATATATTTTTTAAATTTTAATAATTTTCTTCAATTTTCAATTATTAATAAATTATTATCATTTTGCAATCAATTTCTTCAAATTTGAATTATTTTTATTACTTTGCAAATATTGTCTCCAATTTTTTATTATTTTCATTACTCTTCAATTAATTTCCTAGATTTTAAAATAATTTTCTTCAGTTTTCAATTATTTTTGTTATCATTTTGCAATCAATTTCTTCAATTTTTAATTATTTTTACTATTACTTAATTAAATTTCCTAAATTTATTTACCTAAAATTGGAATTAATATCTACAAATTTCAACTATTTTTATCACTTTCCAAAAATTTTCTTCAAGGATTTTCATTATTTTTCAATTTTTTCCCTAAATTTTAAATTTAATTTCCGGAAGTTTTAACTATTTTTTTTAATTTTTTTAAATAAAACTTTTTCAGTTTTAATTATTTCCTTCAATATCAAATTAGTTTCATTATTTATTTCATTTTCTTTACATTTTTCAATTATTTTAAAAAATATGATTTTTGTTGTTTAAATTTTCAATGTTTTTATCATTTTTCAATTATTTTTCTCAAATTTCAATTAAGTTTGTTAATTTTTAATTGTTTTTTTTTAACTTGGAATGATTTCCACAAATTTTATATTATTTTGATTATTTGGTTATTAATTCCGAAAATGTACTCGAAATCAAATGAAATTGTCAACTTTTGCGTTACAATAATTACGCTAATTAAGAAACTATTTAATTTATTATTGTTTTATTTTTCTCCTCCCTTCACCCCTCGGTAAATTTTTCAAAATTTATTTTATAAAATTGACGTGTTTTTTTTTACCTAAGTAAACAAAAACTAATTTCAAATTAAATTAGTGTTGCGAATCAAAGAAAAGATCAAATTTATTAACAATTAATTGGGCCATTTAAGGGAACGATACTTCGACTGGGAAACCGGAATTGTAAATGAAATTACGATGATTGTCTTAATTGCAACCGCAATCAAAGTGAGCAGTTTCCTCATTTCTCGCGCAAAGTACCTCGTGACGTAATGTAATTAAATTTAGTTTAATTTAGGCGTAATTAGAATATATAGATATTATTTTTTAAATATAAAAATAAAGTTTAATAAAAGATTTATTTCAACAAATTTTTTAAAATCGTTAACTAAGAAATTATTTAAAGAAAATGATAAAATCGAAAAAATACTTTAAAAGCTTCTGAATAAATTGCAAAATAAGGCAAATCTTAAAACATAAGTAAAAGTCGTTTTAAAAATGCAATAAAATGCTTGGAAAATTGAAAAATTTTAGACTATTTTTAGAAAATTGAAAATCTTAACAATCACAAAGCTAGTGAAGGAGCAAAATAAGAAAAATACGAACAATATTTGAAAAACTAAGTTTTGCAACTTATAATAATGAAATTTAATCTAAAAGAAGAAATTTTGAATTTATTTTGAATTAGCAAGCAGCGCAATGCCTTGCGTAAATTTTTTTAACAAAAAATCTACAGGAAAATCGACAGAAGAATTTGCGTGGCAAATTTCATACAATATTCATGTGACACGAAATATATGTTTGAAAATTTTCTAAAGGTGTCTGCCTTTTTAAGTTTGAAAAATGTATGTTGCATGCCAATTAGTTTAATTTTGATGAATTTTAATATACTGAATTTCTTTAAATCGTCTATACTATTTAATAATATTTGTAAATGATGAGAAAAATTGATTGATATTTGCTTTCAATAAATTATAAATGTAAACATTAGAGATTTCTGTTAGTAAACAAATCAATATTGTTGGGAGCGCATTTGTTTACTAACAGAAATCTCCAATGTTTACATTTATAATTTATTAAAATTAAATGTAAAAAAAGTAACTGTGAAGTTCATTTCTTTTGGAATCTTGAAAAGAACACAGATAAATTTGTTTTATCATTTGGATCATTGAATTTTGTCTTGCTGCTTAAAAGTTATATAATTTTTCTTTAATAACTTTTTTAATATTAGAATTGTAAAAAATTACCCCAAAATAGAAATATTCCTTATATTTTTCTGAGCCTTTTTAAAAAAAAAGAAAACCTTGATACGACTGATAAAACGGAAAAAATTGCTATTTCAATTTTTTTTTCGAATTTTCAATTCTCGTAAACTAATTAATATTTTGACTAACTAAAAATTTGAAAAAATATTTTTTAGTGTTTCCCAGAAACGAATTTTAACTGAAAATACTTTGTAAAATGTAAAACTGAATTTTTCAAAAATTAATAAAATATTTAAAATTATTATTTCATTTGGCATTAAAAAAACCAGTTTAATTTGAGGTTATGTCAATAAGTGATTAAACCTTATTCTCAGTGGCGTAACTATTAAGGGGCAAAGTGGGGCAGTGACCCGGGGCCCCTGAGCTTAGGGGGCCCATGGTCAACCCTAATAAACCTTTTTAAAAAAAAAAATTCCAAAAACTTTACTAATGTATTTTAAAAATAATGAAAATAATGTAAACTTGAGAAAAATACTTAAAAATCTTAAAAATAAATTTAAAAAATTGAATAATGAAAAATTAGAGAAAATAATTGTAAATTGAGCAATAAATGATTGAAAAATGAAAAAAAATTAAAACTTGAGGAAATAATTGAAAAAATTACACAATATATTTTAAATAAAGGAAAGTTAAAAAAAATCAGAAAAATATTTAAAACTTACAGAAGTTCCTTGAAAAAAAAAAGAATAATTCTAATTTAGAGAAAATAAATAAAAAACGATAAACATAATTTAAAATTGAAGAGAACAATTTTTAATTCAAAATATATAATTAAAAGCTTTTTGAAAATTATGAAAAAAAACGGAAGTATAATTAAAAACTGATAAAAATAATATAAAAAATAAAATCAATAAATAAAAATTAAATGAAATAATTGTAATGTCAGATAAATAGTTGAAAATTTTGGAAATTATAAAACAAATGAAAAATATTGAAATGATAAATTTTGGAAAATAATTGAAAAACGATTTTAAAATTTAAAACTTAAAGAAAATAATTGAAATATGATAGAAATACTTATAAATCTTAGTAATGAATTTAAGAAGATGAGAATAATAATTAACAATCGAGGAAAATGATTAAAAAATTATACAAATTATTCAAAATTGAAAAAAAATTGAAGTATGCTGGAAAAAATTTAAGATTGCGATAAAAATTGAAATATAATAAAAATAATTTTAATATGAAAAATTGATAACAGTAAATAAAATTTGAGGGAAATAAGAATCGAAAGAATCATAGAATATAATATGTGTTTATAAAGAAAAAAATTAATTTCAAAATTACCTAAAAATTTTTAATTAAAGAGATTTATTAAAAAATCGCAAAAATAATCGAAAATTGTCAAAAATAATTAAAATTAGAAAAATACTTGAAAATCTTAGAATATAATAAATTTTAGAAAATTATAATAATAATTAGCAATCGAGGAAAATAATTGAAAAATGATGAAATTAATTAAAAATTGAAAAAAAATAATTGAATTATGCTGGACGTCATTTAAGATTGAGAAAGAAAAATTGAAATATGATAAAAATAATTTAAATATGAAAAATTGCAAACAGTAAATAAAATTTGAGAGAAATAATTGAAAAAATTATAAAATATATGTTTAAGAAAAGAAAAAAGTTACAAAATTAATTAAAATATTTTAATTAATGAGAATAATTAAAAAATCGCAAAAATAATCAAAAATTGATAAAAATAATTGAAATTTAAGAAAAATACTTAGAAATCTTAGAAAATAATAAATTTTATAAAATTATAAAAATAATTAACAATCGAGGAAAATAATTTAAAAATGATAGAATTAATTCAAAATTGATAAAAATAATTGAAATATGCTGGAAATCATTTAAGATTGACAAAGAAAAATTGAAATATCATAAAAATTAAAAATAAATTAAGTGTGAAAAATTGCAAACACTAAATAAAATTTGAGAGGAATAATTGAAAAAATCATAGAATATGTGTTTAAAGAAAAGAAATGATTACAAAATTAATTAAAAAATGTTAATTAATGAGAATTTATAAAAAATCGCAGAAATAATCGAAAATTGTCAAAAATAGTTAAAATTTTAGAAAAATACTTAAAAATTTTAGAAAATAATTTTTTAAAATGTGAATAAAATTAATAATCGAGGATAATAATTCAAAATTGAAAAAAGTAATTAAAATATTCTGAAAATAATTTAAATATGAAAAATTAAAAACAGTAAATAAAATTTGAGGGGAATAATTGAAAAAATCATAAAATATATGTTTAAAGAAATCAAATAATGACAAGATTACTTAAAAATCTTTAATTAAAGAGAATTTTTAAAAAATCGCAGAAACAATGGAAAATTGATGAAAATATTTGAAATTCCACAGATAAATAATTGAAATTTTTGTTATTAATGCAAAAATAATTAAAATAATTAGAAATTTAAGAAAATAGTACAAAATCTTTAAAATTTGTCTTTAAGCAGAAGAATATAATGGATAAATTGTTTAAAATATATGGATAATTGATGACAATTATCTAAATTTGTGGTAATAACTGTAAATTTTAGAAATTAATTGAAAAATAATAAAAATAATAAAAGATTGAGAAAATCATTGCAAAATAATAAAAAAATAATAAAAATATGAAAATTGAACAATATAATTATTTGAGTTATTTGAAAGTTCTGGAAATTAATTAAGAAATAATGAAAATAATTAAAAAATTAAGGTAGTTCTTGCAAAATTACAAAAATAATGGTAAATTTAAAAAATTACTTTAAATTTGCGATGAATAATATAAAATTTAGGAATAAATAATTATATTGATTTAAATGTCAAGGAAAAAATAATTTAAATTAATAAAGTGATTGAAAAAACTAAAAAAAATAATTAAAATTTGTAGAAGGTAAATTTAAGATTTTGGAAAACAATTTAAAGACAATTAAAAGAATTAAAAATTGCAGAAAATAATTAAAAAATGTTTGAAAATAGCTTTGAAATAGCTTAATATAATTAAAAAATGATAAAAATAGTCCAAAATTCCAATTTAGTACCTATATTTGAAAAGTGGATTAAATTTAACTTAATACTAGTTCACATTTACTGAAATTTGATGAAATTAAAATTGCCATAAAAGAAACAAACATCTATTTAAAAAATCATATATAATTGGGAACCCTTTTTCCTGTTTGCCCCAGGTCCCTTGCCCTCCTAATTACGCCACTGCTTATTTTTAATATATTTTACATAAATTTTTGTATTTTAAATACCTTTCCACTTGATAAAAATACAAAATTTCGTTTTTTTTTTTGTGATATGATACTTTAATTATTATTTAATTGGCTGTTTCCATTTCAAATCATACAGGTCGAATATGTTCAAAATTCAAAATCATGTTTAACATGATTTTTATTGTTTTTTAGGGCAAATAATGAGATACGTATTTTTTTGTTTTAAGAAAAAAAAAATTTTCGCAGAGTTACGAGCATTTAAAAGTTTTAGGACAAAGAGTGATTTATGAACGAAAACGCTAACAAATTTTTTTAAAATCACTATAGTTTTTTCAAAAAATTATTTTTTTTAATTTTGTTTTCTGATTTTACTTATGTTTTACGTGCTCTTTTTTAACAACTTTGAAAATTTGAAAAATTTTAAAAATTAACAAAATGGCGGCCATTTTTTGAAAAATTAAAAAACTCAAATTTCTCAGAAACGTAATTTTTTATTTTTTTGAAATTTGTTTTGTAGTTAGTAGATAACAAAAATAATTTTTTCCAATAGGTTTAATGTGCGCCAAAACACTGTGGAAGGCGCAGCAATTTTTTTTTGTCAAAATTATAAAAGTCATTATTTTGGCTAAACTAGCGTCATAAATTATTCCATTTTTTTTTATTTTAGTAATGTTTGACTAATTTTTTAAAATTTGTTTTCATTTACTAGATGTAAAAAGGAATTAAAAATTACATTTCTCTAAATAAAAAATAGTTGTTTAAAAAGCAAATAAAAAATATACAAGGTGATTTTTTCAACTGAAAGATATCTTTGCATTAGCCAAAATAATGACTTTTTGTATTTTCAAAAAAAAAAAAAAAAAAAAAATTCTTAAGCCTTTCACATTTGAGTTTCTTGATTTTTCAACAAATGGCCGCCATTTTGTTAATTTTCGAAGTTTTTCAAATTTTCAAAGTTGCTAAGAAAAAGCACCTAAAACATAAGTAAAATCAGAAAACAAAATTAAAAAATATAATTTTTTGAAAAAACTAGAGTGATTTAAAAAAAATTGGTTAGCGTTTTCGTTCAAAAATCACTCTTTGTCCTAAAACTTTTAAATGCTCGTAACTCTGCGAAAAAAAAAATTTTTCTTAAAAGAAAAAAATACGTGTCTCATTATTTGCCCTAAAAAACAATAAAAATCATGTTAAACATGATTTTGAATTTTGAACATATTCGACCTGTATGATTTGAAATAGAAGCAGCCAATTTCCTATTCATCTTTTCTATTCAAAGGAAATAAGAGAAAACTGGGAAAATAATATGTGCAAGTTGACTTTATTTAAAATTATACAGAAGCAGTTGAAAATATTGTTTAGTTGCTATTTTGTTTGTTACATTTGGACAACTGATAAATTTTATTTTTATTAAAATGTTTCTATAATTTCTTAACAAGGATACCATCCTGGCCTGCAAGCCAAAGCGTCGTACCAGCTACATGCCCAATAGCAACTGTTCCCACTTGCCTTTCCTCCTGTTTCTATAGATAAAAATTAAAATACTTAAATTTCTTTTTGACTACTACAATGACCAATAAAAAATAAGAAAACTATATGCCTGCAAAATATTAATCTTATAAATTATTATTATTATATATATAATATTATATAATTAACAATTTAATTTAATTATTACGTAATGGTATAAGTTTTTTTATTTTTTATTTATTTAATTTAATTTTTTAATGTACTGTTCGACATTTTCAAGTTTGGATATTGCGGATTCGATATTTTAAGTTGAAACACTTTTTATAGCTACTGAAAATATGTAAAAAAAAATCTTTTAAATCAAATTGTCAAAATTACACATTTTTTTCTAAAAAAAATTAACATGACAGAAAAAATGAGTTTCAATAGAACCCTACAATTATATAGAAAAAAAAAAATATATTCTAATCAAATCTAATTCTAGAAATAAAAAAAAACAATGCTTCTAGTTAAGAACAAAAATTTCTATATACAACAATATAATACTTACTATAATATCCTTCAGCAGAATCGAAAATATTTAATAGCAAAAATACTGCTATAATAAGAAAAAAATAGACTGACTGATGTTTCACCATTTTCGTTATTATAAAAGTATTTAAAAATATTTTATTCAAAGTTCCAAAATATTTTTTAGTGACAAAGAAACTGTTAAGGAGACACAAGTTTTATCCGTTTTAAACATAAAAAGGAAAGTAAGACATTAACTTCGTTTATATAGTATCAAATTGAGCGGTTTGTGTTAGTGCTTATTATATATCTTTTAGAAATATATTTTTTTTCTTTGTATTAGATAAGTTAATTTTCATGTTTATTTGAAAATGCACTTCTTTATCACATACGTAACAAATAATAAAAGTAGCCAAATACGAGGCATTAGCTTAGCTTAGGAAAAACCCGTTTTAGTATCAACTTTTGAAACAATAAAAAATACTTTAGAAAAATACTTATTTAGACTTATTTAGACAGCTAACATAAATGATGTTACACATTTTTCGAAAAATTTTGACCCCTCCTTTTCCTCTATATCTTCTATTCTATCTCTATCTATATATGGATTATGTCAAATAAAATTTAGGTTAATAAGGAATTTGATCAAATGAGCATTATTTTAAATAAAATTTAAACTAAGTAGGTATTATGAGAAAAAGAATTCTGTCAAATAGGAATCTATATCATTAAAAATTGTATCATACATAATTAATTACGACGCATAACAATTATGTAAAATATGAATTATGTTGAATAATATTTAAATCAAATAAAAACTATATTGAATACAAATTTACGACAAGTAAGAATTGTGCCAATAAGATTTAAAGCAAGTAAGAGCCATGTCAAATAAAATTTACACAACCAGTCAAAATTGTGGGACCACTTACAAAAATGGGATTAAAACCATGAGCGTCTTGAAATGTTGATAACTCTGCCAAATATTAGCAAAATAAAATTTTTATAGATCATTGCAAAGCTTATAAAATTTGCCTATTTTGAAGCCTTTTTAATTAAAAGAAACAAAGATTCAATGTGATGAAGGCAGGTGAATTTTTCATTTTTTGTGAATTTCCATTGTTCAAGTTTGGTGGGCTGCATTTTCTGGAAAAGAAATTGGAAAAATATGAAATTAAGCTGAATTAAACCTTAAACTTTTAGTTTTCAGATAAGCCAAAGAAAATTAAAATATCTTGACTGGTTCAAAAGTTATAAGTAAATTTGTATAAAGATCAAAACGATAAAATCAAAAAGTTGCGTTTTGATCTTTATACACATTTACTTATAACTTTAAAACCAGTCAAGATATTTTAATTTTTTTTGGCTTATTTTTAAACTAAAAGTTCAAGGTTTTATATAGCTTAATTTTCAATTTTTCCAACTACTTTTCCAGAAAATGCGTCCCACCAAACTTGAACAATAAAAATTCACAAAAAACGAAACATTCATCTGTCTTTATCACATTGAATCTCCGTTTCTATTAGTTCAATAAACTTTAAAATCGGACCATTTAACGGCAAATTTTATAAGCTTTCCAACGGTCTATGAAAAATTTAATTTCTCCAATATCTGACAGAGTTATCAACATTTTAAGACAGTCGTATTTTTAATCCAATTTTTGTAAGTGGTCCCACAATTTTTGCCGGTAATGTAGGTCAAATAGGATTTAAGTAAAATAAAATTTGGGTCAAATAGTAATTAGGTCAAATATGGATTATGTCAAATAACAATTCTATTATATGTAAGGATTACATACAATAAATTTCTGTCAAATAAATAAATAATAATTTCATTAAACTTGTATTTTGTTTATTGCTTCCTCATAGAGAAAGCTTTGAGCTCGTTAAGATTTTTGATTTTCCAACAATGGTTTAAATCAACCGATTTTCAACAATAAAGTTTTTTTCCAATTAATCCACGTTTCAAATATATACAAAATTTGAATTTTGAACTATTTTTCTCATTTTTTAATTATTTTATGCAATTTTTAATTATTTTAATTATCTTTAAATTGTTTCCCAAAATCTTCAATTTACCTTCCTCAAATTTTAATTATTTTGTTTAGTTTTCTTAAACACTTTTTCAATTATAATGATTTTTTCCTTGACATTAAATCAATATATATTTATTCATAAATTTTATATCATTCATCGCAAATTTAAAGTAATTTTTTAATTTACCATTATTTTTGTCATTTTGCAATTTTATTATTTATTTATTTAAGAAATGTAATTATCTTCAATATTTAATCATTTTCATAATTTCTGAATTAATTTCCAGAACTTACAAATATTTCAAATAATTATTTTGTTCAATTTAAATTTTTTTTTATTAGTTTGCAATGATTTTCTCCATCTTTTAATATTTTCATTATTTTTCTATAAATTTCCTAAATTCGCAGTTATTATCACAAATTTGAACTATTGTCGTCAATTGTCCATATTTTAAACTCTTTTTTAATTATATTCTTTTGCTTAAAAATAAATTTTGCAATTTTTCTATTATTTTCTTAAATTTCTAATTATTTAAATTATTTTTGCATTATTTTCAAAATTTTCAATTATTTATCTGAAATTTCAATTACACTCATAAATTCTAGATTATTTCTGCGATTTTTTTAAAAAACTCTTTAATTAAAAATCTTAAGTAATATTGTAATTATTTTCTTTTCTTAAACATATATCTTATGATTTTTTCAATTATTTCCCACAAATTTTATTTACTGTTATCAATTTTTCATACTTAAACTATTTTCATCATATTTCAATTTTTTTTCTCAATCATAAGTTATTTTCAGAACATTTCAATTAATTTTTTTGAATTTTTAATTATTTTCCTCAATTGTTAATTATTATTCCCATTTTCCAAGATTTTTGTATTTTTCTACACTCTTATTATTTTCATCAATTTCTTATTCTTTTTTAGATTTTTTAATTTAAATTTTTTTATGTAATTTTGTAATTATTCTCTTTCCTTAAACATATATTTTATGATTTATACAATTTTTTCCCTCAAATTTTATTTACTGTTTTCAATTTTTCATATTTAAATTATTTTCATTATATTTCAATTTTGTTTCTCAATCTTAAATTATTTTCAGCATATTTCACTTATTTTTTTTAATTTTGAATTAATTTTATCATTTTTCAATTATTTTCCTCAATTGTTAATTATTATTCTCGTCTTCTGAAATTATTTTCTAAGATTTATAAGTATTTTTCTAAATTTCAATTATTTTCTATTATTTTTATTTATTTTTATTTTATTTATTTATTTTTATTTATTTACAAGTAAACGGGACAAGCCCTTTAAATACAACTAAAAGTTACAATTCGTAACTGTAATAGAATAAGAAATTTATTTTCTTAATTTTCAATTTTTATTTATTCTCATTTTTTTCAATTGATTTCTAAGATCTTCATGTATTTTTCTCGAATTTCAACTACTTTTTCTTTATTTAAAAAAAAAATTCTGTAATGTTTTCAATTGCCTCACTTTTTATTTATTTTTTTTACAACTTATCATTGTTTGTATCATATTTCAATTATTTTCTTGAATTTTCAAAATTGAAAAACATTTTTCAGTTAAGTATTTTCCAAAATTTATTTCCTTCAATTTTCAATTCTTTACATGTGTTTTATTATTTCAAAAATTTTCAATTATTGATATTTTTTATATTATTTTCTTCAATTTTCAATTACTTTCGTTCTTTATCTTGTTCTTTTTCATAATTTCCAAAAAGTTTTTACTTATTTCTCTTTAATTAAAACTTGTTCTCTTCAATTTTAAATTATGTTTATTTTTTTTCATTTATTTTCTCTAATTTTTTTTTATTTTCAATGTATTTCTGAAAGTTTTTAGTATTTTTCTGAAAATTTCTTTAAATTTCCTTCTTTAAAGTATTTTACGTAATTTTTTCAATTATTTTCTCTAATTTTTTATTATTCAATTTTTTTTTCACTTTGCTTTTAAGATTTTCAAGTATTTTTCTCGAATGTAAATTATTTTCTTTATGTTTAAAACACTTCTATGATTGTTTTAATTACTTTCCTCAATTTTTAATAGATTTCATTTTTTTTAAATTAATTTGCAAAATTTGCAATTATTTTGTTTAATTTAAATTATTTTTTGCATTTCTTTTTAATTCTAAAATATTTTAAATTTTGTCATAAATAAATACTTATTTTATTTATATAAATTGATTTTTAAATATTATATATAAAATATTTATAATTGTTGATAACACATGATGATAGAATTGAAAATTAGACGAAGTTACCTAAGTGAAGTTCAATCGAAATTATATGAGTCGTCTCATTCAAATAGATTAACATGTAGTCCTTTTTTTAAAAAAAAAAATTCTAAAAACTTTACTAATATATTTTAAAAATAATGAAAATAATTTAAACTTAAGAAAAATACTAAAAAATCTTAAAAATAAATTAAAAAAATTGAATAATAAAAAATTAGAGAAAATAATTGTAAATTGAAAAATAAATGACTGAAAATTGAAAGAAATTACATAATATATTTTAAATCAAGGAAAGTTAAAGAAAATTTCCTTGAAAAAAAAAGAGAAGAATTCAAAATTAGAGAAAATATATGAAAAACGATAAACATAATTTAAAATTGAAGAGAACAATTTTTAATTCAAAATATATAATTAAAAGCTTTTTGAAAATTATAAAAAAGAAACGAAAGTAATTAAAAATTGATGAAAATAATATAAAAAATAAAATTAATAATTAAAAATTAAATGAAACATTTGCAATGTCAGATAAATAGTTTAATATTTTGGAAATTATAAAACAAAAGAAAAAAATTGAAAATTGAAAGAGATAAATTTTGGAAAATAATTGAAAAATGATTTTAAAGTCTGAAACTTGAGGAAAATAATTGAAATATGATAAAAACAATGATAAGTTGTGAAAAAAATAAATGCTATTTCAGAGAAATAATTTAAAAAATTAAGTATTTTTTTTAAGTAAAAAAAAAATAATTAAAATTTGAGAAAGATACATGAAGATCTTAAAAAATAATTGAAAAAAATGAGAATAATTAAAAAATGAAAAAAAGAATTGAAGAGAGCTGAAAATAAATGGAATTTACGATAATAAATAAAAAAAAATTGAAATTAAGAAAACAAATAAAAATAATTAAAAATAATATAAAAAAATTGAAATATAGAAAAATACTTATAAATCTTAGAAAATAATTTCAAAAGATGAGAATAATAATTAACAATCGAGGAAAATGATTAGAAAATGATACAAATTACTCAAAATTGAAAAAAAAATTGAAATATGCTGAAAATAATTTAAGATTGAGAAAAAAATTGAAACATATAATAAAAATAATTTAAATATGAAAAATTGAAAACAATAAATAAAATTTAAGTGGGATTAATTGAAAAAATCATTAAATATATGTTTAAAAAAATAGAATAATTACAAAATTACTTAAAACTTTTTAATTAAAGAGATTTATTAAAAAATCGCAGAAATAATCGAAAATTGATTAAAATAATTGAAATTTTAGAAAAATACTTGAAACTCTTAGAAAATAATACATTTTAGAAAATTATAATAATAATTAATAATCGAGGAAAATAATTGAAAAATGATAAAATTAATTCAAAATTGATAAAAATAATTGAAATACGCTGGAAGTCATTTAAGATTGAAAAAGAAAAATTGAAATATGATAAAAATAATTTAAACATATGAAAAATTGCAAACAGTAAATAAAATTTGAGAGAAATAATTGAAAATTTTAAAAAAAAATTAATTAATGAGATTAATTAAAAAATCGTAGAAATAATTAAAAATTGATGAAAATTTTAGAAAATAATTTTACAAATATTTACAAAATTACTTAAATTTTTTTAATTAAAGAGAATTATCAAAAAATCGCAGCAATAATCGAAAATTGATTAAAATAATTGAAATTGTAGAAAAATGCTTAAAACTCTTAAAAAATAATACATTTTAGAAAATTCTAATAATAATTAATAATCGAGGAAAATAATTGATATATGATAAAATTAATTTAAAACTGATAAAAATAATTTAAATATGCTGGAAGTCATATAAGATTAAGAAAGTAAAATTGAATGATAAAAATAATTTAAATATGAAAAATAAATAAAATTTGAGAGAAATAATTGAAAAAATCATAGAATATGTGTTTAAACAAAGGAAATAATTAAAAAATAATTTAAATAATTTTTATTAATGAGAATAATTAAAAAATGTCAGAAATAATCGAAAATTGGTGGAATTAATTAAAATTTTAGAAAATAATTTTAGAAAATGTGAATAATAATTAATAATTAATAATCGAGGGGAATAATTCAAGATTAAAAAAAGTAATTGAAATTATCTGAAAATAATTTAAATATTAAAAATTGATAACAGTAAATAAAATTTGAGGGAAATAATTGAAAAATTCATAAAATATATGTTTAAAGAAATAAAATAATTACAAGGTTACTTAAAAATTTTTAATTGAAGAGAATTATTAAAAAAATCGCAGAATTAATGAAAAATTGATAAAAATAATGGAAATTTCACAGATAAATAATTGAAATTTTTTAAATTAATGCAAAAATAATTCAAATAATTAGAAATTTAAGAAAATAATACAAAATTTTCAAAATTTATTTTTAAGCAAAAGAAAATAATTGAAAAATTGTTTAAAATATGAAAAATTGATGACAATAATCTAAATTTGTGATAATAACTGCAAATTTAAGAGATTAATTTAAAAATAATAAAAATATTAAAAGATTGAGAAAATCATTGCAAAATAATAAAAAAATAATAAAAATATGAAAATTGAACAATATAATTATTTGAGTTATTTGAAAGTTCTGGAAATTAATTAAGAAATTTTGAAAATAATTAAAAATTGAAGGTAGTTCTTGCAAAATTACAAAAATAATGGTAAATTAAAAAAATTACTTTAAATTTGCGATAACTAATATAAAATTTAGGAATAAATAATTATATTGATTTAATGTCAAGGAAAAAATAATTCAAATTGAAAAAGGAATTGAAAAGACGAAACAAAATAATTAAAATTTTTAAAAGGTAAATTTAAAATTTTGGAAAACAATTAAAAGATAATTAAAAGAATTTAATATTGCAGTAAATAATTAAAAAATGATAAAAATGGTTCAAAATTCAAATTTAGTATATTTGAAACCTGGATTAAATTGAACTTTTAATTATTGGAAGTTCACATTTACTAAAATTTGAAGAAATTAATATTGCCATAATTTTAAAATTTGAAAATATTTTAAAAAAGTGAAATATGATTTAAAATTTTAAAAGAAACAGACATCTATTTAAAAAATCATATATAATTGGGGCCCCAATTTCCTGTTTGCCCCAGAGCTCTTGCCCTCCTAGTTACGCTACTGCTTATACTTAATATATTTTACATAAATTTTTGTATTTTAAATATTTTTCCATTTAATAAAAGTATAAAAATTTCTTTTTTTTTTTGTGATCTGATAATTTAATTATTTAATTTCCTATTCATCTTCTCTATTCAAAGGAAAGGAAAGAAAATTCAAAAAATAATATGTGCAAGTTGACTTTATTCAAAATTATACCGAAACAGTTGAAAATATTGTTTATTTAATATTTTGTTTATTACATTTTTTTGGACAACTGGTAAATTTTATTTTCATTAAAATAGCTTCTGCAATGTTTTTATAATTTTTTAACAAGGAAACCATCCTTCGTTGCAAGCCAAAGCATCATACCAGCTACACTTCCAATAGCAACTGTTTCCACTTGCCTTTCCTCCTGTTTCTATAGATAAAAATAAAAATACTTTAATTTCTTTCTGACTACTACAATGACCAACAAAAAAAGAAAACTACATGCCTGCAAAATATTAATTTTCTAAATTACTATTATATAAAATTATTATATTAATATTATCAATATTCCAGTACTATTTGTTGTATTTTGCTAAATCATCAAAAAATATTTTGTGCTCAACATACAATATACTATTTATTTCTTTTTAAATAAAGACTAAAAAATTATTATTGACTAACATTGAATTAACTAGTAATAATTTAATTTAATTATTAGGAAATGAGACAAGTTTTTTTTATTTAAAAGAAAAGAGAATAATTTTTAAAAAGAGAAATTATTGCCGCCAAAATTAATCGACTGTCGGTAAAAAGTAAATCTACTGTTACCTACTATAATGATATTTGCTATGCCTACAATTATATAGAATCAAAAAAAAAAAATATTTTAATCAAATCTAATTCTAGAAATAAAAAAAAACAATGCTTCTCGTTAAGAACAAAAATTTCTATATATAACAATATATAATACTTACTATAATATCCTTCAGCAGAATCTAAAATATTCAATAGCAGAAATACTGCTATAATAAGACAAAAATAGACTGACTGATGTTTCACCATTTTTGTTACTGTAAAAGTATTTAAAAATATTTTATTTAAAGTTGAAAAGTATTTTTTAGTGACAAAGAAACTGTTAAGAAATTTGAGACACAACTTTGATCCGTTTTAAACATAAAACTAAAATGAAGACAGTAACTTCGATTATATAGTATCAAATTGCCCAGTTTGTGTTAGTTCTCATTATATATTTTTTTTCTTTGTATAAGGTAAGTTAATTTTCATGTTTATTTGAAAAGGCACTTATTTATCACATACTTAACAAATGATAAAAGGAGCCAAACACGAGGCATTAGCTCAGCTTAAGAAAACCGTATCAATTTTTAAAACAATCAAAAATACTTTAGAAAAATCTGTCAAATGGGAATCTATATGAATTAAAAATTAATATAAAAATTGGTTTAACGTCTGGGAACAATATAATCCAAGAATAAATGCGTAATCTCCAGACAAAATGTCAGTCCTTTATTTCCAACGCCTCCAACGCATCGTCATAAAATAAAAAACGTCAACGTTTCGCCATACATATATGTAGGCCTCATCAGGACAATTAAGACTAAAATTACATAAACAATTTAAATATACAAACAATTAAAAAATATTAAAAACGCAATATACAAATTTTGAGGTTATATACACAAACATCAAGTATTAATTATCAATTTACAATAAAATTATAAGACTTACTTAATAGTCAATAGAAATAAACATAAATCCATTTGTTAACTAAATAAAATCTAACAACAGAAGTCACAATAAATACGTCACATAATAAATATAGACGAAAACACAACAATTTATCTAAGTCAACATGTTTAAAATTTGGAGGTTAAAAATTAGTACATTCATATTTCACCTAGTAACGTAGAACACTACTATATACTAACATTTTTTTGGAAAATTCTATTACAATAACCAACATCTAATTTATGTTTCATCAAATCATTCAAAAGAAAAAACAAAAAACAAAAACCGATATTATCCTAAAATTGATCTAAAATCACATTATATAAACCATTATAGTTTTCTTAAATCGGTAGTTAAATTTAAACTATTTTCCTTTTCTTTTTTGATAAAAAACATTTCACCTACTAATCTTTTATATTCATTATTTTTTTTATAAGATACCGTGTATGAGTTGTCCAAAAACTTATATTGGACAAACGGAAAGATATTTATATAAAAGATGTGATGAACACAAAAAAAATGTTAATTTGAATCCAAAGTATCATAATGTTATCTCACAACATAAAGTTGAACATAAAATTAATGATTGTTTCACTCATGAGTTTGATTTTAATAATATTAAAATTGTACATAAAGAAAATAATGAATATAAAAGATTAGTAGGTGAAATGTTTTTTATCAAAAAAGAAAAGGAAAATAGTTTAAATTTAATTACCGATTTAAGAAACTATAATGGTTTATATAATGTGATTTTAGATCAATTTTAGGATAATATCGGTTTTTGTTTTTTGTTTTGAATGATTTGATGAAACATAAATTAGATGTTGGTTATTGTAATAGAATTTTCCAAAAAAATGTTAGTATATAGTAGTGTTCTACGTTACCAGGTGAAATTTGAATGTACTAATTTTTAACCTCCAAATTTTAAACATGTTGACTTAGATAACTTGTTGTGTTTCTGTCTATATTTATTATGTGACGTATTTATTGTGACTTATGTTGTTAGATTTTATTTAGTTAACAATGGATTTATGTTTATTTCTATTGACTATTAAGTAAGTCTTATAATTTTATTGTAAATTGATAATTAATACTTGATGTTTGTGTATATAACCTCAAAATTTGTATGTTGCGTTTTTAATATTTTTTAATTGTTTGTATATTTAAATTGTTTATGTAATTTTAGTCTTAATTGTCCTGATGAGGCCTACATATATGTATGGCGAAACGTTGACGTTTTTTATTTTATGACGATGCGTTGAGGCGTTGGAAATAAAGGACTGACATTTTGTCTGGAGATTACGCATTTATTCTTGAATTAAAAATTGTATCATACATCATTAATTGCGTCACATAACAATTATGTGAAATAAGAATTATGTTGAATAACATTTAAATCAAATAAAAACTATATTGAATACAAATTTACGACAAATAAGAATTGTGTCAAATAAGATTCAAAGCAAGTAAGAGCCATGTCAAATAAAATTTACACAACCGGCTAAAAATATGGGACCACTTACAAAAATGGGATTAAATCCATGAACGTCTTAAAATGTTGATAACTCTGTCAAATATTAGCAAAATAGAATTTTTTATAGATCATTGGAAAGCTTATAAAATTTGCCGTTAAATAATCCTATTTTAAAGCTTTTTAAATTAATAGAAACAAATATTTAATGTGATGAAGACAGGTGGATTTTTCGTTTTTTGTCAATTTTCATTGTTCAAGTTTGGTGGGCTGAATTTTCTAGAAAAGTAATTGGAAAAATGGGAAATTAAGAAAAATTAAACCTTGAACTTTCAGTTTTAAAATAAGCCAAAGAAAATTAAATTATCTTGACTGGTTCAAAAGTTATATGTAAATGTGTATAAAGATCAAAACGATAAAATCAAAAAGATGCGTTTTGATCTTTATACACATTTACTTAGAACTTTTGAACCAGTCAAGATATTTTAATTTTCTTTGGCTTATTTTAAAACTAACAGTTCAAGGTTTAATTTATCTTAATTTCCCATTTTTCCAATTACTTTTCTGGAAAATGCAGACCACCAAACTTGAACAATGAACTTTCACAAAAAACGAAAAAGCCACCTGTCTTTATAACATTAAATATTTGTTTCTATTAATTAAAAAAGCTTTAAAATAGGCCCATTTAACGGCAAATTTTATAAGCTTTCCAATGATCTACGAAAATTTTTATTTTGCTAATATTTTCCCCATTTTCGTAAGTGGTCCCACAATTTTGGCCGGTAGTGTAGGTCAAATAGGAATTAAGCAAAATAAAATTTGGATCGATTATGAATTATGCCAAATAACAATTTTATCAGATTAGGATTACATAAAATAAATTTTTGTCAAATAAATCAATAATAATTTCATGAAACTTCTATTTTGTTTATTGCTTCCTCATAGAGGAAGCTTTGAGCTCGTTAAGATTTTTGATTTTCCAAAAATGGTCTAAATCAACCGTTTTTTATCTAAAAAACTTAAATTTTTATTTTTAAACAAATGTCTTCATGTATGTATAATGTATGTATGTATGTATGTATGTATGTGTGTGTAGGGCAAGCAGGAAAATTGGGCACCAATTAAAAATAATTTTTTAAAATTAATTAATTAATTAATTTTAAATTTTAAAATTTAAATTGAGTTTTTCAAAATGTTCTCAAATTTTAAATTTACAGAAATTTTAATTTCTTCAAATTTCAGTTAATGTGAACTTGCATTGATTAAAAGTCCAATTTAATCCACGTTTCAAATATACTAAATTTGAATTTTAAACTATTTTTTTCATATTTTAATTATTTTCTGCAATTTTTAATTTTTTTAATTATCTTTAAATTGTTTCACAAAATCTTAAATTTACCTTTCTGAAATTTTATTTATTTTCTTTAGTTTTATCAAACACTTTTTCAATTTTATTTATTTTTTCCTTGATATTAAATTAATATACTTATTTATTCCTAAATTTTATATCATTCATCGCAAATTTAAATTAATTGTTTAAATTTACCATTATTTTTGTCATTTTGCAATTATATTATCTTCAATTTTTAATCATTTTCATAATTTCTAAATTATTTTCCAGAACTTTCAAATGTTTCAAATAATTATTTTGTTCAATTTTAATTTTTTTTATTATTTTGCAATGAGTTTCTCCATCTTTTAATATTTTTATTATTTTTCTACAAATTTCCTAAATTCTCAGATGTTATCACAAATTTGGATTATTCTCATCAATTTTACATAATTTAAACGCTTTTTCAATTATTTCTTTTGATTAAAATAAATTTTGCAATTTTCCTATTTTTTTCTTCAATTTTTAATTATTTTAATTATTTTTTGCATTATTTTAAAAAAATTTCAATTTCAATTACTTTTTTCAGTTTTTAATTATTTTCCTGGATTGTTAATTATGATTCACATTTTCAAAAATTATTTTCAAAGATTTTTGTATTTTTCTAAATATTTATTATTTTTATAAATTTTAGATTGTTTTTGCGATTTTTTAAT